>CM023867.1:37632316-39118547 GCA_013389735.1 Phaseolus lunatus | reverse complement strand
TAACACCGGCACATGTATGACACGTCTTAGACTCTCTACTGAAGTGTCAAATTTAAAATATGTTGCAACTTTGACACAGTCCCAACAAGGTATTAATGAGGGTGGACGCGGTGATATTTTTTAGAAGTTGAAAAGTCAGAAACTTAGTGTGTAAGTTTATGTTTCCCCTTTAAACAAACAAACAAACCATCTACTTCCCATTTACATTTTCTCTTTAATGTAACTCTTTAGTTTTCCCCTTCTCTGTATAAATAAGTAACCCTTCTCTATGCTGTCAGTCTCCTTTACACTTCCTTACCATTGCATGCTCTTCTCAATTCTTGTCAACATGATGCAACCTATCACTAAAGTTTGGGTAGAAAGTATTTTTACGAATACTATGAATTTTGATGTATCCTTTGTCGTTTCCATTTAAAAATCAATATGAAATTCCCTATTTTACTGCTTTTAGTTTCATCCAGTATATGGGATTTTTATGTTGTGGGTTTATGGAATATGGCATATTAGTAACTCTTATCTGTCTTGAGAGTCATAGAATAGACCTAGTTTTCACTTTTCATGGTTGCCTTCTATTTTTTAAGCTAATCCTCTATGCAATATGATGGTGGAGGGGACTTCATCTTATCTATTTAATATTATTATTAGTTGATTTTACATGGATAAATTAGATCCTTTTTTATTAGGCAACAATGTGTTCAAACTATTATATTTGACTAACTTTTTTATAGATGATTTTGAATATATAAATCATCTTGATTGCCAATTTAAATAATTCATATACACACACACACACACACACACATATATATATATATATATATATATATATATATATATATATTCGCATCATCATATCCTACATTTGGAGATTTTAGGTATTGTCTTCGTGTTTGTGTTCATGTTTCATAGATCACAATTTTGCAGTCAAACCAAGCTATCTTGTTTATTTTCCTATAGCACTAAAACAAAATCAGCCATATTTGAAATTGGGATATTTTACGTATGCTCCATTTTATCCTTGCAAATTCATTCATGATGCTCAAATTTTGTTTCTGGTTCAAATGTTGCATACTGTTAATTGACTGGTTATTCCATTTCATATCTTTGTGTGAGAAGACTTTAGTGTTCAAGCAACTATTAGTTGGTTATTATCAGAAATATTTGGAGTTCAAAATGTTTCAATTGTGGCTGAAGAAGACATACAAACAATCTCCAAGGATGAATCAGCAAGCTTGCTGGAGGATGTTGTGAATACTGTGAATGAGTCTTTAGCTTTTGCATCCAAGTATGGTCTTCAAAGTCCAGAGACAACTCTAGGATCAACTGAAATTCTTGAGGCCATTGCCCGTTGCAACTCAACTGGAGGCCCCAGGGGAAGATATTGGGTACTTGATCCTGTTGATGGCACATTAGGATTTGTACGTGGGGATCAGTATGCTGTTGCTCTAGCTCTGATTGAGGATGGAAAAGTTGTTCTTGGAGTTCTGGGTTGTCCTAACTACCCAGTAAAGACAGAATGGCTTAACTATCATTACCAGCATCACCAAACAACACCACAATCATCTGTAACAACTCCTGATACAGGAGGAAAAGGATGTGTGCTGTATGCAAAAAGAGGCAGTGGTGAGGCTTGGTTGCAGTCATTGATTGATGGAGAGAAAATGCTAGAATGGCCAAATCGTGCTAAACTTATTCGTGTTTCTTCAATTGATGACCCGGCTTTGGCAACTCTCTGTGAACCAGTGGAAAGGGCAAACTCAAACCATTCATTCACAGCTGGACTTGCTCACAGTGTGGGACTTAGGTATGTATATTTCCTCTTGTTTCATTCAACATTTCCATAATTTGGACATATTTAATTCTCTAATTCACTGAACTGAAAGTACTTTCTACATTAGTGCATTAGAACATAAGGATGGTGTTAAAAGGTTTAAAGATTTAACTGTCATGACAGGAACCATTTTTGGAATAACAACACAAGTAGAAATTATTCAGTTATAAATGTAGTATTATAAGTAGTGAAAAGAATATAAAGAAAAAACCAAGTGTTGTAATTCTTGGGACTTCAATAGAAATTATAATAAGCAGAAAAATTTCTTGATAGCTATCATAGAACTGGTTTGTCTTTTATATATAATTTTTTTACTGCAAACATTGGAAAGTTATTCTTAAATATTAGGGTAGAATAGAGTTAGACATATATACAAGATTGAAAAACTAATTTTTTGAAAATGTAATAACAACACTTAATGTAATCTAATCAGATCCCTATTATTCAAGGATATAATCAGATCCCTATTATTTAAGGATATAATTAGATCCTATGATTCAAGGATATTTACGTGATACACTTCAATTATAATATGCTAAATATGGAATAATAAAGTGATTGGTGACACTTCAATCTGGTGAATATGCATTTCCATTCCCAACTTGGAAACACTCCTTTCAAAGTTGTTGCTATCAAGCCCCCTTTGTTAGAAGGTTTGCAAGCTTGTCTTGATAGGAGACATATGTAATGCAGATTTGACCACTGTCGAGTTTTTCTTTGATAAAATGCCGATCAATCAATGTCAATGTGTTTGGTTCTATCACGTTACACTGAATTATGGGCTATGCTAATAACAAATTTATTATCATAGTAAAGTCTCATTGCTTCATCCCACTTTATTCCTAAGTCTTCCGAGATGATTTTTAGCCATAGTAATTCACAGATCCCTTGTGCCATTGCCTTGAACACTGCTTCAGCACTGGATCTTGCTACCACATTTTGTTTTTACTCTTCCAAGTTACTAGATTCCCACCTAGTACAATATCTAGTAGTGGATCTGCTATCCACAATTGACCAAACATTGTCAGCATTTGTATATATTTCTGAGATTTACATTCTCATTTCGTTTGAACAAAATTCCCTTGGTTGGAGTCCCTTTCCGAATATTGCACAATTCTTAGTGCACTCCGTAAGTGAATCTCCTTAAGTTGGTGCATGAGCTGGCTAACTAGACTCACTGCAAATGCAACATCAAGTCTAGTGTGAGACAAATATACGAGTCTTCCAAATAATCTCTGGTACATTTCTTTGTCAACAACAATATCTTCTTCTGCATTTCCCAACTTCAGATTTGTATCAATTGGTATACTTGTAGGCTTACATGTTGTCCTCAATTGGTGTACTTCAATTCCCAAAAAATAACTTCAATTTTTCGAAGGTCTTGATTTCAAATTCCTTTGCTAGATGTTGGCTTAATAGTTGTTGCTCCTTTTCATCATCACTTGTCCCTATCATATCATGCACATGCACCAGTGACATTGTTAGACTCCCTGACTCGTGTCTTGAACAAACAGTATGTGGTCTCCATGGCTTTTTTTGAAGCTCAAACTTATGATAACTTTAGCAAACCTTCCAGACCATGCTCATGGTGATTGTTTTAGTTCATACAATGCCTTTTTCAGTTTGCAAACAATATTGGTAGCTGTTTTCCCACCATATCTAGGGGGCAATTCCATGTAAATCTCCTCTTCAAGTTCCCCATGAAGGAAAACATTTTTTACATCAAATTGTGGTAAGTTCCAACCATAATTAGCCGCTAGATATAATATCGCCTTTATTTATTTTTGCAACTGGAGCAAATGTTTCCACATAATCCACTCCATAAGTTTGAATGAATCCCTTAGCTACTAACCTTGTCTTGTCTTGTATCTTTCAATGGATCTGTCAACCTTTTATTTTATAGTATATATTCATTTGCATCCTACTGGTTCTTTTCCTTTTGGTAGAGTAACAAGTTCACAAGTACTATTCTTTTCTAGTGCCTCTATTTCGAGGTCCATGACCTGTTACCATTTTCTATCAGTCAATTCCTCAAATAGAGAGGTAGCTGTTCTGGTAGTGTTTAGGCTTGTAAAGAAGGCTTTATGAGTAGGTGAGAAGTGTTTAAAGGATAGATAATTTATTAAAGGGTATTTGGCTCGGTGGTACATTTCTAGTCTCCTTCCTAAGGGTAATTAGAATGTCTAGGTCCTCATAGGTTGGTGTCAAACTGGATTCAGGTTCATGTGCAGTTGAGAAATCAGAGACTGATTCACTAGAGATTACAGGATTAGGATAAACAGTTACCTCTTGTAGTGTTGGATTCGATTCATGAACATGGACACTTTAATTATAATATGTTAAATATGGAATAATAAAATATGATTAATATGATTGCTGACACTTGTAAATAAAATCATTAAATCAATGATGATCCTAAGTTAACATAGGTAGTGCTTGGCTTAATTTTTTGTAGTTTTACTTTCCCTTAAAAGTAGAAATTAGGCCAAACACATTTTGCTAAAAACTCTTATTAATTTTGAAATTTATTTTCTATAAAAGAAAAAGGGGAAGATAAATTAAAAAAAAACAAAACTGAGGTGACTTTTATATTAAAGATAAAGTGCACACTTTAGCCTCCTTCCCTCTCATCCAGAGCAGAACAACTTGATGAGTCAGCAATAAAACTTTCAGTTTTAAAGTTTTTAAACTCTTATTTTGAACTTTAACTCTAATGTATTTCCCAGAAAGGAATTAGGAACCAAACACTTAACTTGTAGCCTGATTTAGTCCTATATTTGAATGTTTATTTGAATTATTGTGTTTGAAAAGCATTGGTGGGATTGAATGTTCCCTCTGAAAATGTGGTGTAGAAAACAGCCATTGCGCGTGCACAGCATGGTAAAGTATGCAGCAATAGCACGGGGAGACGCAGAGATATTCATGAAATTTGCAAGGAGTGGGTACAAGGAGAAGATATGGGATCATGCTGCTGGTGTTGTGATTGTTGAGGAGGCTGGTGGGGTGGTAACTGATGCTGGAGGAGACCCTCTGGACTTTTCCAAGGGAATGTACTTAGAAGGTCTTGACAGAGGTATTATTGCATGCTCTGGTCTCCCATTGCATCATAAATTTATTGCTGCTGTTTATGCCAGCTGGGACTCCTCAAATTTATGATCATGTCTTTTTCTTTCCCAAACATTGTCATGCATGTTAGTACACACACTTTTTCCACTCTTATAGCATAGAGAGTATACTTGAAAAAGATAAAAGTGTAATTATAATCACGGATTAAGGATAAAAGTGTAACTATAAGCATTGATTAAACACTCGAAGGAGTGTTTGATTTCACAAAACGTTTTTATTTTTTTTCTTCTTTTGGTTACAAATATTACATTATTTTCACTTTGATTTAGGTTTTTATATTTTATGGGGAGGATTGAAAATAACTTTTATTGCGTTCTAAAGTATGCTAATTATCATTTTTACTTGTCTAAATATTAAAAAAAAATTATTTAATATTTTATTTATTAAATAATATAAAGATGTACAATTATTCATTTCGGGCGTCCTAGTTCGGCATTCATTGCTATACTTTGCAGACATTGTTATTAGCACCCTCCAATTTGCTATTTGAATTTCCCATTTTTTTTGTTTTTATTTTGTTTGCAAAATATTTTCAGAATTTTTTTTATATAATATTTCATGTTAGACATCACTAAATATAAGTTAGACTGACATCTCAATATCTAATAATCATTTATCAATACATAAAAGTATTATTAAACAAGAAAGAAAAAAAATTACAAACAAGTAGGAGAAATTAGAAAAAAATCCATATATAAGAAGAAATTTCAAATCAAAACATATAAATATTACACTTATTATGAAAAAATCCCAGTCAACAACACCCTCTAGAAAATATTTACACATTTTTTCTACTATGTGATTTTTTTTTTCAAAATAAATTAAACATAATAAAAAATTGTTTTTATTTTCATCGTTTTTTTAAATTTTAACTCTACATAAACATTTTTTTGAATTCATTTTAATCAGTGGAATACATGTTTATGCTGGAAGCATTTACATTGGGTAGACGAAAATTTGTAAAGAATGAAAAGTTTGATTTACTAAATATATTAATATATTAATAAGTACAAATTGACCCCTATGCTTTACTTCTTAATATCAAATTTATTCTTAAGTTTAATGATAAATGGTTTTACAAAATTAAATAAAAAGGTCAATTTCGTCACTTTATAAGATTTTTCATTATTCTAAGACCAAATTACATTGATTTATACTTCCATTTACTAATTTTGTAATTAAATACTAAAAAGATGTTTTTATCTTTCCACTAATTAAATAATATTTGGGAGTGCCAATAGCAGGAACCCATTTTCATATTTTGTATTTTTCCGCCGTCCCTTAAATTGGGATGAAAAGCTTCAGTTAATTAGTGGATCATATACTGTATAACTACGCCCAAAATCTTTCAACAACTTGGTTTAAATGGAAAGACGAAGATTTGTTTTGATGATTTTAAAATAATCTTTATTAACTTTAATATAATTTAAATTCTGATTGCAGAAATAGTGTAATTTTAGTTAATATTAGGTAAATGGATAAATTTTTTAAAAAATGGAATCGGGTAAATCTTGATTTGAAACACGATTCCAAAATGAATAAATAACACGTAATTTTAAACACGAATTTGGATTGAAATATTATTAAGTACTAAAAGTGTGTTCGCTTTCATCCAATGTAAATGCAATGAAAATACAATGGTGGATTTGGAGGTAGAGCTTTATTGAAAACCCTAAACCTATGAAATTCTAATAACTTTAACAGTTTCAAATTTTAATAATCCATTTCAGTTATACATCTTCTCTATTGCATGGATTATATCTGCAAAAGGAAAATTAAAAAATCGTGTCTCTACTTCTCCAAGTCCTACCATGCAAAACCTTGCCACTTCCAATCCTTCTTCCATAAATCTTCAACTTCCCATGCATCCAAACCAAGCTTCACTCAATTCAACTCGACGCATGGAGAACCTCAATCTCCATCACTTCTTGTGGATGAATTGCCTTGTCGTCTTGGCCAACTTTGGTAGGAAGTTGGACAGGAATGTTAGCCTACCCATAAGTCTATGTACTTCCTTCCTGCTGATAGAGTTGCATGTAGCAAATGAGGTTGAAAAAGTACAAATAAGGTTGATTTTTTGAAACATGGGTGATCATTGTCCGTAAAAACTTATCCATGGTGTATTGTGCAAATCCTCCAAGATAAATCAGGAACTTCTCATTAAATACAGAGGATATCAAAAATAGCAAGCAAGTCTTAAAAGAGGAAAATAACCCAGGAATCCTTAAACATATAAAGAAAGAGAAAGGAAATAAGAAATGAGAAGAGAAAATAAATTGTAAGAGATCTATGTGTTCTTTAAGCAGTGCATAAAGCCCTTTTATAACAAAAGGGGCAAGCCGCAAAACCCATGTTGAGTGGAGCAGCACCTCATTGATAGGGTTGTTGCAAAGAAGAAGGAGGAATGAGATCTACGACCTTAGGTGTGCGAAGGAGTTCAAATCGGAAAAGCAAGGCAAGAAGGCGTTCATCCGAGGAGAGTTCCGACAAAAGTGGAATATGGAGAAGTCTGGAAAAGACACATGAATTTTCTGCAACTTCTTCAAAGTTCCACACTCAACCGCACCGGAAAAGCAAGGCAAGAGGCGTTCATCTGAGGAGAGTTCTCGAAAAAACGGGATATGGAGGTGTCCGGAAAAGACACATGGATTTTTTGCAACTTCTTCAAAGTTCCACACTCAACCACATCGAAAAAGGGACAGAGTCTTCTGCAAGTCGTTCTGCACTTCTCCTTTTATTCTTTTACGACATTGATTTACAACAGTCCCCCACATATTGCAAATGATAAAAGAATGATAAAAGATAGAAGGAAAAAAAGAAGAAAAACTTGGGTTCATATAAGATGTAATGTGTTAGAGCTGGTATAACAAGTTATATGAACCAGTCCTAGATTGATCAACTTAACACATAGTGTAGTTGGTATAGCAAGCTATATGAACTAATACACTTGATATGTGTCAGCAATTTATCAATCACAATACACCCGCACAATTCTTGTTGTTATTGTTGTGTTGCGCTTACTAGGCCATGCGCGTGCCCAATATTCATGAGTGCTCTAGAAATCTTGCCAAGATCTCATGTAAGCGGCCCCCCTTGACACTCGCATAGGTGATTTCATCAAGTGTAGGGTTCAAATCATACACCCGCGAAATGAAAATCATGAAAAACTTTGTTAGACGTTAAGACTCTTATACCGCATAGAAATTTAACCACAAAGTTTATCCTTTCGATAATGCAATATCTAACACTTTCATGCACCATAGGAATGGAAAAAATTGATCTTAAATCAATTTTAGTGCTAGCAGAACTAACAAATGACCTGTTTTTACCCATATGAACCTTCTCATGGGATCTCTAATCACAAAGGTTGGGTTTCCATCACTTGTTTGTTTGCAAGTGGCTAATTCTCATTCCCCTCGACATTTCTAAAATCAATTTTCTCTTTAGGAGTTTTATCAGAGGATCTGCCAAATTTTTTTATGACTTGACATAGTCAATGGAAATCGTTCCACTCTTTAGCAGTTGTTTACCAAATTATGTCTCAATTGTATATGTAGGTTCTTTCCATTGTAAGTTTTATCTTTAGTTATATCGATTGGCAATCAAAATGCATTGATACAAATAGGGTTGGTTTCATTCCTAACAAAATGTTTGTTGAGAAGCTTTTCAACCACTCAGCTTCACTACCAGCCATATCGAGAGCAACAAACTCTGATTTCATTGTTGATCTTGCAATGATTGTTTTCCTGACTTATCTCCATGTAAATGCACCACCCCTAAGTGTAAGCACATAACCACTAGTGAATTTTGTCTCATCTAAATAAGAGATTTAGTTAGCATCATTGTACCCTTCTAGCACAATAGAAAATACGCTATTAGAAAATCATTAAATAGAAACCAATTTTAGATACCAAAAATAATTTGTTTCTATATTGACTAAATTAGATATTATTTTAGATACTAAAAAAAAGTATTGATATCTAAATTAGTTTCTATTATTGATAAATAATTTCTAAATTGGTATCTAATTAGCAACCAAGGTTTTAACTACCAATTATTTAGATTCTAAAGTTGGTAGCTAAAACTTTGGTAGCTAATTAGATACCAATTTAGAAACTATTTATCAATAATAGAAACTAATTTATATATCAATAATATTTTTAGTTTCTAAAATAGTATCTAATTTAGTCAATATAGAAACTAATTATTTTTTGTCTCTAAAATTGGTTTCTATTTAATGATTTTCTTGTAGTGATATTCAATGACATTATTCATTGTACCTCTTAAGTATTTCATAAGTCTTGCAAGTGCTTCCCAATGATCCTAACTAGGACATTGAGTGCACCTACTCAATCTACTTACTGCATAAGCAATGTCTAGTCTAGAAAAGCTCATTAAATGCAATAAGCTCCCGATTATCTGAGTTAGAGAAATAGATTCTCCTTTATTCTTTTTTAATTTAAAGTTAGCATCATAAGAGGTACTCACTGACTTAAAGTCATAGTAACCAAATTTCCTAAGAAGTTTCTCTGTGTATTGTTTTTGGGATAGTAATATACTATCTCCCTTCCTTATGACTCTAACTCCTAGAATCACACTTGTTTCACCCATATCTTTCATCTCAAACTTAGATCCAAGAAAAAGTTTTGTTTTAAAAACAATATCATCACATGTACCAAAAATCAACATGTCATCCACGTATAAACATATAATGACACATTCATCATTTTTAGATTTAGTGTACACACATTTATCAGCATCATTCGTAGAAAAACCATCACAAAGTTAAACATTGTCAAGTTTTTCATGCCATTGATTTGGTGCACGTTTCAAACCATATAAAGATTTTAAAAGCTTACACATCTTTTTCTTTTGACCTGGAACAACACATCCTTCAGATTGAGTCATATAAATTTTCTCCTCTAGTTCACTATCAAGAAAAGTTGTTTTAACATCCATTTGGTGAATGAATAACTTATGGATTGATGCTAAGGTTAGCAACACTCGGATAAAGGAAATACTAGTAACTAGGGCAAAAGTATCAAAGTAATCTATGTTATATTTTTTAGTAAAACCTTTCTCTACTAATTTTGCCTTATATTTCTCTATGGATCAATCAGGATGATACTTTTTCTTAAAGATCACTTACATCCAATGTGTTTTGCTTCTTTACGCAGATCTACTAAGGTCCAAATATTATTTTTCTTAATTGAATCAATTTTAGTCCTAATGGCCTTATCCCAATGTTTAGCATCAAGAGCACTAATAGTTTCTAAATAACTTGTTGGATCATTTTCAACTAGATAACTGTAAAAATTATCTTCAAATGAGGATTCCTTTCTCTGTCTTTTACTTCTCCTCACCTCCTCACACATGGCATCACTAGTAGTGTCTCCAGGTTGTTCAAATGTACCACTACTCTATAAAGGAAAAATATGTTCAAAGAACTCAATATTTTTCTTTTCTACTATAGTGTTACGTACAATTAAATCACTACTAAGAACAAGAAATCTATAGGTAACACTATGTTCCGCAAAGCCTAAGAACATAAAATCAGAAGATTTAGAACCTATTTTCCTTTTCTTAGGATCATGTTACATCACTTTAGCTAAACACCCTCACACTTCTAGGTATTTAAGATTAGGTTGATAACTTTTCCACAACTTATAGGTTGTTTTACCAATTTTCTTATGCGGTATTCTATTTTGCAAAAAATATGTTGTAAGTAGAGCTTTACTCCAAAGGTTATCAAGAGCACTAGAACTAATAAGCATAACATTTATCATTTCTTTAAGAATCCTATTTTTTCTTTCAGCTACTCCATTAAATTCGAGTGAATATGGTAGGGTTACTTCATGAATAATACCTTGTTTAGCATAATAATCATTAAACGTAACTTATTCACCACCTCTATCTGACCTAATCCTTTTAATTTTCCTATTCAATTGGTTTTCTACTTTTGTCTTATAAGTTAAAAAGATATCAAAAGTTTCAACCTTGTTCATGTTTTTTCAGCCTCATTTACTACAATCGTACGTACTTATTCGTAGTGTATTGCACTAGTCCCCCAAAGATACAACATGAACTTCTCGGAAAATACCAAGGATATCAGAACTAGCAAGCAACTCTTAAAAGGGAAAAATAACCAAAGAATCCTTAAATATAAAAAGAAATGAGAAGAGAGAAGAAATCGTTAGTAGATTTGTGTGTTCTTTGAGTAGTGCATAAATCCCTTTTATAGACAAAGGAGGAAGCCGCAAAGCCCATGTTGAGCAGAGCAGCACCTCACCAATAGGGTTGTTGCAAAGAAGGATGAGGAACTAGATCTGCAATCCGAGACGTGTGAAAAGGAACAAGATCTGTAGTCTGAGGCGTATAGAGGAGTTCCAACTGGAAAAACAAGGCGAGAGGTGTGCGTCCAAGGAGTGTTCCAGCAAAAATGGGATATGGAGGTGTTCGAAAAAAAACGCACAAATTTTTTGCAACTTCTTCAAAGTTCCCCATTCAACTGCACTAGAAAAGGAGTAGAGTCTTCCACAAGTTATTATGAACTTCTCCTTTTATTCTTTTGCGATATCAATTTACAACACTACGCATATCGACTATAACCCAACATTTGTCGGGATTGGCTTCAATCCCCCTATGGGTTAGCATGAAACCTAAAAAGTTCCCTCATTCCATGACGAATATGCATCTTTTGGGTTAAGCCTTAGGTTGCCTGAGGGCATCAAACACTTACTTCAAATCGTTGGCATGCTTTTGGCAGGACATGAACTTGACTATCATGTTGTCCACATGTACCTTGACGTTTTGGTCGATTAACCCTTCAAAGACGGTGTCCATTAGCCTTTGATATGTAGCTCCAACATTCTTCATCCCAAACAACTTCACTTCACAAAAGAAGTTAGCTCCATTTGTCATGAACGCATTCTTCTCTCCGTCTTTTGAATGCATCTGAATTTGGTTGTAGCCGAAGTTTGCATCGAGAAAGCTTAGGATCATGTGTCCAACTGCCCTGTCTACGAGCCGATCAATGTTCAGTAGCGGGTATGTAAAGTTTGGATAGGCCTTGTTGAGGTTAGTGTAGTCCGTGCACATTTATTACTTCCTATTCGACTTTTTGACCATTACTACATTTGCTAAACATGTTGTGTACTTGGCCCTAGTGATGAATCCATTTTCTAACAACTTCTTGGTCTCTTGTCTCGTCGCCTCTCTTTTTTCATCCCCTAGCTTTCTTTTCTTTTGGGCCACAGGACGTGCATCTCGATGTATTGGAAGCTTGTGAGAGATGACATTCAGACCAACGTCAAGCATCTCTGCGAACAAGTCAACATTTTTAGCAAGCACTTTCATCAACAATGGTCACCAAGAATGTGCCCATCCGTGTGGTGCGAGCTTTTTACACCGTCAATGAAGGGTCTCGAACTTAAAGTCATTATCATGTAAAGCCACCTCGAAATATAGATTTCGGATGTTGAGAACCACTTTTTTGAACCTTTCCATGAACGCTAAGAACAACTCCACACCTTTTTCTAACAAATATTGACCTACAAGGTGATGAAGCCGACTCATTGCAAATTGAGTTTCAAATTTATTCGCAGCATATCAACTCCTATTTCTACATTTTTTTTTAACCACAAGGCAGTGTTTTTTACCAATATATTTATTTTTTATGTATCAAACCAAAATTATCAAACCTTTTTATATTTTTAATTCATTTTCATTTATATTTTCATTCAAGTAATAACCACAACTTTAATTTCAAAAAAATATAACAAAAACAAATTATTGTCCAACATTGTTTTTTATTTCTTCCCTTTCTCATAGAAATTAAAAAATTATTCAATTTTTAATAATTATTACTACAAAAAAAAAATTCTTTTACTTTTTCATTTTTCAAATATAAATATTACAGTACCTATATTTTTATTCATTTTATATTTGTGACTGCATTTTTTCCAAATGCATTCAAAATTTTAATTCACAATATATAACAACAAACATCCAAAAAAATTTCCTTCAACTTTTAAATTTTAAAATATTTCAATTCTCTACAAAAGCCAAATTATATTCCACTTTACATAATTTTCAATTTTTTCTCAAACAATAATTTAAAATTCATTTGCCCCAATTTTATTTAAAACTTTTAAATCAATTTCTACCTACAAAATTTGTGAATTTTTTTATCTTATTTTTTTCGTTCTTTTCTTCCTTGGGATTTCAATCTCCAAAATCACAAAATTAAGGTCGGAATTTGGGTCCTCGATAACCAAATTTGGACCAGCAACTGCTTCAATTTCTTTCACTCCCCTCCACCATCCAAAAAAAAAGAAGAAAAATACTCTAAAAATTCGGCCTCCGATAATTGAATTCCAAGTGAATTTTCATCGCCAGCGTTGCAAACAATAGTTAGGAATTCGACTTTTCGAAAACCGAATTTCATTCTGGTGCAGTAAAAATTTCTATTACTGGAGGAACTATTTTTGAAAACAGTGATAATCTGGCAAAATTTTCTGAGTAGGGAGGCAAATCCTTTGTACAAATATATTCTCTTATGAACTGAAAGCTGTAATCTAATATCATGCCAATCATTGCACGTTCCAAGAGTCTACTCCAAACCAAAACTGAAAAGTTGAAGACTGAAAATTGTTGATGAAGGAAATATATAGTGATAATATACAATATATACAATAACAATACATATTAGCTAGCTCTTTTGGAATGAAGGGACAAGATCTATCTTGATAACTAATTAGTTGGTCCTCATTTATCATACATCATCCCCAAATTGGAATGACCTCTCCCTCTCTCTCTTTATATATATACATATATATAGAATACAAATAATTCTTTAATTATAAATTAGGTTGAAAATAAAATCTCACCTTAAATACCTCAGTAATTTTTAAAGTTTAACAAACGTCATTAACACTGTGTTTGTTTCCATTGCTGATGCTATTTACGTGCATGGAAAAGAGGGTGTCACACTTGTTTGGATTCAATGATAACTAGGAGCAAGGAAAGACGAGGACAGTAGTTAAGGCTTCCTTGCGCATCTGTGAAAAAATAAGGAGAAAGTCATGTTGACAACTTAATTTTACCATAGTAACCTGGTTCACCGTGAGCGTGTATGGTGATACTATGTTTGGTGGTCTTCGGAAGTGGTGTTGTGGTGCTTTGGTGGTGGTTGGTTGCCATTCAAGAGTGTTACGAAGAGGTAAGGAACCATAGAAATCAAAGAATGAAGCATAATGGTGAATGAAACATGGATAATTGATTCTCCAAAGACACCATAATTGATTATAGTTGGTTTTTTAGTTGATAATTAAAACTCCATAGTCCATTATGACTGGTTTTTTACTTAATAATTATTTGTTGATTAATTTTTTTATAATTATAAATATTTAATAATTTTTTTATATATCAATAATGTACATTTTCTAAAAATAATTATTCAACAGTACTGAAAATAATTTACAAAATTTTAATTAACTCAATTCTATATAAAAATACATCATATTTCATTATTCAATTATTTTTAGATACAATAATAAATTTGTAAACTTACATGTTACATCTCTTAAAAAAAATTAAAAAATCTCTCAGACAACCATGACATCATTCACAAATTTTAATAAACATTATCATAAATCCACTATAAATTATCTTAATTCAAAAATCTTATTTTTTATATATTTTTCTCTCAAATTCTCACATATTCCCAACCTTAAATTCACATCATCCCCTCACCATTTCCCCTCCACAGTTAACACAAAAATATTAGAGTTAGAGTCAACATTTCAATCGCTATCACTACAAGAAAATCATTGATTACAAACTAATTTTAAAGACAAAAAATAATTAGTTACTATAATGACCAAATTAGAAACCATTTTTGAGATTAAAAAAAAAATTAGTTTCTAAATTAGTTTCTATTATTGTTAAATGGTTTCTAAATTGATATCTAATTAGCTACCAATGTTTTAATTATCAATTATTTAGTTTCTAAATTTGGTAGCAAAAACCTTGGTAGTTAATTAGATATCAATCTAGAAACCATTTAACAATAATAGAAACTAATTTAGAAACCAAAAATTTTTATAGTCTCCAAAATAATTTCTAATTTGATCACTACAGTAACTAAATATTTTTGGTTTATAAAATTAGTTTTTAATCAATAATTTTTTTTTTTTATTGAAATTGCATTTCGCAACTCCCAAGCAACTCCCAAGGGCAAGGGCTAATGTATCTGACTTTGAATTTTCTAACCTCATGTCCCCATGATTTGCGGAGATTAATAACTTCACATCATACAATATACTTTTCCTTTTTTTCTTTGATAGCAGGAAAAACAAAATCTGGCTAGAAAGCTTGTGTACGTTGTTTACCCACAAACTTGTGAATGAAAAGCCTTTGTTAAAAGAGAATAAATTATTTTGAGTTTGATTAATTTTCATAAAATATATATATGTAACCAATTTTATTTATTTTTATAAAAATAATAAAATTTATAAAGAAAATACACAAAAATCGACTACCTTGTAAAAAACGAGATAGTTGTAAACATGTGTCTTAAACTCTCAAGTTGTAAAGTAATATTTTCATAAAAGAAACACATGATATACACACCTAATGATAAAGATAATATTATTCATTTTATGATTCGATTTGATTTGTTTTGTCAGAGATGATTTTTAATCAACGGTATATTTATTATCTCTATTATTACAAGATTCCAACTTCGTGTGAATTAGACTCTCCTATTATCAGTATTCAAGTCATTATTGGGTTTTAGTGATGTACTTCTAAACATCACTAAAAGTTATATTTAGTGCGATGAAGAAATATATATTTTACTACTGTCGTTTCTTGTTAAAGTGTCGTAGATGTTTCTTGTTTATATATGTTTTAAAGTTCAAAATAATATTAATTAATTTTTTTATCTTATATCCATGTTTTTTAATTTCTTACTAGTTTATATATATATTTTGTAACATAGAAGTAAAAAAATTAATAGTTTATTAAAGTGAAGACAATTACTTATATTTTTTAGTTTATCTAAAATAAAGGTAACCCACATTCGAAAAGAATCCGACTATTTTTCTTAGTGATAATAAAAATAAGATCAGTAATAAATGGCGACATTAATGGTAATTTATTCATCAATATTAACAATTCTTTAACGTTCTTAAAGACAACAATAACATCTCTGATTATTTCTATCATATATTTAGCTTATCTATATTTTCTTCTTTACTTTCGTACTTTTCTTCCAACATATACTCAACCAAAACCAAACTCAACACCTTTTTAGTTACTCAATTTCAATTTCAAATTTTTAAATACGCACACATTCTCTCTCTTTCTTGTTATGTAGAGGTATATTTATTATCCTAACAACTACGGGAGTTTAGGGTTTATCTACATTCATTTTAATAATTATTAATTATAATTGTTTGGTGTTAGATATGTCTTAATATTCGGTATCTTTCGACATATTTAAATTTATTAAGGTAAAATGATAATTAATAAAATTAAGTCATAAAAAAATTTAGGTAATACATTAAATACTGAATATTTACTGAATATCCGAACACATTTTATAGTATCACCCTTCAACAAAAACAATAATTAAATATTATATCATCATAAAAATAAATATAAATAGAATGTTATAATAAAATAATAAGTATGTATGAGTGAAAATGTTAAAAGTACGAGAACTCTTTCAAAGAAACACTTCTCACCGACTACTAGTGATCTCTCTATTCTTTTCTCTCTCAAAGATCGTGCACGCGCTTGACTTTCTGACACTGAAAACGAAAAACGAGGAATCTTTGTGAGTTTGTTTGAAGCAATGACATCAGAATCACCAGCATCACACTCTTTGATGCACCACCACCATTAACGTCAAATAAACCTTCGAAGATCCAAACCTTCGACTCTGTACTACCAAACCGTAACTGTACACCACGCACTCCTAGACTCCTGTCTGCTTTATTGGGTGAATTAAGGATATTTAATTTTGTAGGCCTTTACTAATTGCGAAACATTTTGTGTGAATTGCAGAATCAAAGAATGGGAAAAACATCAAGCAGAGAATGGACACGGATCTACCTCATCTACGGAATGGATCAGTGGCAAACCTTCGTCTTCCTTCTCTGTCAAGCCATTCTCTTCTCGCTTCTCTCACTAATCTACCTTCGCTACTTCAACCAAATATCCACCCTTTTCGAGACCCATCTCTCCATCTCCGCCGTACACCGCGGCGCCGCCCGCTTCGCAGCAGGGTTAACCGGCTCCGTAACGGCGCTCTCCGCCCTTTGCCTCTTCTACGCGGCGGCGAACTTTTTCTACTCCGCGGTGCCTCTCCATTCTGAGATGGCGCAGCGCATGGTGGACACCGTCGATGAGTGGTCCACGGTGCGCTTAGCGCTCGACCTTGGCTGCTGCGGCCGCGGCATTTTGCTGAATGCCATAGCCGCCCGCCTTAAAAAGGAAGGAGGTTCGGGTCGGGTGATTGGATTAAGCGGTCCGAATAAGGCCGGGTTAGCGGCGACCCTTCGGGCCGCTAAGGTAGAGGGAGTGGAGGAGTATGTGACATGCCGAACAGGCGACCCGACCAGACTGCCGTTCTTGGACGGAAGTTTCCACGTTGTGGTGTCCGGGACGTTTTTGCACACGGTTGGGAGGGGACACAGGGCGGAGGTGGCTGCGGCGGAAAGGGGGAGGGCGATGGCAGAGGTTGTGAGGGTGTTAAAGGAGGGTGGGGTTGGGGTGGTGTGGGACCTTGTGCATGTGCCGGAGTACGTGCGGCGGTTACAAGAGATGAAAATGGAAGACATAAGAGTGAGCGAGCGTGTGACTGCGTTCATGGTTAGCAGCCACGTCGTGTCCTTCAGAAAGCCCACTCAACACGTGCATGGCCCACCTGAGGTGAGGTTGGATTGGAGATTCTGCTGACATGGTTTTTCTTACAAACACATTACTATCTACAGAGAGTGATGAAACAGAAGAACACCATTTTGTATTTTTGTCTGTGTTTTTTCGTTTTTGTTTTCACTATAGTTTTACGAAGGGGAAGAAAAAGTACTACTTCGCTAGGGAGGCAAAGTCCAACCATGTAAATGAGTAAGGTATATATATTATGGTTTATATACACTCAAACTTTTCTTTGTAGACTGCAAACTAAATTTTAGTTCACCAATAATAACTTTCATAGAATATTATTTATATGTATATTAAAAAATATACATATATTATTGTTATTAATTCATTTATTTAAAAAATAAAATTTTTAACAAAAATATTATATTTCTATTTAATTTTTAGAAATTTTTATGTAAATAGTCCTAGAAATATCTCTTACCGATAAAAAGTACTTTAGTCATTCATAGGAACGTAATTGACAAGATTATTAAAAATAATGATTCCCATCCTTGAAATTTTTTATCTCATTGCCAAACCAATTCAAATGTTTAAAAAAAAAATCATAATTGGTGGACTTAAATATAATTAGATTTCAATCACCTAATAACCTTATTGAATATCATTATTCCAAAAATATTTTCATCTTTAAACATAATTTTTAATAAATAATAATTTGAGGGTAATTTAGAAAAATATCTTGGTTACATGAAAATAAAAATATTAAATAAACTCAACTATTATTCTTAACCAATATAAAAATAGTTAATTTTGATTATAAATGAGTTAGAAAGTATTATAACGTAAGTAGATAACTATCGAAGCATCTTTTGTGTTTGTTATATGATACTTATATAAGGAAAATGTAATCCCGCACAGTGGAGAGGGAAAAAAGGTAAAAAGAAAAAAGTGATAAATAATATAATATAGTTTAAAAAGGAATAGAAAAAGACAGTAGAAAAGCAATAAAAACAGTAAAGTAGATTATAATATTTGTAAGAAATTAAAAGTAAAAAAAAAAAGAATTGCATGCAAAAGGAAAGGGATCACGTTGCTACAATATAATAATTGCTTTTTGCGTTTCAAGTGTTCTCTCCATGTGAGGTTGAAGTTATGAGTAAAGTTGAAAGGTAGTGCTAAGAATTGAAGAAAAAAGGAAAAAAGAAAAAAAAGAAAAGTAGTGACGTGTTTGAAGAGTGTAGTACGTGCAATTCAACTTTGTGGGTGGTGTGATTTGATATGAAAAACGTGGCAAGCTGCCCCCGAAGTGTTATTTTATGATCACAGATTAAGGTTCGGGATGAATTAGTTAGGAGTTTACATCATAGGTCACTATCAAAATCGTTTCTGGTTATGAAGTTACTAACACTAATAAAGAACTAAAATCATTTTAAAACATTAGGTTTCTCTAATTCTAATTGTGTAAATTAAGTTTTTCAAATATTATAAATATACCATATTTACTACAACATTTTTTTATTTTAAAGAATAAACTAAACCACGTGTATAAAAATGGTTGTCTGATCATATTAAAAGTCACGGTTTTAGAGATATAACTTAAAAGACTATAAAAAATTACAGTTTTTAAAGCGTTGATGTTTTAAGTCATAAATATAAAAGTATTAATATTTTAAGTTATGGATATAAAATCATTATTACATTAAGTCACGATTATTTATATGTGGTGATGGGTTAAGAAAACTTGAATTAAATATATCTAATTTTGCGGAAAATCAATATTGGACAAGAAGAAATGTGATTTATGATCATAATATCTATGGACTTTCTAAAAGGATATGATATTTGGATAAACTATGGGTAGGAAAAGTGAACATCTTGAAAGTCAATGTCATATTTGATTTTGTAGACATATTCCTTTCAAATTCATTACTTATCATAGACTTTCTTTTGAACACATGGAAAACTTTGTATCGTGTAACTTAATTAAAACACTTTTATTTATACAATTATATCTTAATAGTTTCTATTTTTCAATTAGAAAATTTATAAAAATTTAACATTATATATATATATATATATTTTTTTTTTTTTTCCTTTTTACAGCTTAAAGGCAATGAAAATAATCTTGAAGAAGAATGAATTTATTGTTATGTAGTAAAGAAATAATATGTTTATGTTTTTTTTTTTTACTAAGTTTGTAGTTTTAATTTTTGAAGACTTATCCTTACCATTACCCTTCAAGCAAATCTTTTGATTATGTAATTTGAACACATCCATTGAAATATGTGAGAATCCTTGTTAGGCCACTACTACACACAACCCACTATTTTCATGGACCAATTGCTCACTAAATCATTGTTTATTCATATTACCATCTTTGTTATTTATAATTTCTACACAAATTATCGATTCAATTATATTTATTTTTTATTTTGGTCTATATATGTTGTACAAAGTGATATTCTCATTTAGAGATATATATGTGGACTTAGTTGTGTAATGTTGGGATTTAAAGACATAAATAATAATATTTATTCTTTCCATTTTATTTATTTTTTTTATGAGTAATCCTTGTAAAAAAAATGGACTATAGTTTTTATTAATATTTAAACATTTCGGTTGTTATCAAAACTTTAGATAACGATTTTAAAAATGTTATTTTAATAAAAAGCCACTACAAAAAATTCTAATTCTTAGAAAGGTTTATTTATTTTTTATCAATAAAACATTAATAAAATTTAAAAGGGAACACTTTGGGGGTGTTCTAACTTGTATAAAAAAAACAAGAACGATTTTAAGATAAAACCATTATTTCAAGGAGAACCCTTTTGCCTAAACACAATTGATCTGAACACTCAGATAAGGCTCCCTAGAACCTGCCGAATCTATTCCACTTCTAAAAAACCAAAAAGATGTATATAAAAGCACCATCTAGCAAAGTGCACCATAAACTAGATAAAAAATCAAATGAAGGAACTATGCAAGATTCTGGTAGAGATAAGATTAGAGGGAGGTATTTAGGCAATACACTAGCAACCTCCACTATATGATCTATGCGTGATACACTCCCTAGATTAGGCACACCAATACCACCAATCATTCCAGCTCCTATTCCATAATACCCCGTTGCGTTTCTGCAGAATCAACAGGGCCTCCTCCATGAATGGATAAGACTTCTGCTCCAAAGAAGATTCCTAATTGAGCCTCTGCTACTGTCCTAAAGAAGCATGAATCCTTCGTTTTCCCACACCTGCCCTGCTATACACTTCACGGAATCTCAACAACATCCATCCTCCATAGATTTCTTATAAAACTCTTAACGAGAACTGCTCCCACTTGCTGAAAAAAGTGGTTCTAACAATAGCCACACAAAAGCCAATACCCTACTATGCAATCCAACAAGATGAATAAGTGGCAAAAAATCCCCCTGTAGCTCCTTCACCAACTACGCCAACAATATCACCACTAAAAAACCAACAGATCTTGGTAGCTACTGCTCCCGTCTACCTCTCCTACTGCTTCCATCATCTTCCGTCATTACTATAGAATAGTGACTTCTCCAGCTAGTGATGTGTTGACTTGGATTTAGAAGCAGAAAACAAACTCACACACGAGTTCTGGTAAAACACACCAACAACATGAAGCAAAGGAAACCAACAAAGTTCTACATTCAAATCTACAAAGAAAGATAATTTCCCCTTGCTACAAAAATCCAATCCAGCAACAATCTTCTTCGTACCCTAAGACTAACATTCTCAAGCTAATACTTGCAAAAACCACACCCCTCATTCAGAGATAACATATAAGACCAGTGCAACCCCAAACTAGCAAAATCAACTCCCTCAAGTACACCAACCAAACCCACTGATGCTTCCTTTCAGCCATAGCTACGGATGCATTGATCAGGATATATAAGCCAATATGAAAAAGCAAAATTAAAGAGCTTTACCCTATATTTCATCCATAACCAAGATAGTAATTGAGTTGAGTGGAAGATTTCTTCAGCATCTGGAACCCCTTGCCTAAAGATAACCCTGTTTCTTTGTTCCCAAATACACCTTACAATAGCCACCCACATACCTTTCCATACCTGATTCTGCTTAATGGTAAAATGCACTAAGTGAAAATTCTCAAAGTGGCATTTTCTAAGAGAGGTTTATTAATGGAGGTTATGATAACTTCTAGTGAGACAATCAAATAATAGAGGTTTCTCAAACCTCTGGTAAATGTTAATAGATTTTTCAAATATAGACTTGAGTAAAGTGTGTTTTTATTATTTTAATTTTACTGTTATTAATGATTCCATTCCTTTCCTTCCCTATGGTAAAAAAAATCAATGCTACGTAGGAACCTCACTCTTCTTCAATGGCAACCATAATCAAAGAAATCCCCTCTATCTTAAGGTAAACGATTCCAATCTCGTTGCTCCCTCGCCTTTCCTAAATCTCAATCGCTCATCCTCTTCACAAACCACACTCTACCCCTTCATTTGATTACAATAAACTCGTTTAGAACCTCTTCCTCGAGGATGCCTCTGTTATTGTCTCCCCCTTCGTGCCGCTTGAGGTCGCTAAGGAGATCCTCCTCAGCATCCCTGGAATGATCCTCAACCTCGTCGATAAGAAATACAACGTCGAGCTTGCATGCGGTGACTTTTCCGTCATCCACCTTCGTCGGGGAGACAACACAGTCGTCGTGTACGTGCACATTGTGGACGAAATCCAATGGTCGCTGACGCAGGAAGAGATCATCGTGAAAGTTGATGATTCCTATTACTTACATTTTGCATCCCCTAGGAGGTATATCAACCATTCTTTTTAAAATAAATTTATCAAGGTTTCACAATTTTCTATGCATATCGGGAGACATTTTCAAGTCTCCCACTTTAAACCTCTACCTATATGCATTATTGGTTGAAGATTGGAAGTGGGCATGATAGAAGGCCCAAGAAAGCAATGTCCATTAGAAACAAAATAAAACCCATCAGATTTAGAGATTACACCTAGAGGCAATGAGCTGTCACTTTTGAGTAGGAAGAATATATTTCTGTTATGACTTTTGTTACAAGGAGTAAACTGTCTCTTATAGACCAACTAGCAAAAACAATATAATGGTCTTTTGGGTAGTCAAGAGGCAGATGATGATGTTATAGTTTTTTTTCCTTATCTTGGTTAGTTTTTCTCATAGTCTTTCCTTTTTCCTCGCATTCTTTTCCCCTATCTCTCAACGTAACATTTTGGTGCTTCTATTGAGCTTCCTACATGCCTCCCAAACCAACCAAGGATATCGAGGATACCTTCCAAGCCATCCTTGACAAATTAGCCAACCTTCAAGCTTAATTACACACCACACAAGAAAACTAGGAGGACCGTTACTTGGCTCTCCAAAAAGATATGGAGTCTCGACAAACTGCCTTGGAATCCAAACATGATACACTCACTGGCCTTTTTCCCACACTATCCTCACAAACCACCACACTTCCATCCCATATGAACTCCACTTCTCCTTTTAACCAATTTTCCATGGATGCCACTTCCTCTATCCCACCCCTGGTTGGGAATAACAATCGCACGACCTACACTACTACAAAAACTACAACCATTCCCCCAAATTCTTCTTCAAGTATACGCCCACCAAAAATACAACTATCTTTCTTTGATGGCACTAACCCCTTAGATTGGTTATTCTAAGCTGACCAATTTTTTCAGTTTGATAATATTCCTTGGGATTCTCGATTAAATATGGTTGCCTTTTACATGAGAGGTGATGCACTTAGTTGGTTTAAGTGGATGTACCAAAACCATCAACTTCCTAATTGGATCTCTTTTAGCTGTGCCCTGAAACTTTGCTTTGAGCCCTCAACATATGCTAATCATCAGCCCAAGTTGTTTAAACTTCGTCAAAACACCATAGTTGTAGAATATCAAAAAACTTTTGAAAAAATTTGCAACCAAGTGTTGGGCCTAAATCCAGAGATGATACTTAACTGTTTTATATCTAGCCTATTTCTAGAAATTCAAAGAGAAATAGCTGTGTTGCAACCCACTTCCATCACCCAAGCCATGGGCCTAGCCAAGCTTTTAGAATCTAAAATCCATGATTCTAAACAGTCTTTCTGTTTTTCCATACTTTACCCCAACCATCCAACTATTTATTACCCTCACCACGCCCCTTTCCTTCCCCCACTACATCCCCACATGCAATCCCTTCCATCCCTATAAAAAAACACACATCAGCCCAACTTCAAAAGTGTAAAGCCGCTAGTTTGTGTTATAATTGTGATGATTTTTTTTTTCCGGGGCATAAATGCACCACCCATCATTTTCGTCTCTTACTAAGTGACGATTCCCTAGTAGAAAACTCTATAGAGAACTACCCTACCACTTTCAATGACTCGCCCACAGATACACCTATACACATTCACATCTCCTTCTAAGCCTTATGCGGAGCTCCCTCAGCCCACACTTTTACCTTTGATGGCTACATTGCCCATCTTCCTGATACCATTCTCATAGATACAAGCAGTTCCTGTAACATTGTCCAACCATGTTTGCCCCTTCACCTCCAACTTTGCACCATTCCTATCACCCCTTTCTTAGTTATGGTTGGCAATGGCAACCGAATTCAGTGTTCTTCTTTTTTACAGATGTCCCAATTTCTATACTTACCCACACTTTTCCCATTTCCTTTTACCTCTTACCTATTGAAGGTGCTGATGTTGTCCTAGGTATGGACTGGTTGCGCTCATTGGGCCCCTTAATGGCTGATTTCTCTAAGTCGCAACTATCATTTGCCCACAATTGGTTACCCATTACCTTACACGACACCACAAATCTTCTACGCCGTCAAACTTCTTTCACTCATCTTGCCACCTTTTACACACGGATGCCATTTCTTCTCTACACCTCCTCACTATTGACCCACTGTCATCACCACTCTTCCCACACAAATTATCCAACCATCCAAATATCTATACTCTTTTAAAAACATACAGTTTAGTTTTCTCTTCTCCCCATGGACTACCCCCCGAGAGGCCTCACAACTTCATTCTTCCCCAATCTGCCCCAGTTGACATTAAACCCTACCGCTACCCACACTCTCACAAGCACACCATGACTTCCCTCATTCAAGAAATGCTCAAAGAAGGCATTATCCGCCCCAACACAAGTCCTTTTTCATTCCTAGTTATCCTCATAAAAATAAAAAGAGGGAACCTCACATTTTTGTGTGAATTATAGAGGTCTAAATGCCATTACTATTAAATACCATTTTCCTATCCCAACTATTGATGAGTTGTTAGACGAATTGACCACTGCCAAGGTTTTCACCAAACTTGACCTACATTAAGGTTACCATCAGATACGAGTTAATCATACAGTTTGCCACAAGACCGCTTTTTGAACTTTTGATGGCCACTACGAGTTCCTAGTGATGCCGTTTGGCCTTGCTAATGCCCCATCTACCTTCCAAGTAGCCATGAATGATTTACTCAGGCCCTACCTACGACACTTTGTCCTAGTTATTTTTATGACATTCTCATTTACAACAACTCCATGCAAGAACATATTCAACACCTCACATTGATCCTCTGATTGTTAGACACTCATAATTTTTTGTTAAGGAATCAAAATATGTGTTTGCTACCACCAGAGTCTCATATTTAGGCCATCTTTTGGAAGATGGCACAGTGGCTCCAGATCCAGATAAAATTCAGGCTATCTTACTTTGGCCTAAACTTACATCCCTTACTACCCTACGTGCATTTATGGGTATTACAGGATTTTATCTGAAGTTCATTCGCGGTTATGCCACTCTTGTCTCGCCACTCATGGATTTACTCAAATCATCAACATTTACATGGAATACAAATGTAGAGGAGGCCTTTACAAAATTGAAAAATATTCTAACTACAACTCCAGTGTTGAGTCTTCCAAATTTCTCCATACCATTTGTGGTTGAGACTAACGCTTCCAACATAGCCATTAGCGTTGTCCTGTCCCAAGAAGGTCACCCCATTGCTTTCTTCAGCAAGAAACTTTGTCCAAAAATGCAAGCTAGCTTAGTATATGTCAAGAAAATGCTAGCTATAACAGAAGTTATCAAAAAATGGCGTCATTACCCCATAGGTACACATTTCATAGTAATAACATATCAACAAAGTCTAAAGGGGTTACTCACCAATGCATGCCACACACTAGAACAACAAAAGTGGACTATCAAGTTTCTAGGATACAGTTTTGACATTCGATACCACCCAGGCCGCCAAAATCAAGTTGTAGATTTCTTGTCTCAGCCACCACAATCTCTTCTTTTTGCCATATCCTCACCGGTTCTGGGCATGTTCAAGGAATTACAAGATTATTACAAGATGAAAAGGGGAGAAGAAGAGGTTCACAAATTAACTTCATTACCTGAAACCAATTACAGTTTTCACCATGGTCTTCTATACCATGGTCAACACTTATACGTTCCATCTAATGAAAAAATTCGCTCTGTCATACTCCATGAATTCCATGCCTCTCCCACCGCTGGCCACTTAGGCATCAAGGCCACAATGGCCAGGTTCGCAACCTCTTTTTTCTGGCTCGGTATGTACTGCGACACCAAAAAGTATATCAAGGAATGCCTCTCCTACCAACAAAACAAATCCTTACATCAGAAACCTTTTGGTCTACTCCAACCCATACCCATACCAACCCAACCATGGGAAGAACTAACTACAGATTTCATCATGCACCTTCCTTCATCTTTTGGGCACACAGTCATCTGGGTTGTCTGCGACAAGCTCTCCAAATCAACCCACTTCGTTGCCTTTCCCACGTCCTTCACGACCACCCATTTAGCTAATCGTTTTTCTGTTGAAATTTGTAGGTTACATGGAGTCCCTAAATCCATCATTTCAGACCGTGGTCTAGTGTTCCAAAGCCATTTTTGGAAGGAGTTGTTCCACCTGCAAGGCACGAAATTGAAGTTCAGTACTGCTTATCATCCACAAACTGACGGTCAAAATTGAAGTTATAAATCACACTTTAGAAGCTTACCTCAAATGCTTTACTAGCAAAAATCCTCGAACATGGTATCGCTATCTCCACCTTGCGGAGTTTTGGTACAACTCCTCATACCACTCGACCATCAAAACTACACTCTTCTAGGCTCTGTATGGACGACCGCCACCCTCCATTCTAGATTATGTCCCAGGAACAGTCGTAGAACCCACTATGAATATCACACTACAAAAATGCGCGTGAATGCTCCACCAATTAAAAGCCATGCTAGAAAAAACACAATAACAAATGACAGAAATAGCAAATAGATTAAGACTCGACTACAATTTCAAGGAAAATGACTGGGTACTTCTCCGACGTCAAGCTTACTGCCAAACATCACTCTCTTCCAAAGCTCACAATAAGCTTGGACAAAGATTCTTTAGTCCCTATCCCATTAAACGCCTCATCGGCGAAGTAACATATGAACTTTTCCTCCCTTCGTCATCACATATTTATCCAGTCTTCCACATTTCTTTGTAGAGATTGTAGAAAAAAAATAAAAATTTTCTTCAATAAAGATAAGTATTCTAGTCATATCAAACAATATAATAATTAGTACAATGTTGTTTTCACAATAATGAAAGAAATACCAACTCTTCAATAAAGGTATCACAAAATAGGATTAAAAGATCATTCATGAAAGGAGCAATTAGATCTAATCTCCAAGGTTTAGTTCATTACCAAGGTCTATTTTTATTCATTCAAGTACATTATGGTCAAGAGCTATATCAGTAAAACAATTTCATTTGGTTATGTATGTAACCATAGGGACCTAGTTCTTGCTAATCATGTGATTAGTCAAAGCTTCTCTTTCTTTCCTTTTATATACCTATTAGTTGAATAATAATGTGATCTTTTCATCCCACTAGAAAAATTGTTCATAAATTCAAATAAAGAAATTGTATTTATCCATGACAAAAATATGTAAATAATCGGAAATTACTCACGAATCAGCAATCAAAATCTATGGACAATCGGAATGTTGCTAAATTTCCCACATATTTCTATTCATGATTAACATTATCATTATTTTTAATACAATTATTTTTAAAATACTTTATTTATTTATTATAATCATTATCAACAATATGATATTGAAAGAATCAAACTCATATTCAATGACTAAATATTAAATTTATAAAATTTATAACCATTATTGTCATATTATTATTAATATATAATAGTATTATTATGATTAATAATAATTAATATTGTTAATAATATTATAAATTTTGATATTAAACGGAAGAGGGGACAAAACTGTAATCTCACTTCAACCGTCGTAGTTGAAGCATTTTCTTCACCAATTCACTCCACACAACAATAGATTAGGCACGCACTCACAAGAACGTGTCCTTTCTTCAATGGCGTTCCCTCTCTCTCCCTCCTTTAACTTTTCCCTGACTCGTAACCGAATCAACTGCTTCTCCAAGGAGCACCGCCGCCAAGTCATCGCAAAGGTGTCATATGACCACCACGCGCATTGGAATTGCAATGCCACGTTTAGCGTTTCTCACGAGTGGGTTTTGCTTAACCTGTTTTGGGGATGGTGCAGGAAGCGGTGGGAGATACGACGCGTGTCATTTCCGCGAGTGTTGTTGAGAGGATAATGAACCGGTTGAGGAGTGTGGTTCCGATGATGATTGCGTCGGTTCAGATTAGCGCTTTGGTGCCGTTGGTTGATTACGTGGCGTCTCCTGGTGCTGCCGAAGCGGTTTTGTATTCGCCTGATACGAAGGTTCCGAGAACGGGGGAGGTTGCTCTCAGGAAAGCCATCCCTGCCAATGCTAATATGAAGACTTTACAGGTCTGTTTGGTTTAACAGCGTGTTTGATTGATGTTTTTTTTGGTGTAACAGAAGCAGTAATTGCGTTTTCTTCTTATCTTAAATTAACATGAAAACACCAAATTTTACATTTATTAGCCAAGATGTTAGTTATGTTTGTCTTAATTTTCTATATTTGATATAAAAAAACTACATTTCTTAATAAACAATCTTTAATCATTCTTCTTTAAGATGGTGCTCATATTTGAATGTATTTTTGGAATAAAAACATTAAATAGGGTTAAGTTAGTTGGATTTTACTTATGTTTTAATTAAATAGGGTTTAAATCCTGATGATGCCAATTTGTGTACTTCAAGATATCGAGATGGTAGTCATTGCTTAAGGTATAAATATCATGGTTTAAAAATATTAGTATATCAAACTGGAATAATTTTTTAATATTTTAATTTAGAAAAAAGCATAAGAGAGTTGTTAGTTAATCTAAGCAAGTGCTGCATTAAGGGTAAAGTGGGATAAACAGTTAATTGAAGAGTCAACGCGTACACACTTAAGATAGTTATTGTGGAATTTCTTTTATATATTTAAATTCAGAGGAAATGTTCGAGTTATTTAATCTAAACACATATTTCATAAAGGGTAAAATTGGACTAGCAATTAATTTAGGAGTTCATCAGGAATGTACTTAAAATAGTTATAAAAGCACAAAAACTTGTGATATTTGACATATCGTAATTAGATCACAATGTAATTACATTATCCAGACATGTTTTATTTGTTCTTTTGTTACTTATCTAATAACAGTTCATTTGCATATGTAAGCTTAATAGAATGACATAACAAAATACATACTTATTTTGATAGAATTCACCATCAACCTTGAAACAAGTTTAGAAGAGCTGTTGGAAAGTTAATATAAATGGATACAATCTAGACTTGGACAGTAGACCTCGAAGCTGTACTGACTGAAGCAGGAGAAAATTCACAATGGCGAGATACAATTTTACAAGGAATTGCAGTCTTAGAAGCTGTAAGGACACTTGGAAGATCGAGGGCCTAGCAGCAATGGGTCTAAAGATAGAAGTACAATTCTTGTTTAATGGTGGAGCGCTACAAGTCCAAGCTTGAGACAAAAGGTTCACCCAAGTTGAAGGTTTGGACTTCCATGAAAACTTTTCACAAATAGCACAACTTTTATTGGTTACAGTCTTCACTTCAATAGTACTTTCGAAAGAAAGGAGACTTAGTAGATGTTAGCAATTCATTTGTGCATGGTGATATAAAAGGGGATGTTTACATTACACGTGTCTCCCCCTCGGCTTCAAAGCAGGTGGAGATAACAAAGTTTATTGAATTCAGAAGTCAATTTATGGACATCTTCGAGCATCATAAAACTGGATTTTTTAAGTTATCAGCATCTTTGAAACGTTATGGATTTGTTCAGTCCCTTGCTGATTAATCGCTATTTGCATATCTGGAAGGCAAAATCTTCATGGGGTTGTTAGTACATAGTACCAGAAAATTATTTAGAGGCTTGTTTGGACTTAAAGAGTTATTTAAAAAAACATTTTCATATTGGCGGTGCACAAGTATTTCTTAGGAATATCGAGGGTAAGGACAGGGAAACTTTGGCAAAAGAAAATGCATTGGACAAAATATCACCATGTGGTTTCCTTGCACGTAGACCTGCTGAGTCTTCCATGGAAGAGGGACAAAAATTGGCTCTAGCAGAACACGAGGAAATGAAGTATGACTCAGTTTATCAACATCTAGTTCGTATACTAATTTACTTGGTGATTACTGACCCAGAGACGTTTTATTTCGCTTCGTGTGTGGTCCTACTTTGCACAAGCACTTAAAAAAGAACACTTCAAGATAGCAATGCTGGTAGTGCCTTATCTCAAGGTCAAACCTTGAGAAGAGATATTACCGACCAACGGTGATTTGAGATAGTACGCCTATTACGTGCACACTGAGATCAGTGATGGATACTTTGTCAATCTCGGGAATCATCCATATATTGGAAGACGAAAAGTTAGAGCACTATATCTTATTTTTTAAGAAAAGCAAATTATCATGATGGAAGCAGCCATTAGTGAGCTAATTTGCTTGAAGTCAAACCATCCTTGAGGACAGGCATCAAAAGGCCTATTATGAGGTTGTATTGAGATATCAGTATGCTATCATCATAGCAGAAAATCATGTTCTCCCTATTGTCACTGTGTGAGGGAGCAACTCCAGGTTGGAAATATTGTGATGATGACTTATGCCATCAATTCATAGTTCCAACAGATACACATCTTCACCCAGGCTCTCCTCACTTGACAATAATTTCAATTTTTCTACTGGTCAAGTTGGGCATTTGTAATCCTTATGCACAAACTTGAGAGGGTGGTGGAGTATTGAAAGTAGATATCTGTAGTAATTAGTTATAGATGGTTACTGACAGATAACGGAATTAGGAAAGTAAATATTTTTCTGTTGAATTTATTGTAGTGTGCTAGAGATGATTTTGGGATATGATACGTTTACATTTGGTTGATTAGAATGCTTTGTACATATCTTCTAAATAATATATCCATTTTGATTAATGTGGAATAAGAGAACTATTTTTCAGATTTTATTTGCTCTTTGAACCTTTTAGTGATCATCATTATGTCCTGTTTATGTCTTTTACAGGACACTCTCGAAGATATTTCATACCTGTTGAGAATTCCACAAAGAAAACCTTATGGAACAATGGAGGGGAATGTGAAGAAAGCTTTGAAGGTATTCAATAATTTTTTTTATTTCCTATTTCTTTCATCATTTGTTCTTAGCTTTATTTGTTCGAGAAACAAAATACTGAATATTAGGTGATGTAATGATGTTGCATGTTTGAAAGTTTCAAAGATTTTCTTTCATTCTAATGACAAACAAATAGGTCATATGTTTCAAATTTCACACATGATCACACATGTAAGCTCTAGACCTATCAATTTGGCCTAGCCCACAAGGCTTGGTCCTAACTTACATGGATTGGGGCCAAAACGTCCATAGCACCAAAAAACCCACACAAGAAAAACCTATAGGGCCAATATGCCCACCAATGCCCTGTGGGTCTGGGCCAACTTATGGGCCATTTTTTAGAGTAAACAATCTTATTTAAAAATGAGAATGAAAAAACAAAAATGTAGAAAACAGGAGAAACATAAGAAAGGAGGGTTAAATTGTGTTTTAATAATTCTTTAAAAAGTTTTCGTAAATATTGTCTAATAATGATAATTCAGACGATAGTATTATAGGTTAGGCGATCCGTCAACGGTTTTCATAATAGGGATTGCGTGTCAGATGTAACTTTTCATTTAATAGATTCACTTGTTTAAAAGAGATTTCTTAAAAACTTAGTGTTTACAATGACTCTCCTTTTTATATTAATGTAGAAGATAATAACATCCAAAGTAAAAGAGATAAGGGGGAAAGGAAAATACACATTATTTTTATATTAGTCGTTTGACACGGCAGATGACATCCAATTCTCAATCAACAAATTGAGTTTCACTACTAATGTTACGAAGTACAATACAAGTATTAATTGGGCACATAATCACTCATAGCTAACCCCTTGGCTATTGTTTGGGCTCGTAGTCAATACTAGCTAACCCCTTAAGTATTGTTTGGACCACAACTACTCTTAGCTAAAACAAGTATTCTATGGATGCAATCACTTATAACTATAATGAGTATTCTTTGAACCTAATCACTCCTGACTAATAAAGTATTATTTGGACCTAGCCACCCTGGCTAAAACTGAGTATTCTTTAAATAGTAACTACTCCTGGCTAATACTGAGTATTTTTTGGACCCAACCACTCTTAGCTAAAACTAAGTATTCGTTGCCAACAACCACTTTTGGCTAATAACTGAGTATTCTTTGCCAAACAACCATTCCTGGCTAAGATAAACAAAGAGTTATCTGAATAGTGATCCACAGATCATAGGTTTCCAAACTAGAGAGTGATTGAGTTCTTTGATGTATACAAGGTTATGTTCTCTCTTCTAGTTTGCTAAGTGAACTTGAACAATGTTTTCTAAGAAGCTTTTTGTGGCACAAAAGATTTGAGCAGAGTTTTAGCACTATGCAACAAAGTCTCTCCTTTGCTTCTTCTTGATGAATGACTTTATATAGGCACTGAGAAATCTAGCTATTGTAATTCTGTTTCTGGCCATTTGAGCAACTTCAACTCACTTGAATGTTGTCCTTTCATTTGATGAACTTCATTGTAAAGGACGCATTGAATGAGCTCTATTATACATTAATTACATTTTTCCTCTTTACGTAACATCCAAATAGCTGGATGTACTTATCTTTTTTTAGAAAGTGTGTCTTTGCTTAATTTTTTTTAAAGTGTAGAGCGGTACAAAGAAAATCGTCTTTCCAAAGTTGACAATGGTAGCGTTAGGGAGTTGTTGAGTTGAAGAAGAACAACTTTAACTCTTTATCCAAGAGATCAATGATGTGACTTGTGCTTGAACGGATGTTCATGGCAGATGGAAGTTATAGACATTTTTGCAACATAGAACAAGCATATATTTATGTGTGTGTGTGTGTGTTTGTGTCGTACAAGATTAACTTAAATCCATATGCAAGTCGTCTGAGCATATCAGATGCTTATTAGACGTAAAATAAGATTGCACAATGTTACTCGTTTGTCAGACGAAACATTTGAATCTTATATGATTTGTTGTTGGACATATACTATCGTCTTACACACGAAACATGACCATGTTTTACACTTAGTCGTTTTTCACACTTAATAAAAGTTATAGGTGTTCGTCTTTTCCCTAACAAAACATTTACTTACAAATGTTTATAGACATGAAAAAGATTTACTCAATCCAAATCCAAACCCAAGTCGGTAGGCTAGTTAGGCTTAGGTCAAGCTAGAAGTGTGAAAGATTGAGCGAATTCACATGGGCTAAGTGCAAAGAGTCCTTCACCATGAAGAAAAATCATATTCGCTCAGGAAGGAAGGGCTTGAAGCCAACCTGAGTCAAAATAAGGAGGAGAGAGATTCGCTTGGAGCCAATCCTAAGCCTAAGAAGACTTCATGGCTAAGAATGGGATGCGCTTGGCTCAGCTTGAAGCGAATACCAAGCAAATCCCTGAACATATGAATCCTAAAAGGCCCAAAAATGGACTTGAAGCCCAAGAAGATTACTTTAGCATGATGAAAGTCCCGGTAAGTGGATTGGCCTGCACTAAAATGTGATATTTCTTAAGTTATTGTTGTTTATGAATACATATTTTTATTTGAGATTCAAGTTCTGTTGTTTGATAGTATGCTTAATGTGAGGAACGACCATTGACGCCCTTGGAGCATGAATGAGGCTTGAAGGCAAGTTCATGTATCTGAACCATATCAAATCAACAATATATTTCAATGGCCACAAAGCGTGGAGCTGAGAATATGGTGAATTGTTCCATCTTAATTTAGAAATAAGCTATTAGGATGCAAGAAATTGATTGTGATACTTTATGGTTCTTGATAACCTCGTGCGAGGAATCGACTTGGTTTGGCCATAAGGAACAGGGAGCTTCAACAAACATTGTATTTATAAATAACAATAATGAAAGAGATTCGCAAAGTTCTTTCAATCTCAAAACTTGTGTTATATCGTCATCCTTTTGCTTCCGTTGTTTGTCAAAGCTTCACCTCTTGCTAAAATATTATAGTAGGATTAGTATAGTTATTTATACAAATATATGCAAACCAACTTGTATCTTCACCTCACTTCATCTTGAGAGTTATTACTATTGTGGTAAACATTAATTTCCTATGGATATGGCAATCCTTAACTATACTATAGTTGACTTGGTCTGTTTGTCAAGAAAAGGATTTTAAATCCGCCCCCATCATCAGGCCAAGGCGAATTAGGTCCAGATCAGACTTTGGCCTGGGCCCAAGTTGTCTTGAGTCAGGCCGAGACTCGGTCGGGCTGAGTTAGGTTAGATCTAGGTTGGACCGAGTTTAGGTCGGACCAAGTTTCGTTTGAACAAAGTTATGTTGGGCTGAGGCATGAAAGAATTATATCGGGAAAACTTGGGTTCAACCCACATCTAGCCAAGTTAGGTTGGGTCTAGGTTGAGCCAAGTCGAGTCGGGCCTAAGTTAATATTGTTAGGTTGGGTCAGGTTGAGGTTAAGTTAGGCCGGCTTGGGACCATGTCAACTTGGTGGGGTTGGGGCCTAGATCTGGTTGAGTTGGATTGGGCCTAGGACAGGCCGAGTTGGGTTTGGCCCACGTGTATTGAGTTTAGTCAGGTCTAGTTGAGTTAGGCTCAAGTCGAGTCAGTTCAGACTAGGACAAGCTTGAACAAGATCAGACCCATGTCGCGCAATCTTAGGTTGAACCCTGGTTAGGTGGAGTCAAGTTGGGTCCAGATCAAACTGAGTTAGGTCAGTCTAAGTTAGGTTGGCCCTATTTAAGAAAGGTTAGGTTATGTTGGGCCTAAGTTAGGTTAGGTCAAATTGAGCCAAAGTAGGTTGGGCCCAAATCAAGCTTGGTTAGGTTGGACCAAGTCAGCTTGAATGGTTGGGTTTGACGTAGGTCAAGATGGAATTGAGTTGGGTCGAGCCTAGGCCAATCTGGGTTGGGCCTAGGTGAGCCCACGTTAAGTTGGGTTAGGCATAGCCAAAGTCAGGATGAGTTGCACTGGATTGAGTTCAAGTCAGGCTAAGGTCAAGTTGAGTTGGCTTACGCCAAGGTTAGGTCGAGTTGTGTTGGGTCTAGGTTGGATTGAGTCCAAGTTAGGAAAGGTTTAGTCAAGTTGGGCTTAAGTCATGTAAGGTTAGATAAAACAGAGTCAAGCCTAAGTCAGGTTGAGTTGAGTTGGACCTTAGTAGGTTGGGTTTAGGTCCCAACTTTACAATTCAGTTGAAAATAATAAAAATTAATCAAGGATCAATTTAAAATTAGTATAAATATTTAGAGATCAATTGTAATTTAGAATATTATAAGGGCTTGTGCAATTTTGAAAAACATTTTAGAATTAATTGAAGTCTTATTTTAATTTTGTAGTGGGCCAAACCCACTTTTGCATTGACAAATCCTTGTTATATCTTTTTTGTTGATGAAGAAATTGAGGCATATGAATAAGAATCTAATTTGGAATTTATTTTGCCTTTGGAGTTCTAGAGTATTTGTTGCACCCCAGTAGAATATCTTCTTACATCTTTAACATTGTGTTTGGTCTGTTAATATCTACTTGTACTATTCACTTGAGGACCTTTAATTTTTATAATTTTCATTTTTACATCAGTTAGCAGTTGATGAAAAGGATTCTATATTGGCCAGTATACCAGCAGAACTGAAGGAAAAGGGCTCTTTGGTACATGCATCCCTAATAGAGGGAAAGGTATGCTCAATAACTGTATCGTCTGGAATATTTGAATTTCAGTTTGTATATCTTGATATAATTATTGTCATTATAGCCTTCATGACCTTACTCCCTCCTCTATTTGGAAAAAAGATTAGCCATTTGCATTTCAATGAAATTGATTTATTTATATGATGATCTTAGTTGAATATTTCTGAGGTTATACTTAAGATTAGGGTTCTTACATTGCAAAATGGTTACATTCTTCTGTTGTCAATGTTTCTGATATGGAACTAATACACCGGGTACCTGTGTCCAAAGGAATATTGGATGCAAGAAAAGAAGTTTCAAATGAAGAAACTAGAATATGGATTTTGGCATGTTTTGCTTATCTTCAGTTCTTTATGTTCTGTCCTTTGTAGGATGGAATATACCAAAATATCTTATAACTTATAATTGACAAATTATGAAAATTGGTAGCTATGGTTCATATAAAAGCTACATCAATGATGTCAATATTTTGCAGGGGGGCTTGCAAACTCTTCTTCAATCTATAAAGGAACAGGATGCAGATAAAGTATCTGTGAACCTTGCATCTACACTGGACACTGTAGCAGAGCTAGAGTTGTTACAGGTAACTGCAAACTAGATAATATGATAGAGTCTTGAAATCGATGGTGTTGTTATGTTCAATTCTCAAAAAAACTTGACTGAATCTATCCAACAACAATATTATAATCATATCCAGAACCTGAACTTAATTTTGTTGAAACAGGCTCCAGGATTATCATTTTTTTTGCCGGAGCAATACGCACAACAATATCCACGGTCAGTGACTCCAATTAAAAGTTATGTCAATCTCTACCTTGATGTAATACATAGATTCGTGTGATGGATATTTGAGTTTACCACCCTTGTAAATCTGGGACATGCCGTGCCCATTTCACATGAGTCTAACATTAATAAAAGATATTTACTAAAACATAGTTCAATTCCTTAGGAAAACTAAACAATCAGAACATAGGGGAAAACCAATATCTTCCCATTGCTTTTAGGCTTTCAGGTAGAGGAACTGTTGAGTTCACCATTGAGAAAGGAGATGGTTCAACATTTTCCCCAGTTGGTGGAGAGCAGAAAAATACAGCCACTATTCAGGTATAATTAACCCCTTAAGTTTTCCATTGTGATTTGCCATTGGTTGTTGATTTGGAAAGTTCAGGTCTCTAGGATCCATAAGCAGTAAGAGCAGGTCCATTTTAAAAGACTAAATCAAAATTGCAGTTTGATAAATGGAGCACGAATAAAATAACTGTTAATAAGTGGTATTGTTAATGATTAACCATTAGACCTTTGTTTTCAGGTTGTTATTGATGGATACTCTGCTCCATTAACTGCAGGAAATTTCGCAAAACTGGTAAGGTAGTGGAACGGTACTTCAGACTTGTGAACTTTCCGTATGGTTATTCTTTGCAATAGACATCACACGTATACCATCCTTGATTTTAATCACCTCAGATGGTTCACTCACTTTCGTTCAGCTTTCCAAAGTTTTTTGAGTGAACCAAAGGAATAACAGTAATGTTCTATTTGAATGGTTGATGTCAGTTACTAACTCCTATTTGCTGGAACTTTTCATACTATCACTGGAAATAATTCAGTCATTCAGTATTCTAGTGAAAAATACTTAATTTCTCAAGGTCTAGAATTTTATATTTAGTTAGAAAGATTGGCTTCCGAATACTTAAACTTCTGTTGAGGCTCTAATGCATCCAGCAATTGATTCATCACAAAACTGAGAAAGTTGTTTAGGATGTGAAAGAGCCAGCAATTAAAACCAGCCTGGGGATTATGCTAATAGTCTAATAGACAACTCTGCCTTTGAACAAACGGCTAATGTGATGTTGATACTACTATAAGGGAAGAGAAAACTGGGAATGTAGAGGGTTTCGGCTGCGGAAGAATGCACATGTTATTGCAATTCTCATGCTGAACTCGTTGATTCATTGGAATATTGCCATTCTTAGAATATTTAGTTTCAATTGTACATGTCCATGAGGACTTGTATTATGTGGTATAATTCCTGTTTTTAACTGAGAAAGTTGTTTAGGATGTGAAAGAGCCAGCAATTAAAACCAGCCTGGGGATTATGCTAATAGTCTAATAGACAACTCTGCCTTTGAACAAACGGCTAATGTGATGTTGATACTACTATAAGGGAAGAGAAAACTGGGAATGTAGAGGGTTTCGGCTGCGGAAGAATGCACATGTTATTGCAATTCTCATGCTGAACTCGTTGATTCATTGGAATATTGCCATTCTTAGAATATTTAGTTTCAATTGTACATGTCCATGAGGACTTGTATTATGTGGTATAATTCCTGTTTTTAACTGTTGGTACTTTAAACATCTAGATTTTTAGATTGTATAACCTAGTGGAAACAACACTCACACTCCCACCCTTTAGGTGACGGATGGAGCCTATAATGGCGCAAAACTCAACTCTATCAACCAAGCTATTCTCTCAGATAATGGAGGTGATAAGAACAGTGGTTACAGTGTTCCCTTGGAAATAATGCCCTCTGGACAATTTGAGCCCCTTTACAGAACAACATTAAGTGTGCAGGTATATGTTTATAAAAAATTGGCTGCAGGCATTACAGGAATTTATGATACTGTTCTCATATGTTTTCTGTGTTGAGGAAGGATGGAGAACTGCCAGTTCTTCCTCTATCTGTTTATGGGGCAGTTGCTATGGCTCATAACGAAGCCTCTGAGGAATATTCATCACCTTATCAGTTCTTTTTCTATCTCTATGATAAGCGAAGTGTAAGTGCAATCTATCACTATTATCTCCATCGCATGTTTATTTGCTCACAGAATTGCCTGGACTTATGCTAAACAAAATGAGTGAAACATGCAGAATTTTTTATTCTTGGGCGTAACTTCCTTTTGGAAATTGATCAATTCATTCATTTTTCCTCCTATTCATCATGTAATCTCTGGTTTCTTTTCCTCTTTTGTAGGCTGGTTTGGGAGGGATATCATTTGATGAAGGACAATTTTCAGTTTTTGGGTATGTTAATGTTATCTTAGCCTGCAACATAATCAATTTTGGATTTGAACTTTTTTTCCAGTGTTTTTTATGCCATTAAAACATGCAGATACACAACCACCGGTAGAGATATTCTACCCCAGATAAAAACTGGTGATATTATTCGTTCTGCAAAACTAATTGAAGGCCAAGAACATCTTGTATTGCCGAAGGAAAGTTGAGTATATTTGCTGGCGGTGTTACCCAAGTAGGAAAAAATATTCATTCTTTTTAGTACATACCTACTTATATATAAGCTGTGTGGATGGCATATGGCATCAGCCTGATTTTCTTGGTGTAGGTTGGGTTCTAAATTACTAAATTATGTAAAAAATGACTTGAAATTTCTATTTAATAAAAATCCCGTGGAACAGTGAGATAAATTCTGCAGAAAAGGAATCTCTTTCGGCGACTTAAATCTTAAATATTTTCCTTTAAAAGAAGTATGTCATATGGTTCTATATATCGGTAGTTTGTTCCAACTCTTATTAATAAACATTTAATGACTCCCAAATTTTATGCAGAAAACATGGAATAACGATTTGAGGTGCTCGAAAGAATCTTTAGTCTTTATTTGGATTAAGGCATGGAAAGTCAAAGATGGAAATATTACATAGAAAATTTTGAAAAACAGAGATATTAAAATATTAAAAGACATGAAAAACGAAATGTTTTTAATATTTGTTAATAATTTTATAATTTAAAATTTACTTTAATTCTTATTTTGTATTTCTAAAAATTCTATTTGTATTAAATTATTTTACAATTCTTATTTTATTTTATCACATCAATCTTTACAAATTTCAATCTAAATTATCTCTTTTAAAAATAATATTTTTCAAGTAATGATGTTTAACAGAAAACTAAAGTTTTATATAAGCTTCTTTTACTATCAGTAGAAGTGTTTATGAAATAATTAATTTTAACTCATTTAAATTATTATTTTTTTATCTCAAATCAATTTTAATCTTTTAAAAACATGTTACAGTAATTTTTACAAATAATTATGTGCCTAAACACAAGAAATTTTTATTTTTTTTATTATGATAAGATTTTAAAATACTGAATAGAGTGCGAATTCTTGTTGGAATTGTTCTTAAGGTAAAACAGTTTACTTTTATGAACAAGTTTGAATATATATTTCACTAAATTTCGTCCTTATTAATATTATTTAAAAAAAAATGTTGATGAAGAGTGATAATATTAACATCTATGCTTCAAACTATTGATAAATGTCTGCATTATACAGATTTTAATCAAGAGCAATTTCAATAGAATTTTATGTAAGATATTTTATTACTAAAAATACTTTTTTAATATAGGTTTTTATTATTTTTTTAAATAGACTATTTTAACATGGGTTTTTTCTTTTAAAAAAAAACACAGTTTATAGACATTTTTATTACATTATTTTTCAAAAGTTGGAATATAATATTTTAAAATTTTGTTTGTTTTAGAAATAATATAATATGTATAACGGAAAAGCTTTAATTTTTTCCAAAATTTAAAATTAGAATATAATATTTTTAATTTAAAATTAATATTATTGTTTTGGTGCACAGCTTAAATGATCTCATACTACAACATACAAGTTCTCTTGTTCATCAAGACCGATGTATTTATAAATTCTAGTTAGTTATTAATTATCCTCTAAATCTTAACTAATATCATTTAGTCTTTAAAATTGTTCTCAACTTATTTCAAGTACCACACAAAGAGATATAATGTTATCTCTTATCTTCTAAATCTTAACTAATATTATTTAATCCTTAAAATTCCCCTCAATTGATTTTAAGTACCACAAAAAAATATTCCTTTATGTTTTGCTAAAATTTTGGATAATTTTATTAAATTTCACTATTAATAATTAATAGGCCCTATGACATATTCTTTACATAAATTATATTATATTTTTTCTTTTATATAGGAGATAACAATACAATTACTAAATAATAATGTTTAATGTAAAGTATACGAGACGAAAAGGTTTATCAAGGAAAAAACCAAGAAATAAATTACGATATAAGTTATGTCTAAATGGTTTAAAACCTTATTCTCCCTTATCACCTTGATTACCTGTGTCCTTATTAGAGAAGAAGAACTTTACCTTTTAAACATACCAATGTAGATATAAGATTAGGAGGTGAGTTTGATTAACAGTAGTCAACTAGTCAAGTTGGGGTATGATTGATCATAGTTAGTAGTTTTATTACACCAACCGAGCTGGGATATTACGCTAATCATAATCAACAATTTTATTATACCAGCCGAACTAGGAGTTGAGCTGAACATAATTAGTTATTGTATTACATCAGTTGAGTTGAACATAGTCAGTTGTTTTATTACATTAACCGAGTTGGGAGTCGAGTTGAACATAGTCAGTAATTTTATTACATCAGAGCTGAAAGTCTAGCTGAACATAGTCAACTATTTTATTACACCAGCCAAGCTGGTTGTTGAGTTGAACATAGTTAGCGATTTTATTACACCAATAGTGGTGAGAGTCGAGCTAAACATAAGCCCTAGTTAATTATCAATTATTATCTAAATCTTAATGAATATAATTTAATCTTTAAAATTCTCCTGATTTCAAGTATCACACAAATATATATCTTACCTTCTAAATCTTAATTAATATTATTTAATTCTTAAAATTCTTCTCAACTGATTTCAAGTATCACCAAAAGATATTCCTTTATTTTTTGCTAAGATTTTAGGTAATTTTATTGAATCCCTCTATTAATAATTGTTCTTGCCGGTTGACTTTCCTGTCGGTTGACTCTACGGCAATCACGTGCCTCCTTCCTCACCTTGATGTATGCTTTGTTCTCTTGAAGCAATCTGCCCTGCAAGATAGAAAGGGGGCGCCCTAGAGGCCGTTTGCACTCCAACGCTCAAGTCAAAACTAGGGCAAGCACACAAAGTGTATTGAGTATCTGTATTTAGGTTTAGAAACTGCCTACCTTTGTGAAGTGTTTTACTACCCTTTATATAGTCTAGGGTTTCCTCTGCGCCGCTACCCATATTTAGGGGTTACAGGAATACCCTTGCGCCGCTATCACCCAGACTTAGGGAATCTAGCATGTAAGGTTTCCTTAACTGGAGTGCAAACTCTAACAGGGTGACCACCTGGGTGCCTCCTCGTGCACCTAGTCTCTGGAGCCACCTGTTCTGGGAGTGCCTTCACTGTTCATGTGCCATGCATGTAGCTTCACTGGGAAACCCTAGTTCTGATGAGTACTCGACCCCTCAGGACTCTGCACCTAACTGTGCTTTCCCTGCCACACGTATAAGCTCTTCGTGATTTAGGCCTCTCCTTACCTCTGGGCATGTTACTAATAACTGGTCTTCTTTCAGGACCCACACCAGATGTTCTAGCTCTGTTGTTCAAAACACCCAAGACCGATGTCACCTCGTCACACTCTGTCACCGAGGACTCATAAACCTGCTGAGTGACGAGGACACATCAGTCCACTCTGGTGATCGACACGCTGATGGCTAATCATTCTGCTAGTTCATACTACCTGTGGGGTCCATCCCACGTGGCTTTGGGCTACGCTATGGAACCCAACTGACGTGACCCACCATTACTAGCTGTTCTCGGTATCCGAGGACTGGTCGGTACACAAGCCCCCCAGTCTCAAACTGTTAACTTGTTCAGCGAAGAGACTAAGTCATTGGCTCGGGCGACCCACGTGGCACTGAGCGAAAGGACATGAACAGTGCGCTGAAGGGACATCTCACCAACCCCCTCTTAATCTGCGGACACGTGTCTAGATCAACAGTTAGGGTGTTTTTAACGTTTGCGCTTCCTTGCTTACGTTAAACCCTTTCAAAACCCCGCGCCTCTACACTGTTTCATCACTTTCCACTCGAGCCTTCATACTTTCTAACTTCTCTTGCACGCTTCTGTCCTACTCCAACCTCTACGCTCGCAACCCTTCAACTTTGCTTACACAAAGGTATGATCTTTACTCTCCCCTTCTGCCTTCACTTTATGATTCTGCTTCCCTTCACATACCTTAACTGCGTTGGGTCTGTTTACGATTTCTGCATTTAGGGTTTCTGTTCTTCTTTTCTGTGTTCGTTCTTCTTTTGAGTCTTTGTCCGCCATTGTTTTCGCCATCGCTTCTTCTAAGCCCTCTTTTCTTCTTCCTGCCTCTCATTTGTTTTAGATTCGAGATGGCCAGAACCAAAACCACCTCCAACCCTCATCCAACCGTAGCCGTTGACTACAAGGCCCTGTACTCCTGGGCTTCTGAGGAGCTCCTTGCTGAGACCTCTAAACTCACGACCTGTGAAGACCTGAGAAAACACAGGGACGATGATAACGAGATCAAGGGGCACGTCTTTGGAAGGGAGACTGACACGTATATCTCGGTGCGACCCTGCACAAAGGGTGAACCCGTATGCGTTGATGATCGCTGCAATGATGGGAAACCCTTCTTCTTCTTCTACGTCTTCAAACGAGTCAAAGCCCATCTTCCCTTCACCGGGTTCGAGAGGGCTTTGCTCACAGAGCTGAACGTGGCGCCCGCCCAGCTGCACCCCAACGGCTGGGCCTTCATCAGGGCCTTCTACATTCTCTGCAACAACCTAGGGTTCATTCCCTCAGTAGATGTATTCCTCTACTTCTTCGAGGCAAAGAGCCCTGAGAAAAGGCTTTGGGTAAGCCTTAATGGAGTGGCAGGGAGGGTTCTGCTTACCCTCTTCTCTCAATCGTATAAGGGCTTTAAGGGGAAGTTCTTCCGAGTGTGCTGCAGCTCGTACGACTCCACCATGCTTGATGGGTTCCCATTGTATTGGGTGGAGAAGTTAAAGCTCAAGAAGCCCCGCGGACTCGAGGAGCTGATGCCCTTTGACCGCGATGTGTGCCAACTCCTCTCCAGCTGGGGTGTGGTGTTTGACACCACCCAGCTGATTAGGCACGAATATGACGCTGAAACCATCAGCATCTATATCGGCACATTGCCTTTATCTCTCATCTGACAACACTTGTGTTTTATGCATGACTCTTCTCACCCTTTGCTTGTTGTTCATTGCAGGTATGGTACTGGACTCTGAGAAAAAGAAAAGGCTGGATGACCTGCTAAGTCGCCGCACAACAGATGGCTCAGGCCCTGCTGGCCCTTCTTCACCTGCTGTGGTTTCTTCTCTTTCTCTCGTGTATGGGACCTTGTTTTACTTCGGCCCCTCGGTGGGCGCCAAGTGTTCTTACCGGTTGACTATCCTGTCGGTTGACTCTACGACAATCACGCGCCTCCTTCCTCACCTTGATGTATGCTTTGTTCTCTTGAAGCAATCTGCCCTGCAAGATAGAAAGGGGGCACCCTAAAGGCCGTTTGCACTCTGACGCTCAAGTCAAAACTAGGGCAAGCACACCAAGTGTATTGAGTATCTGTGTTTAGGTTTAGAAACTGCCTACCTTTGTGAAGTGTTTTACTACCCTTTATATAGTCTAGGGTTTCCTCTGCGCCGCTACCCATATTTAGGGTTTACAGGAATACCCTTGCGCCGCTATCACCCAGACTTAGGGAATCTAACACGTAAGGTTTCCTTAACTGGAGTGCAAACTCTAACAGGGTGACCACCTGGGTGCCTCCTCGTGCACCTAGTCTCTGGGGCCACCTGTTCTAGGAGTGCCTTCACTGTTCACGTGCCATGCATGTAGCTTCACTGGGAAACCCTAGTTCTGATGAGTACTCGACCCCTCAGGACTCTGCACCTAACTGTGCTTTCCCTGCCACACGTATAAGCTCTTCATGATTCAGGCCTCTCCTTACCTCTGGGCATGTTACTAATAACTGGTCTTCTTTCAGGACCCACAACAGATGTTCTAGCTCTGTTGTTCAAAACACCCAAGACCGATGTCACCTCGTCACACTCTGTCACCGAGGACTCATAAACCTGCTGAGTGACGAGGACACATCAGTCCACTCTGGTGATCGACACGCTGATGGCTAATCATTCTGCTAGTTCATACTACCTGCGGGGTCCATCCCACGTGGCTTTGGGCTACGCTGTGGGACCCAACTGACATGGCCCACCATTACTAGCTGTTCTCGATATCCGAGAACTGGTCGGTACAATAATTAATAGAGCCTATGACATACTCTTTACATAAATTATATTTTCTTTTATATAGGAGATAACAATACAATTACCAAATAATAATGTTTAATATAAGTATTTGTAGTTAAGTTTTCAAACAAAATTTGTTGAATTAGAATATAATTTCTATAAAAAAATATTATTTATTTCTTTATTCATTTTACGTTATCAGTGTCAATTTAATACATATTCACTTATTAGAATGTGATAATATTAATTTATTATTGAAAATAAAAAATAATTATACATTAAATCAAATTTATGATTATGGTCTTTCCTTAAAATATATTATTTTCGTTACTTAGATTCAAAATTTAGATAAAATTTTTTATTTAAATTTATAATAATTATTTGTTTTTCTTATTGTTGTTTGTATAGATAGTTATTGATATTTTTTTTCTAATATATTTTAGTTGTTTTTTTTTTATCGGCTATATATTTTAGTTGTTTTTTTTTTTATCGGCTATATATTTTAGTTGTTATGTTTAAGTATTTTCCAGTTTTCTTTTTTGTAGTAATACCTAAAGATTCACAACAAATTATACTTTTCTTATTTTTTAAGGATTGCAATAATTTAGTTTTCTTCGTTTATCGTTCTTATTATGAAAGTCAGTAACAAATAAAAAATTGTTTTTATAACTAATAAATGTTGTTAATAGTAGGTTTCATTAAACATATACTAGATTTACTAGTAAATGCTATCCAACCGTAAAGCTTTAAAATCATTTTCACAATTTAGTAGTGAACGCTATTGATAATATAAGATTGTTTTTATAGTTTAGTACTAAACACTATCAACTTTAAATTTTAAATTTTAAACACTACTAATCGTTAGATTTTCCTAAATAAATATAAGATAAAGATTGTTTTTACAATCCACTATGATAGAAATCCATTTGTAAGACTATGGTCAAGATTAAAGAGATTACAAAGTTAGAGATTTGATTAGGAGCTTATTAGGTGTTTGAGCTTATTTAAGTTTGTTTGGGTCTCTAATCAGTCCTTTGGACCTAAGTTCAACTAGAAGAGATCACTTTAGAGATTTTGAAGCAAATATACAAGATTTTCATTTGTAAAAATTGTATAGAATAGTTTAGGAATTTATCTTGGGCCTTGTATTTTGGACCAAGTATCATAGGATTTTGGGTCTTATTTTTTGGGGCAAGTAGCATAAGATTTTGGGCCTTGTTTCCAAAGCCATTTAGGACGTCCACATGTGAAGCTTGCAAGACTCCAAGTAGGTGTCACATAAGGCTTAAGTAGGCGCCACATGTGAGGCTTAAGAAGGCCCCACATTCTTTGCGTTTCTTGATGTTTAGACTGCTATTGTTGCTGAGTTTTATAGAGTTATACATGCTATGGAGGAAGCTCAAAAGATAGGGCTTATTCATGTCTGGCTTGAATGTGATTCTTCCTTGGTTTGTGCTGCGTTCACTGCTAGGACTAATATTTTGTGGATGATTCATAATCGATGAAATACTTGTCTTAATTACTGTGGAAAAATCAGGTTTAAGGTTACTCATATTTTTCGTGAAGGGAATGCGTGTGCTGATAAGTTGGCTAATTTAGAATTTATTCATAGAGAATCATTTCATTGGTATAATAGACGTGATCTAGTTTATTCTTAGAATTCTTTATGAATAGGTACAGTCTACCTATGTATCGTTTTTGTTAACATATGGGTTTTGGTCTAGTCCCCCTATATTTTTGTATTTTCTTTCTTTTTTCATTATTTTAATAATACTTTTTTCATGTAATGGCAGATGATTGTTGTTACTTGAGGTGTCAACCTAGCTGAGATGTCAAGTTGCATAGTGATGCCTACCATGAAAGCTTTTAATGATAAAAAAAAAAAGCCCCACATAAAGCTTGCTCTACAAGTCTCTTTTGACACTTGTTCACTTCTCATTGGAGAGTATTTTGAAGCTTGGGATGCAAGCTGCCACATGTCACTACGTGAATAAAGAGGATTATGAAGCTTGTCCCATAAGTTATTGTTGCCACATGACACTGCGTGAGTGGAGAGGATTTTAGAAGCTTGTGGCACAAGCTTCTAAAGCACTATAAATAGAAGTGATTGACTATGTAATTGGAACTTTGAATTGAATAATGAAATGTTGTCCAAATTTTGAGACACTTCTACTTGTCAAAATTCTCTCTAGAGTTATTTTATTGCTAGACAAAATTCTAGACTCCTCCTAGTAGTGTTGGCCCAACTTCACTCTAAAAACTAGTGTAATGGCTTAACCTCATCTAGAATCAAACTCATAATTTTCATTTCCAAACCGTGACATTGTTGTACTTTTTACATGCTTCTACTTAATCCATAGAAGAAATTCAAACTAAAACATTGAAGAAGAAGAATTTTTCATGCGCATGGAATTGTTTTTCCATCAACTAGTGAACACTAACAATCGTAAAGCTTCACTAAACAATAAGATTATCTTGATTTAATCAATAGTCACTACAAAAAAAGGTGTATGTGGTGGCGGTTATAATATGGCGGTTATTAAAAACCGCCACAATTATCTGTATAATACGACAGCTTCATAGGTGCCATAATCCTCCTTCGAAATGTGGCATTTAGAACCGCCATAATTATCCTTCGAAATAAAAAATATTCCACGTTTTGTTCCCTCCATATAATTCCTAAATAATTCCCAAAATTTATTCTCTAAAACCTTTGAAATTCTCTCTTCTCTTTGAAACCCTTTCTTCTTGCCTCTGCCACAAACCGTCTTCTCCCTACCGCTCTTCTTCTTCTCTCTACCACATCCATCATCTTCTCTCTACAACTCACCGTCCCACTCACCATTTTCTCTCTACTACTTCCCACCGCTCTCCACCTTCTCTCTGCCTCATTCGCCATCCCCGTCGCTTTGCCTCATTCTCCCCGCTGCTTATTCAAAAACCTATTTTTGTCAGTGTTGCCCCCAAAACCCTAAAACCTCCAAACATTCTCTTGGCAACCCTCTGTGGCTGCATTCTCTGATCACTAAACAATGAATCCCCAAAGGCAGTGGGTGCGGTGGAGGTTTCAAGGGTGGTCACGACGGTGGCGATTCCAAGGGTGGATGTGACGATGGCGGTCGTGATAGAGGTGGATTTGGTCGTGGCAGTGGAGGACACGCGGTTTTCGCGACGAAGGGCCACCCTCCGAAGTCGTAGGTTGGTTTTCTTCCATTATGGAACTTAAGAAACGTTTCAATTTTTTTCTTTTCTGTTGGGTTTCTTTCCTTTTCTTTTTTAACTACTTTTTTTTTTATTTTGGAACGGAATAGTGATTTTATGGTGGTTTCTTTGTGAACTTGCAGTATTTTGGAAAGGATTGTTGCTACCTCTTATTCAGCTGGTGACAAGTTTTACATTGACCCAAGGAAAGTGTTACCTCTTGCAAGATTTCTTCCATAACCCAAGTATGGCCTCTTTGAATCTCTCTGTCAAAAGATTAACCTTTATAAGTATCATGCAATTAGTTTTCCCATTGATGTGTTGTATATGGAGATGAATAAGGGTGAAGCAGCGCCCAATTATTTTTGTTCATCTTTGTTTGAGGTGAATCTAAATTTTTTTGGTTTATGGCTACATGTTTTTTTACTATCCATGCCACATTATTGTTTTAAGTGAATTTTGGAGTACAAACTGTTTCATAGGTTATTTTTGGTGTATGTTGTCCATGCCTTAAACAATGTTTTTTTCATGATTACTTAAATTTGCAGCTTGCAAAACGCTGATCTATTCATTCAGGTGGCAGATTTTGGGTTGGCAAAGTTTAATCAAGATGCTAACACTCACGTTTCTACTCGTGTAATGGGAACATTTGGGTAAAAAACTAAACTCTAAACCAACCTATATGCTCATGTTGTTTATATATGTTTATTTCATGTTTAAAGCAATGAAAGTGAATTAATTTCTAATCAATAAATTTTTGGAAAAATTTTAGGTATTTGGCTTTGGAGGATGGAAGTTTTGAAGGGCTTGTGGATCCACATTTAGAGGGGATTTATGACAAGCAGCAAATGGCTTGTATGGTGGCTTGTGCTGCATTTATCATAAGGCACTTAGCAAAAAGGCGTCAAAAAATGAGTCAGGTAATTCATGCACACTTATTGGATATATAATATTCTTTTCATTTATTTTTTAAAAATTGAAAATTAACTTTAAATATATTTTAATTTATTTCAGGCACCAGATGATGGAAGTTGTATTTCATCACTGAACCAGAATATTATACTGAACCAGAATATTATTGGATCAAGTGGAGGCAACAAGACAAATTAAAATTAGGACTATGACATTAGTTGTAATATATTCAAATATGAAACAATTTATATTTTGACAATTTATTTTACTTGTTTTCTGGATTAGTTTGAAATTATCAACTTTGTTATCTTAATGAATGAATAAAGTCATCTTTTAATTATTATATTTATCAATTTTAATTATATTATGGGGTATAATTTTATTATGAAATTAATTTATCTTATAATTTAATTATATTATGAAATTTAACTATGTACTGAAATTTAATTATAATAATAATATTTTTCTATTTTTTTTGGTTTTGTTCCAAAAAAAAAAAATTAATTATAATATAAAATTTAATAATATTATGAAATCAAATTATAAAACGGAATTAAATAAATTATTATAATTATTAAAAATTAAATTAAATTTATATTATATCGTATTAAGTGACGTTTAAAACTGTCACTATTTACAGTGAAATTAGTTTACCCAGTTTCAAAATTACGACATTTATAACTGATGTAAATTACACGTTTAAAACCGCCACTTTATACACTGCATTATATGGCGTCTGCTATAACGGTTCTCAATTAACCGCCACATTAAACTTTGTGGCAGCAAGAATTCTGGTACCGCCACAGATGTAAAATGTGACGGTTATAAACGCCAAGTTATACGAAAATAACTGCCACCATATACACGTTTTTTTGTAGTGAGTGATATATGACCGATAAAGAGTTTTTCAAAAAGATAAGATTATTGTGAACAGTATGAACGACTCAAAGTACATAAAGTATTTCTATAGGCTTCATTAAATAAAGATTATCTTGATATTTCAGGATATATGCATAGTAGAGAGTTTTTTTTTTTTTTAATAAATAAGCATTTATTATGTTAAATAATATGACCAAGATTATTAGGTAAGCATTATCGACGGTAAAGCTCCAATAAACAAATATAAGATTGATTTTATGATCCAATAGTGAACACCATCAACCGTAAAACTTCACTAAACAAATATAAGATTGTTTTTACAATCAACTAGTGAATTCTATCTACTATTCTAAAGAATAAAATTATCTTGATATTCTATCAATAGGATATATACGATCAATCAAGATTTTTTCAGAAAGATAAAATTATTGTGATCAGGTTGATCAATTAAAACTATATGAAAATTTCTAAAGGCTTCATTAAACAAAACTGTCTTGATATTTCATCAACAGGAAAATATGGCTAATCAAGAGTTTTTTTGAAAGAAAATATTTATTATGTTATATAATATGACCAGATCATTAGGTAACAATATAAGTTGTTACTAGAGTTTTTAGTTATGAGCTTCATGTTCATGGAAGTTGGATAAGTTCTTATTATGTTTATATTCTTAAATATGAGCAAGAAGATTGGATAAAGATATATGTAGTTGTTACTATCAGGTTAAGTAAAAAGAAGTTAAGGTCTTGTTTCATTTATCAAAATTAACCTATTCACAATTGTATATGAGTAATTAGTCAATAATTTACTATAAGGGAATATGATCAATGTAGCAATTCTTTTATGTAAGTTGTCAATTAGGAATATGTAAATGAAGCAGTTTGTTAAGTGCCTACGCCCTCCATGCTTGACATTGGGAGGCTAGTATAATGGTAATTAGTCCTATGATGTATTAGCTCTAAATCTCTTGTGCGTCTCATCAAGAGTACAAAAGACTATTTGTGCCTGCGCACTTGATGAGAAGCACGAAAGATCGTCTAGCATCTAATAGTGTTAAGATTAATTAGACAATTTATCTATTCTGTATTAAATACTGTTTTGTCTTAATTGTCTTTACGATTTGTTATTATTCTATTTCCTTAGTTTTATATATAAAGAACTTTATGTGTATGCATTAAGACTATTTTAAATATATTTTGCATTGAGAATGTTTTCTATGAAAAAAATATTTGGTATAATACAACTGTTCTTTCAATTTTGTTCTTGTTTAGTGAACCCATCAAGTCCGATCCCTTATTAAAATGGATTATACCTATTTGTTAGGTCACTTATAGGTCTGGTGTCCAATTATGCAACATTCAATAACTATCATAAATTTTAGGAGGAAAGCATGAAATAAAGATTTAAGGTATTCAAAATCTGTTGAAGGACATATATCGTTTTAGTTTTTTTTTTTTCTATCAGCAAAAAATGAATAAATAAATAAGAGATATTTCAGGGATATCTCAACCTTTATATAAAAGATGTGCCTGAGGCTCTAAACTTCTAACCTCCTAACAAAAACTAATAAACCTACAAGCAGTTATCTCCTAGAAACATTGACTGACCTCATGCAAAACAAGGGCTCAAGACACCAATCTGAGTAAGAAAAACTTACTCCACGCGTTTTAGACAGAACCCATGACCAAGCTGTTGAACATTGACTTTGATGTCTCCAAATTTATGTGGATTGCTTGAAGACTTTGATGATGGGTTTCTGGGTGTGTTTTGGTAGTTTGAATTTGTAATCCATTCATAGAATTGATCCAAGGTTATTTGAATCTTTAATCTTTTGAAAACATGAGTTGTCTAAAAAGCTGTTGAAATTTCAACAGGTTGAAATTTCGAAACAACAGGTTATTTGACACTTAGTGGATTTTAAAATGTTTTGGAAAGCTTTGCCTTTGCTTTTGCTGTCCAACCAATTTAACCGATTATTTCGAAAAATCAACCGACTGTTGTTTGAAAATCCTTAACAGAATTTGTTAAGTCTGGTAAAACTGTTTTTCCTCATTTCAAACTATTTTGGCCTTTGATTAAAAGTCTTTAACGGCTATTTTTGAGGCTATATATCCTGTGTTTACATCTCTGAAGATTAAGAGATGAGATTACCAAAAGATTGAAAAAGATTTTCAAGTTTCCAAGATTGCTTAAGGCTTTGGATTCCTTCTAAGGGTGGAATAGGACTGATTTGTATTCTTTCAATCCAATCTGTGATTGTATAAGGTGTATTCTATTCCTTTCTTTCTTTGATTTGTATTTCTGTAAAGAGAATTGGTGTTGCACAGAGTCAGAGGGTGTTCTGATCTGTGTTGTGTTTTTGCCAAAGGAAGTGTGTGTTCTTGAAGGGTTCAAGATCACTTCTTTGGTGGGTGTGTGGTTGTAATCTGTGGTTGATTACATAGTGGAATACTCAGTGGTTTCTGGGGACTGGACGTAGCTCTTAGTGAAGAGTGAACCAGTATAAACATCTTGTGTGAATCTCTCTATCCTTACACTTTTTAAACTGCTTTAACTTTGTTTTTATAAACTACTGATAAAAACAACCGACTGTTTCGTAAAAACAACTGGTTGTTTTTATGCAAACAGTTTTAACAACTTTGTTTTCTTGGCTTCTCTGATTGCTCTTTCTGTAATTCATTAAAGATCTTCATTCTTACCCAATATTTGCGAAAATCTTTCAATTAACAATTCACCCCCTCTCCCTCTTGTTAAGGCCATTAATTCTAACACAAGCCTTTATTTGTGTCAGAGAGAAGATTTCAAAGTGATCTATCCTGCTACCTCTGAATATCCTCTTGTTCCTATGGAGCCATAACTCTCCTACAACAACTATCCACACTCCGCTCCATATTTGATTAACGCTTTCCTTAACACCACTCATCCTAAAGCTTTCAAAATGTTTTTTTTGCTCCCTATGATCTATCCCTGCCAACCCCATCCACTCGTAGCACTTAGACCATACTAGCCAGGCAACTCTACATGTACAAAAAAGATGGGATGTGGTTTCCTCTCCCTCCCCGTACAAACAACACATAATGGTAGACATGCATAACCCCCTTCTAACCAAGTTTGCTTTAGACACTATTTTGTCTTCTTGAACCCTCTAAGCTATGAGTTGTGAAGATGGTTGTGCCTTCAACCTCCAAAAACCCCCATACAAATCCCTCTCAACCCCCTAAACATCTTTAAGGACTTTGTACGCTGATTTTACCATGAACATAGCTAACACTTTGTCTTTCCAAGCCTAAGAATCCTCCTTATCTAACTTTACCCTTTGATCCCCTAAGACTTGCATCAACTGTTGTTCCTGGTTCCGTTTCCAGTCAAACAGATTTCTTCTCCATTTGATCTTCCAAATCCACTATGAATTCTGTGACCTTTCCCTCGCGTGCCAAATGGATGAATCCTTGTTGGAGCTGATGGTGAAAAGCCTTGGAAAGACGTCCTTGAGATTGAAGTTGCCTACCCATTTATCCTCCCAGAACCTTATCTCCCTCCCATTCCCAACCTCCCAAGAAAAAGTATCCTCAAAATTTATCTTTCCACTTGTCAAAAGACCATACCTCCTTCAAGTCCCTCCACCAAAGAGAATCGGTTCTGCTATTTCTTCAACTTCGGAAATCCCTCTAACCTCCATATTTTGAATCTAGAACTTCTTTCCACAAGTCCGTCTTCTCAAATCCTAAACGCTAGATCCACTTGCCTAACAAGGCAATATTAAAATGCCTTAAATCTATCATGCTGAGCGCTCCATCCTCTTTTAACTCACAAACCTTTTTCCATGAAGCCCATGCTATTTTCCTGCCCTCCGAACCCCATCCCCATAGAAAATTCCTCTGCAACCTCACTATTTCCTTCATCACCATAGTTGGCATTTTAAACAAAGACAAGAAAAATAGGGGAAGAGTGGACAACACTGATTTAATCAAACAAAGTCTACCTACCATAGATATAAACCTTTCCATTTGCTTAACCTTCTTCTCACTTTTTCCACCACTTCTTCCCAGAACTTACTTCTTTTGTGACAAACACCTACCGGCAAACCCAGATATATAAAAGGAGTCTTCATCTTCTCACCATTCAAAATAACCGCGAACTGTTGTACCAAAGGAGAGTTGTAACCTACCCTCCGACTCTGCTCTTTTGAAAATTGACCTTTAGGCCAAAAGCTAATTTGAAGCAATTTAGAATAGCCTTGATAATGAACACACTTTGTGCTTTTTCCTTGCAAAAGAACAATGTGTCATCCGCATATTGTAGCATATTAACCTTTATAGACCTGCCTCTGATCTCCACCAAACAAATCTTTCTCGACCGCCTCCTTTGTAGCTCCAGCCAAGCCTTTTGCCATTATGAGGAAAAGAAAAGGTGCTTGTGGATAACCTTTTCTCAAGCCCTTTTTCAATTTGAACTCCTTAGTAGGACTCCCATTTACTAGCACTCACACCGATGAGGACACAAGACAAGCTGTTATTCAGCCAATCCACTTGCCACAGAAACCTAGCCTCCCTAGCATGTAGTAAATAAACTCCCAAACAACTGAGTCGTACGCCTTCTTGTAATCAACTTTGAAGAACACACAAATGCCCTTTCTCCTCTTGACTTCGTCCAAAACTTCTTTTGCTACAAGAACGCTATCAAAAATTTCTCTGCCCTCTAAGAACGCGGACTGTCTACTGTCTATAACCTTATGTAACACTTTCTTCATCCTTAGAGATAGAATTTTTGCTACAATTTTGTATAAACATCAAACTAGAGAAATAGGTCTAAAATCATTCAGATGTTGTGGATTATCGACTTTAGGAATCAAGGTAATAAAGGAGACGTTCTTCTCCCTTGGCCATCTTCCTTCTTCCTCAAAATTATGGATTGCTCTTAAGATGCCATCCTTAATCTCTTCCCAACAAAACTTAATAAATCCGAAGTTAAAACCATCAGGACCCAGACTTTTATCACTATCACAACTCCACACTGCCCTCTTAACTTCCTCTTCAGATATCCTACCTACTAACAAGACATTATCTTCATCTGTAATTCTGTTGAACCTGGCGTTATCTAGCTTGACTCGCTGAATATCTTATCCAAAAACCCTTTCTTCATAGAATTTTCTGACCTTCTCCTTCACCACACCTTGCTCATTGTACCACTTACCCTTGTCTCTCATCCCGCACAATCCGTTCCTTATTCTTCTCCACTTGATGACCGAATGAAAGTATTTTGCGTTCGAGTCCCCTGCTTTAGCCATCTAAGGCAAGCTTTCTGCCGTAGAATAACTTTTTGACTGTCGTCTCTGTTCCGATTATAACCACTTTCTCTTCTCCCTTCCTACTTCATCTAGCTCGCTTTCGTCATCTTTTGCATCGAGCTCACACATATATCGTTTAGTATCTACGACAGAAAACAAAAAAAACTAACAAGGACTTATAAATATTTCTGTCAATTTAGTAAAACTTATTTAATTTTAGATGCTCTACCTAGAAACCCTGATAATAAAATTAAGGTATTTTTTGGACAGAGGTTTCAAGCACCGAATTTCCATACTTTAGAAAAGACAATTTCCATACTCAATTTTAGGGAGGAATTGTTGTCATTTTCTTTGCTTATACCAGCAGTGATTATAGAAAAGACAATGGAGCATTTCACTTCTTGTCCTTCAGCCAACAAAGTATATGTTATCATCGTCGTGGACGATCCTCTTCTAAGATCGTTAGTTCAGTTATTATATTTTGTTTTTATCTAGATGAAATTGTAACAACAATATAGCGTAGTTCAAACTTATTACGAAATTTATATTTGAATGTTATGGAGTGGCTTCACAAAGTTTTGATTTATGTTTAATTCTCTTTCGAAGACAAAGTCTAGTTGCATGGAAACACTAAAGAGGAAGAGGGCTTTGTCTCTTTTCTTCCCTGAAAAGTTGCCATATGTACTTTGGATATCAAAACGCACTAAATTTAAATTTGAAATTCATTTGCTGTTTCTTTGATTTACATTTGTACACGAGCTAGAATAAAACAAGAACCAGAAACAACAAAAACACTTGAAAAATCCGAACCTTGCAGTTACAGCCAATTTATCAATTTTTTTTTTCTAGCTCATAGCACCCTTATTGTGCCGAATCATCCTTGTTCTTTAATATTATATATCTTCTCTCTATTTAAGAGAAACCTATCTTCTCTGTCTTTAAGAGAAATCTATAGTTTACAGCAGCAAGTTCATTGTTATGGCTATTTGCATTCGTCGATTCACTTTCCTTGCCTTCTTTTGGCTTGCTCTTCTCTTTTCTGCTCCAGGTTAGATTCTTCTCTCTTAATTACACTAGTCAACACAGAATCAAACCAGTTTAATCAACTATAATATTTTATATTTTAAAAGTTAAATTTATTATATATGATAATTTTTATTAAAAACAATGATATGCTCAACAAACTTATCACTCATATCTTATTATTTCAAATAACCCTAATATTTGTGCAAAATCTAGCTGCAATATTTAATGAAAGTTTATATTTTAATAGTGTTTTTCTTTTCTCCGTCTATATGGTTCAAACTTATTTGGAAGTTAGAGTTTACAAATGCACTTCTCAACATTGTTAATTTACCAAAAGGAGAATAAGGAATTAATTTATATACCTGCATCGATCTTTAACTCTCCTGAACCAGTGATTATCTAGTTATACTTGTACTTGCAGAGGTTAGTATTGGTGCAGCAATATGTGGGAGGCCTAGTGGAACATGGAGAGGGCCTTGTATCATCTCTAGCATATGCAACAATCAGTGCAGAGAGCAGGAGGGCGCACAGGGAGGATCCTGCTGGGTTTTAGCTTGTTACTGCCATTTTTTCTGTAAAAACTGAGACTCAAACATTACACCATCAATGCTATATTCACTGCATCTTCTCTCAGTAATTAATTCAACACTGAAACTATCAGTTTCAGTCGCAGCTGCTATACTAAGGTTTTCCTATTACATCTTTGGGAATTGTGATGTTTCGAATTGTGTGCTTGAAGGAGTGTGTGTAAAATTTATTTTAAATGAATTTGATGTGTGAGAGTTCCGTCCATCTGACTTATTTCTATGTTTATGTCAGAAAATATGATATACTTATTCGAGAATCGAGTAGAGTGTATAAATTATGAAATTTGAGAAGGTTTAAATGATATTATGCATCTCCAAAAAATAGTAGACCTTGAAATGGATAACTAAAGTTTACATAAAAATATATTGGAGAAGACAAGTATCTCAAGAAAAAGGCACTCTAGAAAATCCAACACAAAAATAAAAATTGAAATGCTTCCAGAACAACTAAAAAGCAGAAGAAGCATGAGACTATAATAATCTTGCTGATCTTTGCCATATTCATATCCATAATCAAGGTGCATTTCAAAAAATTGATCATGAAGCTCATTAAGGCAATTGTCCATATGTGAGAACGTCTTAACACAATAGTTGTGATGCATTTGTTGATCAACCGAAATGCCATCCATCCATACAAGAAATATTGATATTAGTCTTCCCAAAAAACTCACATAAAGACTAAAAGGGAGATACTAAAATAAAAGAGAGAGACTAAATGATAATTAGAGTAAGTTTAGTGTCCCTTTTAGTTTTTGTGTGAAGGTTTTGGGAGGCTAACTTTAATATTTCTTGTAGTGATCCTTTGGATGACCATTTTGAAGAGTCTCAAACCTTAAGTAATGATGTATTGATGATGAAGAATGAAGATGAAGATATTGTAGTTGCTTTAGAAGGTTTTTGGCTTTCATTGGAAATGTAATTTGAGTCTTTCATACAAAGGTGAGATAAGATCCACACGAAACCTTAAAATGAGTTAAAATGTATTTTGAAAAGAGATTTTTTTTTTCCAAAAGGTTTTAAGAACAATATAATCAATTACATTCTTGTTTAAATGATTAAACTGTTTTTTTTTTTATAAGGTTCAAAACATGATAATCAATTAAAGCAAAGAGTTGGAAAATCATATCTTAGTTATTTAATCGATTAACACATGTTTTAACTAATTAAAAATGAAATTTAACTAATTTTAAATGAATAATCAATTCAAAGTTAATATAATCAATTAAAAGTGACATTCAATTTTAATGAGATTTCGAAAATCTATAAATAGAGCACTTGACTCAATGTTTTAAAATATAATCACAATCAAAAGCTTTATATTATGAGTTTTCTAAGCATTTTTCAATATTCAATTTGAGCTCTCAAGATTTACAAAACAAGGTTGTGTAATTGCAGATCTTTGAGTGCTTTTGTCGTGTAAACCATGATAACATTTTTTTTTTATTCTTTGTGCTGTTACAAAATTGTTTTAGTAGTTTTGTTCTTGTTAATCAAGAGTTGATAAGCTATATATCCTCTTGCACTGTAAGAGTTAATAGGGTTGATATCCTTGTGGTGTCTTGTTTGTTGTCATATCCTTTTGAAATTGTTTGGGAGTTGATTCTTTGTATAACTTTGTGAAAGTTAATGGAACCAACAATTCTAAGGTTGAATTGTTGAGACTGAATGTAGGATCTTGTTGATTTGAACCAATATAAAATTCTGTGCAATATCCTCTTACTTAGCTTGTTTTAGTTGTTGCTGCAACCTATTCTTGAATCAATCTTGTTTCCATAATAATTGCATTCTATTTTCACGTCTCAAAAGGATTTTGAAAATAACTTAAAGAATGTGAGATTTCAGAATTTTTTTAAAAAACGATTTACACACCTCTTGGTTTAATCAAGTCATTCCCTTTTACTAACAATTGGTATCAAAGATGGTTTTTTAGAGGTATTCAAAACAAAGATCCTGCGATTTTCTTGAATGGCTTTACAAAATCAAAACTTATGGAAGGTGCTACCATGAACATGCCTCCATTGTTTTATGCTGAAAATTAGCCTATTTTGGAAACTCGTAATGCAAATATTCTTGGAATCAGTTGATAGAGGAATTTGAGATGCTGTAGTAAATGATCCATTTGTCCTATGCATGTAATTAATAGTATATATAGGAAGAAAACTTTGTTTTGTGGATACCTAACGAAGCAAGAAAAGCAAAGTATGATGTCAAGGTCAGGAACATCATCACATATGCACTTATGTTGGATGAGTTATATAGGATCTCAATCTATAAAACTGCTAAAGAAATATGAAAAGTCTTGGAGGTTACCCATTGATGGGAAATTCAACACAATAAAAATAATATCTCAACAAGAGCAATAAGTAGCGGATAACAATTTCTCCAACTAGCAAGAATCTGTGAGGAACAATAATAAATAATGGCAGCAACAAAAACACACTTCAGGAAGACACAAAAATTTTTAACATGGAAAACCTTCTCAATGTAAGAAGTAAAAACCACGGGCACAAGCCAGTTAATCAAACTCCACTATGATGAATTTTATAGTTACAAGAGAGTCTCAAAACAGCACAAATTATGCTCAATAACCATCCAAATAGCAATACAATAGAGATGAAACAAAGAACAAGAAACCTGAAAAATTCTCAAAACTGCAGCTACCATACGCGGCCTATATGTCACTATTGCGGTGACTTTTGAACAATCCAAACGATCCAATTAAAGCACCACAAGGTATGAACCTGTTTACAAAATTTCAGCTCGATCCAACGGTGGACGAAACAACAACAGCAATCTGAAAAAATTCGTCCTCAATAGAAATGCTGAAAATGCTGCTGTAATTTGAGATGAATTTTGCTCTGCTTAAACCAATTCTGCAAGATCCGAACGGTCAGATTAAATTCACACAAAGTAGGAACTTGCTGACAAAATTTCAGCCCGATCCAATGGTGAACAAAGTGTCGGCGGCAGCTCGAAGTTACTGGGTGAAACTTTTCTATCTTTTTCTTTTCTCTCTATGTCTCAGTTGACGACTGCCACTCTCTGTTCAAGAAAAAAACCTAAAGGTGATTAAAATTTGGATTGGGCCTCCACATAGGAAGTGAGCCCAACCCAACAAATCTCCCCCTCACAACTATGTGGAGATGATCGATAAATCGGCAATCTCACAACAAGTTTCAAACTTGCTTCTCAGTAGTGACTTAGTCATCATATTAGCACAATTATCATTTGTATGAACTTTTGTCAACTCCAGTAACCTAGCTTCCAAAGCATCACATATCCAATGATACCTCACATCAATATGCTTGGACCTAGAATGGAAAGTTGAATTCTTACCAAGATGAATGACACTCTGACTATCACAAAATAGCAAGTACTTGTCTTGAATAAAACTAAGCTCTTGCAAGAATTTCTTCACCCAAAGCAACTCCTTGCATGCTTCTGTAATGGCAATGAACTCTGCCTCAGTAGTGGACAATGCAACACACTTTTGCAATCTAGATTGCCATGCCACAGCTCCCCCTACAAATTTAATCACGTAGCCTGAGGTAGACCTTCTAGTATCTATGTCTCCACCCATATCAGAATCAGTATAGCCCTCAAGGGTAGGCTTATCATCTCCAAAACAAAGCTTCAAACAAGTAGTACCACGAAGATACCTTAAAATTCATTTCACAGCATTCCAATGCTCTCTACCTGGATTAGACAAAAATCTACTAACAGTACCAACAGCATGTGCAATATCTGGTCTTGTACACACCATTGCATACATCAAACTACCCACAGCAGATGCATAAGGAACCCGTTGCATATATGATTTTTTAGTTTCATTAGAAGGACTTTGTTTTGAACTCAATTTAAAATGAGTAGCAAGAGGAGTGCTTACCGCGTTAGCATTTTCCATCTGGAACCTCTGTAGCACTCTTTTAACATAGTGCTCCTGTGACAACCAAAGCTTCTTCTCTTGCCTATCACGCAGGATTCTTATACCAAGAATTTACTTAACAGCTCCCATGTCTGTCATAGCAAATGACTCACTCAATTGCTTCTTCAACCTGTTGAACATGGAAATATCTTTCCCAACAATAAGCAAGTCGTCAACATACAACAACAGGATAATGAAATCATTATTAGCAAACCTTTTAATAAAGACACAACAATCAGAAGTAGTCTTCTTGTAGCCATGCTCACACATAACAGACTCAAACTTCTTGTACCATTGACGCGGAGCTTGCTTCAAGCCATATATACTTTTTCTCAGCCTACACACATTATCTTCCTTGCCTTCAACAAGAAAACCATCAGGTTGCTTCATGTAAATCTCTTCCTCTAAATCACCATGAAGAAAAGTAGTTTTAACATCCATTTGCTCTACCTCTAAATCAAGAGTAGCAGCCAAACTCAGCACAATTCTAATGGATGACATCTTCACCACAGGAGAAAAAATCTCATTGAAATCAATACCTTTTCTCTATCTAAAACCTTTCACCACCAATCTGGCTTTATACCTTGGAGATGTAGAATTGCTTTCTTGCTTTACCCTGTAAATCCACTTGTTTTCCAGAGCCTTCTTGCCTTTTGGCAATTTCACTAAGTCAAAAGTGTGATTATCATACAAAGACTTCATTTCATCTTGCATTGCATCCAACCACTTTTTCTTTTCTTCACTCTCTATGGCCTCAAGATAACACTCAGGTTCTCCTTCGTTTGTCAAGATAACATAGTCAACAAAAGGATACCTGGTAGATGGTTCCCTCTGCCTATTAGACCTCCGAATTTGAACTTGGGGTGGTTCAAGAGCATCACCAAGATCTTCATCTTGTGACATCCCATGTTCCTCTTCAACGTCATCAATAGGAACATCAAAATCATCTCCAAGTTGCTGACTATCAACATCATCATGTTGCTCATCATTCTGAACATTATTCTCAATAGTATCCAGGTCATGTAAAGGCATTCGAATTGGATCAACATTAGACAATCTATTATCTATCTTAGATGTCGTCTTCTCTATCTTATCAATATCTTCAATGGTTTGGTCTTCCATGAACTTCACATCACGACTTCTAACTATCTTCTTCTCAATAGGATCAAAGAACTTGTAGCCAAATTCATCCTGACCATAAGCAATAAAGATGCACTGCCTTGTCTTCGCATCCAACTTGGATCTCTCATCCTTTGGAACATGCACATATGCTTTACAACCGAAGACTCGCAAATGATCATACCTGACATTCTTGCCAAACCAAATCTTGTCTGGCACCTCGCCATTCAAAGCAACTGCAGGACTCAAATTAATAACATGCACCGCAATGTACAATGCCTCACCCGAAAAATGCTTAGGCAACTTTGCTTCAGAAAGCATACACCTAACTCTTTCGGTCAATGTCTTGTTCATCCTTTCTGCTAAACCATTTAGCTAAGGAGTTTTAGGAGGAGTCTTTTCATGTTTGATACCGTGTTGCTCGCAATAAACATCAAACGGTCCACAATACTCACCACCATTGTCAGTACGAATGCATTTAAGCTTCTTGCCTGAATGTCTCTCAACCAAAACATGAAATTCTTTGAATTTTTCTAGAACTTGGTCCTTTGTCTTCAAAACATAAACCCAAAGCTTCCTGGAATAATCATCAATAAAGGTAACAAAATAAAGTGCACCAGTAAATGACTTTACCTTCAATGGGCCACAAACATCAGAATGCACCAATTCAAGCAACTCTAACTTCTTTGAGGGAGGATGTGATGTGAGTTGATTTTTATGATTTAGCATTTTATGGTGGCACTTTAATTAGGATTGAGATTTTAGGATGATTAAGGTGAGAACCTAAGGAAAATCCCCACTGGACATTAACTTAACCAAGTGGTTAAGTAGATGTGAAGGTTCATTTCACAAAGGCAAAAGGAAACATAATTATAAGGTGATGATGATGACAAGTTATGGTGTGGAATTACATAAGGAAAACAAGAGCAACATATAAAAACTGAATAGACATAATGAAGCAAAATAAGAACATGTTTATGAATAGATGGAATGATAATGGAAGGAAAAGATGAAGGAAAAGGAAGCTTAGGAGGATGAAGCTAGAGAAGGATCACGCCACTTGGATGGTGGTTTGCTCCAAGATGAGTGAGGAATGCCGCCACTTGAGAGCTCTCTAATTCTCACAAGATAAGACAATAGTGTAAGGAGACAAAGCTCACAAACTCTAACACAAATTGTGTATAGTAACTTTACTCTAAATTCAACATGAAAATACATGAGGTAGGCCTCCTTATTTATAGGTGAAGGAGCCTTGGAGAGCAAGCATAAGGGGTAGGATGGGAAGAGTGAAAAAATGGGCAGCCTTAGGGTTTGACTAAGTCAAACCCGCATCCTTGGCTTGTCCTTCTAGAAACTAGGTAAAAAAGCCTTCCAAAAGGGTCAATAACATCCTAAAATGCTAACTACACCCCCTATTATACTAAAGACACCTTATTCTAGCCTATATTTGCTATTTGGACCCCCAAAGTAAGCCCAAATTATTTACAATATTTTCTAATCATTAAGAAGACCAACAGGAAGAACTTTAGGTGCTCTGGTCTTTGTCCCATTCTCCATCTGGTGAGGTCTCTACTTTGAGGTGACTTCTTTTTATATTCTTTAGCATCCTTGATCATCACCTTGTGGGCTTGGTTTCATCATGCCCCCCAGGTTGGAGAGAATTCGACCACGAATTCAGAACCCCTGCATATAACATAGTCAGTGTGTTCACATAGAAAATAGGGCAAGAAGTGAGATGTGAACTTGACATATAGTCTTGAAGCTCGGGGAGTTCAGAAGAAGGGATACGATATATAGACCAAGGTTGAAAAGAGTGTGTGGGAATGACAAAGTTATGTGAAGAAAATCCTCTTAGAAGGTGGAAACCTTTAGGAGGGGATGGAAAGTCATTCCTAACATTCTTTAACAAAGATGGTGTGTAGATAGAAACCGTTGATAATGAAAAAGATAAGGAAGAAGGACACCTTGGAGGTGCAGTTTGTAGCATGGGTCGAGTCAACATGATTGATTTAGTTGTATAAGAGGAAACTTTGTGACTCGGGTTATCTTTTCTTGCTTTCTCCTTTTCATTTTCTCTTTTGGTTTTCATTTTGATTTGGTCCTCATGAACCTCTTTGGGAGAGAGAGGTTTTAAGGTAACCTTATGCCCTTGGAAGGTAAAAATCATTTTGTTGGTTAGGCCATCATGTAAAACATGTCTATCATATTGCCAAGGCCTTCCCAATAGAATATGGGTTGCTTCCATGGGCACAACATCACATAAAACCTCATCTTTGTACTTGCCTATAGCAAAAGTTATGAGGACTTGTTGATTAACCATGATTTCACCCTCTTGACTAAGCCATTGAAGCTTGTAGGGCTTTGTATGAGAGATGGTGGGTAGTCCAAGCTTGTCCACCACTCTTGTACTTGCCACATTAGCGCAACTACCCCCATCAATTATCATGAAACATAACTTGTTGTTGATAAGGCAGCGGGTGTGGAAAATATTTTCTCTTTGGGTGTCATCCACAGGTTTTGGAATTGTACCCAACATTCGCCTTATGACCAACAAGTCACCTTCACAAGGTATTTCACATTCATTTTCACAAGGGGATTTTGATGGGGAAGGGGAGTTAGACCTAGAAGATGCATCACTATGGTCACTTACTACTTGCCCCCCCTTAACCATCATGGTTCGCTTTGTTGGACAACCGGCCGCTATGTGCCCAAAACCTAAACATTTAAAACACTTTTTACTTGAGGTTTTGGTAGGAGATTTAGGGGTTGAAGTTGAGGGTTTAGAATCCCTCGGTTTGTAAGTGGACTCCTTTAGAAAATTGGAGGGAAAAGTTGAAGAAGATTTGTCTTTGTTTTTCCAAGATGAGTGGTAGAAGCCATCATTATGAGAATTTTTGAAAGAGTTTTTCTTTGAAATTTGGGATTCTACCTTGATGGCTAGGTGAACCAATTTTTCTAAAGAGGAGTATTCATAAAGTTCTACCACATCTTGTATGTCTCTTCTTAAGCCACTTACAAAGCGAGCCATTTTGGACTCCTCACTTTCATGCATGTCAATTTTAGTTAATATGGTTTCAAGTTCTTTAAAATAAACATCCACACTTTGTGTTCCTTGTTGAAGCCTTTGGAGCTTCAACAAGATCTCTTTCCTATAGTGTGGAGGTAAAAATCTAGCGCGCATGCATAACTTCAAATCCTCCTAAGAGACCACGGCTGGCCTCTTGTTTAGCCCAATGTCCATTACAGTCTTGTGCCACCATTGCATGGCATAATCCAAAAATTCTAAGGAGGCTAACCTAACTCTTTGGTCATCTTGGACCTCATGTACATTAAAAATTTGTTCTACTTTAGCCTCCCAACCTAAATACACATTGGGATCACCTTCCCCACTAAAACTAGGCAATTTTACAAAGGGTAAATAAGGCTTTGCCACAATTCGGCGCCTTTCTTCAAAATTGTGCACCCTCCATTTGTCTTCTTCTTCATGGCTACCATAGGTTTGGTAACTTCTTGATTCATGCCTTTGATGATGTCTTCTTCCTCGGTGGGGTCTTTCATAGGCCAATTCTAGCCTTTGGAGTCTTTCCTCCATTTGCCTCATCTCTTCCTCTTTTTGTGCAATGGTGCGCTTAGTCTCCTTCAATTGTCCAATAAGAAAAGCCTTTTGAGGAGAATGGGGCTTAGATGATTCACCACTTGAAAGATGATCCATAACAAAACAAAAACCACAAAACACAAAGAACAAACAATTAAAGAAATCAAGTTAGTAAGACAAGAAGTCTTGCGGCAATATGAAGAAAAACACTAAACCACTCAAAGAATTTTTTTTTTCTTCCCTTAACCAAGTTCTTTCTTGTGGATGAGAAATTCTCAAGTGAAAAAGGTCAAAGCCTTCAACACTCAATCCAAAGCAAAAAAACACCACAAAACTTTGAAGGAAAAGAAGAAAAGACAACCAAGAAAAGGTGTAAACAAGAAAGAGCTAAACCAAAGGTGGAAAAGAGATTATGACAAAACTTAAGAAAGGAAGACAAGCAAGAAAAGCACAAAAGAAGACTCTAAGAAACTTACTAAACTTTTAACCAAGAAATTTTATGTTTTCTTTAGAACTTGTAAAAGCAAAAGGATAAAAAATTCCACAAAGTTGATAACAATTTGCCAATCAAGTTGAATCCAAGTTTGAAGGTGAATTTAATGTGCAAATGAGAGGTATAGGTGCAGTACCAATCTGTTTTATACTGTTTTTGGTACTGTTTTGCTTTTTTTTTTTTTTATACTTAAATTGAATTATGGAAAGAAAGATCCATAGATTGCATCATGACAATTTTGAAGAACATTCAATTTGCACAAAGAGTTTTGTGGTGGATTCAATATAATTGAACACTTGAAATCATATGTTTGGAACTCTAAATCAACCTCTACTAAAACAAATATCTAAAGACTTTGCAAACTTTCAAAATTAAAAGCAAGTAAGTAGAAGCAAAAACAAGGACACCTAGAACACTAATGAACATAAGACTCAAAGTAAAAAGCAAGATCAAAGAAAGGTATAAGAAGGAACATATTCAAAACGAAAAATGCTATGAATATAAGGTGCTGGAAAAAAAAATCTGCACTAAATAAAGGGCTGGAAAATAAAAGCAAGAAAATAAATGACAAGAAATTAAAGGTACTTGAATTTAAAGGTGCTAGAATTTAAATTGCTTGAATGTAAAGTGCCAAATCAACTCAAAAACTTAAGCATAAGAACCTAAGCTCTGATAACCACATGATGTGAGTTGATTTTTATGATTTAGCATTTTATGGTGGCACTTTAATTAGGATTGAGATTTTAGGATGATTAAGGTGAGAACCTAAGGAAAATTCCCACTGGACATTAACTTAACCAAGTGGTTAAGTAGATGTGAAGGTTCATTTCACAAAGCCAAAAGGAAAACATAATTATAAGGTGATGATGTGGAATTACATAAGGAAAACAAGAGCAACATATAAAAACCGAATAAACATAATGAAGCAAAATAAAAACATGTTTATGAATAGATGGAATGGTAATGGAAGGAAAAGATGAAGGAAAAGGAAGCTTAGGAGGATGAAGCTAGAGAAGGATCACGCCACTTGGATGGTGGTTTGCTCCAAGATGAGTGAGGAATGCCGCCACTTGAGAGCTCTCTAATTCTCACAAGATAAGACAATGGTGTAAGGAGACAAAACTCACAAACTCTAACACAAATTGTGTATAGTAACTTTACTCTAAATTCAACATGAAAATACATGAGGTAGGCCTCCTTATTTATAGGTGAAGGAGCCTTGGAGAGCAAGCATAAGGGGTAGGATGGGAAGAGTGAAAAAATGGGCAGCCTTAGGGTTTGACTAAGTCAAACCCGCATCCTTGGCTTGTCCTTCTAGAAACTAGGTCAAAAAGCCTTCCAAAAGGGCCAATAACATCCTAAAATGCTAATTACACCCCTTATTATACTAAAGGCACCTTATTCTAGCCTATATTTGCTATTTGGACCCCCAAAGTGAGCCCAAATTATTTACAATATTTTCTAATCATTAAGAAGACCACCAGGAAGAACTTTAGGTGCTCTAGTCTTTGTCCCATTCTCCATCTGGTGAGGTCTCTACTTTGAGGTGACTTCTCTTTATATTCTTTAGCATCCTTGATCATCACCTTGTGGGCTTGGTTTTCATTAGGATGCTTCTTGAAGGATACTCTAGTTTGCTTACCAGCCATGCAATGAGAACATTTCTCCAACTCTACACTATTCAATTCCGGAAGCGCATCCTTTTTAGCTAAACAATTCAGCCCCTTCTCACTGATATGACTAAGCCTTTGGTGCCACAAAGAAGCATCCATATCCATGGCGCTCACATTCTTTAGCAACCAATGCCTTTGTCCAATACAGTTTACTAATTCTCTCCCCTTTGGCCACAATTAGATTACCTGTGGAGAGTTTCCACTTTCCTGAACCAAAGTGATTTTCATAACCACTATCATCAAGCATCTGCACAAAGATCAAATTAAAGCGGATATCTGGAGCATGTTTGACTCCTCTAAGCAACAACAACATTCCCATATTGGTTTGCAAGCAAATTTTACCAATACAAACTACCTTAGACACACCATCATTACCCATCTTCAACACTCCAAAATCACCAAAAGTGTAAGATGTGAAGAACTCCTTCCTTGGTGTAACATGCAATGTAGCACCACTGTCAATAGTCCACATGCTCTCATCTGATACAAGATTAACTGAATCATGGTCACGAAGAATAATAAGATCATCATCACAAATAGCAGTAGTAACACGATCATCGTTGTCATGATGTTTCTCCTTATGCTTCCCTTTCTTATCCTTGTTCTCCTTTTTCCAAAGAAAACAGTTTCTCTGAATGTGCCCTGTTTTGTGACAATAATGACACTTCATATTTTTGTATCTAGACTTGGACTTACTTTTGCTGTTCTGTTTACTCCCTTTCGATTCTTTTTTCTGACTTCTCCCCCTATTTTCAGAGACAAGTACCTTGGAATGAGATGAAGTACCATGAGCCTTCCTTCTCATCTCCTCATTAAGAACACTACTCTTAACATTTTCCAAGGAGACAACACCATCAGGAGATGTGTTTGTTATTGAAACCCGAAATGTTTCCCAAGAATCTGGTAGAGTATTCAGTAGCCATAATCCCAACACTTCATCATCAAATTTGATGTCCATTTGTGACAATTGATCTCGGAGCCCCTGAAAATCATTTAAGTGATCTGAAATAGAAATTCCCTCCTTGTACCTCAAATTCATCAAGGAATTTAACAAATATAATTTATTTTTTCCTATACTAGAAGCATACAAAGTCTCAATCTTCTTCCACAATGATTTTGCATCTTCCTCATTAGCAATGTGATCATAAACATTGTCTTCAACAAACTGACGAATAAAACCACGAACCTGCTGATGCTCAAACTTCCATTCCTCACCAGTCTTGTCTTTTGGCTTTTTAGTTGCAAACACAGGAAGATGCAATTTCTTCACAAATAACAAATCATTCATTTTTTCCTTCCATAAGTAATAGTTAGTGTTGTTCAAATAGACCATCTTATTTGTATTTGCCTCCATCATTCAAGCAGTCAAATAGCTCCAACCAAGGAGCTCTGATACCACTCTGATGGGAAATTCAACACAATAAAAATAATATCTCAACAAGAGTAATAAGTAGTGGATAAAAATTTCCCCAACTAGCAAGAATCTGTGAGGAGCAATAATAAATAATGGCAGCAACAAAAATACACTTTAGGAAGACACAAAAATTTTTAACGTGGAAAACCTTCTTATTGTGAGAAGTAAAAACCATGGGCACAAGCCAGTTAATCAAACTCCACTATGATGAATGTTATGGTTACAAGAGAGTCTCAAAACAGCACAAATTGTACTCAATAACCAGTCAAATAGCAATACAACAGAGATGAAACAAAGAACAAGAAACCTGAAAAATTCTTAAAACTGCAGCTATCGTACGCGGCCTATATGTCACTGTTTCGGTGAATTTTGAACAATCCGAACGGTCCAATTGAAGCACCACGAGGTATGAACCTTCTGACAAAATTTCAACTCGATTCAACGATGGACGAAACAGCAGCAGCAATCCAAAAATATTCGTCCTCAATAGAAATGCTGAAAGCGCTGCTGTAATGTGAGATGAATTTCTCTCTGCTCAAACCATTTCTCTAAGATCTGAACGGTCAGATTGAATTTACACAAAGTATGAACCTGCTGACAAAATTTCAGCCCGATCCAACGGTGAACAAAGTGTTGGCGGCGGCCAGAAGTTACTGGGCAAAACTTTTCTATCTTTTTCTTTTCTCTCTCTTTTTCTCTCTCTGTCTCAGCTGACATCTGTCTCTCTCTATTCAAAAAAAAACCCTAAAGGTGATTAAAATTTGGATTGGGCCTCCACATAGGAAGTGAGCCCAACCCAACACCCATGATGGTACGAAAGAGGTTAAAACATCAAGGAAAAATACCATGAACCAAGAATATGAGAAGTTTATGATGCAACTAGAGGAAAGCATATATGATGTGCAAAAGAGATTCACACTTTTGTTCAATCATTTGGTCGCTCTAGGTAAGAAATTTGACACTTAAGAACTTAATACAAAAATCTTGAAAAGTTTCAACAGGTCATGGTAGCCAAAAGTCACCGTGAATCGAAAGATTTAACAATCATGCATATGACAACACTCTTTGGAAAGCTTAAAGAACATGAGCTGAGTTTGGAAGGATTAAAGAGGAAGAGGATGAATGTAGTAAGAAAAAAGAATTCCTTAAAAGTGAACTCCAAGAAACTAGATGTTGATTTAGATAGTGAAAATTTGAATTTGATGGCCAAGAAGTTGTCGAAGTTCTTGGGAAGCAAGAATAAGAGCATAGGTCAACTACTAAGTAAGTCCATCAAGAAAGATCCTGAAGGTAAAACAACAAGATTAAAAATTGGAAATTACAATTTTGATGCTATCTTTAATTCTCAAAGAGATGGGATGATACATCTAGAACCAATAAGAGAAAAAAACAATTTCAGAAAAATATCATATACAACTTATGTTTATTGTTTATATTGCATGAAAAGGGAACATATATTGAATGAATGTTATTATAGAAAAGTTGGTGTACAGAATCTTTAGTGACCAGAAAAGCTTTAACCACTACACCAAACAAGTTCTTTTGTCATGTTATGATTTTTATTATACTTATTATAAATAGTATAAATAATATAAATAATATAAATAATATAAATAATATAAATAATATAAATAATATAAATAATATAAATAATATAAATAATATAAATAATATAAATAATATAAATAATATAAATAATATAAATAATATAAATAATATAAATAATATAAATAATATAAATAATATAAATAATATAAATAATATAAATAATATAAATAATATAAATAATATAAATAATATAAATAATATAAATAATATAAATAATATAAATAATATAAATAATATAAATAATATAAACAATATAAACAATATAAACTGTTCTCGCCGGTTGACTCGCCTGTCAGTTGACTCCACGACACTCACACGCCTCCTTCCTCACGTTGATACGTGCTTGGTTCTTTCGAAACAATCTGCACCTGCAAAAGAGAAAGGGGTGCCCTAGAGGCCGTTTGCACTCCGACGCTCAAGTCAATAGGGGGCAAGTAACACCAAGTGTATTGAGTCTCTCTGTGTTTAGGTCTAGAAACTGCGTACCTTTGTGAAGTATTTTACTGTCCCTTATATAGTCTAGGGTTTACTGCGCCGCTAGCCCTAATTAGGGTTTGCTGCGCTGCTAGCCATATTCAGGGTTTACTGGAATACCCTTGCGCCGCTATCACCCAATCTTAGGGTAATCTAGCACATAAGGTTTCCTTCTCTGGAGTGCAAACTCTAACAGGGTGACCACCTGGATGCCTCCTTGTGCACCTAGTCTCTGGGGCCACCTGTTCTGGGAGTGCCCTTGCTGTTCACGTGCCATGCATATAGCCTTTACTGGGAAACCCTAGTTCTGATGAGTACTCGACCCTCAGGACTTTGCACCTAACTGTGCTCTCCCTGCTACCCGCATAGGCTCTTCGTGATTCAGGCCTCTCCCTACCTCTGGGTATTTAACTGGTCATTGGCCCATACTGGGAACCAATCTTAGCTGTTCTGTCTACGCTGTTCAAATCACCCAAGACCGATGTCACCTCATCACACTCTGTTGCCGAGGACTGATCACCCTGCGAAGTGACGAGGACACATCAACCCTTCCTGGTGATCGTCACGCTGATGACTAATCAGCCTTCTCTGTGGGAACATGCTGATGACTAATCACCCTTCTCTCAGGGGACACACCGATGACTAATCACCCTTCTCTGAGGGGACACACCGATGACTGATCACCCTTCTCTGATTGGACACACCGATGACTGATTACCCTCTAATCCAAGCTGCCTGCGGGGTCCACTCCACGTGGCTTTGGCCTATGCTGTGGGACCCAGCTGACGTGGTTCGCCCTTTACTACCTGTTCTCGGTGTCCGAGGACTGGTCGGTACAATAAATAATATAAATATTAGAAATAATATAAATAATATAAATAATATAAATAAGATAAATAAGAGAAAGAATAGAAATAATAGAAATAATAGAAATAAGAGAAATATAAATAAGATAAATAATATAAATAAGAGATATAATAGAGAGAAGAAAAGAAGAGAAATAAGATAAATAATACAAATAAGATAAATAATATAAATATTATTAATATAATTAATAAAAATATAAATAAAAACAATAAAAAAATTGAAAAATATAATAGAAAATATTATTGTGTTAAATATAAATAAATTTATTAACTATACTAAATAATATTAATAATATTAACAATATTTAATAATATTAATAATATTAACGATATTTAATAATATTAATAATATTAATAATTTAAATAATATAAATGATATTAATAATATTAATAATATTTATATTATGAATAATATTAATAATATAAATGATATTAATAATATTACTAATAGGTATATTATGAATAATATTAATAATATAAATTATATTTATAATATTTATAAAATTTATAAAATTAATAATTTAATAATATAAAATATTATTAATATTATTAATATCATTTATATTATTTAAATTATTAATATTATTAAATTTTTTTAATATTATTAATATTATTAAATTTTTTTAATATTTTTAATATTATTAAATATTGTTAATATTATTAAATATTGTTAATATTATTAATATTATTTAGTATAATTAATAAATTTATTTATATTTAACACCATAATATTTTCTATTATATTTTTCAATGTTTTTTATTATTTTTATTTATATTATTATTATTATTATTATTATTATTATTAATATTAATAATATTTTTATTATTTATAATAATAATAATAATAATAATAATAATAAGTATAATAAAAATCATAATATGATAAAAGAACTTGTCTGGTGTAGTGGTTAATGTTTCTCAGATCAATGAAGCGATTTGACTTTTGAATCTCATCTATTGCAGTTTGCTTCTAACATTTATAATAATTATTTTAATTAAAAAAAATTTAAAAAAATTGTTCCATACAGAAAAATCCGTATGTAATGTCTATTTACATACGGAATAGAATCCGTATGTAATTCCAGATTTTCTTGTAGTGTAAAAGTTGGTTGAATATATTTTTGTAAATAACTATAATAATCCTAATATAATATTTAGTGAGGTTGGAACTTTGACAAAATAATAAAGTGGAAGGATAATAATAAAAAACAGGTTAAACCAAGTCCATTCCTTCTATCAAGGTTATCTAGAGCCATAAACTATCATAATCAGTTCCTTGAATAATAATATCTTACTTTTGCATTAAGATGGAACAGTTCAAGTCAAATACTCAACTCCATTCCTGATAATCGACATATATGGTTGATTTGATAGGGTTAAGATATATGAAATCACCTTTCAACCTCATTCATGCTCCATAGGCATCAATGATCATTCCTCACCATTAAACATTAAGTATACTATCAAACCATTAGAACTTGAATTTCAAATAAAAACATGCATTCATAAATAACAATAACTCAAGAAATATCACATTGTGTTCCAATCTCAACAGGATAAATTTAGCAACTCATGATAAATCTTACAATGAAGCATAAGAATGAAAAGCTACAAACAAAAAACATGGATCTCTGAATGTTGCTGGCCAACTCAAGCTCAAATCTTTCACCTTAAGATTTGTCTCTATTTTCAACCTCTAAGCTCAGGTCTTATAACCTAGTATATTTGTGTTAGATTTCATTGAGCCTTTTGCTCTGAGCCCTCGAATGAGGTGTGATGACCTCTCTCTATATAGATTTTAGTGAGTAGCTTAAGCAGATTCAACTTTCGCTTAGTGCATGCCAATTAGCTTAGTGGATTGTCTTTCTTCATTCTGAAGAAACCTTTTGGCTTCAAGCTTCTTTTTAGGCTTTAAGTCCTATGTTGAATCCATGCAGCTCTTTGTAATTTTTGATATGTTGCAATTTGATGGATGTTGACCTATTTCGGCAAGTGTACTGAGTCAGAACTAATAGTTTGTCTTAAAAGACAAATATCAAACCCACAAGGAACAATTCTCTTTAAATTTTAATGTGTAAAAGTCATGTGAAATGAATTGATTCAAGATATATGAACATTGTTTCAATAAAATGTGCTTGTAATTGAAGTAAAAAGTAGAATAAATGATTATAAGAATTTGATTGATAGAATTGGGATTAAAATTAATCTTTCTCACTCATGTGTATTTTAGTAAATAAAAACATACAACATTCTTATTTACTTGATATTGATGCAACAAAAAGAGTCATTCACATTGATTCCTCTAAATCTTCTCTATTCATCATCTAACCCTTTGCTCCATCTTCCTTAAATTCTTGAAAAGAACACTAACTTGGGATTAAATAGTTCCATTAACCACATAACTCCAAAATATAGTATTGAATTATAACTTCTCAAATTAAGGTTGAGTCATAGCTTAATCACAATTATAATCCATAAATGTCTAGCTTTTTGCATAAAATTTCACTAAATAATGACACTAATCAATTCCCCCTACCCTAAAATCATGCTTGTCCTCAAGCAAACTAAATAAATCTAGACAAATCAGACCCTAGTTCAATTCTCAAAACAACTTCATTCACTAAACAATAGATAAAATTAGAAAATTATGGTGCTTCCTATTCCAAATGTAGCACTATGTAAATGTAATTAATTTTCCAAGATAAACATTTGTAACAATGAATGAAAATTTTATTAAGGAATTTCTTATCATATTCTCACAGGTTAGTGTTTTCTCTCAATTTCCACTGAGTCCTAACAAATCACAATTACCTTTCATTTTTCTCATATCACAATCACATCGAAAACATAAATCATAAGGTCTTATACAGGGTTGTAATAAGGTTGAGTTTCAAAAAAATATTGGTTTTTCTGATAACAAACTGTGTACTTGAAAGAAGAACATACAATCTAAATACAATTACATTTGTGTTATCCAATCAATTATTTCTCTTAACACTTTCCTCATTTTCGTTTCTTATCCTTGATTCCTCATCAATTTTTTTAGCAAATAAATAAAGAACAAAAAGAGATTATTCCTATTCCTAACAAAATGAATTATTTAAACTTTAATTAAAAAAAAAAACAACCAAAACAAGCAATTTCCCTTTGCATATATTTATAAATTGCATCTATGTTCTCCTTCCCTAAACATGCCTACAGGTATGAAAAAATATATCAATTAAGGTTCATGATGCAATACCAATTCTTAGCTCAAAGGATTATCACAATAAATTGTCTTCAAATTGAAAAAGGTTAGCTATTTGGATTTGAGTTCTCCATTCAAATACCTTAATCAAATTCATGTTCTTTTATGATGCAACACAAATAAAAAAAAATCAGGCAACCATAACTATCAATTCATTAGTGAAACTCTCAAATTGTTTAAGCTTCTCACACTCACTTGATTTAATTAATCTAATTCCTATTTGTTTGTCATTCACTGTTCCAATTAATCATCCTGTTCAATCTTCACACACAAAATCTCAACTAAATTTAGATATGGATTTAACACAATTTCTTTTTCAACCTTTGTCCAGATCATTTATATTCTTCTAATTTTTAAACACATGTCTAAATTATACTTCCCCACAAGTCAAAAAATACTATTCCATTCCTTAAAACAAAACTACCAGATACATAAAGATAAACAACAAAACCAAATACATCAAAAATAAAATTAGACTTCTACAACGACTAAACACGTAGAAATCAAAAAAAAAAAAGAGCTAGAAAAACTAGCAAAATAACAAAAATAATACTTTCTTTATTTCTTTTTTCCTTTTCTAATAATATTTTTTTCATGTGGTGGCAGATAATTGTTGATACTTGAGGTGTCAGCCTAGCTGAGATGTCAAGTTTCATAGTGATGCTTAACATGAGAATTTTTATAAATAAAAAAGTAAAAAATAAAAGAACTAGAAAAGTAAAACTAAAAAAATGATAAAACCATTTGTTATTTAGCTTTAATCAATCTCCTTTAAGCATCTCATCCAACTCTGTGTCAAATTCATCATCTACAGTTGTAGATGGCCCTGCTCCTCCTTCCTCTGTTAGACCTGCCCTTTTAGGAAAAGAATACCCGTCCTCACACCATGCAACATATAACTTGAATTGATCCATAGTCATCCATGGGTTTGGTTGTCCCTGAGGAATGCTACTATATAGCCCATGATGGAGTTGCATCATACCTCTATGATTTGATTTTTGTTGCAGCTGGCGATGCTCCAAATGAGCTAAAATCAAATCATTTTTTATAGAAGATGATGATTTTACAGCCTGATGAAATGGAAATTGTTGCAGGGGTGGTGGTGAATGATGATGTGGAGAGTTACCCACAACATGAGGATGCTCATCTGTATTGGTGCAGTTTTGCTTAATAAACCTCCTATCTATTGGAGGTTTGATCTTTCCTGTGGGATAAACCCCTATTCACTGAGCTTGGCACAAAGTTGTGATCGAAGTAGGGAAACCTAAGGAATCCTTTGATTTCTGATTATTCTTAATCACCTCTAGTGTGAAGAATTATAGATTTCATTAGAGATAATCTTTTCCACATCTACAGTGTAATTTTCTTTAAGGAGGGAATATAAACGGTGGCATCTGAGCCTATTTAGATCAAATAGATGACAAATAGGAACCATGTTCCTTAGCATAAATACCATCCATACCTAAGAGAGGGTCTTCATGTCTTTCCTCAATATTCTCAGAGGATTCTCAGTAGGCCCCACTTGATAAGACCAATTTGCAATGCAAATCTCTCGGGCCACCTCTTGATCAATGAACCCAAAGGTTATGGCTTTCAAGCTTTGGTAGGTGTACTTATCACCTTCTTGCAGTTGTAGTGGGTTCCCCAAAATTCACTAATGGAGTCCCTATCAAAATGCACCCATTTTCCTCTAACTTTGGATTGCATATCTTGAGCTCCTTGTACCCAGTCCAGGCATTAACATAGAATTCACAAACCACCTTAGGATCATATTTGGGTAAGGACTTTGCAAGCCTTATCCAAATTCTTTGTAGTAACCCATCCAAAATAGAATCAAACTCTTCTAGTAATAGTTGCACTCTCCTTTATGGAATAAAAGAGCAATTACTTATCTCTTCATATCTCATTTTCTTCTCTTCATCTCTAAAGCATCTTGATGGAGACTCTGGAGATTTGGCCTCATGCCTAGCCCTTTTGCCTTTTCTCTTAGAAGTCTACCCATTTCTTTTCAACATTTATCACTTCTAATCACTTTTCATCGATTATAATAACAATTCAACTGTTTATATTAATCAAAACCTTTATCAAACACCTTGTACCACAGTCCCATGCCAAACCTCTTTTGTTCTTCACGATTTCGATATGTCTTGTTGTTTTTACTCAATTTAATCGGTTATTTTTGTGTTTTCTTCCTTTTTTACCATTTAATATCTTCAATATACAATATAAACAATTTTTGTTTGGTCAAATTGCTTGAATTTGTTTAATAGTTCATTTGCATGAAAACTTATAAAAAATCGTGTGTGTTTTTCTTTCATTAATTTCACGTTCAATATTGTTATTTTTCTGTGTTTGATTTGTTTTTTGTGTTCATTTAGGTGTTGTTCTTTGTTTCCGATTCGTTCATGTCATTTGTTACATTCAATTGTTGCTAAATTTTGTCAAATTGATTCAAGTTCTTAGCATTTAGGTGTTGTTATTTGTTTCCAATCCTTGCATGTCATTTGTTACATTCAATTGTTGCTTAATTTTATCAAATTGATTCAAGCACTCAGTTGTATGCAAACTGTTTGTGAAATTGCTCTTAGTGCACATCTTGTGTTTGTGAAAAGTCCTTTGCATGTTTTCTAAAGTATAAGTATTGGTGCCTTTGTGTTTTTATATTTTGAGTCTCTAAACTTGTATTTCTTCATTAGTAAGTCTTTTACATTCAATTCCTAGCATGTCTTGTAGTTTTGTTCCATAATTCATTCAATTCCTTAGGATTTCTTCCATTTCTAGATTTGTAATACTTTGACCTAGTTTTGCAAATTTATTCTAAACTCATTTTACGTTCAAAACTTATGAAAAACTATAGTGAGAGCTTTAACATGTTGAAAATATCTAGTTAAAAAGGCAAGTCCTAATATCAAACACACAAAAAGATAAAAATCACAAAAGCCAAAACGTTGTTTGTATCTGACCAAGAATTCCAGTGGATAGTTGCTCTCTGTTTGAAAATTATTGCACCTAACTCCTTTGGTATTTTGAGCTGAAAATTTGACCACATATAGCCTATTGTGTTACCTTATTCTGGTTGAAATTTAAGCTTCAAATTCTTGGTACAAAAATTGCAATGAGAGCATTAGTGATGCAATGGTGCCTTGAGTTTGACCATGGATGCAATGGAGGTAGCGGAAGACTCTAAAGTTGTGGAGGACGCACCGAAATGGTATGGGTTTTGGAGAGTGAAGAGGTGGTTTTCTAGGTGCAAGGGGCCAAGGAAGAGGTTAGGAAAACTTCCTTGAGTTCTAGAATGCAAGAGAGCATCATAGAGAGAGACTTGAGAGAAATGTGCTGAGAGTTTCTGATGAAACCCTGATTGATAGAGCATCCACTAAGCTAGATCAACCTTCCAAAAGGATGACTAGAAGCATGACATCGGACCCAGGGCTAGGTCAGACTCAATCCATAGCCAGTGACTCGGAGCCTTTTATACCTCAGAGGATTACCAGAAGCAGAGCCCACATGATAGAACCTGAGCACCAACTATTTTCCCTGCTTTTTATTTCAATATATTAGGATTTAATTACAATAAATTGAGCTTATGCCAAAGCCCACATTTTGACCTAGCTTCTGGAATAGGTCCCCATGTGTCACCCCTTCCCCATGTGCTCATTTTTTACCTAGTTTCTAGAAACCTCTCAAAGTGTGTGACAACCTTGGCTAGACCTAGATTCTAGAAGCCTCTCTCATGTGTCACCCCTTTCCTAGCTCTCTTGCTCACCAAGGAACTTGTATCTATAAATATGGTGTCTCACCTCTTGTAAAAACACATTGAATTGACAGTAAATAAACTTTGCTTGAGTGAAATCCTGGGTGTTCCTAAAATTCCTAAGTCTTATCTTGGCAGAGATGGCTGCAAGTGGCAACTCACTTCTTCACTTATCTTGGAGCTTCCTCCCCCAAGTGGCGTGAATCAATTCCATTTCACCATCTCCATAAGCTTCTTCTTATCTTTACTCTTTTCCTTTCTCCTCATTTCTTTTTCGCCCATGTTCTTCATTTCTTTTGTTTATTCTCTTTATTGTGTTCCACCATTTATTCCTTCCTTGTCTTGTTTAAAATTCCGTGTTCATCATTCATTATAGAGTGTGTGTGTTTTTCTATTTGCTCTTTTGAAGAGAACCTTCACACTTACTTAACCACTTGGTTATGTTTGTGTCTAGTGACAATCTTCACTGAGTTTCATCTTATCTTGCTAATCAAAATCTTAATCCAAGAAAAAACTCTAAAAACATTTGCAATTCTAAAATTAACTCACATCAATTTCATAAACACAATTTCAATATATCATTCAAGTCTAAAGTATTAAAAAAGAGAAACCTCTTATTTAAAGGATAAGGAGGCTCTTGAGATGACTATTTGAGTTCTAAAATACTCTCCATTCCTAGCATGCCATGTGGAAATCGTAAGTGCAAGAAACTCTCCTTTCATGAGTTAACACATGGCACAAGAGGATTAGAGAGTCCTAGAAGAGGCACCTTGGTTGAACTTTTGAGAAGAGCTTAAAGAGTCACTCCATGGAAAGAAGAGGCGCCTAAAGGATGTTTTCTTTGGGAAAAAAAATATTCCTATTCTAAAATTGGCTTAGAAATACAAAACCAAAAAATACTATTCTACTATATTTATATATTTATACAAAACTAAGACAGATATTTTCTTCTACATTTTCGAATGTTGATCCTTTGCTCTTTGTTGAGAAAGATAGTGGCTTTCGCAAGGATGGTCCCCCATAAGGCCATCCCTTTAAAAAGGATTTGTCCTAATATCTAGTTTGTTTTGAGCCAGCTTGTCCAAAATTTCAACAAGTCCACCTAGTTCAAATATCCATTTGGAAAAAATAGGAAACATTAGAAGAACACAAAGACAAAAAAGAAAGATTAGACAAAACCATGATGAAAAATAAATGGGCATGTGTTTTTGTTTTTTATTTTGAAATTTCTTTTACAAAAAAGAAGAAAGAGTGGAAGAAGAATTACCTTTTTCAAATGTATACTTCATGAAACAAAGAGGTTTGGATGATGAAGAAGCAACTTGGTTATTTTTTTCAATTTTTTCTTTTTCACTATCTATTTTTTCTTTTAGTTTTATTTCATCCTCTTTTACTTGTTGAGGTGTAAAGGGACACAAAATAAATTTATGACCTTGAAAAGAAAACATGATCTTATTTGTATGACCCTCATGATAAGAATTGTGATCAAACTGCCAGGGTCTCCCAAGAATAATGTGGCCTATTTCCATTGGAACAATATCACATAAAATGCTCTCTTTATAATTTCCCATGGTTATAGGAACACTTACATGATTTTTCATTACCACTCCACTCTCTTAACTTATCCAATCTAACTTATAAGGTCGAGGATGTGGAATGGTTTTCAAGGATAACTTATTTTTACTAACCTTGAACTACAACAATTACAACTAGAGCCACTATCCACAATAACAGAACAAATGTTATAAAAAACTTTACATTTTTCTATGCAATAGATTCTCTCTTTGTGATGGTTCGAGTTCAACAGGACGACTTTGTAAAATTCGTTGGACAACCAATAATTCTCCCGAAAAAGGTTTAAGTTCTTCCTAAGAAATTAAAAATTCTTCTTCATTTTCAGAAGAAGATGAAGTCTCAATATTTTCAGTGTCTTGCTATTTTAAAGCCAAATTTCAATTTTGAGGACACTCAGAAGAATAGTGACCTTTTCAAGACACTTAAAACATTTTACTTGTTTAGTTTTAATTTATTTGGAAGAAGAAACATTTTTTTTCTTTTAAAGGTGTTTTTTCCCACTCTTTCTCTATTGGTCTTGGTTTTTCAGAAAATAAATGATTTTCTCTTTTAAAATCCTCGGGATAGTTAAAAGAAGAAGAAGATTTTTGAAAAGCAGATTTTCTCTTTAGTTGTTCCTCTGCTCCAACATGAAGCTGAACTAAATCATTTAAATTATTATAAGGCAAAAGTTAAAATTTATCCCTAACTTTAAGACCACTTTGGAACTTAACTATGGTAAGTCTAGATTCTTCTCCAATCCGTGCCCTTAACATATGTAACTCCATTTTTTGCCTATATTGTTCTACAATCATGTCTTTCTGGGTTAACCTATGAAGTTGTTGCATCAATTCTCTATCATAGTAAGAAGGCACATACCTCTTCCTAAGGGTTGATCTAAGCTCATTCTAATACCTTATTTGAGGGAAATCATGTAACTTAAGATCTTTTGTATAGGTTATCCACCAAGTCATGGCTGAATCTTGAAAACTAAGGATAGCTAAGATAACCCTCCTCTCATGATCCATTTGGTGAGCCTAAAAAATTTGTTCAACCTTAATCTCCTAAGCTACGTATTCGTCTATAGTAGATGAGCCATGGAAGAAAAAAAGGTCAATCTTAGGTTCTCTATGCACATGATGGGATCTATGTCTATGTTTTCTAGGGTTTTACCAATAGTAGTTTTTTTTGTGATGCTACTATAATCATCTTGGCTTTGGGAAGAGTTTCTATGATGATTACTTCTATGTTTGTGAGACCCCTCCCCTTTTCTACTCCTAGACCTTTCGCTATTTTTCTCTTGAGAAATCATAAATTTTGAAAACATTTACTTCAACTCAAAAAATTGTTTTGACTGTTTTGCTAGTGTTTCAAGGATATCTGAAAAATCATTAGTGTTTTAATTACCATGAACACTAGATTGATGTGAAGGATCACCCATTGTTGAATTAAAAAATAAATTTTTTTTCACAAAGATTTTAAAATTTCAACTTGAGTGATAAAAGATTTTCAAAAATATTTTTTTTAATATTTTGTCAAGAGATCAAGTATGAGCTTTCTCCAAGTTCACTCCAATGAAAGTGAGGTGAGTCACAATTGACTGCTTAAGTACCAAAACTTTCCTAGTCAGAGCTTATCCTAGATAGTTCTCAACACAAGTTTGCTTAAAAAACTTCAAAAAAATTTAAAACGGAAGTGAGTGTGTGAATCCAAAAATAAATGAATGTTAATGCAAACAACAAAGAACAACCAAAGAACTTATCTCTTTTTTATTTTTGTTAAAGAAAACTGAAGCTCTGATTACCAATTGGTGGATTTCTCCTTTCTCCTTCTTAAGTACTTTGGTCATGGGTGATTTTGATGAATGGATAAGAGATGGTAGCGGAAGAAGTGATCGAAAATGGGTAAAAACATGAATGCTTCTTGGGTGTGAGATAGGAGAATGGTGCTAGGAAGGAGGTTTGGTGATACAAACCACCTTGACAAACAGATGACTAAGGACACAACAGACACTTCACGATTAGGTCAGTCATCTCAGCATACAAGACCAGGCCCCACCAAACCTCAAGAGAGCAAGAGAGCCTCAGTAGAAGAAGAACTAGACATAAACCAGAATATAAGATGTTCTTCCTTCTAGTCTTTTCACAAGACAAGTTTATGTAAATAAATTGGGCTCACTTTGGGGGTCCAAATAGAAGAATAAGCTAGAGTAGGGTTCACTTAGCATAAATTCAGGTGTAATTAGCATGATTTGGGCTTATGCCAAGCCCACCTTTCATGACAAGTGCACCTAGGTTTAGGGTTTTTTTGACCTACCTTCTAGAAGGTTTCTAACAAATGACATCCCTTCTCCTCTCAGTCTTTCTCCCCAAGTCACTCTCTCCTATATAAAGGGTGCCTTGCCTCATGTAATTTACACATTGAATTTTGAAATAGAAAGGAAACTCTGCAGGAGTGTTTAGTGAGCTTTGTCTCCTAGAATTTGGGTTTTATCTTGGGTGTTTATGCACTTAAAGTGGTGGTTCTTCACCACTCATCTTGGAGTCTCCTCCCCCTCCAAGTGGCGTGATTCCTTACTCCATAAGCATCTCTTAATCTCTTCGCTTTTCCCTTTATTCATTTGCATTTACCTTTCCTTTCATGTTCTTGTTTCCTCTTTCACCTTCAATCACCATCTTGTTGCTACTTCTCTTATATTGTTTTAAATTTTCGCACCTCATCATCATCTCACCATATATTTGTGTTTTTCTCTTTGCCATTTAGAAGTGAACCTTCACACTTACTTAACCACTTGGTTAAGTTCATGTCCAGTTTGAATCTTCTTGGGGTTTTTCACCATAATTGCTAAACTCAAAAGTCATAAACAAAAGAGTAACCCATAAAATATGCAATCCTAAAATCAACTCACATCATTAGGTCAACCTTTTAGCAATTTTTAAGGCTTCTACACTTAGAAAGTGAGAGCAAAAGAAAGATGAGACTTGAGAGAAATTCTAATACCAAACTGGTAGAAATTCATTATCAATAAGTCTTATAAAAGTATAATAAGAGCTTTCTATCTATAGAGCCAAAGTAACCATTAGTGATATGAGTTAAATTTAGGATTACACATATTTTCCTAAGTTTCACTTGTATTAAGTTGATTTAACAGTTATGATGACAACTCGGTGAGGATTGGCACTGACACAAACTTAACCAAGTGTGAAGGTTCTCTTTAAATAAGACAAGATAAAAACACATAGACACACTAGAGAGTCTATGGAGCAGAATTGAAAAGAGAACACAATTAAAAGACAAGGACAAAGGAAATTAATAAGACTATAATTAGAATAGAATAAGAGACTTAGATGAATGAAAATGATTCGGTTAAGATGAAGCATGGAGGGATCATGCCACTTGGAGAAGGATTCCAAGATAAGTGAAGAAGGAGTCACCACTTGAAAGCATCCAAGATAAGACTCAGAGGAATTATAAACACTCATGTTCTCACTCAAGTAGAGTTTCTTTACTCAAAATTCAATGTGAAATACACGAGAGGGTGGCCACCTATTTATAGTGATAGGTGCCATGTGATTAGGAGAAGGAGGGAAATTTGAAATTCAAACTAAGCCTACTTAACTCCTAAAAATGTGCCACTAATTGTGGACCTAGAAGGAGTCACACTTTACACATTTAAGCATGTGCTTAATGTGGGAAGTGTGACTACATGTGCGACACTTGTGAAGCTTTCTAGAAGCTAGGGTTTTGTCCACCTATGGGCCATGAACAAGCCTAATTTAATGTTATTTAACACCTACTCTTAAAAAGACTAAAAGAAAGAACAACTGGTATTTTGTCCCATGCTCTGGTGCTTTGCTCTTGATGATCCTCTGAGGAATGGTGAAACTTGTGACCTAGCTAGAGATGCTTAACCTAGCCTTAAGTCTTGTTTCCTTCTCCTAGTCATCCTCCTATAAGATTGGGCTAACTCAAATGTTGATGATCAATTCATGGTTACATCAAATGGAGCTCTAAAAAAACTCTTCATTAATGGAGAGACATGTAACACCTCTAAAACTCTCCATCATGGTTTGCCATGTGGAAATCCATGCTTAATGCTTTCCATTCATGTGTTGAAAAGTGGCACAAGGGAGAAGAATGGACAAGCTTTAGGCGCCAAAGTTTTCATGAAGGAGAAGAAGAGTCAATTAGGAAAAAAGAAGCAAATGGTGCCATGTAGGTGTCCATGTGGTGCCTATGTGGATGCCATATGTACTTCCCTTTAAGCTATTTAATCCTAGTCTAAAAATGGCTTAAATACAAGGCCCAAAAAACCTATACAAAATTTTAAAGACTGAATTTAAAATTCTAATTACACTATACATTTTTACAAGGCTTCAGAAGCAGAATCTTCTAGAAAAGATTCTTCTGATCAACATTTCTTCTCTTTTGAGCCTGATTATTTTGGTGATTGGGATGGTCCTCCATCATTACATCTATTGATGAACAGGATCTGAGGACAAATCCTCTTCAAGGGGGAGGACCTGATGGAGGACCATCTGTGAAGACACACGTGGGACCCATGACAAGAACAATGGCTAGAATAATACATACAAAAGAGCCACATCAAAAGACTCTTAATTCATGCACAATAACTTTTTCTAGTCATGTATAAATCTATAAATAATAGATTAGGGAATTTCCTTCTTGACCTTGTATTTTGGGTCACAAGTAGAGTACAAATAAAACCTAATCCTAGGAGACTAGAGGCCCATGGGTTCAAAATGTGCACATTCTTGACATGCATATTTTTACTTCACTTTCAATTTTTCACAATATAGATTGGGATTCAATTCATATGATCACTTGAATTCTTTGTTTGAAACTAAATCAACTACCACTTAAACAAACTCTTAAGTACTTTTAGTTCTTCACAAATAAAAGCAAAATAATTAGAATGGATTTAAATAATCCTAGAACACTAAGAACATAAGACTCAAGAAAAAGAGATAAGGTAAAAAAATTTGACACAAAATAATTCAAAAGCATAATTTAAATTTCTTAAGGAATAAAAAGCGGAATTGTGAATGACAAGGAATTTAAAGGCTGAATTGAAAGGTGTTGAATTGTAAAGCGGAATTTAAATTGCTAGAAGATAAAGACATAATTGAAATTTGTTGGAATTTTAAAGCAGAAAATCAAATAAAAAAAGATAAGCACAATTTAAAATCATGCTCTGAATACCACATGATGTAAGTTGATTTTAAGATTGTACATTTTATGGTGACACTTTGTTTATGAGTTTTTTGTTTTAAGCAGAATATGGTAAGAAACCCAAAGAAGATTCCCACTGGACCTTAACCAAGTGGTTAAGTAAGTGTGAAGGTTTACTTCTAGAGGGCAAAGAAAAAAACACAATATAAGGTGATGATAATGATGGGGTGAGAAAATTAAAATAACATAAGATGGAAGGAAGCAAGATGATGACCAAATAAAAAATGAAGAACAAATAAGAAAATGGAAATGGAATTAGGGAAGGCGTAATGGAAGAAAGAAAAAGAGAAAGATGAGAGAAAGCTTATGGAATGGAAGATGGATCATGCCACTTGGAAGGATGGGAGCTTCCAAGATGAGTGGTGAAGAGCTGCCACTTAAAGTACACTACACTCATAAGATAAGACCCAAGAACCTTTAGGAGACTCATCTCACTAAACACTTTGACAGAGTTTCTTTTCTATTAAAAATTCAATGTGTGAAATACATGAGGCAAGACACTATATTTATAGTAGAGGGTGCCTTGGAGAACAAGATAGAGGAGTAGGGGTGTCATTTGTGAGAAACCTTCTAGAAGGTAGGTCAAAGAAACCCTAAACCTAGAAGCACTTGTCATGAAAGGTGGGCTTGGCACAAGCCCATTTTATGCTAAATGAACCCTACTCTAGCTTATTCTTCTATTTTAACCCCCAAAGTGAGCCTAGTTTATTTACATAAACTTGTCTTTTAAAAAGACCAGAAGAAAGAACTTCTGATGTTTTGGCCTAGGTTCAGTTCTTCTTCTACTAAGGTCATTCTGAAGTTTGATGGGGCCTTATCTTGGACACTAAGAGGACTAACTTAATTGTGAAGAGTGTGTTGTGTCCTTGGTTATCTCCGTATCTAATTGGGTTGTATCAAAATGGCAACCCTCTAAAAAAGAAAAACAAACAAATAAAAATGAACCTACTTCTAAATGAATGAATTGTTATCTTCTTCAGGAGTACATTGATTTTAGAAGTCAGAATTTGTTTAATTTTTTCTTGAAGAAACTTATTCTTTGTACATATTTTGTAAATCAATCACTTGATATCTTTGGTGTTTCATATAGATGGGTATTTGTTCTTAGAGAAGAAAAATAATTTCTAGGCAATAATAAGGTTGGTTTCTAAAACCAAACTTGTAAATGTGAGGACAAATTCTCTTCAAGAGGGAGGGGGTAATGGAAGGCCTCATAGCAAAGGACCAACTACAATAGAATTGGTCAATGGGATTCAGTTGATATCAGTAGAGTCAAACTCTTAATAGCATGGGCCATCCTTCCACATTGTATATAGTGGAATAGGACTTTTCTTTTTGGGCCATGTATTATGCCTTGGTATCATCTTTTGGGCCTTGTATTTGGGTTAATAGTAGAGTATGGTGTAGATATTAATAGAGAGTCTAGCTAGGGTTACAATTGGATTCCATTGAGCCTAAAGTAACCTTTTAGGTTAGAGGAGTGTTCGTCTAACAAAGATGGAGTTGCACCTTTTCGCATGGTAAGCATGAGCCTTGGCAAGGAGAGCATAAGCATGCACATGGCATCTCTTTAATGGAGTGGATTTTCCACTAATGAAGATAGGCCACTTGTCAAGCTCCAATTTGAGAGGATTTGCTCCAATGAGAGGGAGTCATTTGTCATCATGTGAGTGGAGAGTTTTTAGTTATGAACTTGGAATTAGTAATGAAATGCTACCCATATTTGGCCATTCTAATTGTTCCTATGTTTTCCCTAGGTTAGTCTCCTTCAAGACTAAACCTAGACTCTTTCCTAGTGAGTTGGTATCATCTTTCACTTCCACAAATTTCTAACTCCACTTCAATCCATGGAAACTCCTCTTGAGTTTCTTTAATTCATCCGCTACTCAAATTTCCTTCATCAAGAATAAACTACAAAGATCACTACTAGAAGAAGAGCGTTTTCCATCATACAAAGTATAGCCTTTAAGTCTAGAGGGCTAGGGAGATAGCTAAGAGCATATTGGTAGTCACCAAAGAATATTTGAAAACATTTCTTGCAAAGACTCTCAAGCAAAGCTTTTCGAGCCTAGAAGGCTAGTGTATTGTTTAAGATTGAGATTACCTCTACTATAAAACACGAAAAATAATACATAATTATCTCAAAAATATTATCGTAGACATCTCGGAGATGTTGTTGAATACATCTTGGAAAATTGACAAACAAAAATAATTAAGCATGACACTAATCCTAAATCAACTTAATAAAAAAATCGTACTATTAGATTGATACGGAGTTAATTACAAAATTCGTATTAATCCTGGCCCATCCGTGTTGAGGCTCAATATGAATCTATAAATACATTTGCTCAAGATAGATAAAGGTTACATTTGAATAGCATTTACTACTCTCAACTATCCAAGAGGACTCACTTTAGCATTGGAATACCTTTTGTTGGTACACACTCCCACCCCACACCAAAAAAAGTCATCAGCACAACGAGGAGGATATCTCAAAGACATCTTGGAAGATAGACTACTAGGCAATAGAAGAGACCATCTTAATTCATACTAGAATATGGAGATTTTTGTAGGTGAAATCAATTATCCCGTGGTGTAGGTTAGGTGGGTCAAGTCACAATCAAATTGTGGCGTTTGGGTTGTTACACTTTTAAGTGAAAAGAGTTGCACCCTGACTATCAGGTATAGCTTTTGGCCTAGTAGTAAGCGTTCGATCCAACATTTGTTAGCAACCTAAAAGAGTGCTTGTTATCTTGTATCCAACTTATGATGTTACCCTTTTTTAGTTAGCACCCTATGATTGTTTAGATCACATTTTTGTGTGAACAAAATTGTTTAGCCAAGAGTGGTTGGGTCTAAAGAATAACCAGGTTTGGTTAGGAGTAGTTGTGTGTTCAAAGAATATACAGTCATGAGTGGTTGCGGTCCAAAAGAATACTCAATTATTAAGCTAGGAATGGTTAGGTCTAAAGAACACATTATGTTTAGCCAAGAGTGGTTGTGTTTCAAAGAATAAAGAATACTCTATCTTAGCCATGAGTGACTACATTCTAAATAATACTTGGTTTTTATCTAGAAGTGGATGGGTCTAAATAATACTTGCCTTGTATCTAACCGTGTTAGTCTGCTAGTTTAACTTGATCGTTGATAAAAAATAGGACATAGTTTGTATTTTTGTAGCTGAGTCAATATAAAAATATCTTATGTAAATCTCTCTATTTTTTTTTTAATTTGTTTGTTACTAATGTACAACTAATACAAGAAGGAGAATTTTATGAAAACATATTTTTGAAAAGTATTTTAGATAACTTTTCTATTATCTAGAAGTTGCATTTGACGATTCTTCACTATATGTTGTTCTTAAGAAAACTTGCTTGACAGTGTGTCTATCAAGTGTAAACTTCATCTGTTCTCATGTATGAAACAAAGCTTTGTGAAAATTTTCAAGAATCTTAAATACACAATTCAACTCTCTCTTCTAGTATATTTCGCCTATTTTCCACAAGACATTATCTCTCTTTTAGTGTTTAAACCTTATGTTCTTTTATATCACACTTCTTTGTAAATTAAAGTTGTTTTACTTAGGAGTGGTTGCATTCCAAAAAAAATACTCAAATTTTAGCCATAAGTGGTTGATAATACTTGGATTTTAGAGAAGAATGGTTACTTGTCCAAAGAATACTCAAGTTGTTTAGTTAGAAGTGACTAAGGTCCAAAGAATACTCGTTTCATATTTCACAGTGGTAGTCTATTAGTGAAACTTGATCGTGTTGATAAAAAACTATATGTAATATGGGTTTAGAGACGAATCAGTATAAAAACATCAAGTTTATCTCTCTCTACTCTTATCTCTTTGAATTATTCCATATTATTGAATTAAAACTAACTAAAGAAAGAGATTTTTTCTAAAAACAAGATTTACAAAGATATTTTGACAATGTTTGTCAATTCAAAATTGTGTTAATTGTCTTCATCATATGTTAAGTTTAAAACAACTTATTAACAGTGTCTATTAACTTTAAACTTCTTCTAACTACTTTTAGCAAACGCTAATTTTACAAAAATATTCAAAAGATTTAAATACACAATACAATTATCACTTATAAGTATAAAAAAAATATTAATAGAAATCAATTCTAGAGACAAAATTAATTAATTATTATATTGATTAAATTAGATATTATTTTAAAAATTAAAAAAATTATTAGTATCTAAAATAGTTTTTATTATTAATAAATAGTTTCTAGATAATTAGTTTTTATATTGAAATCTAATTAGCTATCAAAATTTTAGAAACTTATATGTAATTATGAAAAATATTTAGGAATTGATAAAAAATTCTTAATTTCTTATTAAAATAGTTGCAAACAATTATTACATTTTTATATTATTATTTTAGTTATTAATTTAAATATTTTTTCACATATCGATTGGTTTTTTAATACAAAATATCTCCATCGATTTCCAAAAAGAAACATTATGATAATTAATCTAATTCAACGCACACTTATGATTTAGTTACGTGGGTATAATTTAATGGGTTCATACAATGATTAAGTACTTTGTGCTCACACATAAATCTTTTTAATAGGGGTTTTATAATCAAACTTCATCATAGGTAAACAAAAATAGTTAAATAAGTCAGACTTATGTATGTATTAAAAAGTAATATAATAATAAAAGTATATTACTTAATTCTTCTATCTTTTAATTCTAATAAATTTTTATATTTATTTTAAAAAATAATCCTAGAAAATAACTCTTAAAATATTTGATTGTTAAGTGAAAGTGGGATGTGACCTAATTAAGAGTGTCAATCTATTATTATAAAATAAATAATTTGACACTAAGTTTTTCTCTCAATCCCACTTTACAACCTCTTTAAATTATAAAATATTATGTTTTCTTAATAAAAGATAAATTTTAAAATAAAATAGTAAAATATTTACTTGTCTAAGTGAACATGGATGTTACATAAGAATTTCAACCCTATTAAATAGAGAATCTTGATTTCAAATTGCACCATGTGAAAACTACTTTTGTGGGATCAATTACAATATGATATTATAGTAAGAGGAATAAATATGTGAAGTAGTGGGATAAAGAATAGGCAAGAATTGTTAAAAAAAAAAGTTGATATATATTTACAATGCAACAAAATAGATAGTTGTTTGGTTGACACATAAGATATGTTTATTAAATGGGAGATGAGAGTTGAAAGACTTTAAGGCCGTTGAAAGCATGATGCAGAACTGAAAAACACGAATAGAATTATTAACCGTTGAATTGGTGGTCATGATACCTATTCCAAAAGGAGGCAGAAGTGATGGTAAACTTTAGAAAGTTGGTTCGTTTTGTTTCCCTGAAAAGGAAAGCAATTAAAGAGAAATTTGATTTGTGTGGCTTTTGGATAATGATTCCTTTAGATGATAACAAGAATGGTCCCTTAGAGTGGAGCCAGAAAGAGAGCTAGTGATGAAATCGACTTTCATGTCCATTTCTGTGACCTTGGGGCGGTGGAATATACTTCCACTATGTCTTATCATTCCCACCAAAGAAAGTGACACCCATGCTCAAATATCTTCACACCCTTTTTTAGATTAAGCAAAAGATGCTGTGGGTGCAAATTGGAAACCTAAAATTAAACAATAATTAATAATCAACCTAATTAATTAATTAATTAATTCATCTTAACCCCTCTTTCTCCTTCACTACACTATACTTTCTTTTTCCCTAGATCGAGTCCTGGCGTATTATTGATGTTGTCTAATTAACAACCCTGCATTCAACAAAAGGTGTGTGAAGAAACTAGAAAGTGCAAACTAGTTATTTATCTCTTTGGAAAGGGATGCATCAAAAACAAGTTTTTAGTGGTTGGAATGGAATTTGGCTTAGACTATCATTTTGATACATTTAATATAGTTTAATACTAGTTATTAGTTGAATCAATAACAGTTTATATAGATAATTTTTTTTTAATTATTTGATGTGGTTTTTAAAAATAAAATTGTAAAACAGATAATATTTTAAATACATGTAATTTAGTGATAAAGTGCTACTTTTCTCTCCCTTATTATTCCTAAAAGAATATATTACAAACGAAAAGGATAAATGAAAATATAAAATGGGGAGAATTGTTTGTTTTTTTTTTCTTTTCAAATTCTTTTTGAAAATGTTTAACGAAACACTTTGAGAATGCGTTAACCAAAAGTTTACTAATTTGTCAGATAATATGTTTTAAAATTAAAAACTGAGTTTCGAATACTTTAATAATAATCGGCTAGTCTTATAAAATTAATATCACTAATGAGAGATGGACAAGAAAAATAACCTCTAAATTTTTTTGCTTATTCTTACCACAATCTTAAAAGCATTTTGTCGTATAAATACGTCCAGGATTATAACATGAAGCCTCTTTTGACTTCTTTCTTTAAAGAAAGGTAAATTTAATATACTAAAAACGATGTTATGTACCTAACAAAAATTAAGAATGCATGTTTTCAGAATGTAAATTAAGTTATATAAAAAAAAAAAAAAAAGGAAGAATTCAATGGTTTCTTGACATCTCTGAAAAGAGTAGCTTTAAGTTGGTTTACCTATTTTCCATTATGTTCTATTGACTACTTTGAGATCTTTGTAACAAAATTTGACCATATCACATAACGTTAATTGTCCTCATCAACATCCGATAGGAGAAGGGATAGTAATTGAGGCTCATAATGGAGAGGTTCGAAAAAATAGCTCTGAATATCCGAAACCCCAAATCTAGTGGCCCTCAATCACATGGTGATAGCACTGAGACCAAGGCCATTCACAAATAGTCCATGCAATACATTGGATGCAACTTGGATGAGCCGAGGACAGAGACATGAAATTCATGGTTGGATGAGCTTCGTGAGTTTCAAAGTCAGGTCCGAACCGAGAGCAGGTTGGAGAAGCCCAAACAAAAAGAAAGATTGAGCAAACCTCAAACGTCAAATAAACCTAGGGAGAAATTATTACCTAGGTTTTCCCATTACACCTGAGTGAATGCAAGCAGAAGTTGAATCCTAGAAGAGGTTTTAAGTTCCAACCTCATTTCAACCCCTTAAAAGGTGTTATCGTCGCTAACGCCACAAAATGTTGACATAAGCAAGCAATGTCGATATCAGCATAACTTCACCCAGTCGACCGAAGAGTGTTAGATGTTAAAATATAAGATTGAGGAGCTAGTAAGTAGTACACCTTCAAAGGTTTGTCAAACAAGAGTATCACTACATGCTTCACTCAGCTAGACGGAAAGAGAAGCGACCATGCCAAGACTATGAAAGACTAAACAATTGAGTAGAATTCCATTGAGACGATGATAACAGGTCAAGGTCAACACAATGCATTCGCATCGACCGAGAAGGACAGGGCAAAGATGCTCCACTAAGGAGAGTTATTAACACAATAGCCTAAAGGTTCTCTGGAGTAGGCGCATCTGCCTCAGGGAGAAAATAGAAAAAGATGCCATTTACCTTTACAGATGACGACTTCAAGGCCATTTACCTCTACTTAAGATGACCATGTGGTCATAGTGGTTGAAATAGAAAGCTTCTCAATGCTGAAAACACTAGTTGATCAAGGGAGCTTGGTAAACATACTATATTGGAAAACCTTCAAGAAGCTTTAGATACCTGAAATCGCAATCCAACCCTAGGATGATAAGATCATGGGATTCTCTAATGAATGGGTTGATAATGGATAATATGTAGTTCTCTAAACCAAGTTTGGGGAGTGAAGGGTACAAAGGTGAACTATCAAGATACGATACCTCATGATCGATGCCCACATGTCGTATAACACCCTTTTCTAGAGGTTGCCCCTTAATCAGTTGGGTTGATAGTTTCTACCCCTCATCTGGCAATGAAGTTTCCATCGGCATCAGGTGACATCATCCCCATACATGTAGACTAGAGTACGGTAAGAAAATGTTACACGATAAGCTTGAAAGTGGAACCACCGAAGTGTAGTCAAGATCATTTGCCATACCAAGATCAATCAAGTCCAATGAGGGAACATATTGTTGTTTTAACCGACCTAGATCCGAGGATAAACAACATCTAAGTAAAACTTAGAGAGGTCATTAAACCATTGCATTTACAGGACAAGAAGCATTATACCCAAATAGGGACTTCGCTAAACACATAAGACACCAAGAAGATACATTGAGTCCTTACACATAACATCGATCTTTTCGCTTATACTAAGTTGCTAGATGGTATATTAGTAGCTAGATTATCTAATACCCATTAGACGGTCTTGTGATATAAGAATCTATGAGTTTTTGGTGATAACAAACACTATAAGGTATGCTAAGTTAACTAACGAAGTTACTAAGCATGCATACTTAAGTGAAAGACTTAGTAGATGTTTTAAGTTAAGCCTATCAGAAAACTCAATAGTGTTATTGGTATCATACGATTATGTTAAACTCAGACAGAGTAGACGGTCTATCAAGTCATCCCTTTAGAGTCAACACTATGGACACGATATTTCTAATAAATAGTTGCGTCAGAAGATCTCATAAGACGATATCTGAAGAATCAACTAATAGACGATATATCTACATGCCAAGCATAAGACCTTGAAGAAGATGAGAAAAGACTCACTAGAGGATCTTACAATGAAAAGATTTGTTAGACAATCTAGTTAAGACCATTAGACGATCTAATCCTGGTCTCAGTGTTGGAAAAAATATCTAAAAGTTTATTTGATAACATTTAAATGAGGAACATTGTTCAAATAGATAATCCAAATGAGAAGAGTCGTGTCAGACGGTCTTATAGGACTAGATCAGATATTCTCGATAAGAGGGTCTCGTCAAACGATTATGTTATATACATCAGAAGCCCTTGCAAGATGGTCCCAAGAGAGAAAGCCTGTTGGACGAACACGAAGGCACAAAGAAAGATCAACTATACAGTGCTTTATAATCACATGAGATGGTAACTGAAGCATGATCAAGACAAACAATCAACACATCTTCTACATATCAGACAGTCTGCTATATCATGGAGTGTATACTTAACTCTTTCATTCTTGAAATGCTTTATGAAACTACTCATATGTTTTCAAATCTTATTTGACATTATTAAATCATATAAAACAAAGTTTTCAAATAAGATTAGTGATTAAATGATTTTGAAAGGTTTTCGTATTTAAGAACATAACACAAGTGCATATTGAAAATCTCAAATATTATGTGCTTCAGTGATTTATGAATGAAAGACTATTTCCATATTGATTATATATGTTTTTGAATAATGTTGTGCAAATATTATTAAAATTAATATTGTATTGGAAAGTTTTTTAATGAAAAATGTTTCTACTTAAGAGTTATCAAAAAATAAAGCACGTGCATTTTACATATCAAAGAGTTTTTCGAAATATATTTCAAGGAAATATATATCCCGGTTAAAATGTGATTATACTTCAACATTCAAATTTTATATTAACTTGAAAAGTATTTGAAAAAGGATTTACAAACAAATATTTGAGAAAAGAAGACTTGATAATTTGTAAAATATAGAATATATAGTTTTAACGATACCCATTATTTATTATGTTGATCATAATGTTCACTAATACTGATATTGTTCCAAAAAATTATCAAACGATCATAAAGATGTATATAAAGTTGATAGCCAAAGTTTCCTTATCAAGTATTTAACAAGAAAATGATGAAGTCAGGGAGCGAGATTCGTGCAGATGAAGATTAAAGTGATATCAAGCTGCTATGAACGAAGATTTACAAAGAGAAAGAAGAATCAAAGCACAAACAAGTGATACAACACATTAAAGGTCGATATCTGAACATTCTATATTGAGCGTCTTATACGAAGAAGATAATGAACAATGCATAAAAGGAAGGATTAAAGTCTAGTATTTCCAAAGTCTCAACTTTCAACTTTAATAAAATGAAAAAAGTATTTGAAATCACAAATATGTGTTAAAGATGTGCAGATTGCATCAGAGCGAATGTTTCATATTCAAGCATTTATCACGAAGAAGTCAATGAATAAAACTAGAGAGAGAAGGTTTGTGTGCAAAAATAAATCAAGCTTCAATGTTCGACTCTTTATAGATAAATAAGCTATTTGAAGAGCAAGAAATTATTCAAAGACACGAAGAAAGCATCAAATTTAAAGGTTCCATTTCGAGCGTCTATTGGATTGAAGAAGAAGATCAACGTGGCAGATTAATCAATATATTGAACTTAAGAAGATTAAAGCTACAATGTTCATATCTGAGGAATATAAATAAAGAATTTGGAATGTCTCACATGTCAAAGACGTGCAAAGATCAATCCAAGCAAAAGTTTCTATATTGAGCGTCTAACGACTATATTGAAGAATGAAGAACACAAAGCTTCAACGGTCACATTTTTTAATACTATATAAAGAACTTGAAGATAAACAACAACAAAAATGAATCTACATAAAATGAAAAAGAAACGTCATCATCATCGAGTGATATTCAGTTGTGTGTTAGAATAGTGCTTATATTGTCTACATTTGCTTTGAAGAACGACTTGTAAGATTGGGTTGTGTGCTTAGCCTTTGTAAATTTTTCACACTCTAAAGTATATCCTTAGAGCTTTCATTTTTCTCTCAGTACAGAGTTTCTCATTATTAAAAGGTTTGGATCTCAAGAGGGAGATTATGATTGGTTGCCTAGAGAGATAGAGAATATTTGATGACCTGAAGTTGTGTAAGAATACTTGGTGTACCTAAAGAGGTAGAGAATATTTGGTGTACCTGGAAAGGTAGAGAATACTTAGTGGCTTGAAGAGGTGCAGGAATACTTATGTACATGGAGAGGTGGAGAATACTTAGTGAAAGGCTCTTGAGCGGGTTACTTGAGGGGGATAAACATAGCCCTTGTTGTTGGGTAAACTAGTATAAATCTTTGTCTACTTCTCTCACTCTACTCTTATTTAGATGTAGTACAATTCATAAGGGGGTTATCGTATCCACAAGGACTAAAGATTACTAAAGTAGTAATATATTTCAAAATGAATTGAAAATACAATAAAGGTTGAGTGCAATTGTGATATCAAATAACTATACTATAATATTTAGATTGAAATGTGGTACAAATAAAGGAGAAGGTTAACAATTTCAAAACAAGTGCTGGAATTGAAGTAACTTTGTAAATCTCTTTTGTTATTGTTACTTATAAATGTTATGTTTATTCAAGTTCATGTTCCTTATGACTAGACCAAGTCAATCCCTTGATCATGGTTATTTACAACAACAATCGTCATAATCAATTTCTTGACTTACAATAGCTTGTTTATGCATTAAGATGGAATAGTTCAAGCCAAGTATTCAATTTTGTTCCCAAACATTGACATACTTGGTTAATTTGAAAGAGTTCAGCTAAATAAATGTGTATCCTGACATCATCCAACTTCCATGGGCATAGATGGTCAATCCTCACCATCAAGCATTAAGCATTCAATCAAATCAAAAGAACTGAATCTTAAAAACAAGCCTTCATATATAACAACAACTAAAAAGATCTTACATTGCTCTCCAATCTCAACAATATAAGTTTAGCAACTCATGATAAATCTTATAGTAAAGCTCACAGATGAGTGACTAAGAACAAAATACATAGATCCCTGCAAGTTGTATGTCACTTTATCGATGAAGGCACTGACATCATCTTGAAAACATAAAATAAATAAAAAAGTAAATGATGATTAAAATAAAGTATACTTTAATCAATTCGTATTGTCAAATTAATCGAGATTAACCTAAAAGGTCTTGATAATCCATATCCATTTTGAATAGTGCTCTTATTCACCTCTATAAATAGGTTGATGATCTTAAATAAAAGTATAAACAACTATGTCAATATAGTTTTCTTCCTTCTCCTCACCGTAGAGTCATTTATCCTTTTTATCTTTCTACATTTTTTTTTATCAACGAAAGAATGAATAAAATAAATGTGGAACATTTTAGGAATACTTCAACCTTGTTACATCTGATAGGTTATGAGACTACATAACCTCTAAAAACATCTTACAAAAAAGAGTGTCTTTCACCCTAACACCAACAGGTGACAAAAAAACAAAGGAGCACCCAAATAATGTTCCCCACAACCAACATCCATACGCACCCTCCAAACAACTTTACAATTAAAAACCATATAAAGCACATCCCCACAAAACAGCAATGACCAGCAGAATTGGCCTATGCACAGAACCCAACAAAACCCAATCACCATGCAAGAGCAAATGAATTTCGAAACAAAAACAAAAGGAAGTGAATGCTACAAAATACAAAGATTCATCCTTCCTACTCCAGCATGAGCAACATTATCGCCCAAAAGATCCTTCATCACAAAGAAGATTAAAAAAAAATCATGAAGAGTTTGTTATATTGTATCGGGCGCCCATGGTGATCCAACTTCCAAGGTTCAACTACAACCTGCAACCATCCCTTCCTCTCAACAAGATCAAGCGTAAACATCCCAACATACAACTCGACAATTAAACAAACATACCATATCAGAAAATGTATATAACTACTCCTAACACCACTAACTAATACTCTTTAAACACTGAATCGGAAATTGGTACCATTTGAAAAAGAATAATTAAAGCAAGACAGATTATACCTCATACAAATATACGCTTTCATTTGTGTCATGTAAAAAACCTCCTCAACATCTAGCCTAGCCTCCTTAAATACTATGTTATTTCTATAATCTCATATACTCCTTACTATGGCAATTCATACTCATTTCCACACACTTTTTTGGTTTCCTTTAAGTTAAGGGAAATTAAATTGCAAAAAATGGTTCAATGGTGAGTAATGTGACAATTTTAAAACCAACCCAGATACTACACTTGTTCCAAATAAAATACACAACACTACAAAGTGAAAAACAAATTGTTAACCATTTCTTCTTATTCCAGACATAAGGACATAACATAATATTTAAGTTAACACCTCTTCTTCTAGTTGCCACTCTCCCCATAATCACCCTCCATGATAGAAACTGTGCATTTGGCAGGGCTTTGATAGACCAAAACTTCTGAAAAGCCTCACAATTTAAATCATAATTACCTTGTTGCAGATAAGCATAAGCAGAACTAAATGAAAAAACACAATCTTGCTCCCTATCCCATGTCCACCTATCAAAGTTCATGTTCAAATTGATTCTTTTGATACTCTCCAACAATTCTTGCTCTTATTCTATTTCTCACAAGAATCTACCTCTCCTCCAAGTTGTCATACCCTTCCACAATTCACTTCCTCTATTGTTTACTTTGACATATTGATATAGAATACAACCTAGGGAATCTATGCCTAAGTGTTGTTTTCCCTAACCATTTATCCTCCCAAAACTTAACTACATCTCCATAGCCTACTTTCCAGGTTATACTATTATCGAACCATTTATTTTCCTTAGTGACCTTAATGAGATTTCTCCACCATCAAGATTGATGTTTCACTGAACATATTCCAAAGTTCCTAGTGCACTCATGATTATATTTAGAAAAGATTTACCTTCATTGACCTACAATCTCTACACCTATCCTCCATTCCCACTTAGTAATTAAGAACTTGTTAAACATTGCTATGACTTTTAATCCTATTATAGATGCTAATTAAGATGGGTATTTTTTAGTTAAACACCCGGCCTCCATTTCGACTTAGCATCTAATTAAGAAATTATTCTCTATTCAAACTCCTTTTCCCATTCAAAAATCTCTTCTTACATTTCCACACCCACCTATCATTAATATTATACCTATCACTAATATTACTAGTTAGTGTTGAACTGTTCATTTAACAATTGTTAGTTTTGATGTTGAATAAACTATTATCACCATACTAACTGGTTTTAAATTCTTTACAAAAAAAATCCATTCGAATACTAAAAGTCCACATAAAAAATTACAAAAAATAATTCGTACAGTAGAAAATTTTCTATAAACTATTTCTTCTTTTAAACGCTTAAACATTTTTATTTTGAGTTTTACATTCTGAAAATCCAATTTGAAATATCTCTTTAAAGATATGACACAAGCTTCAATAATAACTTTTCTGACAGGATTTGACATTGTCTTATAACATATCAAGAACATTCTTCTATAATTTTAGAATGCTTCGAGAGACTTAATCAGAGAAAACTTGTTCTTATATAGTGTTTAAGATGCGAGGGCGAGAATATATATATATTATTACCCATTTTTCCGATTCATATGTGTATATTAGTTTTGGCTTCTGTAACCGTAAAGTCAACGTCACCAATTTGTTATGAGAAACATATAATTTTACCGTAAGTGTGTGTGATATACTATTGTTGTTCCATTTGTTGCGTTTCTTCTAAATTTTTATTTTGAAACCTCTTTTAATTTAATTTTCTCTTATTAAGTTTTCCTTTATTTCATTTGTATGTTTCTTAACTTTTCACATTTTCTACCACTTTTAAATATTTATTTCTTACAATGTTTTAAATTTATTTTGTCTAAATTTTAAAAACTTATCTTTAAAATTAGGAAAAATTTGTGTTCATTAACCTTAAATAGAGAAATGAATTTTGTGTATTTGTGTATATTAATGTTTATTTTTAATTTATTTTTCAAAATTTTGCTTCCTTTAAACTTTTAGGATATAATATTTGAATTCCTGTTTTCATTTTTATCTTTAAAACACTTCTATTCAGCAATAGAGGTGGCAAAGCGGGCTGGTCTGCCCCATTTAGGCCCATCCCGCTTAGGCCTACAAAATGCGAGTCGGGTTGGCCCGTCCCACATGTGGGGTTGGCCTGCGAGCTTGCGGGGCGACTCACCTTTTTTTTTTACATGTAGGAGGAGTGGAGGTAGTAGCGGAGCGACACGAGCAACAACAGCGCGGCAAGTAGCGCGCAACAGTTGCAGGTGAAATCGCGTGACGTCGCAGTCGGAGCGAGCGACGGCACTGCAAAGGAAAGTGTGTCTGTATTTTTTTGGAATATCGTAACTGTCTTGTGTTTTGAGTGAAAACCTAATTTTCTTTTACCCAAAGTTGTCACTCTTCCACTGAGTTGTGTTTTAAGTAAACATCTAATTTTCTTTTACTCAAAGCTGTCACTCCTCCACTGGACTATTGCTACCAAGTTAATTATTATTATTATTTTTTTTTGTGGACCAGCGAGCCAGTCCGCCCCACCCCGCTGCTGGCCCACGCGGGTCATAAGTTATGCGGGACGGGCTAATGCAAGTCAACGGGTTGAAAAGGTCAGTTCGTCCCACATTTTTTACCGTGGGTCGCGGGCCCACCTGTCCAACCCGCCTCGCTTTGCCATCCCTATTCGGCAAATAAACTAAAACATGAAAAGTCAATAAATTAATGTAGTAACAAATTAACATAATTTTTAAAACGAAATATTAAAAGAAAATAAAACTTTCTGTTAGATATCTTTTACTATTATTATTATTATTATTACATGTATATAGATAGTAAGATGTTTATTAAAAGTATTATATATAATATTAATATTAAAAAAATTAGAACTACAAAGCATAAAAATTAATTTTTTCTATTATTGATCACGTGTAATCATAGCATCACAATGCCACGAATCCTTAGTAACATTAAGAATATAAAAAAATTAAATTTGAGAACATGCATCAAAATTATCGACTTAATTAAGATCATAAGCATGGATGACATGTGATCCACCAATAATAGTATCATGAAGTATTAAATAAATATGAAATAGCATAGTTATTGTCACAATAACTTATAAATCTTCCTGACCCTTTTTTTATTACTATGATATACTACTTTTACCAACTAGAAAATCATATATAGAAAAAGGTTAATATCATGAAATAGAGTACAAGTCATGACAAACATTTCGTTTTCAAAGAGTGTAATCATCTGGGACAAAATTCAGAACCCTTCTTTCATAACTGCGGTTTCAATCTAAAAAGTCTCAAACAGAAGATTGCAGTTGCACACATTATTTGTTTGGTACAAGACGGGCCCCTATATCATACAAGAAGACAGAAGCACTGAAATTTAATGTTCATTAACAAACAAATTAATATTGCATACTTTTTTGTTTGTTTGTGTGTGGATACACATTCTACCTAACCTGCTTTAGATACCAAAATCATTCAGGCCAAAAGATAGAGATATTTATAATGCTAATCAACAGCCATCTAGGTTACCTAGGTTACATGCAAACACGTCACACAAAATCTCTTTCACTTGTCTTCGCTTAACAATGTAATTAGTGATAATAAGCAAATAAAAATTAGATAAATATCAAGATGGAACTAGATATAGATTGACAAATTAAACAACAAATAACAGTATCAATATCTTGCATCAATATATTTCATTCTGAAGTATATGTTCTACATTCTTCAGTTTGTATCTTAGAGCAAAGTGTATATATATATATATATAAATGGTTAACTCTTTTTTCTTACCCTCTTGAAATTTTGTACACAAAGAGCACCCTCATTTTGTTTCTTTACACACCAATATAAAACAAGCAATTATGTCTCTATATCTATCTCTATATCTCTATCCTATCATTCTATATCAATCTATATATAAAACTAAGTACCATGTGGCTCACTCCTCACCTCATGTGATATTAATTACCTGGAGCTACCTGCTAATAGTTGAAGGAAAACATTGATTAGAGTACTGTAATGTGCTTCCATTTTGCTAAGACAATTAAACCACAACCTCAATAACCCTTTAAAAATCTTTGCAATCTAGCACAATTGAGGATTCCTTGGCACACCTTAGTTCAGTTCCCCCTTGTGCATTATAATTATCATATCATATCCCAAAGTGGAGTTAACCATACCAATTAGTTCCTTGTATTTGATATTGTGTCCTAAGTAACCCATCTCCCATAGACCCTATTTGAGGCAATGAAGGTGTTTGTGGGAGATGGTTAAGCAGAGTAGCAAAGGTGCCAGGAGTACCATTGTTGTCTTCAGTCCTCACAACACTCACATTCCCATTACAGTCCAAATTGAAGTGCTTCTCATCACTATCATCATTCCAGTTATACAGTGTTGAGAGTGTTCTTTTGGAGGCTGAAGTGTTGTTTGAAAGGGCAAAAGGAAGGTGAACTGCCTTGGAGTTTGAAGTGCCAAACTGAGATGGCAAGGCACTTGTAGTAGTGCTGATCCCATTCACACCATTGCCTATAACCACCCCTTCTAACGTGTTTCTGTCATTTTCCAACAATGCACCACTGTAGCTCGTAGACATCTTTGAAAGGTGAAATCTCGCATTCATGTGGCCCACGTTGATGGAAGGAGGTACTTCTCCAATCATGTCATCCATGGAATCATCCCTCTCATGGTCCATAGGTGACCTTTGTGTGTTGCCCTTCTTGTAGATCCGGCACAACACCCAATCATCCAGCTACAAATCCATGCACAATTCATGTTAAATATTAAATAGTTTTATCACTGAAACTTTAACTGATGTTATTATGCATTTTCTTTCTTATAAAATATTATAGGACACTTCACCCAGAAAGAAAGAAAGAAATACAAAGTGAAAAAAAGCCAATTTAGAAGAAAGTGTGATTCATGCTTCAACAATGTGCCCAAAGCAGAAGGATATGTTTAATTATTATTTTAATATATCCTAACTTTTAGATGGTAGTATATTGTGAAAGAATTGGTGAATGAGGAGAAGCTCTAGTGGGAGAAAAAGTGATGTGCATGATGTGCTCAAAAGTGAAGCAGAACAAAGCTAGCTTTTACATGAAAAGAAGGTTTACCCTTAGGGAGTTTTTCTTGTGGCCCAAGTCACACCCAGGAGGCCTGTTGTTAGGCTTGGTTTCAGCGAGACGATACTCATGCATGATCCAATCGGTTTTGACCCCTTTTGGTGGCTTCCCTCCATAGAAAACCAAAGATTTCTTCACCCCAACCTTTTGAATTCCACTGCATATGGGCTTATCTGTCCCAGTGGCCTTCCAGTACCCTGAAGTTGCAGCCCTGTTTGGCCTCGCGCCATTTGGGTACTTCCTATCTCTTGGACTGAAAAAGTACCACTCTTCCTCCCCAAACGATGCCTTAGCTGCATAACCAAATGCAAACCAGAAAAAACGAAGAAAAACCAAATACCCATTTCATTTTTCATCATAAACTTCAATCTTAATACAAAAAATATTCTTATTTCACTTGGTGAGGTCAGCTATACAAATAGCACTATGAGTCAGACCCAGATAAAAATCAAAAAGTGCGGATCATGCAGTTCAATACATTAAAATCTAAAATCTTAATATAATAAGAAAACTTATGAAGAAATTACGGTCGATGAGTGTAAACCTCCAAAATCATGAGCAATAAATAGAGTTTAAAGATTGCAATTTCCAACATATTATTTGTAAGGATAAAATTGGAGAGAAACCTGGTAATTCCCATGGATCAAACTTGTAGAGATCAACATCAGCGATGATTGAAACAGGGAGAGGAACAGAATCAACTTTCTTCTTGAGGTAGTGAACCACGAGCTCTTCGTCTGTGGGGTGGAACCGAAACCCGGGTGGGAGGTTTGGTTGTTGTTGTGAACTGGTGGATGAGTCTTCGGTGCTGTTCATGGTAATTTACCGAGGTTGTTCAGCACTGTGTTGGGTTCCAATGGTTGTGCTTGCTGTTGTTGTGGGTTTGGCTTCACACAAGAAGAGAACATACATCTTTCACTCGATGATGATGATGATGATGATAATATGTATGTAACTTTATTTACCATCCAAAGTCAAGGCAAAGGCCATGATCTTATGTGGCTGTGGGAAATGGAAATGTTCGCCTACGAACACCTCCAATGTTGCACTTAATACATGCATGTGGGTATGTGAATGATTCCATGACTCATCGGGAAGGGCATATGGGTCTTTTGAGAGTGTTTGAGGGTAGAATCTGATTGATGAAATTGAGAGAATATAATAGTTTATTAAAACAAAAAGTTTTGAGAGTTTAGTAAATATTTATGACATGTTTGTTTAGGTATAAATTTAATCCACTAGAGGACTGTTATCTTAGGTGGATATGCTTGATTTATTTTTAAACATTATTTTGGATTTAAGTGTTGTGCATGAAAAGAAAATCTTAAGAGAATTGATAAAAAAGAAATAAATTAAATAATTTTTTTTGTGAAAAAAGAATCACATTAAACTATATATAAAATTTTAAAAAAAAAATATCGTGTATTGAGAGAACAAATAAAATTACCTGTTAGAAGTTAAAACATTAAGAGCTTAACTTGATATATTGTTTGCATTTAACTAATTAAATACGAAACCATTTGTAAATGTAAATAAAGTTACATTGTATTATAGTTTATTGTAGAAAAAAAGGTATGCATTAATAAGTACAAAATAGTTGTTCACAGTTATTTAACAACATATCATGGTATTGAAATGTATTAATTTTATAATAGTTATCTTAAAAATTAATTCAAAAATAAATTTTAATAAATATATTTATATAATAAAAAATATCAATTCATGAAATAAGGAATTATTAAATTATTAATATGGTAGGATTTAAGTTATTGACCTAGTGTTCTTGAAAAGCAAAAAAAAAAAAGTTACGGAGTTGGGTGGTTGCAAAAGAAAGAATTGGAATTGGGTGGAACAACAGAGGGATACACGAACAGGAAGTTGGGCCGTTGAGAGAGCGACACGTAAGATTCCGAACCATGTAATATCGACACGTGAATGGGACCACAGCAACAATTTCATTTTCTATTTTTTATTTTCTTACTAATGAATATGATTGACTGTGAAACTGTTTACATTTTACCAAAACTGTGATCAATCTCCACCGTAAAAACACGTTTAATGGTTTAACAGGAAAATATGATAAACTAAGATTAATCTTAATTAACGGTGAAATTATGAACTGCACGGAGGCATTAGAACTGTAGAGAATCTTGATGAAAACATGATAGTGATGTGAAGACGGAAGCCCTACAGTTTCCAAAATAAATGGTACAGTGCGTAGTTGATGGCGCAGCCACAGGATTTATTTATTACGTAGAATTGTGGAAAATGAAAATTAGAATAAAAGAAAATATTGAATGGTGAGGATGTGGTGCTGTTGAAAAGTAACTCTAGATATCCAAGTTCGATGGTGATTGATATTAATTTGAATTTGTTTTATGTGATGAAACGAAAACAAAAAAGTGTGTAGATTGAGGGAAAGATAAGTGTGGGGACAAAGGTTTTTCACACTTTCTGCTTTTGTTGGCCAAATTACACCACCAATACTAACATCAACCAATGGATTAAGAAAATTTACTATGGCAGTTGCTAAATCAATGGCCCCACATGCCATTCACTGCACCTTCCCTTTTTTTTCTTCTTTTCTTTTTTCTTCATCTCGTGTGAAACCCCACTTATGCCAATACTAATTCAACAATATATCATATATGCTTGATATAGACATAAATATTAAATTTAAGATTTGAAAATTGTTTTATAGATGTGCATATTTTGTGGAGATATAAACTATATAAATATATTTAAAATATATTGATTTCAAAGTTCGTTGAAATAACATAATTAGGTTAATTATCACATTTGACATGAAGTTTAGAGTTCTGTAACAGTTTTATCTTTATAAGGTGTTTCCGTATATTAAGAGAGGAAGTGACATTGACTACTACGCAGCATGAGACTATTAGATATATCAGAACAAGCTCTCAATCAAAAGTTAAAAAAACGAGATTTTATCCCCAACAACTCAAATTTAATGTTTCACAAGACTCAACACCAAATTTGATAAAAATAATACGGAAATTATTTTTATTTATATTAGTTTATTATATATATGTAACAAAAATTTGGGAAATCAAAATTCTTTAAAAGATAATTAAACTCCGACAAAATATATATATATATATATATATATATATATATATATATTTTAAATTTTAAAGTTATTAAATGTAAGTAGAGAAATAGTGAAAATAAAACTATATATTAGTTGGCTATTTTTATAATGAAATAGTTAGTTAGAAGATATATAGCAATTAACGTAAGAAATTAATATATAAGAAAAAAAAATTTGTCGTTTAATTAAATGTTTCAGATAAAACATCAAATTGTTTGAACATAATAATTTCCAATTAAATGTTAAATTGAATCATGTACTATATTGAGAATTTATTAGTATTTTGGCTGTTGAATTATTTAATGTTTGTGTTCATATTTTAAAGGATGTCTATCTATTTTTTTATTTTTTTTGTTCTATTTGAATAAGTTTCTAAAGGCTTGAAACTGTTCACGGTTATCTATTTGTAAAGGGAAGAATAAAAATATATACGATTTAACAACATATACAACTTAAAGAGTGAGACTTTCATTTATTTTATTCTTCAATAATAAGGCATTATCAATATGAGAAATGCTAGTCAAATTTGATTGGAATTCGTTGTAAATCATAAATTTGTGTTTCACTTGTTCTGAATGAGTCTTTTTTCCTGATTTCGTTTTCATTAATTTCTAACTAATAATAGTATAGAATAATTTATATTAGAGTTGTTAGTAATATTTTCCTCTCATTATCTTTTTTCTTAAAAAAATTCTTTTCGCGACTACTCCTTCAATCCGGTCAAAACATTTTTTTGTTATTTAGGCTTATGTTTAAAATATTATCTATTTTAATTATTGAAAACATTGTTTTATCCATAACATGCATCGTAATAGATTGAAGCAGGATACTAAGAAATTATTATTTTTTATCGTTGTTTTTAATTAACGTGAGACCTGCTTTTATAATGGAATAGTGTAACATCCACAATTTTTTATACTCTAAATACTCATAATATTTTATTATAAAAATATTCTACTTTCCATAAGAAATCTAAAATGCATATACATGATATCAACTTAAATAATAAATAAATAAAATCACTACTCCTAATTTTTCAGCTACTCAATGCTTAGTTCTATTATTTGTATAGTATGTGTAAAACACGATTATAGTAGGTTTTTAAAACAAGAAGATATGGTAAGCTATCGGTTTAAAACTTTCAATAAATTTTTTAAATATAACAAATTTCAATCGCAAACATATTAATATTCTTCATTATCTTAATTCATCATTCACACAAGTCAAGTGTCTACCATTATCTCAATTTTCATATCATTCATTCCAGAAAATCTATTAACATTAATGCATAGTTCTATTACTTCTGAAAGACTCGTGTATTGAAATTAGCATCCAGAGACTTGTACCTGTCATACTACTCATTGTGAATCCACATAGCTATATGCATAATCATCTAAATATCTCATCATCTCATATGATAGGGTAAATCCATATGATCTACTCTTATCAGTCCTTTCAAACCTCAGACTCAGTCATTTAAATCTCCTTCGACTCTCACCAAGTGAATAACTTCATCTATGTGATTCCATTATATCATTAGAGTTAGGATCATCTCATTCACAAAACATTCACAAATCAATACACCCTAATAACAATCTTGACACAGTATTTTCTTTCCTGAAAATACTATGTCTTGATCACACTTTCACATCATTCGATACTTCATATAACACATTAAACACCATTCAATCACATCACATTTGAACTTTCTAAAACAATTCAAATATATCACAAAATCCACTTAAAAACACATAACTAATTACCTATAATCATATTTTTAAATAAAAATTAAAAAATTCACTTAAAAACTTTAAACAATAATACACTAAGCTCTCAAAAGCATTTTTTTTTACTCTAAATTGAGCAAAAATTAAATCGTTTGAGTGAGAATGGGTCTTGCCCAAGTGAAAATTCTCTCGCTTAAGTGAGATTGAACTCGAGAGCACCCCTAACATCACCAAATTTTCACTTGAGCGAGATTCCCTCTCGCTTGGGCAAAAATGGGTCTTGCCTGAGCAAGGTTTCCTCTCGCTTGATAAAAAATAAGCCTGGAACTCGTTGTTTGAAGCTAGCTTAAGCGAGGAACTCTCTGTCTGAAGCTAGCTTAAGTGAAAATATCTCGCTTGAGCAAGATAAGCAAAAAAGTCTGCATAAAATCTGGTTTAAACATGTTCTCACAACAATTTTTACATTTCAAATGCAATATAATACACCTAAAATGATTCATACAACCATACTAACATATACAATCTCCAACAAAACATATTCAATCACTCATTCACAAAAACAATCAATCTATACAATACCGAATACAGAGAATCAACTAGTTCAAAGTTTAAATCAAAATACTACTTTTACTCAAAAACAAAACATATGCAAAAAAATTATGAATAAAATTTGGTTTAAGCATGTTCTCACAACAATTTTTACATTTCAAATGCAATATAGTACACCTAAAATCATTCATACAACCATACTTAGCATTTACAATCTGAAAAAAACCATATTCAATCACTTATTCACAAAAAAAAAAAAATCTATACAATACCAAATATAGAGAATCAACCAATTCAAAGGTTAATTTTAATCAAAATACTAGTTTCACTCAAAATCAAACATCCCTACAAGAAGATTTGAGACTAGTGACCACGTCACTCCCCACATCATCTAACCTAGGGTTCTATTGAAAATAAAATTAGCTTCCCTTACCTGATTCACAAAGAGCTATAATCCTACATAGCCCAAAGGTAGTTTAACCTGTCCAACAGAGTCCTGATCAACAATCCAAACATATCACTAGGACTCTTAACTAATAGAAACTAATCCTAAAGCTCTAAACATCACATGCAAAGCCTAAACCAAAAATAATCTAACAAGTTCAAAATTGAATCAAAGGAAAAAGGAGCATAAATGAACTTACTCTGTCTAAAACTATGATTGGGCAATCTTGTAGTATTGGCTGTCAGGAATTCAATGGCGGACTTCGATCGTCATTCTGATGACAAATATGTTCAGAAAGTTAGAGAGAAGGCAGAGGAAGGAAAAAGGAAAAGTTTAGAGAGATGGTGGTTCTTTTAAAATGAAACCTAGATAATTCTTTTTTCTATTTATATACTCTTTCCACTTTAATAATAAAATATTCAGGTGTCATTTAAAATATACCACTTCTACTCTAAATTTATTTACCCGAACCACAGGGAACTCCTAGTTCCAAGAAAAAAGTTCAAGCCGATTTAATAGTGAAACAACCAGACTCATCTAGAATCCAATCAGTAATATGTTGTTCCTCCCTAACCATGATATGATTAAAAAATGAGACATCTGTTGTAAAGACAAGAGAATATTCCAATCACAACCAGTCCAAAACTGAGAGACTGTATCCGGAATGCTAGCACCATCAGATAAACCTGCAATATTCGCTAAAGAAGTAGTATAACACCATTTATCATTCTATAAATTAATAAAAGTACCTGTACCAACAATCCAAGAAGTATTATCAAGTATAATAGAATAAAACTGCTTAATTCTAGTCCAAAGAGATAAGGATCTATAAACCATTCTAAACTCGTATTTTGATTTAAGAACCCTGCTTTCAGGAGAAAAGACCAAGGCTTGTTGCTATAAGCAAAGTTCCAAGCAAGCTTAAGAAGATACGCATTATTTTCATGATGAAGGTTAATAATCTTCAAACCTCCATTCTCAAGAGAAGAACAAATCGTAGCCTAATTAACGGTAGCTATGCCTTTTTTCAGAATATCAACAATCCAAATAAATTTCGACACCACTGCTCAACTTGCTTAAGAAGTGAAACAAGCCATTTATACATATTAAAGCTATAAGCTATAAATCCAGTAATCACTGTATTAACCAACTGAATCCGACCCATTATGCTAAGAGATTTACCTTTCCAAGATGCTAGCTTCAATTTGACTTTATCAACCAAATGTTAAAGATATCGACACTTTGGAGCACCAACAAAAATAGGCACTCCTAAATAAGTGAAAGACAAACAACCATGACTACAAGAAAGAATACGTTGAATTTTGGTGACAAATCTTGCAGAATTATCCATGGTGAAAAAATTACTCTTAGAATTATTAACATATTGACCTGAAAAATCACCATATGTTTTAAGAAAAATACTCAGATTTCTAAGAGACTTATAATCCACCCCTACAGAAAACAAATATGTCATTCGCATATAAAATATGAGAGGGAGTGAGATAACCTAGTGGACTAGCCATATGTAGAATCTTCTTATTATTCACAAGGTTAGAGATACCTCTACTAAGAACTTCCTCTACAAGACAGAAAAGTAAAGGAGACAAAAGATCACCTTGTCTAACACCTCTACTACAAGGAAAAAAACCCACCAAATTGCCATTTATTCTGATAGAAAGCATAGTTGAACGGAGAATTGTACTAATCTAACCAACAAACGAGGGGTGAAAATCAAAGCGTGTCAAAACTAATAATAAGAACTTCCAACTCAGAGTGTCAAAGACTTTATGAATATAAACTTTGTAAGCCACATTACCTCCTCTAACCTTTTTAGGAAGCATGTTAATAGCTTTAGAAACAATACCAATACAATCTTGAATTTTTCTACCCTGCACAAACCCATATTGATTAGGAGAAATAATTCTAGCAGCCACAAGTGCAAGCCTATCTGCCAGTATCTTGAAAATAATCTTAAATTTGAAATTAGCAACAACAATAGGCCTATAATCTTTAATGGATTCAGCACCCTGAATCTTAGGAATAAGAGATACCACATTACTGTTCATTCTAGAGAGAACCCAGTTTGTTTTAAAAACTTGTCCTAATAATTTCCCAACAAGAATGGTAGAAAACACCACCAAAATCATCAGGACCAAGAGCACTATTACCATTAAGATTAAAAGCAGCATTCTTAATTTTCAAAAAATCAAAACATTTAATCAACATCATATTTTCCTCAGAGGAAACCAGCTCAGGAATATAAGTACCAATAAAATCGTCCACATTGCTTGTATCCTGAACATTAGAAATAGACTCAGCATAAAGATTTTTATAAAAGTCCAAAATATGATCCTCAATAACCGCATTATCAATCCGTAGACGATGAATTCCACCAGAATTATTTCTCCTCTTGACCATAGCATGGAAAAAAGCAGTATTTCTATCCCCATCTTTAAACCAAAGCATGTTAGCCCTTTCTTTCCAAAAGAAATATTGACAGTGAAGAGCCTGATCAAGCTCCTCCTTAGAAATCATTTATTGACAGAGAAGTCCATCAATATCAGACATACTAGCAGTCTCTAAGTTTTGTTGAATACTAAGGAAGAGACCCTGCTTAAGAAGAATTGCATTGTGAACACTACCAAAAGAATTTTTATTTCAGTCTCAGAGCTCAATTTTCAACCTTTTTAACTTATGTTGCAAAATAAACATAGGACAACCAATAACCTTATTAGCCCAAGAATCACGAATAAGCTTCGTACATGAAGTGTCCTAAAGCCAAATAGAAAAGAAACAAAAACTGCAAACCTTCCTTAAAGAATTACTAGCAAGAATAGGGGCATGGTCAAAACAATTTTTAACAAGAACCTGATATGTACAAGAATCTCATTCATCCAGACACACTCCATTACATAAAGCCCTATCCAATCTTCTATGAATTCTATGCAACCCTCTCTTTCCATTACACCAAGTATAACAAGGTCCAGTAAAAGGCATACAAGAAAGATCATTAGTATTAATCCAATTAAGGAATTCATTATAAGAAACCTAATTAGGAGCCACCCCCCTTTGCAGTCATCTGTCGAGAGCACAACATTAAAATCTCCCAGAATACACCAAGACCCTGTGAAAAAACTAAGATCCCTCCACAAAAACCGTCTAACCAAGCATGTGTTAGCACCATAAACACCTGCAAAGCTAAAGCATTTATCATGCAAACGACAAGTAACAAAAATAAACTGATCATTGACCAAGAATTTTGGACAAGATTTGGAACCGACAAACACCAAAGCTTAGCAACTTTATTAACAATAGGAGACGTAGTCACCAAATGCATATTAAAAGATTTGAAAAGGACATCGAAAGCATCAGTGTACGACATCATAGGTTTAGCAAGAAAAACAAGGAGGGGTTTATGTAGTTTAAGTAAACTAATCAACATCTCCACAGTTTTGTGGTTTACCAGTCCTCTAACATTCCAGAAAAATGAAGAGACCTTCATTGCAACAGTGTAGAAAGAACTGCCTTAATAGCTTTTTTAGATTTACCAGTCCCTTTAGGTGGTCTCCCTGGTTTTCTTTTAGTGTGAACAATTTCCTCCTAAGTATCACTAGCATAGAATTAAATTCAACAATGGCAGTCAGAATAATTGGCGCACTAGTACGAGGATCACCTCCCACATCTGCAGTTTCCAAACCATCAAGAGTGGAAAAGTGATTTTACAGGACCAACGTATCATTACCTGGGAGTAGTGCTTTAACATCCCTAAGTGATTTAGCCTTCTGATGAGAGGTATGACGTGATGGAGATGGTACAACCGCAGTAGCAAAGACTTCCACATGATGACCATCAATAGGATCCGTTACCAGTGCTTTAGCATCCATAAGTGATTTAGCCTTCCAAGGAGAGATATGACATGACAGGAATGGTACAACCACAGTAGCAGAGACCTCCTCATGATGACCATCAATAAGAGTCATAATTGAATCTACTACAAGTTGTGACTCTGAACCCTTGGCTTGCATAATACCGATGAATTCCTTACCATCCCCGGTTCAAAAAACCGAATTGTATCAGAAGTGGAAGTGAACAACCTGTCCCAAGGTGAGGACCTATCATGATTCGAGGCATCCTCGAGAGAAGGCATATCTGCAAAATCATCTTCCTCTACATCTGTTTTATCAGAAGCAAGGTGACCCAAGAGTGACCTTGCATTAGCCCCGCCAGGAGCATCAATTGTCAAATTAACAATAGGGCCTTCCACGAGCTTCGGCTGCAAATCTTTTTTTTTGATACTCTTTATATTGTTTAGGAACCGCGACCTTCCCCTGTTTCCATCTAGACCACTCTTAAAAATATAAATATCAATTATATGAAGTATCTAAATATGTACAATAATAACTTTCAAGTGTTTATGATTTTATTTACTAACATATTAAACTCCTTTTTTAAAATATAAAGTTAAACTAAAATAATATTTTTTAAGTAAAAATAACTTTCAATGGAACATTGTATAAGAATAGTGAAAGTAACAAATATTTCCTTTATTATTTTTTAGTGTACTATTTATTTTAAAGATTTGGAATTTTATTTGATTGATATTTTAAAATTAAAGATATTAATTATTTTTTTCCATACCTTAGTACTCAACCCAAATTATTGTCAAACCATCTTGAATACACTAAACTTAGATGTTTCCACCATATAAAAATGGTAACACCTAGAATTGAAGAATTCGTTGAGGCCCAAATATTATAAAAAAAAATATTATAAACAAATTAGAAGAAATATAAATTTGAATTGATCGGTTAAATATATTTTTTATTTAAATTAAAAAATAATAATAAATCATAAAAATCATAAGATAAAAAAAGATAGCAAAGGTTTGTTTGAACCATTCATTTTATTATTCTTTTGGATCATGTTGAATTCATTATCTTCTTATGTTATCTAATGAATACGGATTCAGTCAAATTCTATCCTCACGCAAACACGCCGTACACACGTAACACTGTTTTAGTAATAATTTTGTTTATTATATATAACACATTTTTATTTAAAAGTATGTCTACATATTAGTTTATTTTCTACCAGTGACTTTGAAGTTGAATAGTTTAGTTGCTATTTAAGTTTTATCTTTGCGTTTATTTAAATTTTACTTACCTTTTGGAATAATGTGAATTATGTTCATGAAAAACATACTTTTCCTAATATTCTCCAATATTAAATCTGAATTATTTTTTCCAAAGAAACTAATTTTAGAAAGTTATTATTAATAAGTATGTAGATATGAATAATGCTTAACAATTTTATTTGTATGTTTTGTAGTTGGACACCAAGTCATTATGTTACTGAGGTCATTGGACATTGTAGTAGGTCTCAATTTAGGGACCTTTATCATCATTATGATGTCATGACTAAGGAGGACCAACTTAAATGGTAAACTGACTTTAAGATAATTTTAATTATTAGTTACAATTTCATACAAATAAACCAATTTAAAAATACATGATATTAATTTATGTATTCTTATTTTTTTACATAGTAGAGTCACTTGGAGCCCTCATAATGAGTGGAAAATTAGAAATGTCTGAGTCCAAAGTCAGAAAGAAACTTTGTAACATGTTAACCAAAGTCAGGTCAAGGGGTACTTGACCTAGTTAGATAGGCGAGTAGGCATGTGGTGAACTTGATGAAAGACCATTAAACCATAAAAAATTTGGGTTGAGAAGATTGAAGAAGATAGGACTTTGATTGGGGCTTCCACTTTTAAGAGTCTTTGTCCTCTTAGCCTTGTAAAATAATTGTAAAAAGTAGTGTAGGTTTTTATTTTTGGGCCTTGTATTCTGGGCCAAGTAGTTTAGAAATTTGGTTCTTATATTCTAGGCCTAGTAGTCTAGGATTTTGGGCCTTAAGCCTTGCATTTTAAGACCAAGTTCGACATCGACTTGTCTCCATTACAAGACTCCAAAAGGCTCCACATCACAAGCTACAAGTAGGTGCCACTTCCTCTCTTCCAAGTGGACTCTCCCAATTTCAAATTCCATTTGTCATCCTTTCATTAGGCACCTCTCCAAGTCCTTAGTGTCATTTGTACTATCCTTATTGGAGAATTTTTTGAAGTAAGGATTGTCACATGTCATTATACAAAGACAAGTCATTGGAGAGGATTTTAAGAAGTCTAAAAGACAAGTGCCACATGTCATTCTATGAGTGAAGAGGATTTAGGAGTTTGATGGACAAATTTAGGAGACTTAAGCACTATAAATAAGTATGTTTACTTTATAATACTGATCTTGGATTAGAGTAATGAAATGCTACCAAAATTCAACTTCAATTGTCTCCTAACTCTCTCTCTTTGTTAGCACTTTGAAGTGTCTAGGTTAGGAACTTTTAGAAGTTATAACCCCACCTCTTCTAAACTTCAATTTCCATGCACCGAATTCATCTTCTCCAAACTGTAATCTTCATCTATTGATTCCACAAATTGCTTCCATCAATCCGTCCAAAATCTACAAAACGCTAAGCAAAGTAAGGATGCAAACTAGGATTGCATCATTTGGTATCGGAGCAAGGTTCACGGTCAAGATAAGTAGTTTCATCTATTCCGTATTGTTCTTCACTATTTGCACTGTTTAAATTCAGTTTTCACCATTTATTTTCATGTTTTGAGTTGTTTCTACCAATTAGAATAGGTTTCCATTGATTTCAATCAGTTCAATTCATGTAAATCTTCATTGAACCTCCTAAATCAAGTCAATTAGGTGTTGTTCATGTGTTGTTGCCTTTTTAATTCTGTTTTGAGTCTTTCTTCAAGTTTTAATCGGTGCAAAAGCTTTATTGCATGTTTTTTTTTTTCTAGTTTTTAATTGGTGCATGTCTTGTTTAATGTTTTGTTTCTCCTTAATTGTCATAATTTCATGAGCTTAGTTGTAGTTACAAAGTGCTTATTAAATTGCCTAGATGAACTGCACATAAGTTCTTTAATGAAATGTGTCCAGTCAAAATTTAGTGTGTAAGTGTTGGTGCATTTTTCTTTTAGGTCTTGTTCATTACTTGCTAGTTGATCATTAGTAAGTTTCATAAATCACAAAAATCATTGTGTCTTGCTATTTTGTTCATTTTCCATTGGCTTCTTTAGGTTTTTTCCTTATTGCTAGGATTTTGTGCATTTGTTCTAGATTAGAAAAATTATTCTAACCTAAATATGTGTTAAAATAACTTGAAATTTTATATTTGAGAGCCTCAACAAGTCATTTAACTTGTGTTAAAAAGGCACATCCAAATTCTAAGTAGAAAAGGAAATGAAAAATCTTAAAAGCATGGATGTTAAGTGTTGACGAATTTTGAGTGAAGCGTTACATTGCTCTCGGTTTTTGATTTGTTGCAATTAATTTAGTGTAATTTTTTTAATCTAAAATCTTTGCTAATGTATTACATATTGTGTTAGGAAATTGTGGTTAAAATTTGGGAACGAAATTATATCTAGACAAATTTACACAAATTCTGGAATCAACACTACTAGAACGCAAATTTAGTTGGAAAAGCTTAGCAAGTCAATACAATTAGCTCTCAGATTCCGATTTATTGTAATTAAATCTATGCATATTTTGAGCTGAAATTTTGTGAGTTTATTGTTTATTGTGTTAGATAATTGTGGTAGATAATTGTGGTTAAAATTTGAGCACCAAATTCGCCTAGAACAATTGGCATAATTCCTGGACGCACTATTGCCAAATATGTTCTTGTATTGTTTTTTTTTTAAAATCAATTCTAGTACCATTGATAGGTTCCTTTTGAGTGCTATATTTTATTCTTGAAGTTTAATTTTGTTTCTTGTCATTTTCTTGAACTTAATTTCAGTTTTGTAAAGTGTATAATCTGAATTTGAGTTTAACAATTTTAAATTGAGTTTTCCTTAATTTTATTTGTTGACCTCTTATGGTGAGTTCAATTTGTGTGGAAAATTTTGATTATGATGATTTAAAGCTAATTGCTAATTGATGGTCCATGGCCAAGACCTGAAACAAAGTGCTCACTTAGAAAGGGACAACAAGTGAAAGTTGAAGATTAAAGCCTAAACACATTGGAGGAAAATTTATAAGTCAAAAGAGGAACAAAAAAAATAAAATCATTGTATTTTGATTATGTATCACGTAACTTTGTAATAGTAAACCGTGCATTAGTAAGTAAAAGTGTGTCAAAGGACTCAAAGTATCACTTGTACTTTTTCATAGGAAACACTTAGTTTTCATTCACTTACTTTCTTGTTATTTTCTTGCTTTACTTTACTTTTTTCTTGTTAATTTCTTGCTTTACTTTACTTTTTTCTTGTTAATTTCTTGTTCTCCTTTTATTTTCTAAGTCTCCATGATACTTAGGGTGTCTCTCTCAAATTTTATCCAGTTAACATTTCTTTGGTCTTTGAGGCTCTTGCATACACATATTTAGGAAAAATCGTTTTGAAATTTTCTTTGAATAAGATTTGTTAAAACTATTCGAAGAATCTCTAATAAATTTATTTCTTTAGTAGTATATTTAATTTTTTGATTTTATATTCAAGTTGTTAATTTATACTTTTGTTTAATTTTCTTTGGTACAATAATTAACTCCATAAACTCAACCATTTTACTCTTTAGTGGTAAAGATAAAGAATTATAATGTAAAATGGGAACTAATTTTAGTAAAGGTAGGTATAATGTGATTTTGTGAAGGATACACAACTTTTTGTTGTCATTGGACATTGTTTGCGATTCCTCCCATGCATTTGACCGAAAGAGAGGTTGAAAGAGACGTGCATGAGTAAAATTGCATGTGGAGATGAAACCAAACCCTACCCCACAATCACCCAATATCTAATCAAAATCGATTAAGCCTACAAAAATCTTCAATGCTGTAAACCCCTAAAACAACTATCATAGTTGGCCCCAAATGCTGATTACTCATGCAACAAAGGGCCCCACCACCCATCACCAACACTTCCCCATACTTCAGACCAGGTGGAGCTACCCAAACCCTAGACATTATCCACACTAACCTTTTTTTCTTTTCAAATAGGATAATTTAATTTCATATTCTTTTGAAATAAACAAATTTGTTATTTAGTTTAAAATTAGATAAATCGTACATGTGAAGTACTACTTTAATAAAATTTAATATAACTAAAAAAAAATAAAAATTACCCATTTCAAAAAATATTAAATAGAATTAAATCATTTGCAAACAAAAACTCCAAACTAGGGTTTGTATATTAGTTTTCAACTCTCTTCCAATTCATTAATTCAAATCACTCTCTAAATACTCTTTGTTGTGTGTGTGTGTGTATATATATATATATATATATATTATTTTATTTTTTCTATATTCCGACTAATTTAATATTTTTTCGATGGTACTTTAAATGAATGCGTTAGATCTATGATGTTTAATTGGATAAAAAATTAAATAAAACATATGTAAAATTAAATAATTGAATCAAAATGATGAATTTTCTAAAATCTTAAAATTTAAAAACACTACAAGATAATTATTAAATAAAAATCAATTTTGGAGACAAAAAATAATTAATTTTTATATTGACAAAATTAGATACTATTTTAGAGACTAAAAAAATTATTGTATCTAAATTAGTTTTTATTATTCATATATAATTTCTAAATTGGTATCTACTTTTATTAATAAAAATATTTTAGATAACAATTATTTTAAATTTTAAAGTTGGTATCTAAAATCTTGTTATCTAATTAGATACTAATTTAGAAATTATTTATCAATAATATAAATTAATTTAAATATTAATAATTTTTTTAGTCTCTAAAATTGTATTTAATTTTATCAATATAACAATTAATTATTTTTATTTTTAAAATTAATTTTTATTTAATAATTTTCTTCCAAGATCTAAAGAACCGTTTTAATATTTTAAGAAAGTAATTTTTTAATTATGATGAAGTGATGTGATAAATTTACTCAAAAACATAATGTTAAAATCAAATTTCTTATCATATATACTTAAATGATATAATTATTAAAAGATTATGTCACATCATATTAGTTTAACACTTTCAAACTATTACCGTGTTAAGAAACAACTACTAATATACTCTTTAATAGTTTTTAACAAATTTAAGTAAAATTTATGTAAGTCTTACTACTAAATATGTAAATCTCATCATCTATTTAATAAGTTCATAAATTTCTCATTGTCTATTTAATAAGTTCATAAATCTTAACTAATAAAATAAAATGTATCTTAAAAAGGGAGTGTTAAAAGAGAGTTTTGCTTACCGTATCGTATTCGTATTCTTTTTCCAAGAACCAGGTATATACGCAAAGTAATTTATTGAAATCCACAATATCTTAGGTATGATTACGAGATAAGATTAATTCTCTTGATAAGAGTTTCTTTTTGTGGAAACAATATTTAAATTTTGAAATTGATTACTTACTCTAAATTGCTAAAGTACTAGCTTTGTTTGATGTTTTTTTGAGAATTTTAAAACAAGGTTAAATACATCTTATATTTTAATGCTAAATTAATTTTTATATTTTAATATGAAATTAATTTTTATGTTTAGTTTAAACTTTATATCTTCTTTGATAGTTATAGTAAAAAAACTATTAAAATAAATTATTATTAATTTTTTAGTCACAAACAAATTTTTAACATAAATTAAAATGTTAAAATATTTTACTTTAAGATATAAATATTATAATATAATTTATACTAAAACAAATTATTTACTAATTTTTTTTTTATAAAAACTGATTTTAATAATTTTTTCACTATAAATACTTTGAAGTTTTAAAATTTGAATTAGAAAAAAAAAATTTACATGATAATATAGGAAAAAATATATATTTAACTTTTAAAATATAAGTTAAAAAAAGAAATCAAGTCACTGTATTGGATATTTTCTAAGTACAAAACTTTATGCGAGGTTTGAGTGCGAATGATTATAATATAAGAAAATTATTAAATAAAAAATAATTTTAGAGATAAAAAATAATTAATTATTATGTTGATTAAATTAGAAATTAATTTAGAGACAGAAAAATTTTATAATTTTTAAATTAGTTTTTATTATTGTTAAATAATTTTTAAATTAGTATTTAATTAGTTACCAAAATTTTAACTACTAATTATTTAAATTTTAAATTTAATAATAAAAACTTTAATAATTAATTAGATACTAATTTAAAAATTATTTAATAATTATAAAAACTAATATATTTATTTTTAATTTTTAAAATAATTTTTAATTTAATTAATTATATTTTATCTTTAAAATTAATTTTTATCCGGAAACCGCTCACCAAATTAATGTTCATTAATATGATGTTCCTGCCTACTGCCTAGGATGTGTATGTATAGTCTTCCAATTTAGGTTTTGGTACGAGTGCATAACACTCACATTTTTTTATAATTTAATAAGTAAATTGCTATTTGAAAATATTTTTTCCAAGCTTTTATATTTTTCTAAAATAAAATATTTATAATAAGTATTCTACAAACTATTCTTCTGTTAAAATTAATATTTCATTACGAAGTGATTTTATTAAATATTGTCTTTAAAGTTGTTCAGGAATTAATGATTATAAAAGTTTTGTTGAAATGATAGGATCAGTTTATTTTTAATATTAAATCCTTTTACTTTTTAATATATTCTTAAACATTATTTTAAGAGTTTAATTTATAATATTTATACACATGAATTCTTCTTTTTTAATTATTTTTATGTACATAATTTCTTACTATTTTATCTTTAAGTAATTATTTTTTAAATGTAAATAACTATCCACAATAAAAAAGCTTTACATAAATAAAAAATTACCTATAATAAACTCATAAAAATTATTTATTTGTATTATTACTTTTTATGAAAATCTTTTTATGTACACCACTGTTTAAAGAGGATACACCACATGATAGCTTCTTTGGTCTCATATTTTTAGAATAATTGTAAGGATCTAGAAAATTAATTTAGAGTAGAAGTGGTATATTTTAATTTCTTTCTGAATATTTGATTATCGAAAATGAAAAGGTCATATAATAGAATCCATAGTAGTCAGATCTCGGACGTCGCCCAAGAGTCTGAGGTCAGTATGGTAGAGGTCGGTCGGTGGACCATAGTGGGTTCCAGAAATCACATGTATCAAGGTGTGATTTGAACCTTAGATACGCCATGCATTCGGGATAAATGTGAAACTCTATGCTTTGGCATAAGAGATTGTCCTCAGTGTTGCATGCATTGGCGCGTGAGGAGTTGGTACCGACCTGTCATCGGGCAGGAGAAGCTACCGACGTCACCGAGCCATGTGGGGGTGATAACACAGACGTGGAGTAGTGAGTCGATGAGCCTTCAGCAGGGTGTGACGATGTGTCATCAGACATCGGTCGTCTGCCAGGGTGAGACATCGATCGTCTGCCAGGGTGAGACATCGGTCGTCTGCCAGCGTGAGACATCGGTCGTTTGCCAGGGAGAGACATCGGTCGTCTACCAGGATGAGACATCGGTGGATAGTCATCGCGAGATCAGTAATCGGTGCCTGGTCATCGGGGGGTCCTGTTACACGCAGATAAGCTGGGACCTAGGCTCCCAGCGAAGGCGTTCTGCAGGCGCGATACGTAGACAGTAAGGGTCCCCAGAGCTGTTGGCAACAGAGAGTAAGTAGGGCAGGTGCCTCCAGAGTTTTGGGCATACAAAGGTGTCCACGTGGCCATTCTGTCGTGCTTTGCACTCAAGTAGAGGAAACCCACATGCAAGGTTGCGAGAGAGTGGGTGATGGCAGCGAAGATTTCTGGAACGGTTCGATTATAATCTCTGAGGGATTAAGTTCATTTCGGTTTCCCTTCTACCTTTTCCTCCTTCACTCTACGACGCGGCCACCCTCCCTCGCCAGTTATCGATCGACGACCTGCCATTGGACTCTTGGGGAAGTTACTCTGCAAGTTTTCTGATCAAAGCCTTAAAACAGAGTAAGTCGTTTTGCTTTGTTCTTCGAGTCGATTATGAACTTGAGAGGGTTGCCTCTGCATAGTGTAACATCCCGCCAAATCCTTTTCATATTTATATAATGAAATAAAGGTAAAACAATAATATCGAAGTGAACATATATATATATATATATATGTAATGAAATTTCTCCTCACAGGGAGTTTAATACATATCCAGTCAGTTTCCAAACTTAAACAAAATACAGCAAAATAGAAAAAAACAGGCGATCTCCTAACAGAAACAGAAAACAGGCGATCTCCTAACAGAAACAGAAAACAGGCGATCGCCTAACAGAAACAGAAAACAGGCGATCTCCTTCCGGCGACCACTCACTGAGGAGCTCTACTTCCTGCAACATCATCTGCTCCCGTGTAAATTATATACGATCATCACAGGTTTAAGAAAACATCCACAAAACAAAAACGCAGGGTAAGCTAGATATTTTAAAGAGAATTTATATATGAAACTTTAAAATCAAGATAAAACAAATTTAAGACACCCACGTAAAAACCATCAACTTTCTCATTCCCTTCACATGACCATCAAGTAATCACATATTTCACAATTTCCTCAAGAGTCGTTCAATTCACATACTCCATCAAGTGTCTATCAATTTCAATGTTTCTCATTTCTCACGTCAGACTTCCACTGACTCATCACACACAGACACTTGACACTACTTCCGGAAGACTCGTGCGTTGAACTTAGCATCCAGAGACCTGCACCTGTCATACTTCATTGCTGTAATGTTCCCACAGCCATGCGCATCAACATAATCTCGATCTCAATCTCAATATCCTCACTCTCACAGTATGACAGGGTTAATCCATATAACAGGTCAAGTCAGTTATCTTTCAAACGACTTACCCATACATATGGACCTCCTTCAACTCTCACCAACTGAATGACTTCATCTATGTGACTCCATCATATCAGCAGAGTCAGGATCGTCTCATTCACAGGATACTCACTGATCAATACACCTCATAACCAATCTCAACACGGTATTTCCTTTCCTGAAAATACTATGTCTTGATCCCACATTCACAACATTCAACACATCATATAACACTTAAATGAACGATTCCAATCACAGCAACAATCATTCCAAGGTTCAGATTTTCAAATATCGCATGCATTTCACATTTCAATCTCAAACAGTTTCAAACGACACTAAAACAGGGGAGTTCGAAATTAACATTTAAAACCAGCGATCACGTCACCCCACACATAAAAACAGAGCATCGTGAAAGAGAATATGAAACCGGCGACCACGTCGCCCTCACTTCAGAACCTACTCGCCTAAAGTTTTTATAAACGAAAATGCTAGCTTCCCTTACCTGGACTTGCGTAGAATCTCACTACGAGCTCCAACTCAACGCGATTCAAGGATGCCTTAACTCTGTTTCACGGCTTTGATCAGAACACTTGCAAAGCACAACGTCAGGAATCTAGGGGCAGTCGCCGATCTTCAACTGGTGCTTGAGGATGCCTGAATCGCAGCGCGAAGGAGAGAAAAGAGAAGGATGAAGGTAAACTCACTCTGTCACTCTTGAACCTCTGCAACGTTCTTTGCCTCTCAGAAGTGAGTTTTTGAATCTAAACCAACTTGTCCACAAATGCCGCTGCCACCACCCACTCTGCAGGAAAGCTTGCGTGCACACTTCCTTGAACAGTATGACCACGTGGGTCTCTGCACATACCAACTCTCTGATGCTACTATTCTGAAACACCCTTTCTGTCTACGTGTCGCGCATGCAGGACGTCTCATGCTGGGAGCCTGGGTCCCACCTTATCTGTGTGAAATACGACATCGCGCGATAACCTTCCACCGATGACTTCTCGCGCGATGACTATCCACCGATGTCTCATTCTGGCGGACGACCGATGTCTCTCCCTGGAGGACGACCGGTGTCTATCCCTGGCGATGACCGCATGTCTCTCGCCCTGGCGATGACTGATGACACATCGTCACGCCTTGCTGAAGGTTCTTCATCCCACTATGTTACGTCCAAGGTATCACCTCCACATGACTTGGTGACGTCGGTAGCTTCACATTTCCAAGAATAGATCAGCACTACTCCTCGTGCGCCCATGCATGCAACACTAAGGACGATCTCTTATGCTCAAGCATAGAGTTTCGCATGCACAGCGTATCTAAGGCTTAACCCACACCTTGATACGCGTGGTTTTTGAAACCCACTATGGTTGATCCAGTATCTTGACCACATACTAAGTGCACTTTCGGCGATCATGTGCACCATAGGCGATTGGCGATCATATACCAGAGAAGTCGGAGATCGCCTCCGTCTTCAACAACGGCGATCTTGTAGACTTCTAAGCTACACTTTTCTTCCTTTACTCTTCTTGATCCACATGTCTTCCTCGAGCACACCCACGTGATTACCTCACGATAAAGTCATCGCACCTGACTACTTGGTTAATACAATGGTCAGCCGACCGACCTCTACCAGCTGACCCCATACCTTGGGCGATGTCCGAGGTCCGACTACTACGAAACTTTTATTACCAGCTCTTTGTATTTTAAATAATAACATCTTCTGAAATTATTTAAATATAACACTTTCATTCCAATTAAAGTTTCTAGGTCCTTACACATAGGCTTTGCATGCGACTCTTTTAGCTTCAGAAATCGTCTCTGTTAACGCAGAAAATGAGTAATCTCGTTAGATTTGTGATCAAGACTCTATGGTGCAGGTTAGGATATCCTTAGGTCTTTTCGGTGGGTTTGGAGCTTAGTGAGATTTTACTCAAGTCCAGGTAAGGGAAGCTAGTTTTATTTTCAATAAAAACCTTAGGCTAGAAGATTCTGAAGTTAGGGGTGACGTGGTCACCAGTTTCAAATTGTTTTGCACGATACTCTATTTTGTGTATATCGGAATCTGTTTGAGATTGAAATGTGAAATGTATATGATTTTCGAAATTCTAGACTTTGGTGCGATTGAATTTTTGTGATTTGGATTGTTTAGAAAAGGTTTAAAAATATGTTATGATTGACTAGTTCAGTTACGTGTTGTATGATATGCTGAATGATGTGAAAGTGTGATCAAAGCATAGTATTTTCAGGAAAGGAATTACCGTGTTGAGATGGTTATTAGGGTGTTTTGATCAGTGAGTATCCTGTGAATGAGACGATCCTAACTCTACTGATATAATGGAATCACATAGATGAAGTTATTCAGTTGGTGAGAGTCGAAGGAGGTCCATTTGGCTGAGTCTGAGGTTCGAAGGAACTGATCAGAGCAGATCAAATGGATTTACCCTGTCATATGAAATGAGGAGACATTGAGATTGAGTATGCGCATGGCTGTGTGGATTTCACAGCGGGTAATATGATAGGTGCAGGTCTCTGGATGCTAAGTTCAAAGCACGAGTCTTCCGGAAGTAGAGTCAAGTGTCTATGTGTTGTGAGTCAGTAGAAGTCTGACATGAGAAAGATAAATATTGAAATTTGATAGACACTTGATGGTTATGTGGAATGAATGACACTTGATGAAATTGTGAAATGTGCAAATAATTAATGGTTTATGTTGATGTCAAGCTTTATATATGAAGTTTTAAAAATAGCTAGCTTACCCTGTGTTTTGTTTTGTGTTTGTTTTCTTTAAATCTGTGATGATCGTGTATTTACACGGGAGCAGACGATGTTGCAGGTGTTAGAGCTCCTCAGTGAGCAGTTGGAGAAAAGGATCGTTTTAGATTTGAATTGTTTTATTTTATTTTGGAAAACTTTTGATGTATAAATTAAACTCCCTACGAGGAGGGATGTTTCTTTTGAGAGACAATTATAAGATAGTTGTATTTGTATGTTAATTAAATATTACCGTTTTACTTATTTAAACGAAGGATTTTGTTAATTAAATATTTATGAGATAGTTGTTATATAAATGAGTAGAAATTAGGGATGTTACAATAATATATATATATATATATATTATTAATTATTCATAAAATCAATAAAACTATAAAACTAATAAACGTATAAAATTTTTAAAAAAATATATATATATATATATATATATATATATATATATATTTTAATGTAATAAAAATATTAATACACATGTACAGAAACACGTGTTTTTTGCTAGTTTATTCAATAAAATAAATCATGAAATAACTTCTCCTTATTTTAAAATAACTAAATAACTTTTCTATTTAAAACTAATGATTATATAATATTTTAATATTATTTTTATAAAATTATACGTATATATATTATTTCTGATTTTGTAATTAATTAGTTCTAAAATTAAAATTATAAAAATAATAAAATAGAATATTTTAATATAATGAAAAATATGAATACACATTTTCGCCAATGATAATACATAAATAAATTTTTCATGGAGAACCTATATATATTTGATGTAATTTTTAAATTTAGTTTGTGTAAATTTCAACAAATTTATCATACATAATCATTTGTAATTGAAAGCAGCGTAAAATTGTTAACATGGTTAGTGTATAATTTATTTATTTTTATTTCAGTAGAATTGTAATGAAAGATACTGTTTATATATCTTAAAATTTGAAGTATAAGCTTAATTAGACTAAAACATTTCTATATAATTCAATTTAAAAACAAATAAATGAAAAATGTGGAACATCCCTAGTTATTTTACCTAATAATTATATCAAACAATTCTATATATAGGTATATACATAAAATTTATCTACTCATAATAATATTAATAATATTGTATTATAAATTATTATCCTTTTATATAGGAATTTTCAAATATTTATATGAAAAGATAAGATTTTTTCTATTGTCTATGCTAACTCTTCAGCTCTTTATTGTTGGGATTCACCACCTGTAGTTCATGCTTTAGTGTAAAATACTATTATCACAAATTTTTAAAAACAAACATAAAATAAAACAGGGTAAGCTAGTATTTTTAAGAGTTTCAATATAACTTTCAACTTTAAGAAATATAATCACAAACATATGAATCGTCATATTTTATCCAATTCAATTAATACAATTATGAACCTATGAATCATCACATGTCATCCATTTTAGGGTACTAAATAGTCAAATGTCTACAAATGTCTCATGTTCAACATCACTCATGTCAAAAATTCATTGACATCCATACATAGACACTTGACTCTACTTCTGGAAAACTTGTGCATTGATTTAGACTCAGAGATTTGCACCTGCCATTCTACTCCAATTGTTATATCTCTCCACACAGCCACATATACATATGAATCAATTCATTCCATATGGGTTAATCCATATGATCTGCTTGACTTTCACCAACTAATAATTTTCATCTATATGATTTCAATATACTAGTAGAGTTAGGATACCTCCTTCTAGACAAAGTCCAAACCATAGGGATGGCAATGCGGGCCAGCCTACAGCCCTCTAGTAAAAAATGCGGGGCGGGCTCAATTTTTCAACCCACTGACCCACTTTAGCTCGCCCCGCATAACCCGCAGCTGATGCAGGCCAATAGCGGGGTGGGGCGAGCTGGGTCGCTGACTGCAAAAAAAAAAAATTTAAGTTTGTGTGTTGGCAACTTGGGGCAGTGGCAGCGAAGTCTTGTTCTAGTGTTGTGGTCACTCACTTTAGGTTTTCCTACACATACATCCTTCTTTCTTGCCTTCACCATGACGCACGACTGCCGCTCCGTGTCACTCCGTTGCACACATACATGGTTGTTGCTCATTGCACGCACGCACGGCCACCGCTCTGCTACCTACCTCCACTGCACACATGGTCGTTGTTCTGCTCCGCTCTGCTACCTCCTCCATTTTCATTGAATTTCCAAAAAAATGAATCTGATGAAGAAGAAGGTGGTGAAGAGGATGAGGAAGACGTAGACAACTATCAAAGTCAACCTCTGATGAATGGACTCTAAGGTCACTTGCAGCGAGGAAGTGTTTGTGGCGTGAGGAAGAGGAGGCATGGACGTGGAGATTGAAACGTTCTGTAGCAGCATTCTATGGTATGAGAAATCCATTTTTTTTAAAATTTCTCACAAGGTGTTGTGGTAGTGTTAGGAGCTTTTATTTGAAAACTTATTCACTTTTTGCACCTTTTAAACAAATCTTATTTTAAATAAGATGAACTGGGTAATTATAACCTCAGTCACGAGAACTTTGTAATCTAGCGCATTGCGTAAAAAGGGATATAAAACAACCCAAACGAGTTCAGAACAACATTATAAGCACCAATCACTGGAAACAGTAAGTTTATAATTAATTAAAAGTGTAACAATTTTTGCATTTTTTGGAATCTATAACATAATTTTTTGTCCATAGTGCTTGTAGTATGAGACGAAAGGGTATTCAACACATGGTTGGGCTACTAGAGAAGCAATTGGCTTTAGAGTTATCCAAGATGACACTTAAAGCTCTCACACTTGCTCGTGCCTTTAGCCATCACCTAACTTTGATTGGTGTTGTTGAAACTCACCATTGGTATTATTTACTATTACTCTAATTTTATTCCATTAGTTGATATTTGTTTATGTGAACTGTGTGCAAATAATCAATCACATCTCTCAAATAAGTTGAACCTTGGACTATTGATAACATTGATGAAATATAAAATTTCTTTAGTGCATGATTTCCCAGTGTGATAGTTTTGAACAAGTTATGCTTGTGCAGTGTTTGTAAAGGAGGATACCTGGCTCTTATTAAAAAATCTTATATTCTTTTTGTTTTAAAATTCACATTCCCTTCTTGTAAATGAAATGTATTGTATTTGAGTATTCTTTAATGTAGATGTGATTAATAATTGGTTTTGATTTGTTATCTATTATAGGCCATTCAAAAGTGCACGCACACACGTACGGCCGCTGCATGCATGCATGCAAGGTCACCGCTCCGTTGCTAGCCTCCACTGCACGCACGCACGACCACTTTTTCGCTTCCTTCTACTGCCTCCTCCATTATCATTGAATTTCTAAAAAAAAAAATGAATGCGGGCTGGCACTTATGCGGGGCAGGGCAGAGAATCCAGCCCGCGTTCATTACACGGGGCAGGCCAAGTGTGGGGCAGACCAGCTCGCATTGCCATCCATACCTAACCAATGCACATCTTAACAATCTCAACATACTATTTCCTTTCCTGAAATACCATGTCTCAATCACATTTTCACATGATTCATAGTTCATGTCACTTATCAACATACCATTTAATCATACAAAAAAATTTACTTTTAAAATAGTTAGAAAATATCAACATTAATCACACAATATCTAAAATTTCACATATCAATTGAACATATAACTAGTATTTGCTTTACATTTTGATAAATGTTAGATTTACTTAATCAAATATAGGCCTTAGAAATTTGTAATCATTTACAATTTACAAATGGTAATTTTTTAAAGATCTAATTAAATTTCATTGGCTTATAGAAAAAGAACAAGTGGTAGCTGAATCAAAATGACTAGTGTTGAGAATTTGGCTTGAGCTCAAGGTGCTTGCGCTAAGCGCACAATGTTGGCGTTGAGCACAGGGTGTTGGTGCTAAGCGTAGGATGCTGATGTTAAGTGAATTAGAGGCAAAGAGCATCTTAAAACTACATCTCAATCCGCTTGAGCGCAAGAAAATGGCATCGCAAAAATTTGAGGGTGAGAGCACCCCAAAAACTGCACCTCAATCTATTTAAGTGCATGGAGTTGACACTGAGCAAATTTTAGACAAAAAGCACCTGAAAACACTGCACCTCATTCCACTTGAGTGCATTTGAGGTAGAGAGCATACCCCCCGCAACTCAATTTGCTTGAGCACATAAAGCTGGCATTGAGCGGATTTAAGATAGAAAGAATTCCAAAAACTGCACCTCAATCTGCTTGAGCGCATAAAGTTGGTGGTGAGCGGATTTTAGGCATAGAGCATATATATGCCCTTTAAAATCAAATTTTGATGGGTAAAAGCCAAGACTTAACTTCGAAATACATATCACAATCAATTTAAATAGTTAACCACTTATCCAATTGTTAAAATTGAAACCATTTTCATCAAATAACATCTATTTCAATCAACAAAACAAACCCTGCAAGAGATTTTGGAACTTATGTCTATGTCACCTTCACATCCAGATCCTTTAGTATAAAGTTGTACTGAAAGATAATACTAGTTCCCCTTACGAGATTAGAAGGATGAGCACTTACAAAGAGCTCCAACTCCTCAACAAAACAGGGATAACTTAACCTGCACTAGAGAGTCTTGATCAATGATTTGAACACATCACTAGGACCTTGAACTAATATATACTAATCCTAAAGTCACATACACTACATGCAAAACATGTCTACCCAGGTGCACAAAAACTCAAATTTGACTCAAAGGAAAAAGAAGTAGAAAAGAAATTAATATAAACAATAATTTGATTGGGCAACTTTGTCCTATTCACTACCAGGAATCCAAAGATAGCATTTGGTCGTCAATCTAATGAAGGATGGGGTTAGAAATCTAGAGAGAAGGTAGAGGAGAAAAGAAAATATTTTCTAAAGAAATGGTAGATATTTAAAATGAAACCTGAATAATTGAATTTTCTATTTATATGAATCTTTCATTTTAATAATATAATATTCAAGCGTCATTTTAATTTCACCACTTTTACTCTAAAGCTATTTTCTATGTCTTTATATTCTCTCCAACGAGAAAAATTTTCATTCTCGAAAATTGTCTTACTATAAAAGAGGTAGGGATAGGTTTCTCTTGAGGTTTCCTCCTTCCCATGTGGAGTCAACAGCCTTAACATCTCACAACACCTTCACAAACTGAGTACTTTACTATGATGATCTTCAATCCTAATTGGTCTAGCCTCAATGGATATGTTCTTTTTTACTTGCACATCATCCACCTTCAACACACGGCTAGGATCAAGTATATACTTCCTCAGCTGATACATATGAAATATATTATGTATGTTTGCTAACTAAGGAGGTAGAAAAATCTCATAAGTAATTGGACTTATCTGATGGAAGAGTGCCTTCATGCTTGGAGAAATTGTTGGTGAGCGGAAGCAATTGTGGATTGAAAATGGACAAGGTCCTCCTAAGAGGTGTGGTGACCTTGGAGGTGCATGCTAGGTAGGGAATGAGAGTGGTGAGGCCATCTCTCTTTGGTAAGGTGAGAATTGAAGATCAATAGCCTAACCTTGAGAGGTTTTTGGGCAAGAAGTGAAATTGGCTCAAACTTGGCAGCAATTCACTAAGTATATTAATCTTGAAAATACATGAAGCAAGCCCTCTTATTTATAGTGTTAGAGGGCTGAAAATTCAAATGAAAGTGGAGGGAAATTCAAATGATATTTCCACTAAAAGTGGCGCCTAAATGAAAGCACATGGGAGGGGTGTGATTAGCGTTGCAAGCTCACTCCCTCTATGGGCTTTCCAACCGGCCTTGGTTAATTTAGTGGTTTTAGAAACCCTAAATTAACCTAGGTTGGTGTTTTAGGTACCAAAATTAATTCTAAGAAAATTACAATTATTTTCCTATTTTAATTTTGACAAGAAAATTAAATTCTACTTCTATACTAAGCTTATGGCATCTTTATCATGTAGAGAAAAGTCTCTCTGCCATCAGTAGCAGTGTCCCAATCCTCTTGTATTCTTCTTGCCATAGCCCTTATAGTTGGCCCATATCTTCTATTTGGTGGGCTTGAGCTTGGTCTTGGACTTGAACATGGGTTTGGGCTTGGACTTGGACTTGGGCTTGGGCTTGGGCCTCTTCCATCATCATCCTTCTCAGAATTTGATAAGTCCAATGAACTTACGAGAGAACTTTCTCGATCTGAAAGTTCTTCCTAATCACCGGGTGGTATTTCTTAACAAGAGGACTAAGTCAATTGCAGTACAACTGATAAGAAGAATTGTCATATCCATAGGGACCAGTGATAACCATAGTAGAAATACCTTTCATTATGAAGGGGGAATATGACCATAAAGAGTGGCATGTAAGAGTTGTAATAAGAAAAATTGTATAAGAAGTTAAAAATATAATTGGTGAGATTGAAACTAGATGTAAAAAGGTGAAGTTCTCTATTCAATGCAAGTGTTGGGATTGAATCACTTTATTAATTTCTTTAGCTGAGTTACTTACAAATTCATTGTTTTTCATGTTTATTGATCCTTATGGCCAAACCAAGTTAGTCCCGTAATCATGGTTATCTAGCGCAACCAACTATCATAATCAATTCCTTGACTTACAATAGCTTACTTCTGCATTAAGATGGAACAGTTCAAGCAAAACATTCAATTTTGTTCCTAGACATTGACTTGTTTGGATGATTTGAAATGGTTCAAAAAATGAAAGTGTATCCCAACTCATTTGAGTTCTAAAGGCAAGAATGATTATTCCTCACATATCAAGCATTAAGATACAATTAAATCAAAAGAACTGAAATAAACAAGCATTATTCATAAATAACAAAGCTCATTAATGTTACATTGCTCTTCAATCCCAACAAGAGGAGTTTAACTACTCATGATGATGTTTACAAGTAAACTCAAGGATGAATAACTAGTGACTAGAGACAATGACTCTTAGAAGTTGCATGCTAGCAGAGGCTGCTTCCCTTCTACCAAGTTTACACCTTTGTTCCAACCTCCTCTTCTAAACCAAGGCCTCCTTATTTATAGAGTTGAGTGATGAACTGACGAAGAAATGAATTGCGCTCAACGCATGGCAATTTCGCTCAATGGATTGACTTTCTTAAGCTTGAAGAACTTTTAGCTCAGAGCCTACTCTAAGCCTAGTTGATGTGAGTTGATTTTAATATTGAACATTTTATGGGTTGCATTTTGTTTATGGTTTTTGATTTTAAGTAGAATATGGTGAGAAACCTAAAGAAGATTCCCACTAGACACAGACTTAACCAAGTGGTTAAGTAAGTGTGAATGTTCACTTCTAGAAGGCAAAAAAAAAACACAATTATATGGTGATGAAGATGATGATGTGCGGAAATAAAGAACATATAAGATGGCAGGAAACAAGATAAAAACCGAATGGAAAAGAGTTACACAAGAACATAAATAGGGAATGGGAAGTGGTGCAAATAAAAAAGGAAAAAGACGAAGGGATGAAGAAAACTTATGGAGAAGGAGCAAGGAATCACGCCACTTGGAATGGTGGATGGTTCCAAGATGATTGGTGAGGAGCCGCCACTTGAGGTGCACTACTCTCAAGATAAGACCCAAAACAATTTAGGAGACAAAGCTCACTAATCACTCGAGCAGAGTTTCTCTTTTTAATTCAAATTCAAGTCCAAATACATGAGGCAAGACACCCTTTATATAGGAGAGAGTGACTTGGGGAGCAAGAGTGAGATGGGTAGGGACATAATTTGTGAGAAACATTCTAGTAGGTAGGTCAAAGAAACCCTAAACTAAGTGCACATGTCATGAAAGGTGGGTTTGGCACAAGCCATATTTACTAAGTACGCCCTACTCTAGCTTATTCTTCTATTTGGACCCCCAGAAAGAGCCAAAATAATTTACATAAACTTGTCTTATAAAAAAACCAGAAGAAAGAACATTTGATGCTTTGGCCTGTGTCCAATTCTTCTTCTACTGAGGTCCTTCTGATGTTTGGTAGGGCCTTGTCTTGAATGCTGAGACAACTGACCAAATTGTGAAGTATCTGTTGTGTCCTTGGTCATCTGCTTGTCAAGTTGGGTTGTATCACTAACCTAGTGCATTTCTTTGTTCAAGTTGAAGGAATCTTTGCTCAGAGCCCCTCTCCAGCCTAACCCAGCGAAATCTTAACTTTCTTTTAGTTGAAGGAGTCTATTCACTCAAAGCCTTAGAAATTCACTCATCAACCCAAATTTCTAACTCTTGGGCCCTTCTCTAACATAAATTCACTTAGTAAATTCCTCGACAAGAAAAGGGTTTATTGAAAATGTTTTACAAGAGAGAAGATCAAAGAGCTTTAAAAATCAATCTTGTCATCTTGGATCATTGCTTCTATGTGAAATAGGATTATGGGTTATTTCTACTTCTTTTCTTCAATTGTGTAAAGCCTAGGTGTATTCTAATTCATTCTTTTAATTTGTATTGTGTTGTAAAGCAGTTTCAGATAGTGTTTCTAGAAATTGTGTTTCTGTTGAGAGTGTTACGTGTTCTTGAATCCTTCAAGATCGACACTCTTGATTGTTTTCTAATCTATTTCTGATTATGTAGTCAATTCTCAATGGTGTGTTGAGGATTGGATGTAGCTTTCGGTTAAGAGTGAACCACTATAAATTTCTGTGCGATTCTCTCTTCCTTACTATGATAAACTGTTTTTTTATTCTGTATTGCGTGTTATGTATAAAACAATCAGTTGATATGTAAAAAAAATAGGTTTATATTTTTCACATAACTATATAAATCTATTAAATAACTAGTTGGCCAAGTAAATCAATTGATTGATTTAATTGATATTTTCAATCTAACTCCCATCTTTACGAAAACCTTGCGAAAACAATTCACCTCCTCTTGTTTTAGCCATACATTCTAACAATTGGTATTAAAGCTAAGTTCTTGAAAGATACTCAATTTTTTATCCTAAATCTTTTTGAAAAGTGGTTGAAAAACTACCTTTTGGGGAAGGTGCTTCTATAAATAGATCACCATTGTTTTGTGGAATGAACTATCAACTTTGGAAGGTCAGAATGAAAATTTTTGTTAAGTCAATTGATAGAGGAATCTGGGATGTTATCACAAATGGTCCTTTTATTCCTAAGCTATGACAAAGATAATGTTTTCATTGAAAAACCTTGGTCTCAGTGGACCGAGATTGAAGGAAAAAGGCTCAATATGATTGTATTACCAAGAACATCATAACTTCTGCTTCGAATTCAGATGAATTTTTCAGGGTTTTTCAGTGTGCATCAGCAAAGGAGATATGGGACATCCTTGAGGTGACCTATGAAGGAACAACCAACGTAAAGAGGGCAAGGAAGCATGCCTTGATCCAAGAATACGAGTTGTTCAGAATGTTGAAGGAAGAAACTATCTGAGATGAGAAGAAGAGATGTACTCATATAGTAAATCATCTTATTGGTCTAGGAAAGGTCTTTGAAAGAGAAGAAATGAATATCAAGATCCTAAAATGCTTGGATAGATTGTGGTAGCCAAAGGTCACTGCCATTTCAGAATCAAAGGACTTGACTACACTGACCACTACATCCTTGTTTGGAAAGCTTAGGGAGCATGAGCTTGAGATGAACTGATTGAATGAATAAGAGAGTGAAGAAAAGCATATGAAAAGCATTGCTTTAAAAGCTACAATACAAAATAATGATCAAGATTCAAGTGATTGCTATGACACTAAAACTTTCAACCTACTGACAAGGAAATTTGGTAAGTTCTTGAAAAAAGAACAGCAGGGACAAGGCACAGTCTTCAAATAGGTATAATTCCAAAAAAAATAACTTATTTTAATTTCTGCAACGTATACTTATTTTGGGTGTGGCAAACATGGACATATCAAGGTTGAATGTCCAAACACTGTGAGCAAAGAGAAAGGTGCTGACAAGAAATATGACAAGAAAGGCAAAGCCAGAAGAGCCAAGGAATGACAAGGAAGCCAACCTGTGCTTGATGGTAAATGAAGACGCGGACACAAGCACTGTAAGTTCAAATATTTCTATTAATTTTGAGAATTATAGTCAACTGCTTGATGCCTTTAAAGAGACTCATGAAGAAGCTAACATCTTGACCCTGTTAAACAACCGATTAAAAGCGTTAAACAACTGGTTGAAAAATCGATTCAAAACCTTAGAAGAAGAACTAAGTCATTCAAAAACTAATTTTGAAAATCTTGAAATCATTTACAGAAACTCTTCTTATAAGTGTGTAGATTCAAGCTTTTGTGAAAACTTTGATTCACTCCAAAAGAAAGTTCACTATCTTTTAAAACCCGTGGACAAGTTTTCAAGAAGGAAATCCAATTTTGAAACTATTCTTGCATCACAAAGTTGTGTTTTTGGTAAAGATGGTCTAGGCTTTAACCCAAACAACAAGAACAAACCTTTTACAAGTTTTTTGAAAATAGAAAACCAGTTGTTAAATCTGTTAAACCAGTTAAAACTTGTTTTTACTATATGAACAAGGGTCTTACCGTTAGGTTCTGCAAAGCAAGTTGTTGTTTCTAAAGGTCTTTTAAAATGTGTCCTAAAGTTCCAATTGATACAATTGGACCAAAATTTATAAGGAGACCAAATCTTGTTCCTGGATCTATTCTTATAGGGATCTTTGGCAGCAAAGAAACATCTTTGGTACTTAGAGAGTGGTTGTTCAAAAGAAAAATATCTGGAATAAAGAAAGTCTTCATGCTTCCACAATTCAACTCAATGTAGGCGTCTCATGTGACCATATGAACATCACAAAGAACCCTTTAGTTCAATCTTTTTGTGTTATCTTTGCAAAGGTATGAACAAAGCACACTATATTTTCCTCATACTAAGAGGTTATATTTTCTGACTATTCAGAAAAAGAACCAATCTTTTGTGTGTATAGCAAATTGAAAATAAAGCAATTTTTTTTTAATTTCAATCTGTTAAAAATGCGTTTCAAGAGAGAAATAGGGTTCTGAATTATTTCTACTTTTGTTCTTCAATTGTGTAAAGCCCAAGTATATTCTAATTTGTTCTTTTAATCTATATTGTGTTGTAAAACAATGTTAGATAGCGTTTCTAGAAACTGTGTTTTTGTTGAGAGTGTTGTGTGTTTTTGAAAGGTTCAAGATCAACACTCTTGACTATTTTGTAATCTGTTTTTGATTACTTAGTGAATCCTTATTGGTGTGGTAAGGATTGAATGTAGCTTTTGGTTAAGAGTGAACCAGTATAAATTTCTCCATGTGATTCTCTCTTCCTTACTCTGATAAACTGTTTTATATTTTGTATTGTGTGTTATGCATAAAATAATAAGTTGATTTGTAAAAACAGCAAGTTTATATTTTTCACAAAACTGTAAATATGTTAAATAACTAGTTGAATAGGTAAATTAATTGATTGATTTAATTAATATTTTCAATCTAACTCCAATCTTTACGAAAACAATTCACCTCCCATCTTGTTTTAGCTATACATTCTAACAACTTTTTGTCTGCTTAAGAAGCATGTAGATTTTAAAAGTCAGAATGAATTTCCACATTTTGTGGATAAATATGTTCTTTATGGAAATTTTTTAGAAAAATTCATTTGAACTAGTTGATGACTACAATAGATTGTTATTTGATCTTGGAGAAAGAACATAGCTTCCAGGAAAGAATAAGGTTGTTGTCCGAAACCAATCTTGCAGTTCTGAGGAAAGATTCTCTCAAGAGGGACGGAATGATGGAAACTGTCCAACCACAAACTCCACTAGAGGAAGGACCAGAAGAATAAAAGAAGAATGGAACATAGTAGAGACTATCAGAGGGAAATTCTTACATTTTTTAAGCCCTTGATCTAGTTGTAAAAATTAGAATAGGATTTCAATTTTGGTAAATAATTTGGGCCTCAAACATTGGGCCAAGTAGTATAGGGTTTTTGGCTTGTATTTGTTCCTGAAGGAAGCTAGGGTTAGGGTTTCTAAACATGCCTAGGATTTAATTGGTCTCACTTTGGCCCATCTTAAACCTTAGGTCGCTCATGAAATACCTTTTTTTCTAGAATTACCTCGCATGAGTCACATTGTCTTCACATGGCAAATGTGACTAGTCTAGGTGGGACATTTGAATTCAAATTTATTCCTTCTCTTTTCTTTGTACATGGATGACCCCTTCAGCTATAAATAAGGGTGCTTGGATTGTGAATTTTCAGATTAATTTGAATAGAATTATGTTGCAAAAATCTAGAGCCAAAATCTTATTTTTCTTCCCTCTCTTTAGGGTAGACGTTTAGGTTGATCTCCTCCACCATTTCCATGTGATTAGGCCTCACCTATCGCTCTCCATACATTTCACGACCTCTCCAAGTTCCATAAAACTCCTTTAAGTTCTTCCTTCTCTCCATTTTTTCATTGCTTCCACTACAATATCCAACATCCTTTGTCCAAGTTTCCAATCCATGAAGAAGAGGCTCCATCAGCCCCACTTCCACCTCTCCCTAATAGCTCAAACATAAATGCGTCAACTTAATGAATTGAAAAGAGCGTTTGTTGGGAGCCAACCACATTTTGTTAATAATTTTGTGTGTTATCTTTGTTTGTTTGAACTTTTCTTTTAAGAGACAAGGAAAAGGCCACGAAGAGGAAATGAAAACAATGAAGAAAAAATTTGATGGAGTTCCATTCGAGCCACCATATATAAGAATAAAGACAAAAAGAACTACCTATATAAATAATAGAATATCTTGAATTAATGGGGGGCTAAGTTCAAGAGGGGGGTGAATTGTACTTAGGTAGATTTTCGCAAAGAGTAGTTTAGTCAATTCTGTCAAAAATTTAACTGGTTGTTTTTAAAAATAACTAATTAAAATTTTCTAAAAAAACATTGATTCAGAAAATCAATGAATAGAGAGTTTTAGAGGTGTCACATGTCTTCCCATGAATGGAGGGTTTAGAGCTCTAATGGTCACTTTGGCTTTATAAATAGAGAGTTCTTCTTATACTTTTGTAAGACTTGATTTGAGAAATGAATTTATGCCAGTTTGGTATTAAAATTTTCTTTCAAGTCTCACTTTTCTTTTGCTCTCACTCTCTAACTGTAAAAGCCTTAGGAATTTCTAGAAGGTTGGGCTAACCTCCTTCCTATCACCATTCTCCAATTCTCATGCCTAAATCTATTCATTCTTACCCATTGTTGATCCATTCTTCCGCTACCATGTCTTTTCCAATCATCTAAACCATCCAAAATCAAAGAAATTATGGAAGGAGCAAGGACAGATCCATCAATAACACTAATCTCTTAATCTAAAAAATCAATGCCTGAATACAGTTATTTATAGGAGAGAAATTAGGTCAATATTGTACCCAAAAAAGAGAGGAAAATTTAAATTTGAATTCCTTACCCCATGTGTTAAGTTGCTATGTATAATTTGTTGAAGATGGATGAAGCCTCTTCTCTACCTTGTGTTGTGTGTGTTTGATGTAGAAAATAGCTAGTTTTGGTGTAAAGTTTGTAATAGGTTTAGATGATCTTGTATGTAGGCTTGTAATTGAGTAAGGTTGCCTTTTGATGTATGACCTATCCTAGATGCCTAACCAAGCCTAGATCAAGCACATGATGTGGTTAAATGGTTTTTGAAAAGCTTTTGAAAGTGCTCTTAAAAGATTTAAACCAGTACAAAAATAAATCTGTTTCATGGAGAAAGAATCGGTTTATTTCTTCTCTGTTAAAAGGCTTTTCCAAAATTCTGTTAGGGCACCACAGGTAAAGCTTAGTTAGTTATTTCAGTTAATGTTGAGCTGGCCTGTTTGCTATATTTTAATTTGTTTCACTGTGAAAGAACAGGTTTATTCTTTGGTCAGCTGAAAGGTTTTTCACAAGTTAGTTAGGGCACCAAAGGTACAACTCAGACAGTTATTTCAGTTAGCTGAGTTGGCGGTTTTCACAAAATAAATCTGTTAAGTTCAAAAATGAATCTGTTGTTTTCATAACTGCTTTTCAACTATTTTTTGAGTTTTTGCATCTTCTTTTCAGGTGTAATCTTTCCTTTATTCTGGTTTGTAAAGGTGTATGTGTTAGTCACTCCTTGATAGGGTTTCTTGGAGTGCAAGGTGTGCTGAAATAGGGTTTTTCAGCATTGATTGTGTTGTTCTTGTAGTGTTCAAGAACTGATGTGTTTGTAAGTAATTGGTACTATTTTTAGTGGATTCCACCTTGGGGTAAGGTGAGACTGGACGTAGCTCTGTATGAGTGAACCAGTATAAAAACTTGTGTGTCTTTTCTTCTCATCCCTGCACTCATTTCTGGTTTTTTGCTTAATTCTGTCAAGAACTAAATCTGTTCTTTTGAAGTTGAATCTGTTAATTCTAGGTTAAGTAAAAACTGTTCTTCCTGATTTGTTAAAGCACTCTAATCACAAACAAGGCAGTTGTATATGATGGTTTAAGTGATCTGTGAACAAACAGTCTATTCATTAAAATCTAAAAAAGAATCATTCTCCATAAAACCTTGTGTTGAGTAATTTTGTTTGATTTCTAAGCATAGTTGTATCCTTCATTCTCATAATATTCAGCTGATTTGATTCTGTTATAATTCTCTGTTGATCACAATTTTATATTGAACAAATTCAAATTGTGCTAAGACTGCTCTGAAGAATCAATTTGTTTCATGTAAAAACAATCTGTTCTTTTTGCCTCTGGAATACTAAAAATTGTGTGTTCTTGCGAAAATTTTATAAGCTCAATTCACCCCTCCCCTCTTGAACTTAGACACTAATAGACCCAACATAATTAAAATGTGATTAATGTCCAAAGCAAGCTCTTAGGTGTGGAAACCTTTTCCGTGACTGGCCTAGGGTTCTCTTGGGCCAAGGAGGCTCGATTAAACTCTAGGTAAGTGTTTTAGAAACCCTAATCTAACCTAGTCTACTTTAGACTCAAATGCAAACCCAAGAGCCAATGCTACTTTGCTAAACATTTAGGCCCAATTTATTTAGAAGAAAATAATCCTATTCTAATATTTTGATAAGAGTCAGATTTCAGTAATATTTCATATTAAAATACAGACACTTGTGGATATTACTTGATAAAATAACTATAAAATAACCCCTAATATATGAATTTAAACCTTTTTACATATTTTGTGATTATAATACGAATAAAAACGATTTGTTTCCAAATTCGTGTTAATTTCATAATTCTAGGAGAAAATGGAGATGAAAGGGCTAAAGGAGAATATACAAGATAAAAAGGGAAAGTTGAAACACTCAAACACTCGCCCAAGCGAGCCCAATCTCACCCACGTGAGATCACTCCAGTGACATTGGGCCTATTTTCTTCCAACTCACCCAGGCGAGCCTAGTGATGCCCTGGCGAGAAGTCACTTAGCCTAAGCCCAACTAGGTTAAATATGAGGCATGAGGCACAACCTAGAGGAGGAAATTGTCTAGGAGAAACATCATGGATCTTCTTTTCTTGCTCTCCATGCTTGTAATAGCCAACATGAGTGGCTAATTCTATACCCTTCGGGATTGGAAGTTCAAACTCTTATGTATTGAGGTGATATTTAAATATAATATTTTGTTCTTGATTGATGATTGGTATTGTCATTTCATTTGTAATGCTCTTTTCTATAATCTAGATCCTTATTTAACTGGAAAGTACTTCTAAGTTTCTGACCCATATGATAATGCTTAACATATTTGAGTCTTAGGAATAGATTTGAAATGTTAATTGCTATCAACGTCTAATCGTAATGATAAGAAGTTTTTATAAATATGCGAGAAATCAATATAAATGAATTTTATATGAGCATCAATATCAATCAAAAGATAGAATATTACTATGCTTTACAAAATACAAAAGAGTAAGAAGGATGAACCCTAGCCCCAATTTTCTCAATTGAATCAACAACTTTTTACTTTGCTTTTATTTAATTTTCATGCAAACTATTGTCAATATCAACTAAAATCAAGTTATTATACATATTCTTATACATAGTGAATGTTACTATTAGGATTTTAAATAACTATTCCTTGTGGGTTCGATTTCGTCCTTAAGGACAAATTATTACTTCTGACTTGGTACATCTGTCGTAAAAAGTCATTATATTTACAAATAGATCAAGGCTTAAAAATATATAAGAGCTTCTTTCTGCCAATCTCTGTTGAGTTTCACTCTTCCTGAATTCTTCTGGCCATGCTCTAATGGTGGTTGGGTGACTTGGAGGTCTTCTAGATATATCTTCCTTCATCTTAGAGTTGTCTTCTTGGGTGGGCCTACAAAAGATAAAAAATAGTTCAATTAGGCTCATATGTGATAGTATAAGCTTAGGCAAACTCTAAATTGATGGAAGACCACCTATAAAAGCACACATATGACCCCTCACACGAGCAATGGCTAGAAGGATAAACAAAGGAAAGCCAATTTAGAAGACTCTTCTTTCATGCATAATTAAATATTGAATCTTCTAGCCTTGTATAAACTTGTACAAAGTAGAATAGGTTTCATTCTAGGCCCTGTATTTCTAGGCCACATTTAGACTAGAATAAAATATAAACTAGGAAGAGTATAAGGAACTTCTGGAAACCCTCACTTGATGACTCAAGCAAGGGCTTCTAGAAGCATCCCATGGCCTACTTAGGGTTTCTAACCCTAACCATAACTTGCACCACACAACCCCCACTCTTTTTCTAGCTTATAAATAGCACCTTAGGCTCATTGTAATTCAGACTTTAACATTTTTTTAATTCTGACTTTAACATTTTTTAGAATGAAATTTTTGCTGAATCAAAATTCCCTCTCTCTTGAGTTTCAATTTCTTCTTTGCTAGAGTTCCTATAGAACCTAAGCTTAGAGCTCCTCGAGAAGTAGGTCTAACCTTTTTTTGAAACCTACCAAACTTCCCCAAATTCACAACAATTTCACAGCTTCACACGGTTCATTCTTCATCTCAATTCTTCCACTACTAATCCTACTCTTCATTCACGATTTATTTGCTGGAAACTTCATGCAACCACAATTGGTTTGCCTAATGTGGTAATCAAAGCAAAGAAGATTTGCATACGCACTAGCTAAGTAACAAAATGTTCTAAACAAAATTCATCCAAATCAGTGTTGTTCATCATAATTCCTTGCTTGTCTTGTTGCTTTTCTATTTGCACAAAAATTCCACCATTTATTCTTGCTTCTCCATGGTTTCAACTGCATTTTAACTGTTTATTTCTCATTCTATTTCAGTTAATCTATTTGTTAATCCTTTTAATCGTATTTTCTAAGTGTTTAATCGATTCAAACATCAAATTAAATGGTGCATTTCCTCAAAACAATTATGTACCATACATGTTCATATCTTAGGCTCATTGTCTTTTTGCTCACTATTCTTCTTGTTTTCACATCCAGATTTGTTGTTTCTTGCTTAAAACCTAGTTTTAATCGGTCAAAGTGTGCAATTATGTGTTAATTTTCGTTTGAAATCATTGCATGTCATGTCTCATGTCCAGCTAGTTCCAAAGTTGTTTGTCATATTGCCTTTTAGAATGCACACTATATGTTCGATAAAATGCTATGTGTCTATACACTAGTATAAGCTTTGATGCATTTTTATTTTATGATCCTTGTGATTCTGTCTTACTATTAATTCAGTAGTAATAATGTGAGTTGAATTTTAGATGTTTTCATTTAATGTGACACTTTACTTTAAGATTAAGATTTTAGGAATTAAAAGTGATGACCTTAGGAAAATTCCCACTAGACACTAACTTAACCAAGTGGTTAAGTAGGTGTGAAGGTGCATTTCACAAAGGCAATGATAAAAGACATCATATGGTGAGAATGGATGCAATTTGCAGAAATGAAGAAAGGAAACTAGGGAACATCAATGGTGATCAAGGTCAACCAAATGATGAGCCCCACTCAAATAAGAGTGCCAAAACTGAGAGTAAACCCAAAGGAAAAGAGAAAGGAAATTAACATAAATGGAATGGAAACATGAAGGAAAATGGAAGAATAAACTTATAGAGGTGGTGGTGGATGATCACGTTACTTGGTGTGTGGAAACCACCAAGATAAGTGTTAGGCCGCCACTTGAGAGCTTCATTCTCATCAAGATAAGACCAAAGGAAGAGGAGATAACACTCATTCAAACTCACACAATATTTGTGCATGGTAACTCTACTTCAATTTCAACTTGTAAAAGACAATGGGTAGGCCTCCTATTTTTAGGTGAAGGAGCCTTGGAAAACAAGCAAGAGGGGTAAGATGAGAAAAGGGAAAAACTGGGCAGCCTTAGGGTTTGACTAAGTCAATCCCACATCCTAGGCTTGTCCTTCTAGAAACTAGGTCAAAATGCCTTTCTAAAGGGCTAGAAACAAGCTAAAATGATAACTACACCCCCTATTATGCTAAAGCCACCTTATTCTAGCCTATATTTGCTATTTGGACTCCCAAAGTGAGCCCAAATTATTTACAAGCATATTTTTGTGGAAAACAAGAAGGAAGAACTTCTGATATTCTGGTTTGTATCTGGTTCTTCTTTTGCTGCTTTCTCGAGGTTTGGTGGGGCTCGACTTTGTATACTGAGATGACTGACCTTTTTTTGAATTGCTTAAAGTGTACTTAGTCATCTGCTGATTGATGTGGTTTGCATTAAGTAAGCATCTAATTTCATAAATTCCATCGTGTCTTCTAGTATTGTTCTTAAATTGCTTGAATTCCTTCACTGCCGACTTTGTGTAATTATGACCTAGTTAGCAAAATACATTTTGATCTAATTCCATGTTCAATTTACATGTGAGTGATTTAACATGTCAATGATCTTGTGTTAAAAAGGCACGTCCATAAACAAAATAGAGAAAAATAATTAAATCATAAAAGGTTGTATGTTTGAAGTTGCTAAACACTGTGTGATTGAGTTTCTTAGCTCTCAGATTTTGAATTACTGCACATAATTTAGAGCACGTTTTGAGCAAAAATTTTGTCCGTGGATTGCTCATTGTGTCACCTATTTGTGGTTCAAATTTGAGACTGAAAATCGCTTTACAAAATTTCTATAAATTTTGCAATTGTCACTGCTAGAGTTGAGTTTAGTCCTTAAAACTTGTAATCCAAGCTATGTTTCTGATTCTGATCTTTGATTTGTTTCTCACTGTTTGTTGGTTGGGTGACTTGGAGGTCTTTTAGATATATCTTCCTTCATCCTAGAGTTTCCTTCTTGAGTGGGCCTACAAAAGATAAACAAAAACTCAATTAGACCTATATGTGATAATATAAGTTTAGACAAACTCTAAATCTTCATCCTCCTTATTTTGTGAATGTTTGTGGTTGGAGGATTTTCATCATTTCCTCCCCCTTATGAGGATTTTTCCTCAGATCTGTAAGGAAAGTAGGCTTATTGTTGCCTGAAATTTATTTTCCTCCTCTAAGATCAAAAACCCATATAAAGGAATCAACAAACAGTTCAAAAGATTTACTTTTAGAAATTTCACAAAGAACATGTTTCTTCACAAAACAATTAAAGAAATCATGAATTCTATATTCCATGTGCTTCTTAAGAAGACAAAATTTCATGTTTTTATAAGTATGTTTAATTTTATTTGTTTGTTTTTCTGTTTTATGGGTTACCAATTTTCTTGAGATTTTCCATTCCTTTTGGCAACTCATCACATGATTTATCTAGAGAGAAGTACACAAGTTTTTATCCCTCTCATTTTCTTTCCTCCCCTTTCTCATTATTAAATTTTTCACAACTAATCTCTAAATTTCTAAGACATTGTCCAAGGAGATCTAGATTTTTCTCATTTTCTATTTTTTGTTTTAATTTTATGTGATCCTCCAACACTTGAAAAGATGTCAAAGGATAAATAATATATTTTCTTTCTTTATGGGTGAAGGTAATTTTGTTGGTATGACCGTTGTGCCTGATTTTCTTATCAAATGGTCATGGTCATCCCAATAAAACATGACAAGCTTTCATGGACACCACATCACATAAAACTTTATCTTTATAGTTGTCCACAAATAGCTCAACCTTCAATTGTTGTTTTACCGTCAATTCTCAATCAATAGTCAACCACTAAAGTTTATAGGTTTAGGATGGGAAATGATAGGAAAGTTCAAATTTTCAACCAGCCAAGTATTGCAACAGTTACAACATGACCTACTATTGTGAATACCCAATTTGTCTAGATAAATATAATTTCTTTAAAAAATTTTAAAAATAATAAAAATAGTAAATAAAATAAAAGAAATCTTGAAATGATAAAATTTTCCATATTTTTGAAAAAAAGAGTTATTTCCTTTATTCCTTTACAATCACTACAAAAAAAAACAAGATGTTTTATGGGTCAAAAACGGACGAAAATAGGCAAAAACCCACACATGAGCGTTGGATTTATGTGCGCCAACATTTCCACGAGAAAACAGCGAAAGCAAATGTATTTTTTGACGGCCACCAAATTCGACGCACATTGCATGGACAAGGGGGACAAAAAACGAATGAATCGTTTTGTTGGCCAGTCGAGGTAAAGTGAGACACACTTGCGGCAACTTATGCGCAGGCCAAACCCATGAACTAGAAAAAAAAAATGACATTAGAGTTTGCGTGGGCAAAGCCCTCGCAAAAGCCGACACACACGTTAATTAATATTAAAAAAAAAAACTTGCGTGGGCTTGGCCCACGCCTAAATGACAGAAAAAAAAATTATTTTATTTTTTGTTCTAGCCAATTTATCCTATAAGACAATAAATAACAACCAAATCAAATTCAGAATTCAATATAACAAATTGCTATGATTCACACCACATTCACAATAAAAAAAAAAAACGTTCAAATAGTTAAATAAAGTCATTCACATAATTTAATCCATCGAAATATTCAAAGTAAATTCTATTGTACTTAATTATTACAATATAATCATTAATTCAACATAATCAATGGAAAAAATAAGAAAACTTCTAAATCTACATTATTACAAGATATTCAATAAAACAAATTAAAAACGCAATTTCCTAAAACTTTTTAAACGGTAATAATTAAGTCTCCAAAATCCTACATTTAAAGTGTTCTTTATGATCGAATCACATCCACAATCTTGATCATCTATCTTATGTATTATAAAAAACTCATAGCTTAACTAAGTTCCCAAAATCATAACTCCCACTATAAAGCTAACCCACTATAAAGCTAAACATGTAAAAAATAAATTATAATTAACAATCTAAACATATTACTACGCTCTTAGACAAACCACTTAGACAAACTGAGATTCATCTTTATCCAAAAAATGCAAACTCAAACTCTAGATATGCAAACCATTCACATCAAATCAATTAAAAAAATAATAAAGAGAAACATACTATTCCATCCACTCAGGGGTCCATTTGCTGCCACTTCCCTCCAGATGTAGTATTCCTTTCTAGTTTTTTAATCATCACAGTTACATCTCATCCAGTTTAAATGAATCATCTAACCATTAAAATTAAAGATAGGATTGAAGTTAAAGATTTTATGAGATATGATACTGAAATTCAAAAAAAGAGATCTGAAAAAAAAAAATAAAGAATAACTAACAATTCAATTTAGTTAAAATTAATTTTAATCCAATTACCATAAAAGCAGGGTGTCCACCTTCATCTTTTTTCTATGTAAAACAAGCACGTGTTCTACAAGCAGATCCAAAGTATTTAAACACTTGCTCACTTATTAAGAAAGAGTTACAGTAACATTAGACATTCTTATCTTAACCAAACCAAAACATCAGTTATGGAAATAAACTGCAACCAAACCAAACATCTTTAAATACTACTAAGTTAAAATGTATGTTATTACATTCACATAGCAGCAACACCAGCAACCAACACATAGCAGCAACACATAGCAGACCAATAATCCCAAGAAAAATGAATCAAAAAATTCTGAACTTTTAGACATTTACCTCCGGCAGCAACGATGGTGAACGAAGTCTAGGGTTTAGGAAGCTGACCCTTATGGAGTAGGAGCTGGAGCTGAACCGCAACAGTGAAGGCTGGACCTAAAACGGTGAAGACAAAAAAAAACTTAGAACGGAAGGAGAAGAAGAAAAAAAGGAAGACAAAAATAGAAGAAGAGAAGAAATGGAGACAATTGGTGAACGAGCGGAAACACGATGCAGGGAAGCTGAGGCGATGACGTCAACATCGCAAATGGCGGAGGTGAGCGATGAGTGAGCAGCAACGGACGCTTAGTGACGTGGAGGCTCAGTGACGCGGAGGCAGAGGCAGAGTAAAGTGAAGGACAGTAAAATTAGGTCTTGAAATTGGGATTTGGGGGAAATAGTTGGGAACGCGGGGACAACGAAAATGCTTTTAAATAGGACCCAGTATGCGTCGATCACATCCGACGCATACGTTAAAATATTTTATTTTAATTAAATTTAAAATTGAAATAAAAATTTAAAAACTAAAATAAAACTTTAAAAGTTTTAATTCAATTTAAAAAAATATATAATTTTAATTTATATAACAAAAAAATTAATTTCATTTATATAACAAAAACTTTTTTTAATTTATACAAACCAATTTAATTTAATTTATACAATAAAAAGTTAATTTAATTTATACAAAAATATTTAATTTAATTTATACAATAAAAATTTACTTTAATTTATACAAAATAATTTAATTTAATTTCTATAATAAAAAAATATTTTAATTTATACAAAAGAAAACTAATTTATACAACATAAAATTAGTTTAATTTGTAAAAAAAAAAACTTAATTTAATTTATACAACAAAAAATAAATTTAATTTATACATAAACTAAATTAATTTATTTTATACAACAAAAAATTAGTTTAATTTATACACACAAAAAAATAATTTAATTTATACAACAACAAATTAATTTAATTTATACAAAAAAAAATACATAATTCAATTAAACTTTGGTTTGGAAAATCATTTATCCTTACAAGTGTTTTTTCTATCTATTATTATGTATAAATAATCAATTTATTAATATCTTGAAGAAACCAAAAAATAACTCTTAAAGTGCGATATTGAAAAAAAAGTTTTCTTTCAAATCAAAAAATTCCATCAAATTAAGTGTAATTTGTATGTGACATAACATCTACTACCACGAATATCAACAAATCCTATTATTGAAATTGTTCATTATACCCTCTTTTAACCTTTATAATTCACTTCTTACCTTTCTAAGTGTAATAAAAAAACAAGTACAAATGTTCCACCCAAAATTGCAATGGACTAGGATTATGAACTTATAATCCAAAATTTAATAATCAACTCTATTCCATGATTCTAAGTTAATTCTATATACTACCATGAATATCAACGAACCCTATTATTGAAATTGCTCATGATACCCTCTTTTAGCCTTTACAATGCACTCCTTAGTTCAACTCTTACCTTACTAATTGCAATAAAAAAATAAGTACATATGTTCCACCCAAAATGGTAATGGACTAGGGTTATGAACTTATAATCCAAAATCCAATGATGAACTCTATTCCATGATTTTAAGTTCATTCTATATTCGGACCCAAACGAAATTTACTTATTTATGTTACATTTATTAAGAACTAAGTCTACTAAAATTACTATGTCAAAGACCTATTATTTAGTGCATTGGGAAACTGTATGAACACACTTATAAGAAATATTGCATATGTGTCATCTCGTCACTTAAAACTTACTACATTATTATGTGCTTCAGTTGGAAAACATCAATTTCTTTTCGAGATCATACTCAGTAACTATAAAAATGACATTTATAGAGCAAGTGGTCAACTTTGGGACACTTTAGATATTGTAGCAATCTAACAATTAAGAATAAGTTACTTACTCATGCACTTAGTCTTAATATATTTGTATCATATACATTTTCGCTAATTCTTTAAAATGACCTTATACTTTAACATCTTTAAAATTACAATGGATATGAAAGCAAAACCCCTAGTTCATTCATCCATTGCACAGATATAATATTCAAATTTATTTAAATTACTAATCAAAAGTTTTATATAACTTTTTTTTTCTTAAGGCAAATAAAACATTTTAAGATAAAATTGACTCTCTATTTTTAAATACATCCATTACATTTTACATTAATTAATTACTTCGTCTTAAATTTATATTCTTAAATTTATGTATATTTTATATAATATTTACAAAATTTAAATATGTATTTTTTATACTACTTTTTACTCAATTATTATTTTTCTACATGTTTTTAAATATTATAAAATTTTAAAGATAAATTCTTTAAATAATTTCAAAACCAAACACTTCATCAATTTAATAAATTGAATTTAACTAATTAATATCAAAATTTTCAAAAATAAAATATTTACGACAATATATAAATCAAATAAATTTAAAATAAATAATCTTTAAAATATTAAAATATTTTATATAACATTTAAAAAATTTAAATACGTCTTTTCTTTTAGTCAATTATTATTTTTCTATATTTTTTTAATCATTTCTAAATTTTTTAGGATAATTTTTTTAAATAATTTTAAAATCAAACACTTAAAAAAATTTAATACATTTAATTTAACTAACTTATACTAAAATTTTTAAAATTAAATAATTTATTACAATATTAAAAAAATAAATTTAAAATAAATACAATAAACAATTAAATATTAAAATATTTCTTATAATATTATACATTAAATAAATTTAAAATAAATAATTTTTAAAAACTTAAAATATAAACATGTGTGGGTCCTAACCCACGCAAAATGTTATATTTTTTAAAATTATACGTGGGCTGCGACCGACGTAAAATAATTTTTTTCTAAAAAAAAAACCTAAATTGGTAGATGTGTCTATTTTACGTTGCACAGTCCTCAAACTCAATTATGCGTAGATTTTATGTTTGTTTTACCGACGGGATTCGCATCCACAATTGGTCCACGTAAATATTTGGCAGTTAGTTATTTGTTTTCTTAATAAACATTCATGAGTAAGGTCCAAATTTTTTATCACTCTAAAGAAACAAAAACCAACTCACATTTACTTCCACACCTCTCACAAATTCTTTTTCACGCACCTCCCTCACTCTTCCTCACTCACAATTCTCACTCTTTTCACACGCTCAGACTCTTTCTTTGTACCCACAAGCTTCATTCACCTTTTTCACGTACTGCGTACACTCCATGCAGCACGACTACTCACTACACTCCAAAAGATAACGCTGCACAACCGCCCTCCCAAAATCCCACAGATCTCCAGCTGGGCAGACCGGAAACGCACTCTGCACGCACAGGCACCATGCCCAGGCTGCCCATTCCTTTTCTTGGCATCACAAAAGCCCTAGTTTTTCCTCTATATAAGGGCTGCTATGTGATGGGGGAAGGGGGCTTTTTCTTTCTGGGCACACACAGCTGCCTAGAGATCACAAAAACTTCTGTTTTTTACCTTTTGATGTTCATCCGTGTTTGCTAGGGCTACCCTTGGGACTTGCTCAAAAAACGTGAAAGAGAAGAAGAAGGAGTGAGCTCCGAAGGATTCAAGAACTAGGTTTGCACTATGTAACCACGTTCAGGTCTCTGGTTTCTGTTTTTTTTTTTCTTTTCTTGGGTCATTCATGTTACTGTTGATTTATACTTCATGCTCGGAAAGGAATATACTTGTTGCTTACAGTCGCACCGTGTTCCCGTACCAGCACGATTTCCATTTTCCTTTTAGAGAAATAATACTTCGAAAATCTTTAGAGTTATATACAATTTTATAGGATGGGTTTAGAAATAAATATATATAATTCTTAATGTGATGAGTTTAGAAATAAATATACATGATGAAGGATAAATTTATAATTAAATGATATAAAAAAATATTAAAATAATAATATTATGATTGTAAAATGGTTGTATAAAAAATATGGATTGTCAATATATCATTATCTTAATTTTGTGTGGTGTCAAAGTGGCATTGCTATTAAAAATAGAAGCTTTCTAAAAAGTAGATATAATGGAAGAAAGTGCTATGTTTAATTGAAGAATAGATGATAATTATATAGTCTTTGCAAAATAAGCTAAATAATATCAGAACTATCTACGACTAAAATAATAGAACTACCACGACTAACAAATCCTAAAAGTAAATTAAATCCCATAATAATAGGTATTTATTGTTGACTGAATGGTAAAAACCTAACGTCCAGAATAAATCTTAACAATTCCTCCCTTAAATTGAATGCTAGTATTTAGTTTATCTCTATCTCAAAACAAACTCCTAATAGCCCTCTTAGCTTCAAGAAAACATCCAACTTCAACGGTTTAGTCATCACATCAGCCAATTGTTCCTTTGTGCCACAATGCACTAATTCCACATAACCAGCCTTTGTGAGCTTTCAAAGGAAATGAAACCACACATCTATGTGCTTACTGCGACCATGCATTACTAGGTTCTTGAGAGTTTGATTGCAGAGCTACTATCATAGTGAATAATAGTTGGCTTGATTCTGACCCAGGTTTTCCAACACTCCTTTTAACCATAATGCCTGACATGCACATGAAGCTGCAACAATAAATTCTACCTCTGTGGAAGATAAACTTACTATTGGTTGTTTTTTTTTATGACAATAAAACTGCCCCTGAACTCAATAAGAACACATAACTTGAAGTACTCTTTCTCTCATCCAAATCTCCAACATGATCACTGTTAATGTAAGCAACAAATTTATCATCTCCTCCCTTCATATACAGAATACCCAACCCAGTTTTTCCCTTTAAATATCTCAGGACCCTTTTTGCTGCTTGTAAATGAAGTTCAGTAGGATTCTCCATATACCTACTAATAAGACTTACCACAAACATCATGTTTGGTCAAGTTGTTGTGAGATACATGAGACTACCCACAACTTGTTTATAGTAAGTCTTGTCTACATGTTCTCCATCTTCAATTTTCATGAGTTTATAGCCAGAGACAATAGGATTATGAACATAATTACTATCATCCATTCCAAACAGTTTCAGCGCCTCCAATGCATACTTCTTCTGGCTGATAAAACCACCATCAAATCTTTGCAGGACTTCAAGACCAAGGAAATACCTCATCTTACCAAGATCTTCCATATCAAACTCATGCTTCATGGAAGCTTTAAACTCTGTAAACATCAACTCATCATTTCCAGTAAAAATGAAATCATCAACATAAAGACTTACAATTAACACTTTGCCTTCTTTTTTTGTCTTGATGAACAACATATGCTCATAGTCACATTTCTCAAAACCTTCCTTCATGAAATAGGCTTCTATACGACTATACCAAGCGCGCGGGCTTGCTTAAGTCCATAGAGTGCCTTTTTTAATTTGTAAACCTTATGTTCATGTCCCTCTTGCACATAATCGCAGGATTGCTCCACAAATACCTCTTCATTTAATTCTCCATGTAAAAACGCACATTTTACATCTAGCTAGTAGATGGACCATCCTCTTTGAGTTGCAAGTGCTACTACCAAACAAATTGTCTCCATATGTGCCACAGGTAAAAATACTTCAGTATAGTCTACCCCATATTGTTGAGTATACCCCATTACTACAAGCCTAGCCTTGTATTTGTTGACATCTCCATTTTCATTGAATTTAGTCTTATAGATCCATTTTACTTCAACCTTCTTTCCTCCCTCGGGTAACTCCATCAGTTCCCATGTGCCATTTTTGTTTATTGCTTCCATTTCCAGATCCATGGCATGCCTACATTTCTTACTTTTCAAGGCATCTTCAAAATGAATAGGATCAGTAGCTACATATATGGCTAAATGAGCTTCATTATCTTCTTCAGAAAGACCTTCCCCTATGGTATAGTCTCTCATCCAGACCGGTGGTCTCCTATTCCTTCCTTCATTTGAGCTAGGAGAACTCATGTCAGCCAAAGAATCAGAGGAAAAATTCTCCCCTTCTATATTAGTTTTGAGATCAGATTCACTCCCCTTTTCATTTTTGTCAAACGCAATTGTATCCTCCTCACGATCACCCCATTCCAATTTGCACATAATGGATCCTTCATAGATCTTATCCCAATCCCAATTCATGTCTTCTTCGAATACAACATCCTGACTTATTATGATCCTTTGAGAAGTTGGATCATAAAGTCTATAAGCCTTTGATTCTTCACTAAATCCTAATAAAACACAACTTCAGCTCTTATCATTCAGCTTGGTTTTGTTACTGTCAGGCACATGAACATGAGTAATACAAACAAAAACTCTAAAATGCTCGACTAAAGGCTGGACTCTACTCCAAGCTTCTTTCGGGGTTTTATTTTTTACTGCCAATGTTGGATTGCGATTCAATACATGCACGGTCCAATTGACTGCTTCAGGCCAAAAAATATTTGGAAGTTTCTTTGCGAAAATCATACTACAAACCATATTCATAATAGTTCTATTCTTTCATTCTGCAACTCCATTCTATTGTGGCGTGTTTGCAACTGTCAATTGTCTCCAAATACCATTTACTTCACAAAAATTGGTGAGTTCTTGTGATATAAACTCTCCTCCTCGATTAGTACGTAAGGCTCTAATAAATGAGTTTGTTTCCTTCTCAACATGAGCCTTAAAATTTTTAAAAACAGTAAAGGCTTCTAATTTCTCTATTAAAAAATAGACCTATGTTTTTCTACAAAAATCATCAATGAAAGTAATCAAATACCGTTTCTTGCTATTAGAAATGGGTGTGATCGGTCCACAAATGTCAGCATGCACCAATTGGAAAAGTTGTGAAGTTCGTCAGGTGATCTTCCTTGGAAACGAGTGTTGTTGTTGCTTACGCACCAGGAAATCTTTCATCAAAATCTGAGAAGTATTCCTTCTTCCCACACATATGATTGTTGCACCCCGAGTCAAGAAACCACACATATGTTGTATGGGCCTTATTCATATCCATGTAAGAACCACATGATAAGTGCCTAATTTCCGTAATATTTCATATTAAAATATAGGCACTTATGAGTATTAATTGCTAATTCACATATAAAATAATCCCTAATCTATGAATTTATACCTTTTTACATTTTTTATGATCTTTAATTGAATAAGATCATTTTATTCCCAAATTTTGTGTTAATTATAGGTTTCTAGGGAAGAATGGAGATTTGGACTAAAGAAGAATGATATATGCTAAAAGGACAAAGCGGGAAGACCCAAAATGCATAAAAGAGAGAAAAAGAGTCCAACTCAACAGTGAGAATGCGTCAGATTAATTGGGCTTTTTTTATGTTTTTATCATTAAGCCCATAAGCGTGACACAGGAAGTCACCTAATCCTAGCAAATTAGGTTAAATAGGGGGCTAGAAGCACAAGCCTAGGGTGCCAGATTGAGAGGAAAATACTATAGAGTGAATTGTAACCCAATTGGGAGAATGGAAGGTGCTAGAATTATGCATGGCTAATTCTACCCTTTGGGATTGGGAGTAATATGCTCGAACTCTTATGTATTGAGGTGATATCTTATATTAAAATATTCAGTTCTTGATTGATTATTGGTATTGTTGTTTTACTTTTAATTTTCCGTGACAAATGAGAATCTTAAATCTGACTAGAAATTATTTTTAAGGTTCTGACCTAAACAACAATACTTGACATATTTGAGTGCTAGGAATAGACTTGAAATGTTAATTGCTATTAACGTCTGAGCTTTGTTCTAAGTTGTTCTTATAATTACGCGAGGGATCGATAGTTAGGGAATATTCTTAAGGATTTTATATGCGAGGAATCGATATAAATGATTTTTATACGGGCATCAATTTCAATCAAAGAACTTAATACATGCTAATCAAAATACATGAGAGGGAGAAAGAGGAAACCAAATCCCTATTTTTCTAATTGAAGAAATAACTCTTTGAATTGTTTTCTTATTAATTCTTGCCAATATAAATATTTTCAAACCAACTTTTATTATTCTGTTTTATATTTAGCGAATATTGTACTTGATAATTCAATTGTTCCTTGTGGTATCGATATCTGTCCTTAGGACAATTATTACTTCTGACAACACGGTGCACTTGCCGTAAAAAGTCATCACCACACATATGTTGTATGGACCTTATTCATATCCATGTAAGCCATCGGTAATATTACTTCTTCAGTTTCTGCATAGTTGGTCTCCTTCTTACATGGACATTCCCATTGAAAATGGCCTAGCTTGTGACAATGATAGAACTCTACTGTGGCCTTGTTGAAGCTTTGTCTACCTCGTCTGCGTCCTTTTCCTCTGCCACGACCTCGACCCCTTCCTCCAGATTGTGTTGCGTAAGTAATCTTCAAAGCGTGTTCTTCTTCTACATGAGAACTCATGCATTGTTCATGCATGAGCAGGCCGCTTTGCAACTCATCAATGGTCAAGGTGTTAGTATCCTTAGACTCCTCAATGGAACACACAACATAATCAAATTTGGGAGTCCAGGATCTTAAAATCTTTTCAACTACAGCAACATCTCCCTTGTTCTCACCATTTACTTCCATCTTGTTGGCTATGGTAAGGGTCCGAGCAAAGTACTCATTCACAGATTCGCCTTCCTTCATGTGAAGAATTTCAAACTCCTTTTGTAGAGCTTGTAAGTGTGCACGCCTAACCCGGGTTCAACCTTGATATTTCTACTTCAAATAATCCCATATGTTCTTTGTTGTATCCTTATTAATGATCGTCTCCAAGATAGAACAATCTAATGCTTGAAATAGATAGTTCTTTGCTTTCAAATCTTTCAACTTTTGATCATTAATGTGCTTTCTTTGGACATCTGTGAGAACAACACCTTCTGCTACTGCAGGAACCCCATTTTCAACCAAGCACTAGTACTCTTTAGAGCACAAAAAATTTTCCATGAGCACTGCCCAATGATCATAGTGCCAATCAAATTTCAAAACTACTGGCTGCACAAATGAACTCTCTGACATCATACTTTGATGACTTTCCTTCATAGAAGACTATCACTTCTAGGTTAAATCAAGCCCCGTGAAGGAGCTCTGATACCAAATGTTAAAAATAGTAGAGAAGCTTTTTAAAAAGTAGATATAATGGGAGAAAGTGTTCTATTTTATTGAAGAATAGATGGCTATTATATAGCCTTTGCAGAATAAGCTAAACAATATCAAAACTACCCACGACTAGAATAACAAAACTGCCCACGACTAACAAATCCTTAAACTAAATTAAATCCCACAATAATAGGTACTTATTGTTGACTGAATGGTAAAAACCTAACATTTAGAATAAATCTTAACAATTGCATGGTTTTAAAATTACAGGTTGAATTCGTGACAGTATTGATTCTTTCATTTTACACATGAGATCACCTTTGACTTTGTTTCGGGTTGTTTTCATACACATGGAATCTTGTCTCATGTTGTTACAAGTGTGTTTGAGAATGTATGATTTCGCTGCAACAGCTACCAACCACTTGAATTCATATAGGAAAATGATGTTTTGACAATCCTTAGAGTTGTATACAATTCTTGATGTGATGGGAATGGAAATAAATAAATAAATATATATATATGTATGTATATATATATATATATATATATAATAAAGAATAAATTAGTTATTAAATGATATGAAAAAATATTTAAATAATAATATTAAGAGTTGTAATATAGTTGTATAAAAAATGTGAGTTGTCAATGTATCATTACCCATTCATATTTGTCTTATGTCTTGTGGAGTTGTGCATTTCTTTTTGGTCTTTGGAGTTTTTTCTTTTTTATTAGTTCCAGTTCATGATTTTGCTTTTTAAATTTTTTTTATTCTTATCTGCCACGGATTTTAATGCCCCAATGTTGAAATGATAAGTGAGACCCACGGTTCACTGTGATTCATGTAAAAGAAAGATTGCAAACAAAATGGGGCGTACGGTTTTTGCAATGTTTTATTCCTTATGTATATTACTTTTCAGACCCCTCTATTTCTTATTCCTACCCCCAGCGTTTTCATTATCTTTTTGAGATCTGAGTCCATTGTGATGCCTTGCATTTTGCTATTCGCCACACGCGCTTTTTATATGTGCACCACTATGTTTCTGTTGAAACCTGAGCCATTCAGCTGGGCCATCAGTTTTACTATTTACCACCCCTCTTTTATTTTATACACCCCACCAACTCTTATTTTCTAAAAAATATCTAAAAAAGATAAAAATTAAAAATATCTTTTTCAAACAAATATTTTTGACTCCAAAAATACATGATCTTTGATTTTCTGTTATGAACAGAAATACATAAGAGAAAGATCAAATCTTGTCGTGATCACTTTTTCAAAAGTCCAATTTCACTAGTAAAGCTTAGGTCCCCTAGCACTAATTTTCAAAAAAAATCTTTTCAAATAGTTTAACCTCCAGAACTACATCGTCTCTGATTTTCTATTGCAAATAAAAATACATAGGAGCAAGGTTTATCATTGTCGAATTCACTTTTCAAAATTTCACTTTTTCAAAAGCCAAGCTCACTAGCACAAACCTTTTCAAAATAGTTTAACCTTAAAACTACGTAAATCCTGATTTTTCCTTATGAATAAAAAATTTCAAAAATATCTTCTTTGTTTTTAAACATGTTTTATATTTCTATTTCTGGGAAAAAATAAACATTTTGAATAACGAAATTAGTTTCAAGTACCGTATTCAAACGAGCGTTGTAGGATTGCTAATACCTTCCCTACGCGTAATCGACTTTCTATCCACAAATATGGTTCACAGACCATCTTTTTGGTTTTTCCATAGTTTTCTACAATAAACTATGGTGGAGACTTCACTCTCTATTTTATTTACATTAATATTTTATTTGGTTCGTCGTTTCGTTGTCATGACCCCAATTGCAACAACTATGAACAATGAGAGAACAAATATTATCAAAAACTCTACATTGTGTATGAAAAACATTCTCTCTTGTTGATTTAAGATGATGACTAGACTGGTTGTTGAGGGTACATTGAATCATGAGCAGTTCATGCTCGCAAGGATATGCAATCTCACTCTTTTCCTCCTCCATTTCAACACTCTCTAAAAAAAACCTATTTGAGAGACTGTAGTAAAAAATACAAAGGTCATAAAGCTAGAGACTTGATCAAGAGTTTGGGCCTAATTGGGCTTGTTTAGGCCTTCTATAAGGCATTTATACCCAAGTTCAACTTAGAAGAAGCTCACTGTAGAAGATTTGGAAGCATCAAGAATACAAGACCTCTATCTATAAAAATAGTATAGAGTAGTTTAGAATTTGTTTTGGCCTTTGTATTTTGGGTTAAGTAGAATAAGATTTTTGGACCTTGCATTTTGGGTCAAGTAGACAAGGATTTTGGGCCTTAAGCTTTGCATCTTAAGGCCATGTTAGACATCTACATGTCTTCCATACAAGACTCCACAAGGTGCCATCTCATAAGCTACAAGTAGGCGCCTCTTCCTCTCTTCCAACTTGACTCTTCAAGTTCCTTTGCCACTTGTCTTCTTCTCATAGGCGCCACTTTCTTGCCTCTTCAAGTCATTGGTGCCATTTTTTCTCTCCTCATAGGACAATTTCTTAAAGCAAGGATTGCCACATGTCATCATGAAAATGGACATGATTTTTTTGTATATTTCGGAGGTTGGTCTTCTGCTCTTAGTTGATTAGTGTATGATGGCTTGGAAGTGAAGATGGTCCTCCATCACTTCTTCTTTTCGCTTTTCTCGTAAATATTTCTTGGAATCATTTTATTTTTTCCTTTTTCATGCTTTTACATTTATTACTCCTTCTCTTTCTACTTCATCTTTGAAAAGATCATCTTTATCTTTATTTATATCAAAAGTGGTGCGATATATGATGGAAACACAAGTTGATCATCCTCAAAAGAAAGAGGAGGATTGTCTTCATTTTCTCTTATGTATGTCTTCAATCACATTTAAACTTACTTTTTATAAGTATATAATTATGTAGAATATGAATTTTATGATTACGACCGTTTAGCATGAGCAAATGAATTAAATTGAAACAAACAGTAGACTGTGTTTGCTTGATCCAACTAACCATTAAATATACTACAAGAAAATCATTAAATAAAATCAAATTTTAGAGACAAAAAATAATTAGTTGCTATATTAACAAAATTAGATATTATTTTAGAGACTAAAAAAATTATTGATATTTAAATCAGTTTCTATTATTGATAAATAATTTCAAAATTGGTTTCTAATTAGCTACCTAGGTTTTAACTACCAATTATTTAGATTTTAAAGTTGGTATCTAAAACCTTGGTATCTAATTAAATACCAATTTAGAAACTATTTATCAATAATAGAAACTAATTTAGATATACCAATAATTTTTTTAGTTTAGATAGTATTTAATTTTGTAAATATAGCAACTAATTATTTTTTGTCTCTAAAATTAATTTTTATTTAATAATTTTCTTGTAGTGATAGTTCGATAAACTATGATTTCATAGAGTACACATTAAATTATTCATAATAAAACGTGAAAGTATGTAGACATCTAATATATTTCTTTAATATTTGTTATCATTAAAGCATTATATGATTCTTAACAATGACAGGACAGTTAAAATTACATTTATTAATTACACATTTATTACTTCCAGACCTTAACAAACTTGAGCATCAAAAGGTTTCAATAATTCAATTATTGTAAGAACAGTATAATTGGTATATTTTGTAAATATTAGTTCATACTTTTAATTAGTCACTCACTAAAAATAACTTAACTAAGTCAATTATAACATTACCTATAACCCATTGTTTAAGAACTTTTTGAGATCACAAAAAAATCTAGATAGAAACTTCAAAATTAGATTATAAAAAATATTTCATTCTCCCTTTTATTATGTTTTACACTATTAGAAAGCTATTAAATAAAAAATAATTTTAAAAATAAAAAATAATTAATTACTATATTGACTAAATTAGATAATATTTTAAAGAATAAACAATTATTGATATCTAAAGTAATTCTAAATATATAAACTAGTTTTTAAATTGGTATCTAATTAACTACTAAATTTTTAACTATCAATTTTAGAATTTAAATTAGTTGGTAACTAAAAGTTTGGTAGTTAATTATATACTAATTTAGAAACTGATTTATAAATTTTATTAATAATAGAAACTAATTTAGATACTAAGAAATTTTTTAATTTGTAAAATAGGATCTAATTTAGTTAATAAAATAACTAATTATTTTTTGTCTCTAAAATTAATTTTTATTTAATGATTTTCTGGTAAGGTAAGGAAACAAATCTATATCTTTATAGAACTTTTTTTTTGGGTTGTTCTTTTAATTTTTTTTCTTTATAATTTTAATATTCCTCATATTTTCTAAAACTAAAAATATCAATATAAGATAAAATCGTAATAAAATTTTTAAAAATGAAATGAAGGATATATTTTAATTTAGCATTATAAAAATAATTTTTTGAAAATAATAGAAAAATATAATTAGATGATCATGAAATTATCATTCAATCTTGTCTTCGAAGAAGCACTATCGTTATTGATAAGCTCAAACAAGTCCACAATACTTGACGAACCATCTAAATTTAGGTCTATATATGCGAGAAATGGTTGGGACTTACTAGATTTGAAGAGAGATACCTAAGAATTCTGCCCTCTTTACTATTGTTCAATACCAAACAAAATATATAAAAGTGTTTTTTTTTTTAATTATGTTAAGTTAAATAAAATAAATTATATTCTTCAACGTAAAGTGATAATGTATTCGCGTGTCTTTGTAAAGATGAAATTGTAATTTATCCCTTAAAGAATTTACAAAACAATCTTAATAAAAATCATTTAAAATTAAAAAATTTCAACGGGAATCCTATTTCGATTAAAAATATATATAAAAGAATTATACTATAAAAATATACACAAATCTCACTTTATATTAATCTCACTTTATATTTTTTTAATAAAACTAATGAACCTATAAAAAAAAATCATTAAATAAAAATTAATTTTAAAAATAAAAATAATTAATTGCTATATTGATTAAATTAGAGACTATTTTAAAGATTAAAAAAATTATTAGTTTCTAAATTAATTTTATTATTGATAAATAGTTTCTAAATTGGTATCTAATCAGCTACCAAGGTTTTTGCTATCAAATTTAGAATCTAAATAATTGATAGTTAAAATCTTAGTAACTAATTAGATACTAATTTAAAAATTGTTTATTAATAATAAAAACTAATTTAGAAATCAAAACTAATTAATCACTAAAATAATATCTAATTTAGTCAATATAACAATTAATTATTTTTAATCTTTAAAATTAATTTTTATTTAATAATATTCAAAAATATGATTTAGATACCTAATGACAAACCCATCATAATCCCAATTTCCCCAACCCCGGGAGTTCTTTGTTTTGTTGTTGGGTTATCGTTTCTTTCACATTTATATTTTGAGCACAACGTAGACATGCATCTCATCATTAGTATAGTATGTCCTTCTTTCTTTCCTACCGAAAACCCTAAAGTGTCCACGTTCACTACACTCTGAAACAGCCCTATCAAGAGAAAACAGTGCAGTGGATCAGACCACTCCGACAACGTTGACCATGACCACCCACGTTACTACACAACATAAACACCACTCAGAATCACCCATAGCCCCACCACAATTAATACCTGTAAGCTTCCCCTTAGAGGTTGATGAGTGAAAGAAACACCTTATTGCGAAAGGGAAACATAAATAAGTAGATAAGAACTGCGTTTCATGCGCCACGCGTCATAGTGGAGCATGCAATGCGACCACAATTCTTCTTTTGCTTTTACATTTCGTCATTGATGATGTGATCCAATTTTAAGGTTAGATTGCATTATTTTTTCTTCTTTTGCAACTGGTTTCAAATAAATTGATGTTTGTTAGTAAAATATAACACGCTATTTTATCACAGATTATACATTACAAAAATATTATTAAATAAAAATTAATTTAAATATAAAAAAATAATTTTTAATCTCTATGAACAAAAGTAAAATTTTGAGAAAGTATTTGTGAAGGTTTGAACGAACATTAGCCATAAACTAGAGCGATAAATATTGTTACATTTGAAATGTAACTGACTAAATATCAATGAAATTTTTATTTTAAATTAAAACAAAGTATTTTTATTGGTCAACTTTAAAATATTTAGAACCAATTTTTCCACCCGCTTAAATCTATTTTCTTTACACTCATATTCCTACTTGGCCACGTGGTCACCGCCCCTTGAAAAAACCTCACGTGAAAAATGATAACGACTAGAAGTTTAGAAAACGCAGTCATTCTATGTAAGAAGAAAGAAAAAGAGACACTATTCTTTCCACTTTCCCAGTAACTGACGCGTGTTCGCCTTATCTCCATTTCGTTTGCACATTTAAATGATTAAGCAAAAAAAATAAATTCAAAACCAACTACAAACCCATAAAAAATATCTATAAAAAATCTATTATTAGAAGAGTTCAATTAAATTCAAAAAATAAAAACCCATAAAACATATAAACCTGACATTAAAAGCACAAATTTTAACCATTACTGGTTATATCAGTGTTTACGCGTTGAATAATAATTTGGCCAAACCATTACTCATAATTAAAGTCTCAAAAAATGTTTTTATTTTGAGTTTATCAACATGGTAAGAATATTCCAAGGTTTCTTTTGTGAAAAGTAGTATACACTGAACCGAATCAGCCGCGACCGTACGTGAAGTAGATAAGGTCGTCCGCATAATGATCTTTTTCAAAAGTGCGACGTGGCCTAACAGCAGAGGGCGACGTGGCGTGATCCCAGAGGCCCAAACCGAACTCGACAAAGATTCCGTGCATGTGTCTCGACCTTCGTGTCCCTGTATAAATAACTGCCGCCTATTCCTTGAAAAAAGAGAAAAGAAAACACATAAGCTAGAGAAAAAAAATAAGAACTTTGTTTTATCTTGTGTTGAAATTCACTGTTGGATCTTGAAATTGAGCAAAATGGGAGTTCCTGTGAGAGACCCTCTTGCACAATTGACTTTGCCTCCTGGATTTAGGTTTTACCCCACTGATGAAGAGCTTCTGGTTCAATACCTATGTCGTAAGGTTGCTGGGCACCATTTTTCTCTTCCAATCATTGCTGAAGTTGATTTGTACAAGTTTGATCCATGGGTTCTTCCAGGTAATGAAGCTCTGTACAATTTAATGCGTATTTGGGTTTGAATTCATTTGGATGTAAAATTGAATGATTCTCAAAGTTTTAAGTTTGAGATTTGTATATTGTTTTCTAATTGAATGTGGTTTCCGGGGTGCAGCTAAGGCTGTGTTTGGAGAAAAAGAATGGTATTTTTTCAGCCCGAGGGATAGGAAGTACCCGAATGGTTCAAGACCAAACAGAGTTGCGGGTTCTGGGTATTGGAAAGCCACCGGAACTGACAAGGTTATCACCACCCAAGGGAGAAAAGTTGGCATAAAAAAAGCACTTGTGTTCTACGTTGGAAAAGCTCCCAAAGGCTCTAAAACCAATTGGATCATGCACGAGTATCGTGTTTTTGACTCTTCTCGCAAAAACAACCTCGGAACCACCAAGGTACTAACACAACACATTCCTTTCCCCTGTTTTTCAGCCCCAATCATTGTTTTGCATCAAAAGCTTTTGAGTGGTTTGAAACTTGTATTCATGAGTTCTAGCCAGAACTATCATTTTTCTCAAAATACATAGAGACAAATTCGTAGGGTATCATATAGAAATTAAAAAAAATCTTGGTTTTTGGATCGGATTTTAGTATTCTAAAACTTTTGTCTCAGAGTTATGGTATGGTTTGTTTCAAAATTAATTGAAATTTGTTGGTTGGTAATGTGGTGCAGCTTGATGATTGGGTTTTGTGTCGTATATACAAGAAGAACTCGAGTTCGCAAAAGGTTGAGGCAAATTTTTGGGCCAAAGAATGCAGCAATGGGTCATCACCTTCTTCATCTTCCCACGTGGAAGACAGGGTGGAATCGTTTCCAGAGATCGATGATCAGTGCTTCACTTTTCCGAGTGTGAACTCGCTCAAAACAATGCAACAACAGGACGAGAAATACGGGTTTCAAAACATAGGATCCGAATTTTTTTCTGATTGGGTTACCCCGCCGGATCTTGATTCGATTTCCGAATTCGGGTCGGGTTTCCAAACCCAAGGGATGGTGAATTATGAGTACAATGACTTATTTGTCCCTTCTATGCCGCCGTTCCACATGGAGTTCATGGCAGGGGCACCCAGGGAGGAGGAAGTTCAAAGCAGTGTTAGAACCCAACTGGCTGACGGAGAGGGATATTTTCACCAGAACCCGAATGCCCGAAATTTGACTGGCTCGAACGAATCGCTTGGATTCGGGTTCATGGATCAGCAAATCACGTTCGGGTTACGGAACTAGAGGATCCGAATGGGTAACAGTGTAAACAATGTGGTGGTGGGGGTTATTGTAATTTGAATTCTTCAGCCATTGTTATGGTTGGTGTTATTGATTCCCAGAAGTTGAAAGGGAAAACAGAAGTTTTGGTCATGCTTTTCTGCTACACAAATGGAGGTTGGTTGATACATTCATTGAGTGAAAAGTGATGAAGTACGCAACGTTGCTTGAACCAAGACCGCATGGACAAAAAATGAATCACATTGTACTTCAGAGGACCACATAACAACATTTTTTACATCGTTTGGTTTACAAAAAACATTTTTTACATGTTTTTGGCTGCCATTGATTAACATCCTCTTTTAACCATTAATGAAAAGAGTGACAATATTTTCACCACTCAAATTTTATATACAAGTAGTTAATGATTAAATTATAATAATATAATAATACAATATTTAAAAATATCTCATTAATTTAGATATTTATATTATTATAATTAATTATTAGTGGGTTGTAAAAATATATTTATTATAATGAAAATATATATCTTGCATTTGTTATAGCGTTTTAGAGATGAAACATGTACACCATTATCTATACTACCATTATATTACACCATTCTAGTCCTACACTAATAGGTGACACTTTCTCTAAGCTAGCATTGTTACATTAACCAAATGAAAGTGATGTCTTGCAAAAATATCAATTAGATTGAGGTTTGAATGTTGAAATGGTAGGGAAGAAAGGTGGTAGTATTGAAAAAGAGGTATAGAGTTTAAGAGCAGAGTCATTTCAAAGATTTAAGAAGATTTAAAATGAAGTAGTGACATAATTAATTGATTAAAGTGAATCTAATACAAAATTTAATAGATTAAAAATTCAGTCATAGGAAGAATAATTCATATTCAAACTTAGAAATAAAGAAAGAAAGAAAAATAAAATTATTGTAATTTTTATACTAATCCACTCTTAAATAAAAGTTACACCCCTTTTCAACTAAAAAAGTCAAGTTATCACTAAAACAATTTTTTATGAGAACAAGATACATAAAAAAATACCACTCTTGAACTCTATATGAGTGTTATTTAATCCTTGTAACACCTTATTCCATAAACATAACAACAAACCTTATTCAGTCAAGGTCAAACACCACAAAGAAAAATTGAACACGAACAATATCACTTAATTATGGCAGGATGAGATTGAATTTGAAAAACTCAAGTAAAAATCCTCTAATGTAAAATATTAATTTCAAGCACACAAAAAGAAAGATACAAGAAAACACTTTTTGACTCGAAGAATAACTCTTTCAAATGCAATGTGTTTTAAATTTTCATACTTCAAAAAATGTGTTTAGAAAAATCTATAAAAGAGAGTTATAAAGAGTTTATCTTGTCGATTTTAATGGATTTAAATTTCATTATAATCTATCGATTTCACTTTATTGATAAATAATGGATTCAATGACTATTTTATTATGTTAAAATAGATTGATAAGATCATTATGAAAGCACAGAAAATTCTAATGTAATAAAAACTCATTTTAATAAATTAAAATATCCTCCCAGAACAACTTATGATTTTAAGGAATATAAATCAATTAAATCAATAAAATATAATCAATTAAAATATCCACTACACTATTTTAGAACTTCATATAAGAACATTTTAATGGATTCAACTATCTTTTAATGAAATTTTATTTTTTAATAATACTTTTTTCATGTAATGGTATATGATTGTTGTTACTTGAGGTGTCAGTCTAGTTGAGAGATGTCAAGTTACATAATGATGTCTAACATAAAAACTTTTATAAAAAAAACTATCTTTAAATCAATTAAAATTATATTTTTAACCAAAAAAAGTTAATAAAAAATTTAAATAAAATTTCTTAAGTATTTATCAAGATTAATACAATCTCAAGAAAGAAAGACATATAAATAAAACACAACATACATTCTATACAAAACTAGGTCTTCTGTAAGGATCTAGAAATTTACACATCGGTCGTCTGCCAGGACGAGACATCGGTCGTTTGCCAGGATGAGACATTAGTCGTCTGCCAGGGTGAGACATCAGTCGTCTGCCAGGATGAGACATCAGTCGTCTGCCAGGATGAGACATCGGTCGTCTTCCAAGGAGAAACATCGATCGTCTTCCAGGGAGAAACATCGGTCGTCTGCCAGGGTGAGACATCGGTGGATATTCATCGCGAGATCAGTCATCGGTTCCTTCTCATCGGGGGGTCCTGTTATACGCAGATAAGCTGGGACCCAGGCTTCCAACGAAGGCGTTCTGCAGGCGCGACACGTAGACAGTAAGGGCCCCCAGAGCAGTTGGCAACAGAGAGTAAGTAGGGCAGGTGGCTCCAGAGTTTTGGGCATACAAAGGTGTCCACGTGGCCATCCTGTCAGAGGAAACTTGCACGCAAGAGTTTTCCATCAGAGTGGGTGGTGGCAGCGGCATTCCTGGGCAAGGTGGTTTATTTTCAAAATCCACTTCTGATAGGCAATGTTCGAACGCTGTTTGGGTAGAGAGAAACCGAGTGAGTTGAGTTTTGGTTCCCTGTTTCCTTTCTCCCCTTCTTTCCACGTTCGGGCATCTTCGCTACCAGTTGACGTTTCTGACACCATCAAGCACCCGTTTAACGATCGGCGACTGCCCCTGGGCTCCGGGCAAGTATCTCTGCAAGTTTCCGATAAAAGCCTTAAAACAGAGTAAGTTTGTCGTGCTCTGTTTTTGAAGTCGCTTCTGAACTTGAGAGAGTTGCCTCTGCATAGACTTTGCGTGCGACTCTCTTGGCTTCAGAGTTAGTCTCTGTTAACTCAGAATATGAGTGTTATAGTTAGTTTTGTGATCGGGACTCTATGGTGCAGGTTAAGGCATCCTTGAGTTCTCGGTGGGTTTGGAGCTCTTAGTGAGATCGACTCAAGTCCAGGTAAGGGAAGCTAGCGTTATTTTTTAATAAAAACCTTAGGCTAGCAGATTCTGAAGTTGGGGTGACGTGGTCACTAGTTTTAAATTCTATTTCACAATCCCCTGTTTTTGTGTGAATCGGTATTTGTTGAGATTGAAATGTGGTTTTTTTTTAAATATAGTGGATGCTGTGAACTGTGTATGATTTTCAAAATTATCAACCTTGGTATGATTTGATTGAGATATGTTTGGATTGTTAGAAAAGGTTTAAAGTATGTTATGGTTGCCTTGTTCATTTATGTGTTGGATGATATATTGGAATGATGTGAAAGAGTGATCAAAGCATAGTATTTTCAGGAAAGAAAATACCGTGTGGAGATTTGTTTAGAATGTGCATTGACTAAGGATTTGTAATAAGGAGATATCCTGACTCTCCTGAGATAATGGAATCATATAGATGAAGTTATTCAGGTGGTGAGAGTCGAAGGAGGTTCATATGTATGGGTAAGTCGTTTGAAAGATAACTGACTTGACCTGTTATATGGATTAACCCTGTCATACTAGGAGAATGATGATATTGAGATTATTTATGCGCATAGCTGTGTGGATTCACAGCGACCCTGTGTGGATTCACAGTGGTGTAGTATGACCAGTGCAGATCTCTGAGTCTGAGTCAACGCACGAGTCTTCCGGAAGTAGAGTCAAGTGTCTATGTGTTATGAGTCAGTGGAAAGTCTGACATGAGAAAGTTGAATAAAGAGAAATTTTGATAGACACTTGATGGTTATGTGGAATGAATGACACTTGATGAAATTGTGAAATGTGTGAAAAATGATGGGTTATGTTGATATAAAGTTTCATATTTAAAGTTTTTTTTTTTTACAGCTAGCTTACCCCTGTGTTTTGTTTTGTGGTTGTTTTTCCTTAAATCTGTGATGATCGTGTATAATTTACACGGGAGCAGACAAGGTGGCAGGTGATAGAGCTCCCCAGTGAGTTATTGGAGAAAGGGATGGAAGAGTTTGAATGCTGTATTTTCGTTCTTTTTGAAAACTATTTGATGAATCTGTATTAAAATCCCCTAGAGAAGGGATGTTCTTTTGAGATACAATGTATGGGATGGATGTATTTTATTATATATACATATGTTAATTTTGATATTATAGTTTTACGTTTATTTTATTATATAAATATGAAAAAAATTTGAGGGGCGTTACATCTTCAATTTTAAATACTTGTTTAAAAGTAGATTCATCAAATATATTAGCACCAGTAACTTTTACACGTAGTTGTTAATTTATAATTATCACACACTCTAACAAGACTATGTATATTTGTCCCTCGGTGTTTTCATAACTTCTAGGAACTGTTCAATTTTGTTGAAAACAACTGTTTTCTGTACTTTCTTACCATCTTGGACATTTCATATTTTAAACTGACAAGGCTCATAAGCATAAGAAAATATACATGAACATTATACAAACATGGAGACTGCAACAGGAAAAAAAAAGTCATCTAAATGTGTTAGAAGAATAAAGTCACAAGTTTGTTAGCATACACAACAATTGTATGTGTAAATGTCTATGGTACATAATTGATATATTATCTTATTAAGTTGTTAATACTTTACTGCATACTTTCTATAAGACAAACATTGATATGTTCGTACATGTTCATGTATTCATATCATATTTTACATGTTTTTTAATGGTTTAATTTTATTTTTCGTTGAATTTTTCAATGTGTCATATTTGCTTGACTATATTAATCATAATCATGATCCTAAAGGTATAATACTAGGCTACATTTACTAATGTCAAATTAGGATTTATGGAATTATTGGTTGCTTGTGTTGGACTTAAACCTTTCAAGGGTATTTTATTATAACTTGATTTTTGAGAAATATTCTTAAAGAGTATGATAAGTAAATCAAAAGTATTTTTATTTGGGTTATAAGATATCTTTATTCACACTTTATGGTCGTAAAAGAATTTAGGTCTTTTCGACAAACTTCTCCATTAGAACTTCCAAAAAAAAAAATAAGAAGAAAAAAAAGGAAATGAACTTCTCCATAAGTTAAATTTAGTTTATGCACAAGTTAATTTGTAGAAATTATGAAAAACAGGTAACACAAGAAGAGAGGATTGAATTTTTTATATAAAAGCTTTCATGTTAAGTATCACTATGCAACTTGACATCTCAGCTAGGTTGACACTTCAAGTAACAACAATCATTTGTCATCATATGAAAAAAGTATTATTAAAAAAAATACAAAAAAATATGGGAGGACTAGACCAAAATCCATATGTTAATGAAATCGATACATAGGTAGACTATACCTATTCATAAAGAATTCTAAGAACAGGCTACATGGAACACTATTATACCAATGAAATGATTCTCTATAAATAAATCCTAAATTAGCCAACTTATCAGCACACACATTCCTTTCACGAAAATATGAGTAATCCTAAACTTAATTTTTTCATAGTAATTAAGACAAGTATTCCATCGATTACGAAGCATCTGCAAAACCTTAGTCCTAGCAATAAATACAACACAAACCAAGGCAGAATCACATTCAAGTCATACATTAGTAAGCCTCATCTTTTGAGCTTCCTCCATAGCATGTATAACACCATAAAACTCAACAACCATAGCAGTCTGAACTTCAAGAAACGCAGAGAAAGCACCAATAAAATCCCCCATACCCCCACGGAAAATACCTCCACAAGTAGCAAGACCAGGATATCCCCTAGCAGCTCCATCAATGTTAATTTTAACCCAACCTGGTGAAGGGAACTCCCATCTAACAGGAAAAGGACGAAAAACTTTACCAAGGCGAGTATTAATACCAAAAAACTTAATCATGTTGAAATCCAACACATCATTCTTCATTGAAGCTTTGGACGAATTTCCCACTAGACAAGTTAAATCTTTAATTACCGAAATAGCCCAAGAAACATCAATCTTATCCTGAAATCTAACATAATTTCTCATACGCCATATCATCCAAATAGAAAAAGTTATCACAACAAGCTTAATCAATTTAACCAAAGGACTAGCATCAGTCTTAATAAAAGAAAGAAGATCATCCTTATTAGAGAAATGAGAAGTAAGAAAAATCTGTCAAACCCAACTCCAAATATGCAAAGCATTAGAACATTAAAAAAAATAAATGTTGAATAGATTCCTCGTACTTTTCACAAAGCGTACACATAGAACATATATGCAAATCTTTATTTTGAATATGTTGATCTGTAGGAAGCCTCCCATGAAAAACTTTCCAAAGTACAAGAGTTTTGGAAGGCGGAATATATGAAGACCAAATGAATTTATCCCAACCACAGGAAACTCCTAGTTCCAAGAAAAAAGTCCTAGCCTATTTAAGAGTGAAACGACCAGACTTATCTAGAATCCAATTAGGAATATCCTATTCCTCCCTAACCATGAGATGATTAAAAAAAATGAGGCATATGTTGTAAAGACAAGGGAATATTCCAATCGCAACCAGTCCAAAACTGAGAGACTGTATCCAGAATGCTAGCACCATCAGATAACACTACAATATTTGCTAAAGAAGTAGTAGAACACCATTTATCTTTTCATAAATTAATAAAAGTACCTGTACCGACAGTCCAAGAAGTATTATCAAGTATAGTAGAATAAAACTGCTTAATTTCAGACTAAAGAGATGAGGATTTGTAAACCATTTTAAACTCATATTTTGATTTAAGAACCCTGGCTTTCAAGAGCAAAGACCAAGACCTGTTGCTATAAGCAAAGTTCCAAGAAAGCTTAAGAAGATATGTATTATTTTTATGGTAAAGGTTAATAATCTTCAAACCTCCATTCTCAAGGGGAGAACAAATTGTAGCCCAATTAACAGTAGCTATGCCTTTCTTCAGAATATCGCCAGTCCATATAAAATTTCGACACCACTGCTCAACTTGCTTAAGAAGAGAAACAAGCCATTTATAAAAATTAAAGTAATAGGCTAGAATTACCATAATCATCATATTGACCAACTGAATCCGACCCATCATGCTAAGAGATTTACCTTTCCAAGATGTTAGCTTCAATTTGACTTTATCGCCAAAGGTTGCAGAAAAGGATTCTTTGGAGCACCAACAAAGATAGGCACTCCTAAATAATTGAAAGGCAGACAACCATAACTACAGGAAAGAATACATTGAATTTTGGTGACAAATCTTGCAGAATTATCCATGGTGAAAAACTACTCTTAGAATTATTAACATATTGACCCGAGAAATCACCATTGGTTTTGAGAAAAGTACTCAAATTTCTAAGAGACTTACTTTTCGCCCTACAGAAAACAAAAATATCATCAGCATATAAAACATGAGAGGGAGTGAGAAAACCTTGTGGACTAGCCATATGTAGAATCTTCTTATCATTCACAAGCTTAGAAAAACCTCTACTGAGAACTTCCTCTGCAAGATAGAAAAGTAGAGGAGACAAAGGATCACCTTGTCTGACCCCTCTACTACAAGGAAAAAAACCCACCAAACTGTCATTTATTCTGATAGAAAGCATAGTAAATTGGAGAATAGTACTAATCCAATCGACAAACGAGAGGTGAAAACCAAAGCGTGTCAAAACTAATAATAAAAACTTCTGACTCATAGTATCGAAGGCTTTATGAATATCAACTTTGTAAGCCACATTACCTCCTCAAACGTTTTTAGAGAGCATGTTAATAGCTTTTAAAGCAATACCAATACAATCTTGAATCTGTCTCCCCTGCACAAATCCATACTAATTAGGAGAAATTATTCTGGCAGCCGCAAGGGCAAGCCTATCTGCCAAAATCTTGAAAATAATCTTAAACTTAAAATTAGCAATAGCTATAGGCCTGTAATCTTTAATGGATTCAGCACCTTGAATCTTAGGAATAAGAGATACCACATTACTGTTCTTTCCAGGGAGTACCCAGTTTTGCTTAAAAAACTATTGGACAACATTGCAAACATTTGTCCCAATAATATCCCAACAAGAATGATAGAAAACACCACCAAAACCATCAGGACTATTACCAGAAGCACTATTACCATTAAGGTTAAAAACAACATTCTTGATTTCCAAAAAAATTTGGACATTTTATCAACATCATATTCTCCTCAGAGGAAACCAGATTAGGAATATACGTACCAATAAAATCTTCCATATTACCTGTATCTTAATAATGAGAAATAGACTCAGCATAAAGAGTTCTATAAAAATCCAAAATATGTTCTTCAATGAGTTTAGGATCCTCAATTACCACATTATCAATCCATAAACGATGAATCCCACCAGAATTATTTCTCCTTTTAACCACAGCATGGAAAAAAGCAGTATTTCTATCCCCATCTTTAAACCAAAGCATCTTAGCTCGTTCTTTCCAAAACAAATATTGACAGTGAAGGGCATGATCAAGCTCCTCTTTAACGATATTTTCTTGACAAAAAAGCCCATCAATATCAGACATACTAGTAGTCTCTAAAGTTTGTTGAATACCAAGGAGGAGACCCTGCTTAAGAAGAATTGCATTGTGAATATTACCAAAAGAATTTTTATTCCAGCTACGAAGCTCAATTTTCAACCTTTTTAACTTATGTTGCAAAATAAACATAGGACACCCAATATTCAAGGTTTAGAAATTTAGTCATTATTAGATTATTTACTTTAAGAAGTAAAACTTCTTAAAATTTCTCATTGAACACAAATTTAATCTTGAAAATATTATATAAATATGAAAATATTATTTAAAGTAAAAAAAAAGTAAGAATAAAGAAGCTAAACATGGTGAAAACAAGACAAGTAGTGAACTAAGGAACAATAAAGGAAAGAAGAAAATGGAAAGTGAAACTTATGTGAACGCTGCATATCACTTTGATGAAGCACTAAGATGAGTTATGAAGAGTAATTATCACTTTAATCCACAACTCAAACTCAAGATAAGACTCTCACAAAAAAATAAGAGAATTATTCTCTCACAATTTCACAAGAATAATTTTGTATCATTCAAAATTCAATGTATAATTACAAGAGGTGAATGACACTATTTATTGGGGGTTATGACTCAAAATTCCAAAGGCAAAAGGGAGGAAAATCAAAAAATTGCTCCTATGCTCCTAAATTTCACCACTTTTGGTGGATCTCACCTATTTGCACACACTTTGCTTGTTTTTCACATAACATGAGTTAAATGTGAAACTTGCTTCCGATGATGTGCTTCATGCGTGTCCCCCTTTCCATATAAATGTCCATAGATATGAAAAAAGGCTTGAAAAGTGGCTCAAGATGCTTCTTGCATCTATTATCTTCACACCTTATTCTTATTGGCTTAATATGCTCAAACAGAATAATTACTATTTGATCATGTATTATAATTGAAAAAAAAATTACAACTAAATCATAATTACAAGAAAAATACATTTTATTTTACAACAAAAGAAATTAATCAAGATCTACCCTGTGCATCATTAGATTAATTAAAAATTTTAAAAACAAGATCATACAACCCTAATTTATTCTGAGTTTTTTCTTAATAAATATATATAAATTACGTAAGTATCATTTTTTTTTGTTTTTTTATGGATTTTAATTTAGTCTATGGGACATGGGTTTAGTGATTTAAAACATTATGACTCGCTATATGACGTTGTTTAGGTTAAAAGGAATGGTTATCCAATCCAATTAACTTGAACCTCATATATATGTTGAAAAGAATACGAGGGTCTATGAACCATGATCATGCCATTATTCGAAATTTAAAGTTGAAAGGATGTATACCCCTCATACGTGTAATAAGACCGTATATACCGCGTAGGGGTACACATCCGTGCAAAGCTTCACCAATTCCATGTTTCAACCTCTTAGCTTGCACGTTAGAAACTTGTTAATGGGAGAATGAAAAGAACAACCTCATAAAACGCGAAAGGGACAGAGAAATATCCGAGGAATGAATATGCCTTCGAAAATAAAAGGAAAAGGACAACTTGCGGCCACGAAACAACAAAAGAGTCTTTGGTCAAAGCAAATACTCCCAAAAGCAAAATAGTAATAAAGAAACAAAAAAATGTCACGTTGCAAACACGTGCAAGAAACGAATCAAGAATGAAAAACGCACCTTAACAAAGGTGGATAGCTACAAAAAATTTAAAGCTCTAAGGATTTTCATCATTTAATTGGAAAACAAATTGAAAGAATCCATCTAAGAATGAGAGCGTGGTATGTGCGCAATGAAAAGGATAACGAAGTTGAGTTTGAGTTCAAGTTTGATTTGAAAAGTGGTCAAGGTTGTATAATTCAAACACACGTCTATAGAAGCTGAAACCCTGACACCCTTGGCACTTATGCTTCTTCTGGTTCTGCTTTTGAGTTAGGGCATATTCTTTTTCCTCTCACACGCTGATGCGCATCTTTTGGTTTATGCATTGGACGTGACTTGGGAATATATAATTTAGAATATTTGTGAGTATAATATAGAATATAGAATCTAGAGTATGAAGAGTTGAGTACTTATTGAGAGTTATCACACATTTATAGGTCTTCTTGAATTTAAACTATTAAGAAGATATTAAATAGTAATTATGAGATATAAATGAATTTTATAATAATAATTTATAATCGCTAGTAATTTATAATTGAGTTATGGTTCAATTTATGTGTCTTAAATATTATATTAATAACATTTATTGATATGGTTGTAATTTGGGGTATGTCCATAAGTCTCTCAAACTAGGTTTTTGAAAAGATTCACATGTGGATCAATTTGAATGATGAACGAGTTCGATTTAGACTTGTTTGAGTTTAGCATAGGATGATCCTTGATTTCGATTTCAAGTAATTTCTGTTAATTATTTTCTATGATTGTTCGAATTGAACTATTAGTACTCGACCATTTGATTCAAGTTTGATAACGTTTCTCGATGTTTGTTTGAACTTGGGTTTGATACTTGACTGTTTGGTTCAAGTTTGATAAAGTTTCCCGATGTTCATTTGAAGTAGGATCATGGCTTGAGCGTTAGGTTCAAGTTTGATAAAATTTCCCTATGCTTGTTTAAACTCGGGCGCGCTTCTTGATCATTTGGTTCAAGTTTGATAAAGTTTTCCAATGTTTTTTTGAACTCAGATCATGACTTCACCATTTGGTTCAAGTTTGATAGAGTTTCCTGATATTTGTTTAAACTTAAGTTGTGATTTGACAGTTTGGTGCAAGTGTGATAATGTTTCTCGATGTTCATTTTTACTCAGGTTTGTTCAAGTTTGATAAAGTTTTCCTATGTTCGTTTGAACTCAAGTTGTGACGTGACCATTTGGTTCAAGTTTGTTAAAATTTATCAATGTTTGTTTGAAATCGAATTGTGACTTGACTGTTTGGTTCAAGTTTGATAAATTTTTCCATGTTCGTTTGAACTCAGATTGTGACTTGATCATTGGGTTCAAGTTTGATAAAGTTTTCTAATGTTTGTTTAGGGTTTGATTCAAGTTTGATAAAGTTTCCAGATTTTCGTTTGAACACGGATTGTGACTTGAACATTTGGTTCAATTTTGATAAAATTTTCTAATGCTCATTTGAACTCAAATAATAGTTTATAATAAGTATCATTGTACACAGTTATGCGTAAAAATAAACTTTTATTTCAAAAGAATAAGCTTCATTAAAACTTTACCCGGAAAAAACCATTCTTAGGGATAAAAAATAGACCTAAGAAAGAACAGTACTTCATCCGAGTTTAACATGAATCATAGCATTTGCACCATATGTCAATTAGAAAGGTGTTTCTCCCATAGATATTTAGGGAGTGCAATGATATCTCCATAATATGTTGGATATCTTTTTTACCCAAAGACCTTTGGCTTCTTTTTGAGTTGTGGGCTTTGCGTGTGGGAGTATAGCAAACTTATTACATATGAAGTTTGGATCAATACTTGGCATGTCTATTGGTGATGTAATCCTCCTTGACTCCTATGATTGAAACCATTTAGGATTGGCACTTGAAGTAGGCATAAGCATGAATTGATGTTTGAATAATGAATGAAGTGTTACGATGCAGGATTGAAGAGAGGTTTGACCTACTTTTCTACGTTCAAGAGAGGTTAGGTCAACTTTTGAAGTGTTCTAGGCTAGCTTCTAGTAGAAGGAATAACCTAGATGGAGCTAAAAATAAGTATAAGTTGAACACCAATTTTGGCAGCAATTCAACACTATATTCAAAGCTCAAAATTCATGTACATGAGTGTCCTATTTATAGGGAAGAAAGCTTGCAGCCCAAGCTTCTCAAACCCTAATTGATGGAGTTTTCCTTGGCTCCTTCTAAAGTTCTTTGGCTTGGAGTCATTTTAATGGAAGGAGAAGACAAGGTGATACAATCCAAGTAGCCAAGAAGATGATTAAGGACTTAAGAGACAATTCACACTGTGAGCAGTCAACTCAACAATCAATTCAATACCCCACCAAAAATCAGATGGACCTCACCAGAAGAAGAATTTGGCATAGACCAGAACACCAAATGTTCTTTCTTCTGGTATTTTAAAAGACAAAAATATGTTTGTAAATAAATTAGGCTCACTTTGGGGGTCCAAATAGCAAAATAGGCTAGAGTAGGTTCATATAACATAAAAGAGAGTGTACTAAGCGAAATGGGCTTGTACCAAGCCCACTTTTTCAAGACAAGGCACCTAGAATTAGGGTTTTTAACCTACCTTCTAGAAGATGTACCTAAAGGTGCAGTTTTGACCATGGTCAACACCCTAGGCTACCCCTCTCCCTTTGTCCATTTTACCCTTCCCCATCTTGCCCACCAAGGCACCCATTCCTATAAATAGGGTGTCTTGCATCATGTATTCAGAACTTGAATTTGAAGTAAAGAAACTCTGCAAGAGTGATTTTGTGAGACTTGTGAGCTCTCATGTTGGGTCTTATCTTAGGTGGGTAATATCTCAAGTGGCAGCTCAAGTTATCTGAGTATTATCTTGAATGGGTAATATCTAAAGTGGCAGCTCTTGCATCACTCATCTTGGAGTCCCTCTGCTCCAAGTGACGTGACTTCATTTCTTCCCATAAGCTCTCTTCATCCCTTCCTCTTTTACTCTTTACTTTTGTGCCACCTCCCTTCCATATATGTCTTTTTCTTCTCTTTAATCTGTTCTTTACTTTGTTCTTTTTCTTTATTTGTTCCTTGTCTCTCATTCCGCTGCATCATTTGTCACCTTATAATTGTTTTTCTCTTTGCCCTTCTGAAGTGAACCTTCACATTTACTTAACCACTTGGTTAAGTTCGTGTCCAGTGAGGATCTTCTTAAGGTTCTCACCTTGCATTTCTAAAAATAAAAAATCGTAAATGGAGCAACCAATAAAATGTACAATCCTAAAATTAACTCACATCACAAGGAAACAAAAGATATCATCAAAATAGTTAAGAAATGGAATGGTTTTTGGAGTGTTGTAAGAGAATGGTGCGAGGAAGGAGGTTAGGCCAACCTTCTAGCTATCTTTAAGGATTCTACACTAAAGAGTGAGCGCAAGAAAAAGGAGAGACTTGATAGAAATTTTGAAACCAAATAGGTATAAATTCATTACTCAATTCAAGTATAAGAATTACATAGGAGAAACTCTCTATTTATAAAGATAAAATTCTCCTAAAGTGACTATTAGAACTCTAAAAAATTATCCATTCATGGAGTTTCATGTGGCAACTTAAAAACTCTCCATTGGTGGATTTCCATGTGGCAATCCATTAGCAAATGGAAATGTGGCACAAAGGATTGGATAAGGCATGCATGAGGTGCCCCATGAGCTTCATGAAGGAGAGGAAGAGTCACCTTGTGGAGAAGGAAGGAAGGGAAAAGGAAGGTGCCATGTCGGGAAGCTTATGTGGTGCCTTGTGTGTGTCATGTAGGCATCCCTCTTGACTTCTCTAAAGTCCTACAATCCTAGATTAAAATGGCCCAAATACAAGGCCTGAAATTCCTACACATAAATTAAAGACTGAAATTGAAATCCTCACTACACCATTTTTTACCTTAGACAACACCTAAAAAACATTGCGTAAAGTAGGAAAATCGTTGCCTCAACTTTAGACAATTCTTTTTCAGGCATGGAATATATAGCCATGGACTTAGGTTTAGGCAAAGCTTTTTTGTAGCCATTGCCTTATATTGGTAGAATAGACAACATTTTTCGAGAAAACTTTTAGGAAATGTTTTGTCTCGTAATGTTTAGACAACGCATTTTCAGTGTTGCCTATTGTTTAGACAACATTTTGTAAAATGTTGTCATTGGTAAAGGCAACACTTATTTACATGTTGTTTGTCTTTTAGGAAACACATTTTCAGTGTTGCATATCGATAGAATAGGCAACACATTTTCAGTGTTGCATATTGATAAAATTGGGAACGTTTGTTTTCCATAATCTTTAGGCAATGCTTATTTGCATGTTGATTGTCTTTTTAGACAACTTTTATTTACATGTTGTCTATATATTTAGACAACACTTTTTTAACGTGGCAAATTATGAAATACATTAGACAACATTTTATAATTTTAAATTGTTGACATACATCTTAATTTATAAAATTAGGTAATAGACAACATTTTCAAACTGATTTAAAACATAATTGCACATTTAGACCACATTTATAATTTTACATTTAGACCACATTTACAATTTAACTAAGAACAATATATATAATATTAACATTTCAAATGTGCAAATTACATACTTCATTGCATACCAAAATAGTAGAAGTTGTAATCATTACAACTAATTAAAGTTGGAAATTAACAAAGAGAAATTAATAAAGAAAATCTCTCAAAATTTCTACATTTCTTCAATCAATCATAAATCTTTTTCTTGTCCAGTATTAATATTATCTTGACGTCCAACCTGGAACAATTAAACAAAATGCACAAACTCTTTAAAATATTATCAAGTTTATAAATAAAATAAGATAAATACAAAGTACCCAACCTATTGTTGAAGTGTTGAAGATAGATGAAGACTCTACTCAACTTACATGAAGAAGTGTTTGATGAAGACATCTTGTTTGAAGGTTTATGAAAATTGTAATTCATAGTCTTAGTTAGGTTAGAGTTGTTTAAATAGCCTTTTGCACTCTGAATCTACCTTATATCTCACAACCGTAGTGATGAGCTTAAGCACAAGGGTCTCTTGAAAAGAGTTTTAAGAAAATGCTTCAAGTTTTTCAAAATTGTTTTACTGCACAAAAATTTAATTTGTTGTTTGACAAAACAATTGATTATTTGGTATTGCTTCAAAAAACAGTTAGTTTTTTCGAAAATTAGTTTTGACTCCAAATTCTGTTTTTTTTTTTCACATTTTCAGTTTTCAACAGGTCTGAAAGTGGTAATGTTACCACCAAGAGTATTTTAAAAAAACAATTTGTTCTTTTGAATTTCAATCTGTTGTTTTATAACAATTCTTAACTATTTTTTGAAAATCTATTTTGATCTGAAACCTATAAAAAGGAAGGTTGATCTCAAGTCCAAAAACACTCTTGCAATCACAATGTGTATACTTTTTTCTAGTGCTTTCATTGAGATGTTGAAGTGAGTTTTAGTTTTTGAAAGTTTCGTCTTAAAAACTTTAAGTGCTCTTGTGGTGGTGCCTTTGGCTTGAAATTCAAGGTTCTTTCAAGTGCTGCAACTGTGAAGGTCCTGGTTCGAACTCTTGTGTCTGCAATAAAGGTGTTTTCCTTCCTAAACTTTTCTCTTGTAAAAGTGTTTGTATTTGTACTTCTTGATAGAGTTTCTAAAAGTTAGTGTGTTGCTGAAATAGTGTGTTTCAGCTTGTGATCTTGGTTCTTTGAGGGTTTAAGGACTAAGAAGTTTTGTAAATAATGTTTTGCTTTAAGTGGAATCCATCTTGGTATAAGGTGGGACTGGATGTAGCTTTTATTGAGTGAACCAGTATAAAATTGTGTGTGCCTTTCTCCTTTCTTGATTACTGCTTTAAATCTGAAATCTGAAAAACTGTGATAAAATAAATTTGTTGTTTCAGAATTGAATTTGTAGTGTTAACTGCTGTTGGATGAAATCATATTCTGTTTTTCAAGATTCTGATAAGGCTTTAATCTTTCTTAAGATTCAAAGTAAATCTAATCTTTGGCTAAGTAATACATGCTTTAAAATTCAAATTGGCAATCTAGTTCAAGGTTCTATTATTTTGAAACTGTTTTCAAAAATTCTTTTGAAAGTTTGCTTGTTGAATTTAATTTTTGCACTTAAAATTTCTTTAACAAAATTGTTTTAAGTGGAAATTTTTTTAAACTGATAGTGTTAAAGGTATTGGTTTGAAAATCATATTAAAAGTTTTGTATCTCTTGGTTTTAATCATCAAAGTATTTCTTTGTTAAATCTTTGTGTTAAAAGGTCTAAACATTGTCTCCAACTGCTTCTTGAAATTGGGAAATAAATCAGTTTTTCCTTAAATCAATTTGTTCTTTTTCTGTCAGGATTTCTTAAATAGTATTCTTTGCAAAAAAAATTTAAGTCCAATTTATCCCCCTCTTGAACTTAGACTCTAATAATCTCAACACCTATAACATTTGAATGCAAATTATATGTCTATACCTAGTCCAAATAAAGAACATGAGTGGAAGAGGATGAATTTGGAGCAACTACACTATTTTCTTTCCCTAAAACCCGTGACGTCATATGGTATATACCTCCTCATTCAAATATGGATTTTGTTGCTTAAAACACGAATTTCACAATTCATGGTGAACCCAAACATTATAGCCTTTTAGAAAGTCCATGGCTATTAAATGATCATAGACCATGTAAGGACCTGTAAAATTAAATTGGAGTAAAAGAAATATATTTTAAATGAATTCTAAGTATGTTTTTATTTAAAATAAAAAGGAAGGAAAGTGTAGCTTAGAAGACTATGAGATCGCCTGGTTAGTACATAATCGCCTGTCGCCTAGATTACACATGAACGTCAATCGCCTGTAGTGTACATGATCGCCAATCGCCTATGGTACATGATCGCCGAAAGTGCACTCAGTATGTGGTCAGGATACTGGATCAACCAGAGTGGGTTCCAACAACCACGCGTATCAAGGTGTGGGTTAAGCCTTAGATACGCTGTGCATACGAAGCTCTATGCTTGAGCATAAGAAATCGTCCTTAGTGTTGCATGCATGGGCGCACGAGGAGTGGTGCTAATCTACTCTTGGAAATGTGAAGCTACCGACATCACCAAGTCATGTGGAGATGATACCTTGGACGTAACATAGTGGGATGAAGAACCTTCAGCAAGGCGTGGCGATGTGTCGTCGGGCATCGCCGGGGCGCGAGGCATGCGGGCATCGCCAGGGCGCGAGGCATGCGGGCATCGCCGGGGCGCGAGGCATGCAGGCATCGCCAGGGCGCGAGACATGCGGGCATCGCCAGGGCAAGACATCGGTCGTCTCCCAGGGAGAGACATCGATCGTCCGCCAGGATGAGACATCGGTGGATAGTCATCGCGCGAGCGGTCATCGGTGGAAGGTTATCGCGCGATGTCGAGTTTCACACAGATAAGGTGGGACCCAGGCTCCCAGCATGAGACGTACTGCACGCGCGACACGTAGACAAAAAGGGTGGTTCAGAATAGTGACATCAGAGTGTTGGCATGCGCTGAGGCACGCGTGGTCGTACTGTTCAGGAAAGCGTGCACGCAAGCTTCCCTGCAGAGTGGGTGGTGGCAGCGGCTTTTGTGGACAAGTTGGTTTAGATTCAAAAACTCACTTCTGAGAGGGAGAACGTTGTTGTGGTTCAAGAGTGACAGAGTGAGTTCACCTTCATCCTTCTCTTTTCTCTCCTTCGCGCTGCGATTCAGACACCCTCAAGCACCAGTGCGACGAGCGACGACTGCACTTGGATACCTGGGGAGTTCTCTGCGAGTTTTCCGTCAGGACGCTAGAACAGAGTTAAGGCATCCTTCAGCTTCGGCGGGTTTTGGAGCTCTTGGTGTTTTGCGTAAGTCCAGGTAAGGGAAGCTAGCATTTTCGTTTATAAAAATGTTAGGCGAGTAGGTTCTGAAGTGAGGGTGACGTGGTCGCCGGTTTTCATATGCTTTTCACGATACTCTGTTTTTATGTGTGGCGCGACGTGATCGCCGGTTTTAATGTTGTTTTCGAAATCCCCTGTTTTAGTGTCGTTTGAAACTGTTTGAGATTGAAATGTGAATGTGGGATCAAGGCATAGTATTTTCAGGAAAGAAAATACCGTGTAAGATCGTGTAGAGTGTGCATTGACCGGTGATTCGTTTATTATGAGATATCCTGACTCTCCTGATATAATGGAATCATATAGATGAAGTTATTCAGGCGTTGAGAGTCGAAGGAGGTTCATATGTATGGGTGAGTTGTTTGAAAGATAACTACTTGACCCGTTGTATGGATTAACCCTGTCATGCTAGGATAATGATGATATTGAGATTCATTTATACGCTTGTGAATGTGTGTGATTTCACAGCGACCCTGTGAATGTGTGTGATTTCACAGTGGTGCAGTATGACAGGTGCAGATCTCTGAGTCTAGTCAATGCACGAGTCTTTCGGAAGTGGTGTCAAGTGTCTGTGTGTGATGAGTCAGTGGAAGTCTGACGTGAGAAATGAGAAACATTGAAATTGATAGACACTTGATGAATTATGTGAATTGAACGACTCTTGAGGAATTGTGAAATATGTGATTACTAGATGGTCATGTGAAAGGAATGAGAAAGTTGATGGTTTTTACGTGGGTGTCTTAAATTTGTTTTATCTTGATTTTAAAGTTCATATCTAAATTCTCTTTCAAATATCTAGCTTACCCTGTGTTTTTGGTGTTGTGTTTGGCTTTTTCTTAAACCTGTGATGATCGTGTATAATTTACACGGGAGCAGATGATGTTGCAGGAAGTAGAGCTCCTCGGTGAGTGGTCGCCGGAAGGAGATCGCCTGTTTCTGTTTCTGTTAGGCGATCACCCCTTTTTCTGTTTTCTGATAGGAGATCGCCTTTTTCTGTTAGGAGATCGCCTATTTTTCTATTTTGCTGTATTTTGTTTAAGTTTTGGAAAACTTACCGGTATGTATTAAACTCCCTGTGAGGAGAAATTTCATTATATATATATATATATATATATATATATATATATATATATATATATATATATATATATATATATATACATATGTTCACTTCAATATTATTGTTTTACCTTTATTTCATTTTATAATTATGAAAAGGATTTAGCGAGATGTTACAGACCACATGTCTTCTTGTCCAAACACAGTTTCCACAATCAACACATGGACATAAAATCTCATGTCCATAAGGTCTTCCTCTAGTGTAAGTAAAATTTAAAAATAACTAAAGAGCATCTATATACCCTCTACTAGACCTTGGGAATTTAGCCCACTCTTTCTTCATTACCTTTAATGTAAAATATAAACAAAATTTATTTATTATAATAACATTAAAATTACTAAAATAATATTATCAATGAAATTTATTTTGATTATAATAACATTAAAGTTATCTTTTCATTATATATTAATAAAAATAAAACATTTATATATAATATTTCATACAAACAAATATTGTTTCCTTGTACAATGTCAATAAATTTTGTTATTGCGAATTGTTTGTATATTAAAACATATTTTCATTGGGTTCAAGATAAAGTAAGTTAAGGAAATCAAATATCTCCTTTTAACTACCTTTTACACCTTGTAGCAGCATAAGTATATGTGAAAATTCAATCAAACCAGGAAGCAAATGCTAATGTACCAGTTTATTGCTAGAACCATGAGAATCTAGAAAAACTTTGTATCATCAAGTTGAAATTATAACCTGCACTCAATCATCCTTAAAAAGATAAACACCACAACTCATTTACTACATATGGCTGACAAATGACAAGCTGATAATTAAGATAACATCAGAACACCATCAAATTGATAGTAAAGAGTGGTTATGAAATCATCCACTGTTTACGCTTGAAAATAATATGAAGAAACTTATCAACTTGCAGGGGAAGAAATAAAAAAGAAAAAGATAAATGAATCAATTTTCTCCTATTAGATAAAAATTCACTTATCTGCGTCTATTTATGAATGTTTAATAAGAGAATTGCAAAAAAAAAAAGATATAAATGAATCAATTTTCTCTTATTAGTTTACTCGAGCAGCCAGAAAAAAACCCCAACTCCTAAACAATAGAAGGATTTCTGAGGTGAAGTTATTTTGGTATTATTTCTGGCCAATATAAGACTTTGGTTTTATCCTACAGAAACCCGCATGTTCAGTACTATTAGACTTAGTGGGTGGATAATAAAATAAGTAGCCAATTAATAGATCTAAGTTAAACTTTAATATCAATTTATTAATCTTAGATAGGACCTTAAAATGCACCCACTGTTATTTGAACAAATAGATTCAATATGCTAATTATTAATAAAACGTTTATTTACATAAGAATATAAACAACATCCTATCACAAGAAAATAATAGGACCCAATTTGTTAGAGATTCCACATTGATTAGAGATGACGACATTTCATTATATATAGATGAGTGCAAACCTCATCTTATAAGTCGGTTTTATAAGGTTGAGTTAGACTTAAAGCTTACTTCTTAATATAGTATCAGAACCATTTTCGAGCCCATCCTAACAATAATTTGTTGAGTTTATCAAGCTACCCGCTATCGGACCGTTATCGGACCACCCATAATATATATCTCCATGCACTAGTTGATAGTCTCGGCATGAGGGGGTGTGTTAGAGATCCCACATCAATTAGAGATGAGGACATTTCATTGTATATAAGAGAATGCAAACCTTATCTTATAAGCCAATTTTATAGAGTTAAGTTAAGCTTAAAACTCACTTTTTAACACAATTATCTTATATATGGACATGTTAATACAGTACTCTACCTTATATATGGACATGTTAATACAGTGCTCTTGTTTTTTCATTCTCTGTTTTTCATCAAAACTATTAAAAATTCAACAAGCTTAGAGAAATTGAATTTGACTAGTGAGGATAATTTCGTTAACCAGAAGTTTCTCTCACTTAAGCACTTCCCTAAAAAAAATATCCCCTTACTCATTATTTACATAGTTTATTAAATGTACATGCATCATCGTTAACAAGAAAGTTGATACACAACAAAGGAAAGAATTTCACAAAAATAAACTTTTGACAACTCCATAACATGCAGGATATTTCTCTGGACCCTTCGATTACATATGTCCCTATATATTATTCCTGCAAAATCATGGATTTTTCAGGTAGAGATTCACTTTTAACATTAGAGCCATTATCAGTTAACAGTCCAACCAATGCATAGAGAGTCTCCACAACCTCTTCCTCATCTTTGGTTATGAACCCTAAAAAAACTTCTCTCTTTCTTGGACTAAAATTGAATCCCTTAGTGTAACCAAACTTATATTTTAATAATTTTTCATTTTGAAATATGTTTGCGTCAGTATAGGATCCACGTAGCTGACTCTAACTTTATATGTCCATTTTACATAGATTTAGTCGACTTCATCGTCTAATTTTTAATTGACGTTTATTTATAACAACTAATCTGTATTATTATTGTAGTGATTAATATTATTTTTATATATTAGTATGGATAAATAGAACTCTTTAAAAAAATATAGGTAAATAGAATTCTTTAAAAAAAAAATAGATAAATAGATCACAAGAATCAAGTTATCTAGGAACAATTTTAATCTATTATTATTATTATTATTATTATTATTTTCTTATATACCAAATTATTTTTTAAACCTTTTAACTTTGTATATTTTAAATATGTTTAATCGTGGGCTAATTGTATATTTTGTCACTGAACTTTTAATGGAATATCAATTATTTAACTTCGTACGTGAATGGATTATTGAAAGACAATTTAAGATAGAGATAATATATAAAAGAAAATTAATTTATGAGTGAAAACAGCATCATTGAAGGTGTAGAATTATAAATATGTTGAAGGTGAATTTGGGGAGTGAAAATGATATTGTTTGGTGTTCTTTGTCGTGTGGTCAAAATTAAAAGATGAGAAAAATTGAAGGCTCATTTGTGCAGTACGAGGAAAGTGAGATTGGGGAGTTTATGTATGTTTAATATGAAGAAAGGTATATACATTAATAGTAGTTAAAGGATTTTTTATATTGATTATTTTACATTGACTACATAAATTAAATTCAAATAAATAGAACTGCAACTTATAAACGTAAAATTTAATTAGAAACCTTATATATAAAAGTTAATAGATAATTCAACGCTCACAATAAAATTAGAAATAACAAAAAGACTTGAATTAAAACACGAAAAAAATTAAGAGAATATCATTTGTAAAAATAATAAAGCATGTACATATTAATTGACAACAATACAATTAGTCAATTTTTTTTTACAAGCCAACTCATACATAGATTACATATAATGTCTATAGGATTTCTTTTATAAATTGCTATGTTGTTGATTTTTATTGACTCTAACTTGAAGAACTATAGTTTTTCTTTTATGTATATAGTTTGGAACATCCTCAAATACTTTATTTAATTTATTGACGATAAAAAAAATTACACATCAAATAAATGAAATAAATTGAATATAATTATTAGTATATTAAAAAAAAAGATGATGATATTGTTGGTTTTGTGTGGTGGTTTCACATGAATGTTGGAGGCAACGTCTTCAAGAGGAAGGCAACTAGTTGTTCCTGTGGTGAGTTGTGCTTTCGAGAAGAAGTTGGAGAAAAAAAAGAGAAGAAATTTATGTCAATACTAATCTCCTAAATACCACCAATGTCATTTTTATGAAAGGAATATATTAATTTTTGTAATACTTTATATTCACGTCAAAACAACATTAAATAATTGCTGGTTCACTAATAGACTGTAAAATGTGATTAATTTTAAACATTTTGTTTTGTGGTAAGTCAAATGAAAAGAAGGGTGACAAAATGTACAATTTAGCCTTAATCTTAATTTTATGCCACAATGCTTACAAATATGGATAAGCTATTCTTCTTGTTTTAAAGCAATAACACATTCACTAATCTTTAATTGATTATGGACAAAGAAAAATATTAGCTCTCATAACTTCAGTTTCTTTCTATGTTTCTTTCTTCCTTTTATGAAAAATTAGCTAGATAACCATGAATTAATATTTGTATTTGTGTGAACACTTACTAATAATATTTGTGTGTGGAGCACATGGAACGGTGATCAAAGTTAGAATATGGAAAGGTGTTTGCGTGGGGTGATTTAGAATCTTTGCAAACAGAGAAATCAAGTGGTTTTTCATAACCAAAAGCCTGATGCTCTTCGAATCTTTTAGGGGATGATAACTATCATAAATTAGTAATATTCTATATAAAAAAATAAACACTTATGAAATTTAATTGATAAAATAGTTATAATTCAACTTCCAATTTAGGAATTTAAACCTTTTACATATTTGTTATTATAAGATGAATGTGAAAATTTTATTTCTAAATTTGTGTTAATTTCAGAATTTTAGGGGAAAATGGAGATGAAAGGGTCAAAAGAGAATGGATAAGATAAAAAAACAAAGTTGGAATATTGGAACTCACCCAAAGCTCACCTAAACTCGCCCAAGCAATATCACTCCAAAGGAACTCGTCCAAGGCTCGCCCTAGCCAGTTTACTCTAGTAAAGTTGAGATTTTTCTCATGAAACTTGCTTAAGCAAGTAATATCTCACTTAAGTGAGATGTCACTTAGCCCAAGCCCAACTAGGTTAAATAGAAAGCATGAGGTATAACCCTAGACATCATTGGGAGAATAAAGAGAGATAGAAAACCCTAGAAGAGGCAATCGTCAAGGAGAAACATCATAGAACCCTAGAAGAGGCAATCGTCAAGGAGAAACATCATAGATCTTATATTCTTGTTTTCCGTGCTTGTAATGACCAACATGAGTGACTAATTCTTTCATTTGGGATTGGTTCAAACTCTTATGTATTGAGGTGATAATTATCTATAATATTCAATTCCTGATTGATGATTGATTTTATCATTTTATTCTCAAACCTTGAATTATTCATGATTTTGATCCTTAGATTTGACTGGAAAGTACTCTTAAGCATCTGACCTAAATGATAATGCTTAACATATTTGAATGCTAGGAATATATTTGAAATGTTAATTGCTTTATAACATCTGTTCATAATGATAAGGAGATTTTATAAATATGCAAGGAATCAATATTTAGGAGATTCTCTTAATAGTTTTGTATGCAAGGAATCAATATGAATGATTTTTATATGTGCATCAATATCAATCAAGATTGAATATTATATTCTTTTGAAAAACACAGACAAGTTAGAAAGATGAACCTCAATCCCAATTTTCCCAATTGACTCATACAAATCTTTTTCTCATATTTAATTATTGCAAATTCACACTACAAATCACCTTTCCAACAAACTTTTAAACATTTTCTTATATTTAGTGAATATTATATTTGAGATTTTAAAATTGTTCATTGTGAGTTCGATATCTGTCCTTAAGGACAAATTATTACTTCTGATTCAGTACATTTGTCATAATATAGTCATCAGGGGGTTCAGATGAAGGTGTGGGCCTGGATCAGAAACCTATATCCTAAAACAATTTTTCCTTATTTAGATTGACACATTAATTCGATTCTATGCATCAAGATGATGAAATAAGTTTGTCCAACATACTTGAAACCTTGGAGTAGTCAGATGGAGAAGTGTGTTTAGGTTGTGGTTTTGTTATATATTATGGTATAGGTACTCAATGCAAGTCAAAATAATTTAATAAAATGATGGACTAAGGATGGAGTGCAAGGTTCAACTTACTCAAGCATATATTTCTTTGTATGCACATCATTGCTTAAAACTCATACCGACTTTCTACTATTTTTTGTTGTAATGGTGAAATTTATAGGAGTGGAAAGGATGTAAGCTTGCTATTTTTTCTTGGTAACAGTAGGTTTAGGTGTTTTTGTATAATTAGATTTAAGTTGTAATGATACTCTTTTGGGGCTTGGTGTTTGAGCTGCAATAATTAGTCTCGTTCTTTTTATATAAGGTTAGAGCATCCCTCTCCCTCAAATATATCATTTCAATTTATTTCATTCTTTGCTGCTAAAAAAAGAGTATAATGTTAATGGTAAGTTTGATTTCTTTTACCTTTATTTATCTTTATTTTTTATCTTTTGGATTGTATTTTTACTTAATTTGACATTTTTTGTTATATTTCGTTCTATTATTTTCACATTCTTTGTCTATATGAATTTTAAGGTGATAATATATTGGACTTTTGGTGGATGTTAAAATGTGGTGTTTCATCTACTTTCTCCTCTTTCAAACTTTTTCAAGAAATGTCCATCTTCTTTTAATTTTGATTATTCTTTTATATCTTCTTCATTTGTAGCTAACTTCTCTTTCATCAAATCTAAAACAAACTTTTATTTTTCATATAAATTTTGAATACTTCTAGGTTGTTTGCATCTTTAATCAAACAAAGTTTGTTTTCAAAAACACTTTATAACCTTTCTCTAACACTTTAATCAATATTAGGAAAATATAAAACATCAAAAAGCAATTTGACACATGAACTTCCATTTCCAATTTTTACTTTAAAAATATCATATTTGTTGTTATCTTTTAAAAAAAAAATCAATCATGAGTCATGTGTTTGTACAATCACTATATATAAGTTAATCTTTCGTAGATTTGTTGGTTGTAACACACGATATTCTAAGAAGTTCTTCTTTTGATTTGTCCTATAATCTCGACAACTTTTTAAGGATTTTCTACATGTCCCAATTTATCACATTTATGACATTTTACATGTGGCATCCACCAACACAACAAGTGTTTGTGATTATTTTTCTTGCAATACGGAAAATATGTTTGTTTGTTTTGTTTGTATTTTCTCCTTTTATAGCTCTTGACTTTGAGAAATCCTTCAACAACACGAAGTAAAATATGTTCAATAGCACAGTCTTCTCTCATTAATCTCTATTATACTTTTATGCTTTGAAGGCATCTATCACTTTTGTCAAAGTAATTAAAGTAAGACTTAATTACCCTTTTAGTCTCTAAGGGTCAAAAGTTACTTCAGTCCCAAGATTCAAAAAATAAAATAAATATGATCCCTATTGTTTTTAAACGATTCAATGTGATTTCTTATGTTATACTGCTTTCGTTAAAAACAAATTTACCTTGACGATTCCGTCACTGCACATTGAATTATATGTGTTGTTACCACCTTGAATAATTTTAATAAAAGTTGAGACCGTCATATTGAATTGTTTTTAAAAAGTTTGGACCACATTGAACTTTTTTTAAAAAGTTGGAACTAAATTGAACTTTAAAAAAAAGTTTGGACAATATTGAACTTTTTAAAATTTGGATGATGAAATTGATTTTTGATCCTTTGTATAGGGAGTAAAAGGATAATGAAACCTTAAAGTAATTATAACATATCCTTCCAGTTTTCCAAAGAAGTAATAAATATTATATATCTCTTTAGACATTGCTATCAGAGTTTTCTTAACTAGTATAGAATTAGAAAACTCTTTATCCAATAATTTAATTTATGTTATTAGTAACATCTAACAATTTATTTAAGTATTTCTTAATTGTCTCAATCCTTTTAATCCTTTGTGTACAGGTTGGTGCCAAATGAGCAAGCCTCGACCTTTATGACCAATTGAACAAATTGAACCTCAAGTCATGCAATAAATGACAATAATGAAGCACTTAATGAACTATACTCATATCCCGCAATATGAGGGGTAAACCTCCGAAAAATCAATTAAGTATTGATTAACTTACTAAAGATATTTTTTGAATATACCTATATTCTCCTATAAATAAGGGATAATGATACAAATTAGTTGCTAACCAATATTTGATTAATTCGGCCCATTACCAACAAGGGCCCATAACCAGGATTATAAATAAACCTCTCGACGAAGGTTAAGGTATGCTTTAATCAGCTTTTACCATATACACTATTTACATAAAGTACTTACTTGAGCGTCGCAGTACCCTTTTCAGGTCCACCTGGACCAAGTATCAGCCACCGACCGAGCACCAAAAATTAAAGGAGGAGACTTGAAGAGAGGAGCAAGGAGGTAATCGGCACGTCAACAATTGTATGCCCCGTTTCAGGTACTATCTAGGCCCCATTTTTCCTATACAGGTACAATTGGCGCCCATCGTGGGACGAAGATAGTAGTCAAGTCTCAGCATCGATTCCAGACTAGCAACAATCGAGTCAACAAGGAACAGTATCAACAACGATCGGGTCTTGGATGAACAAATTGCACTGATCCAGACACTTCAAGCCTAGATGGACGAAATGCGACAGAAAGGCATGGAAGATCAGTGGCGAAACGAAGAAGATCAACAATGGAACACAAAAGAGATGCGCGTTATCAAGGAGCAAAATAAAGAGTTAAAGAAACGGCTTGGTAGAGCCGAACAAGGGGAACAATCTCGCACGAGTGATCACATTCATACCAAAAATATCACTGTTCAAACACAAACTTATCAAAAGGAGAATTGAGTGGTCCCACCTGCCGAAGATGATGACGATCCAAAAGGACATCCTTTTACGGATGAAATAATGGAAGCACAACTCCCATCCCAATGGAAGGGATTGACCATCAAACTTTATGATGGTTCCACTGACCCGTATGAGCACTTGAATGTCTTTACGACACAAATGAACCTCTACACAACCAACAAAGCAGTGTAGTGCAAGGTTTTCCCTACCTCTCTCCAAAAGGGGGCACTTAGTTGATTCACCCAGCTTCCAACTAGCTCGGTGGATAGCTTTAAGGTTTTGGCGGCTAAGTTCACTACTCACTACGTGACAAGCCGACCACATCACACATCATCCACGACCCTCCTTAGTGTTAAGCAGGAAAAGGGGGAATCTTTGCAGGCATTCATGGAAAGGTTCAGTAAGGTTGCATGGGTATCAGAAATCTCATGCCTGAAATAGCTATGCATTACCTGGTCTCGAAAATTAGACCAAGCTGGTTCATAAAAAGTTTGATCAAGAGACATGCCCAAGACCTTGACGAAGTGAGGAACCAAGCAACCAAGTTTATGGAGATAGAAGAATTAACTGACTATCGCATAAGCATCCGATCCGAGAATGGAGGAGACAAAGGGAATGAGAGAAATAAAGGAAACCGACCTAATTCTGGACGGTCGGACAGGCACAAAGAAAATTGAGGACCTCAGTTTTTTACTTACACCCCATTAAATGCTGCCAGGGGAAAAATTCTAGACGAAGCGCTACAAGCCGAGCTAATCCCGACCCTCAGGCAATCACAAAGTTCAAGAAACGCTGATATGTCCAAGCATTGTAAATATCACCCAATTATGACTACATGATCAAAGGATGTCAAATGCTGAAAGATAGGATAGAATAACTTATTCAAGCTGGACATCTGCACAAGTTTGTTCAGGCAAATACCAACTCATATCGATCTCCTCAAAGGAAACGGTATTCGCCAAGGTTCGAAATATTTTCATTTTCTCCATATTATCTTTTCAAATATTTTCACGCCTCCTATTTTCATTTTCTTCATATTATCCTTTCAAATAATACTTTTTTTTTTTTTTTTGGATGATTTTATGGTTATGATTCTTTGAAAGTTTATTTAATACTATTAAAGAAATATGACTTAATATTTGTCTTCTTTATTTTATTTTTTCTTTTACATCTTTATTTGAGTAATGCCGGAATTTTCACACAGCAGAACAACGATATAGTTCTCTTCCATAATTTACCATAAATATATATAAGTTTACATTCTTGTAACTCATTTTTAAAAGTTTAGTTTTTAGAAACATATTTTAGAAATATAAAAAATATTTGAGTTTTCGAATATAATTATTACAAATATAAGAAATATTTGAGTTTTTGAAACACATTTTAAGAAAAAATATATTATACACATGATTTATTTTATTCTTATACGGTAAATACTAACCATATCTCAATCTTAACTTTCTAAATCTAAATAATGAATAAATATATTTTTATTTTTATGTATGTAAAAATATTATAAAAAAAATAATTTAAATAAAAAATTGTAAATAAATATTTTCCACATAAACCAGTAAATTTCATATATCTTTATTAACAATACGTATTACCGTAAATTTCAACGACGAATCCGAATTGTCAATATTCTTGAAGTGATTTACCATCAATATTACCTGATCTGACGATATTTTGACTTAACAATTGTATTCTTTAAAGGAAAGAGCAACATACTAACAAATATTTAGAAGAAAAAAACACATCTTCCATAAAATATCATTTCATCATCATCTTTAAAATAGACAAAGTAAAATATGTTAATGAATCTTTTGCATAGAAGAATAAAAATTGAACTCAAAATAATATATTTTTTTTTATTTTTATATTTATATTGTTAATTCTTATCAGCATTATTTTATATATATATATATATATATATATATATATATATTTTAATAATACCAATAATGATAATAATATTAGGTAGCGATCATCTTAATCATTGAAAATGTAAATTAAAAAATCTTTACAGAGTCAGATACTTTAAAAAGAACTTTGACAATGTATTAGTGACTAAAAATTTAAAGTACCTCAAAATTCAGAAGGATCAAACAGGTTTCCCTCATCATCAACAACAAGAGCGTTCTCACGAAACGCCTTGTCCTATGACGCTAGAATATCGCTAACGCCTAAAAATGAAAACGCCGCCGCCAAATTGAGTGATATTGATAGTGAATCCCTCCAAGAAACTAGGCAACGCGGATCCTTCGGGGAAATTAACGAGATCATTCCACCGAAGCCGGCAAAGCACCACGTGCCGGCGGAAAAACGAAGGATACTCGTTGAAATCGCCGATGCGGTTTACCACCAAGTCGTCTGCCGGAGCGAAAAGCTGCATTCCTAAGAACGCAGCCACAACAGAGTATTCACCGATTTTAAGGGTTTGAATCGCTTGGTTGAAGGAATCGAAGACACTTGCGATGTGGTTCTTGGCAGAACAGGAGGAATTGGAATCAAAAGAAATAGTTCTTTGACTGTTAAAGTGAAAATTAGGGTCGAAGAACCTGTCAATGTCGTAGGGATCTTGGCGCCGGCGGTGAGGAGTCAGAGACTGGATGGGGTGAGCGGGGCCTGAATCTGAAAGAACGTCGACGGCGTCAAATACGGCTTCACGCGGAAGAGCGCGGGCTAAAGAGAAGGAGAGGACGAAATGCTTCATTATGAACCTCGAGTCTACTATTTAATTTCGATATTTGGCGGGATTATATATCTTAACAACCCCTCTTTTCTCCTAACAATATTTTAAACAAATAGTTATATCACCTAATTAATTAATTAATAACAAATATAGTCTTTTTAAAAAGCTAACACCATTGATGTTAGGAAATGCAAGATTTTAAGGAGTTGACAGACATGAGTGTCCCAATAGGTGTCTATGCGCACCACCAGCACCCAACACTAGTCACTTCAGTTACTGTCGATTAAGGAAATTCGTTCCAATTTCAACCATTTTAAATAAACATTTACAAAATAAAAAGTAAAATGATTTAATTACTTTACTTTGGATGTTTTTTTCCATTTTTAAAGGAGTTGAAATATTTTATGAATTATGAATTCTCCTCTAGGAACAATTACCTTTTTATAATAATTGTTTGATTTTTCAACCCTTTAATTGTTTTTGATTTTGGTTCTCACTCATTATTTTATTTTAGTTCTTTTAATATACTTAACCTAAAATAATTTTCTTATTTTTTATTTTTTAACTTTAAAATAAATTAATTTATTATTCACACATTCAAACCCTCTCTTTGGACAAATCAAAAAAGTTTTTAACCACAGAATAAAAAAACTCCAAAAGAAAATTACATTATTATCAATAAAATTCAACCCTTTATAATCATAATAAGATTCTTAAAAAGAATAATAGATTATAAAATTAGGAAGAAAATATAAAAACATTTGATGAAAAATTTATTAGTTATTACGTTATTTTAATCTAACAACTCTTCTGTTATACTTTTAATTATTTTTATTTATAGAGTTTCTGTTTTGGAATGAGTTTTTCTTTAACCGTTAATGACCTTTGATTTCTAATTACATTTTTAATTAATTTTTGCAACTTTTTCTTTTAGAGCATTGTTTTTGAACTTTGAATAGGGTTGGAACCAAGAGAACTGTTACACACCTTCTCAGTCGGTTGGTCGCCCTGCAATTCTCCTTCCTCTCAAACACACTTTCTTTGCACCTCTTGCCTCACTACTCCTCATCTACAAGAACTTCGAACTCGAATGGTACTTGCAAAAGCCACTTCGATGCTCAAGTAAGACTTCGACACTCGGTATACAGTCTAATTAGCACTAAATGATGACGTACCTGATCCTTGGGATCTGTGTTTATTTATATTAACTATTGTGGGCCCTTTGTTGTTATTGGGGCTAATATAAGTGTATTAACTAATGCTAGATCATTGATCAGTTTCGTTATCAGTTATCTCGGTCGGCCTTGACCAGTTGCTGGGGCTCTTAGTCGATCGTACGGTCCCGACCAGTACACTTGCTCCCTAGGCTCGAGGAAGTTAAATCCAAAGAGTCTTTGTGATGGTTGCGCTTTTTGAGGCCAGATATGATGTTGGTGGCGCCAAACGCGTGATGTAACGCGTAATGATGGCTTAGGTTTTTTGGCGCCATTTATTTTGGGTCGTTGGATCAAGGGAGATCTAATGGTTGAGATGAAGGAGACATTCGCTCTTCCTCTCTCCTCAAGGGCTATAAATAGTGGTCTCCCACTGTTCCGTCTCACTGCTCCTTTGCTCTGACTTCTGAATCCCCCATCATTTTGGCGAGGTGTTTTCCATTCCTTATGAGAGGTTAGTCATGTGTTCTCCTAGCTTTTCGTCTTCTTTTTTGTCTTCCTCTTCCCCTGATTCCTCCACGACTGAGCCTTTGTCAATCAAGGAAATTCAAGCGTTGCCCCTCGAGGAGACTTCTGTGAAGGTTAATGATCCGAAGGATGCTGCAAAACAGGTAGACCTTGCCGAAGAGTCATCCCATCATTCGGGATTTGACTGGGTTGACCCCAAGGTGAATAAGTTCATCTCTGTGTACAAGGATACGTCCTCTATTACCTCTTTTGTGAATAAACATAATCTATTGAAGCCGGATGCTACTGATGACATCTTGGCCTATCTTAGAGGGTCCTTTTTTCTTCATTTATTCTTGTCCTGTCTCCGGTTTACATGCCGCTCTCCCTTTTGATGATTTTACCGTGGGTGTCCTCCGGGAACTCAATGTAGCTCCCTCCCAACTTCATCCAAACACTTGGGCTTCTCTCCAAACTTTTCGTCTTATCTGCGATATGTTCTGTCTTTCTCCGACTCCCTCCACCTTTCTTCATTATTACACCTCCCACCCAACCGACCCTGTAAGATGGTTATCGTTGATTAGTTGGGCGGGTAATATACTTTTTGCTCCCTTCACCTCCTCCTACAAAAACTTTAAGGAAAAATTTTTTAAACTCTTCATCGAGCCCGAGGGTAGGTGATACAACCCAAATAGCCAAGAAGATGACCAAGGACACAAGAGACATTTCACACTTTGATAAGTCATCTCAGCATCCAAGACAAGACCCCACCAAATATCGAAAGGACCTCAACAGAAGAAGAACTGGGCACAAACTAGAGCATCAGATGTTCTTTCTTATGGTCTTCTTACAAGACAAAATGTTTGTAAATAAATTGGGCTCACTTTAGGGGTCTAAATAGAAAAATAAATTAGAGTAGGGTGTGCTTAGTAATTTGAGTAGGGTGTGCTAGTAATTTGGGCTTGTGCCAAGCCCACCTTTCATGACAAGTGCTTCTAGATTTAGGGTTTCTTTGACCTACCTTCTAGAAGGTTTCTCACAAATGACACCCCGACCCCTCTATCTTGTTCTCCAAGACACTCTCTCCTATAAATAGAGTGTCTTGCCTCATGTATTTACAACTAGATTTTGATTATAGTAAAGAAACGCCACATGAGTGATTAGTGAGCTTTGTCTCCTAAATATTTTGGGTCTTATCTTAAGTGTGTGAGCATTTCAAGTGGCAGCTCCTCCTTCACTTATCTCGGGGTTTCCCACCCTCCAAGTGACGTGTTCATCCTCTCCATTCTCCATAAGCTTCATTAATCTCATTTCTTTCCATCCTTCCATTTCTCCTTATATGTTACTTGTTCATGTTCTTATTGATGTCTTTTTCCATTTGGTCATCTTCTTCATTCCTTGCTTCACTTTATGCCATTTAATTTCCGCCCCTTCATCATAGTCACTCTATGCTTGTGTTTTTCCTTTTACCCTCTAGAAGTGAACCTTCACACTTACTTAACCACTTGGCTAAGTTCGTGTCCAGTGTGTATCTTCTTTGGGTCTCTCACCATAATTGCTAAAAATAAAAAAATCATAAACAAGAACAACCAATTAAAATGTGCAATTTTAAAATTAACTCACATCATGTGGTATTTATAGCATGGTTATTTTGTGCTTATTTGCTTTGAGTTGATTTTGGCCCTTTAAATTCTAACACATTTAAATTTTTGCTTTTACCTTCAAGCAATTTCAATTCCGCCTTTACATTCTTGTCATTTATAATTTCATTTTTTATTCATTAAGCACTTTAAATTCTGCTTTTGAATTTTATTTTGTGTCAAATTTTTTTTCTTACATCTTTTGCTTGAGTCATATGTTCTTAGTGTTCTAGGAGTCTTAATTCCTTTCTACTTATTTTGATTTTAATTGTTAAGAACAAAAACAAATTAAAAGTTGTTTTAGTCGTGGTTGATTTAATTCCAAACATAGAATGCAAGTGTTCATATGATTTGAATCCAAACCCAACATTTTTTTTTTGGATAAGTGAAAAGTGGAATGATGAAAAAAAAAAAGCATGCAAAAAGGATATGGAACTTTTGACTCCATAAAAACAAAGACAAAAGAGTTTTGAGAAGCATTCACATTTCAACTTTCACTTTGCAAATTACTAAAGCAGATTCCAAGTATATGACAAATTGTGTTCATACTTGAGGAGTTTAATCCTTCTTGCTTTCACAATTTCTAAGAACATTCAAACCTTCATAATTAAAGTTTAAGTAAGTTTCTTTGAGTCTTTTTAAGTGCTTTTCTTGTTTGTCTTCTCAAAGTTTTGTCATTCTCCTAAATTCTAATTTGGTTTAGCTTTCTTGCTTTTTAAGCTTTTCTTGCTTGTCTTTCAAATTTTCTTAGGTTTTGTTGTGGGAATCTTGGGTGAGCAAGTGTAAGAGCTTTGTCATATTTCACTTGAAGTGCTTATTACCAAGTGTTGACCTTTGTGTTTAGAGTGTAAACCTTTCTTGAGTGCATCACTTTTTCTTTCCTCCTTTACTAAATAGCCGAGTGATTCAAGTGAGACGTGGATAAAATTGTTATTTTTCACTAATTGTTTGTTTCCTTTTTGTGCAAATCATGGCTCATTTGTCTTTAGGAGAATCTTCAAATCTACAATCTCCTCATAAGGCATTTCTTTTAGGAGAGCTTGCAGAAACCAAGAGGACATTAGCCCAAAAGGAAGAGGAGATGAGACAATTAGTGGAAAGATTTGATGATATTTGTGAGTGGTCTAATTTGTGACCTTCTTTGTCATTTTATGGGCAATCCGATCGCAGTAGCATAATAATTCTAAAAAATCTATATTGTTTATTGAAAGTAAACTCCAAATGCATTTTTATTGATAAATTTGTGAGAGTTAATGACACATGCATTTACATAGACCAGTGTCTGGATCACAATACTTATCACATGGTGGAGAACAAAAAGGACAATCAGATGCAGTTATACATTTTCCTGGCTTCCCTAGTATGGTCGTCTTGCACTTACAAACTTCATCAACACAAATGGCTGAATCTTTACATAAACTTAACTTCCCCTTGCAATCATCATTTTTCTTACATGTATCCTCATCTAAAGCAAACCCTACAAAACATACATCCCAATGTTACAATATAAATTCATGTTAGCTATAAAACTTTTAAATCACTAAAAAAAAAAAACTAAATTCAAAAAGGTAATTTATCAAATGCTAAAATAGAAAAATCTCAAATAACTTACCATTACAAGCTATCAAAGCAAAAGCAAAAATAAGTGCTACCAAAGCAACCTTCACTAGAGCATCCTTTGCCTTCTTTTACTTTACTACCTCTTAGACTCACTCTTCGGTATTTTTTACTTCTCCTTCATGATTCAAGTCATCCACATATTTATAGTACTATATTAGTGTTAAAAGATAAATTGAGGTTATATTTAGTGTAAAAGTGACAATTAAGAAATTTATGTATCCTTTTTAGAGTAAGAAATAAATGTATTAAATATTTACTTTATTACATATTTGGTGAGTCAAATTTTTTTTATGTAACACTCTTTCCTTATATTAAAATAATATTTTATTATTTAAAACATATTAATTGAGTTTGAAATACTCATTTAATGAATGTAACATGGTTTTTATTTTAATAAATAATTCAAATTGTATCATAAATATATTCATTTTATACTTCTAGAAATCAATGTAACATGAAATTACACAAATTAATTTAGTTCTCTTTCATGATTCAAGCGATGTACAAATTTATAGTACTATATTAGTGTTAAAAATAAGGAAAAAATGCATTAAATGTGTTACTTTATTAGATGATTAGTCAGTAAAACTTTTTTTTATATAACACAATTGTCTTATATTAAACTAATATTCGATCATTTAAAACATATTAATTAATTTTTAAATATTCATTTAATAAATGTAAATGGTTTATATTTTAATAAATAATTAAAATTGTATCATAAATATATTCATTTTATACTTCTATTAATAAAGTAAATTCCTATGTACACAAATTCTTATCATTTTATCCTTTAAGGAGATTTTTTAACTTGATTTATTTTATATTCAAAATAACATTGAAAATGATAGAAACGGTAAGAAATTAAACCACATTGTTAAATTTGATATTATTAAAACGTTAATTAATTTGTGTGAGTTCATGTTCCTTTGATTTCTAGAAGTATAAAATGAATATATTTATGATAAATTTTAATTATTTATTAAAATATAAACCATTTACATTTATTAAATGTATATTTAAAAATTAATTAATATGTTTTAAATGATCGAATATTACTTTAATATAAGACAATCGTGTTATATAAAAAAAGGTTTTATTGACTAATCATCTAATAAAGTAACACATTTAATACTTTTTTTTCTTTATTTTTAACACTAATATAGTACTATATAAATATGTACATCGCTTGAATCGCTTGAATCCTGAAAGAGAACTAAATTAATTTGTGTGAGTTCATGTTACCTTGATTTCTAGAAGTATAAAATGAATATATTTATGATACAATTTTAATTATTTATTAAAATAAAAACCATGTTACATTCATTAAATGAGTATTTCAGACTCAATTAATATGTTTTAAATAATGAAATATTATTTTAATATAAGAAAAGAGTGTTATATAAAAAAAGTTTGACTCACCAAATATGTAATAAAGTAAATATTTAATACATTTATTTCTTACTCTAAAAAGGATACATAAATTTCTTAATTATCACTTTTACACTAAATATAACCTCATTTTCTCTTTTAACACTAATATAGTATAAATATGTGGATGACTTGAATCATGAAGGAGAAGTAAGAAATATTGAAGAGTGAGTCCAAGAGGTAGTAAAGTAAAAGAAGGCAAAGGATGCTCTAGTGAAGGTTGCTTTGGTATCACTTATTTTTTATTTTGCTTTGATAGCTTGTAATGGTACGTTATTTGAGATTTTTCTATTTTAGCATTTGATAAATTACCTTTTTGAATTTAGGTTTTTTTTAGTGATTTAAAAGTTTTATAGCTAACATGAATTTATATTGTAACATTGGGATGTGTGTTTTGTAGGGTTTGCTTTAGATGAGGATACATGTAAGGAAAATGATGATTGCAAGGGAAAGTTAAGTTTATGTAAAGATTCAGCCATTTGTGTTGATGAAGTTTGTAAGTGCAGGACGACCATACTAGGGAAGCTAGGAAAATGTATAACTGCATCTGATTGTCCATTTTGTTCTCCACCATGTGATAAGTATTGTGATCCAGACACTGGTCTATGTAAATGCATGTGTCATTAACTCTCACAAATTTATCCAATAAAAATGCATTAGGAATTTACTTTCAATAAACAATATAGATTTATTAGAATTACTATGCTACTACGATCAAATTGCGCATAAAATGACAAAGAAGATCACTGGAGATAACTTACAACAAAGACACTAGAAAAAACATTGCAGTCTAGTTGTCTCTTAATCATCAAGAGGGGGTGAATTGTTTTCATAGGTTTTTCACAAAGATTGGAAGTGGAGTGAAAAGATTTGTATAATCAACTAATTGATTTTCTGTTCAATTGGATAAAAATTTTGATTAATAGTTCTTTATGAAAAATCAACCAGTTGTTTTATCGAAACAATTGACTGTTTTTAGAAGAAAACAAAAGAACAAGATGTAAAACAATATATAAGAGTAGGGAAAGAGAGATTCACACAGAGAGATTTATACTGGTTCACTCTTAACCAAGAGTTACATCCAGTCCTCAGCTAACCATTGAGAATTCACTGTGCAATCAAAACTAGATTACAAAACACACACCATCTTGAACTCTTCAAGAACACACAACCCAATTTAATCATACATACAATTATACATAATAAAGAATATCAATTGAAAATCAATAAATTATTTATAATCTAATTACAAAATCTAATTAAAAATTATTAAATTAATTATAAATACTAAATAATATTACTCTAATTACAATCTAACAAATTAATAATTCTATCCTAGCCTAAAAATTAACATAATATAAATTAATTATAAATAAAAATTATAATAAATACTAAAATATAAAAGTTAATAATACTAAAAAAATATTAAAAACAAATTACCAACCTGCAGTGAAGGGCAGCGACAACGGCGACAACAAAAACAATGAAGAGGGCGCAGTGGTAGCAACGAAGAGAAGAAGCAAAACAAAGGCAATGCAAACCTTGAGCAATGAACCAAATGAGTGGAATGAACAATGACCAATGAGAGAAAAAGAAATAAGCAATGAGAGAATGTCGCAATGAGTGTAAATGTGAGGGAAGAACTTACAAAGGTCTGTAGAGATGAAGAACCAGAGAGACATTCGCAAAGAAGACAAAACAAAAGAACGAAAGCAGAGGTGGACTTCGAAATAAAGGAATTTAAGGGGTCTAAAACGGTGATTCTTAGGTAAAAGCACCATCTTAGACCCAATTAGTCCATTAGAATATACAATGGTTTCACCCTAACTGCCGTCTTAAACCCAATCTCTTTGGTCTAAAACATTTGTTCCTCCCACAATCGTCATTTTAGACCCGTTTTAATTTAAAAAATGCCACCACATTTTGATGGACAACGTTTGACAGAGAAACCGATATATATATATTAGGTGTCATAAATGGACTTTTTTTCACTAGTGGAAGTCAATTATTTTTATTTGGATTCACTCAAAGACAAAGTACTATTACACACTTTAAACATAATTAAAATAAATAATCTTTTTTTAACTTAATTTATTTCATATTCAAAATAACATTGAAAATGACAGAAAATATTACCATTATTAATATTCATATTAATAGTATTATCTATAACATTAATAAAGTGAATTTCTCTATTTGATGGACACAAATTCCTATCATTTTATCCTTTGAGTAGCATTTTTTAACTAATTTATTTTATATTCAAAATAACATTGAAAATGATAGAAATGGTATCATGGCTTATAAATTTGATATTCATAAAACATTTGACACTCTAAGTTGGAATTTCTTATTGCTGGTTTTGAAACATTTTGGATTCCATCCTTCATTTTTTAGTTGGATTAGTACTATTCTTCGATCAACTATGCTATCTATTAGGATAAAGGGAAGTTTTGTGGGCTTTTTTCCTTATATTAGAGGTGTGAGACAAAGTGATCCTTTATCTCCCTTGCTTTTTTGTCTTGCAAAGGAGGTTTTGAGTAGAGACATTTCTAAGCTTGTGAATGATAAGATGATTCTTCCTATGGCTACCCTTAAAGGATATATTACTCCTTCTCACATTTTATATGTTGATGATATATTTGTTTTTTGTAGGGCAGATAATAAGTCCCTTAAAAATTTAAGTGTTTTTCTTCAAAAATATGGTGATTTTTCTGGTCAGTATGTTAACAATTCTAAAAGTAACTTTTTAACTATGGATAGTTATGCAAGATTCATTACAAAACTTCAAAGTCATCTTTCTTGCAGTCATGGTCTTTTACCTTTTAATTATTTAGGGGTGCCTATCTTTATTGGTGCTCCCTAGATTAGGTTTCTTCAACCTTTGGCTAATAATGTCAAATTGAAGCTTACATTTTGGAAAGGAACTTAGCATGATGGGTCAGATCCAGTTGGTTAATATTGTGGTTACTGGTTTCCTTGCTTATAGTTTTAATGTGTATAAATGGTTTGCTTCCATTCTTAAGCAAATAGAGTAATGGACTAGAAATTTTATTTTGGCTGGTGATATTATGAAAAAAGGCATATCTACGGTTAATTGGGCTAAAATTTGTTCTCCTCTTGAGAATGGAGGATTGAAGATTAATAACCTCTAGTATGAAAACAATGCTTACCTTTTCAAGCTTACTTGGAACTTTGCTTATAGTAATAAGCCTTGGTCTCTTCTCCTAAAAGGCAGAGTTCTTAAATCTGAGTACGAACTCAGATTGCCTTATAGATCCTCTTCTATTTGGCCTGGGATTAAAAAGTTTTATGACACTATTTTGCAACATACCTCTTGGACTATTGGTACAGGTACTGTTATTAATTTCTGGAATGATAAATGATGTTCTTCTATTTGTTTATCAAACATTGCAGGGGTACCAGATGGTTTTGGAACCTTGGGGTCTACAGCCTCTGAATTCTGGAATTGTAGTGATTGGATTATTTCATCAAATTTACAACAGGTGAATCATTTTTTTGAATATATCATGATTAGGTAGGAATAGGATGCTCCTAATTGGACTCTAGAAGACTATGGTAGTTTCACTCTCGAATCTGGTAGGAAATTTTTTTTAGATCCAAGAGTTCCTTATGGTAAGAGTAAGATCATTTGGTCTCCATATATTCCTCCTTCCAAAACTTTGGTACTCTGGAATGTTTTTCATGGGCGACTTCCTACGGATCATCACATTCAGCATAGAGGTTTACATTTATGTTCTATGTGTACTCTTTGTGAAAAGTAGGAAGAATCTATTCAATATTTATTTTTTGAATTTCCTAATGCTTTGCTTATTTGGAGTTGGGTTCGACAAATTTTTCTTAATTCTCATTTCCTTAATGTGGATGATCTTCTTTCTTTTATTAAGACCAATGGTAGTCCATTGGTTAATTTGATTAAACATGTTGTGATTACCTTCTCTATTTGGATGATATGGTGTATGAGAAATTATGCTGGATTTCAGAATAAGATTGATCTTTCTAGGGCCATTTCCACCATTAAGGATTTCTCTTGCCTAGTCGGTAATTCGTCTAAAAGCTATATGAGGAATGATATGTTTGACTTCAATGTGCGTAAGTTCTTTGATATTAATACTCATAATGGCAAAATTCTTCATCCTCTTCTTGTTAGATAAAAATTTCCTTCACCATGTTGGGATAAAATTAATACTTATGGTGTTGCTAGGGGTTTTCTTTGTCTTGCTGCTAGGGGTTTTCTTTGTCTTGCTGCTTGTGGTGGTACTTTTCGTGGGAGTTTATTAGTGGTTTCTCTACTTTTCTTGATATTCAAAATTGCTATGGTTGTTGAGTTTCATGGGGTTATACATGTCATAGAAGAAGCTAAAAAGATGGTTCTTATTAGTTTATGCTTGAATGTGATGATACCTTGGTTTGTGCTGCATTTACTGTTAGGACTAATGTTTCTTGGATTCTTCGTAATAGGTGGAACACTTGCCTTGATTATTGTGGGAAAATTAAGTTTATGATTTCTCACATTTTTCATGAAGGTAATGCATGAGCTAATCAGCTTGCTAATTTAAGGTTTATTGATAGAGAGCAATTTCATTGGTATAATTGCCGAAATTGTGAAAAGCAGTAAGTGTAGGGTTCAGAGAGCTCTGTAGAGAGGAGAGAAGACTGAGAGTTTCAGAGAGAGTATCAGGGTTTGAGAGAGGAGAGGTATGAGAGTTTCAGAGAGAGGGGAAAGTGGAGTATGCATGAGAGAGAGAAATGGAAGCTTTAAAAAGTACTACATGGTGTCTTTTAATTGGCCCACATGGTATGTTTTCATCGGTGCACTCTTTGTTATTTTTAGTATTAAATCATTTTGAATTTTTTTTGCAAAAATTTTTGGTGCTGACATGTGGAAAATGTTACCTTGGAAGTGGGATCCATTTATATTATTTATTATAGATAGATTATAGATATAGATTCATAGTTCAAAAATACTTGGTCCAATTAATATTTTACTTTACTTAACTCAAAATACAATATCCAAAAATAATTATTAAACTACTTAGTACAATTCTTACAAAGCTAAAAAAAAATCTTTATTATGAGTACTTCTCTTTAGTATGACTCTATCTTTTTCTATTTCTTAGTGAGCGGTTTTGAGCCGGATGATTTCTATAATCATTTAGTAAAAATTTCTTTCAATTGAAGGAGTAATTTTTCTCCTTATAAATATGTTTGCCCGTCTCATTTTCAGTTCCGAAAAAGATATTTAAAAAATTTAGATTTTCATTTCAAAATATTCATTGTGTAATAAAAGATTGTGAACAAAAATATTTATAGGATATAAAATGTTGACCTTGAAGTGAGAACGTCATGAAATTGGGTCAAAGAGCATCGGCCGAAGCAAAACTTAGATAATTGAGGGTAATAATGTAAGTAAAAGGATTTTTTAAACGAAAAAAAAAATAATTGAAAAAAGATTAAATGAATTTGCAAAGATAAAAACGAAAAAAAGAAGTTATAAGCTAAATGTTAATTGTAATGCAGATTTCGTTTGACATTTTTTTTTCTATTACATGCGATAATTAATTTTAAATACCATAACTTATTAAAAATAAGTAAAAAGGGCTAATTAAAAAAATAAGGTAAAATAAATGAAAATATAAAACAATTTTCACTTAATTTAAAATAAATTGTTTTTATGTTAAAAGCATTTTTAAGGAAAAAACAATAGTTGGGTCCAGCACCTAAGAACCACCTAACAATTGTCACAATTATTTAGTGTTATTTATCACTTCACTGATAATTGTTACAATTGTGATTGTCACCTTATTTATAGCCATTTAAGCCCAAAAATCCTGAAATTTTTGCTCACCCTCTTAGCCTAGAAGACCCTTAGTTTGTTCCTTTCACCTAATTTTATTGTAGATGTGGCTCTGGGCATGATAATCACCGTAGGGAATTCAAACCATGAAAGCTTTAAGTACATAAACTTCACTAGTTATGTGAACTTTCATGATACAGTGGATGTTGAAGTTGCAACAGGGGCATAAGTCTCAGCCCATTCCTTTAACATAAAAGAATATGCCACAGTAAGAAAATACACTTCCAAAAGATGTTGTAATTCTTTTTTATATTTCAAAAGGCACATTTCTCGTATTGTTTGATATAGTATTTTATTTCTGGTGTTGATATATTAACTTGCTTTAAGATTTTTTGTTGTTCCTTTTTATGGTGGTCCATACAAAATGAGAAAAGGGTCAATTGGTACAAATAGAAGGACCCCAGAGGAGAGGCCCAAATTCAAAACTAGGCCTTTCAAAAAAAAATTTGGACTATACAAACTACAAGGCCTTACAAATACTAATTGATCATAAGCTACAATATTGTGTGTGTAGAAACATGGACTGTGTTGCATATGGTTAGACTAAGACACAGTTCACATATTAATTCATGGAACCTTCCCTACTTTGTATTCAAATACCTACCACAGTTACAAACTAAGATTAATTAGGGGATGCAATTACCTATTAGAGGCTAATGACTCCAAAGTACAGTTAACTTAGGCTAAAATTCGAAATTGTGTTTTCAAAATTTCAAGTTTCAAAGTTCTCAAATAAGGGCACTAACTTTGATGGCTCCATCTTCTATCTTGAATTGAAGTTTTGGATGTGAATTGGATTTGGAATCCTGAAAGGTAAGAGGTTCAGCCAATTTACCATAGGAGGTGCAAGGATGAGATTAGAAGACATATATCCTAGGAAGAAAGAGACAAGTATATAACAATGTAATTTTGGCAGCATAACACTAGAATTCATAATTTGATTTTAGACTAGTCTTGTACCTTTATTTATAGGTGAAGTGGCCATCCAATTAAAGAGAAAAGAGGAAAACAATTTGAATTCAAATTTGTCACCTAAGCTAGTTACACTTAAGTTTTAACAAGTCAAGCAAATTTGCATTCAGAAAACAAATGGTTTGTAGACTCCTCTTTCACCGTACAAAGACAACATAAAATACTATCAACAATGATCCCACGTCTTGCCAAGTTGACCTTGGTAGCAATCTTATTTTTCAGAACCCTCCAAGCAGTGACATGAGTTGAGGACAAAGCCTTAATCTTCCAAAAAATTTTATACAAACTCTTGGGATCCCCATCTACCTTATCCCTTAAAAAATCATACACTGAATTAACTGAATACTCAAAGCAGTCACCAACCTCCTAAACCCATCTATTCTCGTTTTCTAAAGAGAGGCTCGAAACTTGCACTACCTCAAGAAGCTCACTAACCTGGTCATTTTCCCAATAAAAAAGTCCCCTTCTTCAGGAAAATTCCCACACCCAAACGTTGTTAACCCAATCCCCATAACGAAAAACCTTAACATCTTTGGTTACTAACAGAGAGAAAAGCTTTGGGAATTTACTTTTTAGAATACTAGAACCCAACCAATTATCTTCCCAAAAAAATAAATCATTTCGATTACCAAAGCCCCACCTGAAGTGATCTTCAAAAGACCTTCCCCAAACCTCCAACTTCCAGACCTCCTTCAAATCTCTCCATCAAAGGGAGTCTAAGTTGTGAAACTATTTCTCGTTTAAACTTCTCCAACCACTATATTTAGACTCAAGAATTTCCTTCCAAAGTCCTCCCATAATCAGACTCAGACACCTAATATTAAGGAGCCTAATATTAAGGATGCCTAGACCGCTTACTTCCTGAGACTCGCACACCTTGTTCCATGACATCGAGGCAATTTTCCTCCCTTCGGATCCCAATAAAACTTATAAAATAAAGCTTGTAGATTTTATAATGAGTTTAAATTTTGACTAAACTAATTAGTTTCATAAACTAAATTGTAATGTAAATATCTGCAGGTGTTTATGAAAATAGTATAAACCATTGAAGAAAATATTTTTCAAATCTAAAGAGAAAATAACAAAGTAAACAATTTTAAAATTTTAAAATTGGATGTGGAAACATGAGAACAAAAGAGTATCTCGAAGTATATAAGAATGTAAATGTGAATAAGCAAATGAAGAATTATGGGAAGAATATGAAATTTGACAATCTTAAATAACTGATACAAAGAATCTGGTAAATAGAAATAACACGAGCATGTATCTTTTTCACATTTGGCGTTATTAGTGTTTTATATGTATTTTTCCACTCCTAAAATGTTACTATAAATTTTTATTTATAGACCAATTTCGAAAGTTATTCTCTCAACAAAAGCCAATTCAAAAATAAACTTCTTCCATTTTTTATGATTTCATTGAATTTAAAAATCATACTCATCTTTAAAGTGGTGTGATTGATGTTTCAAAAATATTTATTCTTGTTCAGTTGAAGATTTGGTTGTGGATCACCTCAAAGACATCTTTATCTTTTTTTTTATATTCTGACTGGTGTCTTGATCATTTGGTTTGTATAAGGTTAATTAATTGATGTTTTTATGCAAAGTTGGTTTGTCCCTTTGTTGTTTACATGAGCTTTGTTATTTTTTGGTATGAGGTTTGTTGATACTGGTAGGGAAAGGTTAACATTTTAGTTTTTAGATTTATATAAGGGTTGAACTATTCCTAAAGTGATTTACATTAATTTATTCTTTGTTGCTTATAAAAAAAATTACTTTGTTTCATTTCTTGATTATAATACAAATTAATTTCACCAAGTTTAAAGTTCTTCTTGTCCTTATTCATAATAGGATTCCTTAACTTTATTCTCCTTCTTTTAACTACTAATCACAACTCACCATTTCAATAAATTAATCTACGTGTAAATATACCTTTTCATCTATCTTTTCATGAAACCATTGAAGCATCTTAATTTCTTTCCACACTTTCAATTGACAACCTTATACAAAAGCAATATACTGACTTTTTTACACCCTTACATAGGCTATTCAACCTCACAATTCCGGGCACCAAAATTCTCTGACCAATTCATCTTTGATTACATGGAGCCATGTGCGTTCATTCGAAATGTTGTTGTCTAGGTTTATTTGACACACTACAAGATAAATCTGATTTAGCCATTTGTGGAGTTGGATCAGCAAGTAATTCCCTATTTCCAGTGCATATTTTTTTATTGGTAAATAAAAAATCAATAAATAAAAATATTTAAATAATAATTCAACTTTTATGAAAAAAAATTACACAAAATAGTTCTACAAAATTCTTACATATAATCTCAATGAGATTCAACACGATAAAAAAAAAAAAAAAAAAACCTAAAAAACTAAATGCACAGAATTCGTAACGTGTACTAAGACATATTATTTTTTATAATATAACTTTTTTTACATTTTTTGTGTCTTTCATACAATTATAATTTGAACCAGTCTTGTGTAAGAAGAGGAAAGGGACGTTTGGCGTGGCAAGAATGGTATATATCAGTTGACGTATGAACCAAACTTCTGCATGGAGCCAAATTAATTATTGACCAGGATAGTGTTGTTGATGTGTGTAGTCTAAAGTATGACAAAAAAAAAAAAAAAAAACATAGTTGATTAAGTCAAATATTAAAATCTAGCAACAAAGAAAACATCATTGATCGACCAACAAAAGTACCACGAAAAGCAAAACAAAATTGATCAACTATATCATAAGAAATTATTTTACATACAACTTTGACTGAACACCTAATTGTAGGCTTTAAATAACGTAATACGTAATCTATTTCTATCTATATTGATACTTTGCTATCCGCAGATATTTTTGTTTAATTTTTTTCAGCATTATTTAATATTAAAAAGTTCGTAAATAGTCTTTTAATTAAAATTGCTCCGACTTTTAGTCCTCCTATCCCAAAATGTAAGAGTTTAAGAGTTTTGCATGCTTTTAATTTTGAAGAATTAAATAATTATCAAAATAAATAAATAACACCATGTTTTATAACAGAAATTCACATATTTATTTCATCAAAAAAAATCATTAAATACAAATCAAGAGATAAAAAAAAATTAATTATTATATTAATTAATTATAATACTATTTTAAAGATTAAAATAATTATTAGTATCTAAATTAATTTCTACATTGATAAAGAGTTTCTAAATAAATATCTAATTAATTTTATAAACTATTTATTAATAATAAAAATTAATTTAAATATTAATAATATTTTTAATCTCTAAAATAATATTTAATTTAGTTAATATATTAATTAATTAATTTTTATTTTTTAAATTATTTTTTATTTAATAGTTTTTTTAATAATATTAAAATATAAATAATATTTTTTAAAAGAAAAATATCGCTGACTAAGTCGCACGTTATTAAAATCTAACCAAAAAAAAAATAGAACGTCATTAACTACTAGCTCACATATAAAAGCGGGCAAGAAAACATCCATTGAATCTTAAGTCAAGTTTTGCTGATGTAATAACTATTCAGATTATAATATTTTTTATTTATTAAATATCGTAGACTCTTAACAAAAAATATTATTTTAATAAACTGTACTTACATAACAGAAAAATATTGAGTTATCATGAAGTTAATACATAATTTATTATCATGTTTAGACATTCAAAAAGTAAATTTATTAAAAATAGTAAGTTATTAAACAAGTACAGATTATTAAAATATTATTTTTTAATATGACTAGATAAGTAAAAAATATTTTAATATAATTTTATAAATTTACAAAATAAAATAAGTATAGTGGTGATTAGAAACAACAATATAACCTTATATTAAAATAAAATTTCATAATAATGTTAAAAAAAAATATTATAGTAATTTAAAGTTGTATAATTACTACTTATCAATTAGGTATTAGTTTTAAATTTTTACAGAATAAGGATTATTTAAAATTTTAAATTATATTTAGGTAACAATATATTTATATTTTTTTAAAATGAGTTACCCAGTAGATTAGAGATGAAAATAAATAATAAACGATTAATGATAAAATGAAATGAAAGGATAATTAGATAAAAAAAATTATTTAAGTCTAAAATATTATAATATTTAAAATAGAAATTTAACTAAAAATATTGTGTTGTGTTTAACTATTTATTATGCTGCATATATCTTGAATTATGCTTTCTACAACTAAATAATTATCAAACGACTTTGATTATATATCTCCGAAATACTCCAATATTGTGTTCTTTCTAAGAACTCTACTATCGGTAGATATAACTCCAATGTGTTTATTTCTCAAGCAACTCGAGTGGATAGATATAATACAAAGTTAAACATATTTCTTAAATAAACCTTATTTAACCGATCATAATTAAATGAATTTAATGCAAAATAATAATATCATTTATAAAAAATTGCACTCATAACTGCTTCAATTTTTTTTTTATTAATAATAAATAAATAAAATAAAATAAATAAATTTACAGATGTTCCAACATTTTTACAAAACAAGAATGCATATATTGGGTACTATTACTCCCATCCACCTAGCATCATATCCAAAAACACAAAATGGATGGAGCTGACAACCCTCCAATTAGCTACTACAATGAAGGTCAAAGCACACAAACTATTATACAAAGTCCAGCTGTTCTAATCCAACAAACACAACTTCAACAGTACAAGAAATTGAGCTTGAACTCCATAAATTTGGTAGACCACCCTGAGACAAAACATGTTTCATAAAAAATAGAAACAAGTTGCCAAGAAATGATAATGGTGAAGGAGGTGATAAAAAACTCTACAACACCTGAAAAGTTAAAAAACGGAAAAATTAAGTAGTCTATGTCCTTTGTGTATGCTTTAGTACTCCCATCAACAATTCAAAAAAATTTGATTAACAAAAAATCTAACATACATATTTCAAGCAAGATAAGAGGCACATTCACCATCCAACATAGGTAAATTTTGTTTTAGGAACTTACTCGTAATCTATCTCCAACTTTTTAACTTTGTCTCTGTAAAAATATCAACAACATCCACTACTCCCATTCTTAAAGATTATATTATTTTTATGGCTCCACAATACCCAAACCACTGGCATCCACATGCCTTTCCCAATATTGTTTTAGTTTTTGTTTAGTTCCATAACATTGTGTGAAGTGTTGCACAACCTTGTAATGCATAACAATAATAATGACAAGTCATCTATTGCATTGGTTCCAAACCCCCTTGCATAATTACACCTAAAAGACAGGAGATCAACACTTTCTTGTTCTAAGTGACAGAAAGGGCATATGCTACTAGACATAAGAATACCTCTACTACAGAGGTTGCCTTTCATTGTAATCCTACCTAACAATAGTCTCCAAGAAAAATGTTGTGCCAAAGGTAACAATTTAACTCTATAACTTTCTAAGAAATTGTCATATCAGAATTTTAATGTTGTTACCATTTTCTATTGACCAATCTAAATTATTAACAAACCAACTCCCAGAATTCTCACCTCTACAAGTTCTTCTTAAATCCTTTCACCACTATGAATCCTTCTTACTATGTTCCGAATCTATTAAAGTTCTCCAACTACCATGCTTTTATTATAGAATTTCCTTCCAAATTTTCCCACACCTATTTTCCATTTCCACTTCCCTAAAAGAGCCTTTGTTAAAAAGACTTAAATCCTTTATTCCCAATTCTCCGTGTTTCTTTGTTTTACATATACGATCCCATTTTACCCATATCATCCTCTTCCCTTCATTGCCCCAACCCTAAAAGAATTGCTTTTGAATACACTTAATGTTATTTACTATTGTTGTTGGCATCCTAAAAACAAAAAGTAAAATAGAGGCAAAGTAGTTATAATCGATTTAATAACGAAAACCATCCCAGCTAAAGACAAAAAAATTTCTTTCCATATAGGTAATCTCCCACTTATTCTTTTAATAACATCTTTCCTCATCCCCAAATTTCTAGGATTGCCCCCAATTATCATTCCTAAGTATTTGAACGACAATTCGTTGTTCCACAATTTAAAACTGCATGATATCTTTGTATTGTGTGACCCTGTACACCTACCTCCTATTTTAATTTTAAAGAAATTAGCTTTCAAACCAGAAACCAACTCAAAGAACCTAACTATGGACTTGATTACCGCAATATTGTGAACTTCGTCTTCACAAAAAAACAAAGTATCATCAACAAATTTTAACAGAAACACCATTAAATTTTTCCTTCCCACATATACTCCCTTTAACAACTGTTGTTGCACAACATTCCTTACTTAACTAGTAATACCCTCAGCTACAATTAAATATAGGAAAGGGGCAAGAGCATCCCCATGCCTTAAGCCTTTGGACGAATAAAACTCTCTAAGTGGGTTGCCATTGATCAACAAAGAGACAAATGATGAAACTAGACACTCCCTAATCCAATTTATCTAGGTTGAACTAGAGCCTAATCTTTGCATCATGTCAAATAAAAAAAATTCCCTCTTATAGAGTCACATGCTTTCTCAAAATACAACTCTTCTTATTAAACCTCACCTCCTTAATTGTTTCATTTGCCACTAGGACACTATTTAGCATACCCCTACCTCTAATAAAGCTGACTGAGCTTGATCAATAACCTTAATACACCCTTTAGTCTTATAGATAGGATTTTTTATATGATTTTATACATGCAGCCCACTAGGGATATTTGAAATCGTCCAAGCTATAGGGATTATCACATTTCAGAATTATAACTATAAAAGAGACATTACCTCCCTTTGGCCATCTTCCATCTTTATAGAATTTGTTAACAACACCTATTATATCCCTTTTCAATGTGTTCCTGAATTTTTTGATAAAGTTAAAATTGAACCCTTCTAGGTCAGGATTCCTATCATCACAATCCCAAACAACCCCCCTGACGTGATCCTTAGAAAATTCCTCAATGATTTTTTCATTGTCTTGTGTAGTTATAGAGTTAAATTGTATATTTTCTAACTTAACATCAAAACCATGTATTTCCTATAAATCTCTTCTCAAAGAACCTTATAACCTCATATTTGATTACCAATAGATCCTTACATCAGGCATCTTGCACAATTAGTCCAATAAATGTACTTTTGGATTTTCTCCAGTTAATTGTTGAATGAAAAAAATCAAAAGTTCATATCCCCAACCTCTAACCACCGAACCCTAGATTTTTGTTTAAACATTGATTCCTACCTCAAGTTCACCCTTTCTAGTTGAGTTAGAAACTGAATTCTTTTGTTCCTTTTAGTTTCCCCCAACAAGGCCACAATGCTTACTATTTGGCCAGAGATCCAAGCAATCCCTAGAAAAGAAAGGTATAAATAACAAAAGCAGATATGTTTTGGGTTTAGAAAAACAAGTTTTACAGTGTTGTTTACTCTCATTCTGGGATTTATCGCACCTTATTCTTTGAGTGTTTTTATTTTAAATTTGTACAAGAAAGTCCTCATTGTGTTGTTGAGTTGTGGTTAAAATTTGAGCCTCAAATTCGTTCTACAAAATGTTCAATAAATTTTAGATTTATCTCTATCAGTGCTGAAAGAAAGGTTCATTTCTGTGACATAATGCTTCACTTTATGTCAAACTATTTTAATTGTTTATAATTGAATACTCATTATTTTGACTTGAAATTTTTTTTGTTTGATCAAAAGTTGTGTTGAGGTTCTTGGATAAAATTTTCATCAACATATTCTTGCTGAAATTGTTTTCATAAATTTTGAACTGGTTAGTGCCGGTTACTCTAGATTTTTTTGTTTTGTAATCCATTCTAAAGCTATTCTTAGGTTCCATTTGTTTGTGCTAACTTTTCTTCTTTCCTTTTGTTGTTTGTCAATTTTTGGCTTTCCATTGTTGTTTATCTCATTAAATTTCTTTTGGTTTAACTTTCCAAATTTTGATTTTCTTGTTTATTGGATTCAATTTTTAGGGAAGGGCTTGGTGAATCAAATTTTGGTTTTGAGGAAGAGGACTCTGGGAATTCTTCTTTGAGGGTGATACTTGACCTAAAAAAATTTTATAAAAGAAGAGAAGAAGACAAGAAATTTCAGAGGACAACTTGAATTCATCCTCCACATCAAGAAGCTTCAATCACTAATGGAGTTCATCAAAATTGTGTTCTATTTTTGCTCTTGAATTTTTGTATCACAAAACCTTTGTGTAATTATACTTTTAGGTTGATTGGGAATTTGCTCCAACGATAATTCCAATAAACATTCTAATAGTTTACACATGCATTAGTGGTGAAAGTGTGACAATGGGCTCTTAGTGTCAATTGCACTTTCACCTTAGGATTCAACTTGTTTACTTTCACTAGCATTTACTTTCTTGCCTTTATTTTTACTTTAATTTTCCTTTTGCTTATGTTTATGTCTCTGTAATACGTAGGATTTAAATATCTTGCTATTAATAGATCTTCCTTTGATCTTAGGATCATTTTATTGTATTCACGTACTCATATTCATTTATGGTTTTGAAGTTCTTTTAGGGAACATTTGTGAGAACTATCTAAGGTAAGCTCTAGCTAGGAAAGTCTTGGTACTTAAGTGGTCCATTTGACTCACCTCACTTTCCTGGGTATGACCTTGGAAAAAAAATCATACTTCATTCCTTGATTTACTTCACAAAAATAAAAATATTTTCGAAAATCTTTGATCACTCAAGTTGATTTGTTAATCTTTGTGAAAAACTTTTTGTTCTAAATCAACAATGAGTGATCCCTCACATCAATCTAGTGTTCATGGTAATCCTAAACCTCACGATTCTAATGATGTCCATGAAACAATAGCACAAAAAAAAATAAAGAAGAAGATATTTATGAGTTGAAGGATAAACTTTTACAACTTCATAGATAAATTAGATATTTCTACGTGTTCGCTTTCTATTGCTTCTCTTGGTACACTGGTTCAACTTCTTGTAGTTACCATAAAGTTCTTTGGAGTCTTTCTCGCCCCACGGTGGACGCCAATTATTCTTGTCAGCATCACTCAAATCTTGGTCCTCAACCTCAAGTGGAGGGTGGTGTACCTGCAAAAGGTACTCTAATGTTTAAGTTAATATTCAAAATATAGTGGTTGAGAGTAATAAATATTGTTGAATGCATACTTTGCCTTGGTTGGTCCGCATATTTATAGGGTCATAGTGGACTTTCAATGTTGCGCCAAGATTAACATGAGCCATTAGGCAATTAGTGTTAGGTAGCATTCCGTACCATGATTAAGTTAATCATATTATATTTAGGGATGCCCTTTATTTTTCGAGGGTTGATTTCAACCATGCCACTGATGACTTTTTTACGACAAGTGTACCGCGTCAGAAGTAATAATTTGTCCTTGAGGACGAATATCGAATCCAAAAGGAACAATAGAATTATCAAGTATAAGATTCACTAAATAGAAAAAAATAATAATAAAATAATAAAGTTTGTTGGGAGTTTGTTATAATGATTGCAAGAATTATAAAGAAAGCAAGTCAAAGAGTTTGTTAGTTCAATTGGGAAAATTGGGATTGGGGTTCATTCTTATTACTCTTTTGTATTTTGAAAAGCATAGTAATATTATATCCTTTGATTGATGTTGATGACAATATAAAAGTCATTTACATCGATTTTTCGCATATAAAATTACTAAGAGAGTGTCCTAAATATCGATTCCTCGTATATTTATAAAACTCTTTAGCATTACAATTAGATGTTGATAGTAATTAACATTTCAAATATATTCATAGCATTCAAATATGTTAAACATTATCATTTGGTTCAGAAACTTAGAGATACTTTTCAGACAAATCTAAGGATCAATCATGATAAACAAGCATTACAAATAAAATGACAATACCAATTATCAATCAAGAACATAATATTATATTTAAATATCACCTCAATACATAAGAGTTTGAACATATTACTCCCAATCCCAAAGGGTAGAATTAGCCACCCATATTGGCCATAATAAGCATGGAAAGCAAGAAAAGAAGATCCAAAATGTTTCTCCTTAACGGTTGGCTCCTCTAGGGTTTTTTTAACACCTTTTATTCTCCCAATTGATTTCTAGGATTTTGCCTCACACCTCATATTTAACCTAGTTGGGCTTGGGCTAAGAGACTTCTTGCTTGGGCATGATTGGGGTCCTTTGGGTGAGTTGGACGAAAACAGGCCCAACATCACTAGAGTGATCTCGCCTGGGCGAGATTGAGCTCGCTTGGACGAGATTCTCTGGGAGCTTCTGGCTTAGGCGAGTGTTGGAGCATTCCAACTTTCCCTTTTTAGCTTTGTCTGTTCTCTTTTTGCCATTTCATCTCCATTCTTCCATAGAATCCTGAAAATTAACACAAATTTGGGAATAAATCGTTCTTATTCAAATTATAATCACAAAATATGTAAAAAAAGTTTAAATTCATAAATTAGAGATTATATTATAGTTATGCTATCAATTAATATCCATAAATATTTGTATTTTAATATAAAATATTACTGAAAATATGACACTTATGAATCACGCGTGGGGTGTTCAGGCAACGATACGATTTATAAAATATTTAATATAAACCTTTAACTTTTTTATATTTTTTATTTATAGTTTTAATAAATAAGAAAGTGAATATCACTCTATTAAAAACATAGAAAATGTAATTGTCTTTTATTAAAAACAAATAAAAGCATGAGAGAAGTTAATGTTTATCTAAAAGTTAAATGGATATAATTTTTTTATTAGAAACATAAGATATATATCTTTATTTTTTTTTACTGTTAGGGACCGAATGGTCCTAAGACGCACTAGTATTTGGTACTGGCCGAACAATATAAGAAGAAGATATTAACGAAAAAATATATTAAATAAGGTTAAATCGTATGGAAAATTAGGTAATATGAACATTAATCACAACATACATTTTAATATAGACCCAACAGTAAAAGGGCCCATCAGACCTTATAAATAGTTACAACAACTAAGACAAAGGTAAGTTACTATTACATTTATTGCATCATACCGACCAAATACTTACTTGAGTATCGGAGAACATTTTACAGATACACTCCCAACCAAAAACTGAAGTTCGAGCACTAACCAAAAAATATAAGGAAAGAAAGAAAATCACAACCGAAAAAATCAATTGATCAGTTGGTAAAAGATAGTGTCTCAGCCCCTCACACAAGAACAATTTTTTGAACTAGAAAAGAATATCAATGTCCTTTATCAATCATAGTGGAAGGTAAATGCAATTTCTTAATTCTTTTAAAAATTAGCCGTCTTTAACTAAGCTAAATTTGTCTTTAAATTACAGGAACGAGGCAAACCTTCTTTAGCTTTTAACTCAGTTTAGCTTTGAATGCCTTTTGCTTCTTTTAACCTTTGACAAAACATTCCCTTTTTGGCGAAGAATGTTTGAATTTATTGAACCTTCTATAAATTCTTATAAGAAAGATGGAAAAATTGTGTTGGAGCTAAAAATGATTGAAAATATATATTCGACAGGAACTCAAGTGTAAATATGAGTATGTTACGGAGTAAAAATAGAAAATTAAACACTATAAAGAAAACAAATCTTATACCTATTTTTTTAAGATTTTGGATAGGAGGCCTTATACCTATTGTTTTTAAGATTTTAGATAGGAGGTGATATTCTAGTTTTTTTGTTTTTTTTTTTTTTTTAATTTACATTAATATTGAATCTTTCCAGTGTCACCCTTCCAAGATCCAACTATAATATTAGAGACTAGATGGTTCTTTGTGACCCGACTTATACAGGATAAGTCTTGTTATCTTTCAGCTTTCAATTAAGCTTTGAAATGTCTTTGTGCTTCTTTTAACTTTTTGACTTGGCAATAATCTTGAAAAGGTTTATTTTGACACTCAAACAGTAAAAAAAGTACGTTTGACAACTACTTATAATAATATAATAATATTTTTAATTAAAAAATAAAGTAAATATAATTAAAATAATAATTTATTAGGATGTAGAGTGTGTATTTTACTGTATGGGGTGTTAAAGTATCACCACCCCAATAATCTTTCATCTCTGGAAAAAGGATCTTTGAATGTGTTACACACTTTTAGATTCTTCGAAGAAAAAGGGAAGCAATCGTGTCACGCTAAAATTAGTTGACAGCTATATGAAAGTTAATTAATAAGATCTAGATTTATTGTATTAAATTAATTAGTAATATCTATCTCTCTAAGAAGAAGGTGGGGTTTATAGTTGACTTGGAAGTCAAGTTAGAATTTTTGTTTTTATCAGCAGCCATGTAAGAAATGAAGAGCCAAATTAGTATATATGTCAACTTGGAAAGTGATCAAGTTTGAATGAAGAACCAAAGCATACATATGTCACGCCACTCATGAGTTTGTCCTGAATTTTCCAATTTCCAGTTGAACAAACACTTAGCTCAATCTGTATCATCAATATCAAAATAACCTTGTACGACACACAAAAGCTCTGACAGAATGCACATTCTTACTTTCATGATTATGGTTGCATGCATACTTGTTCCCTCTCTCAAAATCTCCATAGCAAATAGTTCCATAAAAGTGTCTCAAGTCCTGAGGGATCAGCAGACATTGGTGTCAAATGGTGGACAGTTTGAACTAGGGTTCTTCAGCCCGGGTAATTCCCAGAAACGTTACCTGGGCCTTTGGTACAGGAATATCCCAGTTCGGAAAGTCCTTTGGGTTGCTAATAGAGCCAACCCCATCAATGATTCATCTGGCATCTTAACACTGAACCCCACAGGAAATCTTGTTCTCACCCAAAAAAATGGATCTGTTGTTTGGCACACCAACACCCTCAAACAAGCACAGAATCCAGTGGCAGTGCTCTTAGACAGTGGCAATCTTCTGATAAGAAACGAAGGAGAAACAAAGACAGAAGAGTATCTGTGGCAAAGCTTTGACTATCCGTCTGACACACTCTTCCCTGGGATGAAGTATGGACGGGACCTCCGAACTAGTCTAGAATGGAGTTATACTGCGTGGAAGAGTCCAGAAGACCCATCCCCAGGAGAGGTTTCGAGGGTCTTAAAACTCTACAACTATCCTGAGTTTTATACCATGAAGGGAACACAAAAGTGGTTCAGGTTTGGACCTTGGAATGGCCTATATTTTAGTGGATCACCAGATCTACAGAACAACACCGTTTTTGGGTTCAATTTTGTCAGTAATAAGGAGGAGATATATTACACCTATAGCCTTGCAAATGATTCTGTCCTCTCCATAAGTGTGATAAACGAAACGGGTACAGTTTCTGGGTACGTGTGGCTGGAGGGTGGCCAAAATTGGAGGGCATGTAGATACCTCCCAAGTGAGATTTGTGACAGCTATGGCCTTTGTGGACCCTATGGGAACTGCGTAACAACCCAATCACAAGTGTGCCAATGTTTGAAAGGTTTCAATCCAAAGTCACCCCTGAAATGGAACTCATCGGATTGGAGTGGAGGATGTGTCCGTAATAAACCGTTAAGTTGCAATGGTACAGACAAAGGTGGGTTTGTGAAATTTGAAGGGCTGAAAGTTCCAGATACTACACATACTTGGTTGGATGAGAGTATCGATCTAAAGGAATGCAGAGTGAAGTGTTTGAATAATTGTTCTTGTATGGCTTATACAAATTCAGACATAAGAAATGGAGGTAGTGGATGTGTCATGTGGTTTGGAGATCTCATTGATATGAGACAGTTTCAAACTGGTAAGCAAGACCTATATATAAGGATGGCTACTTCAGAGATAGGTAAACTCAAGATCACTCTAACTTTTCATCTTTTCATGTGAGTTTCAGCTTTCAAAATGCTAAAATCTCTTTAACTTTATCCATTCTAACTCTGTAGAGTCTGTATATAGCCACAACAAGATCAAGACGCTTCCAATAGTTGTTTCCACCGTTGCAGTAGTTTGTGGCGTTCTATTATGTTCCTATTTATTCTGCAGAATTCGGAGGAACAAATCTGGTAAGTTTGTTTATTCACAGTTTTTTTTACCCAACACATGACTGCGCTTTTTTTTATATATTTTTTTGGTTACAAAACTTTTCTATATATAACTTGGTAGAGTGGTAAATTTGAAGGTAAATTCTTCTTCCACCATATCAAGGACCTGCAACCGATTTGTGAGTGAAATAAAGAAAAATGGTCTTACAAAATGATGAAAATGGTCCTGGGAAATGACAAATGATCTAAGATGAAAGGTTGTGAACAGAAAATTACTTCAAAAATCTCTTTTTCAGAATATATTTTTGAATTTAGATTTTCAAAATATATTTTTGAATTGTGGAAATTCTTTTTCATAATGATTTTTGTATTTTGTATTTTTTTTCTGAAATATATTTCGAAATGAAATTTTGATTTTGAATTATATTTTTAAAATTTTAGTTTTTTAAATCTAAAATAGAAGATAATGTTGAAAAATTTGAAAAATAATAGGATTTAAGTTTAAATTGGTATGGCGAAAGGAAGAATTTGTCAAATATAAAACAGTAAATATAAATTAGAACAATATTTATATAAATATAATTATTATGCTGGTCATTTTACAATTCCTTATTTCATCTAATTAATTTTAGATAGCTGATCTCTCAATAGATTCCTTTTGCGTACTCTTTTATCCCACTATCATGTTTTAATCTTTTATGTTCATAGATCTTGAATCATGAGTAAACTAATTTAATATTTCTACTTTTGTTTATTACACGTATATGGGCACAGTGTTATGATTTTTTTCACTGTCTCTAATCTCCGGTCATATGGTAGATTTTAATTACAGAAGACTGGGAGTAAAAATTTAAACTCAACATCATTTTATTGACTTGGAAAATCAACTTTTTATTAAATTTAAATTGTTTACGTACACTAAAAAAAAAATTAAATAAAAATTAATTTTAAAGATAAAAAATAATTAGTTGTTATACTAATTAAATTATAAATTTTAGAAACTAAATTTTTTTTTATTTCTAAACTAATTTCTATTATTTTTTTTATCAGTAAAAAGTAAAATTAAAATTAAGAGGGACACTTTTAGGTGTCCTAACCCTTGTACCAGAAACAACAACCACATGAAGATCAAGACAACAAAATCAATCAAAACACATATTGGTTTTTCAAGATTATTGTAAAAGCATGTAGAAAAAAGTGTCTAAAGGTAATTTCTATTATTGTTAATTAGTATCTAATTAGTTACCAAGGTTTTTACTACCAATTATTTAAATTTTAAATTTGGTAACAAAAAAACCTTGGTAACTAATTAGATACTAATTTAGAAATTATTTGACAATAATATAAACTAATTTAAAAATTAAAATTTATTTTAGTCTCTAAAATGGTTTCTAATTTAGTCAATATAACAATTAATTATTTTTTGTCTCTAAAATTGATTTCTATTTAACGATTTTTTTTAATTGAAATTTTTAAAATAATCTTGCATTTACTTACTTATTACGTTTTAATCTAAATATTTTATTAGAAAAATTGAAAAAATCTGAAAAATTAAATTCTATTTTATTAAATGTATAAAAAAATTTAAGTGTTATAATAATTTAAACTATTCTACCATTCCAATCATTAGTTCATTGTTTAATAACCCTTAGAATGAAAGTAAGAAAATAAAATCCCATCCTAACTAGTCCCTACCCAGTTAATACATGACAAAGGAAACTCAAACACGATTTTTTTCAGTCAAAGTTGGACTAGAGTTTATAAAGCGATGAGTTTGGATTTTATTACCAAAATTGTAGCCTGTGCTAGTGTCTCCTTGCATATATAGTATTTATTGTCAAGTCTTTTTCCCCCTCCTTGTGGTTGGTTCTCAATTGGTCGATCTTTATTAAATCTTTATCATTGTATCCAACTAGCCTTAATTTTTGTCTAGTTTATTGGGCATTTCAAGTAATCCAGTCCCTCTTGTTTGGATATTTTCTCTATCACCATGTCAGAAACAAAAACCATAGATTTGCAACCATCATCTAACGAATAATAAGAAGATGGGTAGTTATGGAGAATTCTAGAAAGATTTTAGATTATCCAAATTTTGTGCTATCTAATCTTAAATTTTGACTAAAAAAATATTCAACATCTCATATCCATAAGAAATAAAAATATTTTATAATATATAAATAGATATAAACTTATCTCATATCCAAAAAAATAAAAATATTTTATAATATATAAATAGATACAAGTTAAGTTAAATTTTAAATTTATTTTTCAATATAATATAAAAATTTGCTAAAATTATTAGATAATTTATTATCATTCATAAATATATAAATCTTACGTACAAATTTATTAGTCTCGTTTAAACTCTTTATTTATAATCTTATGATAGCTTTTGTTCTACCACCTCTAAATTCAAAACTCATCCTCTCTTATATATCGTTTGTCTGGGGTTCATTTAGTGTGCTTGTAAATTCTTTGACTTTCCTGTCACTCCAAGGATTCGTGCTGGCTTGCTCTTACATATCAAAAGAAATAATATTTTTCTGTACTTAGCATTAAAAGAAGTCATACAAGTGATGGCAGGTAGAAAACCACTTGTCCAAGAGTGGAACTACTACAATTTTTTCTATTTCATAGGATTACCCAAATCAATATTACTTGAACTTTTCATATGAGATTTTTTTTTTTTTTTTTTGGATTTTCTGTTATAAAAGTTTATAAGAAATGAGTTTTCTGTAAATATTTCCCCTGAATTTTTAAATTTCATGAAATATTTGCAAAAAAATTCTACCAAAATATAAGAGATTTTAGATTTTTTTTATAGAGTATAAGAGATAGTAGTGAAGCATGAGGCAGACATAATAGAGAAATCTAAAGAGTAGAGGGGGATGAGAAAAAATAAAAAATATATAAATTTAAGTTATATCGAATTATTTAAGTCCATTTTAATGAATCTGTTATGTAATTCAATCAATATGATTTAAATTGGATATGGATTGAATTTTTTTTTAAGATTTTAAAAAACCAAGATCAATGTTCATATGGAAAATTATTTGATCGGAACAACTTTTCATTAGTTTTGACTTGGTCGGTCTGCAGGTAACCTTTTTGGTTTGAAAATTTTCTCCAGTTTTGACCGATGCATTAGTTATTAACTCAACTTCAAGTACAACATTATTGGTAATTATAAATAAATGTTATTCATCACATAAATTATTATTTATTTTCTAAATACTAATATTAAATAAAAGAAATTTTTAGTAAATAATAAGTTATTTTGTTAAAATGAATAGACACATAGAACCTGAATACATTCTTATACTGTCACACATTATCCAAATGAGAAATAATTTTGTATGCAAAATAATTAAACATTAAAAAATAATACATAAAGAAAAAAAATTTAATAAAGTCATTAAACACTTGCTTTTTTTTTTCCTGTTGAACCATGTGTTATATATATGATGTCTCTCAAAATTAACTTTCTATAATATTGAGAGAGAAAAATGTCTCCATTCAACACTATTTTGAGTTGTACCCCCACATAATTTATTAACTTTACGAAGTCCTTCCTCCGTTTTGTAGAGAAATCATTGTCAGAAGAACACCATGAAAAACAAGTGGATGATCTGGACGTTCAATTGTTTGATCTATTCACAATTGCAACTGCCACTAACGACTTCTCAGCTGAAAATAAGATTGGAGAAGGTGGTTTTGGACCTGTGTACAAGGTAATTCTTCTTAGAAAAAAAGGCAGAAACATAAATATTAGTGCCTAGCATCTACTCATAATCCTGAGTATGCAGGGAGTATTAACTGATATGCAAGAAATTGCTGTAAAGACTCTCTCAAGGAGCTCATGGCAAGGAGTGACAGAGTTCTTAAATGAAGTAAAATTGATTGCAAAACTTCAGCATCGAAATCTTGTAAAACTTCTTGGTTGTTGCATTCAAGGACAAGAAAAAATGTTAGTTTATGAATTCATGGCAAATGGAAGCCTAGATTCCTTCATATTTGGTATGGAAAATCAACAAAGCCTGGATTTGGTTGTTAATGACTTCAGTGATATATAAGCATATTACTCAAATGATTCAGTGTTTAATAACATTTTTTTCTTGAATAAACAGATGATACAAAAAGTAATTTGCTAGAGTGGCCTCAGCGCTTCCACATAATATGTGGAATTGCACGAGGGCTTATGTATCTTCATCAAGATTCTCGATTGAGGATTATTCATAGAGATCTCAAAGCAAGTAACGTACTTCTTGATAAAAATTTGAGCCCTAAAATATCAGACTTTGGATTGGCCAGAATTTTTGGAGGGGACCAGATTGAAGGAAACACTAGAAGAGTAGTTGGGACTTAGTGAGTGTCTGGGTAAACCAACACCAAAGTTCTTTTCAATAAATATTGTTGTTGATGTAATGTGTGTTTTGCAGTGGGTATATGGCACCAGAGTATGCTGTTGATGGATTATTTTCTGTGAAATCAGATGTCTTCAGCTTTGGCATTTTACTGTTGGAGATTGTATGTGGAAAGAAAAATAGAGGATTTTATAACACAGATGAGAGTCTTAACCTAGTTGGTCATGTAAGAGCTTGAATCAACTTTCAAATAATGTATGTCTAATTTAAATATACAAATAATAATAATGCTTATTACTATGACACAGGCATGGGCACTATGGAAAAAGGGGAGGGCATTGGAGTTGGTTGATTCCAACAAGATGGAGTCATGTATTATAGCAGAAGTTCTGCGTTGTCTCCATGTTAGTCTTTTGTGTGTGCAGCAGTACCCAGAAGATAGGCCAACAATGGCGTCCGTGATTCTAATGTTGGAGACTCAAATGGAACTGGTTGAGCCCAAAGAACATGGTTTCATTTCGAGAAATGTTTTAGCTGAAGAAGATTTACGGTTAAATTTGATAGACACAAGTTCAAGCAACCATGTAACAATAACCATGTTAGAGGCCCGATAAATGAACAATGATTGATGGAGACGAAGAAATTATGTGTTGGGACCGAACACGAGAAACAGAAAAGTGTATACCTTATGTTGGATAATGTAACAGGAAACGAAAGAAGGATGAATATCGTGTGATAGTGGATGACATGTGTTCACACTACTCCATGGTGAAACTCGTGACTTTGGTTCGGAATATTTGAGGAATGCTACCACTCTTGTACAAAAAAGCATTTGAAGCAGCTATGCCTTAGTTCACCTACAAGTTACACAAAATCTGCATCTGAGCCTTTGTTCACCCACATGTAACACACAATCTTGCACGAGCAAGTCACAAAACCTTTATAGTGTTCCTACCTCCTACTCCACTGCTACAGTTTTACTTGTTTTCGAACTTTTGTAGACCATAAATAATTAATTCAGACGATTTGTTTTGAGATATCATTGATCCTTTTCCCTTTTCAGACTTGAAAATGTAATGTAGCAGAGGCTATTCTATCCTCGTACGTAATGCACTAGCATCTCCATACTTTTAGTGTGTGTGCCTCCCTATCACATATTGCTTTCCTTAATAACTATACCCTTGCTTTTGTCTTTCCTTTGATATATTTAGAGACTTCACTGATTGCCGAGGTTGCCCTTCATCACATTCTGTGATTGAGAATAGTGATCGACATTCATGCAGAGATAAACGCTCCCGATTTGCTTGCGCATGGCCATTGTTAATTCTCATGGGAGTGGTATAAATTATAAATCTCTTAAAACCTGCACAACAGTAAACAACATACCTTGTGCAGCCTTTAACTTAATTCCACACCTTGAGAACATAAAATCTCAGTTATACACGATGTTTGATGTCAATGTTCTATATTTATAGTACTTCCAACAAATATCAGGTCCCCCACCCATATATTAGTCCTTTTTTCTCTGTGCCGTAATACAATACGTACTCCATGGTGTTATACATTACTTACTTAAGTGACACTCTAACCTGAACATTAGCAAATTTCCTATTAATCCATCCCCACTTTCGTAGTGTTTTCAAACATAGAGCAGGATGATACAAATTTGGATATGCAAAAGTAGCCCTTAGATGTATGTGTTTTAACCATAGTCATGTATTCAATTGTGCCATACACATATCTCCTTTGCATCTACTTTCCTTTTTCTAAAAATCACCATATTCCTATATATTCCTATGCTTCCAAATCTCCCAGATTATTGCTATCCATATTCCTTTCCAAGCTATATTTTGCTTTCCATTGGTGGAAGTGTAAATAGTTTATTATTCTCGCCAAACTGGAGGTCGGGAGCTTGGAGGTGGTCTTTGAGATTATTCCCTCGTAACTACAATTTTTGAATGCTTGGATGTCACAATGAGATGAGGGGAGCTTCACCTGTTGACAATACTCCGACGATCAAGTCAGTGAGAGTATAAAATATCAGGGTAGTATGTATTGCCTAAAATAATATTTAACCTTGTTGATGGATCTCTCCTCTTTTTGTAACGTTGTTGATCACCTTCTTTTCGGGGAAAAACAACAAATTCTTTAACTAGATTTTAAATCAAACGCTTATCAAGGGTGGTTACATAAAAAAATATCTTATTCCCAGTGTTTCAGACAAGTAATATGTTGAATAAATAAATACCCTTGAAAAATAGACATAATCATAGTGAATAACAAAAAATACAAAGACCTTAGTCGGAACCCTACCGAACTGAGTTGAACCTTATTGGTTGAGTATCCGAGCAACATGATTAGGCACTCCACCGATCACTTTGGGAGTGACCAATGAGAGAAAATGCAATAAGCAGTAAGAGAATGTCGCAAAGTGTGAATGTGAAGGAAAAACATCAAAGGTCTGCAAAGATGAAGAACTAGAGAAACGTTTGAGAAGAAGAAAAAATGAAAGAACGAAATCGTAAGTGGCAGACTTCGAAATAAGGTAATATAAGGGGTCTAAAACGGTGGTTTTTAGGTAAAATTGTCGTTTTGGACCCAAGCGCAGTAGTCTAAAACGGCAGTTGTGGGTGGAATTGCCATTTTAGACCAATCGCTTTGGTCTAAAACAATGTTCCACTCACAACCGTTGTTTTAGACCCAATCTCTTTGGTCTAAAACAGTAGTTCCACCCACAACCACCATTTTAGACTTGTTTTAATTTAAAAAATATCACTGTGTTTTGATGGACAGTGTTTGGCAGTAAAAACGATGTGTATTTGGTGTCATAAATGGCCTTTTTTCCACTAGTGAGATTAGGACTTTTTTCTAGAGAGGTTGGAATAGTTGGTGTACCTAGAGAGGATAGAATACTCTGAGAACCTGCAGAGGTTGAAAATACTGGTAGAATCTACAGAGGTTGAGAATACTAGCAGAACCTGAAGAGGTTGAGAATACTTATGACCTAAAAAGGGGTATAATGAAAATTACAAAACCTTTAGGTGCAACCATGTTCGCTTCTAGGACTTTGCACTTGGTCGATCTCTTAATATGTTATGTATAGTGCATGAGCTAATAAAAAAAGAAAACTTATTTGGGGACGTTTAAGTAATATACATAGGTAAGTTGATATTATAATTACCAGTCCACTATTTGCTTGAGGTATGCGGGTGGCTTCTTGATGTGAGTTGATTTTAGATTTTTTTCATTTAAGGTGACACTTTACTTTAAGATTGAGATTTTAGGAATTAAAGGTGATGAAGACCTTAGGAAAATTTCCACTGGACACTAACTTAACCAAGTGGTTAAGTAGGTGTGAAGGTGCATTTCACAAAGGCAAAGATAAAAGACATTATATGGTGAGAATGGATGCAATTTGCGGAAATGAAGAAAGGAAACTAGGAAACACCAATGGTGATCAAGACCAACCAAATGATGAATCCCACTCAATAAGAGTGCCAAAACTGAGAGCAAAACCAAAGGAAATTAACATAAATGGAATGGAAACATGAAGGAAAATGGAAGAAGAAACTTATGGAGGTGGTGGAGATGATCACGCCACTTGATGTGTGGAAACCACCAAGATGAAGCTCTCAAGGCTGCCACTTGAGAGCTTCATTCTCATCAAGATAAGACCAAGGAAGAGGAAATAACACTCACTCAAGCTCACACAATATTTGTACAGAGTAACTCTACTTCAATTTCAACTTCCAAAAAATACAATGGGTAGGTCTCCTATTTATAGGCGAAGGAGCCTTGGAAAATAAGTAAGAGGAGTAGGATGGGAAAAGGGAAAAAATGGGCAGCCTTAGGGTTTGACTAAGTCAATCGCGCATCCTAGGCTTGTCCTTTTAGAAACTAGGTCAAAATGCTCTCCTAAAGGGTTAGGAATAAGCTAAATGATAACTACACCCTCTATTATGCTAAAGATACCTTATTCTAGCCTATATTTGCTATTTAGACTCCCAAAGTGAACCCAAATTATTTACAACTTGTTTTATTCTTAAGAAGACCAGCAGGAAGAACTTGAGACGCTTTGGTCTTTGTCCATTTCTTCCTTTGGTGAGGTCTTCACTTGAATGTTGAGATGACCTTTCATAGTGTGCATCCTTGGTCATCTTCTTGTTGTCTTGGTTTGTATCACTTCTTGTGCAATTAGCAGAACCACACAACAATGTGATCATTTAGGGATATCACAAGTAATTGCCAATGGCACCTGGTAATGGAGGACCATCTGAACAAGACCATGTTAAGCCACTGACCAGGGCCATGGCTAGAAGATTGGAGAAAGAAAGACTTAAGAAGACTCTCCTTTTGTGGAGAGTAACATCTTAATCTTCTTATCCAAATTCTCTTAGCATTGTAAATATGTAAAAAGTTCAGTAGGAGTTAGAAAAACCATTGTGTAAAAAAGAATAACTAGGCTAGGAAAATTCAATGAAGACTTCTAGCCACTTCAAGAAGGCTACATGGATGCACCTATCCACATGCATCCAACCATGTTTAAAGCTCATTTTGGTTGCATCCAAAGCACCATGGTTGCACCAAAACACGCCAACTTGGACCAACATTGGTTGCACCATCCAGCTACCTCCTACATAGATGAAAAACACATATACATCCAAATAAGGAACAAATTCAACAATGTGGAACATGGCATCAAAGTCAATGTGAATTCAATGTGCGGTTGCAAACTTTGTGACCTCTCGTGTTGCTGAAACTCCTCCTCTAGTTTTTTAGTAACCTCCCATGTCACCTGTTGGGTGATATGCTACCTTAATTGAATAATGGCTTCCTAATTGATAGCCTCAGAGGAGGATTGTCGTTGTGTAACTCCATAGAACTGACCAATGGCAATGGTTCTGCAGCCTGCACACGTTGTGGTAACCTTAATTAATGTTGATATTTGTCTTTCAACTTGTAGCGTGATAACCACACCTGAGACAATTTTCAAAATTCAAACTCCTTCTTGTATAATATGCAATTATTAGGACATGCATGTATATTTTTATAATCGGACAAAAAATCTTTTTGGCCTCTCATAATTATGATTAGGTAGAGTATTTCCCTTTAGAAGCATTTCCTACAACAACAGAAACAATTTTGTGAAGCTTTTATCAGTACATCCATTAATTGCTTCAAATTCATTCGTGCATGTATATTTTTATAATCCATATCCATCAGAAAAATAATCTTTTTGGTCTCATAATTATGATTAGGTAGAGTATTTCCTTTTGGAAGCATTTCCTTTAACAACATAAACAATTTTGTGAAGCTTTTATCAGTCCATCCATTAATTGCTTCAAATTCATCAATCTTAACACCTCCGACAACCATGTGAAGTTAGTTGATCCAGGATGCAAGGGAGTCTTTGTATTGCTTGACATACTTTTGTATCCATGCGCTTCTATGCAAGACTCAGTTCTAACATCACAAATCATGTCCTCTAATCAATCATCATCTACTACATTATCCATTATAGACTAAACATATTTTTTGGATACAGACACACTTGGTAAATGTAATAATTCACCTTTCCATGTCCAAGTTGTATAAGATAATAGAAACCCATCACATAAAAGGTGCTCCCTGATTTTCTTAACATCCAATTTTCTCTCGTTCAAACAATTAACACAAGGATACCTAAGCTTTACTACATCACCACTAATATTGGCATTACATTACACAAGTATACTCCTTTTCATACTCATCACTTATGCAGGTTGAATTAATCCAATCTCAATCCATATGTGTGTTCTGATGGTCATTGAGGTATTGACTAATGCATGTAAAATCTCACATTTTTTATTAAAGGTATGAATCTATCCCATTCGAGAAGATTCACATTTATTATAAGACAATATACGTACACTTTAATCATCATACCTTACTTCATGATATTTCAGCATCATATCATATTATATCGCATTGGTCTTCAGGTTGCACGAAATGAAAGTGTTGACACGAAATCTCCACAATGAAATATGCATCTGAAGATCAACACAAAGTGCAATGAACCAAAATTACGTAAAATGTATGAAATTTAGATTACAAGTCATGTACTAATGAACTAATAAAAAGTGATTGGTCTTCTCAAACTGTCCACTTAGAAATTCAAGATTCAATACATTTACTAGTTATCGATACAACCTCCTTTGCTTTTTAAAAATGTTTGAAAGAAAAAAATTTACAAATTGGAGGAGTATTAGACAAAAAATTGTATTAAATCTCAAACGGAAAACTAGCTAAGGGTCTGTTAATGAAAGTGTACTAAATTTGGGCGACATAACGCTTAAAACACGACATTTCCAAAATCTAACAATATTTGTCGAGGGTTGGACATTTTTTTTATCAGCAAGAAACGAATAAATAAATAGGAGATATTTAAAGGGTACCTCAACCCTTATACAAAAATCCTACCTGAGTCTCGAATCATCAAACCTCCTTACAGAAACTAAGAAACCTAAAAGCATATACCTATTACTCATGCCAACTGCCTCTTAGAAAAATTTACTAACATCATGCAAATTAAAGGTTCAAGACACCAGTCCGAATATGAAAAACTTACACCTCGTGCTTTAATTGTTACCCATAACCAATCCTTCATTTGAGCTGAAGTGATGATTTCAATGTTATTTATCCTACCACCTCTGAGAATCCGCTTATTCCTGTGTAGCTACAACTCTCCTACAACTGCTATCCAAACGCTTCCTCATATCTGATTAACACTATCCTTGACACCGCTTAACCTAAAGCTTTCAAAATGGTTTTTTGGCTCCCTATGATCCGTTGATACCAACCCCATCCACTCTACAAGTACAAAAAAGGTGAGACATGGTTTCCTCCTCCTCCCCACACAAACCACACACATTAGAAGTCATACAAATTCCCCTTGTAGCCAAGTTTTCTTTAGATGCTATTTTATCTTCCAAAACCCGCTATGCTGTAAGATGTGAAGATGGTTGTGCCTTCAGCCTCTTAAGACCCCCATACAACTCCCTTTCCACCCCCTAAGCATCTTCTTCAAGAGTTTTGTATGCGAATTTAATCGTGAACCTAGCTGACTCTTGCCTTTCCACTCCAAAGAATTCTCCTTATCCCTCCTGACCCTCTGAGCCCCCAAAATTTGCATCAACTATTGTTCCTGACTCCGTTCTCATTCAAACAGATTCCTTCTCCAGTCTATCTTCCAAGTCCACTCAGAATTTTCTGACCTCTCCCCTTCTTGTCATATAGAAGACTCCTTGGTAGAGCAGATAGAAAACAGTCTTGGAAAGGCGTCCTTGAGATTCATATTACCCACCCATCTATCCTCCCACAACCTTATCTCTCTCCCGTTCCCAACCTCCCAAGAGAAAGTATCCTCAAAATTATTTTTCCACTCATCAAGATACCAAACCTCCTTCAGGTCCCTCCACCAGAGGGAGTCGGAACAACTTCTTTTATGGTGTTGGGGTTCCCTCCAACCTCATATTTTGAATCAAGAACATCTTTCCATAACCAGTCTTTTCATTGCCCAAACTCCATATCCACTTTCCTAACAAAGCAATATTAGACCGCCTTATATCGATCATGCCAAGCCCTCCCATCTCCTTTGGCTCATAAACCTAGACCTAGTACCAATTCGTATTAAATAATTATAATTATACATGCAATTCAAAAATTAACCATTCCAACTTTACAATCTAACTAATTAATTAAGAAGAATTTTACAAAAAAACTACTAATCTAACTAATAATTTAAATAATAACCTAATCAAAGAAGAATTTTAAAATTAAACCACTAATCTAACTAATAACTTAAATAATAACCTAATTAATAATCTACCTAATAATATAAATAATAATATAACTAATTAATAATTCTATTATTTACAAATCATCTACTAATCTAACTATAAATCTGTTATAATAATAACAACAAAAATTTAAATAAAAATCCTAAAACTATACAAACCTGGTAAGGGAGGAGCATGGTTGTGGAGGAGTTATGGAGAAGATGTAGAGGGACCATAGAGGATTTGTTGGAAACTTCCAAAGAAGCCTAGGATAGTAGACGCGAGGAAGCGAGAACCAGAGACTTTCGAACATGGAGAAAATGGAATGAACAAAAACATCTATAAATAATACAAATAGTGATCACTTCAAGGGTAACAAAGACACACGTGTCACTCACAGAAAATTTGGCCAAAAAAATTTCAAATTTATTTTTACCATTTATATCAAAGATCAACCAATCAACCAATCAAACTTTGACAAGTGGCAGAAGCACATGAAGCCACGTACCGCTCATATAAACGCCCATTCCTCTCACTCTCTTCATTTCCTTCGTTTCCTAAACCCTAACCTTCTACATTCCCTCCAAAACTCTCTCTCACGTTTCTCTCATCTACTTTACCTTTTCTTTCACAGATTTGGCAACTGCGTTTTCTGCTCATTAGCATACCATCACTGCAGATTTCTTCTCTCAGTATTTTTCACATGGCACGATTTTTGAATTTTGAAATGATGATGACTTTCTGAGTTTATATAGGTTCTGATAAACAGAGATCCATTCATTTCTCATTTCTCATTTCTTCTATTTGTTTTTCGAATAACAGGTGAGATTTTATCATTTCTTTTCATTTTTTGGTGCATCCATATTATACCTATTGAGATTGTTTGCCAAAATGTTTTCTTTTTTATTTTCTCAAGTTTTTTTTTATGTTCTTTGTTCTCTGTTCTATGTTTCTCATCAAAGTTCTTTTTTGATTCTCTGTTTGTTAAGTTTCTCGCTTTTTTTAGGTTTTATGATCAAAGTTCTTTGCTTTTATGTTTCCACCGATTCTCTTCATCTCTTCGTTTTTTGGTGCATCCATATTATACCTATTGAGATTGTTTGCCAAAATGTTTTTTTTTTTTTTTTTTGTGTTTTCTCAAGTTTTTTTTATGTTCTTGGTTCTCTGTTCTGTTCTATGTTTGTCATCAAAATTCTTTTTTATTCTCTTTTTGTTAAGTTTCTCGCAATTTTTAGGGTTTTCTGATCAAAGTTCTTTGCTTTTATGTTTCTACCGATTCTCTTTCATCTCTTTGTTTTTTGGTGCATCCATATTATACCTATTGAGATTGTTTGCCAAAATGTTTTCTTTTTTTTTGTGTTTTCTCAAGTTTTTTTCTTTTATGTTCTTTGTTCTATGTTTCTCATCAAAGTTCTTTTTTTTATTCTCTGTTTGTTAAGTTTCTCACTTTTTTTAGGTTTTATGATCAAAGTTCTTTGCTTTTATGTTTCCACCGATTCTCTTCATCTCTTCGTTTTTTGGTGCATCCATATTATACCTATTGAGATTGTTTGCCAAAATGTTTTTTTTTTTTTGTGTTTTCTCAAGTTTTTTTTTTATGTTATTGGTTCTCTATTATATGTTTGTCATCAAAGTTCTTTTTTATTCTCTGTTTGTTAAGTTTCTCGCATTTTTTAGGGTTTTCTGATCAAAGTTGCTTGCTTTTATTTTTTATGCTGATTCTCTTCATCTCTTTTACAATTTCTTTTCTCCAGTATTTTGAACATTTTGGGTTATCTGTTTGTTATGTTTTTCGTATTTTTTTTTATAGTTTTCTACCATTTTTGTCATCAAAGTTGTTTGCTTTTATGTTTCTATTGATTGCCTTCATCCCTTTTACCATTACTTAAGCAGTGTCTATCATATTTTTGGTTCTCTTTGGTTAAGTTTCTTGCATTTTTTAGGTTTTCTGATCAAAGTTGCTTGCTTTTATTTTTTATGCCGATTCTGTTCATCTCTTTTACAATTTCTTTTCTCCAGTGTTTTGAACATTTTGGGTTATCTGTTTGTTATGTTTTTGGCATTTTTTTTATAGTTTTCTACCATTTTTGTCATCAAAGTTGTTTGCTTTTATGTTTCTATTGATTCCCTTCATCCCTTTTACCATTACTTATGCAGTGTTTATCATGTTCATCTCTTTTATAATTTATGTTCATGGAATTTTTTTTTGTGCTTATATTTCGTTTTTACTTAAACAATGTTTTATATAATTATAATTATAATTATGATTTTATGGTTCTATCACATTTGGGCTTTTCTTTGCATTATACGTATTGATTATTATTATTGATTCTTGAATGTGTTGGCATAGTTTTGTCTGGTACATTTTTGTAAATGTGTTTCCATAGTTTATATGTATGACACAAATTTGTGCTCAGTACAGTAATGTTAATGTTAATGTTGATATTGATATTTATTTAGAAAATATTGACAGTTCACTTATTTTTAGTATCATTTGTAACGTTGTTTTATTTATTTATTGAGTATAATTTTATGTGCTTAACTCAAAATTTAATTTTTTTCAACAATGTTTTCAAAATTCCTACCATACTTGAAAGACTCCCAACACCAAAAATCATGTTTTCAATAATTTGACATATTTTTGTATGTATTTATGGATTTGTTATTATATCCAATAGTTGGCATAATTTGTTGTGACCAACTCCATATGGTTGTTTCCATACAGAAGCACACATTATTATTTCAAAATTGCAGGTAAGCAGAAGCCCATGGTAGTGTATAAGTTTGGTGATAGGAATAGGATTAACTTCCTTTTTGTACAATTCAAAAGTTGTAAAATAGAAATTTAAATTAAATGTAATGTAATTTCCATTTAATATGTAATCTGTATTTTTTTTATTTCTTATTTTAATTTTAATTTTAATTTCCATTTTTAATTTTGAAAGACATATTCATATTAACTTTTTGTTAATAAAATTAAACAAATATATATATATATATATATATATATATATATATATATATATATTACATATTAAATGGAAATAACATTAGATTTAAATGATAACAAAGATAATGACATTTCCATTTAATATGTAATCTCTATTTTGTTATTTCTTATTTTGGTTAATAAAATCTAACAAATATATAGATTACATATTAAATGTAAATAACATTAGATTTAAATGATAACAAAGATAATAACATTAATTTTAATTTCATATCATTTTATGAACATTGAATAATTTATAAGGCGTAAGAATTAATGAATAAAATAGAAAATGAATAATTGTAATTATAACTTCATAACTTAACTTAACACGAGTTATGCAAAATTATAGTTTTTTGGACTTTAATTATTGATTTTTCTTATGTTAAATTCTAAATTTTTTTACTTTTAATTATGTCTTTCATTAGGTTTATTATTATTGATTTTATTATTTATGTTACAACTAATATTTAAGTATTAGTTTATGAGATGTTATTATTAGCATAAAGTATCTCACATTTGTTGCTTCGATTCTACTGAATATTTATTGCCTTTGTCATTTTCCACACTCTGACATCACCATTTTTTTCATTGTCCAAGAAATGTCCTTTGAGGTCTTAATCTTTGGGATTCTACGTGAACTTCATCATCAACTTAAGAAATCATTTTTTTTATCTTCAATAATAATAACTTATAATAATAATATAATAATAATTGAAGATTTAATATAATATTTAATATTATTTATATAAATTATTTTAAACTATGTTATTACTATTATATTATTTATTACCATTACCATTACCATACAGTATCTGACATACATATAGTATCTTACATTTGTCCAAGACAAGTCCTATCATGTCTCCATTTTTATCATTCCAATGCTCTTCATCATTAACTCCAGAAATCATATTTCCTTTTTCTTAATTTTCAATAATAATAATAATATCTTAATATTTAATAATAATACATTAATATTTAATACAAGATTTAATATTTAATATTTATATTTTTTATATAAACTATTTTAAACTGTTTTATTTATGGTTTCTGATATAAATTATTGGAAACTGCGTTTTCATCATTTTTCCATTATGTAAAGTCTGAATTAATGTAATGTAATGTAAAGTCTGAATTTGGTACAATCCAGATCTTGCAATTTTTTTACGTAAAGTCTTTCTTTTATTTCTTTTATGTAAAATGTAGAATAATAATAATAATAATAATAATAATAGTAATAATAATAAAAATAATAATCTTTTAGCACATACTGTCTTAGCACAATCGTATAATAATAAATAAAAGAATAATAAATAAATATTAAATTAAATAAATATTAAATTAAATAAAAAATATAAAAGAAATAAATAAATATTAAATATCAACATATAAAGATTAATTTAAATATAAATATTCAAGAGTTAAATAAATAAATAAATAAAATAATTAAAATTAATTATATTAAATATTAAATAAGCAGAGTATGAATGGACATTTGAATTGATTGAAATGATCGTGGTTATGATGTGTATTGGTATGTGTAATGTTTGTGTGTATAATGTGTATATGTGTATTGGTATTCAGAAAAAAAATGTAAAATAAAGCTAAGCTATAGGTAAAATAATTACAGTGCAATGTAAAATAAAAAATAAAAGTGCTCCAGCAAGCTATAGGTATTCAGAGAAAATCTTAGAAACTGTTTTGAAGATGAGTATTCAATTTCAAATTTTAGAATACAAAAATGAATGCTCAATGCTATACACTGTCATTATCTTATTTTGTATCTTTTCTTCACTTAGCCACCACATGCAATGCATTATTGTAATTCGAAAAGTGTTTGTTCTATTTGTTCTTGAGGAAAAATGAGAGCTTTACTCATTCTGCAGGAAAAGTTGGGTTGTAGTTCCTTTTTCGTGAATAGGTTCCTACCGTACTTCTTCCTGGTGCATGCACAATCTCAATCACTATTATGGTATGCTTCTCTTTTATGGTTGTATTTGCTTGATATATCTTGAATATGTTTATGGCACTAAACTTAGCACGAAAATGGTTTCTTGATTGGAAATAGAACTCTATAAGCTGAGTTGTTGGTTAAAAAAATTGCATCTTTCTTTGTTTTGCAGAAAAGTTAAAGCATAGTTTCCTAACCCGTCAAAACAGACGCAGTATTATAATCAGACTGTGACATTGGTTCTTTTTTCTCTTTTCATGTTTGTGCTTCTTGGTCGTTCGCTTTTGAGGTAAATTTCATTTCATTTTTTACCAACACCATTTAAAAGGTCAAGGATAAATTAAAAGTCATTTTTGGAAGTATGTGAATGGTATTTCAAAAGTTCTGAACAAAACCTGACAAATGTATTATGTTTAAGCTATTTCAGATATCCTCTAAAATAGTCAACCAAGCAATTCCAGTTTTTGTATGTTTAAAAATAGAAATAGAAATTGATATGATAGGTGTGAATTGCTTTGGAATAACTTTTTCTGCTCTGTGTCATGCAGTTTCCTACATGTGTATCTCTGCATAGGTATTCTGTCTTCCTTTTTTAATGGCACCAAAACATAGGTTCAAGATTATCCAACAAAACATTATAATACTAACTTTAATTAAATGTAATAATTTTGTTTTCCTATTTTAAAGTAGAATAATCACAATATAAATATAATAATGTTAGATAGAAAATATTATTTTATTTTGCATTAGATTATTAACTTATTGGAAATTTAAAAGTATAAAAAAATTATATTTTTAGATGGAATGAACAGATTGTAAATCCTAAAGTTATATGTGATATTTTTAATATTTTTATGTTAGTCATAGTCTGTACTGCTTTATCCTATTTGTCACTTTTAAAATAAGTAATATAAGCAATATAAGAAAATATAAATAATGACTTAACTAAGTTATTTATAGAGCTATCTTCAAAATTGGCGCCAATTGAAAACACATAAATTACTTTCTGAATTTCGTTTTGCGCAAAATAAACATTGAGACAAAGACTAGATTCACTTTGAAGTTCACAGGTTAAGGTTGAGCAAGCTATGGATGAAGGTGAAGACAGATCAAAAAAGGCAACCAACAAAATTCTTCTCAATCTCGAAAAAAATTGTAATACCAGGAGGAATATAGCAGGTACAACATACTATCCACCTATTATTATTGATTTCTATATCATGTATAACTGTATTTGTAATTTATAATTTGTATATATTTTTATATGATGTGAATCTGAATGTGAATGTAAATTCTTAATTCAAGTTCAAACAATGTTTATTTTTATCTCTTAGACATTGTAGTAAAATCTGAGAGAATAAATTACAGTTATGTTAGAAGCTGAAAATTTTTGTTGTATGAGGTATTTTTACAATGTAGTACACACTGAAAGAATACAATGACAGGTATATCAATGGCAAACGGTATATCACAATTTTCTATGAGTGATAATTATTCACAATTGTCAACACTTGAAGTGAATATGATTCAAAACATATCAGGTACAATAAGTGTTATCCAAAGATATGTTCCCCAATATTTTTTTGGTGCAGTAATTGTCTATAATAATTAACCACTCAAAGATGTAATTTTGATTATAAGTCATATTTCATATTTACCATTGAATTAATTCATTATTTTACATTGGATAAATGCAGCTGATAATATTGTGAACAGGATACCCTTATCTGAGATAAACAATGGTAAGGTTAAGTTACATATTTTTTCTTGCAACATGTATGTTGCTATATGGAGTATTTGTACTAATTATTTGGTTTTTACGTGATGTAATCATTTTGACAGTTATCGTAGACAAACATGATTCACAAAATGCAAGAATGAAAAGGAAAAATATACTTGCTCAGAAATTAATGAAGAACAAACAAAAAGTGTCAGGTACTACCAATGAAACTGATACTTAAAATTATACTTCAATTTTATCCTTAGAAATGCATTTCAATGTAATTTATCAGAATTTTAAACAATGCAAGTTCAAATTTTTAAACAATGGAAGTGAAGATAAATACAAATGTTGCTAACTACGATTGAATATTATTTTACCTATTTGTGTAATTCATTTCAATTATTCTGAATGTAAATTATTAATTGATGTTCCAATATTGTATACTTATGCAATACACAATTTAGCTTACACTTAGAGAGTAAAAATAATATGTATATCATAGCGTTTTATGTTGATTTTCAATGCCGTGCAGTATATCAAAGCTTTCTATGAGTGAAAATTGTTCACAATTGTCAACACTTGAGTTCAATGTCACTCAAAACATATCAGGTACAATAAGTGTTGTGCAATAAGTATGTCTAATAAGTAAATAGTCAAAGGTCCATGGTTTATGAACATGATAACCTTAAGTAAGATATGTTTTTTTTCAACATGTATGTTGTTGTATGGATTATTTGTACTAATTTTTGGATTTTAGATAGACATGATTCAAAAAATGCAAGAATGAAAAGGAAAAATATACGTGCTCAAAAATTGTTGAACAACAAACAGAAACTGTTAGGTACAACATACTATCCTTCTATCATTATCGATCTATATATGATGTGAATGTCAATGTCAATGTGAATATAAATTCTTAATTCAAGTTCAAAAAATATGTAATTATATCCAATACCACTATAGTAAAGAGTGAGAAAATCCATTACAGGTATATCATAATTTGAATAATTTTTTCACATACAATTGAATTTATATATTTCATAAATATATTTTATAAATGCAGTTGATAACATCGTAAACGAATACCCTTATATGAGATCAAGAATGTTAAGTTTAATTTATATATTTTTTGCATGATGTATTTTGTCGTATTTAGTGATTTGACGTTGTAGCACACAATTAGAGAATAAAATCACAGGTATATCAGTGGCACGTGGTACATCAGATCTTCCTATGAGTGAAAATTATTCACAATTGTCAACACTTGAGTGTAATATCACTCAAAACATACCAGGTATGATAAGTTGTCTCAGACGTATTCAATGACTCTTTGTTTGTTGTGCAATAAGTCTGTGTAGTAAGTAAGAAGTCAAAGGTATATGAATTATTAACATGATAACCTTAAGTAAGATATATTTTTTTTCAACATATATGTTGTTGTATGGATTATTTGTATTCATTTTTGGATTTTGGATTGTAGACAGACATGATTCAAAAATGCAAGAATGAAAAGGAAAAGTATATGTGATAAAAAACTGTTGAACAACAAACATAAACGGTTAGGTACAACATACTATCCTTCTATCATTATCGATTTTTATATGATGTAAATGTGAATGTAAATTCTTAATTCAAATTAAAAAATGTGTATTTATATCCAATACCACTATAGTAAAGAGTGAGAGAATAAATTACAGACATATCATAAGTTAAATAATTTTTTCGTACACAATTGAATTAATTAATATATTTCATAAATATATTGTATAAATGTAGCTAATAACATCGTGAACGGAATACCTTTATATGAGATAAAGAACGTTAAGCTTAACTTATATATTTTTTGCACTTGCACGATTTATTTTGTTGTATGAAGTAATTTGACTTTGTAGCACACAATTAGAGAATAAAATCACAGGTATAACAGTGGCACGCAATACATCAGACTATCCTATGAGTGAAAATTATTCAAAATTGTCAAGACTTGAGACGAATATGACTCAAGACATATCAGGTACAATTAGTTTTATCCAAAGACATGTTCCTCAACTTTTGTTTTGTGTGCAATAAGTGTCTAATAAACAACCACTGAAAGGTCTAATTTTTATTATAAGTCATATTTTAGATTTAACTATATATACAATTGAAATTGAATTAATATATTTCCATAAATGCAGATGATAATATAGTGAACGAAATGTAATAATTCAAATTCAAAAAATGTGTATTCATATCCAATACCACTATAATAAAGAGTGAGAGAATAAGTTACAGATATATCATAAGCTGAATAATTTTTTCGCATATAATTGAATTAATTAATATATTTCGTAAATATATTTTATAAATGCAGTTGATAATATTGTGAACGGAATACCCTTATTTGAGATAAAAAATGGTAAGGTTAAATTTTATATTTTCTGCAAGATGTATGATGTTGTATGGAGTATTTTGACAATGTAGCACACACTTACAAAATAAGATGCAGGTATATCAGTGGAAAGCGATATATCAGACGTTGATATGAGTGAAAATTATTCACAATCGTCAACACTTGAGGTGAACATGACTCAAAACATATCAGGTACAATAACTCTTATCCAAAGACATGTTTTGCAATTCCTTTTTTTTTTTTTTTGTGCAATAACTGTGTCTAATAAGTAACCACTCAAAAATGTAATTTTTATTAAAATTCATATTAATGTAATAACTTTATAACTTTATATACAATTGAAGTTAAATTTAATACAATAACTTGATAACTTTATATACAATTGAAGTTGAATTAATATTAATATTTTGGAAAAATGCAGTTGATAACATTATCAACAGGATACCTTTATCTGAGATAAACAATGGTAATGTTAAGTTATATATGTCTTTTTGCAAGATGTATGTTTTTGTAAGAAGTATTTATACTAACTATTTGGTTTGTACGTGATGTAATCCTTTTGACAGTTATGGTAGAGAGACATGATTCAAAAAATGCAAGAATGAAAAGGAAAAATATACGTGCTCATAAATTGCAGAACAATAAAAAAAAAGTATTAGGTAATGGCAATGAAAGTGAAACTCATAATTATACTTCAATTTTATCATTATAATTTATTATTGTTAAATTTGATTATCAACTAAAATATCTAATCAATGTGTTGGAAGTACAGGACCAATACATTCCTCTATTAAAAGTGCTGGAAGAACGAGCCATATAAATTCTCCACTAGACACGGAAGTTATTAAGATGTTATATAGCAAAACCAAAAACAATGAATACCCTTTCAATTACAACAATGATTGTCAATACGAAACAAACAAAGGTAATTTATATTGCTATACTTTGCATGTAAAATGTATTGCATACTTTAAACATTATCTTACCTTTGTTTTGTTTTGATATTAGATGACGAACAAAGTAATTTCATCTCTGATTTGTATGCAAAAGCTGAAATTGAAGGTGCATTTCTAAAACAGTCATTGTGTTATTATTATATACTATATGTTATTGCAAACATCATTAATTATTCTTTTTTCTAAATTAGAAATTGTTGATTTTGGACAACCTGCTATACAGTGTGAGCATTGTATGGCTGATGTTTGGTATGAAGAAAGATCGAAAAAAACACAAAGTTATGAAAAAAATGATTTCTCAATATGTTGCCAAAAGGGAAAAGTTCAACTTCCGTTTTTACAAAAACCTCCTCAATTGATTCAAAGGTTATTGAATGGTGAAGACAGCAGAAGCAATCATTATTTACAAAATATTCGGAACTACAACAATATGTTTTCATTCACTTCAATTGGCGGTAAGATTCATTCTTCTATTAATGATGGATCTGGACCTCCACAATTTATTCTGAATGGCCAAAATTACCATCGAATTGGGAGTTTGATACCAGAAAGTGGAAGCACTCCTAAGTTTGCACAGTTGTACAAATATGATACTGAGAACGAAGTAAAAAACAGAGTGTCTAACTTTGAGTAAGTGTTTGTAGAATGCTTTTGTTTTGAAAAATGTGGTACTGCTAACAACTAAAAACTGGATCATATTTTATGTACAGGTCCAAAATGAAAGTTCCCAGATTTGAAAAATCATTGATTACGGATTTGATGAAGATGATTGATGAACACAATGTTCTTGCACAATCCTTTAGAAGAGTTAGAGATGTCCTACATACTAATGAACATTCTGACTTTGGATTGAGATTATATAGAAATCGATGCAAGGATCCTAGAATTTACAATACTCCCACATCTGATGAAATAGCAATATTAGTAGTGGGTGACCTTAGTACCATGGATGTGGGAAGAGATATCATCGTCAAAAAAAGTTGTGGACAATTGACAAGACTCCATGAAACACATACAGCTTTCATTCCCTTGCAATATCCGTTACTGTTTCCATATGGAGAAAATGGCTATCAAGAGGATATTCCAATTCGTGAAAGTATCAGTACCAGTCACATACGAAAAAGGATTCGCATTTCCTTTAGGGAATTTATTGCTTTCAGAATTCAAGAAAGACATATTGAGTTTGGGAATGTAGTAAACTCACGTCGACTATTTCAACAATTTTTGGTTGATTCATACACGATGATTGAGGCACAAAGGTTGTCATTCATTAGAGCGAACCAGAAACTTATTCGCTGTGATATTCTTCAAGGTGTACAAGAAGTAGTAAACCGAGGAGAAACAAATTCTTCTACCATAGGAAAACGCATAATTCTACCCTCATCGTTTACAGGTGGTATGAGGTATATGTTTAATAATTGCCAAGATGCTATGGCCATATGTAAGAAATTTGGATATCCAGATTTGTTTATCACAATTACGTGCAACGTAAACTGGCATGAAATACGTGATTTTGTTTCCTCAAGACGTTGTGCAGCATCTGATAGACCCGACATTGTGTGTAGAGTATTTAAAATGAAATTGGATGAAATGATGAATGATTTCAAAAAAAAAGAATTCTTTGGCAAAGTAAATGCAGGTAATTTAATTTTTTTGCTTCTCATACATATTACTATGATTTCTTAAGTTATGAAATATAATATGCAAATCCTCTACTATTGCAGGCATGTACACTGTTGAATTTCAAAAAAGGGGATTACCACATGCTCATATATTATTGTGGTTAGACATTGCAAATAAGTTGGAAAATCCGAGGGACATTGATAAAGTAATTTCAGCAGAATTACCTCATGCAGAACTTTATCCTAAATTGGCAAAGACAGTTGCTGCATTCATGATACATGAACCATGTGGTGCCGCTAGGTTTAGCTCACCTTGCATGAAAGCAGGTAGATGCTCTAAATTTTATCCTAAAAAATATACATTGTCGACTACTATTGATCAAGATGGATATCCATGTTATAGACGTACAGATAATGGCATATTCATAGAAAAGAATGGGATTAAATTAGACAATAGACATGTTGTCCCATATAGTCCATTGCTTCTCATGAGATATCAAGGCCATGTTAATACGGAATATTGCAACAAATCCAACTCAATCAAGTATTTGTTTAAATACGTGAACAAAGGTCCTGATAGGGCAAGTCTTAACATCACAAAGTCTGCTCAAGACTCAATTATAGATGAGATACAACAATACTATGATTGTAGATACATATCTCCATGTGAAGCAGTTTGGAGAATATTCGGGTTTGATATTCATCATAGATGGCCTCCTATTCAAAGATTAACATTCCATTTAATCCGTGAGCAAGCAGTGTTGTTTAAAGATGATGATGAAATTGATGACATCTTGAAGAAAAATGAAGACAAGAATACTATGTTCTTGGCCTGGTTTGAGGCTAATAAGAAATATGTTGAAGGGAGAACTCTGACGTATGCTGAATTCCCAACAAAATTTGTTTGGATGGCTCAACAAAGAGAATGGAAACCAAGAAAAAATGGATTTAGCATTGGAAGACTTACCTTTGTTCCTCCAGGCTCAGGTGAATTATATTACTTGAGGATATTGCTAACAAATCAAAGAGGTTGTATTGATTATCATAGCATAAAAACTGTTAATAGTGTAACTTACAAGACATATCAAGAAGCTTGCTATGCAATGGGGCTATTGGCCGATGATAAAGAATTTATTGATGCAATTAAAGAATCTAGCTGCATTGCTTCTGCACATCAACTAAGAACTTTGTTTGTTACACTGCTTATGATGAATACAATGACTAAGCCTGATGAAGTCTGGAGATCTACTTGGAAGTTACTATCTGATGATATTCTATATAAAAAAAGGAGAGAGTTCAACTTACCAGGTATAAACGAAATACTTAATGCAAAGTTAACTTATGATTCAAAGTTATGTAATGTCTATTTATATTTGTATGACTTAATCCAAGATTAAGTAATAATTTAAATCCTAAGTAATATAACTTTATTTTTCTAGGCCTTCATATTGAGGATTCTGAATTACAGAATATTTGTCTTCTGGAAATAGATGAATTATTAGTTTCAAATGGTAAGTCTTTGAAGGACTTCAGCTGTCTACCTCAGCCTATTCGTTCAAATTCATATATTTTGGAAAATAGATTTCTTATTGATGAACTCAGTTATGATAGAACAAGCATGTCTGAAATGCATGAATCATTATATAGATGTCTTACTGTTGAACAACTGAATGTATATGAAAATATAATGAATGCAGTACATACTCAAGTAGGAGGGTTTTTTTTCTTATATGGATATGGCGGAACAGGCAAAACATTTATATGGAAAACTTTGTCCAGTGGAATCAGATCTACAGGAATGATAGTATTAAATGTAGCTTCAAGTGGGATTGCTTCTTTATTGCTTCCTGGCGGAAAAACTGCTCATTCTACCTTTTGTATTCCACTTATTATAAATGAGGAATCAACCTGTAACATAAGTCATGGGAGCCTTCGTGCTAAGTTATTGATTGAGACAAAGTTGATTATATGGGATGAAGCTCCAATAATGAACAAGTTGTGTTTTGAGGCTTTGGACAGAACATTAAGAGATATTATGAAGGTTGTAGATGAAGAGAGCAGTAACAAGCCTTTCGGTGGTAAAGTTGTTGTGCTGGGAGGTGATTTTAGGCAAATTCTGCCTGTTGTCAAAAAGGGATCAAGATACGAAATTGTAAAGGCGGCTATAAACTATTATGATTTATGGAAATACTGCAAAGTTTTTACACTTTCAGAGAATATGAGATTAGCAAATCAAGAATCAGTTGAAAGTGCTGCAGAGATCAAAGAATTTGCTGAATGGATTCTAAAGATTGGTGATGGAAATATGAACTTAAATGAAAGTGGGGAAGGCATAATTGAAATACCCAAACATCTGTTAATCGAACACAGTGATTCACCTCTACTTAGCTTAGTTGAATTTGTGTATCCCAAATTCTTGGATAATATGAGCAATGCTAACTATTTTGATGACGGTGCAATACTTTGTCCGACGACTGAATGTGTAGATGAAGTTAATGAATTTATCCTATGTTTAGTGTCGGGAAAAGAAGTTACTTACTTAAGTTCAGACACACCTTGCCAATCCGATCAACAGGAAGATATTCAACCTCAGTGGTTTACATCAGAGTTTTTAAATGATATTAGATGCTCAGGAATTCCTAATCATTGCCTAAAACTCAAAACTGGTGTTCCAATAATGCTTTTAAGAAATATTGATCAAGCTAATGGATTATGTAATGGCACCAGATTACAAGTTAACGAGTTGGGAAAGAATGTTATTGGTGCTACAGTGATTACAGGCAAAAACATTGGGCATAAAATACTCATTCCTAGAATGGACTTGATTCCTTCTGATTCAGGACTGCCTTTCAAGTTTCAAAGAAGACAATTCCCAGTATCCCTCTGCTTTGCAATGACTATAAATAAAAGTCAAGGACAAACACTTTCCAAAGTTGGACTTTATCTTCCAAGACCTGTATTTACACATGGGCAGTTATATGTTGCAATTTCTCGAGTAAAATCTAAAAAAGGTTTGAAAATCTTAATTTTGAATGAAGACGGACAACAAACTACTTCAACAACTAATGTTGTTTACAAGGAAGTATTTCAAAATCTTTAAAATGTGATGATACATCACACATATGAGGTATGAACATTATTACATTTGCAATTCATTTCTTTGTTTTATTTTTTTACATATAAATAACGTGACTCTGATGATAGCAAATGTAATTGTGTAACAGCATATGTTATATGTTATTTGTGGAACAATAAGATCAAGATGATTATGTTGCTGAACTTGCAGGTTTTTCATTTATTTTATTTATATTTATATTATAGTTAAACTTTGTTCTTGGTGTGAATATTGGTAATTGAAATGATGTTATTTTGGTACAGACAAATAATTAAAAGAGTGTATGAGAAAAAGACATTAAAAAATTATCAATTAGACTTTTCATTCATATTCACATACACAATTACTGAGACATCAAAATTTTAATTTTATTATTTATTTAATGTAGATCTAAATAGAAATAATGTTGCATATTTTATTTGTTAATTTGTTAATATTATAATCCTTTAATCATAGTAATTTTTTTTTTTATAGAATACCCATGCTGTGCACGGGTACAGGGCTAGTATAAAACATTAAAAACTAAAACAACACAATAAAAAGAGAAGATAAAAATCGCTCACAACAAAGCACAGAAACTAGTAATGGAAGTGAAATTGCGAAGGGAAAGAAAGTTGCAGAGGGTAAGTAAATAAGAGCATAGGCATCAATTACGACCTAATAATTGTCGTCTACATTATGTATAGGTGACAGTTCCCCCAAAACCAACGTCTCTATACATCAAATAGGCAACAATTCCCTCATTAAGCCGTTGTCTACATCTTCTTTTTTCAAATAGGTAACCATTATTTATACGTTGACTTTATTCACAAAACTGCAATCATGTTTTTTTAGACGACGAACCCGTTTGAACTAGCATCTATAGATATCGTCAAATAGTATTTTTGCACTAGTGAATTTTTAGAATTTGGTGGAAGATAAAACACTTTATCCAAACAAAAAAAAATTAAAATTCACTAAATTTGAATTCGCTTATCCAAACAAAACATTTGAAAACTGAAATCAATTCAAATTAAAATGTATTTGAATGTGTTAGAAATTGTAAAATTTCATATCCCACTACAAGGTCAGTGAAAAGTAGATCTATGACTAAGTTGTTATGAGGTGAAACTTTGGATCTAAACTAGGCTATATTGTTTGATGAGGGAAGTAGGCTTTGAATGAGGTTGGTCAAACACTGAAAAAAATCTAGGAACGAATAACTTTATGAAACTCAAGTTAACAGAAAAACAAAAATATAAAAATTAAAGAGGAGATAAAGTTTAAGTTAAAGTGGTACTATCTTTAGAAAATTTTTGAACGTTAGGAGGATGGGAAGCAGAGCACGATTCAGTAGGAGGGGTGACCTAGGTCCCTCAAATGACTTTACCACTTTCTTCTTCTCGAATTTTCCCCATGGCTATGGCGAAATGGACATGTTCAAGGTCTTTCAAAGGCGGGCTAGGGTGAAAGAAGTTTTTATATCAGTAGGCTAAACAGATGGGGGAGAAGGTTTGGGTTTGTGAGGTTCTTTGAGGTGAGAAATGTGGGGCGTTTGGAGAGAGAGCTGGATAACTTATATATTGGAAACATGAAGCTCTATGTGAACATCCTGAAATACCGAAGGCATCAGATGGAACCTGCCAAAGTGGAGAGGAGTGCCAAAGTGGAGAGGAGGGTCTTGAGGGTTTCACAAACAGAAAGGCAAAGGGACACAGGGAAGCAAAAGGAGGTATGGGTGGAGAAGAAAGGGAAGAAAACTTTTGTAGATGTTGTTAAAGGTGAAGTGCAACAAGAGTTTCGGAAGGGGTCAGTTATTAAAACACATCTTCATATCTTTCCTTGGATGGAAAAAGGTGTCGTTGGGCAGCTCAAGGATGTTATGGATTTTGAGCAGTTGGGAGAGGAATTTGTGAAAGGAGGTTTGAACAGGATTAGAGTAAGGTTTTTGGATGATAGCTTAGTTCTGCTGACCCCAGGAGAAGGGGAGAATATGGAGGATATAATCAAGCTTAATAAAGAATGGTTCGATAGTTTCTTCGTAAGTGTAAAGCCTTGGACGATTTCTAGTGTGGCGAACCATAAAATAGTATGGGTGAGATGCTATGGTTTGCTGTTATCTTTTTGGAACAAGGACTGCTTTACAAAAGTGCTAGGAGAAACGGCTATGCTGGTGTCAGTTGATACATCTACGCTTCTATGGGAGAACCTAGAATATGCTAGAGTGCAATTTCGTCTTATGTATTGTTGCAATGCTAGCTTGGTGAACAGCATGCGGATCAATGACCTTACGTGTAGTATTCTCATTGAAGAAGAGCCTTCAGTTAGTCATGGAGAGATGCACATGGTTAATCGCTACACCTATGACTCTTCGGATAGTGTTTCTTCCTCGGAAACCTATGTTGAAAAAACATCTTTCTCTACTAAAAGCTGTGAGGAGGAGGTCAAATCTGGGTTCGGGGAAGACTTCCGATCGAAAAGGGAGGAGGATGGAGGTGAGGTGGTGGGAGTAGGTGAATAGAGTTCGCATAAGACAAATTCGTTATTTGAGGAATCATCTTCAAAAGCAAAACGTACCAGAGGAAAGAATGTGAATCTTTCATGAATGAAGAAAGAAAGGATCAGAAGGCATCTCAAGGTTTTGACCTAGATAATCACCCTGACCAAGACCGCGCTTTTGGTTGCAGTAGTGCCTTTACTCATGATGAGTTGGCTAAAGCTGTGGTGGATGTTGAGTGCACTAATGCAAAGTGGGAACACTATTATTGTTCGACCCATGAAAGGATGATGAAGGCCCAATTACATGAGGGTCGAGTCTCTGCTCCAGCCCAAACCATAGGAGGAAGAGCCTGGGCTAGGGCCAGCGCAGGCTGTTCTCGGACATGAGAAAGAAAGTGGAAACAATGTATGCGGGAATCAGAGTGGAGGCACGATGGGGGGGAGTGCGAGGAGGACCGAATTGTTGGCCGTGGGGTAAGCGGTTTAGGCAACCCAATGACGAAGAGTGACCCACTACCGATGACGAAGGTGGATGGCTGCCAAGGAGTTAGTGAAGAAGGTGGAGCCCAGTAGGGAGAAATACTTGATAAGATAATGCCGCAAATGATAGGAGAGGAGGGACTAAATGCAGGAAGTGGACCTATCTCTCCACCACGCTGCCGCAAGATGAAAGGGCTCCTTGGATTGGGGGATTCCTCTACCCATCCTAGGCGATCTGCGAGAATAAATTCAAGATTATCTCAGGCATGGGCCCCTTCTCACCACAGATACGGTACGTGGTCAGACTGAATCTCTGATGGGGATTTTATCAATTGTAATTTACGCTTTTCTAAGCTTGGTAATTCGATGGAACCATCAAAGTTATGGCAGATTGGAAAACAAGTCGGGCTATTCTGTAGGGGGGACGAGGAGGAGGTTGTCAATGCATATCTCTGTCTAGAAGAGAGAGATGTAGAGATTCTGAATAGCTATGAGGAAGGTAAAAAGAATGGTCATTTATGTTGATAGTAAACCTAAATATAAGAGGGTTGGGGGGAAGTACTAAAGCTAGGTACTTGAAAAAAATCATAGTGAGTGAGGGAGCGGATTTTGTTTGTATCCAAGAAACAAAAGTGAGTGTGCTTTCGGATGCAAGATGTTTCTCTTTATGGGGGGGCAACAATGTGGGCTAGTGACATTATGGAGGTGACAATGGCAGTGGAAGTTAGCTGTCTATATGGCATAAAGAAGCTTTCTGTTATGAATCACATGTGATGAGGAAGGGATTCATTGCTGTTTTCGAACAACATGATAAATCAAATTGCAGGTGTGTGGTGGTAAATGTCTATGTTGCATGTTCTTTGAGAGATAAGATTACTTTGTGGGGAGAGTTGTCTGCACTTAAAATGGCATCCCTAGACCCAGTATGGTGCTTTTGTGGCGACTTTAATGCCATAAGAAAGCATAGTGAAACGAAAGGAGCAAGCATAAGGGACAACCAATCAAGCAAGATGAGAGGTTTCAATAACTTCATTGGTTCCAATCTGTTGATCAAATTACCCCTTGTAGGCAAACAATATACTTGGTTTAACTCAAATGGGAAGGCTATGAGTAGGTTAAACAGAGTGCTAGTCTCTGAAGATTGGATGCAAAAATGGCCTATATGTAGGCAGTATGTGCAACGCAGGGAAGTTTCTGACCATTGTGCTCTTGTGGTGAAGTTCAAGGATAAAGACTGGGGCCCCAAACCATTTAGAACCATTGATGCCTAGTTTATGGAAAGGGGTTTTTTCGTGATGGTGAAGGATAAATGGCAATCCCTTTCCATTGATGCCTAGTTTATGGAAAGGGGTTTGTGGTAATGTGAAGGTTCAAAGAGTCCAGGACCTGACGGGTTCAACTTCAATTTCATTAAGAAAAGTTAGGAGTTTATAAAAGAAGAGTTTGTGGCAACTATGGCTCTATTTCATGAAACAGGTTCTATCCCGAAGGGTTGCGATGCTTCATTCATAGCATCAGTTCCTAAAGTTAGGGAGCCTGTAAAGCTTGAACAGTATCGACCTATATCGCTAGTAGGTGCTATGTACAAAATCATATCTAAGGTGTTGGCTGGTAGAATAAAGAATGTCCTACCCCCAATTATTGATGAAAGTCAATCGGCTTTTATAAAGGAAAGAGGGATTCTTGACAGTGTGATTATGGCTAATGAAGAGGTAGAGGATTTAAGGAGGGGTGGGAGGAGTGGCTTGTGTCTGAAGGTGGATTTTGAGAAAGCTTATGACTCGGTTATATGGGTTTTCCTCTATGATATGCTACAAAGGATGGGGTTTCACACTAAGTGGATTACTTGGATCAGTGGATGTATGGAAAGTGCCACGGTTTCGGTGCTTGTTAATGGAAGCCCTATGAAGGAATTTAAACCTTCTAGAAGGCTGAGGCAGGACGACCCCTTAGCGCCTTTCCTCTTTATATTGAAGGCTTGGCCGGCTTAGTAAGGCAAGTTGATAAAGTTAATTTGCTCTTTGGCCTTAAGATCGGCAAAAAGGAGGTTGAGGTGCGCATCCTACAGTTTGCAAATGACACCGTGTTTTTCTGTGAGGACTCATACACCAACGTGGTGACTCTAAAGGCTATCCTTAGGGGGTTTGAGTTAGCCTTAGGCTTGAAGATTAACTTCCACAAGTCAAAGCTAATAGGAATCAATGTCCACAAAAACAGTCTTGCTTGGTACACAAAGACTTTAAACTGTACTCAGATGGGAATACCGTTTAAATATTTGGGCCTTCAAGTAGGAGGAAATCCAAGGAAGAAATTTTTTTGGGAGCCTGTGTTAAACAAGTTAAAAGCAAGGCTCAATGTGTGGAAAGGGAGATTCTTATCCATGGCAGGGAGAATTTGTCTAATCAAATTTGTACTTACTTCTGTGTCACTTTACTACCTGTCTCTGTTCAGAGTGTCAGTTACGGTATGTAAAAGCATCACCAGTATACAAGGGAGGTTTCTATAGGGTTGAGGAAAGGATAATAAGTCAATCTCATGGGTAAGCTGGAAAGCTTTATGCAAACCAAGAGAGGAGGGTGGTCTGGGTTTGAGAGATATTTGAATGTTTAATTCTACTCTCCTGGCTAAATGGAGATGGCGTTATATATCGGATGAGAAAGGGAGGTGGAAAGATTTGTTGGCTTCGAAGTATGGCTCGTAATTACAATAATCGCAAACCCCTGTCAAACTTCAATCTTGGTGGTGGAGAGACTTAAAGCCTGTAGGGAGGGTGGAGGAGAAGGATGGTTTCAGAAACAAATTGGATGGAAATTAGGACATAGTGACAAAGTAAAGTTTTGGGAGGATGTGTGTGGAAATTCTAATCTCAAAACAATGTTCCCTAGATTGTTTTCTTTGTCTTTAAATCAAGGGCAAAAGGTGGAAGAGGTAGGTGAGTGGGAAGATTCGGTTTGCTGATGGTGTTTAAGGTGGAGGCATGCAAGATTTGAGTGGGAATCCTTGCTGGAAGCAGAGCTTGTAATACATATATCCAAGGCCAAATTGTGTAAAGAAGAGAAGGATGTCCAAGTATGGGGGAATGATGAAGTAGGGTGTTTCTTTGTAAACTCCGCTTATAAATGCCTAGCTAAACATGGAAGAGGTCCCCGTCTCGAGGTGTTTATCTATTTGTGGAAGGCTAAGGCTTTCCCCAATGTGGTGATCACAGCATGGAGAGTTTTGATGGATAGATTGCCAACTAGAGAGTGTTTGAATAGGAGAGGGGTAACGACGATTTCTACTTTATGTGCTTTATGCCAGATCAAGGATGAATCTTGTCAACATCTCTTCTTGGAATGTAAATATGCTATGTGTGTGTGGTCCATGTGCTTTAGGTGGATTGGTATCCTTTTTGTCCAACATAATGACTTAAAGACCCACTTTGAGAGTTTCCACCTGTTCCAGGTTAGTAATAAACAAAATCTGGTCTCGAAGGGGGTATGGACAGCAGTAGTTAGGTGTATTTGGGACCATAGGAACTTGGTTGTGTTCAAGCAAGGTGTAGTAGATGCAGAAGAGATGTTTCAAAAGGCCCAACTCAAATCATGGTTATAGATGAAGCATAAGTCAGAATCTTTTAATTACTCCTTAGTGGATTGAGTCCTAAACCCAATGTCTTACATTAGAAGTTATAAGTAAGCGGGTATAGGAAGGAGTCAAGTTGTGTTGAAGGAGGAAGGAGGGGCTGTAGGTGTTTCTAGAGTAAACTGGTGTTATGTAGGATGCATAAAAGATGTTGATCTTGGTGGCGGTGCTGATGCAATTTTACTCATGGAATGGAGCAGTTTTAAGATGGATGTGTTGGTGCTATGCTACTGAAGGAACCGATGAGGTTTTGGAAGCAGTTTAAGCAAAGGTTTATAGAAGAATGACTATGAAGCTCAATGGACAACAAAGTTCAAGACCTGTGGCACTTCTTGCACTAGCCAGTTTAGACAAATGGGTGGTGGTTTTTTTCTGCAGGTTTAGGGTTTTGTGTTGAATCTTAGTGACAAGCTTTTAAGTGTTCTTCTGGTTATGTGCTGTGATTTTACATTTTGCAGCTTAACTCTATATCTGAGTGGTTGTTTTTGGTTTGATGCTGTCAAGTTTGTCTCTGTTTGTTGGCAGCAAAGGGTGGTTTGGTTTTTTCTGGTTTGATGTTGTCAAGTTTTGTCTCTTTTTGTTGGCAGCAAAGGGTGGATTGTGGGTTTGTTGCTGCCAGAGCTTGGCCTTGACTCTAGTAGAGCATGCTTTTGTTTGGAAGCCTAGGGTTGTTTGTTTTTTGTAAGTTTAAGCTAGATGGTAGGCTTTGGTTATGGTTTTTTTATAATAAGAGTTAGGGCACTCCTGAAGTGTCTCCGAAATTTTATTCATTCTTTGTTGATAAAAAAAAAAAAAAAAAAAAAAGTGGTACTATCTCTTATAAATGTGTGTTATTATTGTGTAGACATATTGAAAAAATTTCATTAACATGATAAAAAGATATTCTTTTGATTTGTTATGATTTATATTAGAGTGAATTCAAGCTATGTTATAGTTGTCAAATCTAATTTATTGTATGGTTATAACAGCTGATTTTGTTAAGAAACCGATTTCTATAAGCAAGACTCCCATATGGTGGGTATGGCTAGGTAGAAGTATAGCTAGTTAGCATGAGTTCTTACAAATATCCTTCTATACATCTATATTTAAGTAGGAAAATGTTAATTTGATAATTACAAATTAAAATATATATTTTACAATTATGATTTGACTAATAAAATTGTTCCATTTCAGGTAGTTTCATTTTTCAGTTGTAATCTGTTGTCACATATATCACTCATGTAACGTTTCATGAGTCATCGAGGTTCTAAAATGGTAACGGTGACTTCGTTGGTTGAACTCGTGTCTTTCGGATATAAATCTTCTTCAGGTAACACATTTCTAGAAATGAAAGCAGGTTCTTTGGGCTCAGCCAATTCAATGTGACTCTCCAACATCAGAATCACTGACATCATTGTAGGCCTATCATCTGGGTTCTGTTGCACACACAAAAGACTGACATGGAGACAACGCAGTACTTCAGACATAACGCACGATGACATGTTCATGTTTGAGGCAATCAAATCTATTGCCTTCCCCGCTTTCCATAATGTCCATGACTGTTTTATAATAATAATAAAAGTATTAGAAAAAAGATAATTATTTGTTAAATTTCAACAAAACATACCTAAATTAAAAATATGTCCAAGCTCTTACATGAGCAACAAGGTTCAAGATTCTTATCTGTTGATAAAGTCCTCTATTTCTCTTCCCACAAATAATCTCCAACACCAGAATGCCAAAGCTAAAGACGTCAGATTTTTCAGAAAATAATCCATCAACTGCATATTCTGGCGCCATATACCCACTGCAAGAGATTGTTTCATGTATCAAGAACAATTTTACGTATTTGTGAAAACAGAAAAAATGGTTCAGCATAAACACACACACTCACCAGGTCCCTACTACTCTACTTGTGCTTCCTTCAAATTGGTCTACTCCAAAAGATCTTGATACTCCAAAATCCGATATTTTCGGATTCAACGTTTTATCGAGTAAGATGTTACTAGCTTTGAGATCTCTGTGGATGATCCTCAGTGGTGAATCTTGATGAAGGTACATAAGGCCCCTTGCCACTCCGCAAATTATTTGGAATCGTTGAGGCCACTCCAGCAATTTACTGCTTTTCTCACCTGTTTTATTAGGCAAAAAATTTATTTTAGTGTTGAATCTTCATTTTAGGAATCTGCATCTTTAACCAATGTCATTAGCAAGCTCATTTTCCTTACCAAAAATGAGGGAGTCTAGGCTGCCATTTTCCATGTACTGAAAAATGAGCATTCTTTCTTCTCCTTCAATGCAACAACCAAGAAGTTTAACAAGATTCCGATGCTGAAGCTTTGCAGTCAAGTTTACTTCATTGATGAACTCTGTCACACCTTGCCATGAGTTCCTTGATAGAGTCTTCACAGCAATTTCTTGGCTGTCGATTATTCCCTGCATACTAATGTTCATCATGAGTAATAACAATTTTATTATCTTTGATATAGTAGTGATGATTAAAGAATGGTTTACCTTGTATACACGTCCAAAACCACCTTCTCCTATGAAATTCTCTGTGGAGAAGTTATTAGTGGCATTTGCAATTGTTACAAGATCATACATTTGGACGTCCAGATCATCCACATGTCTCTTATTGTTGTTATCTTCGGTTGATGATTTTCCTACACATAAGAGGAAGTAAAATATAGTAGATAAGGGAAACAAAGCTAAGTAACTTCTAAAACAATCCCCAAGATTTAAGGGATTCAAGGTTGAATATTTTCATATTTTCAGTTTTAATACTCCCCTCAGTTTAACGATTAGATGCTTTTCACTCTATACTAGTTTCTCTATGAAAGTTTGAATTGTTCTACACCTTTTGTGTGAACACCAACAAATTAATTGCTGAAATTTAACATCAATCTTCCTTCAATTTTTCTTCATTGAAATAATATCCATTTAAATATGTATGTACTATATAAAAATCATTAAATAAAAAATAATTTTAAAGATAAAAAATAATTAATTACTATATGTATTAAATTAGATATTATTTTAGATATTAAAAAAATTATTAATATTTATAATAGTTTGTATTATTAATAAAATTTAAAATTAGTTTTTATTATTATTAAAGAAAAGAAGCGTGAGACTATTTTTAATCACTAGGCAATAAGGACTAATGGGGACAAAAGGAATTTAATATTTCTTCTAAGTATTAATGTTTTCAGTGTAAGCTTATTCTAAAGTGAAAGAGGGGAAAAAAAGAAACCAAAAGCGTAAAGAAATGAAGGAAAAAGAGAAAATGAATAGGGAGGGAGAGAACAAAATAGAGAGGGAGAAAAGAAGACACAACTAAAGAAAAGAAAGCGGAAAATAAAAAATAGGGTCAAAAAATTCAAATTCTTTAATTTTAATACTTAAAATTGTTTTGTAATATATTCAATTTGAATTTATTTATAAATTCTCTATAAAAAATACTATATTTTAACATAAGATGAAGTGTATGATACATTCTCATGAAGCTAAAACGATAGCACTATTTGTTTCCTCATAATTATGGAGGCCAGTTTATTGATAATTTATAAGACGTGTGATATAGAGTTAATAAAATCAATCCTAATAAACAAAAACAAATAGCATGATCATTTATCTAAATAAATAGCATGTTGTGAAGGGATTATAGGTTGACTCTTACATATCCCAATAACTATATTTATAGCAAATATTCCTCAATTAGTTAGAAGAGCAGAGAGTAGTTTATAGAAGGCTGCTGATATCTTAACACCACACATATTAAAAAAATACACTTCACATAAATTAATATTTTAATCATATTTAATTTATTTTTTAATTTAAAATATTATTATATTATTATAATGGCTTCTCAATTGTATATGTTTTATTTTTGGGTGTTAAAAGAAATATTTTCCTTTATAGAAACCTTAAAAAAGTGAAGTCATGCATCTGGGTAAACAATTTACTTACCAGCATTGTTCCTATGGAGCCTGCAAATGATACAAGTACTTAGAAGAATAAGAAAACCAGAAATTGCAGCAACGGTTGAAGCGACTATCGTTCGTGTGTTGTTGTTGCTTGGTACAGGTTCTTGAGGGTTGGAATTGATTACAAAAACAAAATAGTCAAATTCTAAAGTCAGACTAAGATTTTTTAGCTTTCAAAATTGCAAATGAAATGAGAAGATCAAAGTTGATGCGAATTACCTGCCTCCGAAGCATTCATCCTGATATACAGGTCTTGCCCACCAGTTTCAATCTGTTTCATGTCAATGAGATCTCCAAACCACAAGACACAACCACTACCTCCATTTCTTATATCTGAATTAGTATAGGCCATACAAGAACAATTATTCAAACACTTCACTTTGCATTCCTTGAGGCCAATACTCTTATTCAACCAAGTATCTGTAGTAGCTGGAACTTTCAGCCCTTTAAATTGTACAAACACATCATCACTGCAACCCAACGCTTTATTGCGCTCACATCCTCCACTCCAATCCGATGAGTTCCAATTTTGTTGTGATTTTGGACTGAAACCTTTCAAACATATGCAAGATTGTGACTGAGTTCGTACACATAATCCGTTGGGTCCACAGGAGTCGTAATTGTCGCAAAACTCTTTCGGGTAGGATCTATATATTTTCCATATTTTCTCAACCTCCTGCCATACATAACGAACAATAGTAGCTGATTGGTTTGTTACAGTTCTGGAGAGGACAGAATCATTCACGAGTGTATAGGTGTAGTAAATCTCATCTTCATTGCTGACAAAACTCAAGCCAAAAATGGTGTTATTCAGCAGATCTGGCATTCCGCTGAAATACTCGCCATTCCAAGGTCCATATCTCAGCAACTTTTGTGTACCCTTCATCATATAAACCTCGGGATAGCTATAGAGTTTCATAACACGAGACACATCACCTGGGGATGGATCATCTGGACTCTTCCACGCAGTATATTTCCGTTCCAAACCAGTTCGGAGGTCCCATCCTAACTTCATCCCTGGCAAGAGTGTATCAGATGGATAGTCAAAGCTTTGCCACAAATACTCTTCTGGGTTTGTTTCCCCCTCGTTTCTGATCACAAGATTGCCACTGTCCAACATTTCTACCACCGGATTCTGTGCTTGTTTGAGAGAGTTGGTGTGCCAAACAAGAGAACCATTTTGGGTGAGCACAAGATTGCCTGTGGTGTTCAGTGTTAAGATGCCTGTGGAATCATTGATGGGGTTGGCCCCATTAGCAACCCAAACAAATGTCTTAACTGGGATATTCTTGTACCAAATTCCCAAGTAACGTTTCTGGGAACTACCAGGGTTGAAAAACCCAAGTTCAAACTTTCCACCTTTTGATACCAAAGTCTTCCCATCACTCAGAGACTGGAGCATGTTGATTGAATCATTCGCTACGGAAATTTCTAGTGAGAGAACAAGTATGCATGCAAATATTATCACAAAAGTAAGAATAGTACCCATATTGTATCACAGCTTTTGTGGAACTCTGCTAGCCTGAGAGTCTCTAACGTTTAGTTTGGTTCTTCATTCTATCTAACATGAAATGCAAGTCAACAATGTAGCCTGTTATGATCCTTAAATATATGTTGTCTTGAGAATATTTTATTCAGCTAGCACCGTCCCTTATTGGTCAAGATGAATCAGTAAACAAGAAGATAAGATATTTTGAGTTTTTTGCTTAGATGAGAAAGCTTACTTTCTGCTTATATTCTTTAGATTTCTCTTATGTGAAGCGAAGCTGATGTGACTCCTTTAATGGTTGACTATTGAAGTTGAATTTCTAAATAAATATTGGAAATGGTTATGTAAGATGTGAGCCAGGTCTGAGTTGGACATGAAGTATACATATGTATAAAAAAATATCTGCTAAACTTATAGCTAACTAAATCTTATTACTTTGAACAATTATGCTTAACACTTTGTTCCAAATATGCAGAGTTTATTCAAAACATAAGAACATTCTAGTTAATAAATAGATACTTAGTAAGTTATAAATATCAAACATTAAGTTTAGTTCTTACACTTACAAAATTAAGAGTTTCTACTCCCATTTTGTTCCTTTTCATCCTATCTTTTAAAGTTATTTTTATACAAATTAAGAAACACGATAGTGATTTAGATTTCTTATAATTGATAAAAAAAATAGTTTGTTATATATAATAGTATAATTGATAAAAAAAGATTAATATGATATAAAATTTCGTAAATAATAAATAAAAAAAACTTTCAAAGATTCAACAAGAAACGGAGAAAGTAATAATTAAAATAAGTGGATATATGAATAGAATATGTTATTCAAAATTTTATGGAAGACTTTTTCTATTATGTGGAAGTGACCTCTAACATGCCTTTCGTATATGTAATAATAACACTATACTGACTAGTTAAAAATTAATTTGAATCCGGAATCTATAGTATAGACTAATTGGAAGTCGTAGTTAGCTATGTCACACCTTAATGTTTTACTTCGTTAACATACCACTTGATATATGACTTGAACAACTTGCATATAACGTTTTATGATTTATAAACAAAGTATTAACTAAAATTAGTGTATTAATATCTTGAAAGTAAAACTTGCATTGGACACTTATTATATAAATGAAAAAGCAAAATAAGTATAAAGATAATGAAGAAAACATTATAATTATTCATAATTATAATTGTCCTAGTAATGGATTTAGATTTGGTCAATCACTTGTATCACACCATCCCACCACATACATTTAAGACCGACCAAATTGTCGAGTTATTTTAGGCTCATCTGGATAAGTGTCCAGTAAAATTTAATAAATATGTATCAATATGGACAAAGAGGGTTACATAGTATTTGAAATTGGTTGTACAATTGTTGATGTGTCGGTAGTCTTCTTGTTTCTTCCTTTAAGTTTTCTCCTTTTGTTATTGATGCTCGATTGATGGTTGATGCCTGGTCGGGTTGACCTAAAAAGGTACTCTGATGCTCAAGTCAGTAGTCTGTGTAAAGAGTGTATATTATAAAGTTGATTAAAGCGTACCTTACACCTCCGCAAAAGGGTTTTATTTATAGTGTTGGTTATGGGCCCTTGCCATGATGGGTCGGATATCAGTTATTGACTAATATGCATTGTGATCCCTAATTAATAGAGAGGTATATTGGAAAAGCTGAAGAATATTTGTAACATCTTTCAATTAATCAGTATTTAACTGATTTGTCGAAAATATTTCCCGCATATTTCGGTATATGAATGTGACTCATTAAGTGCTATTGTAACTATCGTTACTGTTATTTATTGCGTGTCTTGAGGTGTACTTTGGCTCGAGTTGTTGGTCATCTAAGCCGAGACTGGCTCGTTCAGTACCGACTGGCTCGTTCAATACCTAAAATGGTCGTTTGGGCTTCCCGATGAGAGATGTGACTGTTTGGCGCATTTAATATTTTTCAGAGTTGTGACGTGTGCTTTTTTGAAAAGTCGTCGTTTGGTGAACATTGTTTGATCGGAGAGATCTAATGGTTGATAATTAGTGACGTTTCAGATGTCGAATGGCATGAACCCTTGGACAATTGAACACTTAGAACATTTGCAATGTTTTAATCCTTGTCAAACAATAAAATTTCAATAATTGACTCTGATTTCTTTGCGATAAAGTCATGAACTTGGTAAACCGAGCCTTATGCAATGTGCCTTTAATAAGTTGTAGTTAAAGCTCTAACAATGCTTTTCAATCACCGAAATAGATGGTGTGGTCTTGACAAAGTATTATAGTGTTAGGACAGTCGCTCAATTATAGTGTTAGGACAGCATCTGAAACGTCATTAATCTTTGACAAATATTAAATACGCCCAACAGTCACATCTCTCCTTGGGAATCCCAACCACTCTTCAGAATTTCATCTCTTCGAGCCTAGGGGGCAAGTGTACTAGTCGGTACCGGATGAGCCAATCTTGGGCCTAGTGACTGACCGACCGAGTCAAAGAACACTTCAAGTTACACAATAAATAACAGTAACGATAGTTATAATAGCATTTAATGAGTCACATTCATATCCCAAAATATGCGGGAAATATCTCCAACAAATTAGTTAAATACTGATTAAATGAAAGATGTTACAAATATTCTCTAGATATTCCAACATACCTATGTACCAATATACCCCTATTAATCAGGGATCACAATGCATATAAATCAATAACTGATATCCAACCCATCATGGCAAGGGCCCATACCTACACTATAAATAAAACCTTCTGTGGAGGTGTAAGGTATGTTTTATCAGCTTTACAATATACACTCTTTACACAAAGTACTTACTTGAGCATCAGAGTACCTTTTCAGGTCATCCCGATTGGGCATCAACTACCAGTCGAGCACCAGCACTTGAGGGAAGAGATTCGAAGAAGGAGCGAGAGGACAACCGACACATCAGCAATTGTACGTCCAGTCTCAGGTACTATCAGGGTCCCTCTCTGCCTATACAAGTACAAAATAACTTGCTCATTTTTTAACCATTTTTTCTTAATTGATTTGAGTGTTATACTCTCTGCACAACACATTCACCCATCAAATGATAAAGATAAGATGAATCTCATCTGAAAAGGAGAAGGAGATGTAATAACTATTAAAAAGAAATAGGATGAATATGGTGTATATCGAACACCTATAGTTATGTTAATTATATAGAAAAAAATATAAAATAAGTTTATTATATAAAAATATCTAACAATATTTATTAGGGGTGTTCATGGATTGGATTTTTCAAAATCCAATCTACATTCAATAAAATGATTGGATTTAAAATCCATAGGCATTTTAACTAGATTAAAATTATTTGGATTTTTTCAAATTCATTTAAAATAGATTAAATTTATATTAAATTCACTTTGTCAATTAGATTAAATTCACTTTGTCAATTAGATTAAATCCATCTCGATCTGGGTCATGGTTGACTCAACTCAACATGGATTCGGGCCCACTCAGCTCGACATCGGTTCGGTTCAGTTCGGTCTCTGTAGGTCAAAGAGTTAAAAAATTTATGAGTTCAGTCTCAGGATTGAGTAGTGAGTCACTTGGACCACTTAAGGATCATTGTCTTTCCTAGCCAGAGATTCCTCGAATAGTTTTAACAAATTTTCTTCAAAGGAAACTTTTCAAAATGAATTTTTCTAGATGTGTGTGTGCAAGAGTCCTATAGATCAAAGAAAGGTTAACTATAAAATTTGAGAGATACACCCTAGGTATCATGGAGACTTTAAAATAAAAGAGAAGCAAGAAATTAACAAGAAGAAACTAAAGTAAAGCAAGAAAATCTAGACAAAATTCCTAAGTGAAAATGCAAGTGAGACTTTGAGCCCCTTGACACATTTCTACAAAACTAAGCGCTTAGTGTTACAATGTTTAACTTAGGGATTGCTTTAAAGGCATTTTCCCAAACACAAAATGAACAAAAATTACGAATGAAAAAATTAACTCAAATTCTATGGCAATATGATTTTACAAAAAAAAAAAATTGATGTTTGATCTTTGTAACTTGTAAAATCTCCCTCTTAAGTGTTTATCGCTCTTCATTTTGAACTTCCACTTGTTTGTTCTCTAAAGAGTGATCATCTTTGGCTTAATCTTTTTCTTCTCCAAGATACTACCTAGAAATTTGAGTCTATATTTTTTGAAGATCATAACTAAAAAATAATTTCCATATCAAAAGCTCAATAATATTCAAAATTAATGAAGTTGTATTCAATTTGGAAATGTGACAACTTGCAAAAAAATTAAGGCTAAAAAAATAGGCACATAAATTAATTCTAGGAATGGTTAAAAATAAAGAATGATATAACTTTGTTTTTTGCATAGAGAAAGAAAATAAATTCAGGCCTAATGCAAACAAAACACAGTTTTGGTCCAACATGATTCAAGACAACAACAAAAGAATGGATTGCTTCTTCCTGCACCTCCATGACTTTTTCTGCCACCTCCATAAACTTTTAAAATCCCAAAATTGACCTTTAGTAAAAAAGATAAAAATAGAGGTTTTGTTTTACATTTTGTCGTTGAGTGAAAAAGAAGGTGCTTGGTGCTTGTTGTAGCTGTGGTGGTGGTGGTGGCAGTGCTCATTGTGGTGGTGCGTTGTGGTGGTAGTGGCGGTGGTAACGATAGTGGTAGTGCCGATGGTGTTGCTGTGGTGGTCACAGTTAGCTTGTCATTCTCATTCTCATGTAAGTTTTTCAAATGTCTTAAATACTTATTTTTGGATTGGTTAATCAACTAGATCAACAGATCACACAATTCGGTGTCTTAAATGAGTGATATGCACAAAACTAAAGTGTTACGGATTAGATAATCCAGACGTATACCGGATCTAGAAGAACCAAACGCACACTTCTGGATTGTGTAATCTAGTACTAAATGAACTATGGATCACGCAATCTGAAAGTCATTTTAGAACTTCAAATATGCCTTACAGATTACATAATCTGGAATTCATTTTGCTATTAAAATTTGACTTACGGATTACGCAATTCGAAAGTCATTTAGAACTTCAAATATGACTTACGGATTACATAATTCAGAATTCATTTTGTTGTTAAAATTTGACTTACGGATTACGCAATCCGAAAGTCATTTTTAAGTTGACAAATGCTTTATAGATTACCCAATCCGAAAGGTATTTTTGTAGTTATTAAATGAGTTATGGATTACACAATCCGAAAGGGAAATTGAATATTGTTTTTATTTTGCATACTTGTGTGAATTTATGAAAATTAGAATAAAATGAAAATTTATGTTTTGTGAATGAAGGTGTAAGTATGGACATGGAGGTTGGATTGATTACGAAAAGATCCAATGAAGTATAAATGATACTTAGTATGGAAGAATTAATGAATTATATGCATTAACATGAATTTTGTCGCATACTGCCCAACTGCTCATATAGATGTGTAAGTGTGCTGCTCCCCATGCGTATCCACGACACATATGTAGATTGTTGAATAACAACAAGTACGAAATAGATACAGAGGTGACACTTTTATCTGCAAAAATAGTGCATCCAACCAGATGCAACAAGTAAGCCCTAACAGAACACTCCCAAGCCTCCTGAGCGCATCATTCCTTGTATATATCTTGGAGCCAACTTAATCATACGTGGACGCCTCGACATTACCTCATCTCAGCCTTTCCACGAGCCTCCTCCACCCCTCGTAACTCAACTAAAATTGTCCCAACTCTGTTGTTCTCTAAGGGCACATATCTAGGACCCAAAATGGGGAGGTATAAAAGAGATGACACATCATCAAGTGTGATGGTCATCTCATCTACGGGAAGTTGGAAGGAGTTCGTCTCCCTATGCCACCTTTCGACAAAAGCTGAAATCAACCCTTTGTCCCCCACCTCATAACTTATATTGCACAAACTAAACAATCCAGAATTTTCTACAAGAAGCTCAATATCAGCATGAGACATCCTAAATTTACGTAATTTTCTACTGTGGGATACCAATTTAAGTTCTCCCTGATCCTAATATAAAATTTGTATATATTCAATATAATTAAATCAATTTAAACAACAATTAACAAAGACAATTTAATTGATGGTTTTTTTGTTCTTACCTTACCCTCCCAGAGCTTAACAACAACATGGTCAACAAAATTCACCAGTAAAGACATATTAGAAGGTCCTCCAGAAAACCCTTCTCCCTAGTCTACTTGGTCATCATCCCATAATCCTTGTTGACTGTCATTATCAATATGAGCATCAACATCAATCTTTTCCTCGACATCACCTCGGTCTCTTCTATAGACGGATATCGTCGGTCTTCTGCGATCATGAGCATGAGATCCATCATCTTTTGTTTTAGCCATATCTGCCGACAACACAATGTGAATTTTGATTATTTATAAATAAGATAATAAATAATATAATCATAAGTTATATATATAATATAAAAATTTTCTTAAAAAATGTGGCTTAGAACCTCAAAACCACTTCCAGTTTACATATTTTGGAACACAAAAATCAACGCTACGGATTACATAATCTTGAATTCAAAAAATTGCAACTTCCAGAGATTACGTAATTCGAAATCTAATTGGACAAACCTACTAGATTACATAATCTATAATCTAACTAAACAACTACAAAAGCTAGATTACATAATTCGAAACTTATTGAAACCCTAAATCCTGTCGGATTACATAATCCAGAACTTATTGAAACCCTAAACCCTATTGGATTACGTAATCCAAAACCTAACTAAATACTCACCGAATTACGTAATCCAGAACCTATTTAACCATCTAGAACTATCGGATTATCCTATGCCCTTTGAAAGACTTCCGCCAAATTAGAATTAAAAATAAAAAGCATTAAAATTACTAGTGGATGATGAGGCCAAGGGTGAATGATGAAGAAGGAGAGCTTTAGAAGGGATGAGACCTTTGAAGGAGAAGGAGACCTTTAGAAGAGAAGAAAATTTTGAAGGAGGTGGGAACTTTGGAGGATGAGGGCTGCGCCGCTGGGAGTGAAAGGGCACATTTGAACAAATGTGAAAAAGTAGAAGTAGGTTAAAGTAAAATTAGGTTATATTTTAGTTTCTTTAATATTTTTTATCGAATGGTATAATGGTAAATTCGTTTTTAGTATGGGGTGAGTGAAGAAGTGATGGGGGTGCAGGAAGAAGCAGTAAAAAGAAAAAGTCAACGTGCAGTGTTACTCAGGCCCTGCTGTTTTCGTAATTGACTTGAATTCACCGTGCAAAATTTCAATGTAACGCAAATGCCATACTGTGGGTCCCGCGGAGTTTTTTTTTTATAAAATCTAGCAGCTGCCAATAATTCACCACAATTAACCAATTTAACACTTCCCAAATCATGGGCCCCACCGTGTCATTGCAAAAAATTCTAGCAGCTTACAATGTTCACACCAATTTCAACTTTGAATGTAATTTTGTCGCTGCTACACCCAATGTGGAATTAACTATCTCAAATGAATTCACCAATCAATAAATCACTGAACCAAAATTTCAGCCACTGTTCAGGTTGAAAAATCTTTGCAATTTATCGCTCTTCTTTAAAATTGAACCACACTGAACCACATGCACCAACTGCTCCCTAAACAATGCTTGTTCCAACTTGAATTTGTAGCTGCTTTTGCTCATATTCAATCAAGTACAGAAATACAAAAGTCTGCACCAAAATTGTTCAGCAATTTCAAGCACTCAAATTGTGATTCCACTGGTTCTGCATAAAATTTCAATTTGATCAAAGTAAAATCCAAAACAATCTTCAATATTTAAACACCAACAAATGACTTGCGGGACTATGAAATAACTGCTTCACCAATAAGAAAATTAATCCAAATATGAGTCCCACTGCACCAGAATTTGTTGCACCAAAAACAGATGAAATTCATAGACACGGTTTCAATTGAAAAACTACAACAGTATAGCACCAAAACAGAAATTGCACCAACTGCAACCAAAACTACTTCCACTGAAAACTGCACTTCAATTTTTTTTTTCAATTCAATGATAAAAATACAACAGTCACCAAACAACAAATTGAATCAGAATTTTCGAAACCTTTCTGAAAAATTCAATCTAACAGTGCAAGGAATAAGAGACTGCAAAATTTTTCAATCACCAGCAGCTGCAATAATCTCCAGCAGCTGCAGTAATGTCCAGCAGCTTATGTCTTCAATATTCTGCAGAAATCAAGGTCCAACGCATCTGCTTGCAAATTTGACAACACTGATTATAAATTGTACACCGCTAGCAAATTGTTTGATGAAATGCCTCTTTCTAGATTTCAGAAATGTTCTTCACTATTATGATTTTTTCTAACATAGTGCAATTTTAAAAACAATTTTTTACAATGGGTAAAAAAAAATTATAATGGATAAATCAAATATTGAATATACGATTTATTCAAACGAAAATCACCAATTCTATTTACGATTTAAAAAAAACAAAACTCATATTTCATATACGATTTTAATGTAAAATTGTATATGAAATATGCATTTTCAATTTTAAAACATTATATCCTATCAAATTAAAAAGAAAAATTTTTAAATTTGAAACTCAAATATTTGATATATCATTTCTATCTAAAATCGTATATGAAATATATGTTTTTAATTTTAAAAAATAATAATGTGAAAATAAAAAAAATAAAAATAATAGGAAATAAGAGAAGTTTAAGTTACTGTCTATAAGTTATTTTTATATAATTAAAGAAAAATAGATTTTTATAAAATATTTTTTTAATTTAATGAGTTTTTATAGAATATTTTTTTATTATATATAATTAAAAATACTGAGTTTTTAGAAAACAATTTTTTATCATATATAATTAAAAAAATTAAATATAACTTTTTAGTTTGTAATATATTAAAATTATTTTGAATTCTTGATAAAATTAATGATGTAATATTTTAATAATTTAAAATAATATAAGTAAATTATTTTTAAAAAAACGATTAAAGTAAATTTAATCCATATGAAAATAATTAAGTTGGTAACCCTAAATTTGAAAAACTAAAAATAAATTATAAACTTTAACTGGAGAACTAAAATGGAGAATGTTAATGGAAAAAAAAACATGTTTAAAAAGAACATGGAAGTCTGATATTAAGTGAAAGCACACAAACATGACGACCTAATTTAAAAATTTACATAATTTAACTTAAAGATGAACAAATTATCTACGAGATCTTGTTCCACATAGGGATCTTTTTTATTGTCTCGGTGGACATTTCAACGGAGGTGGGCTATTATCATCATTTTTTTCTTTGTTGTCATCAGATGGAATATCGGACCCCATTGAAGGCATTATGGGCCGATAACAATGCATGGAATGAACTAGATGAAATGCGGAGGGTGGTGTTGTTTAACAAGGTAACTTTGATGATTTCCAAATCAAGCTTGAAAACTTGAAGAATTTGTTGTTGTGTGTGTAGTTAGGTAGATTTTAAGTTGCTAATTTGCACTTAATTATGATCCAAGTTCATATGATTTGAAATTTATTTAGAAAGTTTTGTTTTTCAAATTTGTGTTAGTTTTAGTTAATTGTTTCGTGTTTTAAGTCAGTTGAAAAAGCTTATATTCAAGTCTGGTGACTACAATAAGTTTTTCAACATGTTGATTTGTTGCAACAATTGATTGAATTACACTTAAAGCTTTTAAAAAGTATTTAAAAATTATTTGTTTTCTTTTGTCTTGTCTGTACAGCAAAAATAGCCAGTTATTTCGATAAATGAACTAGTTTTTTATGTTTAGTTTTTAACAGAAAATTAAAACAATCAGTTTGTTTTAAAAATCAAAAGTGTTTTAGAATTTTGTTATGATTTTCAAACTATTTTTAAATGCTTTTAACCGATTTCATTTAATGATCAAATAGTTTAAACCATCTTTTAAAGTCTATATAAAGGCTATTTTTTGATCATTTCAAAAAGAAAATAAGAGAATGTATTAAAAATGTTTTCAAGAGAAAGATCAAAGAGCTTTCAATCATTCTTGAAGTCTTGGATCATTACTTCTGTGTGAAATAGGAATCTGGGTTTCCTATTCTATTGTTCTTTAGCTTTGTAAAGCACAAGTGTATTATAATTCTTTCTTTCAATTCTGTATTCTGTTGTAAAACAATTTTAGATACTAATTCTGGAAATTGTGGTTTTGTTGAGAGTGTTATGTGTTCTTGAAGGGTTCAAGATCAAAACTCTTGGTTGTGGTATAATTTATTTTTGATTACTTAGTGAATTCTCAGTGGTGAGCTAAGGATTGGATTTAGCTCTTGGTTAAGAGTGAACCAGTATAAATCTCTCTGTGTGAATCTATTTTCCCTTACTCTGATAAATTGTTTCAAATATTGTTTTGTGTGTTATGCATTAAATAATCAGTTGATTTGTGAAAACAACTGATTTATATTTTTCACTAAATTGTTAATATGTTAAATAACCAATTGAACAAATAAATCAATTGATTGATTTAACTGATCTTTTCAATCTACTTCCAATCTTTGTGAAAATATTGCGAAAACAATACACCCCCTCTTGTTTCAATCATACATTATAACAGGTGTCTTTGTTTAAGTACCAAACATTTGCGATGGACTCGAAGAAAAAATATTTCCCTTTTATGGAAAAATGGTGTAAGTTGATGACACTTACTGGTTGGGAAATTAGGAAGACATGTTGTGTTGGTGCTCCATAAAGCTAAATATATGTGGTGGTTGATTGGAGGCAGATTGAAGTTGGACTTGTTGTCCAAATTGTGCAATATTTGAAGAAGACCCAACATGATAAGGGTGACCTTCAGAATGGTGTGGTTGACTATCGATTTAAAAAAAAATTAATGTAGGAATTTAAAAAAAAATTGCAATATAAAATGGGGTACAAATTGAACTTATATCGTCTCCAGATGTGACCTCTACAAGTGAGACGTAGCGAATGGTATAAGTGATGTACCATTGCATATAAGTTTATTCATCACATATATGGCCATTTCTGTGGGATGGTACTACCTAAATTAAACGGTTTTATTGGTCATTCCACATTGTTATCTACCTCTGGTGATATTGTAGCCAGTACCTATCTATTCTCTCATGCATGCCTTCTTTGTGCACTTCATCAAGGTTGCATGAGTCATGTGGAATGTGTTGTCGGTACCAAATTGTCGCACTCGTGTTTTATTGATGCAAATTCTAAGAACACTTGCGATCAATGCAAATTAATACGAAGTTTTTTAACATACAACATTGAGAGGAAGAAAATAATAGTAACCTCCTCAGAAGCAAAAATCCAACCCTGACAGCGATGTCCTCAACACTTAATGGGTCAATGGTCGGTGGAAAGCTTGTCATTCGGTCCCACGACCAACTGTAATACCAACATGCACCCTCCGAATTGTCTTGATTATAATTAATATCATGACCTAGTGCATGATACAAACACGCCAACAAAGATGGCCCCGACTAAAGTTTGATACATTATTTAAGTCAGCCAGTAATAATAGATATATCAAATGAATGCAACTGCTTGATGTGTCGAGCATTAATAAACTTCCAGTTAATGTCAGTATGTGTGCTCATGCATGTTGTGCAATAATAATATCAATTGCATCGTGTGGCAAGTCTTGAAAAGAAATATTCAACCAAGATATCTTGATTGTGTTTCCTTGAACCACAGTTTCTTCTGCCACGAATCCTAGCAATGCCTCACAGAGAGCTACCAAGTCACCACTACTAACACCCGTAACAGGTTCCCCATCAATTGGGAGCCCAAGTTGACCGATGACATCCTCTAAGGTGATTTTCTTCTCTTCGAGCAGAAGATGAAAGGTGTGTGTCTCAGTTCTCCACCTTTCGAATAATGTCGTAAGTAGATGATGATTTATGTCAATTTTCTTCAAAGTCAGTATGTGTTCGAACATAGCATGTTCAATTAAATTTCTGACTCGGTCATAAGTCGTTCAGGATGTTTGAGAACCCAAATGGAATGTCGTCTAGGCCTTATCAGTCTTTCGTTCCCCTCCCATAAAACCTTTGTCACATGTTTATGTTGCAACCATAAGAGGGACATATCAGATGGTAGTCATGCATGTTAGGAAAGATGGCTTTAAACTATAGGGGGGGTGAATTGTTTAAAGAGGTTTTCGCAAACTTTTATAAGCTAGAATGAATATCTTTCAGAAATCAAATGATTAAGCAATTCAGTTTGCCAAAACAGCAAGCAAAACAGCACTGCCAGGAAAACAATCGGTTGTTTCTGCGAAACAATCAGTTGTTTATATCAGCAAACAACAAACAAACTGAATTTAAAGAGTTAGGGATAGAGAGATTGTACACAGCTGTTTATGTTAGGAAAGATGGCTTTAAACTAGAGGCGGGGATGAATTGTTTAAAGAGTTTTTCGCAAACTTTTACAAGCTAGAATGAATATCTTTCAGAAATCAAATGATTAAGCAATTCAGTTTGCCAAAACAGCAAGCAAAACAGCACTGCCAGGAAAACAATCGGTTGTTTCTTCAAAACAATCGGTTGTTTATACCAGCAAACAACAAACAAACTGAATTTAAAGAGTTAGGGATAGAGAGATTGTACACAGAAGTTTATACTGGTTCACTCCAACCCAGAGCTACATCCAGTCTTCTCAGAACCCTGAGAAAATCCACTAAGCAATCACACCTTGATCACTTACAAAACAACCAAGAGAATGACCTTGAAAACCTCAAGACACACACTCTCCTTGGCCAACACTAAGATTGCTGATCTTGAACACCTCAAGAACACACAGCCAATCTCAGCAACAATACAGAAAAGAAATGTTTCAGCAGTTACACAGATTACACTTGTTACAGATGAAGATCTGAAATCAATACAAGTAGAATCCTATTCCAGCACTTTGATCAATCTCTTTAGCTCTTAAGCAATCTCAGCACTTTTTCAAAACTCTCTTAGTTCTTAGTTCCTCTCCTTTTTCAAAAGCATTCTGTCCTTTAAAAGAGATTTTCTGAATTATATAAAAGGAAGTTTGTTATCAAATCTTAACAAACCCATAAAAGCTTTCAGAAAGATTGGTCAAAGCATTTAATGACTGGAGCATATTCAGTTTCAAATCATTTAAAGCTCAGTCAAAGAAAACAATTTTTCTGTTATGGTTCCAAAACAAACAATCGGTTGTTTCCTCGAATCAATCGATTGTTTTGTCACTTAACAGTTTTCTACATTCAAAAACAGTTTTCAAACTTTCTCAAAACATCTAAGTATAAACAATCGGTTGTTTCGACAGAACAATCGGTTATTTCAACTTAGTTTGAAAAACACTTTTGTTTTATCAAAAACTGAGATGCTAATTGCTTTGAGATTTAATCTAAGGGTGGATTACACTTTAAACTACCCCAGAACAAAACAACAGAGCAGCACAGCAGCAGCAAGCAAGCAGTAGCTTCATCATCCTTCAAAGGATTTGGATTCTTCAAAACCTTGAACACCACTTGGTTCAACAATCTCCCCCTATTTGATGAAGACAAATCCCTGATGCTTGATCCCTAAAGCTTGCGTTGTTCTGATTAAATCTGAAACAGTTCCTGCAATTGAACTTTTAGCAGACATTGAACTTCTGATATTTTGTTAGCATACATATAAACAGTTAAAGCTTAAACAAATAATATCAGAAACAACATTTAACAACTAAAAACAGCTAAAAGCCAATCTTAAAACCTGAAACAAGCATAAAGAAGCATAAATCTCCCCCTATTTGTCTTCACAAATAGACAAATATAAGAGATAAAACCAGATATTGTTCATATTACATCAGAATTAAAAAGCAACAGCAGAAGGAAAGAAAATAAAACCACACTTCAACAGCTACCAAAAACAATCGATTGTTTCGATAATACAATCGGTTGTTTTTCTTGAGTCTTCCTTATCTCCAAACTGAAGATCAAAGATTTGGTTCTGGACAACTTCAATCTGTTCATCCAGGCTCATGAACCTTGCATCCATGTTGTCAAACCTGGTATCAAACCTCTGGAAATTGCTAACACATAGATCATGAAGGTTTCTTTGGTTTTCAGCAAAGCTATCCAGCCTATTCACCATGAATCTTTCAAAAGGTGACATAGTTTGAATCCTTTCTTCTTGATGTTCATTAGCAGCACTGGGTCCAGCATCTTGAAACCCTCTTGTTGGATCTTCATGTTCAACATCCATGTCTGCAGGTTCTTCTTGAGCAACACCACTAGAGGAGGCACCATGATCACCATCCTTGCTTACCCATTTTCCACCTATCTTTGTAAATCCCATCTTGCTGAGTGATCCATTGTTCAACTCTTGAGTTGACTTGACCAGCTCAGAAGTCTCATCTTCAAGATTAACTTCAAAATAGAGTAGGAATTTAGATATCAAAACAGCATAGGGATAGTGATAATCACCCAACCTCATGGCTTTTTGCATGTGCTCTTTGATTATGTGGATCCAATTTAGCTTGATCTTCTTGGTGATGCAGAAGATGTAAACTAGATCTTCTTCAGTCAAAACAGAATGGTTGCTCCCCCTTGGAGTCAGAATCCATGTCACAATGAGAGCAAGCAGCCTCTCATCAATTTTCAACCCTCCAACTGAGCATGCACTCACTTGAGCTTGAGTATACTTCAAACAGCTTCTGTAAAACTGGATTTTGTTGAAATCCTCCATCACACCAAGATTCCCTTTGCTGATTCGTAGACCAGAGTATTTGAGTCCAGCAACAGCAGCCCAAACTTCATGGGTTATCTCCATGTCCACACCTTTTACATGAGAAACTAGGTTGTTTCCCTCAAATTTCAAATTGGTGTAGAATACCCTCACCAAGTCTGGATATATGTTTCCCTTCATCTCCAGGAACCTTCTGAGATATTGATCTTTGAGTAGTTTCCTCACATTGTCCAGCTTTTGACTTTTCAGCCAATCAAAACTCACAACCTTGGGGTTGTTGATCTTCTTGAGACTTGTCTCATATCTATACTTTTCAATGAGATCCTTATCTCCAGAAAACCATCCTTCCAACCTTCCTCCAGACCTTACAGCCCTGGTTTTGATTCTTTTGGAAGTGGGAGGAGTTGATTCCATGGCAGCAGAGAGAGGATATCACTTCTTCACTATTTTTCACAAGAGATGGTGCAAGAGATATTGCAAGAGATGTTGCAATTGGTTGTTCATCTGCACCTGATTTTATATCCATACGAAAATCAATTTGTGTTTAATTTCATTCAATGAGTACCTAATTTTCAGAGAGAGAAAGCTTGACTCTGTTTTGCACAGAAAATGTCAGAAAAAGAAACTGAAAATCACATGGTCTTTGACTAGTCATAAAGGCTCTTGAATTTCCAAGATTTTGGAATATTCTCCTTTATGAATGTTGTAACCACTTTCTGAGCACGTTCAGCTTTCAATACAGATAGTTTGACCAAGATTCTCTCTTTTGAATTTGATCTGCAACGGATAGAAGAAGAATTCAAAATTAAATCAATTTCTTCACAGTGCTGTCAGACTCAAAACAATCGGTTGTTTCGAAGAACCAATTGGTTGTTTTTCTGCAGCAGTATAAAAACTTGATTTTGGAGATTTCAGCCATTGACAAAAATAGATTAAAGCATAATACATTTGATTAAAAGAGAATTAATCATAGGAAAGAACTTTGAAACAATTATTGAGAATAATAAAAGGAAAGTCTTATCCTTATGTTGTTTCTTCAATGATCCAAATGCTTGTGGATCAAGAAACTTTCTCTTCACTGTTTTGTTCTTTTGCACAGCATTGATTCAGCTCCAATGACTTCCTTTCTCTTTAACAGATTGATCAGAATGCCTCTTTTCCCTTTATTTTCCTGCATAAACAAATTCAAGTAGAAAGATTTGGTCCCCTTACAAATTTGGGTCCATTTGGCTTCACTTTGCTGTTAGTAACATCACATTCCTTTGGAATCCATTTCATAAGACCTTTAGGAACACAATATTTTCTAATTTTACAGAATCTAACAGAATGGCCTTTCTTCATGCAGTAAAAGCATGTAACAATCGGTTGTTTCGATGATCCAATCGATTGTTTTTCTGTTTTTCTTAAAAAAGCTTTTGAAAACTTATCTTGCTTGTTCTGTGGATTGAAGCCTAAACCAGCCTTTCCAAAAACACAGTTTTGAGATGCCAAAACATTCTCAAAGTTTGATTTCCCTTTTGAAAGCTTGTCCACAGTTTCAACAAGATAATGAACCTTTTTCTCAAGATTTTCACAATTTGTGCAAATGAGAGTGTCACACTTGCAAGAGGCATTTTTGAAATGATTTTCCAAATTTTCAAAATCAATTTTTGCCTTTCTCAGATCCTCTTCAAGTGTTTTAACTTTCTTCTCAAGCACATTGTTAAGATCTTTCAATCGATTGTTTGAAAGAACCAATCTATTAGCTTCTTCATGAGTTTCTTGAAAAGCTTCAAGCAATTCACAATAATTTTGTTCATTTAAGGAAGCACAAGAACTTACCTCACTTGAACTGCAAGCATCATCATCATCCTCAGCTACTAAACATATGTTGGCTTTTTCATCTTCACTTGATGAAGAACTTGATGATGACACCTCATTTTCATCCCAAGCTATGTAAGCTCTTTTTGTCTTGCCTTTCTTCTCCTTGTAGCTTGTCTTTTTCTCCTTGCTCTTGTTGGGACAATCTGCCTTTATGTGACCTTGCTCACCACAACCAAAACAAGTATAGTTGTTTGAATTTAAATCATTGGATTTCTTGTTTCCATACCTATCCTTGTTGTTGTCTTTGTTGCGGTTTCTCTTTAGGAATTTGCTGAATTTTCTGGACAGCAAACTCAGATTTTCCTCATCACTTGAATCTTGCTTTCCCTTATGTTTGGATGCTTTCAAGGCTATGCTCCTTGTGTGCTTATCTTGATTCTCTTGAACATTGAGTTTATTCATCTCTAGCTCATGTTCCCTAAGCTTTCCAAACAAAGAAGCAACACTTAAGGATGTTAGATCTTTAGATTCAGAAATTGCAGTTACCTTTGGTTGCCATGCTCTATCAAGACATTTCAAGATCTTGATGTTTAGCTCTTCTTTGTCAAAAGTCTTGTCTAGGCTCATAAGGTGATTGATGATATGAGTAAACCTTTTCTGCACTTCAGCAATTGTTTCACCTTTAAGCATTCTGAACATTTCATACTCTTGGATTAGAGCATGCTTTCTAGCTCTTTTAACTTCATTTGTTCCTTCATGAGTGACCTCCAAAGTATCCCACATTTCCTTTGATGATTTGCATTGTGATACCCTGAAAAACTCATCAGAATTTAAAGCAGAGGTTATAATATTTTTGGCAATGCAATCAAATTTGGCCTTTTTGCTTTCTGCATCAGTCCATTGAGACCATGGCTTCTCAATGACAGAACCATCTTTTTCAAACTTTGGTATAAAAGGACCATTTTCAATTGCATCCCAAATTCCTTTGTCAAGAGATTCCATGAATATTTTCATTCTAACTTTCCAAAACTGGTAATTCAAACCACAGAACAAGGGTGGTCTGTTTATTGAAGCACCTTCCCCAAAAGGTAGTCTATCAGCCATTTTAAAAAGATTTTAGGATAAACTTGAATGACTTTCAAGAACCAAGCTCTTGATGCCAATTGTTAGGAAAGATGGCTTTAAACTAGAGGGGGGGGTGAATTGTTTAAAGAGTTTTTCGCAAACTTTTACAAGCTAGAATGAATATCTTTCAGAAATCAAATGATTAAGCAATTTAGTTTGCTAAAACAGCAAGCAAAACAGCACTGCCAGGAAAACAATCGGTTGTTTCTTCAAAACAATCGGTTGTTTATACCAGCAAACAACAAACAAACTGAATTTAAAGAGTTAGGGATAGAGAGATTGTACACAGAAGTTTATACTGGTTCACTCTAACCCAGAGCTACATCCAGTCTTCTCAGAACCCTGAGAAAATCCACTAAGCAATCACACCTTGATCACTTACAAAACAACCAAGAGAATGACCTTGAAAACCTCAAGACACACACTCTCCTTGGCCAACACTAAGATTGCTGATCTTGAACACCTCAAGAACACACAGCCAATCTCAGCAACAATACAGAAAAGAAATGTTTCAGCAGTTACACAGACTACACTTGTTACAGATGGAGATCTGAAATCAATACAAGTAGAATCCTATTCCAGCACTTTGATCAATCTCTTTAGCTCTTAAGCAATCTCAGCACTTTTTCAAAACTCTCTTAGTTCTTAGTTCCTCTCCTTTTTCAAAAGCATTCTGTCCTTTAAAAGAGATTTTCTGAATTATATAAAAAGAAGTTTGTTATCAAATCTTAACAAACCCATAAAAGCTTTCAGAAAGATTGGTCAAAGCATTTAATGACTGGAGCGTATTCAGTTTCAAATCATTTAAAGCTCAGTCAAAGAAAACAATTTTTATGTTATGGTTCCAAAACAAACAATCGGTTGTTTCCTCGAATCAATCGGTTGTTTTGTCACGTAACAGTTTTCTCCATTCAAAAACAGTTTTCAAACTTTCTCAAAACATCTAAGTATAAACAATCGGTTGTTTCGACAGAACAACCGGTTGTTTCAACTTAGTTTGAAAAACACTTTTGTTTTATCAAAAACTAAGATGCTAATTGCTTTGAGATTTAATCTAAGGGTGGATTACACTTTAAACTACCCCAGAACAAAACAACAGAGCAGCACAGCAGCAGCAAGCAAGCAGAAGCTTCATCATCCTTCAAAGGATTTGGATTCTTCAAAACCTTGAACACCACTTGGTTCAACAGTTTATACTGGTTCACTCCAACCCAGAGCTACATCCAGTCTTCTCAGAACCCCTGAGGAAATCCACTAAGCAATCACACCTTGATCACTTACACAACAACCAAGAGAATGACCTTGAAAACCTCAAGACACACACTCTCCTTGGCCAACACTAAGATTGCTGATCTTAAACACCTCAAGAACACACAGCCAATCTCAGCAACAATACAGAAAAGAAATGTTTCAGCAGTTACACAGATTACACTTGTTACAGATGAAGATCTGAAATCAATACAAGTAGAAACCTATCCCAGCACTTTGATCAATCTCTGTAGCACTTAAGCAATCTCAGCAATTTTCCAAAACTCTCTCCTTAAGAACTTTGTCAAAACTCCTTTAAAACAGATTTTCTGAATCCATATAAAGAAGGTTTGTTATCAAATCTTAACAAACCCATAACTGCTTTCAAAAAGATTGGTCAAAGCATTTAATGACTGGAGCGTATTCAGTTTCAAATCATTTAAAGCTCAGTCAAAGAAAACAGTTATTCTGTTATGGTTCCAAAACAAACAATCGGTTGTTTCCTCGAATCAATCGGTTGTTTTGTCACTTAACAGTTTTCACATTCAAAAACAGTTTTCAAACTTTCTCAAAACATCTAAGTATAAACAATCGGTTGTTTCGACAGAACAATCGGTTATTTCAACTTAGTTTGAAAAACACTTTTGTTTTATTAAAGAATGAGATGCTATTTGCTTAGAGATTTAATCTAAGGTTAGATTACACTTTAAACTACCCCAGAACAAAACAACAAAGCAACACAGCTGCATCAAGCAAGCAGAAGCTTCATCATCCTTCAAAGGATTTGGATTCTTCAAAACCTTGAACACCACTTGGTTCAACAATGCATTGGCTGCCATTGGTATCTGACTTGTTAAGAAAATAAATAAATATGAAAATTCTAATTTTCTTAAATACCGGGACTTCTAAGTTGACAAAATAAATTTAAGACTTACTTGATTATATTGACGTCCAAAAAGTAGTATAAGGCACAGGCTAAACTTGATCTCCAAAATCACAAGGAGGAGGCAACAACGAAGGAAAGGGTGGTATGCTTCTGTGAACTCTACATCAATTCATATGCATTTGATTGCAAACTAACACATTGCAACAACAATTCACAATGTCATGATTTCATGAGTGAATAGGAAATATTCTTGAGAATCTCTACCAAAGTACAAAATAAAGGTCAAAGGAAGCATGATGAAGTGTTGGACTCACCTATGACATGAAGAGATTCCCTACAAGTTTAGCCTTGAAGATTCCCATGTGAAGCAACCTTGGAGATTCTTTGCATCGTGAAGCAAAGCAACAAAATGCCAAATTGGAGGAAAGGGAACTCGTATGTGGCATCGGCAAGTTCAAGGAGAACTCATGCTTGGCATTGGCTAGCTTAAGGAAAACTCGTGCTTGGCATTGGCGAGGTCAAGGTGAACTTGTTTAAGACATTGGCAAGTTCAAGTTGATGGTATTGAGTGAAAGCACACTTCAGTTAAAGCACAAACGAAGAAACAAATGAAGGCAAACTTCAGTGTAACAAAGTATGGATAATAGGTTTCTATAAGTTGTGCTTTGGTAAAGACTAAATGACTGCACTACTATACATGCAACAGATTGAATGTCAGGGGAAAAGTTATTGGGTTGGTTTTAATAATTTAAAAGTTAAAGTAACTATGTTATATATTTGTCGCAACCAACCAATGAAAGTTAAACAATTTTCAGAATCATCAAAGTTATTTCACAGTTTAGGAAAAAAATCTTCGTGGGAAGTTTTTGATTGGAGCAAAACTTGTCTTATATATTCATCTTCACAAGGTAATACTTTAAAGTTGGGACTAAAAAAATTTTCTAAGTACTCACGCTCATTGCATGCACTTTATAATAACAATACTAATTTCATGTTGCATGTGATAGATGAATCCCTTTAACATTGGAGAAAATTCTATTGGCACCCAAAAGGAACTTGTAATCAGAGATATTATTACCCAAAGATGGTGATTTCACAATGTCATCACTCCAGCAAAGTGATTCCAATAACCGATCCAAAAAAATAGTTCAATATGACTTTTATGAGTGGATGATTTTTACTAATAAAGAGGCCACTTTGGTAGCCATCAAACAATATCACATAGTTGAAGGCTACAATATGTAGCCCGGTGCATTAACTATAATAACGGATGTCAATGGCAGCTTAAAGCATCCTTTAGTAAAGTCCGTGATAAGAGAGATCAAAAAAATTGAAGCGCCCCATAGATGTTTGTTGACCACTCTTTCTGGTGATAATGTAAATTTGGACTCCTACCAAATTGCAACTATAGTGATCAATTTAATTAAAGAAAACCAATCCATCCATTGCAGAAACTAAATGTCATTATGGTTATTTTGTAGCGTATACAAAAGCATGGATGACAAAAAAAAAGGCGTTTGCCGTGGAATTTGGCAATTGGGACGAATCCTATAATCATCTTCCAAGATGGTTGCAGGCGGTTCAAGAAAGTGTCCCTACGAGAATTGTCGAATATGTAACTTGAACTTTTGTTATAAACGGTGTTCAAAACAACCCGTGTTACATCTTCAAACGTGTATTTTGGGCTTTCAAGCCTTGCATTGATGACTTCAATTACTGCAAGTCAATAGTCCAAGTTGACGAAACATTCTTGACCGGAAAATAAAACGAGACTTTGCTAATTGCAATTGGTCAAGATGGCAATCAGAACATATTCCTTTTAGTTTTTGCACTAGTTGAAGGTGAAACAAAAGAAGCATTGATCTAGTTCTTCTACCTGTTGCAATCACATGTCATACTGCAACAAAATATTTGCATGATAACTTATAGAGGAAATGTCATTTTATTAACATTAAATTCTTCAGAAGTTTCTTGGGAAGGACATGGTCTTCTATCAATATATTGCATACGCCACATTGCATCTAACTTCAATAAGAAGTTCAATAATGTTGAGACAAAGAGACAATTGATAAGCATGGGTATTTATCTTAATTTAGTTGACTTCTGTTGATTATTCTTGTTGGAACACAATGACTTACATTTCCTTTTTTACATTCTCAGATGTTCCAAAATGAAACAACCAACTCTTCAGACAAAGTTGTCGACTCTAAAATTACAATTTCAACAAGCTTTTGCTTGGATAGATGAAATACCTTTGGAAAAATGGACACCAGCATATGACGGAGGTAGGAGGTATGACCACATGACAACAAATTTAGCTAAGTGCATGAACTCTGTATTAAAGGGTGCACGATTGCTACCAATATGTGCTCTTGTGAAGACTACTTTAGAAAGAACTAAATCTTGGTTTGTTGAATGAGGGACAAAGATAGAATGCATGTTACGAGATGACCATCAATATCTAGAAGATATTAATGTCTTGTTACGAAAAAATGAACAACAGTCTACTGTGTGTTATGTCCAAAGGTACAATAGACAAAATTTAGGGTTTGATGTTCAAGAGGTACCCACTCTGCAACTATGACGCCTACCTATGTTATACACAGTAAGACTTAATGACTGGTGGTGTGATTGTGGGGAGTTTCAAGCTCTCCGACTTCCCATGCTCATGTTATCGTTGTTTGTTCGGCATGTCATTTACAACTAACAATATTCGTTGATCCTATGTATAGTCTACAGTATATTTTGAAGGCTTACGAAGTTGAATTTCATCTAGTTCAAAATCAAGATTATTGGTCTACTTATATGGGACCGAATTTCATCCAAGAGCCCCGCATGCGCCATAAGGAATCAGGCACACCAACAACTAATTGTATACATTATGAAATAGATGAATCACTTCCAAAATAAGGCAATTAAATGCTTTTGGTGTAGGAATGAAGGTCACAATAGAACAAATTGTCCATATTAACAATAGTAGAATGTAGACTTTTATACTATTTTTCTATTTTCTATGACAATTAAAGTTTTCGATTAATGTTCTCCATTTTAGCTTTCTGGTTAAAGTTTTCGATTTACTTTTAGTGTTTCAAATTTTGAGTTTTACCAACTTATTTTTTTATCATATGGATTAGATTTAATTTAATGATTTTTAAAAATAATTTACTTATATTATTAACGTATTACATCATTAATTTTATTAAGAATTCAAAATAATTTTAATGTATTAAAAACCAAATAGTCATATTTAATTTTTAATTATATATAATAAAAAATTATTTTCTAAAAATTCAACCATTCTTTAAATATCTATAATAAAAAAATATTTTATAAAAACTTATTCAATTAAAAATCTATTTTATAAAAATTATTTTTCTTTAATTATATTTGAAAAAAAACTTAAATACAGTAACCTAAACTTCTATGATTTTCTATTGTTTTTAGTTTTTTATTTATTTTACAAATTATTATTTCTTAAAATTAAAAACGTATATTTCATATATGATTTTGGATAGAAATCATATATAAAATATACGAGTTTCAAATTTTTACTTTAGTAGAATATCATATTTTTAACTTAGTGAAGTGGTTCATGTAGAAAATAAATAAGAGTTGTATAGAGTAAAAGTCATAGACGACAAATGGACCCAAGTTTTTCATAAAAAATGTTGCAAATAGTGATGTGGTGGGTGTATAAAATAAATAAGGATTTCATAGACTAAAAGTCATGGTCATGACAATGGGCCCAAGTTTTCAAAACATGTTGCTTTATTACATATGACTTTTAAATAACTTTTAAGTTTCAATTAACTAAAATATTTTAAAATTTGTGATAGATAAAAATTGAATTAAGAGTAAATTATATTAATTTTTATACATACACGTTAAATGAAATTATGATCTATGAATTATGATGTATGAATTACGGCATTTATACATATGCATTAAATGAAATTACGATGTATGAGTTATGGTGTTTATATGTACACGTTAAATGAAATTATGATGTATGAGTTACGTTGTTTATATGTACGGATTGTATGAAATTACGATGTATGAATTACAATGTTTATACGTATGTGTTAAATAAAATTACGATGTATGAATTACAATGTTTATACGTACATATTAACTAAAATTACGATGTATGATAATGTATGAATTATTGTATTATATTTAGCTCGAACATTATTGTATCCTATTCATCTAGGATTTACAAATACAAAATTCTTACACTAACCCTAGGATTTACAAATACAAAATTCTTACACTAACCCGATAATTAATTACATGATTTAGTATGTTTTATATTTTTATATATTAAGTTTGAACAACAAAGTTCACATGTGACATATGCAGTGCATTGGACACTGATATCCACATGATTCATTTATTAGATCATTTGTAGGGTATAAGTATACTATTGAGTGTTGATAATTTCATAATCAACATACAGAACAATGGATCAAGATTGGATGTATGAAATGCTTCATTCTTCAAGAACATTGAGACAATCCTTCATAGATGACGTTTATGATATGTTAGCATCTTCTCTTCAACCCATTTATGATGGAGTAACTGAATCTAAATTATCAATAGTCATAAGGCTTTTGGGCGCTAGAACCAATTGGCACACAACTGAAAAGTGTTTAAATTATTTCATTCAAATGTTACTTGATGTAGCTCCAACAGAGAATTGCATACCAAAGACTTATTATGAAGCAAAAAAGGTTGTCTCTACTCTCAGCTTAAAGGTTGTCAAGATTGATTGTTGTGAGGCTAGATGCATGTTGTATTACAAAGAAGACATTGAACTAAATGAGTGCAAATTTTGTAGTCTTCCCAAGTACTTGCCTCCAAAGGGTCAGAACAAAACATACAAAAGAGTGTCAATAAAAGAATGTTTTATTTGCCTATCATACCACGATTACAAAGACTATATACCTCAATGGAGTCAACAAGCCAAATACAATGGCATTTTGAAAACATAACTAATAATGATGTATTGTGACATCCATCTGATGGGAAAGTTTGGAAACACTTTGATAGTGTATATCCCGAATTTGTAGCTGAACCCCGTAAGGTAAGATTGGGATGATGTTCTAATCGATTCACTCCTTATATCCAAGCATCAGCATCTCCATATTCTTGTTGGCCGGTATTTTTCACTCCTTGTAACCTACCCCCTGAAATGTGTATAACGAAGTCGTACATGTTTCTAAGTTGTCTCATACTTGGTCCTACTAACCCAAAAAAACATGTATACTTGCAACCACTTTCACTCCTTATATTCAAGTTTTAAAATCCTCATATTCTTGTTGGCCAGTATTTTTCACTCCTTATAACCTACCCCCTGAAATGTGTATGATAGAGTCGTACATGTTTCTAAGTTGTCACATACCTGGTCCTACTAACCCAACAAAAAAAATAGATGTATACTTGCAACCACTTAATGATGACCTCCAACAACTGTGGAGTGAGGGTGTTGTCACTTATGACATATCAATAAAAGAAAACTTTGTCATGCGAGCTTGTTTGATGTGGACAATTAATGATTTTTCAGCATATGCGATGTTGTCTGGGTGGGGGACTAAACGGTAATTAGCTTGTCCTTATTGTATGGAGGACATAAAAGCATTCACCCTAAAGCCTGGGGGTAAAAGTTCTTGGTTTGACTGTCATCGACAATTTTTGCCAACCAATCATCCTTTCAGGAGGAGTCAGAGGAGATTCCTTAAAAATAGAGTTGAAATGGATGACCCACCTTATATATTAAATAGAAATCAATTATGGGAGTTTCTTCATGACTTCCCAAAAGTGACAGATGGTCCATTTGAAACTTTGTCTGAGTATGAACAATATCATAATTGGAACAAAAGGGAAATATATTGGGATCTGCCATATTGGAAGGACAATTTGTTAAGGCACATAGAAAAAAAAAACTTTTTTGATAATGTCTTCAACACTGTAATGGACTTTAAGAACAAAACAAAGGACAATCAAAAGGCCATAATGGATGTTCCTTAATTGTGTGTTCGTGGAGACTTGGAGTCAATTCAATTAGAAATTGAAAGTCAGCAAAGCCAAAGGCTAACTACACATTCTAAAAGAAAGATGCTAAGTCAATTTGTAAATGGATCAGCGAGTTGAAGATGCCAGATGCTTATGCCTCTAACATTGCAAGGTGTGCAAACAAAGACAAGGGAAGTATGCATGGCATGAAAAGTCATGACTATCACATTTTCATGGAGTGTTTACTCCCAATATGTTTTTGGTCATTGCCAGAATTTGTGTGGAGTGCACTTTCTAACTTAAGTCGATTCTTTAAAGACTTGTGTTCTAATACATTGAGGATGAATGATCTTGTCAGAATGAAAGAAAATATACTAGTCATCTTATGTAAGTTAGAATGAATATTTCCACCAGCTTTCTTTGATTCAATGGAACACCTTGTCATTCATTTTCCTATGGAAGCAATACTTGGTGGTCCTGCTCAGTATCGATGGATTATCCCTTTGAAAAATAAATATTATGTTAATTAGTTCAATGTTTAAGAAGGTGTGCAAAACATAATAATTACTACTTTGCTTTAGGATGATGGGAGATGAAAAGAAATTGGTGGGTAATTTGGCACGAGTAGAAGGATCAATATGTGCATTCTACCTACATCGAGAGATAACATATTTTTTGCTCTCATTATTTCAAATGTGTTAGCTTGTTGTCAAATAAAATTGAGAAATGATCCTCGAGCATATACAAATGAGGAAGACCCATACACATTGTTGGTTTTGAATAAATGTGGACACCCAAGTGGTTTTGGCAAAGACTATTGGTTCAATGATAAAGAGCATCGTTCTGTCCATGTTCATGTCCTCATCAATTGCGATGAGGTTAAACCATTTCTTGAGTAAGTTTAATTGTACATAATTTAAATTAAATTATTGTAGGTTGTTTAGTTCACTAACTACTTTAATAGTATTCAAAGATTGTTCTTACAAGTGTACATCATCTGACTTTTTGGTAAAGGGTAAGTCATCCTGTATTTATATTTATTTTTATCTTCATATTACAAATGTATGTAATTTGATTTGTTTGTATAGTAGTTGGACACCAAATCATTATGCTAGTGATGCCCTTAGACATTGCATTTGGTCTAAATTTAGAGGTCCATATCATCATTATGATACCATGAATGAGGAGGACAAACTAAAATGGTGGACTGACTTTAAGGTAATTTTAATTTTTAATTAAAAATTCATACAAATCGACCAAAATGGGAAAACTGAAACGAAACGTTTTCTTCTTTGTAACAGAGTAGAGTAGAGGTCGAGTTTATGGTACGACAGACTTGGTTGGTAACTTTCGCCAAGGAGTCTCTTCCCTCACTCAACCCTCCTCTGCTTCCTACGCTTCTCAATTTGATCAGTTGGCTGAAAATCAACAGCTTCATGCAAAACTTAGTATGTGGGATCAAAAGTATGCACACTTGGAGGACGAAATAAAGCAAATAAAGGAACACCTTGTCTCAATCTTGCAACGTGACAATGTTTCCACCAGTACAAGTCAATTCTACCATCAGTATGCTCTAGAGCATGATGACTAGCCCCTTCCTTAAAGTGTATCCAAGATTGTAAGTTCAATTATTTCATAGTTTTATTATATACTAATTATTTTAGTTATTCACATTGTTTGTATTTTTTACAGGTTTTTATGGATCACATCACTACTATTTCTACTTCATAGGACACATTTTATATTTTCATTTGTACTTTTTTTATATAATTCTATTATCGTACATTTTAAGTTCTAGTATTTTTAGTTAATTTTTAAATTACAATTTTATTTGATGGTTCATTTTAATTCTATGTTCTATTTTATGTATTAATATTCAATTTAACCAAAAATTATCTCAATATTTCGATGGTTGAAATTATCTTGATAGTTTTTTTTTTTTATTTAGATCATTTTTCTGTTGTGAATGTTTTTTTTTTCTGATTTGAATCTGTTATTATGAAACTTATTATAGTTGAAAATGGGTAAAAAGAAAAAATAAAAATGTTTTTTTTCCAGCATATATGCGTCAATTAAGTCTACGCAAATAATTTTTTAATTTTTTGTCCAGCTTCCATTTATGCGTGTGGACCAAGCCACACAAGGTTTTCTTTTTGTTTTTTTCAATTTTGCGACGGCCTAAACAATGCAAACTTTAATTTCACCTTTTTTTTTATTTCTTTTTGGTCGGCCTAATCAACACATAACAACGATATTGCGTCCTGTATTTGTCAACCAAACCGACACATAACAATGTTTCTGATACATTTGGGTCGGTCTGACCGACAATAGTTCTGACGATATTGCGTCCCTTTTATGTTGGCCTAGATTCTTCTCATATCGGCTTGGTTCATACAATTTGTGTCGCTCATACTGATCAACGCAAAATGGACTTTGTTTTCATCCTTTTATTGTCTATTTATTGGTTGACACAATCTAATTTTTTTTTTCGATTTTTGTTAATTTATGTTTGTTTTTACCAACGAAAAACACAATTTTTGTTGTAGTTATTATATATTTCAAAAAGTGTATAATTCTGAAGTAAATATTTCATAAAAGTATATTTTGTCCTCATCTTCTAGGTGAACACTTTCAAATATATTTTAAAAAAAGTTAAAATATATTTTTTAAAACAGTAGACAAAAATATCTTATTCATTCAATTTTGTTTTCCAGTTAACTAATGTCGGTGCTTTAACGTGTATACCAAAACAACGTTGTAAGCATGAACAAAAAGGCTATGCAAGTACTACACGCTTGGGACCTCACAACCCACACGTGGCCCAAATGCAACCGGCAACCGGCAACCGGCAGACCGCGCTCCCAAATCATGATAAACGCTTAACAAGGGCCCAGACCACGGACTGGTATTTGTGAGTTTCCGGTTGAAGCCGGTCCACGTGTTTAAAATGATATTAAACAGTAGCAGCTACTTGGGGTCCCTCGTAGGGTAACGTCATCATTGTGGCTTGGAAATTTGCTAACCCACGTCACTGTGTCCGAAACCTTGATATTTTTTTCATTTTCGTCAAAACGACGCTAACAATTATGATTCAATGTTGGCTCTTATTTTCTCATATTATAAATCTTAACCTTTCATTAAATTTTATAATGTTATCCTTTATATATAAAAAACTGAAGTAAAATAAATAGTAAGATAAAAATACTTTATCGCAATGTTGCGGTGTCTTTTTTTTATTCTTCAGGATTTTTTTTTCATAAACTAAAATTATGAAGAGGATATAAATACTATATATAAGAATCAAATTACAATAAAAATAAATATAAATTATATATTGTGAACATCTTTCATTATGTACAATATAATTATTTAACTTAGTTTTAAGAAATCTAAGTCCAATACCACTGTCAAACTGAAACAATTCCATGATAAAACAACTTAATGAAGGTTTATTGTGTATAATAAATAAGTTGTTATTTAATTTTTATAGATAAAAGAATTATTTTTCTATTTAAAGTATCTCTAATATATAACCCATTTAAGGTTATAATTTTAAAACATTAAGTTTTAAATAAAATTTTGGATTATGAACGTAAAAGGAATTATTTTTTAATTTTGAAAGCATATTTTTTATTAATTAGTAAATAAAAAATTATTAAAGTGTGGTGTTTGAATAAAAATTTAAATAAAGAATAAAAATTGTGTGATCAAATCGGACTAATAGAAAAGTAAATTAAAAATCTTATTATAAATTATATATAGGAGATGAACTTAATAATTATTAAATATTTAATTATGTTAATTACTACGTCTATGTCTAAGTGTATAAATGTCCCCAATAACATATTATTGGGATTAATGTACATTTACTTACCATTACAAGAAATAGAATGCCGACTATATTGTTGCGGACAAAAACAAAGGCTAAATTCACAATTTTTTCAATAGAAATAATGCATTTACACATTCGTTAATCACATTTATTGATTTCAATATATAAAATTTATCTTTTAAAGGTATACTAAATCTAAATTTTCATTATAAGCTAAGTTGAACTTCGACTCTATACCATCATCTTGGTTCTTTACGAATGATCATATGTTAGAATCAAAGCAACTAAATAAATACAAAATTTGATAATAATTAAGTATAAGATTAACTCCTAATCAAATATGCATGATAAATCAATTATATGACTTGTGTTAGTATAGAATTATAGACTTTGTCCATACACATCCAAGTCAATCCACACAAAGACACATTTCAACTTTATAAATAGGTTGACATTGAGACATGTAAGAAGAGATTCCAATAGCATTCATTACTAATGAATTCACCTAACAAATTTGAGCATCGAAGTATTTTTTTTTTTTTTAATAGATACTCTCCTGTCAAACTTAAAACATATGACACCCAGTATTTGAATGAGCACTACCTTAAGATTACGAAAACAACAGCAAAAGAACCTACTCAATCCTTGTAAGAATTCATCAATAATATAAATTTTCTGCGATAACATAATATTCTTATTAAATAATATCTATATCGGTGCTTATGACATCATTTACATATAATGATTTTAAATGTTCATTCTTAATATAGTAACTTACTGATTCAAAGATTTTAAAAACTGAAAGATTTTTTATGTTTGATCTTTGTAGCTTGTCAAATCTCCCTCTCAAGTGTTTATCACTCTTTCTTTCAAACTTTCCCTTGTTTGTTCTCTAAAAAGTGGTTATCCTTAACTTGATTTCTTTCTTCTCCAAGATGCTACCTAGCAATATTAGTCCACATTTTCTAAAGATCACAACTAAGAGATAATTTCCATATCAAAGGGTCAATAATATTCAAAATCAAGAAAATCTATTGTGATAACTTGCAAAGATTAATTTTAAAGACTAATTTCAAAAAAGAAAGGGTAACAACATTCTTGTTTGGAGTTAAACCAAACATTGTCATGAATTACTCTCTAGAAAACCCTTGTGAGGATGTGCTTAAAGAAAAATTGTTGTCTAGAGCTACATTATATATAAAAGTTTTCATGTTAGGCATCACTATGCAACTTGACATCTCAGCTAAGCTGACATCTCAAGTAAAAACAATCATCTGTCATCACATGAAAAAATTATTATTAAAAAACTACAAAAAAAAAATGAGGGGACTAAACCAAAACTCATATTTTAACAAAAACGATACATAGGTAGAATATACCTATTCATAAATAATTCTAAGAACAAACTAGATGGAAGCCTACTATACCAATGAAATGATTCTCTGTGAATAAATCCTAAATTAGCAGCTTATCAGCACACGTATTCCCTTCATGAAAAATATGAGTAACCCTAAACCTGATTTTTCCATAGTAATTAAGACAAGTATTCCATCTATCACGAAGCAACCACGGAACATTAGTCCTAGCAGTAAACGCAGCACAAACCAAGGCAAAATCACATTCAAGCCATACATTAGTAAGCCCCATCTTTTGAGCTTCCTCCATAGCATCTATAACTCCATAAAACTCAACAATCATAGCAGTCTGAACTTCAATAAATGCAGAGGAAGCACCAATAAACTCTCCCATACTCCCACGGAAAATACCTCCACAAGTAGCAAGACTAGGATATCCCCTAATAGTCCTATCAGTGTTAATTTTAACCCAACTCGATGAAGGGAACTCCCATCAAGAAGAGGACAAAGAACTTTACCAAAAATGGTATTGTGAATGGTTGATTCGTAAAGAGAAAAACGAAGAAGAGTCTAGACCTAGTACTTTCCAAGTTGTTTACACTAACTCTTGCTTTGATAAAATTAATTTGTTGAAAAATGTTAATTAACTTGGTATTACCCACAGAGAGAATATATTTCAAATAAATTGTAAAAAAAGTTTTTCTCTCATTATGGATAGTACTTGGTTAATTAAAATGTTGAAACACAACTTATATTCCTTTTTTCCATCTCATAAATTTTCTTGGATTCAAAATGATGGAGATCTTGTCATGAGTCAACAAGTGAAAGTCAAGCATTCTTTAGGACACTATGCTAAAAATATTTTGAGTCACATTGTTCCTTTAAAAGCTTGTGATATTTTATTTGAACGATCTGGGAAATTTGACAATGCTCTTGTTTTCCATGGTTGTTTTAATACAATTACTTTCACTCACAGAGAAAATAATTTTGTGATTAGTTTTTCAATACTTTCACTAGTAGAAAACCAACTACAAACATAGTTGAAATTTGAGAAATCTTTTTCTTGTGTTAAATCAAGTAAAGAAAAACCTAGTAAAGTTCTGCCTAAACAAAATGATCACATAATTAAGCAACTTCACAAGGTAAGAAAACAAAAAAGTAATTTTGTTTATATAATAGGTAAGGGGTGCAATGACCTTGGAAGCAAGGTCCTTTCTTCTACTCTTTTTATTATTCTTATTGAAGAAATAACATGTGTTTTACTGTTTTATTTTTCTACATGTTAATTTTTTTTTTATCTTAGAGGAGGTTAATCACAAAGCACAATAATAAGGTGGCTAACTAAAGTGGATTTGAGGATAGATCCTTTTCAAGGGGGGGACCCTGATGGAAGACCATTTTCACTTTCAAGCCACCATTGACTCAGCTAAGAGCAAAAGATCAACCACAAAAATATACAAAAGAAATGTCTGCCTTAGCTTGTATAAATTTGTAAATAGTAGAAAAGTCTTTCTTCTGGCTTTGTATTTCTAAGACAGTTTTTAGAATACATTAAAAACAACTCAAAGGCACTCTAGAAACCTTCACTTAACATTTAAGCAAAGGTTTCTAGAACACCTAAGGAGCTTGGATGATCATGGCTTGCCTTTAACCTTCACCATAGTTAAGTTTAACTTAACTAAGGTGAAGACATTCAAGAGGCACAGTTCATGAACTCATGAGCCTATAAATAAATGGCTCCTCTCTTGTAATTCTTAGACTTGGATGAATATTGAATTGGGTTTTTGAATTTTCAATAGATTTATCTTCAATTCTCTCTTTACTAGATACTCTTGAGCCTAGTGAAAACTCAAGGAAGTTGGCCTAACCTCTTCGTTGGCCCTTGCACCTGAAACACCACGCCTATTCATCTCCTCCATCTTCATTTTTGGTGCAACCTTCAAATACTTTTGTTGCCTCCATTAATCTCCTCCAAAACACAAGAACACAAGTGCATCAATGTCTTTGTTAATATGACTTATTAGAAGGTCAAAGTGGAGTATCAAAGACTTTGGAGAATGCTACAACAATTGAATGTGCCAGGATGAAAATAAGGTTGGATTGTTATGAATTTGGTTACTTATTTCTATAGTGAGTGAGACGACATAATGAAGAATACACAACTTCTTTTAGAGAAGATGGATGGAGTATTTAAAAGACTACAATTTTCAGTTGATGTATCATCCCAGGAAAGCAAATGTTATGTAAGAAAAAAATATCTCGATGTCTGTCGGATGGTTAGAGAGTTGGAGTTGATTGAGAAAAAAATTAACAGTTTGCATTTGGAGATTCCCGTATCATCAGATCACATTAGTTATAATATGCTTGTTATAACTAAGGAGTTTCTAGAAAAAGTGAGAGTGAAATTGATGGAGTTCTCCCTAGCTCCTAGCTTGATTCTTCAGTTGAAGTTATGTAGAGATGAGTTTGAATGATAACAAAAGTAGTCAAGATCAAATGCGAGAGGATTCTGTGAGCAATGTAAGGAGAATAAGTGCTAGGAAGGAGGTTAGGCCAACCTTCTAACAATGCTCTAGGTTTTCTCAACTAGGAGAATGAGAAAAAAGGATAAGAGAGACTAAGGGAGGAATTCTGAAACCAATTTGGCAGAAATTCATTACTCGATCAAAGTCTTCATATTACATGGTAAATACTCTTATTTATAATGCTTTAGTCACCTAACCTTGTAAGCTTCTAAAATCCTCTCCACTCACACAGTGAAATTTGACACTAGTAACTTGTCCCTTAGGCTTTTAAAATCCTCTCCATTCACACAATGACATATGGCAAGCTAAGCTTCAATATATTCTGCAATGAGAAGGGAACAAATAGCCCCAAAGACACAAAGAGTCAAGGAGAAACATGCCTATTATGAGTTCACATGTGACGCCTATGTAGTCTTTGCAATCTTCACATGAGGTCGTCCAATATTGCTTATGATGCAAGGATTAAAGCCCAAAATCCTATTCTACTTGCCCTAAAATACAAGGCCCAAAAATCCTATTCTACTTAGCTGAAAATACAAGGGTCAAAATAAAATCCTAAACTACTCTGTACATTTTTTACAAGGCTATAGAAGAAGAATTTAAAAGAAAAATGTATTTTTCAACTGCTTCATTCTTCTTAGCCTGAATATGTTGGTGGCTTAGATGAACCTCCAATAGACCCTCCCTCTTAGAAAATATTTGTCCTCAGATCTTCAGTTTTACTCTAGGGTTGCCACCTTTATTTGCATTCTTTTGTTTTTTCTCCAAGATTAAACATCATCATGGAAAAAAAATCAAATAGTAAATTGAATGATATATGTATAGAAGAAATAAAAATACAACCAAGGACCTTTCTTTCAAGGTCAATGTACCCTTTACTTGACAAGATTGACCCAAGGAGTATTATTATTTTTATTTTTATTTTTCGATTTTCCTACCTGGTGAAATTGCTTATTTATTTGTTTTGTTTATGTAAGGCTTGACTAGGTTTTTCTTTATAGGAATTTGTATCCATGCTTGATTCAACACCATACAAAGATTTTTCAAATTTCATCTGTGTTTGTAGTTGATTTCCCATTACTTCTGAAATTTGGATATATTTAATTAAAGTATTATAGAAATAGAACATATTTTTCTTAAATAAATCCAAATTTAATTAAATTATTATACCTAGATATATTTTGCTTGTTAAGAATTTAGGGATTATGTTTTTAATTTTTTATATTATTAAATTATAATTTTATTATATTTTTTTTAATATTTATAATATTAAGATTTTTTTACATATTATTATATTAATATTATGTTAATTTTTTAAGAAAATATGAATTTGAATTTAAACCTTTTTTTTTATTTATAATTATATGGATTTGGATTGAAAAACCAATCCAAATATTTGGATTTGAATTTATAAAAATTCAAATTATTTTTATAAAAAAATATGGATTTGGATTTAAAATCTGATCTAAATATTTGGATTTGGATTTAATTTTAGAAAATCCAATCCATGCTCACCCTTATTATTAGAGTGAGAGCAAATGGAAACAAGGTACATGTAAGAATTAATGGCCTAAACAAGAAGGGGATGAATTGTTTAATGAAAGATTTTCGCAAATATTGGCTAAGAATGAAGTTCTTTGAAGAATTACAGAAAGAGCAATCAGAGAAGCCAAGAAACCAAAACAATTAAAACTGTTTGCAGAATATCAACCGGTTGAAATTTCGTTTTAATCGGTTGTTTATAGCAACAAAGACAAAAAAAACACATCACACAGTTTGTAATGAGTGAGAGAGACAGAGATTGCACAACCAATTTATACTGGTTCACTCTTACACCAAAAGCTACAACTAGTCCCTAGAAACTACTGGGTATTTCACTATGTAACCAACCACAGATTACAACACACAAACACCACACAAAGGTGATCCTTTTCACACTAGATTACTCATCCTCTTTTCCTTACAACATACACACAAATAGAACCGCCCTTTGCCTAGCAAATTTACTATTTTACAAGTATTCAAATTGAAAATAAATACAAGAAAAGAAGGAATAGATTACACCTGACTTTTCAGGAAATCACAGAGCTCCTAAATCACTTCTTGAACCACTTGCACAGCCTAAACCAATCTTGGCAAAAATTTGAATCAAAACTCTCTCAAAACAATTTCTAAATTTCTCTTTTTTTCTTCTTTTTAAATGAGGAGGGTGATCCCTTTTTATAACTCTACATAACTGGCCATTTTAGGTAGTTAATCACGAGCCAAAAATAGTTTCAAAAATAACTAAAATCAGGTTTAACAAGTTTTTGAAAAGTTGTTAGAAATTCAAAAATCAACCGGTTGAAATGTCGATTTAACCGATTGAATTGGTTATGACTGTTAGTCAACCAAGTCAAAATTAGTTTGAAAACCCTCCAAACAGGATATGTGTAAAACAACCGACTAAACCGATAAATCTATCAGTTGTTTATCACTTAGCTTAGAAAATCACTTTTCATTTTCAAAACCAGATTGATTCAGCTGTGCTTTGGTTTAAGAATGATTCTTACAAATTCTAAACATTCTAAAACTAATCCCTAATAGCAGCAGCACATGCTCCAAGCTTTCTTCACAAATTTGGGGTCATCAAAGCTTCATTTTCAACGGTACGAAGTACTGGATTTGCACTCTTTTTCTTTCTGCTCTTCATCTATCAATTATTCACCTATAGAGGAGGAATTTCATAACAAGGTTAAAAAAGAAGAAATTCATAGAAAAATGCTTCTGTTATATTTGCTTCATTCTTCTTAGCTTAGATAAGTTTGTGGCTTAGATTGACCTCCATTAAAAGCAATTGGTGAATTCAATTTTGAAGAATATCTTGAATCTATATTGATAAAGCTAAAACTTTTCTATGGGAATAGATAATATCTTACGATTTATAAATAGAATAAGTGTGCCACAGGATGATGAATTAAATTAAATAATGGTGTTATTTGAGGGTCATAAAAGCAAGTTCAGTTTACATCTAGGAAAGACTTATTGGTGGTTTGGTGTAAAGAAAGAGATGCCAAGTTTGTAGTTGCCTATTTAACGTGTAAAAAATCTGAGCTTGAACATCAACAACTTGGAGTTATGTTAACCCAATTAGACATCGTAGTGTGGAAATGGGATATTATTTCTATGGATTTTGTTACCCATTTTGATGTAATTTGTCTTAAGTGTTCAATGGAGATTGATGGAAGGAAGTGAAAGACTTGTCGATTTGTGGAGGAAGCACCGAATGGTTATGGAAGTTCTTCATTTGGGCATGAGTTTTACAAGGTGCAAGGGTCAGGGAAGAGGTTAGGCCAACATCCCTAAGTTTTTAAAAATGCAAGAAGCATCATAGAAAAAGAGACTTGGATAAGTGTGCTGAGAATTTCATAAACATAATTTCATATATCAATCAACTCTAAAAACTAAGGGGAGTCTCTTATTTATAATCTAAAGAGACTCCTAAAAATGACTAATGAGTTCTCAAAACAATCTTCATTCCTAGCATGTCATGTGGCAATCCTATTTACGAGAAGCTCTCCATTCCTAGCTTGCCATGTGACAATCCTATTTACAAGAAGCTCTTCATTCATAGCATGCCATGTGTCTTTGAGTGATTGGAGAGTTATGGAAAGACGCACCTAGCTTCACTCTTTAAGGAGCTTGAAGAGTCAACATGACAAGAAAAGTCTCCCCAAGGTAGTCTTGTTTGGAGAGAAAGATATTCCTATTCTAAAGTTGGCTCAAAAATACAAAGCCAAAAAATACAATTCTACTATTTACATTTTATTAAAAAAAAAAAAAAAAACTACGACATGTATTATTTCTGAATTATTCCAAGTTGAACCTCTACTCTTAGTTGAGAAGAATGGTGGCTTTAGCAAGGATGGTCCTCCATCACATTTGCCACGTGTTGTGGGAAGCATTATTTAGTTCGGCTCATGGTGGATAGAATAACCATGACTGTGCACTTTATACTGTTAAATTTAAGAATTTCTGTGTGAAAGTTGGCCCAAATTTATATATATGAGATAGTTAGATTACATGGTATAACCTCCAACATAGTATTAGACAGAGATATCAGATTCATTTCTAGGTTCTGGTAGACACTTCAAGAATCTTTGGAGACCGAACTCAGACTAAGTTTAACACATCATTCCCAGACTAATGAGAAATAAGATAGAACTATCAAATACTTAAAGGATTTGCTTAGAACTTGTGTGTTAGATCATTTGGGAAGTTGGGATGAAATTTTACCTTTGGTAGAATTCACTTGTAACAATAGTTACAAAGCAAGCATATGTATTACTCCTTATAAAACATTATATGGGAGGAGATGAAAAACACATTTATGTTGGTTCCAGGATGGTGAAAGTGTGTTGATTGGGCCAAACTTAATAGATAGACCATTGAGGAAGTCAAGATTATTCAGGAATGGTTGAAAACATCTACGAGTAGGTGTAAATCCTATGAAATTCAAAGAAGAAAACCTTTAGAATTCTCTGTTCATAAACATATGTTCCTGAGAGTTACACCATTCATTAGACTAGGAAGAGCAATCAGACCTTAGAAGCTTACTCCAAAGTTCATAAGACCTAATTAGGTTCTGAGGAGAATAGGTCATGTTTCATATGAATTTGCCTCCTCCTTAAGCCAACATTCACAATATATTTCATGTGTCGCAACTAATGAAATAAGTACCTGATCACGGTCAAATCCCATAATTTGAATTAGTGCAAGTGAAAGAAAAAACTATATTTTTAAGTAAAGCTATTTAGAATTTTAGATTCTTATATAACTCTATTGTAGAAATATCAACATGGTCAAAGTGCTATGAGATCCCATATCCAGTGATTCCACTTGGGAGATAGAAGAGAAGATAAGATAATCATACCATGGTCTTTTCTAGTTAAAATAATTTTTGAGGATGTAAAATTTTGTTGTTGGGTATAATTGTAAAACTCTCTTACCTTCACTTTTCCCCTCTCTCACTCCGTATCCTCTAACTTCTCTCTACTCCTAGTCCTCCAAACCTAATCTCTTTTAGAATCTAATCATACCTTCCAGTAGCTAGGGAGCTAAGGATAATTTTCAATTGATTAGTTTTTCAATCAAAGGAAGTCCATGTTTGTTTTGAAGATTCTTTATTGTCTTCTTTTCCTTTTGGATTTGTTATCAATCTTTATGGGGTTAGTTGATAAAAAGGATCCTCTCGACTTGGTTAAGCTTATATTAAAATTTTGTTATGTTTTGATACTTTGCTCTAAGTCTCTAAATTTTGAGTAGTTCTCTTCCTTGAGTTAAAAGTTACTTTAGAGGAAGGAATTACAAGCTTGGAAGCAATGTATGTTTTCTTGTAGAATCTTAGTGATGGAAGACCCTTTACCAAGGATCAACCACTAAAGTCATGGTCAGGAGAATACAAAAAGAATAGAACTAAACTAACCTTAATAGGTCCAAGATGTTATTAGCATGGGCTAGGCTTTGGATTGTAAACATGGTACATAGTAAATTATTATTTCATGGTCCTTGTATTGGGCCAAGTAATATAGATTAATTGGGCATTGTATTTGGGTCAAGTAGTGTAAGATTTTGAGATTGTATTTGTGCCTTGAGTAGACTAGAGTTATATTAGGGTTAGAACATAATCATCTAGAAAATATTTGAGTTTTATTATATATATATATATATATATATATATATATAAATGTTTAAGTTATATTTTGAAATACTAAATGTTTTACACCTCTTTTCAATTGAGTTTATGACAAAGTAGATAATTTTGTAATAATTTTAAAAATGATATAAGTAAAAATTAATTATTTATAAAGTAAGTGACTACTATGCAACCATAAGATGGTATAAAACTATAGAATCTAAAGAAGAATTTGTGTGTGGCAACAAAGAGAAAACTTAAAGGAAATTGCTTTCAAGGTAGAGTGGCGCCAACACTATTACAATGATAAAAAAGTAAACTACCTGGTCTTTCCATATGCATTACTTTCTCAACGGAAATCACATGGTTTTGAGATATGCCCCAATTATCCATCCAAGTTGCAAACACACAATAACTACTCATAACCACACAATATTTGTCCACCATATGACAGATGCGTTTCACCAAGTTCCCGCAATTGCTGCTACTTTGTCTCTTCCCCTTCAGATCATTCATAACAAAGTTTTGCAGGGTCACATTCTAAGGTCACATAAAACTTCAACCTACACCACATAAGATCAACCGTTTTACCCTTCTTTAAAAAAATTAATATATACACATAAAAATTCAACTAAATTAATGAAATTAATTTTAATTTATAATAATTTGATATATAAATGATAACTCATGTATATATTTAATAAATAACTTTTTTCATTTTTTTTGACTATATAATCTATACTTTATAACGGGACGAGTTGGGTTAAACCTATTTAAGTCATCAATTTACATAAAAAAAAAATAGTTTAATTCAATTTGAATCACAATTTTCTTTATCTAATTATCTTATTTTATTAATTTTTAAGTGCATTTAATGGATGAAACCTATTTTTGGAATTATATTATGCAGTGAAACAGAAGCATGATAAATATGGATATTTTAATGGTTGCAGAAAAGTACAAATAACTTTTTCCGGTGTATGCCACCAGCAACGTGCAGATATAGGGTTAACTTTTACAGGGTCAAACTAATTAAATAATATATATATGGGCTATTTAAAATAATGTATCCATATGTATGGAGAATGTTTATCTTGGTAAATTGAAACCTTTTTCATATCCTATTGAGTCACGGGTCATTTATATCATATAGAAAAAGTATTATTGTATATACAAAGTATTATTATAATTATTTATTTATTTATCTATTTATTTATGTAGGATTATTAGTTTCCCACTTTGTGATTCTCTCTCGGAATATTTATTTATTTTGAGATAAACATACATAATGCATTTCATTGGTGATACTTTAGATAATACAATGGGAAAAATAATCAAAATTACGAATACTATAAGTTGATTTAAATATATTTTCGTCCACATTTTCTTAAGAAAGTTCGTTTTTTAAATACTTTTTTCTTATATATCTATTAAATTTGATTCAATATTATAAAAAAATAAAACAAATTTTCTATTTGCGGCACCAGATTCCGTATTTATTTTTTATTAATTGAAGATATGAAATTTATCTTATTAAATTTACTTATAAAAAACCTACAAACCTCAACTATTGATTTAACTAAAAAATAACACGGTGAAAATTTTAAGAAAAGTTAATATCACCAGTAATTAAAAAATTATCCGATATCAAACTTATGAGTTTTTCGATTTCTCTAAGAATTTACTTTTCACATTGTTTTCACAATATTTATGATTTTTGTCTATTCAAATATTAGTAAGATTTCATAGTTTTAAATAAAATTTAAAAAATAAATTTTCAGGTCTTAAATTAATTAAAAATAATCCAAAATTAGATTAGAAAATTAAAAAAAAATTTAAAGGACAACAAATGCACAAATTTAAGAAATAAATACTTATAAAGATAAAAATATAACGTTATTTGAGTAAAGATACCTTCCTTCCTCATATATTATAAATGAAAAATTAGTTGCTATAATAATAAATATTACTTTTTTTCATGATACCATTTTATCTATTAGGGTAGATGTTAATTTAATTCATCTGTTAGTGAATAGTATTTAACCACTAAATAATTTTATTCTATTAAAAACACAATAGGATCATACATAGAGTATCATAAGAAAAATATTTTAAAATGAAATTTAAGAATTTTCTTATAAAATAAACTTTTCTTCCCACAAATTAAAATAAATATTATTAAAGTGAAACATTATAATTTCATCTTAAAATCAACTCTCTTTCAATTAATTGTTTTAAAATAATATTATTAATGTGAATTTTATGAACTTTTATATTGAAACATAAGTTACATATATAATCTTAAAATTATGTACATAATAAAACATAAAAAACTTAAATTAAAACTTCATCGGATCATTCTTAGAATAGAAATGACCTAATAAATAATGTAAAAATAGGAAATTCTATCTATATTTGTGAACAAACCAAGGTTGCATTTATATCGCATAAAATCATGGGTCCAATAGATTTGAAAGATTAATATTCGTAATCAGAATAGTCAATAACTAAATTCATTCTCATCTAGAAATTAAAATGATCATCGGGTAAAGTTTTACTTTAAAAGACTTGATGATGTTTTAATTAATTCTGACACACAGAATTAAACTGAAAAGAACGGCATTAAATATTTTTTGAAGGCATTGGTTTTCGTAAACTATAATGTTTCCTAGTTATCTAATAAGCTGAATGGATGAGTATCCATAACACCTGAATGGATTATTAATCTGATTTTGTTTATATCAATATAATATTCCAATAACTAGATTATAAAAATATATTTATAAAATTATAAAAGTAACTGAACTTTTCTTTACGAATCTTTTATAAAATACATTTTTTACGATTACTGTACTGTTTTTTAATAGTTAGGATATATATATATATATATTATTCTAGTACAAAAAATTGAAAGAACTCCTATCGTTTGGAAAATTAACTTTTTCATTTTAATTAGTCAGTGTTATATTATGTTTGTTTATTCATGGGAGGACATTTGCAAAAGGTAATATGATGTTCAAGTAAGTATCCAGTGTAATAAATACATAATAATAATATATATTTGTCTTGGAAGTGGTGTTTATTTATATGTATGTGATGGGTCATGTTATTGTTGGGTCAAGATTAGCGTAAAGATCGTGGTATAGATCATGATTAAGAGTGTATTATCTAATTTTTCGTACGACTTAGCATTGTTAATCATCTCTTGATCTAAATACATTTTAAACATGTCAGTTAGTTAGAATCGGGCACCGAGACTTCTGGGACTCGTCCGATTCCGACCGGTAAACTTTTCCCCCAGGGTCGAGAGATATCCTTTCTTGAAGAGTCTAGATGTGAATGTTGTGTTTCCCAAGGTTGAATGAGACGTACCGCAACGTCGACACTTGACAGGACGTGTCTCATGATGACTTAGAGTTTTTGTTCGAGAAACTGTATGTTTGAGATGGGGACCGCTATATGAGAAACGATCTAACGGGTCGAAACGAAGTGATGGTTAGTTTCCCCTGGTATTTGGGGGCCTATATATAATGGTCCTCCATCATTATTTCTTTACTTCTTCTGCTTCGACTTCTAAATCCTTCATTGTGGCGAGGTGTTTTCTATTTTCTCCAAGAGGTTAGTAATGTCTTCTTCTAGCTCTTCTGAGTCTTCGTCTTCATCTTCATCTTCTGATTTGTCATCCTCCAAAACCCAGTCGATCGGAGCAATCGAGGTCATGCCACCAGGTGTTGGCTTAGTCTGAGTTGACAACCTGGTGGGGGCAACCGATCGTTCATCAGAACCTAGCGATGGTGTGCCATTGGACATTAACCTAGCTCGAGTTAATGATCCGGCAATGGTTGCCGACCGATCAACCCATGCTGTAGTAAGTGAGTTGACCCCCCAAGAAGGGTTTGGTTGGGTTGATCACAAGGTCACTGAATATTTTACTCAATTTTGCGACTCCTCCTCGATCTCTACCTTTGTGGAGAACGTGTGTTTGTTGAAGCCGGATGCGATGGACGACATTATAGTTGTGGATTATTGTCACCCAACCGATAACATTTGCCACTATTCATTCGGATATGAAGCCCCTATTTTCTTTGCTTATTCTTATTTTTTCACCAACCTTCACTTGCCTTTTCCATTCAACGAGTTCATAATGGGTGTCTTTAGGGCACTATTGTCACCCCTACCCAGTTTCATCCCAATTCATGGGCCTCGTTACAAGCCTTTCGGCTTGTATGTGATATGTTTTGTCTTCGTCTATCTCCTCAAACTTTTTACACTACTATAGTTGCCACTCAACCGACCCTATAAGTTGGTTATTACTTACCAATCGGCCAGGCAACATTCTTTTTGTCCTTTATACTTCCTCGTACAAGAATTTTAAAGAAATTTTTTTAAAGATCTATATTGAGTTAGATGGTAAGGAGTTCTTCTTTGACCGAGACGGTCGATCCAAATTCCCCTTTTACTAGACGAAATCTCCAACCCGGTATAAATAATGGCCACGTTCGTCTTCGAGTGTCGAGGACCTCGATTTCTTTTCTGTTTTTTATAAATTACTGAGGAGAGTTCCTACTCAAAAGCTCTTGCCTCTCCAATTAGGGTTTTTGACCTCCCTAATGGAGAGGGTTGCACCTTGACTTCTTATTGGGCCTTAGACTCCCCAAATCAAGGCCTATTCAAACCCAATTAGCCCAAATTAGGTCCACTTATGTACCCATTTTTTAAAAAACAAAAATACTAGTTGCTAAACATTTTTACAAGACTAAAAGAAGGAAAAAAAATTTAATATTCTTCTCTCAAATCTTGGTTCTTCCTTTGTGAGTTTTTTATCTTCTCCATTCTTCTTAGTCGAAAGTTTTAAGGTTGGATGGTTTTCATCATTCCTTTCCTCTAAAGAAGGACATGTCCTCAGATCTGATTGATGCTCAATAACAACAATCTTTGTTTATTTGTTATTTTCCTCCTAGATCAAATGTCAATCTACAATAGACATCAAACAAATAGGAGATATGTTTCTTTATTAAAAGAAAATTAAAAGAAAACAAAACAAAACAAAAAGAAGGCCCTTTATTTTTATAAATGTTTTGGAATGAAGAAATGGGACCTTTTTAAAAAATATTTTTGTTCACTTTGTGTTGTTCATTGCCAAGCTAGACAACAACATCACAGAGTGTTGTTTTTTTATATTTTTATGAAGAAGAATGAGCATTATATAATTGAAAAGAAGAGTTCAAAGCATTGCAATCCCCCATTAAGGATTGTTCCTCAGTGATGTTTCCAGGAGGTGTCATAAGAGACTCTTTTTTTTTTGTTTCCTCTTCTTCTTTTTCAATCAAACCTTCAGTTGGCTTTTCTGTAGAGGAAAAGTTTATATTTATATGTGGTTCAACTCCAGAAAAATACTTTTCCGTACTTTCCATTGCTATTCTTCTTTCCCTATCTTTCTCCTGTGACATTTCGTACCTGTATTTGAAGGAGTAATCCTCCCTCTTAAACTCTCTCCTGCAATAGGATATGTTAGGATAATTTTCCCTAGAGGTAATCTTTCTCTTAAGTTGTTGTTCTACCCTAACACATAGTTGAACCAAGTTATCCAAATTTTTAAAGTAGTCAAAAGGAAAAAGTTCAACCCTATCCTGTATTTCACAATTTAGGTCACTCTTAAATCTAGCAATGGTAACATTGGGCTTTTCCTTGACACTATCCCTCAACATAAGTAATTCCATTTTTTTCCTATATTCCTCTATAGTTAGATCTCTCTGTCAAAGTCTTTGGAGTTGATAGATTAACTCCCTTTCATAGTAAGAGGGAACATGGCATCTCCTAAGGGCATTCTTTAGCTCATGCTAATATCGAATGTTAACAGAAGGTTCTTTCATTAAATAAGTCCACCAATACATTGCTTATCCCTAAAAGCTCGGTGTAGCCAGGGATACATTTCTATCTTCTTCTACGGTGGCTATTAAAAATTTGCACCACCTTCAATTCCCAATCTAAAAATTCATCTATGTCAACTATTCCATAAAAGGGAGGAAGGTCAACCATTTGTTCTCTTAAAAATCTAATACCCCCTCTCTACCCAAAAGCCTCTTCTTGTTCTCTATTGCTTCCTTGTACACTAGATGTATGATTATGATCACTCATTTTGAATTAAAAAGAAAAAAGGTTTTCACAAAAATTTTGATAAAAAAATGAGTGATAGAAGTTTTCACAAATAAGTTTAAGGTTTAGAAGTTTCTATTAAGGTTAAAGAGTCAAGTGTTCTTTGATTTCACTCCCTGGAAAGATTAATGAGTCGTTTGAAATGCTCAAATAGGCTTAACCAATCAGGCCCATATGTGCTAGTAAATGCTTAAACAGATTTTAGGTCTTCATCTTCCTTATTTTATGGATGTTTATGGTTGGACGGTTTCCATTATGAACATCTTCAACATAAACAATTTGAATATACTAGAAAAACACATAAACACTTGCATAAAACTAAATATAGTGACCACCCCACCATTACATCCATTTACCTTGAGATACTATAAAAATAAAAATAAAAAACTTAATTAGCTTCCCTTACTTGTTAAAACTTATTTATTTAAAGTCAAGCTTCTAATTTCTCCTATCACACAGGAAAGCTAAACATGTACACAATAGACTTTAATAAATAATTTTAACATACCCTTGTGATTCTGGATTAAGATATATTTATCTAAGCCACCATCTTTCTCAGCAAAGAGCGGAGGATTAACATTAAAAAATACAAAAGAAAGTATATGCCTTAGTTTTGAATAAATATGTAAAAATTAGAATAGTATTTTCTGGCTTTGTATTTTTGAGCCAACTTTAGTATAGAAATATTTTCTCTCCAAACAATACATCCTTTTAGGTGCCTCTTCTTTGCATGGAGTGACTCTTCGAGCTCTTCTCAAGAGTTCAAGCTAGGCGCCTCTTCTAGGACTTTCCAATCCTCTTCTGCCATGTGTCAACTCATAAATGGAGAGTTTCTTGCACTTAGAATTGCCACATGGCATGCTAGGAATGGAGAGGAATTTAAGAACTCAAATAGTCATCTTAAAAGCCTCCTTAGCCTATAAATAAGAGACTTCTCTTTTGTAATACTTTAGACTTGAATGATATACTGAATTTGTGTTTCTGGAACTCTCATCACATTTCTCTCAAGTCTCTCTCCTTGATGCTTTCTTGCATTTTAGAACTCAAGGAAGTTGGCCTAACCTCTTCCTTGACCCTAAAACTTAGAAAATGACTCCTTAACTCTCCAAAACCCATACTATTTTTGTGTTTCCTCCACAAACTCATGGCACCATTACATCACCCTTAGTCTCCATACATGCAAAACACCCCAAAACAAATTCTAATCAAATAGATGTTCAATGTTTTTCACCAAGATGCCTAAGGTGGACTTTGTCTAAAAAAGGACGAACATATATTTTTCAGAAATTTAGAGAAAAAGTGTTCTAGAGAGAAAATAACTTTTCAAAAATAAAATTTGAATAGTTAATTTTTAATATTTATAAACTTTATATTTAAATAATAAAATATTCACATTTTATCTCAATTATATCATTCTAATCTCAAACAATTAACTTTGCAGAAAACTAATATTTTCTCTGTATAAAATCAATAATCATCTATAAAACTGTGTTTTGTTTTGACCGTGATTTGATTCTAATGTTAATACAGTCTCCCATTTTAATTATTTTTCTTTATAGTATTTAAATTTGGACACTACAATTTTTTTTTTTACTTGTATAGACGAAGTGGGCCTAGATAGTACATGTAATCGACCTTAATAATTGTTGCGGTGTCAGTCGCTTGGTCGCTCCCTCACTCTTTAATACTTCACTCCTTCAAACGTTAAAACTCCTTCTCCTTAATTCCTTAGCACTCATTCAGGGTTGACCTGCAAAAGGTACTCTAACGATCAAGTAAGTACTATGTATAAAGAGTATATATTGAGAATTGATTAAAAGTATACCTTACACTACTGAAGAGGGTTTATTTATAGTATTGACTCATGCACCATTTGAGTGATGGGTCGAATTTAGCATGCATCAGTGTTAGCAAATTTCTAGGATGGTTACCTTGATTACTCAGGACATTACCCAGATTTAATGAGATGTGACCTGGATTCTTAGGGAGTTTCTACGACTGCCTTAACTGTCATTTATTATAACTGTTTTAAATATGCTTTCAATCGGTCGGTCAGTCCCCAAAATCGAATGACATGACTCATTCGATAATTGACCGATACAATTTTCGTAATAAGAACCAAAAGATATATATATATATATATATATTTATCAATTTTAACATCTTTTACTATTCTACTTATTGTTCTACCTGTGAAAATATTTTTAAATGGAAATAAAATTAACGTTTCCATTGTGAAAAAAAGGTAATTATTATTACTTATTACCTCTTTGTTCCTTTTTAAGTTTGTTGTAGTTTTGAAATACTTTTTATTTATTTATGTTATATTTAAAATGAAAAAGAATTTTATTATTATTTTTATTTATATATCTTTATCTTTCATTTAATTTTAATTAGCTTACTAAAAATTAATATTAATAAAAATAAAGTAATTAATAATATTTTAGATGTATAAATATTAAATGAAAATTAATTTAGATATATATTAACAATTTTTTATAAATATGTTACATGTACATTTTGATATGGTATATTTATTCTAAGAGTATAACTACATATTTGAGATGCACATATTTATATTATTAATTTCTATTTAACGTCATGTGTTGATAATGGTATATAATACAATTTTTAATTAATTAATCCTTAATAATAAAATATATTCTAACAAATAGGAGATTATAGTTATAGTATGAGAGATCAAATTCAACGTCAAAGTTCATATAGATCTTAATACTTAATACATTGAAAACTTATGTGGTATAATATTATTTTTAAGAGTCTAATACAATCTCCTTTTCCTTATAATATGTATGACAAATTATCATAATATATATGTATCACTAATGAGCATGTTTACTACAAAATTGATAATATTGAAGACAGATAAAATAATTTATAATAATATACAATAGTCTTTAACTTGAATGTTATTTTTTAGTGTGTTGTATTGTGTTGTTTTATTATTTGGATGTTTATTCTTTATTTTTTTAATTTTAATTTTTGTAAGTGATTTATGTTTCATTTCCATTCCATTTCCATTTGTATTAACAGGTTTGATGCATGTCTAATTTATTTATAAACATTATTCATAATTTTAATTAAAATTATAAAAAAATTGTAAATCAATAAACAATACAATTGTATCATTAACATCATAATATTGGTAGTAAAAAATTAATTTTTTCTTATTTACAAATTTCTATCCAAACATAGAAATCCATGTGTCAACCTTCATGTATAAACATTTTCTTTATTTTAATTCAACTTTTTAGTCAATCATATTTAGTTAAATAAATAAATTATACAATTAAATTTTGTTTAAAATAAAATCATATCATTTACAAAATTTTTAATCAAATTCACTCATTTTTATCTTATTTTCTCTTAAATAATATAATTTTTCACTCACTTTTCCTTTTCTTTCCTTTTCACCCTTGACTCTATTTTTGTCACACGAAAGTTACTCAAAGGATTCAAATTTAACTTTCTACATCGAAGGTAAAGTAAATTTACTTTAACATTATAAATTTAAATTTGACTTATTATTTATTTTACAAACTATAATCGTTTTACAAATTTTATTACCCACTTTTTTTTTTTAATTTTATCATCATATTTTTGGGCATGTTAACTGTATAATTTGGTTTTGAAAACCCGTGAATAAAATTATTTTTTTAGGTTAACACATTATTATATATTAAATGATCAATAAAATACATAAAAATAGGATGTGTTACTAATGTATTAAATAGAACTTGAATAAGAGAATCTCCAGTAGTTTAACTAAGTGGAAAAATGTTAAGTTAAATATTAAATTCTTAAAATGAAATTTCTGGAAAAAAAATCTTATGTATTTTTTTGTATAAAATGGTTAACACTATTGTTTTTGGAAGAGTTTGAATCTCCATTTTTCATGAAAAAAAATAAGTCAACAGATATTTGAACTAAAATATACATGAAAAAAAGTTTTAAAAAAACAAACTCGTGCTTTATTCTTACAATTTTTATTATCCACTTTGAAGAAAATATTAAGAATGTATTTATGCACTCTTGAAAATGAATAAACTACATGATATGATATAATTGGACCTTTTGGGTTAAATCAATTTTTAATACTTCCAAAAGATATGAATCTTTTTAAAATTGGTATCCAAATTAAGTGAGATTAAATTAAATATTTAATAAATTCACGTGAATTAATTTAAAGGTTATAAAAAGTTTATTTAATATTATGTTGTAGATATAAGTGAGAGAGACATTTGTTTCCTTTGATTGATGAGAGACAGCAGGTGAAAGGGTGATGGCTAAAACAAAAGGATTGTGAATTGAATGCTACAACAATAGATTTGCAGTTTGACACTTACACACAGACACTGAACCATGGAAGTCATAAATGACTGTTTTACCCCCATTCAGTAATCAGTAACAGAATTGAAAGATGCTGCTTTTCTTCTGACCTTCTCTGTGCCCTCTCTGACCGTTACTCCACATAGCCTCATATACTCCCTCCAGCACCTTGTCTTCATTCTGTAACTGAAACTACCAAAATACCCCTCTTCAACTAACCATGGTTAATTTTTCTTCCTCCATGATTATGTCTTGCTTTCTATGTTAGTCTTGATTATAGTTTCTTAATGCACCTACTTTGGCTGTGGTCATTCATAATATCCCTCTGTCAATTTCCATCCATTTCCATCATGCAACCCAACTAAACAAATAATAGTGTCATTTTAGATCATTGGACCACATAAATTATTAATGCACATTATTGTTATTTATTTGGTATTTTGTGTGTTTCTCACTATACCCTATATCCTATACCATATGCAACTTATCTCTAATTTATAATATGGTATTCCACCTAAAATATACCTTTTCACATATATTTTACTTTTCAATTCTTCCACCAAATAATAATGATGGTCTCTCTTTAAATTTTTATTATTCACAATTCTATTTTTCCTCCCCCATAGTGTTAGTCTCTATGTTTTTAAAAATATGTAATTTTGATGCAACTTTTTATTTATTTTATCCAATTAAACTTCAAACATAACATATAGTTTGAGGTACTATCATTTATGGATATAAAAATCAAATATTAGTTATATTACTAGCTAGGGTACATTTTTATTCAAGGTCATTTGACATGTAAAATAATAAAACACAATAATACTAGTATTTTGATCTTCTTCAATTCTATCTAAAAATAGTTTTATTTTATTTAAGATATTTATGAACTAATGAAAAAATCATTAAAATAAATATAATATCATTTTGATTTTCTTAAGATGAAAAACAATACTTATTAAATTATCGTAATTAATTTTTTTTGAAAATTTTAATTGATAATGAAGTTAATTTATTTAATCTTTAGTAATCCACTATTCATTTTCATTAAAATTATGCTAAAATCTATTTCACTAAATTAATAATTGTTGAAAATGCTAAAATGAATCGTATTATTTAATTAATTGATGTATTCTTATTTTATTTACCAGATTTTAAAAAAATAATAAGTTTTAAATTATTAAAACTAAAATAAATAAAAAAACATACTCATTGGAAAAACATGTCAAAATAATTAATGTTTGTAGTGGGTATTCTTCTGACTTTAGTCAATTTAAGTGTTTACAATTTAATATATATATATATATATATATATATATTTATTGGAAAAATCAGTAATAATATAAATAAATTATTATTCATTAATAAAAAAGGAGTCGCAATCAAATAGGTTGCTTAATTTTGGAAAAAATATGATTGCTAATGTATAGGTTAATTAATACTCACTTATCATTTTATTTATAAAACTATTAATAATGTACTTTCTTACACACTTTTAATCACTCTTTTTTTTACTGCTTAAAATTTATTAAAAGCTATAAATTAGGAGAGAAAATCTCTAAATAAAATGCAAGACCAAATAAGTTATATATTTTTTAAATAAAATTTAACCAATTAAAAAATGTGTTCAAAATAGTACTATATTAATTTTTGACATTTTTTTAATTTATAATATAAACGATATGTCGTGTACATAATGAATTCAATAAAACTAGCATTTGAGTTTGAAGAACTTTGAGATAAATTTCTGAATAACAATTCAACTTATCTAACAATTGCAATTTCTCTCATATGGAAACAAATTCCAAAATCTTATATAAGAGAATTCACCTTAAACACTTCACACTTCAACAAATAGATGAAAATTTGGATTAGGCTGTTTTTCAACCAAAAAAAGTTGTTGAACAAATATGTAATTATAATTAATATCTACTTTTCAAGGAGTACTTAATATATCTACAAATAATTCAAAAGATGGGAGAAGTATAAAAGTCTTTCAAAAATTTATCAAATTAATTCGGTACTAATAACAAAAATAAAAAAGCTAATAAAGTTTTGATTTGAACAGTTTCTTTTGATTTTTTAAATGAATAAAGGTTTATACCTAAAGTTTAATATGGTGTGTTATGTACTATTCATTTTTTTTTTTTGCTAACAACTTTTTAATCTTTAAGACATAACATTTTATTTTTAAGTTATATACCTAGCAGACAGTGATATACCTAGCAGACACTGATGATGTTGGTAATCAATGTATAAATTATATAAGACAAAATTGAAGTATAATATGATATATACTATTGGTATTATTATCTAATTAAGATTGAAATTTTAGCAATAAAATTTATTTTTTATGGTAGACATGAAAGTAATATTTTGCTTTTAGTTTAGGGCAAGGGCAATAATTAAGGTGAAGCAAGAGTGGTAATTATTTGAGCATGTGCTAACAATGCTTGGAACTTTCAAGATAAGTTACAACATTCATTGAAGCAAAGACCAACAACTACATTCATAAGCATAAAACAAATAAACGTAAGATGTAGTTGAGATAGTTTGAGTAGAGCAACTAGTATGTGACACAAAATATGGTTGCAAATCTAACCTCAAAAGCCATCCAACACAACACAACCAAAGTCACCAACCAAGGGTAACATGGTCATTCCACACTCCCAAACCTTTTCTTAAACAGTCTCTACATTTTCCACCCTCATCAAAAGAAGCCCCTTAACTTAAACCCCCTCATGTTCTTTTCTCTTTTTGGTCTAAGCAAACACCACCATGGCAGCACCAATCTTTAACACTCCCTCCTTCACACTCTTTGTTTTTCTCTCTCTCCAACTTTATCTCTCTTTCTCTCTCTCTTCCTCTTCCTCTTCCTCTCCTTCCATCCATGACCTTCTCCGTTCCAAAGGACTACCCCCTGGCCTTTTGCCAGAAGAGGTAAAGTCCTACACTTTTTCCCAAAATGGTCACTTGGAAGTGTTCCTAGATGCACCTTGCATGACCAAGTACGAGAACAGGGTCCTCTTTGAACAAATATTCACTGCTAACCTCACCTATGGTAGCCTCATAGGAGTTGAGGGTCTCCAACAAGAAGAGCTCTTTGTGTGGCTCCCTGTCAAGGACATAATCGTAAATGACCCTTCTTCAGGGTTGATACTCTTTGACATTGGCCTCGCCCACAAACAACTCTCTCTCTCCCTGTTTGAAGATCCACCTCACTGCAAGCCCGAAGGTAAACTCAATTATTCTAAATTGTATCACTTCTTTTTTTCTCACTAACTACATGCTTCTCACTGAGATCTGCCACTTCCCTTTTGAAACTAAACTCCAAACACAAGATATGCACAATCTTGGCTCATCCTTCATACAATTCAGTTGTTTGATCGTATCAATGTACTGTTTAGCCATTCTGATTCTACTTGTTTTTTGTTATCTTTTACCATTTTTGGAAGTGTGAGTGAGAGACTGAAATTTCTTTTGGCTTTTTGTGTTAGATTCAGGTTTATATTATTTTTGTGTGTTATAAACAGCTGTTCTCACAGCTACATTCATAGTTTCACAAATTGAATGCTTTCCTGGGTAAAATGTATTTAGAAGCTTTTAATAAGAAACAAATTTGGTTTCTCTAAATACAGCAGTACTTCAGTCAAATTCAGGAACTAATTTAACTTTTCTTTCAATATTTAAGAAACTACTTAGGATAACTTTTAGGTACTTTCTTTAGCTTTGAGGATTTTAAACAGAATTTGTTTTACTCAGGATTATGTAAGGAGAAAGCTAAATTTTTAAGGGCCCTTCGATTTTCATTTGCTTTCTCTGGGTTTATCTCTGGTGTCTTCACATCCCAATAACCTCAAAAAAGAGTCTCAGACAAGAACATCCTACTCAACTTTTTTCCATTTTACATGCAACAGACAAAAACAATTAAGAGGAACTTTCCTTTGTTCAAAGGGGGAAAAAGTACAATATTCTACACAATATGTCAGTTCCTGAGCCTTCTGCATCATCGCCTTAATATTTTTAGGCCTGATATGCAGTGCAGGGTTCAAGGGGTGGGGTTAATTACTGATTTCATTTTCTTATCTGTTTTGTTGTTTCTAGTTGGGTTTTTTGTCATAATTTTTAACTTTGCATGCATTTCCAAGGTTAAAAAAATTGATTTTTTTGGTTTATATGTAAAATTGGTGGTTGAGGCTGATTGTATGGTTGTGCAGGTGGGTTGAGGAATCATGTGAGGAAGGAAAAAGGTTTGGAGGTCCTGAGGTAGAAAAAGATGCCACCCTGTGTTTCGGGCTTCACTTGTTGTCTTTTTCTATGTCATGTTTATATAATTTTAGCCTTGCAATGCAACTATAGTTAATGAGTAGGTGCTTGTAGCGTAGAGGTTGAGCATGTAAAAAGGTGAAGAGAGAGAAGAAGAGAGAAAAAAAAAAAAAAAACTAAGGAATCTGATGTCGTAATCAAATTTACAAGTTGTAATTTTCTTCTAACTTTTGTGCATTATATCCACCGATAATTTCTATGTTGTTCCGTTTTGAGAAAAAAAAAAAAGATATGATAAGTTTCAAAGCGAAGGATCAAATCTAGGTTTATGAATTGGCAAAGCAATGACTAGGAAACTTGCCAACGAAAATGGGATGAAAAAGTTATTTGGAATATGTTAATTGCTCCCTTCGTTTTTGCCTTTCTGGCACATTGATATCACAACTGGGTTTTCTTGTTCTTACTTTTTGTTTCTTTAGGGAATAACAGATGGAAGAATTGATTAAGATTCCTTGAAAGAAAGAAAAAAGAAATATATTCTTCATCCCTCCAAACATTTAATATTCTTTATCCTTTACATTTTAATAGAAACATGTAGATTTCAAACACCATCTTTCTTACAATATGGAAACTAAAAATGTTAAACTTTTATAAGGTTTGAAATTAAGTTTTCAAATTATTGTGAGGAACTTAAAAGACAATTTATATATAAAACAGGTAATCTATTTGGTGCAAAAAAATTAGCTTAACCTATATTTAGGTTAAAATTAAAAAAAAAATCGAATTTTAATACAGTTGTGAATTTCATTACAAGAATGAAAAGATTATTGTTTTAAGAGTCAAAATAAAATTAAATGCTTTCTACTTCTCAGTATTATTTTAAAGCAAATTTGCAGTTAATTTTTTAGGCTTTTACACATTTTTTAGTCAACTTTGAGATACCTAAAGGGAGAAAGGTGACTTTGAAAAGGGAATCGGTGCTCTAGTGTTGATGTTGCCTTGAACTCCCTTTATAATATTTAACATTTGTTATTTCTAAACTCGTGATAAAAAACAAGGTGTTGAAAAAATATTAGATTTGTTCGTGGAATTAGTATCTTGCGCATTGTGTAAGTGTTTTTAAAATGTAGATAACATTTTAAAATACTAATTAAAAAGTATTGCTAAAAATATATTTAATTTGTGCCTTTGAAGTCAAAAACCAACATAAAGCAACTTGATTGCTTTGTTGGATGCAGCGTCAGTTATTGAATTGTAACGGCACAAACTTACCATTTCTTCCATAATTAGTGCTTTTGTTTTGAGTTTAGCTTTTCTTTTCGGTGAAAAGTTAGCCACTTTCTTTTAATTATTATTATTTATATAGAGTTTGACAGATTGGAGTGTGGAAATTAAGGGGAGAAGAGTAAAATAAGAGAAATATGGAACTCTAAAATTAAGATAAGTATTATCAAGCTTTTGATTCAATGTTTATGATACAATTTTGTTTATAAAATATTATTGACTTTTACTTCTAAATAATGTAGAACTTTTTGGACATATTAAAATAAGTTCTTAGTTGAATACTAAAAGGTAAAACAAGTTTACAACTCTCATTTCTATATCACATAACACATCAATGTTTAAATTTCAAATTTCTGTAACAACATATAACAACATAATTGGAATCAATCATTGAAGGTATTGTTTATTTAGTGTTCAATGTTTTTGGTATTGTTTATTTTAGTGTTTAATGTTTTTGTTATAATTTATCTTTAAAAGGTGTAGTAAGGAACCTATTGGTTATTGAAGCAAGTTATTTTAGAAGATTGACATTGTTTGTGAGAATAAAAGGCATGGTCATAGATAACTCTTTGATGATTATCTTTATGTAGATCATGGTGCAGAAAGTGTTTGATGTGGATATATTAGAAAATGCGGTCTTATGGAAATGTTTGTTGCACTGATGCAAAGTTTGAGAAGCGTCTGTTGTATTGATACTTATGGGCCTGATTAGTCAAAGTCCAATTCGCTTATCTGAAATCAAATTGGAAATAAAACATCTGAAACATAAGTGGAAACAAATCTACAAAATCTGGAAAATTCAAAATGAAATCTAATGAAAAAAAAGTGGAAACAAATTTTTAAAATCTAGAAAGATGGAAACAAAATCTGAGAAAAAGAATTGAAAACAATATTTGAAACATAATCTGAATTCAAAATTTGTGGGAAAAATAAACCTATTAATAGTGATAGATACAAGCCTTAAGGGATGGACTACAACACTTGGACTCATAGGAGCCTAGCTGCGCCATCTTTCCTTTTCTGTTTTCTATTTTCTTCTTTGTAATTCTTTCTTCTCACCATCTGCATGGAAGAATAGAACTTTTTGGGTTGATCCTCTTGTAATTTGACATTGAATTCTAAATGTAACAAATTGCACTGGATGGTCTGATCTTTTTGGATTATAATTTATACTATTGGAATTGTTTTTTAATGTTGGTTGATAATACAGTCCTATTTTGTAATTGGAACTCTTGTTTAGTTTGCTTTATTCTAAACAACCTCTTGTTTGCTTAACTTAAGAGGTAAAATACTAGTTTTTTCACTCATTTACGCTTGGACGCAAGTAAGGAATTTGAAGAATTCATTGACCCTTGTTTGATTAATTCGATTTTGTTCAGAAATTGAATGAATTGCATTTATATGACAATTAATGAAGAATTCAATGATGAATGAACTTGATAATCAATTTGTTTCTTAAACACTTATTTCTTATTATTTTAATTTTACTATTTTGAACAACAAACTCTCCCTTTAATTTACTGTTATTTCTAATTAATACCTTCTACAGATGATATACAAATACTATTTCGCTGAACTTGTAATTGAATTCGATGGAAGATGACTTAGGTTAACTAACCCTATCTATACTCAACATCTCTTAATTTTTTATGCAATAAATGGTTTATGCTGAGCAGGAGACAATCCAAGACATTATATTAGACGCTCTACACTCACTCTTTTATTTGATTGAAAACGACAATAGTCAAATTTGACGTCATTGTTGGAGAATTCAATTGATAATACAATTTTTAGTTTTCTTATTTGTCAGAAATTTTTTGTTGTCAACAATTTTTAATTATGTTTTCAATTTTTTTGTTATATATTACTGGTGGTGGGCTTATTTAAATATAGTTCTTGTTCAATCAAATCTCTCTTTTTACTCCGCAAGCGGACCGAGTCAAGTGTATTACAATTGAGGGTTGTCGTATCCATAGGTAATTAATGATATCAGAATATGATTGTCTTTTATAATGAAGTGATTTGTGTTTAAAGGTGGTTTTTATGCAAATAATGAATAACGACAATAATAATAATAATAATACTTATAAATATTTAGATCGAAAGGTGAAATGTTAGACAATCACTGATGTAGAGAGATATCAATATGACATAGATGTTGGAATGGAATAACTCTGTGAATTTCCTTAGTTATTATTATTTATAAATGCAATGCTTTATTCAAAATTCATGTTCCTATTTTGGCCAAACCAAGTCCATCCCCTCGCGCAAGGTTATCTAGAGCAGTAAGCCACTGTTACAATCTTACCTCAAAATTTAAGATGGAACAATTCACCATAGTCTTAGCTCCTCATTTTGCGACCATTGGATCCTATGGCTGATTGAATAGGGTTTAGAAACATGAAATCACCTTTCAATCTCATTCATGCCCTATGGACAATCAACCGTCGTTCCTCACCGTTGAGCATTAAGCACACTACCAGCCAAAGGAATTTGAATACAAAAGAGAACATGCATCAATAAAGAATATAGATTTAGAAACTCATGATAAGATCTTACGGTATAAAGCATTCAATGCTTTAAGGTTTTCAAGTTGTTGAGCCATATCCTTTACGTTGAGTGAATTGACTTTGCAGCTCCATCCTTGTTTGTCTTCTTTTCTACACTTTTATGCACTTTTCTCTGCATCTTCCTTTTTTTCCTTATGTTCTTCATGCTCAACCTTAGTTGGAGTGTTTTGGCATGCTTCTATATGATCTTTACATTCATTCTTCCCCTTTTGCATGCTTTTTAGCATATGAATATAGCTACAACTATACATTTATAAATTATATTTATTGTTTTTATTCCATTAATAATTAGGTTATGTAGAATACAAAATATTCAATCCACTTTGCTTTTGGTATTAAATTTTATTTTGATTCTAAATTTTATTTTTGCTTTAATTCTCTGTTATTGAATTTTGTTCTGTGTTTTTAATTGTGGCAACATTTAGTCATTGTGTTTATTGTTTTCTGTTATTTGTAGATGGTACCTTTATATGTTATGCTAATAAACGCTCATTTTATATGATGTTGTATGTGTGATTTTTGCAATATGTGTGCATGACTGATTTATAACTAGAGCAAATCCAACTGATTTATACCCTTTTGATGCAAATATTGACCATATACACCATAGGCTAGTTAGATAGTCTAGTATTTCTATATTGCTAAATGTTTATAGTAATAGATTGTTTGATAGAACATTTGATTATTTTTCTTCGTCTGCTTCAATTGATTTTAATTCTAATATTGATATAATGGTTGAAATAACTTTGAGATAGCTTGCTTCGCCTGATGTTACTATTCAAACCCTATGCATTCAGTATCCCGGTATAGATGTACATTGTGAATTAAAATTTGGTTTGATACATTTGATGCCCAAGTTTTATGGTATTAATGGTGATTATCCATACAAGCACCTCAAGGAATTTCATAACATCTCCACCACTACGAGACCATATAGAGTTCCTGAGGAACACATCAAGCTAAAGGCATTCCCATTCTCCCTACAAGACACCACAAAGGATTGGCTATATTACCTTCCACTAGGATAAATCACTAGTTGGGAAAACTTGAAGAGAATGTTCTTCGAAAAATTCTTCCCTACATCTAGCGTGACTGCAATACAAAGCAAATATGTGGAATAAAAGGCAGTTGGACAAATCAATTTTTTATGAGTATTGGAAGAGATTCAAGAGAATCTGTGCAAGTTGTCCACACTATCAGATTCATGAGCAATTGCTCATCCATTATTTCTATGAAGGATTAATTTCCATGGACACACAAATGCTAGATGCAGCTAGTGGAGGAGCTTTGGTGGATAGGACTCCACTTGCAGCAAGCCAACTAATTCAGAATATGACTTCCAATAATCAAATATTAAGTACTACAAAAAAACTCAATAGTCTTAACTAATGGAATCCATGAGATGGGGTGATGGAGTTCTCCTTGACTCCCTCTTAAGTTCTTCAGTTTGGAATGATTTTGATGGAAGAAGAAGACATGACAACGAAGGATAGGATAAAAAAGGGGTCAACCTTCTAACTATCTCTAAGGCCTCTCAATTAAAGAGTGAGAGTAAGAGAAAGAGAGACTAAGAAAAGAATTTTGAAATTCATTTAGGCAGAAATTCATTACATAATCCAAGTCTGAAAATATTAAAAGACAAGCTCCCTTTACAGATACATAACTCTCCTAAAGATGATTATTGTAACTCCTAAAAAATCTCCATTCTTGGAGTGTCATGTGGCAGTTAGAAATCCTATCCATTGATGGATATCCATGTGGCAATCCATGTCCTGAAGAAGCTCTCTATTGGCATGAATACAAGTGGCACAAGGAGGTTGGAGAAACAATGAAAGAGGCGCTCCAAGTGGCATGGATTTTGAAGAGTCACTTTTGGAGGTGAGAAGGAAAAGGGGGGGCCTACATGGTTGCTTGGTTTGCACCATGTAGGATGCCATGTAAGCGTCTCCTCTTGGCCTTTTAAGGCCAAAAATCCTAGACTAAAATAGGCCCAAAATCCTATTTCTTTTAAAACTCAAAAGTACAAAGACTAGAATTAAATCCTAACTACTATATACAATTTTTCAAGACTAAAGAAGGGAAATTCTATAGAAAAATATCTTCTGACACAATTTTTCTCTCTTCTTAACCCGAATGTTTTGGTGACTGGGATGGTCCTCCATCATGGGGACTACCTATATTGTTGATCATATGAAACTAGAACACAAGGTAGATGATCTAGCATCCTTGGTTAAGTGATGAAGGTCCATCAAAGCCACTGAAAAATCTAGGCTAAGAGGAGAGAAAACAATGTTTTAGAAAATATTTTGTAGAGACTTCTTCTTTAGCTTTGTAAAATTTGTATAAAGTAGTCAGGATTTCATTTCAATCTTTGTATTTCGTATAGGATTTTTGGGCCTTGTACTATGGGCCAATTTAATCTAGGATTTTGGGCCTTAAGTTATATAACTTAAGGCCAAGATGAGATGTCCATATGGAATCCACATGGCAACATCCCAAAGCTCCAAGTAGGCGCCTCCTTCTCTTCTCCAAAGATGCCTTTTCAAATTCTTATGACACTTAGTTTCTCCTTAGGCGCCTCCTTCATGCCTCTTCAACACCCTTGTGCCACTTGTCATCATCTAAATGGAGAGCTTCTTGAAACCAGGATTGCCATATGAAACAATTTCTTGATAAGCCTCTCTAAATGGAGAGAAGGAATGTTAAAGAAATCTACCTGTTCATCATATTCTTCTGAGATTGGGCTATTTTCAACGTCTGCCATGAGACTTATGTGTGCCTTTCTTCAGATTCTGAATCGGACAAATGAAGATCTTCCCAAGTAGACATGAGAATTTTCTTCTTGTAAGACTTTTTCTTCTTGTCCCTTTCAACATCTCCTTGGTCTTGTTCTAGACATTCTAATTTAATGTGCCCAGGTTTCTTGCACCCAAAACAAATCACCTTCTCTTTGGTGTCTTAGTTGAACCGTCTATCTTTCCCAAAGTTCCTTTCCTTTTTCCATATCTTTTTGGGTGATGAAATTTAGATCTTCATCACCAGACTCTGAATCGTCTTATGCATCTTCTACAGCCTCAAAGACTCTAAAGGATTCAATTTTCTTCCCTTTGTGTGAAGATTTCAAGGCTAGGTTCTTACCTTTAGCGATCTTGTCATCTCCATACATAAATTGCTCACGAATGATTAGAATGCCTACTAATTCCTTTAAGGGCATGACCTCCGGATCCTTAGACGCTTTAAGGGAAATTTCCTGTGTTCTCCACTTCAAAGGAAAAGTCCTAAGTACCTTATCATTTATGTTATACTGGCTTATGACAGTACCCATAGACCTAAGACTATTCATGATGGTCTAGAGTCGTGCTATCATAGATTGAATAGTTTCATTCTTCTCCAGAGTGAACATCTCATATTGAGTTCTTAGCAAAGTAAGTTTATGTCTAGCTTTGGCATTTAACTGGTATAAAGCTTTATGCTCCTCGTTCCAAGATTTCTATGATAAAATATTTCCAAAGGAGTCAAGTAAAGTAGGAATACCTTTCTTGATGACATTCAGGAGATCAACACTATTGTACTCCAAGAAAGAAGTCATCTTCAGCTTCCACAATTCATACTTCTCTTCTTTGAACAAGGGTGGCTTGTTGATAGTTTGTCCTTCAAATTCCATGAGTTCTCCTAGGATATTTCCTTAAGTCCTGTTAGGAACTAACCCCTAAGGTTAGCTCTGATACCAATTGTAGGAATAGTTGACTCTAGAAGGGGTGTTTGAATGAAGGCTAAACTCAAATCGCGAATTTAAAGATAAAATAAAATTGTATGTAACAAGAAAAGAGAAAAGAGAAGTAAACAAAGATTTATACTGGTTCACCCTACCACTTGGGCTATGTCCAGTCTCCTTAAGCAAACCACAAGCTTTTCACTAACCAAAAACCCTTTGGTTACAACAAGTTTCAACAAGTCTCCAAGAAGAAGTATTCTCACCTTTCCAGTTTCTATATCTCTCCAGGTACAAGTATTCTTACCTCTCCAGGTATACCAAGTATTCTATACCTCTTCAAGTACAAGTATTCTGACCTCTCCAGATACACCAAGTATTTTACACCTCTTCAGGTACAAGCATTCTCACCTCTCCAAGTACACCAGTCCTAATCTCTCCTTAAGACTAAGATCTCTCAAGATATAAGAAAAATAGTATCAAAAAAGAGAATCTAAAGTAATTGGTAGCTAAAATCTTGATAGCTAAGATGATACCAATTTAGAAACTAGTTTATAAATTTTATTAATAATAGAAACTACTTTGGATACCAATAATTTTGTCTCTAAAATAATATCTAATTTAGTCAATATAAAAACTAATTATTTTTTGTCTCTAAAATTGATTTCTATGTAATGATTTTCTTTTAGTGCAATATACTTTGAAAAGTTTCTTTACTTGTAAATATTTGAATGTGAAAGCTTGAATCTTCTATTATTTTGGTTTGCTTGAATCTCACAATGTACTTCATTTTTCTAACTTTAGACCCTCCTAGAGGAAAATTTTGATTTGAAGATTTCTACGTGTCTTGAGTGTTTATCTTTTGATGTTGAAATTCAAAATCATATATATGTATATATTAAACTTTGGAGTTTGATTATGCTAATCCTCAAGTCTGCTGGAATCTTAAAGTGTAAAACCTTCATTTTTCTATTAGACACTCTATAAGAAAACTTTTGATTTGATTTAACTGTGCATCTTTAGTGATGTACACAATTTATAGAAACAATTTGAATGTTATATGAGAATTATATAAAATTAAATTCATAATTTCATTTTGAAAATCCTCTATACCAGAACCTTACTAGTAACTGTTGAACCAAGTGGTGTTCAAGGTTTTGAAGAATCCAAATCCTTTGAAGGATGATGAAGCTTTTGCTGTGCTTGCTGTTGCTGTGCTGGTTTAGTTAGGATCTGGGTAGTTTGAGTTGTGTAACTCAACCTTTGATTGAATCTAAAGCTCAAGCATCTCAACTTTCAAACAAAGTAAAGTGTTTTTTCAAACTGAGTTAAAACAACCGATTGTTTTATCGAAACAACCGATTGTTTAAGCTTAGGTGTTTTGAAAACTGTTTTGAACTGTGAAAATTGGTTAAGTAACAAAACAACCGATTGATTCGAGGAAACAATAGATTGTTTGTTATGTTTTTATAACAGAAAACAGTTTTGACTTTGACTGAGCTTTAAATGCTTTTAATTCATACGCTCCAGTCATAAAATGCTTTGACCAATCTTTCTAAAGCAATTAAGAGTTTGTTAAGGTTTGATTACAAACATCTTCTATATATATATATACAGAAAAACAAATTTGTTTTTTGAGAAAAAAAAGATTCTAAGTGAATTGAAAAAAAGTTTTTCTAAGAGTTGGAGATTGCTTAGAGTTTTGGTTGATCAAAGTGCTGAGATAGGATTCTCTTGTACTGATTTCAGATTGCTTCTGTAACAAGTGTAATCCTTGTAATTCTGTGAACATTCGTTTGTGCTGTTGCTAAGAAGAGCTGTGTGTTCTTGAGGGGATCAAGATCAGCTTTCTTAGTGTGGTGTGCTGACCAAGGAAAGTGTGTTTCTTGAGGGTGTTCAAGGTCACTTTCTTGGTTGTTGTGTAAGTAATCTGGGTTTGATTGCTTAGTGGATTTCCTCAGGGTTTCTGAGAAGACTGGATGTAGCTCTGGGTTGGAGTGAACCAGTATAAACATCTGTGTACAATCTCTCTATCTCTAACTCTTTAATTTCAGTTTGTTTGTTGTTTGCTGGTATAAACAATCGATTGTTTTCCTGGCATTGCTGTATTGCTTGCTGTTTTGGCAAACTGAATTGCTTAATCATTTGATTTCTGAAAGATATTCATTCTAGCTTGGAAAAGTTTGCGAAAACCTCTTTAAACAATTCACCCCCCTCTAGTTTAAAGCCATCTTTCCTAACAATTGGCATCAAGAGCTTGGTTCTTGAAAGTCATTCAAGTTGATCCTAAAATCTTTTAAAATGGCTGATAGACTACCTTTTGGGGAAGGTGCTTCAATAAACAGACCACCCTTGTTTTGTGGTTTGAATTACCAGTTTTGGAAAGTTAGAATGAAAATATTCATGGAATCTCTTGACAAAGGAATTTGGGATGCAATTGAAAATGGTCCTTTTATACCAAAGTTTGAAAAAGATGGTTCTGTCATTGAGAAGCCATGGTCTCAATGGACTGATGCAGAAAGCAAAAAGGCCAAATTTGATTGCATTGCCAAAAATATTATAACCTCTGCTTTAAATTCTGATGAGTTTTTCAGGGTATCACAATGTAAATCATCAAAGGAAATGTGGGATACTTTGGAGGTCACTCATGAAGGAACAAATGAAGTTAAAAGAGCTAGAAAACATGCTCTAATCCAAGAGTATGAAATGTTCAGAATGCTTAAAGGTGAAACAATTGCTGAAGTACAGAAAAGGTTTACTCATATCATCAATCACCTTATGAGCCTAGACAAGACTTTTGACAAAGAAGAGCTAAACATCAAGATCTTGAAATGTCTTGATAGAGCATGGCAACCAAAGGTAACTGCAATTTCTGAATCTAAAGATCTAACATCCTTAAGTGTTGCTTCTTTGTTTGGAAAGCTTAGGGAACATGAGCTAGAGATGAATAGACTCAATGTTCAAGAGAATCAAGATAAGCACACAAGGAGCATAGCCTTGAAAGCATCCAAACACAAGGGAAAGCAAGATTCAAGTGATGATAGTGATGAGGAAAATCTGAGTTTGCTGTCAAGAAAATTCAGCAAATTCCTAAAGAGAAACCGCAACAAAGACAACAACAAGGATAGGTATGGAAACAAGAAATCCAATGATTTAAATTCAAATAACTATACTTGTTTTGGTTGTGGTGAGCAAGGTCACATAAAGGAAGATTGTCCCAACACAAGCAAGGAGAAAAAGGCAAGCTACAAGGAGAAGAAAGGCAAGACAAAGAGAGCCTACATAGCTTGGGATGAAAATGAGGTATCATCATCAAGTTCTTCATCAAGTGAAGATGAGAAAGCAAACCTATGTTTGATTGCTGAAGATGATGATGATTCAAGCAGTTCAAGTGAGGTAAGTTCTTGTGCTTCCTTAAATGAACAAAATTATTGTGAATTGCTTGAAGCTTTTCAAGAAACTCATGATGAAGCTAATCGATTGGTGCTTTCAAACAATCGATTGAGAGATCTTAACAATGGGCTTGAAAAGAGAGTTAAATCACTTGAAGAGGATCTGAGAAAAGCAAAAATTGATTTTGAAAAGATGGAAAATCATTTCAAAAACACCTCTTGTAAGTGTGATACTCTCATTTGTGAAAATTGTGAAAATCTTGAGAAAAAGGTTCAATATCTTGTTGAAACTGTGGACAAGCTTTCAAAAGGGAAATCAAACTTTGAGAATGTCTTGGCATCTCAAAGTTGTGTTTTTGGAAAGGCTGGTTTAGGCTTCAATCCACAGAACAAGCAAGATAGGTTTTCAAAAAGTTTTTTAAGAAAACCAGAAAAACAACAGATTGTTAAGACGAAACAATCGATTGTGACATGCTTTTATTGCATGAAAAAGGGCCATTCGGTTAGATTCTGCAAAATAAGAAAGTTTTCTGTTCCAAGAGGCTACATGAAATGGATCCCTAAAGGATGTGAGGTTCCAAGTGTGAAAAAGAAACCAATTGGACCCACATTTGTGAAAGGACCAAATCTTGTTGCTTGAACTAATGTTTGTGCAGGAAAATTAATAGAAAAAGAGGAGCTGAGCCAACTGGTTAGACTGTTAAAGACAAAGGGCAATCATTGAAGCTGAATCAATGCTTTGCAGAAGGTCAATTCAATGAAAAGAAGCCTTCTTGATCAACAAGCAATTGGCTCATTGAGGAAACAACACAAGGATGAGTTTTTTCTTTTACTGTCCTCTATTTTTAGTATTAAAGTTCTTTCCTGTGTTTAATCCCTCTTTGGTCAATGTTATCTGTTGTTATCTGCTTCTGTTTTTGGTTAAAATTTCTTAAAATCAAGTTTTAACTGCTGCAGAAAAACAACCGATTGTTTCTTCGAAACAACCGATTGTTTTGGGTCTGACAGCACAATGAGAAAATTGATTTAATTCTATTTTTTGGATTTCTATTCGTTGCAGATTATTTCAAATAGAGAATCTTGGTCAATGATACTGTGATTGAATGCTGAACAAGTTCAGAAAAGAAGTTACAACTATCATAAAGGAATATATTCCAAAATCTTGGAAATTCAAGTGCCTTAATGACTAGTCAAAGTCCACATGTGAAGACCATGTGTTTTTCAGCTTTTTCTGACATGTTCTGTGCAGAACAGTCTTCTCTCTCTGAAAATCAGGTACCCATTGAATGGAATTAATCATAAATTGGTTTTCGGATGGTTATAAAATCAGGTGCAGATGAACAACCAATTGCAACATCTCTTGCAACATCTCTTGCACCATCTCTTGAGAAAAACTGTAAAGAAGAGCTGCCCTCTGTTTTCTCATCTCTGCTGCCATGGAATCAACTCCTCCCACTTCTGGAAGAATCAAAACCAGAGCTGTAAGGTCTGGAGGAAGGCTAGAAGGATGGTTTTCTGGAGATAAAGATCTCATAGAAAAATATAGATATGAGACAAGTCTCAAGAAAATCAACAACCCCAAGGTTGTGAGTTTTGATTGGCTGAAAAGTCAAAAGCTGGACAATGTGAGGAAACTTCTCAAAGATCAGTATCTCAGAAGGTTTCTGGAGATGAAGGGCAACATATATCCAGACTTGGTGAAGGTCTTCTACACCAATTTGAAATTTGAGGGAAACAACCTAGTTTCTCATGTAAAAGGTGTGGACATGGAGATAACCCATGAGGTTTGGGCTGCTGTTGCTGGACTCAAGTTTTCTGGTATGCAAATCAGCAAAGGCAATCTTGGTGTGGTGGAGGATTTCAACAAAATTCAGTTTTACAGAAGCTGTTTGAAAAACACTCAAGCTCAAGTGAGTGCATGCTCAGTTGGAGGGTTGAAACTGGATGAGAGGCTGCTAGCTCTCATTGTGACATGGATTCTAACTCCAAGGGGGAGCAACCATTCTGTTTTGACTGAAGAAGATCTGGTTTACATCTTCTGCATCACCAAGAAGGTCAAGCTAAATTGGATCCACATCATCAAAGAGCACATGCAAAAAGCAATGAGGTTGGGTGACTATCACTATCCCTATGCTATTTTGATATCTAAATTCCTAAACTATTTTGAAGTTAATCTGGAAGATGAGACTTCTGAGCTGGTCAAGTCAACTCAAGAGTTGAACAATGGATCACTCAGCAAGATGGGATTTACAAAAATAGGTGGAAAATGGGTAAGCAAGGATGGTGATCATGGTGCCTCCTCTAGTGGTGCTGCTCAAGAAGAACCTACAGATATGGATGTTGAACATGAAGATCCAACAGGAGGGTTTCAAGATGCTGGACCCAGTGCAGCTGCTGAACATCCAGAAGAAAGGATTCAATCAATGTCACCTTTTGAAAGGTTCATGATGAATAGGATGGATAGCTTTGCTGAAAACCAAAGAAACCTTCATGATCTGTGTGTTAGCAATTTCCAGAGGTTTGATACCAGGTTTGACAACATGGATGCAAGGTTCATAAGCCTAGATGAACAAATTGAAGCTGTTCAGAACCAAATCTTTGATCTTCAGTTTGGAGATAAGGAAGAATGAAGAAAAACAACCGATTGGACTGTCGAAACAATCGATTGTTTTTGCTGCTGTTGAAGTTTGATTTTCTTTTCTTTCCTTCTGCTGTTGCTTTTATAATTCTGATGTAATATGAACTTTTTATGGCTTTATCTCTTATATTTGTCTATTTGTGAAGACAAATAGGGGGAGATTTTATGCTTGTTTGCTTAGATGCTTGTTTAAGACTGCTTTTAGCTGTTTTTTTTCTGATATTAATTGTTTAAGCCTTAACTGTGTATATTTTTTTCTAACCAAATATCAGAGGTTCAATGTCTGCTAAAAGTTCGTTTGCAGGAACTGCTTCAGATTTAATCAGATCAACATAAAGCATCAGGGATCAAGCATCAGGGATTTGTCTTCATCAAATAGGGGGAGATTGTTGAACCAAGTGGTGTTCAAGGTTTTGAAGAATCCAAATCCTTTGAAGGATGATGAAGCTTTTGCTGTGCTTGCTGTTGCTGTGCTGGTTTAGTTAGGATCTGGGTAGTTTGAGTTGTGTAACTCAACCTTTGATTGAATCTAAAGCTCAAGCATCTCAACTTTCAAACAAAGTAAAGTGTTTTTTCAAACTGAGTTAAAACAACCGATTGTTTTATCGAAACAACCGATTGTTTAAGCTTAGATGTTTTGAAAACTGTTTTGAACTGTGAAAATTGGTTAAGCAACAAAACAACCGATTGATTCGAGGAAACAATCGATTGTTTGTTATGTTTTTATAACAGAAAACAGTTTTGACTTTGACTGAGCTTTAAATGCTTTTAATTCATACGCTCCAGTCATAAAATGCTTTGACCAATCTTTCTAAAGCAATTAAGAGTTTGTTAAGGTTTGATTACAAACATCTTCTATATATATATATATATATATATATATATATATATATATATATATATATATATATATATATATATATATATATATATATATATATATATATATATAATATATATATATATATATATATTATATATATATATATATATATATATATATATATATATATATATATATACAGAAAAACAGATTTGTTTTTTGAGAAAAAAAAGATTCTAAGTGAATTGAAAAAAAGTTTTTCTAAGAGTTGGAGATTGCTTAGAGTTTTGGTTGATCAAAGTGCTGAGATAGGATTCTCTTGTACTGATTTCAGATTGCTTCTGTAACAAGTATAATCCTTGTAATTCTGTGAACATTCGTTTGTGCTGTTGCTAAGAAGAGCTGTGTGTTCTTGAGGGGATCAAGATCAGCTTTCTTAGTGTGGTGTGCTGACCAAGGAAAGTGTGTTTCTTGAGGGTGTTCAAGGTCACTTTCTTGGTTGTTGTGTAAGTAATCTGGGTTTGATTGCTTAGTGGATTTCCTCAGGGTTTCTGAGAAGACTGGATGTAGCTCTGGGTTGGAGTGAACCAGTATAAACATCTGTGTACAATCTCTCTATCTCTAACTCTTTAATTTCAGTTTGTTTGTTGTTTGCTGGTATAAACAACCGATTGTTTTCCTGGCATTGCTGTATTGCTTGCTGTTTTGGCAAACTGAATTGCTTAATCATTTGATTTCTGAAAGATATTCATTCTAGCTTGGAAAAGTTTGCGAAAACCTCTTTAAACAATTCACCCCCCCTCTAGTTTAAAGCCATCTTTCCTAACAGTAACATGAATTATTACAGAAAAAAAATATAGGAGTTGCCACATAGCTTATTGCAGAAAACTACGAAAAAACTGATAAAATGGTCTATGAATCAAATTTAGGGTCGGAAGTTGGTTAAACGTAGGGAAGGTATTAACACCCCTACAATGTCTATCTGAAAATGGTAACCTTAATTAAATACGCAAAACAAGTATAATTTTTTAGAATGTTTATTTTGCCTAAGAATTTAAACAAAAATATTGTTTAAACAAAAAGATAATATTTTTAAATTTTCTTATTCAGGTCCAATAAAGATAAACTTTAGTCCTACATATTTTCATTCATAACAAAAAAACAGGGTTTATGTAATTCTAAAGTTAAACTATTTGTTTGTCTAAAAAAATGGTACTGAGCAAAATATGATGCTTATGATCATGCAAATAGTCATGCAATTATTTTTTAGAAATATATATTATTTTTTAAGAAAATAAAAGCTGGTGGGTGCATAAATGAAAAGGGTTGGCAAGTAGTGAAACTGCTGGGTCAGTCCAATGAGCCCAGGTCCTTTAGAGAACGCAGTTTGTGTATGAAAAAGGAGTGTTTACAAAAAAAAAAAAAGAGTAATAAACTAAGTGTAGATAGCAAAATAATGGGAGTGAAAATATTAACACGAGGGGCAAAAAACAATTGATGCATGAAAGAATAAAAGGGCGGGCCCCATTTGTTTTGTTCTCTTGCCTATGAAAATTTCAATTCACGAATTCACATACAACCGTGGCCCCGTTTCCTTTCTCAAAATTGGCACAAAATGGAGCCTCACCTATCTAGCTGCAGCGTGAATTTGGCACTGCATGAACATTTTATTTGGCACGAAAACAAAAAACATGCTGCAAAAATGCGAAATGGAGCAGCGAAAACAAAATAAACAAATAGCACGAGTGGCTCCATTTGCGTAAAAGGGAGTGAGGACAATGGCCTCTCATGCTTCCAAAATAAAAACACATGCAGCAACAATGTTTAGTGTCGTTTCGCAAAACCCTAAATCCTAAATCCAAGATCACTATTGAAGTAAACTTCCACGCATCAAAACCTTATTTGCAAAAGTGAAAGAAACCCCTAACAGGGGCACCATGTCAACCATGTGACGCGGAAAAAGAATGTAAAAACAAAGCTGTATGGGTTGTGGGTACAAAAAGTGAGCGTGAGATGAGTATTTGAGAGGAGGTGAGGTTTTTATTATTTATTTATTTTTGCTCTTTTTTATTCTTTTTCAAAAACAACTTTTATTTACTCGGACGAAATCAGGTGTTGACATGTTCCAATACTGATAGGTTAAAATTATTTCAAAAGATACATTTCATTCAAATATCATCAAGACAACGAAGATATGAAGTTGTTGAAATATTCTGTTTTACGTTCATATTTGAAAACTTTTCAAATTAGACATGTGAAAACTTTGATTTAAATGAGTAAATATTATTAAGGCAAGGTTCAAAAACATTTAAAGATGATTAGAAAACAGTTTAAGAACACATAGAATAAGTTTAGAAATTTCCTAATGTGATAGTTTATCGCGAAAACGAAGACTAGATCATCTAACGTGATGAAGATGACTATATTGTCTAATGTGTTTCACGTTTAAAGATCATCTTGCATGTTGCAATCTACTGGAAAATCTAGCAAGTCTAACTTTGTTAGATCATCTATCATGTTTTTGTACTGTAAGACCATCTAATAGGTTTAATCATGTGAAATCATCTAATAGGTTAATACTATAGATTGTCTATCAGGTTAAACTTAATATTTTTACATTAATGAGCTTCATCTTATAGTGTTTGTTATCATTAAAACTTATAGACTCTCTTATAATGAGGTTGTCTAGCGAGTATTAGGTCATGTAGTAGTGACTAGACCATCTAGCATAGTATGTTGTTTGTGGTCTTGTTCAGGTGTTTTTCCAATACTTTCACCTTTGAAAAGTATATCGTTCTTAAGTTTTTTAAAACCTTGTGGTTAGAGTGATTTTCAATGTGGTTCTTGAGATTAGATTATAAGTTCTCTTTAAAATTTAGAATATAAAGCACAACTTAGGTCGATTCTCAAAGGATACATATTGATTGCATTCAATCTTTAACATTCTTTCTGTACAAATTAATCTGGGGGCTTATATATTGAAAATGTAAAACAGAGATTGAAACATAAAACAAATTGCAAAATCGAAAATCAAGTAGATGAAAAGGTCAACTCAAAGATTCAAGAACCAAACAATTCTTCTTATCACAATTCTCTAAAGATTCAAATCAAAGTTTGAATAATTAATCCATTCAATTAATCAATTAAACTAGTTATACAAATCAAATTAAAATATCATTTAATCTAATCCATATCTAATTATGAAATAAAGATTCAATTGATTTTTGATCTAATTTATAGAAATAGAAACACAATTGTAATCAAAGTGCAAAATTGAAATTAGAGAAGAATGAACAAACTTGGAGCGATAAAAATTGGGTACAAAACTCAATTAAGCTTGTTTGATCTTAGCTCTTTGAATTGATCATCCAAAATTAGTTCTCCTTTTATGAGAAATAGAAAATGAAATTGAGAGAAGAAGAGGAAGAGTCAAGACGAAATTTTAAAGAAAAAAGAAAATGAGATTAAAAGATAATTCCTAATTGTGAAAATTAAGCAAATGAATTTTTTCTACACATTTATAACACTTTTAGGCTATATGTATGGTCTGAAATCTGAAGTTAACATGAAGCTAAATGTGGGCTCCAATTAGGCCCATAAATCTAAAATAAAGAAAATTAAATTTGCATGGATTATCTTAAAAAAGTTTAGCAAATTTGTCTTAACTTTAAAAAAATTATTGAAAATAGTAAAGAATTACAAATCCAACAAACTATACTTCCATTTTGAAGCTTGGAAAATGTAGAATCCTATGCAAATCTGGTATATTTTTAAATAGTCATTAATCTTTTTATATTTTTAATAATTGACTCTAATTTTTCTTATATTTTAGATAAAATATACTTATTTCCTTATTTTATTTTAAAATATTATATGACTAAAACATAAATAAAAATTAGTGGTTGTATTTTTAGGATTTTTTTTATCTTTTTATTTTCTTTCTTATCTGTGGGTGGAGTGAAATTGAATTCAACATTCCTTTGATTTTCTTTCTTCTAGCGGGGAAGTTGATGGTATACATACTATGGTAGCTTTGTCCTATCATTTTTAGTTGTTTGTGAAAAGCCCTATTCGAATGTCTTTTTCCAATAATTGAGGTAAAGGAAAGTTCCTAAAAAGACCAAAATACAATCATCATCAAATATTCAATAGTGAAAGGCACCAAAGTGAATACATAATTGATTTGAATAATTGGGTTTGGGAAAGCCGCTCCTAGTATGTCGTATATAATGTCTTTTGTGTTATGTTTTCTCAAGCTAATAAATAACATTGTTATATGTGCATTTGGTTTGGGCATAGGCTCAATCTTATAGAAGAATCAATGATTATTTAAAAATAAAGTAATTAATTAATTTGTCTATCATTCTTTTATTTTACTTTAGTTTTGAGGGGCTTAAAATATGTTTAGAGAAATTTTCATATTTAATGAGTTTTTTTTTTTTGTGTGAATTTTTATAAAAAAATTGTAAGAGTTTTACTTTTTTGGAATTTTCCTATACATTTTATAAAATTTTACAAAATATTCAAAATGAATTGTAAATATAAAACATTGTAGTACTAATATTTTTTATAAAATTTTATTTTTTAACTTACGTATAAATTAATTTCAACTTATAAAAAGTTTATATTAATTTTTACTTTTAAAAGTATTGATGAATAAATTTGACTGAAACGCCGTGTAGGAAGAGAGAATCTGCAAAAAAGAGAGTTTTTTATTTTTTTTATTGAGTTCGAATTCTAAAATGAATCTATGAAGGCATGTTATATTATGTTGGATTCCTTTCTCGAGGAAAGATTTGTCTTCAATTCTGACTTTGGATTTGAGTAGGTTAAAGAATGAAAAAGGGATTAAAAAAAAGGTGTTGTTGAAATATTTCATCTAAAATGAATGCTCGTGTATTTCAACGGTAAGTGGAGAATGTTGTTTGTAACATCCTAATATTTATTAGCTATTATGGTGTGATTAGTATAAAGTATTTAAAAATATTATATATATATCGAAAACTTAGATAAATATAAGATATTCACAAGAATAAGTGTAATTTTATAAATCAATTGAATATATAAACTAACATTCATTTTATATTTATAGAAGCTTTCATACCTAATCAAATTCATTGAAGAGATAAAAAGAAAATAAAATAAAAAGGAAAGAAAGAAGAAGTTTTTTTTAGTTTGAGTGAGAATTTTTTTGCTTTAACAAAAATAGCTGAGAACAAGCTATTTCACATACATAGTTAAATTCATTGAAGAAACATGAAGAAAAGGAAAGAAAAAAAATAAATAAAGAAAAAAGTTTTTTTTTTTTTATCTTGTGCGAGAATATTTTAGTTAAAGTGAGAATGGGGCTTGCTTAAGCGAAAATATTTTAAATTGAGCAAAAACTCGGGGTGGCAAAGTAGGTTGGGTCGTGTGGGCTGGCCCATAGCCCGCTGAAAAAAATGCGAGGCGGGTTGCTTATTTCAACCCGCTGGCTCGTTTAGGCCCGCCCCACATAACCCATAGCCCCGTGGGCCAAGTGCGAGGTGGGACGGGTTGGGTCGTATAACTCGCATAACTTTAAAATGCATAAATTTTTTTATACACACCCATATTTTTTTCATGTAGTCTCATATTTCACATTCCGAAAATTCTAATAACATCTTATTACGCATGTCTCGTGAAAATAATATTATGAGACAATTTACCTAATGCATCTAAATAAAAAAAATTCAAAAATATTTATTCAAAAAAATATTTTTTTAAAAAATATTTCTTATGCAGGTTGGCCTGCAGGCCCGTGGGGCGGGGCTAGAAAAATTAGCCCATAGATTCTATGCGGGACGGCCCAACCCGGCCCACTTTTTGTGGGCCAAGTGCGAGGCGGGCCAACCCACATTGCCACCCATAGCAAAAACAAGGTAAAGAGGGTTGATTTTCATTGTTTTTTTTTGCTTGAGTGAAAATTTCTTCCCTTGAGCAATAATTTTCCTCACTTGAGTGAGAGTTTATTTGCTTGAGCGAAAACAGGTAGAGAACAAGCTTGGGTGCATCGCTATGTTTGCTTGAGCGAGGATTGTCTTAATGTGTTTTCAAGAATGTTTTCAACAACATTTCAATAATACAACTTCTAAACAATCCAAACTATAATTTTTTCTTACATCATCCTTCAATCATTTCAATACAATCAAATTCATATATTCATCAAACCATAATGAAAACTCAGTTTAACTAACTTTATACTTTAACATGCATAATTCAGTTACTAGATTAATTTCTTGTCAAAATCACATTAGTGCAAATAGCGCTTTTTACAACGACATATTAAGTCAGTTAAATGAGAATCGGTGTAAACAAAAACATGGTGACATTTTTGTAAATATTTGGTACATATTACACCGGTTGAGCTATCCAACTGGTGTAATATGTCTTGTTCAGACCCAAAATAAAAGGTTTTTAAATAATTTATCTCTAGGATTACATATAACACCAGCTCGGTGTTATATGTCATTCTTAGATTAAAAAAAAAATAAAATTTTTTAAAAATGACATATAACATCGGTTCTTCTATACAACCGATGTTATATGTCGTTCCCAGAGTTTAAAAAAAAATTTGAAACATTTAACTATGAACACTACATATAACATCGGTTGGATAGAGGAACCAGTGTTATATGTAATTTCCAGATTAAAAAAAAAGTTTTTAAAGTTTTAAAAAATATATATTACATCGGTTATTACTCATAACCCGTGTAATATATGTTTTTTCCCTATTTTCTTGGCTCGCGTCCTCACTCTCCATTCGTGTTATTCTTTTAAGTTTTCTTGCTCAAGAGTCCATTTTGCTTTTGCGAACGTTGTTGCTGCCAGCTACTGCCTCCATCGCTCCCCCCGTCGCTTCTCTTCGTCGTGAGGGCATCCACACCAAATCAGATTCTTCCGTTCACGCTTCTCTGTTATTTCGTTGCCACTCTTGTCATCACTCTCTTGCCACCTCTGTCGTCGTCACATCGCCTCCATTGTCGCCACAACTCCGTTCACGTTCACTCTCTAGGTTAATTTTTTTTATTTTTAATTATTTTAATTTTGATTTTGATTTTAATTATTATTTGGTTTATAATTATTTACATAGATAATTATTTATATTATATTGTATTTGGAATATAATGTATTATGTTTTAAATTGGGTAATTGTTGTATGTTGAGCATCTTGGTATTGGGTCTGGGGGTGATCGACCCTTGGCAATGTTGAAAACTTTGGTATTGGGTTTAGGGTTTAGGATTTAGTATGTGACTCTATAGCACATATAACATTGGTTGGGAGCCACATATTTTTGGTATATTTTATTCAGATTTTGGTACATATTACATCGGTTTTTACAACTAGTGTTATATGTAATTGACATTTTACATCGCTGAGATCTACATCGGTGATGGAACCGATGTTATATGTCTCCCAGAATTGGTGTTATATGCGTTTTCTGCACTAGTGTCAGTTGTCCTAAGGTTCTATCAAAACATAAATAGCTTCGCTGGATCAAAATGTTTTACTTCAAAGCAAGCTCCTAAATTTAATCAATAATGCTACACAAAACCTAAGGTCCTAAAGCAAGTTATATAGACATAGCCAAATTTCAGTATAAGAGTTTTAAGTCGAGAGGATTACTCTTCTCAATTGTCTCCACCGAGATTGATAAGAAAATCACAAGCAAAAATAGAAACAAGAACTCTTTAGAGTAAAAAGGAACTTACTCTATTTGAAAATATGATCGAATAGAATTGATCCCTAATTCCTCATCTACTCTGAGGTGCGATTAGATTCTAAAATAGATGAGGTATGGAGAGAGAAAATTTAGGGAGAAAGGAGAGAAAGTGTGAGAAAGAGAAAAGGAAGGAAAGTTGTGTGTTTTACGAAAGGAGGTTACATTGTTACGAGTGAATGAAAAGTTGCAATTAAGTTGTCACTTAAGCTTTATGTGAATAAGAAAGCCTATTATATTTGACCAAATTATAAATTTTAATAATTATTTGAAAACAAGTTTTGACTTGATTAAGTTATGTGCAAAGAGTGTTTTGCACAAAGAGCTTAAAAGGTCATCTCTTATACAACTAAATCTCATTTCATCAACAATACTACTTAGACTGACCAAATGTTAGTGCTACCAAAAGAGCATGAGATGACCTAACAGTATTATACAACCTAGCTAAGTAATGTTGTCCTGGAACAAAAACCAAATGAAAAATGGAGGATGTGCATCGACTATATTGATTTGAACAAGACCCCAAGGACTGGTTTCCTTCTTTGCTCAAATCTCTACATTGAAGCATTCAGTTCTCTTGACTCGAATGTTTGTAAAAATCTGCAATGTTGTTCTTCCATTATGTAGTAGACAGTCTAATAAAAAACTTTAGCTTTGTTGCAATCTTCACATCTTAAACATATATTTGAATTTTCAATTGTTTCTTTGTTTTTATAAATTTGAAGTTGAGGCTTTGTTATCTAGACTTGAATATTATCTTTCATGTACTGTTCATTTTCTTTCTCGCATTAGAAGTTTAATAAGGAAAGTTATGACATTAACCTTTAATGCCTCTTTAATGATTTTCTACACTTGGAATCCTTTTTCTCTTTGTAAATCTTCATTCACAATAACTTTATATTGCTTTAAACTTGATTTGCACAAATCTCGTACTATAGCTTCATGTTTATACTATTAAACACTCATATACGAAAATTCAGATTTGAACTTCATACGTGTCTTTAAGTTCCTTCAAAATTTTTCTGGAAACATTATGAATATCAGAGATAATAATAATCATTATAAACATGGATGAGTTTTATCGAAACATTATCTTTGATATTTTTCAATTATTCAAACTTTCCATTCCAGGAATTGAACTGTAAATGCATTTTCAAAAACTTTCCAAGCATGTTCAAGATTTAAATGTTGAAAAACAATCAAACTTAACCTAGATATATTTCCTCAGATAAATTATTTTGAAAACTGTTTTAATATAGTGAACAAATATGTCTCTATTTTTTGAAAACTTTCTAGTTAAACACTGTATATTAAAAAAATTTCTAATATTATGTTAAACTTATTCTTTAAGGCATAAAAATATTCGAAATACTATGTAATCATTATATAAAATGTACTTCATTCATAAAACATTTAGACACTTAATATTTAGAGTTTTCGGTATGCTTTGTTTTATGTTCACAAATAGGAAAACTTATGAAAATTAATCCATCAGTTATCTTATTTGAAAACTATGATTTATATGAATTAAACTCATCAAATACGATTTGAAAATAGTTAAGTAATTTCATAAAGCATTATAAGATTATAAAGATTAAGTGTAGACACTCCCTGATACATTAGATTGTCTAACATGTAGAAGACAAAGTGATCACTGGTATGTATAAGCTCCAGTGATACTCTAGTGTGATCGTTAGTACCGTTTCCTTAAGCTTTTCTTGAGCTTTAGAGATGTTTGACTTTATATATTTTTAGAGATCATCTGACGAGACCATCTAACTAGATGTTCTAGTGTGATCCTTTATTGTTAGATCGTTTGTGTGTTTACTCCAGTGAGACTTGGCATAGTAGATTGTCTAGCATATTGATTCTCTAAATACGACTTACAATATCATTTAATGTAACTTTTATACCCTTCATACTATGAGACTATTTGCACAATAAAATCGTGATGGAGGACCATCCACCTAAAGACAGCCACCACAACCCAAACTCAGAGAAAAGACTTAGAAGTACACAATTATTCAGCTTTGAAGCCTTGTATAAAATTATGTAAATAGTAGAGTAGGGTTCCTTTTTCTTTGACCTTGTATTTTGGGTCATAAAATAGGATAAGATGAAAACCTAACCCTAAATACCTAGAGGCACAAGAGAAAGCTTCTAGAAATCCTAACTTGCAAAGCAAGCTAGGTTTGTAGAAGCTTGGTCGATAAGGCTCAAACCCTAACCCTAGCTTACCATACAGGTTAGGGTTTGGGTAGCTTATCCCTAATGCAAAGCATGGAATTCATCCATCAAGTGGTACAAGAGCTATGTCTCGGTTCAGCTTGTCATCCAACTAAGTCTACTCCATTTCATTCACTTTTCACCGATTGTTCTTCTTCAGTTGTGTCGTTCTTTTTTGTATTTCATCTTTTAAGTTTTTTTCACCAGTTGAAATTGAGGTTAAAGCAAACTAACTAGTTCACTTTCATTCAAATCTCTTGAACCTTCAAAAGTTGTGAAGTTTAGGCTTGTTCATGCATGTGTTGTTGCTGTTTAAATTTTTTTGAGTTTTCTTGAAATATCATTGGTTCATTCATCTTAAATTTTCTTAATTTTCCATTTATAATACTTTCTATTCATGATCAATGCCATGTAACTCCAAAATTGTCAAAGAATTCATGTAACCATGTATGTTCTCCATGTGTTTGCTAAAATGCCGCAAAGAACTCTCTTAGGTGTTTGATGAATTGTTTGTGTATTTTACATCTTGTATAAGCTTTGGTGCATTTTATGTTTTTTGTGATTTCAATTCTAACTTGTTTTAGATCATAACAAGTCCTCTGTTTCCATAAATTCACTTTGTCTTACAAGTCTTGTTTTATATTTGCTTGGATTCCTTAGGCTTATTTTCCTAAAACCGTGAGTTACAAGTACATTGGTTTGAAAAATTTGGCTAGGTCAAGTTATTTGTGATATATTAAACACATATACTTCATGATGTTAAGAACACTTTGTTAAAAAGGCGCATCAAAATTGCTACTAGAAAAAAAATTATAAATTGCAAAAGCCTAAAGCTCAGTGTGAATGTTTTCAATGCACTATTAGTTCATTGCTCTCAGTTTTCTAATTGTTGTAATTTTTTTCAGTGCACACCTTGACCTGAAATTTGGACCAGCGTTTCCTTAGTGTATTTTGAACTTGTGATTAAAATTTGGTATTCGAATTCCTTCTAAATATATTTTGGAAAATTTTACAAGTTTACATCTTTAGGCTAAGCGCTTGGTGACCACTATGGAGAATTTCTTCTTTGTATTGAAATTGTTAAAATTTTAATCGGACCTGAAATTAGGCAAACTCATTCCTTGGTATCTTTTCTACTTTTAGTTAAAATTTGAGACGTAAAAACATACTAGAAAAATTGATACAATTTTTACATATGATACATGTTGAACATTATCCCGGAAACTTGAACTCTTGGTTACGTCTTGCATTGCGGTCAAAGAATTATTTATAATTGTTTTCTTCACCTTTTTGCTTCAATTTTTTTCCCTTACATCACATATTATGTTGACTAGTGCTCATCAAATATTGGCTTCAAAATTCAGCATTAAAAAATTGATAAAAATCTTTTGCTAGTCACTGTCCAATCACTTTGAGTCTATAATTGACGTTTGAAAGGTGCTTCCATCATTTGGCACCAAGGCTAGGTTTGGAATATCCTCAAGAGATAAGTGTTCTTACCTCTTTACCTTTTTATTTCTTGTTTGGTTTCTTCTTGTCCATCTTTGTTTGAGTATAGGATAGTTTTATTTCCACGTTATATCCACGATTTTCCATGCTTAATTAGTTCAATTTCGTGTTCCATTCTCAAATCAATTATTAGGATATCCTATTGCATGTTCTAGCCTTAGATTTTTAACCTTTCAATGTTTTGTCTATGGTATGGAGAACCCTCACTTTTTAAGTATTTTTTTTAGACTAATAGCATTTCATTGATGTTTCTTTTGTTCTTATTTTCTACTTTTAGATTAGATTTGTATTTTCCCCAAAATATTAGAGTTATTACAAAAACGTCATAAAAATTATATTTTACAATTTTTATTTTGTTTAATCTTATTTTTACATTCTTAGAATGTTTTATGAAATTGCTCTTATGTTTTCAATCTTATTTGACATTTCAAATAAGATTATTGGTTAAATGATTTTGGAAAGTTTTTGTATTTGAGAATGTAACACAAAGAACTTTAAAAAAACTCAAATACCTTGTACTTAAAATGTTTAGCAAATTCATTTTTTTCCATATTATTTTTAAACGGTTTTTAATACAACTATGCAAATAGAATTAAATTTAAAATTGTACATGCATAGCTAAGAAATAATCCTTTAAAAGGAATTAGAATATTTTGAACTCTTTTTTTCTTTTACTGAAATCGTGATGATAACTTTTCTTTCCAGAAATCTCAAAAACAACACTTTGTGTTGTTGTTGCCTGGTCTGGGCAATGAACAACACAAAGTGAACAAAAATATTTTTAAGAGGCCCTACTTTTTCTCATCAAAACTTTATAAAAATAATAAAGGTCCTAATTTCCTTAATATTTTCCTTAAATACATTTTTCTTTTATTAAAGAAAATTATTCTAACACTATTTGTTGTTTCTTGTCGATGGATCTTTGATTTAGGAGGAAAATGAAAATAAATAAATAAAGGTGGCAATGCCCTAGCATCATTATGGGGACAAATCCTTCTCAAGAGGGAGGATCTCTTGAAAGACCATTTAGCTAAAAGGAATGGAGAAGATAAAGCCTCTTTGGATGGAGAATCAACATTTGAATAGTTTTAAAATCGTTTCCTTTCTTTTTAATTTTGTAAAGTATAAATATTAGGAGTAGAAAAAAAAATGTATAGGATTAGGTGTTTTGTGTAAAAACATATATGCATAGGAAGGTTCAATTTGGGCCTAATGAAGATTAATTTTGGAACTCAAAGCCCAAGAATAGTCTCAACTTTGGGCTCAACATGCAACCCTCTCCATTGGAAAAGTTAAAACACTAATTGGAGAGGCAAATAAGGTGTCCCATGATCCACTACACAAGTCCACACGACTATACATCTATCTAGTGAGCATTGGAGCTTATAAACAAATGAGAAGAGCTTCAAATGAGCAATGTTGGACTTGGTTTCAAGGAGGGTACGAAAATTGTAAGTGTAGCTACACTTTACACAATTAGTCTCATATCTCTTAGTCCCTTGAGTATTAAGGAGCTCCTCTAGCTATAAATAATGCCCCTACCTCTCTTGTAATTAATTTTGAAATTGAATGAGAATTGAACTTGCCTAGAGCTTGGTCATCTTATTCTTCAAAGTTAATTAAAAATGGGAGAATTCTTCTCCTAGGTTTCCCACCAAGGAACCTTCCTTGAAGTGGGTAGCTATCAATTTTCTCACTTGAAACTTGGGGAAAAGCTTAAAGTTTTTTTGTGAGTCTTCCACTGAAGTTTGAAAGTTGCTTCCATTATTGTTCTTTCGTCTAGCAAAAAAGATAGTTGACCATTAGATGATGAGATTGTGCACTTTCCCTTGCAACCATATAACCACTAACACACAATTGACTTATGCTCATTAGGATATACTTTAGTCCTTCAACATTTAATTTTTTTATACGAATAAGGGAAGAGATTCCAACATAACCAATACTTGATATCTTACCCTTGACAACTCTACTGAAAGATACTTTTCCCCCGTCATGTTTTTGGAGGTCTAACAGTATTGTTAGAATATATGGCTTTAAACAAGAGCGGGGGTGAATTGTTTACAAAAGATTTTCGCAAATATTGAAGGTATAATGAATATTAGTGCAGAATAACAGATCAAGGAACCAAGTTAGCCAAGAACAGAAACTGTTTTAAGGCATAAACAAAAAAACAATCGGTTGTTTCTACGAAACAATCGGTTGTTTATACCAGGAGATATTAAAATCAACTTTAATACAGTTAATAAAAGAGCTAAGGATGAAAGAGATGCACACAACAGTTTCATACTGGTTCACCCTAATCACAAGGGATACATCCAGTTCCCAGAAAACCACTAGGTTCCACTATGCAATCAATCACAGATTACATACACCACACACCAAAGTAGTGACTTAAACCCCTCAAGAAACACACTACCTTTGGCAATACACACAATAGATTTCAAAGCCCCTCCGAATCTATACTTACAACCTTCAAACAGAAATACAGTAATCAAGAAAGAGAGAACAGGATACACCTGGGAGTTACGAAGCTTCTAGATCAGAATTACAACCCAGTCCTATTCCACACACATGAAAATCCAAAAGCTTGATTGAATATTGAAAGCACTTAGTCAAATCTCACTTTGATTTCTCAAAACCGTTTCTTACTCTTTAAGAGCATCTAACTAACATTATATAGACCAACTGACTGGTCAAGGAGCATTTAAAACAGGAGCACAATTAGTTAGAAACATTTAGTAAAAGATTCAATTCAAAACCAAGAAGTTGTTAAGATTTTCAAAACAAACAACCGGTTGTTTTATCGAGGCAACCAATTGTTTGGGCTTTGACAACTTAGTCAACAAAGCCAAAGCTTTTCAGCCTTTTCCAAAAACCTTTTCACCAAAGAACAACCGGTTGTTTCGAAAAAACAACAGGTTGTTTTTCACTTAGTTGAAAAACAAACTCTTTTAAAAAGGATTTCAAATCAAACTTGTTTTGGATTCAAACAAGGTGTGGATTACACATATTCTACCCCTGTTCTCACCCATACACAACAGCAACACCAGCCATCATTAAACACATAGGATTTGGATTCTTCAAAGCTCATGATCAACCTTGATCAAGAATTTTGCACCCATCATATGTCACGAGCATCCACTATCTAAGAACATGCTCGGTCTTTGGCCTCTTCCTGTAAAACACAATGGTAATAGGAATTATAAGATATTTTGGTACCCAAACTTTCTTGGGTCATTTCTATTAATTCTAGGAAGTTGCTTCTTGTGTCTATATCTAACACTTTTGTGAAACTTACCTACCACAATGAAGACAAACACCCTTAATGTTTTTGAAAAAAAATATCTTTTAGACACTCAATTTTTTCAACATTTGACTTTTGAGTCTATTACACAACATAATTATCTTTTCGTTAGTTGAGATTGGATCTTGTTAGATATTGTTATATATTATTAGATATTATTAGATATTATGAGATATTATAGTTATTGTTTGATATTTCATATTTATGTAATGGGCTTAACCCATATGTTTATTTTTCCTATATAAACATAACCCTATGTGTTCAATAGACACAAGGGATTTACCCTATTTTTTCTTTTCCTTTAATATGGTATCTAGAGCATAAGGTTAGGGTTCAAATTTTATTGGTGAACCCACTTTTCACTGGAATTTTCCAGCCACCGCTGTCGCCTCATCGAAGCCGTTGCCGGACCCTCGTCGGAATCTCGTCAGAACCGCCGCCAGAATAGCTGCTGCCGCCAATTGACTGGTGACTGGATTTAATTTTTGTCCTATATGGCTTCTTCTGCTTCCGCTGCCACTATGGCTTCTTCCGCTGCCGCTGCCATTGTGACTCCTTCCGCTGTCATAATGCCGGATCTGTCTATTTATACTAATTATGTCAATGTTCATCTCTCCATTGACAAATTGGATGGAACCAATTATGATACGTGGGCCTCAGATATTAAATTATGGCTTAAGAGTCAAAGTTATGTTGATCATCTTACCCGTCCTAATGTTACTGAAAATGAGGTTTTCCGTTGGTTGAAAATTGGTGCTCAATTATGCATTGTCATCAAATCTACCATTCATTCATCTTTAAAACAAATTTTTCGTACCTATGAGACATGTTCAGAAGTTTGGGAACAAGCAAAATTATTATACACCAATGATACTCAACGTCTTTATGGTGTGTGTCAAAATCTCCTCACAATTGTTGCTCCCAAACGTCTTGATGGTACAATGGCGGAATATCTAGGTAAACTTCATGCTCTTCTTCATGATTTTAATGAGTTATTACCTCCTGCCCTCACTCCTTCTCAAGAACTAGAACAAAGATCCAAGTTCTTCATGTTATTGGGTTTACATGGTCTTCCTGATGATTATTCTCATGTTCGTGATCAAATTTTTGGGATCCCCTATCGTGCCCAATTTTACTTCCACTTGTTCTACACTTCTACGTGTGCCAAGTAAACACACCACTGAATTAACGTCTCATGTAGATGACTCTTCTGCTTTAGTCTCTCAGCGTAATGATCGTACTCGTCCTCACAAGCTGGGCAAAGGGCGTCACAAGTGTGACCATTGTGGCAAACTTGGCCATAAAATTGACAGATGTTATGCCTTACATGGTCGTCCTCCTAAATCTGTGGCGGTTGCTCAAAGTGCTCCTGTGCAACCTTCTACTATAGACCATACTTCAATTGATACCCCAGGCCAGCCTGCTATTTTCAATGAATTTCTTAAATGGTATGAGGATCGTCAGAACCCTAGTTCCACAGCTTTTGTTACACATTCAGGTACATCTTTTGTTGGCCTCACTCACTCTACTTCCGTTGGACCTTGGGTTCTAGATTCAGGTGCTACATATCACATTACTGGTAATAAATCCTTTTTCTCTTCCCTATCTACTACGGGTTATTTACCTTCAGTTACCATGGCCAATGGATATAGGGTACCATCACATGGTGTTGGTACTATTAACCTTTTTCCTTCTTTATCTATTGATAATGTTCTTTATGTCCCTAGGTCTCCATTTATCTGTTTCTGTACAGGACCGAAGTTCGAGACGGATGATTGGCACCGGATGTGAGTCTCGTGGACTTTATCACCTATAGATCTCTGCACATGTTGGCGCGATTATGGATTCTCCATCTCTCATTCATGCTCGATTGGGTCATCCTAGTCTTGCCAAGATGCAGTAGCTTGTTCCAAGTTTGTCTAATGTGTCTAGTTTATCATGTGAGTCGTGTCAGTTAGGGAAGCACATTCGTAGTTCTTTTCCTAGTAGTGTCTCACAACGTGCTTCATCTCCTCTTGTCTTAGTTCACTCTGACATTTGGGGACCAAGTCGTATTAAGTCTAATTTAGGATTTCAGTATTTTGTTACTTTTATTGATGATTATTCAAGATGTACTTGGGTGTTTTTAATGAAAAACCGTTCTGAGTTGTTTTCTATATTTCAAATATTTTACAATGAAATTAAAAATCAATTTGGAATTTCCATTCGCGTTTTGCGCAGTGATAATGGACGTGAGTATCTTTCTCATTCTTTTAAAAATTTTATGGCTTCTCATGGTATTCTTCATCAAACTTTATGTACTTATACACCTCAACAAAATGGGGTAGTTGAGCGCAAGAATAGACATCTTGTTGAAACAACTCGTACTATTTTAATCCATGGTGATGTTCCTCAGCGTTTTTGGGGTGATGCTGTTCTTAGTGCATGTTATCTCATTAATCGAATGTCATCTTCAGTTTTAGATAATAAAATTCCTCATTCTATTTTATTTCCACATGACCCTCTTCACTCTTTACCTCCCAAAGTTTTTGGGTCCACATGCTTTGTTCATAATTTTAGTCCTGGTCTTGATAAATTATCTCCTAAATCACACAAATGTGTCTTTTTAGGGTTCACTAGATTACAAAAAGGGTATAAATGTTTCTCCCCTTCTCTAAACCGTTATTTTATTTCAGCAGATGTCACCTTCAGTGAATCTTCCCTTTACTTTAAGTCTTGTCCTTCTTCTTCTATGTCTTCGTCTAATCAAGTTAATATCCCTCTTGTTGTACCTGGTGCACCTAAAGATTCACCACCGCCACCAACTCTTCAGGTGTATAGTCGTCGTCGAACGTCTCATCATCCATCAGATGACTCTCTTCTAGTGCCAACACCTCATCCCCCTCCGGCTCCGACAGTTGAATCTCCTATAGTTGAACCTCTGACTTGAACTTGATCTTCCTATTGCTATCCGAAAAGGTATACGTTCTACCCGTAATCCCTCTCCACATTATACTGCTTTGAGTTATCATAGACTATCTCAACCCTTTTATACTTACCTTTTGTCTATTTCTTCTGTATCTATTCCAAAATCTGTAGGTGATGCCTTAGCTCTTCCTGGTTGGCGTCAAGCCATGCTTGATGAAATGAATGTGCTTCAGAATAATGGAACTTGGGAACTTGTTCCTTTACCATCTAGGAAATCTGTTGTTGGTTGCAGGTGGATTTTTGCTATCAAAGTTGGTCCTGATGGTACTATTGATCGTCTCAAAACTCGTCTTGTGGCTAAGGGTTATACCCAAATTTTTGGTTTAGACTATGGTGATACTTTTTCTCCAGTGGCAAATATGGCTTCTGTTCGCTTATTCATAGCTATGGCTACTCTTCAACAATGACCTCTTTATCAACTGGATGTAAAAAATGCCTTTCTTAATGGGGATTTGCAGGAAGAAATTTATATAGAGCAACCTCTCAGTGTTTTTGCTCAGGGGGAGTTTTCTGGATTGGTATGTCCTCAAGCAGTCTCCTAGGGCATGGTTTGGAAAATTTAGCAATGTTGTTCAACAGTTTGGTATGACTCACAGTGAAGCAGATCATTCAGTTTTTTATCGTCACTCGAGTGTTGGGTGTATTTATCTTGTAGTTTATGTTGATGACATTATTCTTACAGGCAGTGATCACCATGGCATCTCACAAGTAAAACAACACCTTTGTCAGCACTTTCAGACCAAAGATCTTGGCAAACTCAGATATTTCTTGGGGATTGAGGTAGCACAATCCGATAATGGTATTGTTATCTCTCAAAGGAAATATGCATTAGATATTTTGGAGTAAATTGGGTTGATGAATTCGAAATCTGTTGATACTCCCATGGATCCCAATGTTAAGCTTCTACCCAATCAGGGGGAGCCTCTTTCAGATCCTGAGAAGTACAGGCGATTAGTTGGAAAATTGAACTATCTCACTGTTACTCGTCCTGATATTTCTTTTGCAGTCAGTGTGGTGAGTCAATTTCTTAATTCTCCATGTGAAGATCATTGGAATGCAGTCATTCGTATACTGAAATACATTAAAGGTTCTCCTGGAAAAGGTTTGTTATATTGTCATAATAACCATACTAAAGTCATTTGTTATTCAGATGCTGATTGGGCAGGATCTCCATCTGATAGAAGATCAACTTCTGGTTATTGTGTCTTCATTGGTGATAACTTGATCTCTTGGAAAAGCAAGAAACAAAGTGTTGTGGCCAGATCTAGTGCAGAGGCAGAATATAGAGTTATAGCCTCAGCTACTTGTGAGCTTATTTGGCTTAAACAGTTACTTAAAGAATTGCAATTTGGAGAGGTCACTCAAATGACACTTATATGTCTGCTCTTCATATCAGCTCAAATCCAGTTTTTCATGAAAGGACCAAACATATTGAGATTGATTGTCATTTCATTCGAGAAAAGATTATATCGGGAGATATCAAGACTGAGTTTGTTAATTCAAATAATCAATTAGCAGATATTTTTACTAAATCCTTATGAGGGCCTAGGATTGATTACATTTGTAACAAGCTGGGTACATATGATCTATATGCACCAGCTTGAGGGGGAGTGTTAGATATTGTTAGATATTATTAGATATTATGAGATATTATAGTTATTGTTTGATATTTCATATTTATGTAATGGGCTTAGCCCATATGTTTATTTTTCCTATATAAACATATCCCTATGCGTTCAATAGACACAAGGTATTTACCATATTCTTTCTTTTCCTTTAATAGATCTCTTTTCAATATTTTACTTTCATAAATCATAGCTTTGAACTTTTGTTTAAGTTTGAAATATTGTTCAGAGAAATTTTTGGAAAGATCTTCATAAGAAATATAATTTTCTTCTTCTTCATCAGATGATGAACCAGATGAATATGAAGCTGAAGCAAAAGAAACATTAGGGTTAGAAGATACATCTTCTTCTACATATGTCATCAGACACAAATTGGTGTACCATGCGTCTAACCCAGAATCTGAATTCTCCCATGTAGCCATCAGACTCTTTTTCTTATACTTAGGTTTTTTCTTTAGGACATTTTGTCCTTATATAACTTGGTTTCCTACACTAGTAGTAGATCATCTCCTCATAATCTTCATCCTTCTTCTTGTACACAAAAATCTCTATCTTTATGTAAGGAAACCTCTTACTTCCACTTTATTTAAGAATTTGCCTAAACTTTCAGAACATTAGTAAGATTTCCTCATTAGTTGACTTTTCTAACTCAATTTCAAACATATCTTCCTCTTCCTTAAGAGCCTTGAGATCTTTCATCCCCTTGTGTTTGACTTGCATCTGCTTTGGATATGTACCCCATGTACTCTCAAGATTCCAAGAAGTTCATCCCACTTCAACTTCTTCAAGTCTCGGGCCTCTATGGTGGTCATTATTTTAGGCTCCCAAACCTTAAGCATATTGTTTAGTAACTTCAAATTGATTTATGCTTTGAAGAAGCTCTACCCCCAAAGCTTCAAGCCAATTCATAAGGATATACATTCTATCCAACACATTGTTAATGCTTTCACCTTCCTTCTTGGTGAAGGATTCAAACTTATGTGTGAGGGTGACAACTTTTCTTAGTTTCATATCTTTATTGCCCTCGTAGTTGATTCCTAAGAGGTCCTAAATCTCCTTAGCCACCTTCAATGTACAAACCCTTTTATATTCATTTTTAGACCAAGCATAAATGAAAGTGTATCTTTCCTATTTGTATGCATAATGCTAAACTCTTCTTCTTCTTCCCAGTTTTCTTCTTGGGATGTGATCCTGATGTCTCCTCTCGTGATGATCTACCACAACTGATAATGTGTGGAATTTACATAAATTTCCATAATTTCTTTCCATTATGGAAAGTCTTTGCCAAGGAATGTTGAAGGTTGATGAAAACCCATCCAGCCACAACCTGAGCCTTGGTTAGAGGACTATAAGAAGACAAAAACTCAGCTGGCTTTAGCAATACCAAGTCAATATCTTTATGGTCAGACTTTAGTTTAAATAATTGGATAAATTATTTTAGGATTTTATTTGGGATTTGTTTTAATTTTTGACCTTGTATTTGGCCTAATAGAAGAGTGTGTGCATATAGTAATAATGTGGGTGCATATTGTAAAATGACTCACCACTTGGCATGAAAATCATGGTTGTGGCATGAGAAACGTGAACGTCCACATGGTTCTTCCTTAATGGAGAGGATTCGCAACAATTAAGAGGTGCAATTTATCAACCTCTCATTTAAGAGGAATCACTCAAATGAGAGGAAGTGATGCAATGTTGTTCTTAAATTTTGGAAAGGAAAAATGGAGGTAGCAGAAGTCTTGAAGGATGCAATGAAAATAGGTTTGGAAGGAATTGGAATAGGCATGTGGTTTTAGGTGCTAAGGCCAAGGAAGAGGTTAGGCCAACTTCCTTGGCCATAACATCTAGTAAAGAGAGATTTGGAGAGAAATGTGTTGAAAATTCAGAAAAACAATTCAATATTCATTTAAGTCTAAAAGTTACATGATGGAATCCTTTTATTTATAGTCTAAAGAAGCTCTCAACCATGCCTCTTGGATGCCTTCACCTTAGTTAAGTTACTTAACTATGGTGAAGGTTAACGTAACAAAAACCGTGTAGCTCTCTTAAAGGTGCTTAGAAACCTTTGCTTGTGTGTCAAGTGAAGGTTTCTAGAGTACCTTGTGAATTATTTTTATCTTATTCTAAAAGTGGCTCAGAAATACAAAGCCAAAAGAAAGACTATTCTACATTTTACAAAATTTATACAAACTAAGATAGAGATTTATTCTGTATATTTTTATAGTTGGTCTTCTGCTCTTAGTTGAATGTATGGTGGCTTGGAAGAGAAAATGTTCCTTCATCAAGAAGAGACTTGTCAACCTCTCATTTGAGAGAATCATGAGCATGGAACATGTGACACCACATGTCACCTTGTCAATAGAGAGTTTTTAGTGTAAGTCTCCTATAAATAGGAGTGCACCTCTCTTGTAATTTTTAACTTGGAACTAGTAATGAAATGCTTCAAATTTTTGGTCATTCTACTTGTTCCTAAGTTCTCCCTAGGTTAGTCTCCTTTAAGACTTAGCCTAGAATCTTTCCTAGTGAGTTGGCATCACCTCTCACTCCCACAAATTCCCAACTCTATTTCAAACCATCAAAACTCCTCTTAAGTTTCTATGAATGCTTTCGCTCCTCAACTTTCCTTCATCTTCCATCCAAAGAAGAAATCACAAATAAATCTACTATAGGAAGAACGTTTTCCATCAATGGTCTTGTAAAGAACACTCTTTTTTTTTATTAGTTGTTGCTTTATTCCTACCATGGCTATTAGATCTTCTCCTTTAAACACTATGAGGCACTAAATCCTTTCGAGGTTGAGTTTTTATATCAAATGTGAAAATAGGTCAAATATACAAGAAGGGAGGGTTGAACTATGTGTTAAGCCTTTTGAAATTTTTGCAAGATATCATCTGATGATGTGAAGTAAGATGATAGATTTACTTGACAAGTGAATTGTCAAAATCTTTTAAAAAACTTAGTTAGTAAAATTCTCCTTCTTTTTGTAGTGCAATGTTATAATATGTAATGAAAAAGAGATAAAGGAAAGAAAGATTTACGCTTATAATTTTTTATACTGGTTCATTTAATAGTGTAAACTACGTCCAATTATCAATCAACTGATTTAGTTTAACTACACAAATTATCGTTGCAAGTTACAACACTGGTATTATTTGGAACTTAGCCACTCTTGGCTAAAACTAACCCAAGTATTATTTGAAACTACACCACTCCTAGCTAATAACTCGAGTATTTTTTTGGAACGCAAACACTCTTGACTAAAAAGTTATAGTATTTTTTGAACAACAACCACTCCTAGCTAAAACTAAGTTTTTTTTGGACAACAATCACTTATGACTAAACAAATAGGGTTTGTAAAAAGGTGTGATCTAAATGATCACATGGTTCACTCACTAGATAAAGAACCAACATCTTTCGATATATACAAAGGATAAACTCATCTAGATTACTAATGAAAACAACAATGTTCTGCAAAGGTTTTGAAGCACAAAATATTTTAAATTATATTGTACCAACATTTTGGCACTTAGTAATTTTCATTCTATTCTCTTGTTCTTAAAAAGGTAGCTTTATATATGGAAGAAAGAGTCAATACAAATCCTTATCTGGTTGTTTAGAGCTTCAAACTCATATATCATATTTTTATGAGTATGAAGAGCAAGAACATATAGATGCATTAAATGCACTTTATGCATCATTAAATATTACTCTCCTCTTCAAGTAACATTCTGATAGTTGTAGTACTTATGATCACTAGGTTAGAGAACTTTTTACTTACCAGAGTAAAAGTGAAGATCGTAGAGGACATATAGTTGGACCAAAGTTGACATATGCTTGTGTTAGGATGTTTGTTGAAACAAAACAACTTTAGCTCGTATCCCAGGAAATCTTGATGTTGGCATGTACTTGTGTGAATCATCTTGGTAGAAAGAAGATGCAAATATTCCCTTCAACACTGAATAAGCTTGAAGAATATTTTCGTTACGTAGAACATAAGCTTTAAGTTTATGTATTAATCGTTTGATGAAGGCTTCTCTTATCAAATGAAGCAAAGACTACAAGGTGTTGTATCGTCTGTCAGACGAAACACTTGCGTCTTACATGATTTGTTGCTTATAAAACACATAATCTTGTAAACAAAGCATGTCTATGTCTTATACTTTGTTGTGAAAAATACTTAATTGAAATTAGAATCGTTGGACTTTATTCTAACATGTTTTCCAATCATCTTCTCCATGATTAGATATGCCTTGCTTTTCCATAGTGCCTTATCTTTCTTTTTCATTCTAATTTTTCTTGTGGTGGTAGCTCCTTTGCTAGTGAGGAGGTAACTAACATCAAAGAAGAAACCTTTTTTGAGAGTCATAATGACTCCTTTTCCATGGAGGGAGATGTGGTAGAGTGTTCTTGCCGGTTGACTTGGTTGCCGGTTGACTCCAATGACTGGTTCAGGCTCCGTCTATCTTCTCTGAAATCTGCATTTCTCTTGGTTGTTTGGTATTTCACCTGTTGAGACAGAGGGCGCCCTTACGGTCGGTCACACTCCGACGATCAAGTCAGTAAGGGCTTTATGAAAGAATAAGAAACAAATAGCTTCAGTATTCAACAAATGTATTCAGAATTGCGTACCTTCACCTGAGACCTTAAGCCCCTTTTATAGAGTGTCATTAGGTTACCACTAGTAACCAATTTCCCATGCGAGAATCTTATCTCTAGTGAGAGAATATTCAATGGGAGAGAATTCTGTTACGGTGTGTGTAATCTTAACAGCACAACTGTGTGGAATTCTATCTCCTTGGAGTGCAACAAACCCTAACAGAATAACCACCTGGATACCAACTTGGATATCATTCCCCAGGATTAAATCTGTTTCAAGTACGTTTACATACTTTTACGTATAACATATGCAATTGCTCCAGAGAAAATAAAATCTCAACTGGAATATCACTGGGAACATTATCTTTTATCTTTAAGGAGTAAATCGCAAATAGTCCTTCTGGGCTCTGGTCCACTACACAAGCCCCCCAGTCTCGAGCTGAGCTTGTTTCAGCAAGCTCAACGAAGAGACTAAGTTGCTCGCCGTACGGCGACCTCCTCGCCAGCGTTCACGTGTCCACATCAGTGGCTAAAAAGTGTTGTTGCTTGCACTTTCTTCTGTAACCTCATGGTTGTAGTGCGCCTCCCACTTTTCTCATACTTTGGTCATGCCAAACTTTGACATTTTCCTTTACACATTCTTCTTTGAACACCTTTGTGGTGCCTTACTCTTCTGCAAGGTTGACCCCGACTTGTCCTGGTTGAGGTCCTGAGCTCAGTATTAGACTGAGACAGAAGCCATCTTCCTTAGCTCGAGCCAAAATGTTGGTGAGTTGCCATTCAAGATGTCCTAGCTCGAAATCCTTCTGAGCGAGAGACTCTTAATCCTGAGTTTCCATAAACCTATTACATTCAAATTCCCTCACTTGGAAACCTTCCAAGGCGAGGTCACATACCTGAGCTCGAGCCAAAACGTTGGCGAGCTACGACTTGAGAGTCGCAATGTACCTGTTCCGGTGTTCGAGCCACAACGGTGGCGAGCTGCGACTTGAGAGTCGCTATGTACCTGTTCCGGTGCTAGAGCCACAACGGTGGTGAGCTGCGACTTGAGAGTCGTTATGTACCTGTTCAAGTTCCCTCGCTTGGAGTCTCTCCAAGACGAGGCCATATTCAAGTTCCCTCACTTGGAGAGTCCCTAGGGCAAGGTCATATTCATGTTCCCTCGCCTGGAGAGTTCCCCAGGGCAAGGCCATATTCAAGTTCCCTCGCCTGGACAGTCCCCAAGGCAAGGCCATATTCCTGCAAAACACTAGAAATGTCACGACAAATCATCTTTCGCAAATACTTTTCATTGGGTGACCTCGTTAAAAAATCCTTGTGAGAGAATAACTAACATCAAAGAAGAAACCTTTTTTGAGAGTCATAATGACTCCTTTTCCATGGAGGGAAATGTGGTAAAGGAAACAATTTCTCCTATTGCTTCCATTATTATAACAGTGTCTACTTCACCTTTATTGGTTATCTTGGTTATCGTAAAGCGTAAATAAGGGTGTAAGTGAAAAACTCTTGCCTAAGAGATTGAAGAGATGGTTGAGTCGAGCACTTGCGAGATTTGCTGGGTAGTGGTCTAGTTCTGCATTTAAGCTTCTTCTCAAATTTAGGATTCAACAACTAGTTTGATTGGTTAAGTATTGTAACTCTGAATATCATCTTGGATTTTTTGTGTTTGTTGATCACAAATTAGTATTTCTTGTTGGTTACATATACCTTACACCTCAATCTGATGTTGTCGTCAAACAAGTTTCAAATCTTTGACAAATTATGCTTGAATTCAAATATTTTTTTTTCAATATGTTGATGTTGCACGTTGGTGATTTTATTTTGCATGGTTTCATCATTTTTTTTCTTCAAAAGAAGCTTTCTATGTGTAGTTTTAGGTTATTCACTATTGAATGACTCATCTCACTTTTTGGAAAAATATAAATGGTAGCCCAACTTCTAGTAAGAATTATTCTAGTAAGAATTATAAACGAGTGACTTAAGATAAAGTTTTATTTAAGCCTCACACTAAATATCAAAGATTAAGAAGATAGAGCATCATCGACAAGGGAAAGAAAGAAGTCTCCAATATAAAATGATAGATTCCTTAATGATAATCCCAACTTAAATGATTGAGAAGCCAAAAAAAGTTTATTTACAAAATATTTTCTAACACTAGTAAATGAAAAATTAAATAAGTAATTTTTTTAATTATTTATGCTTATAACTTTTTGTTCTAAATACAATAAAGTTAAATAATATAAAATATATTTAATTTATTGAATAATACTTTGTTATCGATTTTTTTCTAAGTCCAACATAAAGCATGTTGGATCATTATCTAAGAAATAATTGTATTCAAAAGTTCAATATTATTAACCATATAAACATTCGAATATTTCAAATCTGAAGTAATTATTTTTTACATATATTTTACTTTCCATTATACCATAATATCTACATTTTTTTTTTACTTTATCATCATCCACGTAACCCATAAAACTTAATTCGTTTTAAGTACAATATTTAAAGTGTATTTCTTCAACTTATTCTCTTTAATTATATATATATATATATATATATATATATATATATATATATATATATATATTGTATTCCTTCTTTTATTTTGCACATATTTTACTTTCTAATACACTCTTTTAATACATTTAAAAACAAAAGTAACCATTAAAATCGATAATCTTGCACTTTTCACATTCCATATGTTCTTTATAGCTTCCGAAATCTCTAATTCCTTAGATTTCATTTATTCTCTATCTAATTGATAATTTTATATTTATTTAATCTTAAATTTAAATTTCTCAAACAACATCTTAAAACTAAATAAAATAACATACAAAATAAATAAATTATATTAATAAATATTAGAAATATATAAAATTTAAAATTAATATTTAAATTTTATAAAAAAATAAAATAGATTATAAAATATGAGCATAACATTATCTATCTATCTATATATATATATATATATATATATATATATATATATATATATATATATATATATATATATATATATTATTGCGTAGAGATAAATTATTAACTCTTTGGCACAAAACTCTATGTGATGTTTTTGCACAATGCCACGTGTCCCCTAGTCTTATCCAGAGCACTGCTTAAACTTGTAAACTAAGGAAGCTATTTCAGTTATATAGTGGGTTTTTATTCCTTCGCGTTAGACGGCTTTTTCTAATCGAACAAATGGGCGGTGGAGGAGCAATGAGGACGGCGGCGAAGATCGCCGGCGTTGGCGTCTCCAGGTCTGGTCTCCGGGGATCGACGGCGGCCCTCCCGACCGAGCAATCGGTCCGCAACGCGTCGCGATCCTCGGTCGCCGGAGTGTCCGCGCAGGGAGTGAAGACCGCTGAGGTTGCGCCGCTGCATGCAGCGGCACCTTGGGACGACTGGGACTTCGCTGAAGATGGTGATTTGGTTGTGCCAAGGATGGTGTTCGGTTCTGCCCCCACTTTCGAGGAAGCTAAGGAAGCCACCACTGAATTGAAGGACGCTATTGATCAGTATACTAATTTTCTTTTTAATTGATGACGATAGTTGTGCTAGAAATTTCTTTGATTTTATTGTCTTGATTTTGTGCACTTTTGGTTTCAATTTCAGCTTTAAAGTCTGTTTTGGTTTTACTGTGCTAGGTTTTTTTTTTTTTTTTTTTTTTTCTAGAGGTTTCATTTCTATGCTCTTAGTGTGAGTTTTACTTTCTTGGCTGGTAATAAATTAAGGGTTTTAAACTGAATTTCATCACGGTTTATTTGCAATCTGTCGTGGAATTTGAATTCTTTAATATTTTTCATGTTGATAGTGTAAACGGCACTGTAAGAGGATTGAAATTAAATTCCATTCGTAGATCTCTGTTTTTTTTTTAATATAGAAACTTATATCATCTTATTGAGAATGATGTCTTCTTCGATTGTTGTTGCTATTAGTCACCTTTGTAAAGTAAGTTTGAACATGATAAGATTATAAATTTTAGGAAATGAATGTATCTTATCTCGCTGATTTTTCTTGGTATACACACTGATGGCTTTGTTATATTTGCCTATTATTCCTATGGTGTTTTAGGTTTATTCACTCATTTCGTATTTATTTGTTTTAAAACTTTACTTTTTGTCCCTATACTTAAATTAATCATTTTTATGTCTTTGTGTATACCATCTAAAGTTATAGGGACTACAAGAGATGAAAATATTATGTATCATGATAAAAAAGATAATTTTTCAGTATAGTGACTAGAAGTTAAAGTTCCTTCAACTATAAGAACTGAATGAGTAATTTTCCCTTTTTGTTATAACTCATTCTTTCAACCTATGTTATCCTTGTTTCTTGATGTGATTATTTCTCAGTAAATTTGGGTAATGTTAAAGGTATTGGCTTTCGGAAGTGTAGGACTTGGTGCATGTTTGAAGCACTATTTTGAACCTACTTTGGATATTGAACACACTTTTGAAGACAATTTTTTTTTGCATTTATTTTTCTGAATGTAGTTTTGGAATGAGTCAATAGTTATCCAAACATGTTCTTGTTCATTGTCTGTCATCAGTTCAATCCCAGCATGTTATGTTCTTGAAGGAATTATTGCATGATAAAGTTATATCATGCGAACTCCGTCTCTTGGGTCAAGAGAGCAATGTTAACTCTGTATTTTGGACCGTACTTCCTTTTTTTTTTCCTGGTGGACATTTTTCCAATGTGCACATGCACAAACATTGTGATATATATAGAATCTGGTGATACTTATCTCTATCCTGAGATCATGTTTATTGTTTTTCAGAGTATATCTTTCTCCCGATTCTTCGAAATATTCATCTCCTGGTGGTGAAGTCTCTACTCTGTCTCCTACTCTTTATGAGCCAGTAAACAGATCTTGTGTCTTTGATACTCTTTCTAATCCTTCAGTTCCAAACCATGCTATTCAGGCTTTTAATTTGCTTAGCACAAGTCATGAAGCGCAGGTGACCTGATGTTGTTTTAACTCGAATTTACTGTCTCTTGAGCAATCTTGTTTTGTGACTATCTAAAAATTCTTATTTAATGAAGGCATAGGCTCATTTATTGAGTTAATGGTTTGATTTCAACCAGGCTGTTGTGGCTTCACTTGCTTCTGATCCAAATGTCTGGAATGCAGTCATGGAAAATCCTGCTGTCTACAGGTTCTTCCAATCACAGCAGACAGGTAATCCTAATTCCTACTTGATGGTAGATATTTTACAGGATAAAAATTCTTATAAAACTAAATAAAACTTGAAACATATATATTTTTTTAATTCATAACTTTTGGGTATGAATCCTATTATTTTCAATTTTTACATAACCATATAATGTGAAAATTGTCTCCATATCTGATAGGATCCCAAAAAGAAAGACCAAGATTCACTCCAAGAACACAGAAAAAGAATGAATAACTCTCTGTTTTTTTATTCCAGCACTGTACAAAACAACCAGAACATTGACAAAGGAAACAATGATTCCTTTCACACAGGTCTTATCCCGGCACCAAATCTGACATACAAAAATCATACCCCCTTCCTTTACCGGATTGGTCTTTATTTAAAGACCAACCATAACCAACTAACTAACCAACCCCCTTATCCTTTATTCTTAACTTTCCTCCTATAATACACCTTCCATGTACTGTCCTAACAATATCTCTCTTAGAAGTTTAGTAACCAAAGTCATATTTCAATTTAAAATTTAACTAAACAGGGCATTAAGAAGAGAACAATACACAATTTAAAATATATACGATAATGTGAATACTCTAAGTGATATGATGGACTCTCATGCGCTGGATGTTAATGCAAATTGTGTTTCAGCAGTGGCTGATTTTGGAGAAGCGGGAACTACTGAGAAAGTGGAAAAGTTTTCAACTTGTGCTTCTGAAGAAGTTGAAACACCTGATAAAAGGGAAGCCACGGCCGAGTCTGACTTGGGAAGGATGTTTTCCGATTTCATTGGTTTTGTGCAGAACTTAAAGCTCACAGTTACTGAATTGGTAAGTAGTGTGTCTGATTTCCTTCAGAACATATTCCCGTCACCTGATACTCAGAAAATGGCTGGTGATGCTATTGGGAACAATAAGGCAAGTCTCATGGGAGGAACCTTCATGGGTTTGGCAGTGTTGGTGATAATGGTGATTGTGACAAAGAGAGCTTAGTCTCTTGGAAGCAAATGCTGTTAGTGACAAACAGAGCTTAGTCTCTTGAAAGCAAAGTTTTAATTTGTCGACTTTTCTCATCGTTTTGAAACCCTGTAATTATAAAATATGAACTGCTTTTAAAATAACAGTGTGTGACACTCAGGTAATTTATTTTTGTCCAACCTGGTTTAGCTTTTTTACTTTTGTATTATATTTAAAACGGTATTTAATTGAGTTAGAATTGCTACTAATAAAACTAATTTGATAGCTAAAAATATATAAATAATATTAACATATATAATAGCTAAAAATTTAAAAAATATTTTATAACTTTTTATTAATAATAAATATTATTTTAGATATTAATAATTTTTTAATTTATAAAATAATATTTAATTTAAGAAATAAATAAATTATTTTTTATCTTTAAAATTAATAATTTAATGATTTTCTTAATAGTGCTACTTAGAATAGTGCTTATAAATTGCTAGTTCTATAAAGAAATATCAAATATTGAGTAGATATATTAAGTTTCTCTTAAAACTTTTTGAATGCAAAATCCCTAAGATATCTAGAGTATGATATTCTAAAGGAGATAAAGTTCGCAAAATAGAACTACTCCACGCAACAATATAATAAAAAATAAAACACCTATAATATATAGATTGTGTAATAAAAAGAAATATAAAAAAACCGTGTGCAAATAAATAAATTATGTTTACTTATTTAATGAAGCTCATAGAAACATTGAGAACTTTCGCGAAGATAACTAATAACCAATAATACCTTATTTCATAAAGTCGTAATACATGGTTATTATTTTCCATGTTAAATTTTTCAATCATTTTGGAACCACTGATTTTTAAACTTTTCTTTAGTGTGAAGCTTCTATAACTGATAAAAGGTAAAACACCATTGCGATAAAAGGTTAAACAACCACTAAATTTAGAGGTGATGTATCCTACACAAAATGCATGCTTAGTCAAAGACATTTTTTATCATCTATAGATCTGGGATAGTTAATATATAACTTCTTCATGAAGGACACAAAGTCTAAAAGGAAAAATGAAAAATAAAATTTATAACGTTAGTGTATTACGTACGACTGAGAGTCCCACAGTCATCCATGTAAGTTAATACCTGCTATATTGCGTGAGGCCGAGATTTCCTCAGTTATACACAGTTAAACATTTTAATGACAGATTAAATAAGGATTATAAGTAATATCGTACATAATGTCAGAACATTAGCCATGAAAATCGTGCTAATACATGTTTACAGTCATAAAGAGTCAACCCATTCTTATAAATATATTGATCAACAAGGTATGCATTTTTTAATCATTTATTATACTCAACTATCCAGACCAAACACTAACTTGAGAATCAAAGGTCTTTTTGCAGGTACTCCTCCAACATTTCAACTGAGAACCGAGACCCTCGAACGGATGACATCGACATATAGACCTTCTCGGACCAAGCAAGAACAATTGTCGCTCATCATGCAGTCGAGAAAGGCAAAGAGCTTTATGGTAAGTACAAGAAACATGACAAACAACTTAGGAACCAATGTAAATGACCCCATGACCATCCTCCTAAGCCTTTAAAGGGAGGAGGCAAACATGAAACAACAAAATGAAGAGGCGACATGATATAATCCAAGTAGCCAAGATGACCAAGAACTCAAGAGACAATTCACAATGTGAGCATTCATTTCAGCAATCAAGTCACGGCCCCACCAAATATCAGACGGACCTCACCAGAAGAAGAACTAGGCATAGACCAGAACACCAACTATTCTTTCTTCTGGTCTTCTTAAAAGATAAAAACATGTTCGTAAATAATTTGGGCTCACTTTTGGGGTCCAAATAGCAAAATAGGCTAAAGTAGGTTCACATAGCATAAAAGGGAATGTACTTAGCAAAATGGGCTTATACCAAGCCCACTTTTTCAAGACAAGCACCTATAATTAGGGTTTTTGACCTACCTTCTAGAAGTTATGCCTAAAGGTGCGGTTTTGACCATGGTCAACACCCTAGGCAGCCCATCTCCCTTTCCATTTCTACCCTTCACCCATCTTGCCCACCAAGGCACCCCTTCCTATAAATAGGGTGCCTTGCCTCATGTATTTTCACCTAGGTTTTGAATATAGTAAAGAAACTCTGTTTGAGTGAATAGTGAGCTTATCTTCTATATCATTTTGGGTCTTATCTTCAGTGTGTGAACATTTCAAGTGGCAGCTCTTCCTCACTTATCTTGGAGTTTCCCACCCTCCAAGTGGCGTGTTCATCCTTTCAAATCTCCATAAGCTCCCTTCATCTCATCTTTTCCATTCCTTTTCATTTCACCATTTACATTCCTTATTATGTTCTTGTTTATGTCTTGTTTCTATTCGGTCATCTTCTTTATTCCTTGCTTCATTTCATGCCCTTTACTTTCAGCAATCAACATCATAATCACCATATATTTGTGTTTTTCTTTTGCCCTCTAGAAGTGAACCTTCACACTTACTTAACCACTTGGTTAAGTTTGTGTCTAGTGGGGATCTTCTTTGGGTTCTCACCATAATTGCTAAAATCAAAAATCATAAACAAGAGTAACCAATTAAAATATGCAATCCTAAAATTCACTCACATCATGTGGTATTCAAAGCATGGTTATTTTGTGCTTATTTTCTTTGAATTCGTTTCGGCCCTTTAAATTCTAACACATTTAAATTCTTGTTTTTACCTTCAAGAAAGTGAAATTCCGCTTTTACATTCTTGTCATTTACAATTCCGCTTTTTATGCATTAGCACTTTAAATTTCGCTTTTGAATTTTATTTTGTGTCAATTTAATTTTTTTTCCTTACGTCTTTTGCTTGAGTCCTTTGTTCTTAGTGTTCTTGGAGTCTTTCTACTTATTTTGATTTTAATTGTGAAGAGTTAAAAACAAATTGGAAGTTGTGTGAGTAGTTGTTCATTTAATTCCAAACAAGGAATGCAAGTGTTCATATGATTTGAATCCAAATCTAACATCTTTTTGAAAGGTGAAAAGTGGAATGACAACAAAAAATATGCATACAAAAAGGATATGGAACTTTTGAATCCATAAAGAAAAACAAAGACAAAACAGTTTTGAGAAGCATTCACATTTCAACTTTCACTTTGCAAATTTTTAAAGAGGATTCTAAGTATATGGCAAATTGTGTTCATAACTATGAAGTTTAATCCTTCTTACTTTCTCAATTTCTAATAATTTTTGAATCTTCATAATTAAAGTTAAGTAAGTTCCTTTAGTCTTTTTCGTGCTTTTCTTGTTTGTCTTGTTAAAGTTTTATCTTCATCTTAATTCCAATTTGGTTTAGCTTTCTTGCTTTTAATCTTATCTTGCTTGTCTTCCAAATTTTCTTAAGTTTTGTTGTGGGAATCTTAAGTAAGCAAGTCTAAGAGCTTTGTCATGTTTCACTTGAAGTGTTTACTACCAAGTGTAGACCCTTGTGTTTTGAGTGCATTTTTTTTTTCTTGAGTGCTTTGCCAATCTTCCCTCTTTTACTAAAATAGCCGAGTGACACAAGTGAGGAGTGGATAAAATTGTTGTTTTTCACTAATTATTTGTTTCCTTTTTGGTGTACATTATAGCGCATTTGTCTTCGGGAGAATATTCAAAGCCACAATCTCCTCAAAAGACATTTCTTTTAGGAGAGTTTGTGGAAACCAAAAGGACTTTGGCCCAAAAAGAAGAAGAGATGAGACAATTAGTGTAAAGGTTGCAAAGACTTGAAGCGGCTCAAGAAAGAGAACATAGAGAAAGGAGATGGGAACAAAGAAGAGTCTCTAGAAGCTACACGCACTATGGGAGTCAAGAAGAAGACCAATATTGGAGAGTGCATAACTTTGAAGAGAGGCGCCACCAACAACCACCATCAAAGCCCTATTTCCCTTTTATTAAATTGCCTAGTTTTAGTGGGGAAAGTGATCCTAATGTGTATCTAGAATGGGAAGCTGAAGTAGAGCAAATTTTTAATGTGTATGAGGTCCAAGAGGACCAAAAGATTAAGTTAGCTTCCCTAGAATTTTGAGATTATGCCATGCAGTGGTGACACCAAACTGTAATGGACATTGGTTTGAATAAGAGACCAGTCGTGGTCTCTTAGAATGATTTAAAGGAATGCATGTGCACACCATTTGTTCCTCCTCATTATAGGAAGGAACTCTTGTTGAAGCTCCAACGGCTTCAACAAGGACCTAGGAGTCTAGATGAATATTACAAAGACTTAGAAACTACTTTGACCAAAATTAATATGCATGATAGTGAGGAGTCAAAGATAACTAGGTTTGTGAGTGGTTTAAGGCAAAAATTCAATATATTGTAGAATTATATGAGTACTACTTTTTGGAAAAATTGGTTCACCTAGCCATCAAGGTAGAATCACAACTTTTGAAGAAAACCAATTTAAAAAATATGGCTTCTACAAATCTTCATGGTAGGATAAAAACAAAGTTTCTACAAAAACCTTTCCTTCCAAATTTTTCTAAAGAAACCACTTCTAACAATAGAGTTTCTAAACCTTCCACCTCTACCCCTAAGTACCCACCAAGACCTCAAACACAAAATGTTTTAAATGTTTAGGTTTTGGGCACATAACTTCAAATTGTCCATCTAAGAGAACCATGATGGTAAAAGGGGGGGTTGTTGTGAGTGACCATAGTTCCCAATCCTCAAGGTCTAGTTCCCCTACCTCTTCCAAAAAGCAAAAGTGGATGAGTATGAGTTGCCTTATGAAGGTGATTTGTTAGTAGTAAGGCATATGCTTTGACAAGTTCAAAAACCTTTTGATGAAAGTCAAAGGGAAAATATTTTTCATATAAGGTGCCTTATTAAAGACAAATTATGTTCATTAATTGTAGATGGGGGTAGTTGCACCAATGTGGCAAGTACAAGAGTGGTGGAAAAGCTTGGATTGCCCACCATCTCTCATGCCATGCCTTACAAGCTCCAATGGCTTAGTGAAGAGGGAGAAATAGTTGTTAATAAAAAATTCCTCGTAGCCTTCTCAACTGGAAAATATAAAGATAAGGTCTTGTGTGATGTTGTGCCAATGAAAGCCACCCACATTCTATTAGGAAGGCCATGACAATTTGATAAAAAAATTTACATGATGACTTTACTAATAAAATATCTTTTACCTTCTAAGGGCATAAGATCATTTTGAAACCTCTATCTCCAAAAGAGGTAAATAAAGATGAAATAAAAATTAAAACAAAAAGAGAAAATGAAAAAGAGAAAGAAAGAAAAGATAAACCGGGTAACAATACCTCACCTTACACTACAAAAACAATCATGTTGACCCGTACAGGAATGCAAACAGCACCTCCAAGGTGTTCTTCTTCCTTATCTTTTTCATTACTTGATAAATTTAAATACTTGACATCTTGGACAAAGAAGTTTTGGGATGAAATTCAAACACCTCCTAAAGGTTCTCACCTTCTAAGAGGATTTTCATCAAAAAGACCTTTCATCCTCAAAAATTCTTTCCCAACATGGCTTGTATCTAGAACTTCCCCATTTGAACTCCCCAAGCTTAACGAACATAAGTTTACTTCATCTACCACACCTCGCAATATCTTATACGTGAACAAACTGACTATGTTATCTGCAAGAGTTTTAAATTTGAGGTCGAATTCTCTCCAACTTGGGGGGCATGATATAATCCAAGTAGCCAAGATGACCAAGGACTCAAGAGACAATTCACACTGTGAGCAGTCATCTCAGCAATCAAGTCACGGCCCCACCAAATATCAGATGGACCTCACCAAGAGAAGAAATGGGCATAGACCAGAACACCAACTATTCTTTCTTCTGGTCTTCTTAAAAGATAAAAACATGTTTGTAAATAATTTGGGCTCACTTTTGAGGTCTAAATAGAAAAATAGGCTAGAGTAGGTTTACATAGCATAAAAGGGAGTGTACTTAGCGCAATGGGCTTGTACCAACCCACTTTTTCAAGACAAGGCACCTAGAATTAGGGTTTTTGACCTACCTTCTAGAAGTTATGCCTAAAGGTGCGGTTTTGACCATGGTCAACACCCTAGGCAGCCCATCTCCCTTGCCATTTCTACCCTCCACCCATCTTGCCCACCAAGGCATCCCTTCCTATAAATAGGGTGTCTTGCCTCATGTATTTTCACCTAGATTTTGAATATAGTAAAGAAACTTTGCATGAGTGAATAGTGAGCTTGTCTCCTATATGATTTTGGGTCTTATCTCGAGTGTGTGAGCATTTCAAGTGGCGGTTCTTCCTCACTTATCTTGGAGTTTCCCACCCTCCAAGTGGCGTGTTCATCCATTCCAATCTTCATAAGTTCCCTTCATCTCATCTTTTTCATTCCTTTATATTTTGCCATTTACATTCCTTATTATGTTCTTGTTCATGTCTTGTTTCTATTTGGTCATCTTATTCATTCCTTGCTTCATTTCATGCTCTTTACTTTCCGCAATCAACATCATAATCACGATATATTTTTGTTTTCCTTTTGCCATCTAGAACTGAACCTTCACACTTAATTAACCACTTGGTTAAGTTCGTGTCTAGTGGGGATCTTCTTTGGGTTCTCACCATAATTGCTAAAACTAAAAACCATAAACAAGAGCAACCAATTAAAATGTGCAATCCTAAAATCAACTCACATCATGACACCTCAGAATGACATCGATCACAACTCGAAAACCATAGGTGGATTTTTTTTCTTTGGTGATGAACAGAACGATAGAAGAGGGGGCAAATTGAAGCTCGGCACATCAACTCACACATCTGGAACAATCGGAGGCTCACACCACCACCCTTTCATCGACGGGGGTAATGGACGTACAACTTCCAAAAACTTGGAAGGGATTAAACATAGATTGGTACGATAAGACAACCGACCCCGATGAACATATCGATGTCTATACCACACAAATGAGTCTTTACACTACCAATGACACGGTCATGTGTCGGGTCTTCCCCACATCATTAAAGGGCAGAGTGCTCAGTTGGTTCACATGCCTACCCATGTACTCCATTGACTTTTTTGACACCTTGTTTGCCAAGTTCATAACACAATTTATTAGTCAATATTTGCCAAGAGAAGGGTGAATCACTCCGAGTGTTCATGAAAAGGTTTGACAAGGTGACTTTGAATATAAGGAATTTAATTCCTGTAGCATTGCACCATATGGTAATAACACTAAGGTCGGGACCATTCACATGTAGCTTGTGCAAGAAGCCTGTCGCAAACCTGGATGAGTTGCGACAAAAAGCTGTCAAATTTATGAAGTTGGAAGAGTTAAGAGACTACCGAAACAAGGCAAGGGCCAAGATGATCCCAAAGAAGAAAGATGTAGACAAGTCTTCTAAAAACCCAAATGTGCTAAAAGTGAGAGAGCCCAAATTCCCAAAGTTCACAAGGTACACCCCACTTGATGTTGATCGGGGGCATATTCTTGAAGAAGCCCTCAACACCAAGCTGCTTCAGACACCCCAAAAGGTGTCGACCCCTCCCAACACCGATACAAAAAAAATAATGCCAGTAACATTGGAACTTCAGCCACTCAACCGAAGAGTGTCAGACATTGAAGGATAGGGTTGAAGAGTTGATACAAGATGACCATTCGATGCAATTTTGCTTTGCATCTTCATTGTTTTGATTTAAATATCTTCTATGGATGATGAATGATATTGTAGAAGCATGAAGAATTGTAGAGATTTTGAAAGAGATGGAAATTATGACAGTAAATCTAAGTGAGGTTAGGCCAATACTTAGTTTATAGAGTGAGGTTAGGCCAACATTACTAGGAGGAGTCTAGAAATTTTTATAGCAAGAAGATAACTCTAGAGAGAACTTTGAACAAGCAAAGGTGTCTCACAAATTGGACATCATTTCTTTACTCAAATCATAGTTAAAAATACATGTATAAGAGACTCTTATTTATAGGAGAAACATCTCAAAACATCTCAAATGAGAATGTGACAAGTGTTACCTCCTTATTGGTGCAAATTCTCTCCATTGGGGAGAGGACATGTGGACTCTCATGTCATCCTTGCCTATATATCTATTTGCTTCCCTCTTTTACTATTTTACACCACACTCTCTTTTCTATTTACACCCTACTCTACTTTGGCCCAAAATACAAGGCTTAATACTTCCTAACTACTTTATACAACTTTTACAAGGCTAAGAAGAAGAAAAATACTCTACAATCTTTTCATTAAAGCTCGATATTCATATATCTTCTTATTCGAAAGTTTCAAGGTTGGATGATTTCCATCACCATCTTAAAAGGTTTGTAAAGAAAAACGAAGACCGAAGTCAAGGTAGATCACCTCCCTGAGAAAGCAAGGACAAGAACTAGTGCTGAGACGATAATCGCCGACGAGATGAAGATACCAGAATAGCACAACGCCTGAAGACCGAAGAGGCAGGAGGAACACCTCTTAAGGGAGTCATAAACACAATAGCCAGCGATTTCGCCGATGGCCGGAGATCGACCTATGCCCAAAAATGACACTTTCTAACTGTGCAATCCGATAATCACGTAATGATCTCACCAAGAAGGATGCCGCCAATAACAATCACGGATGCCGATTTCAAGGGCATCAACTTGCTGCAAGACATGGTGATAACAGTGGAAACAGAACGATTTGCATTCATGGAAACCCTAGTGCATCAAGGGAGTTCGGTGGACATATTGTACTGGAAAACATTCAAGAAACTGCAGATAGTCGAGGTCAACATCCAACCCCATGATGAGTAAATCGTTTGATTTTTCGGAGAAAGAGTAGACACCAATGGTTACTTAGATTTGTCTATCAAATTCAGAGAAGGAGAGTTAACCAGCCAAACTATCAAAATCTAATACCTCATCGTAGATGCCAACACCTTGTACAACATATTGTTGGAAAGACTCTTTTTGAACAACCTTGGAGCCATAGTGTCCACCCCGCACTTAGCCATGAAATTCCTAACAACCTTGGGTGAGGTGGTAACGGTTCATTGCGACCTAAAGACGACAAGGACATACTACGTCGAGAGCCTTTTAGTGAAAGAGAAGGAGGTATTGGTCGAGACACTACGCCCAAGCGTGGGCACTGTGGCTGTCATGGACCTTGACCGGGACTGAATGATGAGTTCAAAGTACAGAATGTCAAAACATTAATCATGAAAACCGTGCTAACACAAACCCAAAGACATAAAGGCACAACCATCCCTATAAATAGGTTGACCAACATGATGCCAATTTATGCATTTATTAAGCATTTATTATACTTAGTTTATCCAAGACCGAACACTAACTTGAACATCAAAGGTCCTTTTACGGGTACTTTTCAGCATTTCAACCGCGAACCACGAACGAACTGACTTATAACAGAAAGAAGAAGACCTTTCTGATCCAAACAAGAAGAATTAGTATATTAAAATTATAATTAATTTTTTTATTTGAATAATAAAAACACATACTAAAGAAATATATGACTCTTATATAGAGTGTGTTGATGATTGATGCCATTAGTCTTTTGATTGTGCGATAGCAAAATCATGTCTTCTAATTTCTCCATTCTTGTTTTTATCAAAGAGAACCTCCTGAATCGAAAAGTCATGCTGCTTAGCATATCTATGACAAAATTCCAAATTTTTATCCTCGTTTAAGAAACATTGACCCACAAATGTTTCAAATATTATATTTGAAGTATTAGATGAATTTTCATTTTCTAATGATTCAAATATTGTATCCAAGTCTTTTGAAAGATATTTTTTCCAGTAGTATCTCATTTAAATCAAATGGGGCTTCAAGTTGTTGTATCTCTAAAGACAAAATATGACTCCTTTGATCTTATCTTAATAGCCTCATCCATCTATTAAAAAAAATCAAACCTATCTATCTATTAATATTTTATCAATATTATTTACGTATACCAACTAATTTGTAGTAAAATATTTAAAATCCCTGTCATTCTCTTTGTTTGAGTGAAAACTGTTAAAATGTTCTATAAAAGAAAAAAAAAATTACACAAATATTCATTCTTAATCTTTCATGTCTTTATTGAATAGAAAAAAATTATTTTATTATTATAACACAATAACGTGATTTTATGACGAGGAATAATTCATGCATCTTATGGTTAAGTAGAGATAAGCACGACTAATAAAACTCATAATATGTACCACGTTGGTACTTCATCTTAATATATAAAATTGTGTTATTGAGAAAAATGTTTTGAAAATATTAGTGTAAATTTTTTTATTTTTTATTTTTTTATCGGCAGTGTAAAATTTACTTAATACAAACAACCTATGACATGGAAATCTTTTGTATAAGAAAGATAGTCCTTAAGTCAAGTGAAATGAAAAAAAATTAATACAAATTAGAATTAATACTCGTTAATTATAAGATACTTTTATATGATAAATATATGAAAACTGACAATGAAAAACAACTTTTAATAATTGTTAAAATGTGAAAAGACACACTAAAAAAATTTAAGAAATATTTAAAAATAAAATTCTAGCATGTACCTTTGACCACCTTTTAATAATAATTAAAAGTTATTTTCTGATTATGATAGATATAAAGTTGTTTGCCCAGAAGCTTTTCTTACACACAATAATATTAATATCCATGTATTTAGTACGATTATGAAAAACTGGACTCTAAGTAGCTACAACACTTTAATTGTTGCATAAAAGTATTGGAGTAGTGTAGGAAATCTCCAATTCTATGAGCAGAGTAGAAATTTATGAAAATTCAATAAAGATTTGAGCCAAACCTCTATCTTATGCCTCAATTCTAGAGCAAGCAATAACTTATTATTTACAAGATCCACCAAGATATTAAATTAAGACCAAGAAAAATTATTGTTCCTAAAGTAAAATGTCTATCATCAAAATTAAATTTGATGCTCAATCTGTATCACAAAAAGCTTTTAACGATAACGGATGATCAAGAGATGTAGGTTGAAAATCTAATCCATGAGACAAAGTTCCTTTTAAGATACCGTAATATGTATTTCACCACCACCTAGTGAAAATCAAGAGGTTTTGCCATGAATAGAGAAACTTTGTTCATAGCAAAGCTTATTTCTAGTCTAGTTAGCATGGCTACTCCAAAGCACCCACCACTAAGCGATACAAAGTTGGATAAAAAAAAATATATCAACACCAAGCTTGGAAAGTTTGTAATTAGAAGACATAGGAGAAGAAATTGAATGAACTTCAACCATATGTGTTTTATGAAGTAAGTCTCCAATATATTTGATTTTTGTCATGAGAATATATTTGTTAGGCAAACACTTAATTTCAAGGCCAAGAAAATAATCAAGCTGAAAAAGTTGTTTAAAGGAAAAAGTTTCATGAAGTTTTGCTATAATCTCTTGAATAAGAATAGGCGAGTTACCAATTATTATAATGTCATCTACATAGACCAAAAATTATAAAACCTGCAACTGCTTTTTGTAAACAAAAAGAAAGGAGTCACAAGCACTGCTCATAAACCCAAGTTGACAAAGAGTACTTTATAATCGATCAAAACATTGTTGTGGTGCTTGTTTTAGCCCATAGATAGTTTTATTCAACTTACAAACAAAAGACTTATCATTTTCTACAAAACTAGGTGGTTGAGCCTATTAAGACTCTGGATGATCCCGTCAATCTTAGATGTCCTTGACTCACTAGACAAGCTCATGATATGAGAGCCTATAAGTTTTAATGATAATAAATACTATAAGATGTTTGGTGGTGTATAACTAAGCTTGTTCATGTACAAAACCATCAGAAATCATATATCAGATGATCATGAGAGTTGAGCAGACATTATGAACAAATAGATACTCACAAAACACATCAGACGATGCAACATGATAGACAATATAACACTCTAAGACCTAGTCATCATAAATAGAAGTATCAGACGCTACATGTGCTAGACGTTGCAGAGAATAAATGGTAGACGATTGTCGCATCAAAGAATAAAGATGATGATTACACATAGCCAGAGAAAACACGTTGAATACGCACAAATTCTATCAAAGCAAAAGCTTCCATAATAAGCGTCTAACGCATTGAAGATAAAGAACAACGTGGTAGATTACATCAGATATTTGAATAAATAGATTTAATGTTACAACATTCATATTTGAGGTATGGATTGAAATAATTTGAATTTCCTCACACAATTAAGACGCAAAAGACTCAATTAAAGCAAGAGTTCCATTCCTAGTGTCTAACAAATACAACTTCAATGGTCATAATCTAAAAGCTATATAAAGACCTTGAAGATGAAGAAGACAACACATGATACCAAGCTTATATAACACAAACATATTCTTAGTGTGAATAGTATTATTGTGATTATATTTCATATTTTCTACTTAGAGCATCCATACTTGGGTAGTGAGTCATATATTGTAAATCCTCCACTGTGTGAAGATAACCATGTGCTATTTCACTGTTGCCCTCGGTTTAAGAGTGTTTCTCACTCGTTGAGAGGTCTTGATCTCAAGGGGAGATTAAGACTAGTTACCTGAAAAGGTGTAGAATACTTGTACCTGAAGAGGTGTAGAATATTTGTACCTAGATAGGTGTAGAATATTTGTACTTGGAGAGGTGTAAAATATTTGTACCTAAAGAGGTGAAGAATACTTGTGTACTTGAAGAGGAGGAGGATACTTGTGTATCTAAAGAAGTGTCGATTACTTGTGATAGTAAAGGCTCTTAAGCAAGTTTCTTGAAAGGACTAGACGTAGGCCAAGTCTTGGGTAATCAGTATAAATTCTATGTGTACTTCTCTCTCCTTTCCTTTTATCTTTTAAATATTGTATTTGCTTTAATAATTTTTCAGGGACTCGAATTGAGTTTGGGATCTATTCAACTCCCCCTTCTAGAGCCAATTGTAGGGATGGCAAAGCGGGGCGAGCTATGCGAGCCGACCCGCGGCCCGCTAGTAAAAAGTGTGGGGTGGGGTCAACTTTTCAACCCACTAACCCCTTTGACCTGCCCCGTATAACCCGTAGCCCGCGCGGGCCAGCAGCGGGGCAGGACGGGCTGGCCTGCTAGCCCGCAAAAAAAATTAAAAAAATAATGTTGGGTTGGCAGTGGAGTGTATTGCAATACTAGGATTTTTGTTTTCTTTCATTCCTTTCCTTCCAAACCAAAATATTAGTCTGCAGTGTCATTTCAAAACACAGGGGTTAGTCGCATAGCCATCAAATTCGTGTCGCTCCGCTTGCTACCCAACACGACGCGTCACGCTGCTGCCATTTCTGTCACTCCACGCCTCCGCCTGCAACACAGCAGGACGCTCCGTGCCACTGCTTTCTTTCCGCATGTCTGCCTGCAACACAAGATGACGCTCCGCGTCTCCGCTTGCAACACAACATGAACCTCCGCGTTGCTGATGTCGTTCTGCGCCTCCGCCTGCAACGCAACACGAACCTCTATATTCAATTTCAAAAAAAAAAAGGAAATGCGAGCTGGCCTGCATACCCGTGGGCTGACCTTTATGCGGGGCGGGACAGAAAATTCAGCCTGCATATTTTACGCGGGGCGGGCCAAATGCGGGGCGGGCTGGCCCGCTTTGCCATCCCTAGCCAATTGTACCTTCAGAGTCACAAAAATTGTTTCTTCAAGAAAGCCATTTAAAAAGGCATTATTAACATCAAGCTGAAACAGTTTCCATCCATAAAAGACTGCACGAGTAAGAATAATTTCGATTGTAATGGCTTTCACCATTGAAGAAAAAGTCTCATGAAAATCAAAACCATGGACTTAATGAAATCCTTTTGCCACCAATGATGCTTTGTATTTATTAGTGGAGCCATCTGTATTTTCCTTGACTCGAAAAACCCATCTACATCCAACAACTTATCTATTAGAGGGTAATGTAACTAAATCCTATGTACTTTGCTAAATGAAAGCATCATACTCCTGTTGCATTGCAGCTAGCCAATTAGCATCTTTAAGAGCTTTCTTAACACTTGTTGGTTCTAAATGAGAAAGAAGTAGTGAAGGGTGAATTTTGTGTTCAACGGTATCAAATTTGGACCTAGTTTGCATAGGATGAGTATTAACCGAAAGTGTTGTATTATGTACAAGTTCAGTAGTTACAAAAGGTGCAATATTAGACATAAACTCAGACGAAAAGGACTATTCCATGAAATTAACAAGCACATCAGAAAATGAAGTAATGTTAAACACTGGAGGTGGTGTAAGAATGGGATTTAAATTAAAATATTCATTAAGATCTTTAACGGTATTGAAAGTATTACAAAAAAACGAGAATAAAGAAATTCATGTACATTAAATCGAACATCCTTTGAAATGTAAACTCCTCCATTGGATTAGACACTTATAGCATTTGTGTATTTGAGAGTAGGTCCCTAAATATTAGTAAACACAAGTTCCAATGAAGAATAATCATATTTTAAGCCATGAGATAGCAACTTATATTATTTACCAATGCAATAGAATGAGCAAAAATAAGAATCAGCATTATCAAAAAAATAAATTTTACAATATTTTAGTACAATTTGCATAATATGACTATTTGGATGACCAAAGTTATTGTGCCTAAACCCTAAACCCTAGACACAGATTATTTAGACTAGACTTATGAGTGCAACACTTAGAAGATGATGGAAACTGAATTGAACATTATTGAATGAATAAAGTTATCAACACCAACAACACCTTGAAGAAGAACTTTGTTTGTTCCTTGAGATTTAACAAGACACTTCTCATAATGAAACTCAAAAAAATATAATTATCTTTGACAATTGAGTAAAACTTATCAAACTTTTGGTGATAGAAGGAACATGTAACAAATTGTCTAGTTTTAGAATGACATGTGAATCATAAGGTGAGACAAACGAAGAGACACTAGCACCACAAATACTCAAACCTGCACCGTTGCCTATGAAAATCTAGTCAGGACCATCAAAATGTTGAAGTTGCTTTATGTGTTGAGATTTACCAATAACATGGAAACTTGCTTCAGAATCTGGTATCCAAAATGTACTCGTGTTTCCTTGATAGGTGAACTTCATCAACACTATGTTAGGTTAAGTGTTATGTCCATACTTATTATTAGGATTTATTCATTTATTTTATACTTATTATTAGGATTTATTCATTTATTTTATGTATTATATGAGCCCATCAAATAAGAAATACATTATTTTGTGCCCGAATCAATAAAAGACATTGATTCATGAGGTTGATATGAAACATCAAACCTGAAATGAAAAACTTGGTTGTATGACCAAACTTAAGATAGATTTGACACTGAAAATTGGAAAACTTACCACCACCACGACCTCTACCAGAACCAATAGCACCATCATGAGAAGAAGTTCCATTACGGAAGCCTCCATGAACACGTCTATAGGAAACGTGAGTGTAATTCAGTGATAGTGATACTAAAGTTTGTGTCCCATGACCATAAAGAAGAGCTTCAACTTCAGCAATTAAAGACGTATGTTTCTTACTTTCAATGATTAAGACAACATGTGCATAATCATACAAAAGTCTTTCAAGAATAGCATCAACATGTTCCTTATAAGGCACAAGTGGGCCTACATCAACAAGTTCTCAACATAACTTTTAATTTTAGGGAGATAGTCTTCCATTGATTTAGAATCTAGTTTAACAACACCCATTGCATTACATAATTGTCGTGCTCGAGACTTAGTTTGATGTCCAAAGTATTCATGAATTTTCTCCGAAACTTTATAAGAATGATTTGCACCAAGTAAATGAGAGTGAACTGATTTTGAAAGAGTGGACTGAAACCAAACTAGTAACGTTTGATCCTGAAACTCCCAAGCTTCATATTCATAATTGATATTGTTAAGTGTTCAATCAGTTTTAGTCAGAAAACGCAGAACAACAGCATTTACAACAAATCGTTGTGCTTGTGTGACTTAATTACCAGTTCAACATATTGTTTCTAGTGGAGATAGTTTGTATCATCAAGTTTCTAAATAAGGACTGTGAAGCGAAAGTGGAAGCCATAGTAATAGATACATTAATACAATAGCTAAACAAAATGAAACAATAGTACAACTTGCAACAAGACACAAACATCAAAATTAAAACAAATCGATTCCGATTCACAGAAAAAACCCACAAATACAATTAATGTTTCTCAATCACAAATCATACATCGAATTGACGAAACCAAACGAAACGCAATGTCATAACAGTGAGAAAAAATAACAAGGATAATCATAGCATCTCGAGAATAAAAAAAGAGGAGGATAAAAAGAAGAAGCGCATTGGGCAATCACTTTTGAAGAAACTAGATCATCAAAAAGAAGCTCTAGATATCATCTTAAAGAAAATGCAAGAGAGAAATTTTATTAATTGTTCAACCAACTCAATGAAACAAATATTACAAGTGTTTATAAGGTTTGCACCGTTCGGCAACTGTGTGTTACCTGCCTAACATTATCAGCGAATATAAATATTACAATGGATAGTTGTACACTAACATACCAGCAAACAATTGAACAGTTATACACTAATAATTCTCAACTAGACACATGTACATTAATATACAAGCAAACCACTAGACAGATGTACACTAATAATTCTTATCAACAAGTTTAATCATAGTCAGCATTTTAACAATCTGACCAAGTCAAGGTCGAGGATAATCATAGTCAACTATTTTAACATAGTCAACAATTTAATAATCCAATTGAGTTGGGATCAAGGCTAATCATAGTCATAATTTTAAAAATCCATCACAACTTGGTTGAAGTTAATCATAATCAGTAATTTTAACAAACCAACAAAGATGGGATCAGGGCTAATCATAGTTAACAATTTAATAATTCAACCGAGCTAGGGTTGAAACTGACCATAGAGTCTATCGTTAGTTAGTCTAATATCCTATTAAGAGATAATTTAACTTATTTAAAGTCAGTTATAAGACCTACTAATAATTAACAAAGATATTTAATAAAACTAGCACAGTCTTAATAAAAAAAATAAAGAGATATTTACTTGTAGTACTTAATACAAACTTTAAAAATTAAATAATATTAATTAAAATTCAAAAAATAATAGACAATTAACTAAGACTTCTAAAATACTTCTCTTACTATAAAGAGGAAGACTCAACTTGAATGTTGGTTTAAAATCATTTAAACTTTGAACCAGAAAATAAAATAAGTAAATATTATAATTAATAAATTAGGACAAAGGACTCTTAGAAAGTTACTTTCATACTCGTTCAATCACCTAACCAAATTTCATTTCTTAAATAAAAGAAAAATGTTACCCTTTTCTTGTTAACCTGATGATTTAGCAAGAAGTTATAAAATAAATAAAAAATAAAAACTGGCATGATGAATGGTGTATATCTTACTTTAGAATGTAATCATAAGTAACATCTAATTATTCATGTAGTCGTCTCGAAAGTAATAATACTAATGCAGTTGAAGACAAAGAGACAAAGAAAAAACTAACAATTGTGTTTTTCTGAAGACCATTGTTTTCATATTGTTTTAATAAAAAAATAACTAAACTTATTTAAGCATGATAAGAATTACAATATATGATTATAAAATGCTCTAAAATATTCAGGACGAGAAAGTAATCCAGGTGGAGAATGGAGGAATACCATGCAGAGAAACAATACTAATTTTGGAGTTTTGGGTTAATTTGGGTCTAAAATTGAGAAATTTATTGTGGTTGAAGTGATATACATATACATATACATATACTTTGTAGCTTAAAATGTATACATTAAAAATATATCTGTTTAGAATATCTTAAAGGTGAAGACGAAAAAATAGCGAGATTAGTATCAAACAAAACTTTAAAACACTAATAAACCATACTAGTACTTGAAGTTGAAAACACTGATTAAGTAGTAAGCTCATATAGTTCTGCAGATCCACACACTAGACTACCATGGTCTTTCCACATTCTCATTGGTTTCTCTCAGCTCTTTTGTAATTAACAGTTACAATGCTGATAAGAAAACTGTAATAGATTAAGACATGCAAAGAACAGACAAAATTTTCAGCACCTGTTGTAAAAAACAAGTTTTATATTTAACATTTTCTTCCTGAGAAAAGGATGAAAAACCAATTCCTATACATTATAAATTCCTTGAAAATTTGAAATTCTAAATAAGGATCATTTTTCAAATTATTCACTGATAGTCTCATCTGCAGTAACAGGGAAGAATATATTAGTGTGAGGGAGTTTGCTAAAAAAAAGTGCCACATGTCTAATCCAGAACCAGAAGTTAATACAAATTTGGAGGCACAAATTTTGTTTTCAATTATTTATAGGGGACCCTACAAAATTCAAGCAGCAGAAAAAGTTGCTGGAGGTCAAGACTGTGAGATCAAAGGTAATGCACCTTCATGCCCTAATCCATTCCATGCTAGAAAATTGAGAAAGGTTTTTGTTTGTTTAGTAATCAGTAATGTACATGATGTCTTCCTCTGAAATGTGCATGGACCCTCGATCCCTTCTGCTACCCTGTTGGCTTTTGTCAGGTTGACCTCGCTGTGTCATTACATCAATAACCCATTTCAGCTTCTTTTTTTTTATAATAGCAGTTTTGGTTTAAGTATGTTTTTATCCTAAAACATAACCTTATTTTGTTAATTTCTTTTAATCCTTCTAACATATCTATATTTTTCATTTACTTTATAATTTGTTGTTCCTTTTGAATTAGTCCCTTTGAACAATATTATAATAAGGCTAAAGGAACATAAACAACAGATATATTAGTAGAAGGACTACAAAACAACAAGGACCAAAACGTAAAAAAAGGAATTTTACAAGGACTAAAAGTCAATAAAAATTTAGGAATCAAAAGCCAAATACGAGCACTTGATATGAAAATGGTGGCACCATTATCAACATGCAAATTTAAGCGGACAAAAATAAATAGGAAAAAAATTTACCACTTGTTTGGATGAATAGGAGAGTGAAAATAAATAAATAAATTGTATAAAACTCTTATATTAATTAAAAACAAATAAATGTAACCCAAAAAATAGTTTTTACTACCACCTTTTCTTATTTTTTTCTTTTATAAAAAAAATAAAAAAAATAAAAAAAAAACAAAAAATGTGAAATTCAACATTCACAGTTTTGAGGGAAATTTTCTTATTTATACTCCTAAATAGAGAATGAAAAATTGGTATTTCTGAGCTATCTTAGCAATCTCACTTCCTTTCTCTAAGATAAAGGAGGACTGAAGTTGTTCTTTTTTAAGAGCCAACATAAATGCTTGCTACTCACCTTTCTCAACACAAATGACATGTATAAATATGCTGCCTCCCATTCATCAGCTGAGAGTGTACCTGATATAGAAATATGCACAAGTTCTGCATTACTAGGATTTCCACTAACCAGAACTCGTAAAAAAGACTGGGAAACGCATTGCTAGATGAAGTTAAATGGAAATTGAAATGGAAAACAGTAGGCACAAAGGCTTACTATGATCTTGGTTTCCATCTCCCAATGCACCTAGTCTTCGCATGAGCTCGACAAATTCCGGTTTCTTCATATACTCGTGCACAAATTCATGTGAGTTCTTTGCGAAAACAAGCTCAAAGTCATACTGTAAATGTTAATTTTAAATGAGTCTTCAAGAACAAGTCATTGCAGTCAACACTTACCTTAGAAAAGCTAGAAATTTGGCAGAGTATCATAGACAGTGTACATACCTCTTCAGCTAATGACTTGAATACTTGGAAGGGGACAATCCATTCGGGACAATCAACAGCATCCTGAAACGAGACATCGCATCTTAAATGGCAGGGTATGTATTAAAAATATGGAATTTTAAAGGGAACTAAATAAGAGACATGGTCTTTGAATCATAAAATCATAACCCTTGTTACACAAAGCTTCTCCATTTATGCATGCACAAAGTTATACATCTCATAGTAATTTGACAAGGAAACTACAAACCAGCCTTGTGTGATGAAAAAACGCTCTACTTGATATTCACAAAAGGAAGATTAGAAAGAAATGATACCTCCAAATGGAACGTGTACTTTATTCCAAAAGGGCTGGAAGATTTAAATTTCTGAATCACAAAAGGAAATTTCAGGTAAGTAGAATTCACAATCATTTCCATAATTATAGAGGTTTCTGGCCTTAAAAAATAAAAGATGATGACAGGGAAGACAAACTTACCTTCTCAGAAAATTCTTCATCAAAACGCACCCAATAGACACTGTTGCCGAAAGTTAATCCTTCAGCTGCAAATTCACAGTGAAAATAGCATCTCCAATCAATAATGAGGAAAGAGATCATCCATACCCAACAAAATCCCCAACTTATATGCGGCAAAGGATCAAAGTGTGTTATTGGTGAAGCACATGTCGTTCAAAATAATCTATCAGTTCAATTCCAGATAGGAAATTTCGCAAGCAGCGAGGAAACACCAATAGTGCAAAACTCTACTGGTGAAATGGATCTTTTCTTTTCTTGTTGATAACATAAACATGTAAAAGAATGAAGATTTTTTATATGCGTTGAGACATTTTAAGTGACAAAGCACCAACTTCCTACATACACCATTATTTTAATTAACAATATTAACACAAACATTGAACTGTTAATAAAATATTATGAATTTCTATGAACTTTTTTAAAATAACAACAATTATCATTTCTTATTTAACTACATGAGGTCAATTACATAAGACAAAGCATGTGATAGATAGGACTTCATTAACAACTAAATTTATTTCAAAAGAAAAATAAGAAAAACCTTCTTTAAGCTTCTTGACAATCACATTTGCATCAGGCATAGTCCCAATGAAAATGCCTCCTGGGCGAAGTAAAGCTGACACATTAGCTAATGCTTGCCGGGCCCGAGCTTCTGTAGACCATGAGTAATGCAATGCAAACTGCACATTTAAAAAGTTTATCACACTAAAATCCAACATTCACTTTCACAATGTAAAGAAGTTCATAATTTATTGAGACTATAATAATAAAGGTTATGGTTATGTCGCTTCTACTGACAAAACAGTATGGTTGTTTTGCTTATTAAAAGAAAAAAGGGGCCAGTAATCAAGAATATAAATGGTAGACACATCATTTATTTACTTTTTTTTGTATCAGAGAAACTGCAGCAGAACAAGGGCTTTGCAAGAACAAAATTAGATGCCAAATAAATATTTCTAAATGCAATAAAAGAAAAACGACAAGTAAGGGTATATATATAACAAGAATATATGGATCAAAAGTAAAAGCAGAAAACATGGTAGTTACTGGGAGAGGCCACTCTTTGAGGTATTAGATTTTCTAGCAGCACACACAAATTTCTCATTCCGCATAAATTCATCAATTGTATATAATTATTTCAAGAGTATCATTTACCTGGCAACTACAAATATCAAAAGGAGCATCATCCGCAAGAACTTTGTCCAAGCGAACCTGCAATTGCAAATCATATGAACAACTAGACCTTCTTTGAACATCTAAACAAAATTCAGAAATTGGTACTGAAGCTCGAGATCACAATATCACTTTCTCTGAAGAAAATTTAGGGTGTGTTTGATTGTGTTTTGTTTCTTAGTTTTTGAAAACTATTTTCCGATAGAAAACAATTTTCTAAAGACAATCTTTAAAAAATAGAAGTGGGAGAAGAAGATGAAATAATATAAGAGAGAACACAACTGAAAACATAAAATCAAAACAACTTACAAATGTTCTCGGCTCTTTTATTTATAAAACTAAAAAAAATAGGTATGATTTTTTAAAACAGATTTATGAAGTTTTTTTCTTTTTCATTTCATTTAAAAAAAAAACAACTTTCAAGAACAGGAAACAAAGAGCCCTGAAAATTTAATCTACTTGATTAATAACTATTCTATCAGATTCCTATCTACCTAGGCAATTCAGTAAACAACTAACCAACTAATGCGGAAAACATGTTACTTTACAATCTGAAAAATGAGATAAACATAAAGTAATTTCAAAAAATTAGCTGGAAGTACATGTATTAAAGTTGAGGTACTAGAGCCATTGTATTTGAATCATATAGTATGCTGAATACTTGTGCAGCTAGAATAAAAGAAATAAAATGAGAAGAGATTACTGACAACAAGACATAATTAACAGGTCAAAATCTTCTGTTTAAACTTTGTTTAGTTGAACTAGAGTGATTTTGAGGGAAGGAATCTGAAGGAAGAAAATTTTAAATTGAGGTATAGCAATTGTCGTTTGGTCATAATCCTTGATATTGCAAAAAACAGTGGACAAATGAAGTTGATGCCAACATAATTGCGATTGAAATATGATTGTGGATTCCTAAAAGGCCTTTACATTGTGACAATCATAGCAGTAGATCATTTTTTCAAAACCTTGTGAATATCCCTCTATTTATATATTCGTCTCCCCCCCCTTTTTTTGGTTCCCTCTTTAGTTTGTTCCTAAACAAATCATTAAGAATTGTTAGGAACCAACAAATTCTAACACAACACCTACACTGCTATCAAAACAAAGTACCAAAAAGAGTTTGTATTCCTTCACAACACACGAGGGTAAACAAAATTACACCCAAAAAGAGCACTCTCTTTTCCACTCTGGAAAATCCCAGTACATTCAACATAAAATATAAGCTGAAAAAACTCTCCTACAACAGACAACCTATTTATTAGGTCAAACAGCGCACTAACTACCTGGATACAACTAATTACAATTTAGCCCCCTTTTTATTCTTTCTTCCTTTATAATAGACCCGTAAAAGACGTTCCCACTTCATTTTGGTCCTGTCACCATTTCTAACAATACACCCTTCCTTTGAATTAACAATTGTCCTCAAGGCTGAAATTGGGAAACTAAATACTGAAATCTGAAAGATCTTCCCATGTAGCTTCTTCTGGAGGTTTGTTCTGCCATCGCACCAAACACTTGAGGAATTACCTCTCCATTCTTATTCATTGTTCAATTATCCAATGTCTGAAGATGCTGGAAACTGTTGAACTTCCCCTGTAACTCTGCTGCCAGTTCTGATTCCAATAGATGGTTCCCTGCAACTTTTTCTTAAGTTGAGAAACATGGAATACAAGGCGAACCAAGACTGTTCAGGTAGTTGTAACTTGAATGCAACTGCTGCAACTTGCTAAAGAACCAAATAAGGTCCATAATATCTAACTACTACTTTAGGATAGCTTCTAGTAAACATGGGAGTAGTCTGCGGCCTAATCTTCAGATATACCCAAATCCCCTGATTGAATCAAAGTCATCTTCCTGTACCTGTTAGCATAATAGGTCATTTGATTTTTTGCTCTCTGCAACTGAAATTTTAATTGCTTCAAAGCTTCACCCTTGTCCATTAACTCCTGAGCCACATCTTCCACCAAAGTTTCAACTTGTACAATCATGGTCAAAGACTGTGGAGGTCTTCCATAAACTACCTCTAAGGTGTGCAATGTGTACAGCAGCTTGAAAAGTGCTATTATACGAATCTTCAGCCCATGCAATGAATTCTAGCCAACAACCTCTCGGTTGTTGTGAACAAAAACAACTCAAATAGGTTTCCACTAGTCTATCTCAACTTTTGTTTGACCATCAAATTCCAGTTGACTTGTTATTAGGGAAAGCAAATAAACCCATCCTCGCAGGTGTTATTTAAATCCGTCCCAATTTTGACAAAGAATCCCTGCATTGACTAGGTATAGGTATGAGTATGGGTAACACCCGATTTTTAAAATTGGGTATGGAAATGAAGATGAGTATGTACATATCCGCCCCAATCCCTATACCCATCCCAATACCCATCTCCGTTTTAAATTACTAAAACACTCATAGTTTATTAAAGAACCTAAAACTTATATTCACTGCTCCCATTTCTTTAATTTCACTACACAATTCTTTTTGTTCTCCCTCAACTGTTCGACTTGTTCAAAATTCACTCCAATCCCGAAGGTATTTTCCTCTTATCAAAACTTTGATTACACATTTTTTCCAACACTTACAGCAACACACACACCAGGGTAAACAAGATTACCCCCAAAAGGAGCACTCCCCTTAGAAAATACCAGTACATCAATTTAAAAAATAAGCTGAAAAAACACCACTACAACAGAGGGCCTGTTTATTAGGCCAAACCGCATACTAACTACCCAGTTACAACTAATTACAATTTAATTTTAACCCCTTTTAACTTTTTCTTCATCTATAATAGACCTGTAAAGGTTGTTCCCACTTCTTTTCCATTGTCTTGTCACTATTTTTAACAAGAATAAATAGAGATGAAATGTGAAGTACACGTCAAAACTTTAGTAAGTTAAATTCTTACTTTCGGGATCTAATGTAGTTATCAATAAAAAATCATAGAATTTTATTTTAAAAGCATAAAAATGCTAATCACCTCATAACAATCTCCACATATAAGGCGAGCAGGAAATGTAAACTTTTTACGTCGCTGATGATGGTCAGCATCACCATTGTAACGTGTTCGACAGTCTTTGATCTGGAAAGATTGTTGAATCCAGTGAGGACACATACATGATAATTACAAATAGCTTGACAAAATAAGGCATACAGTGTTTCGCCATGTAATGGGCAAGGATTTGATCCATAAAATATAATTATAAGTTAGCACCTAAAGTTGGGGAAATATATAATCACAGTGACAAATTTACTACCACTAGCAAAGGCATGATCTTAGGATCTAACTGCAAGGTCCGACTTGAGTACTACATTGGATGTTTTGGATTTTGATGTGTGGTTTATGAGCTCTTGAGCTCTCCAAACTACAATGGATAGCTTTTGTCTGTGAATGAAAGAAATGGGAATAATATCAATCTCACACCACCTTCTTGAGATCATCCATAAAGAGCACAGCTTCCATTTTGATTCATCAAGAGACAATACTTCTATGTTTCATATACAAGCTTCTACATCTCATATTTGGCTATAGTTTTCATAACATCAAAAAGAGACAATACTTGTATGTTTCTTTTACAAGCTTCTATATCTCATATTTGGCTATAGTTTTTCATAACCTTATTTCTTTGGATACATCATAGATACATACTAATGTAGTATTTGAGAGAATTGCTATAATCTCAGATGGCAGCACATAGTGGTCAACTCCGAAAGAGTTATAGCAGGAAGCAGGATGGCTTTATTTTAAATAGAATAACACAAACTTAAAAATTTATACTACACATGATAACACTCAAAATAGGAATAACAAATTTGAAGAAATTCATGATAAATAATAGTTCACAAGTTTTATACACAATTACCACCAATCACAATAAAGAACATAGTGATGAGATAAAAAATGAAAGATGATGGTGAAATTAAAAGAAAAAGAACATAACAAGATAGATAAAATTAGTAGAATGTGAATTGGGAAATCTAAAGGACAAAGACAAAATGGAACAGAATACATTAAAAAAATGGGTTTTTGATGCCTATATCATGGTAGCACCACTATAGCAAGTGAAAAAGCTTCCAATTCAATCCACTACAGCTCCAATATGTGACGCTATTGACAACTATGTTAGACAGTATTGGCATTGGCTAAATGAAGAAAATGCAAATATTGGTGTTTAATTTGCAAGAGTGTGCCCTTAATTGTTCCCTATAAATAATATGGATTGGTGGAAGTGAATATGGAAACATGATAAGAAAACCAGTGCAGAAATTACGGCAAAACGTCATACTCACCGAACCTTCGGCAATGTCAATACCAACATAATATCCAATTTTGGCCTTGTCCCATTTGATAAGATCACCACCCTGATAAGCATTCATGAAACAAAAAAGGATGCTTGGTTAAGAACATGGGAATGACTAGTGGCATTTAAACAACAACTGAAAACCCATTAACACCTTGCCGCAGGCAAGATCAAGTACTGCATCTCCTCGACGGGCATAAAGCTGAATTAAGACGCTCTTAATCTGTTAAATGACAAAGAAATTAATCTGCAATCATGTAGTAATCTGTGGGTAACACATCATGTATTACAGAAACACAATACATACCCAGTTATTGAGTTTCTTCAAATGAATTATTGGACTGGCCTCCCGTTCTTCTAAAGTCTGGTTGGATCTTGCACTGTAATGATCAGCTACTTTTCGAGCAAAATTCTTCGTGCTTTCATCCTCAAGAAAGTGTGCACCACCTAAACACAACGCAGCAAATGATAATTAACAATAGAACCACAACCCCATATAAGCCTGTTACAAGAAAAGCAATTGCCATCACGTTTGCAGTTTCATCACGATTCTTGATATTATAGAAAATTGTCAGCGGTTGATGCAGCCGCAATTGTGGTTGTAAACTAATTTCCAAAACCTTGAGAAGTGGAAACAAAGCCTTTAATTCCCACAATTGAATCATGCAAACTCTTCACACAATGAAACTTAGCACCACAAATTACTGTGAACTTCATTTATATTTAATTGAGCAAGTCCATTGCAATATTGTTTCTATCAAACATGTCAGCAGCTTTGTTTGAGCAGTATGCAGTTAACAACTATAAAAACTTCTACTCTTAACCTCAATTCCCAAACTGCAACCCAATATTTCAAAACTAGGAGCACTTTAATTTCATTCAATTGTGAATTGTTAACTCCGTATTTCAGACCAAACCCAATACATAAGCGACAAAACTTTCCTTTAACCCCATTCCTCCACTTGAAAATTCAACCCACCTACAGTGTCAAAAACAATTAACCCCGGATCCACAAACCCTTCAAAACGGTGAAATAAAAATGAAAAAACAAATGGGCTAGAGCCAAAACACTAAAATATTTACCTTGAGGATCATGCCTAGCTCTGGACTGAGGTGGACCTAACGAGGTCGAAGGAGATTCCTGGTACCCACGCTTCATTGGGAGCAATGAATTGAAGAAGAATGACACTCACCCACTCTGCCTGCCGGAAGATGCTGCAAGAATCGTTGAAGGATATCAGAGAAACAATCGAAACTGTTCCCAAGTGTTTCTTTTTCTTGCCGAAAACTAAGAGAGAGACTTGGGTGTGGTTTTGCGTAGGGTTGTGTTCCTGTGGGGTATGTTTGATTTGAAGAGAGAAGAGTGGAAGTGAAAGTGAAAGATACGCAAAAAAGCAACAAAATTTTTGGTCCGTGGAAGGATATATAGTGGTATGGTGATGGTGGTGCTGAAGGAATCTGGGTCCTTTGCTGCCCAACACAATGGTATTCGATTGGTGAATGAAATTAATTAGAACCAAACCCTCAAATCAGGGTTAGTTTCATTCTTTAAATATAGAAAATATTAAAAAAATTGAACAGAGTTAAGTATGATTTCAAATTGAACAAATAAACCGTAGCCAATTAAATAAAAATTAGTAATGAAGAAAATACCTAAACAATACAATTTATTAATTTTCTTATTTGTGCAAATTAACAATTTTTTGCTAAAATAGTGTAATTTTATTGAAATTATTAAAATGGGTACAAAATTTAAGAATTAAAATTGATAAACTGTGTTTGGAAATTGCCTTCGTGTACTCTATTTTCATCTTATTTTGTAAAATTAAACAAAAAACATTTTTAAAAAAAGGAAAGTGAAGTTGATATGTGATTGGAAATTGCCTTTGTGGACTCTATTTTCATCATATTTTTGTAAAATTAAAAAAAAAAACATTTAAAAAAAAACTAAAGTGAAGTTGTTATGGAGACGCAGCTTTAATTTGACTATTGTAATAAATTAAAATAATACGAAGAAAAAATATTTAATTTAAATAAATACGAATTTGATTTTATAGTAATAATAGTATAATATTATTAATAATTATAAAATTATTGATATTAATATTAATAATTATAATTAGTAATAATATTCATAATACTGATATGTTATCTAATATCGATAACCTCTTGACTAATCGAAGAAACCTAAAGTCACCTCCAATCGACATATATCTCGATAAAGTAAACTCAATTATTTTAAATAAGGGAGCTATGTGTTACAATCTTGACATGCTTGAGTGTCACGTGTTCTCTAAATAATTAAGCACAATTAAACAGTTATGTTATGCTTAAACACATCTTTACATTGCAATTAGGATGTAGTTGGACTTTTCATAGAGTTCCGTACAGGTATAGCCCCATAAAAACTAATATAAATAGGGAGGTACCCTTAGGTAAAAACACTTTTGAATTAATCATTATAATTGTCTACTTTTGAATACATAAATTACACTGACTTAAGCATCAAAGTGGTTGCAGGTACTTTTGCCAAGACCAAGACTTACCAAGGCAGACCAAGACGGAGATAAAGACTGAAGTCGAGACCCAAAGCAACACGGAGATCAGAAATGATTGGGTGACAAGAGTTCACGTTAGTGGTCCTATAGGGTCATTTCGCCCTTGTAAGAACATTTTGGCGCTCACTGTGAGATTGGAGGAAACCTTTTGATGGATTACATGGTGACCACGTGCAACATGATAAACGATAGATGCCAACTCGAGGAATCCTGAGACAACCACGTGAATCAAATGGAAATGATAATGGACTTGTGGAGGGACATAAATGTAGGTACAATTAGCTCCAGAATGGGGGGATGAATGGAGCTTGAACTCAATTCGTTTTTTATCAACTCAAGATAAAACAGAGATTATAAAAGATGAGGGATAAAGAAAAGTATGCACAAAGATATATATTGGTTCACCCCAAACACTAGGACTACATCCAATCCCCTTAAGCTCCCCATTTAAGAGTCTTAAGTATTATACACCTCTCCAAGTAACAAGTATTCTCCACATCTCCAAATAACAAGTGTTCTCCACCTCTCTACGTAACAAGTATTGAACACCTCTCCAGGCAAACAATCTTAATCTCCCTCTGAGACCAAGACCTCTCAACAACTGAGAAAAACACTCTCGAACAGAGAGCATACAAGGAAAGATCACAGGGTAATCTTCACACAGTGAAGGATTTACAATAAGGTTCACTCCTCAAACTATGAGTGCTCTAAACAACATATATGAAATATTCTCTCTAAAGACTTTATGCACTAAAACAATGAACACTTAATCACTTGTGGTAATCTTGTATGTTGTTATTCTTGTATATTGCTTCTTCATCTTCAAGGTCTTTATATAGGCTTAAATTGTGACCATTGAAGCTTTGATTATTCTCTTGTTCACTTCGACATTAGAAACTTGATATGGAAACATTTGCTCTTGATTGATTCTTTTGCGTCTTGGACTTCAATTGTATTTGAATTCTTTCTTCTTTCAGTCCCAATGTGAATGTTGATTCATTAATATTTTAATCTTTAAGTATCTTCATTTTTTTTTCACTATTCATCATCTTCATCACATCAGACGCTAAATAAAACAAATGTTTCTTTTACTATATTCTCTACACCTTTGAGCATATGAAACAATTGGAATCGTTTCCTTTAAGATTCTGATGTGATCGTTAATCCTTTAATGCATGTGACTGATTCTTCAATCATATCTCTGTCACAATTGCTTCACTATAATTGTCTTGGACGTTGAATATGGAAATAATTGTTTGGTTGTTTATTGTGCGTCTTTGCCATATGTAATTGGCTTTAATGCTCTCTGAAATTCTTTTTTTTTATCTTTGTTGTGGATTTGAACATTGGATATAATCTTGAATCTCATTCTCCACTTGAGTTTTGTTCCATTGACACTGATTATGGAAGGTTCTAACCTGTGTCTTTAATGTTCTTTCTCTTGAATTCTTCTTAAATGTATTTCTCTACTTTTTATCTTCATTATTTACAACATCTTTAAATGTCTTCAATGACTTCTCATGAATTTCGCTATGCAATAACTTCATTATGCTCGTTGGACGTTTAATAAGAAAACTTGTGCACGTTCTCCTCTGCATCTTGATTGTTCCTAACATCACATTTATAAACCTTTGTGATTACTAGTGATATTAATATTTTCAATATGTCAGAGCATATATATAACTAAAGAATAATATCTTAATATCTTAGAAATATCAATACTTTCCATTCTCATATATTAATTCAAACAATATCAATACATTCAAGTTTAGAATAAATCTCTCACAATTTAATTTCTCTTGAATATTCCAAAAAAATGTATTTCGAAAAGCCTTAAAATAATAGGACGCGTGTGTGTTCTATTTTTTGAAATCCTTTTTAGACATAGATTTGGATATCTAATTAAGGATAGGTATGTTTGTGCAAAATATATTTCATTAAGCCTTCAAAATATATTTATTTTGCTCACTTTGTTTCAAAGAATGTTTTCAATATTTGGACAACACAGTTACATGATATATTTGTTGAAGTTCACTTTAAAACATTTTAAATCTTAATTAAAACACTACGTTTTGATGCAAATATTATTTGTATATTTTTAGCTTAATCAAAATGAGTTCATAAAAAATTTGACAAACATTTAAGCACATGTAAACTAAAAGGATTAAGTTTGGAAACTTCTCTGACACTAGATTGTCCAGGGCATGATCATCGTCTTCCACATTCATTTGATCATCGTCTGGTCCGTGTAACACTCATGTTTTTATATGTTCATCTTAGTGTATTGTCCAACGTGTCTGATGCGTTTAACTTTTAGCCCTTATGCATTAGCTTTTGTCTAACACTAGAGTATGACGTTTGGTCTATTAAGTATATTGTAGGCATTGTCTGCTAAAATATGACAAAATAGGTTGTTTGGGTAAAAATTTTAAATTCTAGAATTTTATGAGAGTGATTAAATTACTTAAAATAAAAGAATTTCAAATTCTACATAAAAAATAATAATTTGAAATTCTACATATTTTTCATATTCACGTGTCTTCTCTTCATATTCTCTTCCCAAATCGATTTTGGTTGTGACGTTGTCAACTTGAGTAATATCGAGACGTTGTTGGAAGGATATTTTTTGGTTCATATTAATTAGGATTTCTTTTATTGACATTTTTTCTTTAAATTATTAGGATTTTTGTTGTTGTTATAAACTACTACTATTTCTCGCTCGATATTAGACAATTATTTTTACTAATGTAAGGGAGATATTTTATGGATGCGAACTAATTTTTTCACTACAAAAAATTATTGATTTACCGACGAAAAATTATCAATGAATTTATATTTGTTAGTAATTTTTTAATTACTGATGAATTTTACCGACTATCGATAAAATTCATCAATAATTAAGTGTCAAAATTATCTGTCCAGTAAAATTTATTGGTAAATTCCACAATATTAATATAATTATAAAAATAATAATAATAATAAGATAATAAAAGTAATACTATTAATAATAATAAAAATAATTATGATAATAATAATAATAATTTTCTTAATCTTAATAACAATTTTTGATAATAATAATACTAATAATTATTTTATATAGATATATAACAAAATCAAAATATTAATTTAATAATTTGATGTAATAATAAATATATAAAGGAATTTCCTTCTTTAACTGTTTTTTTTTTAATAAATTATTTCTTAAATTTACTCTTATATCAATATTTATTTTATTTTAAATATTTCAGTTATTTTATTATTTTTCTGAACAGTGATAGAACCGTTTTTATAAGATTAGGTTTTGAAAATTATTTTACGTTTTTAAAAAAAAATTTCTTTAAATTAATATTTGGTGATGAGTATTCTTCACGTCACATTGAAGAAATGAAACGAAATAGAAAGGTTTAATTACCTTTTTCGTCCCTACATTTGGGGGTCAATAATCAATTTAGTATAGTGGTTTTTAAAAATATCAATTTGGTCCCTATATTTTCTTAAATGTATTCAAATCGGTCCTTTCCGTTAAATTTCACCTGACAGCGTCAGCGGTTGCTGATATGACAAAGAGAGAATGCTTATATGGCAGAAAAAGTGCTTATGTGGAAGAGAGAGAAAGTGTTTATGTGGAAGAGAAAGAATGTTTATGTGAAGAGAGAGATAAGATTGAGAGTTATTATTATTATTATTGTTGTTATTATTATTATTATTACTATTGTTACTATTATTATTATTATCATTATTATTATTATTATTACTACTATTATTATTAATAATACTATTATTACTATTATTCTTATTATTATTATTCTTATATTTACTATTATAATATTACTAATAATAATAAAAATAATAATTATAACAAAAAATATAATAATAATAATAGCTACTATAATAATAATAATAGCAATATAAATAAAAATAAAAATAAAAATAATACTAATAATAATAATAAAATTATTATTATAATAATTATAAAAATATTAATAATAATAACAATAAGAATAATAATAATAATATTAATAATAGTAATAATAATAATTATTATAATAATAACAATAATACTAATAATAAAAATATTAATAAGAATAATAATAGTAATAAAATAACAATAATAATATAATAATAATAAGAAATAAGAAGAAGAATAACAATAATAAAAATAATAAAAATAATAGTAAGAATAATAATAATAATAAGAAGAATAATTAATAATAATAATAATAACAATAATAATATTAAAAAAAATATTATTGTTATTAGTATTATTATTATTTATTATTATTCTTTATTATTAGTAGGTTTAATTATCTTATTATTATTCATATTATTATTATAATTATTATTATTGTCATTATTATTATTATTTATTACTATTATTATTATTATAATTATTATTATTACTACTTTTATTATTATAATTATTATTACTATTATTATTATTCTTATTATTATTATATTTATTGTTATAATAATAATAATTATAATAATAATAAAAAAATAATAATCATATCAATAATAATAATAATATTAATAATAATAATAAGAATAATAATAATAATAATAAATCTTAATCATATCTCTCTCTTTCTATAAACATTCTCTCTCTTTCACATAAACACTCTCTCTACCACATAAACATTTTTTCTGCCACATAAGCATTCTCTCTCTGCCACATCAGCAACCACTGTCGCCGTCAGATGAAATTTAACGGAAAGGACTAATTTGAATACGTTTTATAAAATATAGGGACCAAATTTAGTTTTTTAAAAACCACTATACTAAATTGACTATTGACACGAAATGTAGGGACGAATAAGGTAATTAAACTAAATAAAAAAGAACAGTAGTACCTATAGAAGAGGATTGGGACGATTGCAACAGTAGAATTCGATAGAAAGAATCGCGTCCATGCACTTATGGTCTAAAACTACGCCAACAAAACGCTTGCTATGGAGAGAGTGATAGATGAAGCAATTGAAAATGAAGAAAGCGAAAATGGAAATTTGAGAGAGAAAGAGAGAGATACAAGGAGTAATCGTAAGCCCGAAAGTGAGAAAGTAGTGTATGCGTTGGATGAAAATGTCTTCGTAGAACTGCAGAGGAAAATAACCACATCAAATTTATTATTTTATTTAATTATTTTGTAATTACTTAAAAAACAGTTATAACAGTTTTGAAATGATAAAATTAGAAAATGTTACTTAAATTAAAAATTAAGAAAAAAAATAATTTAAAAAAATATTATAAAATTAAGCACTTTTATTTATGTAACAATTTATCATTGAATTTTAATATATTTTAATTTTAATGTTAACCACGATTCATTTGATCTTAAATGATTATACATATTAGTTTTGATTAATGATTATAATTTATAATTTATCTTATGTTGTGTTGGTATGAATATTGTTTAGTATAAAAAAATTTAAAATATATATTAGATAGGTATATATATCTTCCAAAAATATTCTAAACAAAAAATCAAATATTTGCAAATTTATAATATATAACTATGTTTACTGTGTTACAATCACAAAATATATTAATAGATGTACTAAAAAAATTTATTATTTTCAATATAAGTGTCTGAATAATAATATTATTTATTTAATTTTTAATATTAAATATAATTATCTATTTTTATACCTATTCTCCTCTTAACAGCCATTTTATTCTATTCCAATTTTATCCTTATCCTTATATTTTATTTTATTATTTTAAAAATATATGAGAGGAGATATTTGTCATTTGTGACTTCTTTATTTTTAAAAAATAAATTTTAAATTTTAAATTTTAAACTTTAAATTTTAAATTTTAAGTTTTAAATTTTAAATTTTAAATTTAAGTTTTAAGTTTTAAATTTTAAATTTTAAGTTTTAAATTTTAAATTTTAAATTTTAACTTTTAAATTTTAAATTTTAAATTTTAAGTTTTAATTTTTAAATTTTAAATTTTAAATTTTGAGTTTTAAGTTTTAAATTTTAACTTTTAAATTTTAAATTTTAAGTTTTAAGTTTTAAATTTTAAGTTTTAAGTTTTAAATTTTAAATTTTAAATTTTGGAGTAATTGTCAACATAAATTATTAATTCACGTAGTTGTTTTGAAAGAGTCATCTTTTTATCATCTCTTTCAACTTCAAAAAGTAAGCGAGAGTTACTAAAGAAGAAGAAAGTTTCATGCTTAACAAAAAACACTCTTTCATCCTTCTTAGGTATGCACATTCTCTTCTTCACTTTACCCAATTTCTTTGTTACACTTTTTATGATTATATATTATTTATCATTATATTTATTCGTCTCTCATTTCTCCTCTCTTTTCTCTTCAAATTTGTTCTTTTCTTTGCAAATTTGTTTTTTCGTATCTTCGTGCATTTTTTTTTTCATCTTTTCTTCATTCTCCCTAGGTGTGTTTTCATGTCAATATTATGCGAGTACACATTTGAATATTTTGTGTAAGTTTTTGTTTTTTTGAACTTTTACTGATTTTTTTTCATAGAAAGAGTGAGAGAGAGAAAATCTAAAGCAAGAGAGAAAATAATGAAGATCATACAACATTGTTGGTGCTTACATGCACAGGTGAAGGTTATGATCCCATGGTTCTCGCGAATGCTTCTGATAATGAAGATCACTTCGGCTACTTCCAACACCACATCGTCAAGGAGTTCATCATCTTTGTTGATCGTACTATCGCCAAACGCACCCTCAAGACCAACATTAATTTGTACAACACGAAGGTTCTTTTCCTTTAAATTTTGTTTCTTAGGGTTTCTTTCTTTTACGCTCTTTGCTCCCTTTGATAATAATAGAAATCGTAATTTAAAAATTTTGAAAATTTTAAAATTTTGAGAATTTTAAAATTTTAAAATTTTGAAAATTTTAAATTATAAATTTTTCGAAATTTGAAGTGTTTTGAAAAGGCTTTAGGGTTTGAAAATTTGAAAATTTAAAAATTTAAAAATTTGAAAAAAAAAAGAAATAACGCAATGCTCATAATAATGAAATAAAATCAAATATTGATATAAGGATAAAATATTAAAAAAATTGAGGAAATTTAAAGAGGAGAAAATTTGAAAATTTTGAAAATTTTAAGTTTTTCAAAATTTGAAGTGTTTCAAAAAGACTTTAGGGTTTGAAAATTTGAGAAATTTAAAATTTTGAAAAAAATAAGAAATGACGCAATACCCATAATAATGAAATAAAATCAAATATTGATATAAGAATAAAATAAGAAAAAAATTGAGGGAAGTTAAAAAGGAGAATTCCCTTTATATATAAGTATATATATATATATAGGTATATATATATATATAGGTATATATATATATATAGGTATATATATATATAGGTATATATATATATATATATATATATATATATATATATTTTAAAATATGCTAAAACATAATTGATTATGTTAGGGGCTTGCCCAATTGGATAAGGGAGGGGGATCTTTGACGACTTTTTAGTACACGGGGAACCTTGTTTAAGAAATCTAGCCAACCTTCCCTTGACCTCCTCCGCTTCCACCTTGCACTGCTTGTGCTTACCCTGTCTAGAATCCGACTCCCCATCGTCAGCGCCAAGATCCCATCTTTGTCCGACCACCTAACGTCGATCAAGAACATCAAGCTCACCCAAACCCCAGTCTACGACAACGACTTTCTTCTAGTTTATTGCATTGACTTGTTCTTCGACCATGGCTTTCTGTTTATGAATCGAAGACTTATTTCCTCTAACTACATTGCCAATGCCTTCGATTCCTTCCACCAAGCGATTCAAACCCTAAAAACTGGAGTATCCACCAACTTTTATCACCAAGTCATCTATTGGGGCCAACACTGCAATTCCGTTATGCTCAGCGACTCCTAAAAGTTGCATTCCTAAGAACACAGCCATGGCGGAGTACCCACCGGCTTTTAAGGTTTGAATAGCTTGGTGGAAGGAATCAAAGGTACTGGCCATCTGGTTCGAAGAAATAAGTCTTTGATTCATAAACGGAAAGACGTAGTCGAAGAACTTGTCAACGCTATAAATTAAAAGAAAGTCGTCGTCGTAGACTGGAAGTTGGGTGAGCTTAATATTCTTGATCGATGTTAGGTGGTTGGATGAAGATGGGATCTTGGCGCCGACGATGAGGAGTCAGAGATTGGACAGGGTGAGGGGGAGCGATGCGAGGTGGAAGCGGAGGAGGTCAAGGAAGGGTTGACCAGATTTCTTGAACAAGGCTCCCCATGTACTGAAAAGCTGCCGAAGATCCCCCTCCCTTACCCAATTGGGCAAGCCCCTAACATACAAATTATTTCCAAAATTCCTAGCTTCAATAGAATCTTGACTCCTATAAGGAACAAACTAACCATCACTGTAAAGAACATTTTTTAACTCAATAAATTTATTTGTGATAAACGTATAAATATATAATTTTATAATAATAATCGAATCTTTTTAGTAATAATATTTATCAATATTTTTACCTTTAATATTTTCATAACAAATTTAATAATTGAAGTAAATTTAGGTTAATAATAATAACTTTATAAAATAATTTAAATTAATGACAGAAAAATTACTAATTTTTTTATTTAAGTATAAATTCAAAATTCTTGAAGTATATCAAAATTCTTATTTTTAATCTTTAATTGAACGTTTTATTCTTTTTATTTGATATATACATCTATACTTATATATAAAAGGGATTCTCTTCTTCAACTTCCTTAATTCTTTTTTCTATTTTATCCTTATATAAATATTTGATTTTATTTCATTATTATGGGCATTGACGTCATTTTTTATTTTTTCAAAATTTTTTAATTTTTCAAAATTTTAAATTTTCAAAATTTTTAAATATATTAGGTAAAAAATTGAAAACAAAATTTTTATTTGAAATATTTTATGAAAAATGTATGTAAGAATAGTTTTCAAATGGATTAAGAAGCTGTCTTTAATCCCTATTGGATCCGAATATCCTCGCCACGCATCATAAACCCACGTACCCACTCTACTTCCCACTTTCTTTTTTGTACCCTACTTCCCATTTTCTTTTCTCTTTCCTTTCCTTTTTCATGTAAAAGCATATTTTCATTCTCACTTCTCTTTTCTTTCTATGTTTTGATTAATCTTTGTGGAACCCTAATTTGACCTTTATCTTATGAAATTGTAATTGAAGTTTGTGAGTAAATGGAGGGGAAGGACTTAACAAAAGGAGTTATGGACACCATCATAACAATTGGTAATTCTCTTTATGTGCATTTCAATTTGTGAAACACTAATTTGACATTTTTCTTATGAAATTGTGATTGAAACATGTGACTAGAGGTATAAGAAGGACTCAACAAGAGGAGGCAGAGGGTAAGTGATGAAAGTCCTTAATCATAAGATGTTTTCTAGAAATGGATTTAAATAAAATCATACAGAACATGATTAAAATATCTGAAAAGTTACTTCCAATCTAATTTACTTATTCACAATATTCAAATAGGGAAAAACTCAGTTAGAAGAACGTAGAAATAGGAAGAATGTAGAAAGAGGAAGACACTGAACCCCAATGCACTATTTCCTATGCGTGTTCCTACCATTGTTATGCTTACCCCCTAAGCGCAAGGTTCCAATGCAAAGGTGTTGGGTTGGGCTCACTTCCTAAAGCGCAAGGTTCCAATGTAAAGGTGTTGGGTTGGGCTCACTTCCTATGTGGAGGCCCAATCTAATTTTTAATCACCTTTAGCGTTTTTCCTGAAGAGAGAGAGTGACAGTCGTCAACAGAGACAGAGAGAGAAAAGAAAAAGATAGAAAAATTTCGTCCAATAACTTTCAACTGCCGCCGACACTTTGTTCATCGTTGAATTGGGCTGAAATTTTGTCAGCAGGTTCATACTTTGTGTGAATTCAATTTGACCGTTCGGATCTTGCAGAAGTGGTTTGAGCAGAGAGAAATTCATCTCACATTACAGCAGCGTTTTCAGCGTTTCTATTGAGAACAAATTTTTTCGGATTGTTGCTGCTGTTTCGTCCACCGTTGGATTGGGCTGATATTTTGTCAGCAGGTTCATACCTCGTGGTGCTTCAATTGGACCGTTCGGATTGTTCAAAAGTCACCGGAACAATGACATATAGGCCACGTACGGTAGCTACAGTTTTGGGAATTTTTCAAGTTTCTTGTTCTTTGTCTCATCTCTATTGTATTGCTATTTGGCTGATTATTGAGCACAATTTGTGTTGTTTTGAGACTCTTTTGTAACCATAACATTGATCATAGTGGAGTTTGATTGACTAGCTTGTGCCCGTGGTTTTTACTTCTCACATTGAGAAGGTTTTCCACGTTAAAAATTTTTGTGTCTTCCTGAAGTGTGTTTTCGTTGCTGCCATTATTTGTTATTGCTCCTAACAGATTCTTGCTAGTTGGGGAAATTATTATCTGCTGCTTATTGCTCTTGTTGATTGTGTTGAATTTTCCATCAGAGTGGTATCAGAGCTCCTTGGTTGGGGCTATTTGACTATTTGAATGATTGACGCAAATACAAATAAGATGATCTGTTTGAACGGCGCTAACTATCACTTATGGAAGGGAAAAATGAAGGATTTGTTATTTGTGAAAAAATTGCATCTTCCTGTGTTTGCTACTGAAAAGCTAGAAGACAAGACTGGTGAGGAATGGAAGTTTGAGCATCAACAGGTTTGTGGTTTTATTCGTCAGTTTTGAAGATAATGTTTATAATCACATTGCTAATGAGGAAGATGCAAAATCCTTGTGGAAGAAGATTGAGACTTTGTATGCTTCTAGTACAAGAAACAATAAATTATATTTGTTGAATTCCTTGATGAATTTGAGGTACAAGGAGGGGATTTCTATTTCAGATCACTTAAATGATTTTCAAGGGCTCCGAGATCAATTGTCACAAATGGGCATCAAATTTGATGATGAAGTGTTGGGATTATGGCTACTGAATACTCTACCAGATTCTTGGGAAGCATTTTGGGTTTCAATTACAAACTCATCTCCTGATGGTGTTGTCTCCTTGGAAAATGTCAAGACTAGTGTACTTAATCAGGAGATGAGAAGGAAGACTCATGGTACTTCATCTCATTCCGAGGTACTTGTCACTGAAAATAGGGGGAGAAGTTAGAAAAAGGAACCGAAAGAGAGTAGACAGAACAACAAAAGTAAGTCCAAGTCTAGATACAAAAACGTGGAGTGTCATTATTGTCACAAAACAGGGCACATTCAAAGAAACTGTTTTCTTTGGAAAAAGGAGAACAAAGATAAGAAAGGGAAGCAGAAGGAGAAACATCATGACAATGATGATCGTGTTACTACTTCTATTTGTGATGATGATCTTATTATTCTCCGTGACCATGATTCAATTAATCTTGTATCAAATGACAGCATGTGGATAATTGGCAATGGTGCTACATTGCATGTTACACCAAGGAAGGAGTTCTTCACATCTTACACTTCTGGTGATTTTGGAGTGTTGAAGATGGGTAATGATGGTGTGTCTAAGGTAGTTGGTATTGGTGATGTTTGCTTGCAAACCAATATGGGAATGCATTTGTTGCTTAGAGGAGTCAAACATGCCCTAGATATTCGCTTTAATTTGATTTCTGTGCAGATGCTTGATGATAATGGTTATGAAAATCACTTTGGTTCAGGAAAGTGGAAACTCTCTAGAGGTAATCTAATTGTGGCCAAAGGGGAGAGAATTAGTATACTGTATTGGATAAAAGCATTGGTTGCTAAAGACAGTGTGAACGCCATGGATGTGGATGCTTCTTTGTGGCACCGAAGGCTTAGTCATATCAGTGAGAAGGGGCTGAATTGTTTAGCTAAAAAGGATGTGCTTCCGGGATTAAAGAGTGTAGAGTTGGAGAAATATTCTCATTGCTTGGCTGCTAAGCAGACCATAGTATCCTTCAAGAAGCATCCTCCCTCAAAGAAGTCAGAGTTGCTTGAATTGGTGCATTCTGATGTTTGTGGCCCATTAAAGGTAAAGTCATTTAGTGGTACACTTTATTTTGTTACCTTTATTGATGATTGTTCCAAGAAGCTTTGGGTTTATGTTTTGAAGACAAAGAAACAAGTTCTAGAAAAATTCAAAGAATTTCATGTTTTGGTTGAGAGATAGTCAGACAAGAAGCTGAAATGCATTCGTACTGACAATGGTGGTGAGTATTGTGGACCGTTCGATGTTTACTGCAAGCAACACGGTATCAGACATGAAAAGACTCCTCCTAAAACTCCTCAGCTAAATGGTTTAGCAGAAAGAATGAATAAGACAATGATAGAAAGAGGCCTAAGCATTTTTGGGGATGAGGCATTGTACACTACGGTGCATGTTATTAATTTGAGTCCTGCAGTTGCTTTGAATGGTGAGGTGCCAGACAAGATTTGGTTTGGCAATAATGTCAAGTATGATCATTTGCGAGTCTTTGGTTGTAAAGCATATGTGCATGTTCCAAAGGATGAGAGATCCAAGTTGGATGCGAAGACAAGGTAGTGCATCTTTATTGGTTATGGCCAGGATGAATTTGGCTACAAGTTCTTTGATCCTGTTGAGAGGAAGTCAATTAGAAGTCGTGATGTGAAGTTCATGGAAGATCAAACCATTGAAGATATTGACAAGATAGAGAAGACGACATCTGAGATAGATAATAGATTGTCTAATGTTGATCCAGTTCGAATGCCTCTACGTGATCTGGATATTATTGAGAATAATGTTCAGAATGATGAGCAACATGATGATGTTGATGATCAACAACTTGGAGATGATTTTGATGTTCCTATTGATGAAGTTGACGAGGAACATGGGATGTCACAAGATGAAGATCTTGGTGATGCTTCTGAACCACCTCAAGTTCAAATTCGAAGGTCTAATAGGCAGAGGGAACCATCTACCAGGTATCCTTCTGATGACTATGTTACCTTGACAGATGAAGGAGAACCTGAGTGTTATCTTGAGGCCACAGAGAGTGAAGAAAAGAAAAAGTGGTTAGATGCAATGCAAGATGAAATAAAGTCTTTGTGTGATAATCACACTTTTGACTTGGTGAAATTGCCAAAAGGCAAGAAGGCTCTAGAAAACAGGTGGATTTACAAGGTAAAGCAAGAAAGCAATTCTACATCTCCAAGATATAAAGCCAGATTGGTGGTGAAAGGTTTTAGACAGAGAAAAAACATTGATTTCAATGAGATTTTTTCTCCTGTGGTGAAAATGTCATCCATTAGAATTGTGCTGAGTTTGGCTGCTACTCTTGATTTAGAGATAGAGCAAATGGATGTTAAAACTACTTTTCTTCATGGTGATTTGGAGGAAGAGATTTACATGAAGCAACCTGATGGTTTTCTTATTAAAGGCAAGGAAGATCATGTGTGTAGGCTGAGGAAAAGTCTATATGGCTTGAAGCAGGATCTACATCAATGGTACAAGAAGTTTAAGTCTGTTATGTGTGAGCATGGCTACAATAAGACTACTTCTGATCATTGTGTCTTTGTTAAAAGGTTTGCTAATAATGATTTCATTATCTTGTTGTTGTATGTTGACGACATGCTTATTGTTGGAAAAGATATTTCCATGATCAACAGGTTGAAGAAGCAATTGAGTGAGTCATTTGCTATGAAAGACATGGGAGCTGCTAAGCAAATTCTTGGTATAAGAATCATGCGTGATAGGCAAGAGAAGAAGCTTTGGTTGTCACAGGAGCACTATGTTAAAAGAGAGTGCTACAGAGGTTCCAGATGGAAAATGCTAAGGCGATAAGCACTCCTCTTGCTACTCATTTTAAATTGAGTGCAAAACAAAGTCCTTCTAATGAAACTGAAAAATCAGATATGCAACGGGTTCCTTATGCATCTGCTGTGGGTAGTTTAATGTATGCAATGGTGTGGACAGGACCTGATATTGCACATGTTGTTGGTATTGTTAGTAGATTTTTGTCTAATCAAGGTAGAGAGCATTGGAATGCTGTGAAATGGATTTTAAGGTATCTTCGTGGTATTACTTGTTTGAAGCTTTGTTTTGGAGGTGATAAGCCTACCCTTGTAGGCTATACTGATTCTGATATGGGCGAAGACATAGATACTAGAAGGTCTACCTCATGCTACGTGATTAAATTTGCAGGGGGAGTTGTAGCATGGCGATCTAGATTGCAGAAGTGTGTTGCATTGTCCACTACTGAGGCAAAGTTCATTGCCATTGCAGAAGCATGCAAGGAGTTGCTTTGGGTGAAGAAACTCCTGCAAGAGCTTAGTTTTGTTCAAGACAAGTACTTGCTATTTTGTGATAGTCAAAGTGTCATTCATCTCGGTAAGAATTCAACTTTTCATTCTAGGTCTAAGCACATTGATGTGAGGTATCATTGGATACATAATGCTTTGGAAGCTAGGTTATTGGAGTTGGCAAAAGTTCATACAGACGATAATTGTGCTTATATGATGACTAAGATACTACTGAGAAGCAAGTTTGAAACTTATTGTGAGATTGTCGGTTTGTCGATCATCTCCACATAGTTGTGAGGGGGAGATTTTTTGGGTTGGGCTCACTTCCTATGTGGAGGCCCAATCTAATTTTTAATCACCTTTAGGATTTTTCCTGAAGAGAGAGAGTGACAGTCGTCAACAGAGACAGAGAGAGAAAAAGAGAGAGAAAAGAAAAAGATAGAAAAATTTTGTCCAGTAACTTCCAGCTACCGCCAATACTTTGTTCATCGTTGAATTGGGCTGAAATTTTGTCAGCAGGTTCATACTTTGTGTGAATTCAATCTGACCGTTCGGATCTCGCAGAAGTGGTTTGAGCAGAGAGAAATTCATCTCACATTACAGTAGTGTTTTTAGCATTTCTATTGAGAATGAATTTTTTTGGATTGCTGCTGCTGTTTCGTCCACCATTGGATCGGGCTGAAATTTTTTCAGCAGGTTCATACCTCATGGTGCTTCAATTGCACCATTCGGATTGTTCAAAAGTCACCGGAACAATGACATATAGGCCACGTACGGTAGCTGCAGTTTTGAGAATTTTTCAGGTTTCTTGTTCTTTGTCTCATCTCTATTGTATTGCTATTTGGCTGGTTATTGAGCACAATTTGTGTTGTTTTGAGACTCTTTTGTAACCATAACATTGATCATAGTAGAGTTTGATTGACTGGCTTGTGTCCGTGGTTTTTACTTCTCACATTGAGAAGGTTTTCCACGTTAAAAATTTCTGTGTCTTCCTGAAGTGTGTTTTTGTTGTTGCCATTATTTTTTATTGTTCCTCACAGATTCTTGCTAGCTGGGGAAATTATTATCCGTTGCTTATTGCTCTTGTTGAGATATTATTTTTATTGTGTTGAATTTCCCATCAACATTCTTAAGAACGGTGTGTAATATGGATTTAGTGTGTGTTGCATCCTCGAAAAAAAGTTGCATGTGCTTCTACATCCACTAGAGAGTGTAGGAAAAGGTTCATGGTTTTTTTTTTTTTGTGAATAGAAAAAAAAATGGTTCATTTTGGGATTTGATTGGGAGGGTTAAGAATAAAGGGGTGGTGGTGATGGAGGATGTGGAAGGGAAGTAGTTGACAGTGGTGGTAAAGGATAGAAACAATTTGAGTAAGTCTTTCTGCAGGTCCAAGGCAAAGAAAAGAGAAGTATATTTCATTATATTTTCTTCTTTTGTATATAATATTTTTCTTGATTAATGTTGATTAAATCAATGATGAATTTTTAGTTTATTGCTTAATGATGTCAAATGTGTTATAATGGTAAAAATAAAAAATACGGATAAACAAGTTGCGTTCCTGCTAGTAATAATAATGATAATAACAACAACAAAATAATAATAATAAATATAATTATAATAATCATTACAATATTAACATTAATAATAATTTATGATAATTGTAATGTTAATAATTTATTTTATATTAATATTTTTTAAAAATAAAAATATTAATTTAATAATTTGTAATAATAATAATAAAGATAATAATAATGAAGAAAATAATAATATTATAATAACAGTAATAATAATAATTATTATTATAATAAAAAAATATTATCATAATAAATATAATAATAATATTGTTATTAATAGTAATATTGATAATAGAAGTAATATTAATAATAATAGTAGTAATAATGTTAATATTAATAATAATATAAATATTAATAATAGTAATAATAATAATATTTATAATAATATTAATATTAGTAATAATATTAATAATAATAAGAATAATATTAATAATAATAATATTAATAATAATATTAGTAATAATAATAATATTAATAATAATAATACTCATAAGATAATTAAATTGCCTTTATACTTTATAGTTACCATTCTCTCATGTACTCAATCAATTTGAGTTTAAATCTGGTATTCAAATAAATAGTGTATTCAAACAAGACAATTAAAATTCATTAGAATTGAATTATTCAAACAAAACACTTGAAAAATTAAAAAATTTGTAATGAATTCAAATCATACATTTAAATTTAAATGTCTAAAAAAAATTAAATTCAATATATTTGAATGTCAAAAAATTTAGAGTTTCCTTTCCAAACAAAGTAAAAAAAAAAAAAAAAAACCTTTAGTAGACACAAGCAATGTTATGAAACTCGTAATTTGGAAGAGGATCAGAAAGGGAATGAAAACTCTAATCCAAGGATCATAATTCGACTTAGAAGAGTTACTACTATACATAATATAATTAAAAATATATTTATAATTCATAAAATTGTCCAAATACATAACATGACTAAAAATAGATACATGATAATGTTTAATACAGATAAACTACTTAAGAAAATCATTAAATCATTCGTATTAATCATAGGATAATCATCTTTCTCTTCCAAATGATCTTCATTTTCATTATCATCAATTGAAGGAACCTCCAAATCATTATCATCAATTGGAGGTGCGAGCAGTGGCGATGAATCGTGAGCAAAGGCACCAGCAGTAGCTGCGGTGGTGCGAGCTACATAGGGTTTTTGAAATTAGGGTTTCATTAGGTTTTCTGATGACAAAGAGTTTTAGGCTGGGTCTTGTTTTCAAATATGTTTTGTTTTTTTTTCTTAATGGGTCGAGTCACGGATCGGAGAGCTCAAAGATCCTCTGATTCGGTCCATGACTCTCTGGATCACTCCAATCCTATCTATAATTCAACACGTTTTCCTTCCAAAAAATCGTAAAATTGTAGGATTGACGATCTAGATCGCGATTTTGATAACATTGAACACAAGTCTTTTTTTTATAGCAATTGAAGAAAAGAAAGAAAGAAAAGTCCACCTATTTAGTACTTATTCATCTTTGAATCAATTAGCAACATATTCTAGTAACTTGATATAATCACATGTTCACTTCATTGAACCAACTATTACCTTCAATCATGGAATCAATATTTGTTTTCTACTCACCAGAAGACTTGAATCTTAAAAATAGGAAGTTTAACACCCAGTCATCACTTGATTGTTTGCCGCATTAGCATTTTTCACTCTTTTCTTGCATGTGATTTTCATTAATTAATTTCCGAAGAACTTTACAACTACAAAATGCTTTTCATGTTCATGACAACAATTCAAATTTCACTACTCCTTTCTGTCTCTATTCTGAGTATGTTTTTGAACCATTTCATAGAATCTTTTGGTATTCTAGTAAGATTATTCTTGAAATCCACATAGTAGAGTCCAAACCGTACAGTGTATCCCATGTTCCACTCCCAGTTGTCAAGCAATGACCATACAAAGTAACCTCGTACATTGCAATCATCTTCCCTGTATTGAATTCATTTTATGTCAGAATTATAAGCAGGAACTCAAGAACTTCCAATAGTTTACCTTATAGCAGCAGATAGGTTTGAGAGATAGTCTCTATGGTATCTTATCCTCTTGTCATCTTTTAAGGCCTTCTGTAAGGTCATAAAGGGTTGGCTTGGGTCATCCATTCCTGCCATCACAAATCTAATGGATATAAAAAAATTTACGATTGTTGAGAATTGAGATTAGATTAGTTAGATTTCATAAAAATGTCTTGTCATATTTTAGAATATCTTATTATTGTTCTCCAATATTAGCTTTTGTGTTTCCTCTTTATCCCTCAAGATCACTTACCCAATTTCTTCATCTCTTATCATAAGTTTAGTATTATAGGCTTTATGAATCTTCAAATATACCAATACATTTTTTTTTATTAAAACTCATGTTATGCAACACATCACATGAAAAAAAGAAAAACAAACATAGGACAAGAGTAAATCCATACAAAGCAAAATAAAAAAATAAAGAAATACTCAAGTGAAACTTAAACAACTACACTGAGAATTTAAATCAAAACAGAAAATAAAAATAAGAAGAGAAACAAAATAACATTATCTTAAGTAAAGCTCCCAAAATAAAACTCGGTGAAAATTAAACACACCATTATTTTTTTTTTCTTTTTTCTATTGACTTTTACTCCAGAAGAATGTGCCGATATCTTTGAGTTTCATTTTGTTTTATTAATTTAGTGATTCATTTTGTTTTATCCTTTTTTTTTTCAACTGTCTAGAACTATATAGTTTGGATAGTTTACCAACCATAAAACCACTCAGTACTCACCATTCTCTGTTATAATTACTGGTGTGTCCCCATATTTGTCTTTCACATGTTTTACCAACTTTCGGATACCCCATGGGACAATGTGCAACCAACTTGAAGCTGCCTGAAAAAAGAGACTTACTGATTTAGCATGAAGTGTACTGAGTTAAAGCACATTGTAGCCTGAGGCTATATTTGGATTCATAGTTAGGAATAGAATGAAATGCAGTAGTAAAGTAAAATAGAATAGACTTAAATGAAGAAAAAAAATTGTGAATATCATTCCATTCAACTGTCATATTTTAGTTCATTTTATCTTTTTCCAATAACTAAACTCTGCATTCTGAGCATACCTTTTCTCCAATTGCAGCTCCTCTTCGGTATGCTAGGATGAAGAACAAGAGCAAATATCAGAAACTTCCAATGAACTTCAGTTATGCTTGTTTTAGGCAAAGAAGAGTTAAAAAATGGGATCACAATTAGCATTAATAGCTTAATTACCTGTTGTAATAACAGCAGCATCAGAAACAGCATCTTGCATAACCAGTTTATGAATCCTAGTCCTATCGTTACGAGTATATACTGAGGTGTAATGATTTATGCCAATAAAATCCAAAGATCCCACAAGAAACTTTGAGTTTGCATAAGAAATCTCTGGTAATCTCTCACCTACAAGTTTCTTCATTGAGAGAGGGTATTTTCCAAAGAAAAGTGGATCAAGGAACCTGATACACATTGGTGTTTGTGGAAGATGAGTTCTTAGTTGTTTTCACTAAGCTCTATAATATTTTTTGATAATCATTATGCTACACAAAAGGTTACCATCCAAGTGAGAAGTCCATAGCTCTTAATGCTGCATCTTTGTCTTCATCAAGTTCTGTTATTGGTTCATACCAAATAACATCTAGTGCTATTCCTATTTCACCTACTTGTTGTTCCTGAATTCTCCATCCAAATAAAAATAAATAAATTATAATTGACATTTTTAGCTTTTCTGTAGACTCTTTAATGATAATATTATCAAGTAAACATGCACCATGATATCTAAATTTCACTCATACTTGGTAGGAAAGATTGCATTTCTCTCTAATGATGTTATATTACATAATCTCATCTCTCCTGATTTTAAAATAAACATTCAAATCTATTATATTTTTAATAAAATAATATTTATTCTCTAATTTTTAAATAAACATGTATATTCTCATATTCTAATAAATGATATTCTCTTTTATACTTTTTAATAAAATGATATCTATTTTTCTTATCTTATTTACAAACATCATATTAACTAAAAGTTAAATAAAAAATAAAAAATTAAAAGTTAAAATATAAAAATACATCTTTGATTTTACTCATCTTGCAAAATATAATTTTGTAAAGCTAGCTATTAAAGTGAAAGTTTTGTAAAATGAAGGACTATAATGAAACTAACTTACAATCTTAAGAATCTGATAAGAGTTTTAGTTTATTTTTTGAAAAAACAAATATATATTTTGTATGACTAGTGTGAGAAGGATCTGTTTGGAACCTTGAAATGTAGTTGGTAGCTTCTGTATGCAGCAGCATGAGATAAGAGAATGTTATGAGCAACAATATATGGCTCAGTGGATGATTTTCCCTTCTTGCATAGAAGACGACCTAACAGGGAACATCTTCCTGGTGCTTGAATGCCTAAATCATAACCATGGAGTGCAAAGTTATGAGGCTCATTGAAGGTAATCCAGTGCTTAACTCTGTCTCCAAAAGCTTTGAAGCATGTATATGCGTAATGCTCAAAATCTTTTCTGTAAGCAAACAGAGGTGAATGTGAAATTCAACTATACATTTCAAAACATTAAAACAAATACAGATATGAATAAATTGCTCTATATATACCCTCTCAGAAAAAAAAATCATTAAGTAACATTAATTTATACAATTAAATACATAATAAGGTCAATAAATTCTCGTTAACATAAATTCTAAATGATTTTGATATAATATTAAAAAATTAATTTTAAGTTTATTCAATTTAACAAAATTCACTTATAAAATAAAATTTGTCCCTATTTAAATAGTATAAAAATTTCTAATCGATGTTATAATATTTCCTTCTTGTCATATGACAAAAGTGTTGTCATATGACAAAAGTGTTAGCAAGAAAGTTTATTTAAAAAGACCTAATTTCTTACATGATTTGTGTGCTTAACCATCCTTCATATTCATCTTCAAGCATTTGTGGAAGATCCCAATGGTATAGTGTCACAAAAGGCTGAATTCCTGATTGGAAAAAAGAGCTAAAACTTCAATGTTATTTTCCTTTATATGTTTGAAGATCAAATTCCCAAATAAATTATTGAGTAACCTTTTTCAAGCAAAGCATCAATGAGGCTGTTGTAATATGTGATTCCCTCTTTATTGGGTTCCCCTGTTCCATCTGTTCACAAATTTAGTTAGCATTTGGACCAAACTACACAAAAACTAAATGGTTTTGAAAAAAATAACTTACTAGGGAAAATTCTCGTCCACGATATGGAAAATCTGTAAGAATCCATTCCCAAATCCTTCATCAAGTTTACATCATTCTGTATGCAATGGAATTCATCAATGTGAAACTTTCTTTCCACTCATTCGAAATTATCAGAGAGATGAAAAAATAACAGTTTAATTTACTGCCTAATAAAAGTCTATAATTTATCAAAAACATTTAATATGAATGTAAGTAAATTTAATCTTCAGAAGTAAAATCTTGGGTTTAAATATTTTTAAATAGAAAGAAAAATATAGTTGAAAGTAGAAGTTCTTGCAAAGATTAATAATGGATAAAGAGGTGGGGAATGTTCTTTACCAATAACATAATATAAATAAATAAAAGTCTATACTTTTTTTATATTATCAATAAATTTAACAAAGTTAAAAGAAAAAAAAAACCGAAGTCACATCAACATATAAATAACAGATTTATAAAAGAATAAGTGGATTAACATAGTAGTGGTGCGTTATAATGTATTATAATATAGTAAAAAGATCTCTTGCAACACTTTACACGCTTTGGAACTTTATGTCATGTGTTACTTTTACGCTGATTTTTTATTCTTCGAGGTTGGTGAAACGTTGTCATCTTCATAAGCATGGCGGTGATCCTTCGAATTCTTTACCATTTTCACAATATTATATTTTAGCCATTTTAAAATACGAAAATGTCACTTTGATATTTTTAATCTGTAATTATGATGCAAGATAATATAGTCTTAATTTTTTTTTTATTTCTTTAAATAAGATTCAAATTTTAACAGAAAATTATTATTTTTAGTTATAATACAGAATTATCAACATGAACAATGACCACATGCAGGAAGAGGGTAGAGAAAGAAAATTGAAGCAATTAATGTGAGTAGAGTGAAGTTGAAGTGTGTCTTCTTAGTTCACCTGAAATCGGTGGTATTGATCCACTGCCATGTCCGCATTACTGAAATCCACAATTCTCCCTACCATCGTAATCAACAAGAAATCAGAAACTTCAACTTCAAACCTTCCTTTTATTCATTTTATTCTGATGTGTTTGTATTTTCTACAGTTCCAAATTTCATCACTACCTGGAATCCTTGAGAAAGTATCCCATATGCTATCTCCTTTGTTTCCTTCATCAGCAGCTCCCTCAAACTGTGACATACAACAGTTACCTTCTTTGTTACATTTCAATCTGAATTTGAGATCAACTCATGCAATAAAAGTTTGTATTAAGGTTACTGAGATGAAACTAGAGTTCAAAAACCATAAAAAAAATGTAAATGTTTGTATAACTTTGTGTAAGTTCTGTGAGTTGACTAATAGAAGGAAAACTGAATGCATACCTGGTGAGCTGAAGAAGCAGTTCCAAATATAAACCCCTTTGGAAAATCTGCTCTGCTTATTGATTCTGCTTTCACAAGGAGTTGGACTGTTGTGAGGAAAAGAGTTAGAGAAAAAACAATAACCCTCATGATGGTTGTTGATGTTGAAAAGTTTTCTCTACTTGGATAATGAATCTTTTGTGGTTAGAGTGTAGAATGCTTTGGTTATATTTATATACAGAAAAAATGTGGCTATCTTTTTTGAAAGGGTGAAGGTTGTGGCAGAAGAAGAAATAGACTAAAGAGGGTGAGTTTCCTTAGAAACTTGGCACATGTTAGGTATGATTAATTCCCAAATTTTTTTTCTTGGTGTTCAACTTCTCTGAGGGACCATGGTCGTGAATCAGACGCAGGTTAACCCCAAGTGAATTGGGATGTGATCGTTGCCATGGAGTATTTGATTAGCAAGAGATTCTTCTATATTCTTCTTATAGCAAAATTGTGTTGTGTGTGGAGATGAAAAAGGGTGTCTTCAAATGTTGATGAGGAAACTTGAACCTGAGGGAACGATGCAGTGTGCGTGAATAATAGGTTACAGTTGCGGGGAAGAGATTATTACTTGTGTTGTTTTCTTAATGCCACACTCAATGTCCTTTCCCTTTTTATACTTCTCCATTTCTTCAGTAAGTTTATGTTATTGGGGTGAGTGGGTAAGTATTTCAACCAAACACTGAATTTGGCCATAATTATCTTAATTCATTTTCTTGTGGTCAAGTTCATCTCGTGTCTTTCTCTAATCCACTTCTCTTCCCGCAATGTTATGAAGTTTTTGAGAAAAAAAAAAACTAAAACATTATTCGAACACCCTGGTATTAAGTGATTTAAATAAGTAAACTTTAAACTAATTTAATCTTATAAAAAAATAATTTTTAAATTAAAATTTATACTCATTTATATATATTTTTTAAATATTTTTTATTTTAGTCAATTTCTAATACTCTTATAGGTTAAAAATTTTATAACGATATAATAATGAATGATATAATTAATTCAATATATTTTAATTATAATAGAATTTAAATAATTTTAATACTATATTAAAAAATAAATTTTAAATTTAACTTAATTTTTATAAAATATATTTTTTTAAGAAGAATGTATTAAACATCTTTGTCACACTTTATGAAATTTATGTCATAATTTTCCATTTATTATATGGTTCGGGAAAAAAAGTAACGGTGTGACGTTGCACCTTTTTTTTACATGCACATTCTATATGCTTCAGTAAAACTCGCCAATTTTCTATTTTTCTTTTCCTGTTATGCTGCATTCCTTATTGTAATTATACTTTCATTCTCTTTTTATTCTTTCTCTTTGTTGGAATTAAATAGGTTATTAGGTGTTCAAGAATGTTTTTTTTTTCAAAAATTAGTGTACAACCCATTGAATATTTTAATTGTTAAAATTTAAATATATGCATATACTATTTTCATTTACAAAAAGAAAACAGCACTTTGGCCTACTATCTGTAGGTTTTTCAACGGAGTTGGAATTGAAATTAATGCAATGTTTCTTTTTAGTCATGCACTTGATGCAAGATGTTTGTATCAAGATTTTTGGAGGCAAGTGCCTAGACGGATAAGTGAATTAGAGGATTTTTCATTTCTCTTAAATTTTCAAAGATAAGAAATGATATCCACATAGATATAACCATTTTACACAAGTGTCCTGTTAATTTTAATTTTGGAATCAATTCTGGTTCAAGCATAACTCAAAACAATCGATTTTGCTCTCTTTGATACCATTAAAAATTGATTATCCTTACATTTGAACTGTATAAAAAATAGATTTTCTTACTGTGTTTTTGTGTGTTTTTTGTTAGTGTTTTTAATTTTTAAAATTTGTATTTATATTTTTCCTTACTTTTTAAGTTAGATCTTGGATGGTTGGAATTGTGTAGTTGAAACCTAAAAAAAAAATATATTTGATAGTACTTCAAACCTAAAAATAATATATATCATAACTTATTATTTAAATATTTTTTAATAACAAAAGTAAATTTATAAACTTACATTTTATACATTTAAAAAAATTTATAAATTCCTCTCAACTATCAAATCATTCATAAATTTTAATAAATCATCCTCACAAATTTACTCTATCATCTATCAATTCAAACAACCTTACACATTCTCTTTAATCCTCACAAATTCATTTCCTCCATCCTCACAAATCTCTTTCCCAATTCAAATTCAAAATAGACCCTAAAAGAATTATTGTAAAAGAGGATTGATCCATTGACACATATTCTTGTCAATTAGATAAACAGCACAATTGTCATGAAGAGACCAATTACGTGGCAGACAGAGACAAATCACACCGTTTAATTTATTTAAACTTTACTCAAATAAATTATTACAAAATTGCTCACCAAATAAAAGTAGTACCTTACTCATACCAAACATAATAATACTCTATAACACGTCTTTTACAATTTTACTCCCTCGTATATATTTTAATTTATTATGTAAAAATACTTATTTTTTTTCTATGTTTTATCATCTTTCCATAAAATAGTTAAAATTGATTTTTTTTGTCTTACTCGTCTTGTTTTATTTTTTTCTTACAATTTTCAAGTTTTCTATTCTTACATTCCATTTATTCTCTCTTTTTAAAATTCTTTTCTTCCTAAATTTTAATCTGTTAAATAATATCTCGATTTCAAAAAAATATAAAAATAAATAAATAAATATTTTATATATAATAATAGAAAAAAAATTGCGAAATCTTGTTTTTTCTCGGATTATACTTGTCCAATATTTCTTTGGGGTTGTTGACGAGAAAAATAATTCTTTAATTGATCCCATATTTTAAAATTCTAGTTTTACAAAAATTAAACTTAAATATACTACTTAGTCCGTCTATAATAAGAATGATTTAATTATAATCTTAAAATTTTATTTTGTAAAAATTAAAATTATTAATTTAAGTTTTTGAAACTCTTATTTGGTTTGGCAGATGTTCTCCTAGAGAAAGATGAAAGAAATGCATAGAATTGTGATGCCATGAATTTTAAAGTTTTTAAGAGAATTATTGAAGAAAATCATTGTGCTGCTAAACTCCCTCATTTAAATTAAACTTAAAATGGTTTGATTCTCTTGTGGCTTTCATTAGCTTAGATCATTACTTTTTATAATAGGTTTGAATTCCCTCTTTTTCCGTTTTGTTTAATTTCTTTTTTCAGAAAGTTCTTTTGTAATGTCCTGTGTAATGTCCCCGTATGAGTTTAGTTTAATTCTTATATTTTTGTTTTTTTTATTTTTTTTAATAATATCTTTTCATATATAATGATACATTATTGTTGAATTCCAAAATATTAGTTTAACTGAAATATATAATTCATAGTAATAACCTAACATAATTTTTTTATAAATCTCTATTTTTTTTAGTTTTAATCACTCTAAAATCAGTATCTTTTATCTTTAAAATATATTTTAAAATAGATAAATAAAATTAGTTTAAATGTATAAAAAAAAATTTTAAAGGTATATGATCGATATTTTACTATAGACGTAGTGAATATTATTCAATATGATTACTTACTATTTCGTTAAACGTATAAGTTGTTATTAACGAATATTTAGGAATCAAAAGTAATTTTTTTTTTCATTCAAAAATGAAAAGTATTAAAAAAACTAAAATCAAAAGAGTCATCATTTAACCACCACTAAAATAGTATTTAGAAGCAAGGAATTTAGAAGTAAAGAGATTCAAAATTTTGGGAGGACATCAACTAAATCCATCTGATTTGACTTTATTTTATTCACAGATGACAAATAAAAAATCAGCGTTACGTGGAAAGCATAGAAATGATTAGGGGAACAGAGACGTATGAGAAATATTTTATACAATAAAGAAATTTAAAGATAAGAATAACAATTGGCCATTGAGTTTGGCAACTTCGTGATAAACTTCACAACCTACTTTCTAAACAAACCCAAGAACTTTTGGTTGGGTTCAAACTCCAAAACTATTTTCAAACACATGAGTGAGTGTTTTGGATAAATTTTTGGAGTTTTCTGTGTTTGCCACAACCTCAACAAATAATTTAAGTTCAAGATTTAGACCCCATGGAATCTCTTCCACCAATTTTATTATATTCTTTATTTTATTGCATATTAATAAATTCAATCATAACTAGTAGCTTGTTTGTTTAAGTTTGAAAAAAAAATCTTCTCATGTTTATATTCTATCATATATAGTGATAGAAACATATCCACTCACAACACCCATAGAATAAGGAGGATGAAGGTCTAAAACTTTTTTCAAAAACTTATTAGTATAAATGAGTTTAATTGAACTTTTGTCTATCTTTTGTAGATTCAGTAAAGATGACAATTCTAGGAAAAAGAATGTACATAGCATATCCAAGAAGACCTCCACCTTGGTCAGAGAACTACAAGAAAACTAGAAGTAAGCCGACTTCAACAAGACCAAGGCAATATCTTTTAGGGTCAGACTTTAGCTTAAATAACTGTATAAATTAGTTTAAGACTTTATTTAGGCCATGTATTGGCCCTTCATTTAATTTTGGACCTTGTATTTGGGTTAATAGAAGACTGGATGTGTATAGTAATACAATGGGTGTGTATTGTAAAGTGACTCACCACTTGACATGAGAAGCATGAATGTCCACATCTCTCTTCCTCAATGGAGAGGATTACCACCAATTAAGAGGTAATATTTGTCAACCTCTCATTTGAGAAGAATCTTTCGAATGAGAGGAAGATACCTGTCAAACTCTCATTTGAGAAGATCATGAGCATGGAACACATGACACCACTTGTCATCTTGCCAATGGAGAATTTTTAGGTTAAAATTATTATTTTAGACATCCAAGTCTCCTATAAATAGGACTGCACATCTCTTGTATTTTTTTAACTTGGGATGAGTAATGAAATGATACCCATTTATGGCCATTCTACTTGTTTCTAAGTTCTTCCTAGGTTAATCTCCTTCAAGACTTAACCTAGAATCTTTCCTATTGAGTTGGCCTGACCTACCACTCTCACAAATTCCTAAATCCACTTCAAAGCATTGAAACTCCTCTTGAGTTTCTTGAGTGCTTCTGCTCCTCAAATCTCCTTCATCATCCATGCAAAGAATAAATAAAAAAGATGACTACTAGAAGAAGAACATTTTCCATCATTTGGTATCAGAGCCTTGATTGCCAACAAGATAAGTAACCCTTCTTCTCTTATTTGTTTCTATCATATTTTTGTGTTGTTTACTATTTGTTTTTCATGTATTGAACCTATTTCAATTCAATTTCACTGATTATATTGTGTGTCTTGTTCTTTTAAACAGTTAAATCATCATGTTCTTTATTGAACCTCTATTGATTGTGCCTTTAGGACTTATATTGTGTGAATCGTGTGCTTTTTTTTTCTACTTGAGTCTTGTTCATTTTCATTCGGTAGATTCATGTTATATTTGATGTGTTTTCATTTTATGATCAATTCCTTCTTGTTTAAGTTCATTTGCTTCCTTTATATGTTATAATGATGTGAGTTGATTTTAGATTGCACATTTTAAAGGTTTCACTTTTGTTTAGAATTTTTGGATTAACAATTTAAGAACATTGGACACGAACTTAACTAAGTGGTTAAGTAAGTGTGAAGGTTCACTTCAAAAGGGCAAAGAGAAAAGACAATTATATGGTGATTATGATGATGAAAAGGGCAGAATTAAGACAATGGAACAAATAAAGAAGAAGAACAAAGCAAAGAACAAATCAAAGAGAAGAAGGAGATATCTATGGAATGGAAATGGATGACACAAATTAAAAACAAAAAGAGGAAAGGATGAGAGAGCTTATGGATTTAGAAAGGAAGTCACACCACTTAGAGCAGAGGGACTCTAAGATGAGTGATGCCAAAGCTGCCACTTGAGATATTACCTACCCCAGATAAGACCCAGATAACCTAAAGTACTCAAACTCACAGTTTCACTTAAGCAGAGTTTCTTTACTTAAAATTTCAATGTGTAAACACATGAGGCAAGACACCCTATTTATAGGGATGGGTGCCTTGGTGGGCAAGATGGGAGGGAGGTAGAAAAGGAATATGAAGGGGGTGGCCTAGGGGTTGACTATAGTCAATGTCTCCCCTTAGTCCTAGCTTCTAGAAGCTAGGGCTACCACCTAACCCTAATGGACTTGGCACAAACCCAATTTGATAAATACACCCCCTATTATGCTATATGAATCCTACTCTATTGAAATAAAAAACAAAGAGACTAATTGGTGCTCAACTCCAATTGCTTGGGCTCTGCTCCTGGTGATCCTTTGAGAAATGATGGGCTTTGAGGCACTGGCTAGTGGTTAGTCTTGACCTAGCCCTGGATCATGTGTCATACTCTGGGTCATCCTTCTAGAAGGTTGGGCTTGGTCAGGGGGTGCTCCTTCTCTCAGGTCTTTATCACATAATCTCCTACTTTAGTCAATTAAAATTTGTTTAGAGTCTTGCAAGTAATATACCGTATCATATGTTGTTGAGTGCTTTTCTCTTTTCTGTATTTGAGTTTTTTTACTTGTTATTAGACCATTGAAAATTTTCTTAGAGTTATGTTTCCTTTCTGTCTTGAGTTAATCATAATCTTCTTTCAACTCCATAGGTTTCCTTCTCTTTGCTGTTTACTAATTTTCGGTACTGGCTGATAAAAATAATTGCAAGTTATATACACGTTCAAATGGTGTGAAAGTTTATATATGAGAACTTCAATATGTTGATGATCTTTTGTTAAAAAGACATATCCAAATTATCAGTACAAAAAAATGATAAATGATAAATTTTGGATGTCAGCACTAAAAAAGGTGTGAAAAATGGCCCTCAGTTTTTTATTTACTGCATTTGATTTAGTGCATATTTGGAGCTAAATTTTTTTGAGAAGATTACCTATCGTGTTAGAAGTCTGAAATTTTGGAGAGAAATTCAATTTAGAAAAAAATTACATAAATCCTGGACACATCACTGACAATTTTCCTCTCGCTTTGTTTTTGTGTTTTGTAATCCAATCTAGTGCCTATCTTTAATTTCTTGCTTGTCTTAATTTTTTTTAATCCTTATGTCTTGGATCAACTTTAATCTCTCTTGAGTTTTGCTTTCCAAATTGAGCTTTTATTACTGTGATTATTGATCTCTTGAAATGGAATACAAGTTGACAATTTGTTTTCTGATAATTGAGCTAACTTCTAGGTAGCATCCTAAGAGAAGGCAAAGGACTTTGCAAGGAGTACTTACCTTTGGAGGAAAAACAAGTAGAGGCTTGAGAGAAAACATTTGTGAGAGAAGCTAAGAGAAATTTTGAAGTTTTTTTTTTTTTTTAATTTTCTTTTGTGCTATTTCAAATTTTGTAATCGGTTATTTGTTTACTTTAGTCGCTTTCTTTATAAAATTTTCTTAGAAGGTGAGTGTGTCTCAAAGGATCATAAGTACCAACAAGTCTCACCATTATGAGTCGTCTAGTTTAATTTTTTTCAATTTAAATTCTTAGTTTAAGATTTTCTTTCAGTTTCTTTCTTTAGAAATCTCTTTATTTGTGTGGAAGAAGTTTCTTTAGAAAGAGGTTTCTACAGTGCTTTTGGATAAGTTCGGACTAGAAAAGACCTTGGTACTTAAAAGAGCCAAATGATCCACTTTTCTTTCCTGGGAACTTTCCTTCTATACTAAACCTATTTTTGTTCTCGATAAAAATCTTTAAATACGACACTTAAGATGTTTAGGTACACTTTTTCATCACAATTTAAGTGACTCAAGTTCTTCACCAAAAAGTTTGAAATATTCATCTAAAGAAGTTCATGATCAATCTATTACATCCCAACGAGAGAATATTTTTCAAACTTCTGATCAAACTTTTTCTCTCATTATGGACAGTGGATCATGCTACAATCTTTGTTGTACTAGGTTGGCTCAAACGTTGAACTTAACTACCATTTCTCATCCTAAACTTCTTTGAATTTTTAAAGATGAGAATATGGTAATCAAGCAACAAGTGGAAATAAAGCTTTCCATAGGGTACTACGAGCAAAAAGTTTTATGTGATCAAGTACCAATGGAAGCTTGTGATATTTTGTTAGAACAACCTTGACAATTTGATCCTATAACCATTCATGAAGATCATACTAATAACTTTCACTTATAATAAAAAGTTTGTACATAGTTCTTTATCATCTTCAAAAGTGGTAAAGAACCAAAAACAAACAAATTAGAAAACAAAAACAGAAAGAGAAAACTGAGTCTCGAAGAACCTTGTTCTTCTAGATTTTTTCTATACATATGCCATTTGTTTTGTTTGGTGTTTATTTAAGATGGTGTTTGATCCTGGAGGAAAAACATAAACCTCCAATAATAATAAGGTTGTTATCCTGAAACAACGATGCAAATCTGAGGACAAATCCTTCTCAAGAGAGAAGAGATGATGGAAACCATCCAACCACAACATCCACAAGATAAGGAGGATAAATACCTAGAGCTTTATTATGAGACTTATTAGCATAAATGAGCCTAATTGGACTTTTGTCTATCTTTTGTAGGCCTAATAAAGAGGATAGCTCTAGAAGGAGGGAATGTACATAACATATCATAGAAGACCTCCACACCATGAAAGAATACTAGAGCCTTGGTTAGAGAACTACATGAAGACTGGAACTCAACTGGCTTCAGCAAGACCAAGTCAATATCTTTTAGGGTCAGACTTTAGCTTAAATAATTATATAAATCAGTTTAGGATTTTATTTGGACCATGTACTGTACTAGGCCTTCGTTTAATTTTGGGAACTTGTATTTGGTCTAATAGAAGACTGGGTGCATATAGTAATAGAGTTTGTGTATTGTAAAGTGATTCACCACTTGGCATGGGAAGCATGGGCATGACATGAGAAACATGAACATTCACATGGCTCTTCCTCAATGGAGAGGATCCCCACCAATTAAGAGGTAACATTTGTCATTCTCTCATTTGAGAGATATTTCTTAAATGAGAGGAAAACACTTGTCAACCTCTTATTTGAGAGGATCATGAACATGAAACATGTGACGCCACTTGTTATCTTGCCAATGGAGAATTTTTAGATTAAAATTCTTATTTTATTTTAGATATCCAAGACTCCTATTAAATAGGAGTGCACCTCTCTTGTATTTTTTTTAATTAACTTGAAACGAGTAATGAAATGCTGCCCATTTCTGATTATTCTACCTGTTCCTAAGTTCTTTTATATTTCTTTTGTGTTTATACAGGCCTAATCTTTACCCACTACTTTTTAATATATTCCTTTTTAGTTTTATCTGTAAATTAAATCTTAATATTTTTAATTTTAAAATGTTATAATCTATAAATTATTTATTGTAGGTCAAACATTTTGGATGCTAACTAAGACCATGCCCTTTTTCGTGGGATTGGCATTTGTTGGAATGTTGGCTTTGGAAACATAATTGGTTTTTTTACACCGAACAAGTTTATTTAAATTTTTTTCTTTTGTGATTGGAATTTTTCTAATTATCAAATGAAATTCTTGAAACAAAATGTTATATAAAATTGAAGCTGAAATAATTTCTTAACTCAATTTAAAAATAATATTCTATAAATCTAAAAAAATAAATTTAGTTTTTAATTTAAAGAATATGTATTCTTAATATTTTTTTTTTATAATATCTCCTCCGGTCTTAGTTATAGTTAACACATATTACCATCTTATTTATTGTCATTATGTAATTATTATAATTATTACAACACCTATATTACCTTTCTCAAATACTATTATTTTATATATTTTTAATTATCATCATCTTATTATTATTGTTATTATTTTGATTATTGTTATAATTAATATTAAAATTATTATTGTTTATATATATATATATATATATATATATATATATGTATGGGTGATGATCGAGTTAATCTATACCTATATAAAGGGAATTTTCCATAATAACCGTTTTTGGCATACACAATTTTGTATCGATTATATTCTTATTTAATATATCTCATTTTATTAGTATAATGGAGTATTTTGTTATTTCATATAACTTACTTAAAAATAAAATTATTTTTTAATTTTTAAATTAATATTTATGTACAACTTTTATATGCTGACTTCCCACTCTTCCCTTAATTCCTTAATTTAAGACAACAATAGGAAGATAGAGAGCAAAGTTAATAAAAATAGTTTTTTTATTTTTATTTTTCAGTTTTTGATTTATTGTCACTATTACTTAGTTGCTAGATGAGGAGAGAGTGGAATGATTGATACGTTACTTTTCTTATTTAAATTGACTTTATTCTCTATTTTTAAAATTAAAGATATTTGTTGTGCCCTCCTTCACCAGGTTTTATTTTGTCCACAGAGTCTCGCTATCTAATACAATAGCAAGATTTAGATGTGCAACAACACCAACGACAACAATAGTGTTTCCCTTAATACTCAAACTGTGTCTCCGTAACCAATCTTGGTTCGGCTTCGACTTCCTAGGCTGCATCGTTGATGAAATCAGTTCGCTCCTGTCATTCTTTTTTCTGCAGATGATCGAAACCACCAAAAATCTCTAGTAAAAAACCTCGACACAAACCAGAGTCATCTGATGGGAACTAAGGATTGAAACACCACCACTTACATCTGGAAGATTAGTAATACTAAACTACTCTTATAATTATGTGGTTGATCCTGGCAGCAAATTATCTTTTAATTTTTAAGTTTATATTTTTATAACCATATGGTTATTTTGTTTTTATATGGTAAATAAAATTACAAAAACAAAAATTAAAAAGTTACATAACAAAATTGCATAACAATATTAAGTTTTTTCTTTTTGCATTTTATCTATATCTATATATAAAGGGGATTTCCCATAATAATCGTTTTTGGTGTACACAATTTTGTACCAATTATATCCTTATTTAATATATCTTATTTTATTAGTACAATGGAGTATTTTGTTATTTCATATAAATTACTTAAAAATAAAATTATTTTTTAATTTTTAATTTAATATTAATGTACAATTTTTATATGCTGACTCCCCACTCTTCCATTAATTCATTATTTTAGGGAACAATAGGAAGAGATAAAACAAAGTTAACAAAAACAGCTTTTTATTTTTATTTTTCAATTTTTTATTTATTGTAACTTAATAGTTGCTAGATGTGGAGAGAATGGAAGGATTAATATGTTACTTTTTTTTATTTAAATTTTGTATCGATTATATTCTTATTTAATATATCTCATTTTATTAGTATAATAGAGTATTTTGTCATTTCATATAAATTTCTTAAAAATAAAATTATTTTTTATTTTTTAAATTAATATTAGTGTACATCTTTTATATGCTGACTCCCCACTCTTCTTTTAATTCCTTAATTTAAGGCAACAATAGGGAGAGATAGCAAAGTTAAAAAAAAATAGTTTTTATTTTTATTTTTTAGTTTTTTTTATGGTTGCTAGATGTGGAGATAGTGGAGGGATTGATACGTTACTTTTCTAATTTAAACCTATTTTATTTTCTATTTTTAAAATTAAAGATATTTTTTGTGCCCTTCCTCACTAGGTTTTATTTTTTAATAAAATTATTTAATATAAATTACATGATTTTTACTTAAAAATTTAGAGAAGTTGAATCCTATATAGTACTTAGGATTTGTCAATAATCTAAATAAGTAGGTAAACTAATATTTAAAATCAAATAAAATATTATTATTCGCATATTTATATTAAGAGTGTAGATTTATAATTTATTTTAATAAATACAAATATATTATAAATCCAAATTTTAATAAAGATTGATATTTGTATTTATTCCAATGTAACATTAATGACACTAAAGTTATTAAAATATTATTTCTCATTTGTATATTTAAGGGATGAATTTAGTTTTAATAAATCTTATATTAAATGTATAATATATATATATATATATATATATATAATCTCTTTTATTTAATTTTTAATATTAAACATAATTATTTATAAATAAAAAAATAAAAAATGCGAATACACAGGTGCTATTTGCGCCTGTGTTTTCACTAGTTTATATAAGAGTAGAACGGTTTAAAATAAAATTAAGTACGAATATTTTCTTATTTAAATTAAAAAGTTTATAAATAGAAAGAAAGTTAAAAATTAAACTTTATTTTACAAAATTATCATTTTTTTAAAATACTTTTTTTCTCTACTTTCTCTCTAAATTTCCGAAATACTTTTTGACCTTTTTATAAATTTGAATACACCCATAGAGATTATGATGGAGAAGTTGTTTTTTGTTAATTTTTTCTTTTCCCTTTTCTCTTATTGAGTTAGTTTTATGGAAAAGGATGCATTCCTAAGGTTAAAGCTTTGGTTGTGAAGTTTTTGGGACAAAGATGAGTCTTTGTTAGTTTAAGAATGTAATGATATCTTTAAATTGTTGATCATAATATTTTATGTACATGTTTAACCTTTTTTGATAGTGAAGTTGGTAGCTTAAGCTTGATTAAGCAAGTTATAAAGGGAAGGAAAACTAATTATAATATTGATAGCACCTTAGGATATATGATTTAGATTGTGGATGTGACTTGGTCACAATATTGACTTTTGTGCAGGAATTGCATTTTGTTTGAGAGTATTAAAAGTGTTTTAATTTTGATATGGATAGTATATGTGATGATAAATTTTGAAATATTTGTGATAAGAGTTCTATATTTGCAATATAATTAATGTTCCTTTTAAACATTACTAGTTAGTAATGTATTGTATTAATGAAATGTTGAATTGTTGAAAGTGACAGATACTAAAGATGGTATAGTTTTGTTGGTGAAATTTTAAGTGGGATATATAGTATGTTTAGTAGTTAAATATATAGAATGCTGCTAGTGGGTTAAATTGGTTCAAGATGTTCTTATTTATAAATGAATTACTCAATTTTAGGTATAAGAAATGAAGTAGAACAATTTTTTGGACCAATTTGGTTAAATCATGAAATCCTATAGAAATTTGATTTATGTAGAGTTGTCGGGCAACCAATTTCGCACTGGGCGAAATTCATTTAATTGAAAACTGGGAGATTTAGTCATTAGGCTACCAATTTCTCACTGAGTGAAATTCATTTAATTGAAAACTCAAGAAGTTTAGTTGTTGGATGACCATTTTACTTGTTGGGCAAGTAGACGTTTGGCTAAATGAGCAGAATGGTGACTAAACAGATTTAGACATGTGCTTAATCCTCTAAACGAGCATAATTGTGATTGAGTGTAAGGATCTAGAAAATAGTCTTAGAGTAAAAGTGACATAATTAAAATGACACTTGAGTATTTCATTATTAAAGTGAAAAGTCATTTTAAATAGAAAAATTAGTTATTCAGGTTTCATTTTAATATAATCACCATCTCTCTAGACAAAAGAAAAAACACTTTTATTTATCTTTTCTCTCTAGATTTCTAACCCTATCCTTTATCAAATTAACAATCAGAGGTTGTTGTTGGACTCTTGGCAATTATTAGAATCAAGTTGCCTAATCAGATTCTTGAATGGTGTAAGTTCCTTTATAACTTTTTTCATTTAGGTCAGTTTTGCGATTTCTTGTGTACCTAGATATAGTGCCTTGCATGTGATGTAATTGGTCATAGGATTAGTCTCTGTTAGTTTAGAATCCTAGTGTTGTAGTCTAATCACTGATCATTGATCAAGACTCTATGACATTCATTATGTCATCTCTGCGTATATATATGGATTTTGGGACTCTGTGAAAGAGATGATCCCAAGTCTCCTAATACACTGAAATAAGATAGATGAAGGTCCCAGGAAAGAGAGGTGGATAATAGTGAATATCTTAAGTACCAATGTCTTTCCTAGCCAAAACTTAAATGCACTTCACAAACCTCCTTCTAAAGAAACTTCTTCAACACAAACAAAGAGTTTTCTAAAAGAAAAATCTTAAATCTAAGAATTTAAATTGAAAAAAATTAAACTAAACGACTCCTAATGATGAGCCTTGTTGGCACTTGTGAGCCTTCTACACACTCATTGTCTAAAAGATTTTTCTAATGAAAGAGATTAAAGTAAACTTTTAGGAGATGGAAGAACACCAAAGACTTTTTCAAAACACCTAAAGTAAAGATAATGGTCAATTACAAAAAAAATTGAAATAACACAAAACTTTAAAAATCTTCAAAGTTCTCTTCTCCTCTCTCACAAGTGTTTCTCTCTAAACCTCTACTTGTTTGTCCTACAAAGATGAGTACCCCTTGCAAAGTCATTTGCCTTCTCTTAGGATACTACCTAGAAGTCAGTTCAACTCTCACAAAGAAAAATTCCAAAGAGTATTCCATTTAAGAGGTCGATAATAAAAACAATAAAAGCTTAATTTTGGAAAGTAAAACTCAAGGGATATTAAAGATGACAAACTCAAAGATTATCCAAAATTTCAAGACAAACAAAAAATTAAAGACTATGAAAGAAATTAAAAGAAATTAAGCACTCAAAAGGAAACATCTAAAGACTGACACTAGAATGAATTAAAAAATAAAATAAAAAACTAAGAATAAAATAATGTGCCAACTTTATCATAACACCAAAGTGAAGTTACACCACACTATTCCAATAAGACGAATATATCCTGCGCCTAATCAAATAGAACCTAGATCCGATATTTATGGAATATTTTTCTATTTGGATTTCCATAATACTGTTTTAAACTTTAGAATACTTTTTTAGATTTTGTTTTTTGGAAATTTTTTCCAAAACATATTTTTTATTCCAAAATTAATTTTTTAATGAGATTTTAATTTTCGAATTCTATTATGAAATTTTATTTACAGAACATAATAATATATTTCAGATTTATTTTTCAGAATATATTTTTTTAATTTTTATTTCCAGAATAAAAAGCATTTCTAAAAATTTAAAGGTGTATATAATGAGGGTTGAAAAGAAGTTAGGTGTAAGAAGATTTTGCCTTCCAATAATTCTTCAAATATATTAAATTGTGCAGTACAATCACAATTTTGGCCCAAAGTCCTTCAATTCAGCAAGAATAGAAATGCCACAAATGGATTCAATTCATCAAGATTGGAACATCAGAGATTGATCCCACGGAATTGCAATTTCACGTACAGAATACAACGATAATTCTCCAATTGCAAAATCAAGTACGTCACGATTCCTGCACACCAATTCTAACACATGCACTCAAATGAATTGCATCAAATTAATTCAACAAATCACCGGCTGGGCTCAATTAACTCATGCACTCAATTAAATGCATCAAAATTGAATGAATCAAATTCAATTTCGTGACGCTACGCAAGCCACAGTATACTTCCAGCAGCTGTGTTTTCAATTTTACCAGTGAAGTATTCAATGGAAATTTTCTAGCAAAGCACCATTCAACAAATCAATTTAGCTTCAAGATCATGGACCCCAAGTGTGTATGCAATTTTATTTAAAGCTGTCAACCAAACCATGGAACGTACTTTCTTACAACTACAATTGTTGAAACACCTTGGCTTGGCTGCAGTTTCAACAAAAACAAAAAATATGGTTTTCGGTGCTTCTTATGTAATCTCCAAATCACCAATTTAATCACTTTTGTCGATTTGAACCAACTCTCAACGCAATTGCCAAATTGATAACAGAACAAACGTGATTCACATTCACAACAACAAACATGATTCACATTCACAACAACAAAACGCAGAACAAGAGATAATTGACGGAGACGAAGTTACCCGATAGCGGGTGGTCTGATCAATCCAACAAACTCTCGCTGGGATATACTCTAAATGACTCTAATATCATATTAAAAAAATGAATTTAAGTCTAACTTAACCTTATAAAACTAACTTATAAGAAAGAAAGAAAAATAAGAACTCTTGAATTTTAGATACAAGTGCCACTAATCATGTAAATGTTTTCATACATAACCTTGTAAATTTTGCAGAATAAATCATATTCACATAAAACTACCAAATGGGTCATATGTGATAGCTCATTATGATGGAACAATTGAATTGTTTGGAAAAAAATTCTTATGTAATATGTTATACATACTAGAATTTGAATTTAATCTTGTTTTTGTGTAAAAAATTGTTAAAACTCATAACTGTAAACTCACTATCACTTATGAGTATTTCTAGATTCAAAATGTGGGCTTGCTGAAGATGATTGGATGTGCTAAGCTAGACAGAGGGGATGCAAGATGAAGACTGAAACGTTGCTGAGAATATTTGGCACATCGGGCTGGGACATCCATATGATAAAGTCTTGCAATGTAACAGTAACAATCTACCTTATGTTAAATTCTTTGAAAATAAACTGTATGATGTATGCCATTATGCAAAACAACATAAAATTGCTTTCACTCATAGTAGCACACGTGCTAAACATATCTTTGACATGATTCATGTGGATATATGGGGTCCTTTGGAATTGCTTATGTGCATGGACATAAGTTTTTTCTTACTATAGTAGATGACCATAGTAGGTTTACTTGGATTTATCCAATGAAAAAAAAATCTAAAACTAGGGAGGCTTTAAGTAGATTCATCACTCTTATACATAATGATACAACCCAACTCGACAAGTAGATGACCAAGGACACAACAGACATTTGACAACTAGGTCAGTCATCTCAACATACAAGACCAGACCCCACCAAGCCTTAGAAAAGTCTCAGCAGAAGAAGAACCAAACATGAACTAGAATATTAGTTGTTCTTCCTTCTAGTCCTTTCACAAGACAAGTTTATGTAAAATAAATTGGGCTCACTTTAGGGGTGCCAAATAGAAGAATAAGCTAGAGTAGGGTGTGCTTAGTAATTTGGGTTTGTGCCAACCCTACCTTTCATGACATGTGCACCTAGGTTTATGGTTTTTTTGACCTACCTTCTAGAAGGTTTCTCACAAATGACAACCCTACCCCTTTATCTTGCTCTCCAAGACACTCTCTCTTATAAATAGAATGTCTTGCCTCATGTATTTCACACATTGAATTTTGAATAGAAAAGAAATCTGTCAGAGTGTTTAGTGAGTTGAGTCTCCTAAAGGTTCTTGGGTCTTATTTTGTGAGTGTAGTGCACTTCAAGTGGTGACTCTTCACCACTCACTTGGAAGCTCCCATCCTTCCAAGTGGCATGATTCATCTTCCATTCCATAAGCTTTCTCTCATCTTTCTCCTTTTCTTTCTTCCATTACGCCTTCCATAATTCCATTTCCATTTGCTTATTTGTTTTTCTTTTTTCTTTATTCTGTCATCCTCTTGATTCCTTCCATCTTATGTTATTTTATTTTTCACACCTCATCATCATCATCACCTTATATTGTGTTTTTCTCTTTACCCTTTAGAAGTGAACCTTCACACTTACTTAACCACTTAGTTAAGTTCGTTTCCAGTGAGAATCTTTTTTGGGTTTCTCACCATAATTGCTAATCTCTAAAAGCTTAAACAAAAGTGAAACCTCTAAAATGTGCCAATCTAAAATCAACTCACATCACATAACCAGTTTAATATTGCTATAAAAAAACATACGTATAGATAATGGGAATGAGTTTGCTTGTTCCACGTTGTATGATAGTCTAGGCATTGTTCATCAAACCAGTTGTGTGGAAAACCCTTAACAAAACTCTATTCTTGAGAGGAAGCATTAGCACATTATAAAACTTATCCGTAGCCTCTTGTTTCAATCCAAGTTACTTATTGTTTTCTGGTCGTACATTGTAATGCATGCCACACATTTAATAAAGAAAATACCTTCTAATGTTTTGGATAAGAATACTCCTTATGATCTTTTGAATAAAGAACAAGCTAATCTTTGAATTTTAAAGGTTTTTGGTTCTTTATGTTTTGCTTCAAGTTTGCATAGGAATAGATCCAAACTAGACTTTAGAGCAAGGAAATGTGTTTTCCTTGGATATAAGACTGGTATGAAGGGTTATATTGTGTTTGATATTCACAATAAAGAGATTTTTGTTTAACGAAACATGAACTTCTATGAGTTTGTTTTTCCATATTTTGAAAATAGTAATTGTAACCATGAAAAGAGAAATAAACAAATAGATGTTTTTTTATCAATTTTAAACCACTTGATGTTAATCATATTGATCAAACTAAAGAGAATATTGCTGAAGATAATAGCTTGAAGAGGTCTGATAGACACAAGAAAGCTCCTAGTTATCTCAAGGATTATCACTGTCAATTTTCTAACCACATTGAAACTGATGGTCTAAGTAATTATGGTAATATCATCCAACCCATATCTAAATATCTTGACTATGGTAATCGGACTACTAAGAACCTTAACTATGTTTTAGCCATATCATCTAGTGAAGAACCTCATAATTATAATGAAGCCATGAAGAAACTTGAATGATGTAAGGCTATGAAGAAGGAAATTAGAGCTTTGGAAGAGAATGAAACTTGGCTTCTAATTGATCTCCTTAAGGTAAGAAACTCATTGGATGCAAGTGGGTTTATAAAATTAAATATAATGCAAAGGGTGACATAGAACGATACAAGGCGAGGCTCATCACGAAAGGGTATACTTAGTTGGAAAAAGTAGATTATTTGGATACCTTTTCCCCTGTAGCCAAGCTCACAACCCTAAGAATGCTCTTAGTCATTGCAACCACTCAGAACTGGCATCTAAAGCAGCTAGACGTTAACAATGCGCTTATGCATGGAGAGTTGAGCGAGGAAGATTACATGTTATCTCCTCCAGGGATCAAGATCAAGATTGGACAAGTTTGCAAGTTAATAAATTCCATATATGGATTGAACAAAGCAAGTAGGACATGGTTTGCCGAACTTACTTCTTCTCTAAAAGCATAGGTTTCTCTCAATTCGTTTATGATCATTCATTATTCATAAGAGAAACTAAAAATGTTTTTACTGTGTTATTAGTATCCATGGATGACATTATTCTTATAGGAAAATCCATATCAGATATTGAACAGGCCACGCAACACCTTGATAAAGCTTTTAAATTAAAAGACTTGGGATATTTGAAGTTTTTCCTAGGTCTCGATATAGGTAGATCTAACAAAGGCATTCATATTTATTTGAGAAAATACGCTTTTGATGTCATCACTAATGTTGGTCTCCTTGCTACTAAACCGTACTCCACACCTATGGTGAAAGACACAAAGAACATGTTTAAAGAAGGTATTCCTATAAAGGATATCATTGCTTACCAAAGGCTCATTGGAAGGTTACAAACACCATACTAGATATAAGCTACAATGTTTAGGTTTTAAGTCAATTTCTATGAGCACCTACTATAGAGCATCATAACGTTGCACATCGAGTTTTGTGTTACATTAAAGGAACTACTGGGCAAGGGTTATTCTTTGTAGTTGAATCTAATCTACAACTTAAAGGTTTTTGTGATTTGGACTAGGCAACTTTCCCTCAGACTAGACGATCAAAAATTGATTTTTGTGTGTTTCTTTCTCTTTACTGATTAGTTGGAAATAAAAAAAAAGTAATCTATTGTGTCTCAGTCACCATTTGAAACTGAGTATTGAGCTCCTGCTACTCTAACTTGTGAGATTCAATGGCTGAAATATTTGATCGATGAATTCAAGGTAAAGGCTCAAACTCTCGCTGTCATCTACTGTGACAATCAATCCACAAGATATATAACTCTCAATCCTAGTTTTCATGAGAGAATAAAACATATAGAGATAGATTGTCATGTTATTTGCAAAAAAAATTCAATCAAATCTTTCATGGGCGATATATTAGGCCAACTAGAGTAGGGTGTAAATATGAAAGAGAGACTAGCTAGAGTTACAATTGGGCCTCCTTGGATTCAATGTAAATCTAGACCGTCTATGGTGCACACATAAATGTATAAAGTGCAAATAGAAAGCATGGAGTGACAAGGAAGGCATGAAGGTTCCACCAATGAAGAACGACCACTTGTCAACCTCTAATTTGAAAGGATTTGCTCCAATGAGAGGAAGCCAATTGTCACCATGGGAGTGAAGAATTTTTAGGGTTAAAATTTTCACATTGGTTGCCCTTAGGACTATAAATAATTGTGCTAGGCCTCTTGTAAATTCAACTTGAATTGAGTAAGAAATTTATGCCCAAATGTTGTCTCACTTGACTCAAGTTCACTCTATGTTAGCACCAATTTGTGTGTCTAGACTAGGACTCTTTAGAAGTTGGTCTCACCTCTTCTAAACCTCTACTTCCACAAATCAAATTCATCTTTCTAATATGAATTCTACCTTTATCCAACTTCTGCATTGCCTCCATAAAATTCATTCAAAATTATAAACTCCAAAACAAGTAATGATTCAAGATCGGGTTTGTATAAAAAATGAAAATTAATTTATTAAAATTATATGAGTGAGAAATATAAAAATGAAAAATAAGAATATATTTATAAAAAAATATTATTTAAAACCAATTTTAATAAACAATTAATTCATTACTAATATTATCGATCAAATATACCCCGTATATGTTTCTGCTTCACATAGAATTTTTATAATCATATTGATATAATAATTAAGGTATTTTTTATTAAAATTCTTTCTTATTTAATGTTAGAAAAATAACTATGGAACAAAATATGTTTTAAATGTAAACTTTTTCCACCATGTTGAATTATATTCAAAGAATTCTAACACATAGAAGTCGTGAGATTTGTTCACCACTTTAGTGTACTAAAGTCATCGTATTGTCTAATAATTATGAAATCATGTAATATGTTCATGTTAAACTTTAATTTAAAAATTAATCAAATTCATTTAGGTAACTCACGATTTTTGTGTTATACGATTTTAACGAAAGTCTTTCATGGTTTGCACGATTTCTGTGTTGATCAAATTCTGAATTGAAGTCATGTCCTCCTAACATGACTTCTTTATAGTAAAGTTGTGCCAACAAAGCATGACTTGTCCAAACATTATGACACCACTTACTCAAACTTGTAATAAAAAAATTGTCTATATCTTTAGTAAACAAAGTAAATTGCACCATTCTGGTGAAAAACAGTTCGTTTGCACTCTATTTTGGTCTTAAATGGGGGTTTTGATTATCATGTAGTGGTAATTTTTGTCTTAGTGGATTAAAGGTGAGCTATTTGATTTCATGGGTTCATGTTAATTGGATGTGTGTGCCAATTTACGCATAGGGTGCATTAGCTACAGGTACAATTCTACAATTCGAGTAAAGTTTGGTTATGAGTAACATTCAAAATTACATCTAGTGCTTGACTAGAGATGTGGAAAGAATTGCATAAATAAAGAATTGAAGCAACATAATAGATTTTGGAGTGGTTTCATAGTATTGACTGGGTTTTACGTCGTGCTACCTCCATATATGTAAATTTCTTCCATCTTACAATCATTTTTTCCAATAAATAAATTCAGGTAGAACTAAAAACAGTGTCAAAATATAATGACTCAACAACAATATTTTTGACACTATCTTTTTTATCTACACCCTGAATATCAGGCAAAAGCTCTAGATTTGAGAACAAATCTTCTTTAAGAGGGAGGGGATGATGGCAGAGCTCAGAGCAGAGGACTTACCACTAAGGCAATGGTTAGGAGGATACAAGTAGAGTGAGACTCCCTGCTACATATTTTTAAAGCCTTGACCTAGTTGTAAAATTTAGAATAGGAATTTCATTTCTTGTAAATAAATTAGGCCTGAAATATTGGACCTAGTAGCATAGGGTTTGGGCCTCAAGTAGATTAAGGTTAAGCTAGGGTTTCTAAACCTACCCAGGGTTAGTTATCAAACCAATTTAGAAACTAGTTTATAAATTTTGTTAATAATAAAAATTACTTTAGATACCAATAATAAAATCTATGTGGGTCTTTAGAGCTTCAAGAATTGAAGAATCCATTTTAGAGTGGGATGTTGATGTTGTTGTTTGACTTTTGGTGAATACCATATGAAATGTGGTCTTGGGAAAATTTTACCATGGTGAGCACAAAAAATATTCCGACCTCAAGTTCATTGAGATAATATCACTAGGGTTAACCACTGTATCTGAGGTATTGTTTGCTTTAGAGCTCAAACCTCCGCCATTGTTTTGTCCTTAAAAGGCGCCTCAAAGGGTTTAGGGAGGAAGGTGCATTTAAATTGCCTTGGACCTCGACTCCTAAGCAATATGAGTGGCGAAGACCCCAACTTTGGACCCATCACTAGAGCTATGACAAGGAGGATACAAGAATATTGAGACTCTGCTACCGATGGCAGAGACACCCTTTTATATATATTAAAAAATGCCATAACCTAGTTTAAAATTTTCTATAGTAATATTTTTTTTTTCTTGTTTTAAGTAGAATAGGAAATTTACTTGTAAATTTTTCTTAAGTGCACTAGGGTTAGGATTAGGCATCTAAAAACCTACCTAGGGTATATTTAAGGATTAATTGCATACCACATTTACCCTAGGTCAGTCATTTAGACCAAATTAGGTCCCATGGAGCACACTTGATCATGCTTGCTATGTTACTCTAAATTGGTGCCTAATTCAAACACTAAATAGTTTGAATTTCCCTCTCATTTCTTGTCATCAATGGTCGACCCTCTCTCCTATATAATGAAGTGCTTGACTCGAGTTTTCCAAGATCAATTTTATGAGTGTTATGCTGCCAAGTTCCTCCAAAATTCAAGAAAAGATGCAATCGGCTAGAAGGCACCTATCATTTGGTATCTAGAGCTTTGGTTTTTCAAGAGCTAAGTGCCTTCTCTTCTATTTTGTGTTTTTCTTCATTTCCATGTTGTTCATATATTGTTCTTGATTGTCTTGTGTTTCAATTTATATTTACTAATCATTTTATGATGCTTGTGCCAATTTCAATCGGTTCAAATCACTTAAATTCTTGAACCGTCCTTTTCATGCTTTTGTAGGTTTTAATTTGAGTTTATCGTATGCTTTTTATTTTATTTGAGAATTCTTGCAATTTTAATCGGTTCATTTCAATTTTATTTGATTCATTTTGATTTTGAATTCAAGTTCTAGTAATGTCTAGTCATGTGTTTCCTCCAATGTCATCAATTCCATGTGGTGCCTATTGTTTTCGATTAGGTTGCTTGTTTTTTAATTTGAGTCTAATTTCTATTATGAATTTCAGCTTTGGTGCATTTTAATTTTTCTAGATTTGAGTTCATACTTATTGTTAGTTCCATACAAGTTCCATTTTCAGTAAATTTTATTGTGTCTTTGAGTTTGCAATTTGTTTTTAATTCCATTTAGGTTTCCTCTATTTTTCCAGTTTCTGTGTTGATTGAAAAAGTTTATTACAATTCGGTGTATTAGTGAAAGTTAAGAAATTTTGGATTTGAGTACCTTGATGTGTTAAGAAAAAGTGAAAAAAAAGAAGTACATCAAAATTAAAAAAGAAAATGACAGTTGAAAATCGGACAGAGTGTAAAAAAAATTTGACTCAGGAAAATTTAAATTGAGTAGCAAAATTAAAAATATTATTGCAATTAATTGGTGCACTGTTTTTGTGAATTTCCAGTGCCAATATTCAGCTTAAACATTGAAGTTTCGGTGGTTTAAATTTCAAATTGTAATTTGAAGTATTCTCTTCAGCATAAATTTGATAAGTTAAGAAAAAATTTACACAAAAACAATTCTGTAGTGCATTTTTTGGTTTTCTTAATCTATTCTAGTTCCTTTCTTTAGGATTCCATTTGTGTGCTATCCTTTCTTGTGAACCTTTAATTTTTTGTTTGTCAATTTATTGTCTAATCTTTGAAGTTATACCTATGATAAACTACATTTGTAGTTGTTATTAATTCTAAATTGAGCTTTTGTTGCTTTTAAATTATTTGACATCTCTTATGTGGAAGTGACTTAATTGCTTTGGTGAGTTATGGAGCTGAATATTTTTGGTGCAAACTACATCACTAAAGAGGTAAAGAATGAATATCTTAGGTTGAATATCCTAAAGAGAAGCAAAGCAAAGGGGCAACAACCTCAAAAGTTACACAAATTACAAAGCCAAAAGGAGCTACAATTGTCAAGTGCATAGAATAGACAAATTATTTTGTGCAAGAATTTGTTGAATTAAATTTCATTATATTTCTTTGAGTTGTATTTGTTAAAACTCTTTTACTTAGTGGACTAACATCATGCTTAATCGATGAGTGTGTCTTCAAGGTCCAAGGTGCCAAGAAGCCTCATCTAGGAACCGTCTAGCTTTAAAGTTTTCTAGTTTAGAAAATTTCAATTGTTTTATTGCTTTGCATATCTTGTTTTTGTTTAAAGTGTTTTCATCCTTGATTGTGCTTCTAGTAAATTGCTTAGAGAAAAGTTTGTGAAGTGTTGTGGGATAGTTTATGGCAAGGAAAAACTTGGTACTTAAGAGATCCCAGTGATCCACCTCCTTTTCTTAGGAAATTACCTACTTCACTGAGCCTATTTTTCTCTTTGGAAATTACTTTTAACACAAACTTTAACATGTTTAAATATACTTCCAATCTTAGTGAAAGTGATTTGAGCTCTACTAAATCTCTTTTAAAACAAATGGCTGGAGACATCCAATCACTTACACTAAGACAATAAGAAAAGAAAGAAAGAGATTCTCATATTGCAATTTTAGAGGAAAAGTTGAAACTTGTTAGAGAAAAATATGAATACATAAAAAAAATTTTAAAAAAAAATCTCATGCATCTAGTTCTAAGTCAAGTGACTCTCATGCTGAGGAAGAAAGTCTTAGAATTAATGATTACTGTCAACCTATACTTAGAAGAACTAGGAGAGAAAGCTAACCAATAAAGACTAGGGTTGACCTACCTTATTTTTATGGTAAGGAAAATGTTGAGGTATGTCTAGATTGGGAAATGAAAGTAGAGCAACTTTTTGCTTGCCATCGAGTGAGTGAAAAAAGCAAGGTACCCCTAGCCACATTATGCTTTCAATCAAATGCAATGTATTGGTGGACTACCCTAGAGAGAGAGACGTCTCCACAACAACCCTCCCATTAGGGAGTTGATGGACAAGCTCCAAAGACTCCAACAAAAGAATATGAGTCTAGAGGAGTATAGGCAAAAGATGGAGCTCTACATGATGATAGCCTCTATTAGGGAGGAAACAGCACCATTATTTCTAGGTTCCTTAGTGGACTCAGTCTTGAGATAAGAAATTAAATGACTTGATCCAACTTTGCATAAAATTTGAGCAACAAAATTTTAAGAAAAGGATCAAGTCGCAAGGAGAGTTCTTATTCTAGCTCCTATCCCAAGAAGAAGTATAAGAAAGAAAGGGAGGATAGTTTCTCTAAAGATAAATCCAAGATAGAAACTCCCAAAAACCTTGAAAGAGAAAAGATGTGTCCACCCAACACACCCGCACTAGGGATATACAATGCTTCAAATGTCTTGGTAGAAGTCATATAGCATTCCAATGTCCAAATAGGAGAACTATGATCCTAAGGGGCAAAGATGAATATAGTAGCCAAGAAGATGAGTCTAGTGGGGGAGAGGAAAAATAAATATCCTTATGAGGGGGAATTATTGATGATTAGAAGAACCCTCAACAATCAACCTAGCATGAAACATGAAACATAAAGAGAGAACATCTTTCACACAAGATGTAAAATTTTAGAAAATACTTGTTCTCTTACTGTGGATAGTGGTTCTTGCTACAATTGTTGTAGCACCAGGTTGGTTGAGAAGCTTAATCTACAAATTTTACCTCGCCTAAAACCTTATAAATTGCAATGGCTAAATGAAAATGGGGATTTAACTATAGATAAGCAAGTAAAAGTCAGCCTTTCTATGGGAAACTATAATGATAATGTTTTATGTGATGTAGTACCCATGGAAGCCTGCCACATGTTATTGGGAAGGCCATGACAATTTGATAAGAAAACCACCCATGATGGTCTTACCAACAAGATTACTTTTACCCACAAGGAGAAAAAGTTTGTACTTTATCCTTTAACACCTTCACAAGTGGTAAAGGACCAAGTACAAATGAAAATGAAAATGAAAAGAGAAAGTGAGAAAAAAAAAATCAAGTGATAGTCCTTAGGGACAATGCTGAGACGTGGGAGAAGGGTTCTCCTTCCCACAAGCTCATTCAAATAGATTTTTTTTTTAAAAAAAATGAAGTTCAAAAAACACTTCTATCTAAACAACCTTTAGGCCTTCTTCTTTGTAAAGGAGCACTTATATGCACTGCCACACTTTCAGAATCTAGTGTTCTACCTCCTAAAGTCAAAAGTCTTATAAAGGAATTTGATGATGTATTCCCTAAGGAAGGACCAATTTGAATTCTACCTTTCAGGGCTATAGAACATCAAATTGATTTAGTACTCAGAGCTAGTTTACCTAATAGACCGGCATACAGGACTAATCCTGAAGAGATTAAGGAGATAGAATCCCAACTTCAAGAATTATAGGAGAAGGGATGGGTCCAAAAGAGCCTAAGTCATTGTGTTGTACCTATTTTTTTGTACCTAAGAAAGATGCCAAATGGAGAATGTGTTGTGATTGTAGAGCCATCAATAATATCACCATCGAATACATGCATCCAATTCGTAGACTTGATGACATGCTTGATGAATTGCATAGGTCCACAATATTTTCCAAGATTAATCTCAAAAGTGGCTATCACCAAATAAGAATCAAAGACGGTGATGAGTGGAAAACTATTTTTTAAGACCAAGTTTGGACTATATGAGTGGTTAGTGATGCCTTTTGGACTCACTAATGCACCCAGCACCTTCTTAAGGCTTATGAATCATGTCCTTAGGAATTGCATAGGTAAATATGTAGTATTTTATTTTGATGATACCTTAGTGTATAGTTAGAGTCTAGAGTCTCACCTAAGTCATCTTAGGGAAGTCTTGTTAGTTCTTAGGAATAATAATTTGTTTGCTAATGTAGATAAATGCACTTTTTGTGTTGATAGTTTAGTGTTTTTAGGTTTCATAGTTAACAAAAATGGGGTTCATGTTGATCCTGAGAAAATCAAAGTCATCCAAGAGTGGCCAACCCCGTAGAGTGTAAGAGATGTTAGGAGCTTCCATGGTTTAGCCAGCTTTTATAGAAGATTTGTTCCCAACTTCTCAAGTCTAGCTTCACCACTCAATGAGTTAGTGAAGAAAGACACTCCATTCTGTTGGACGGAGAAACATGAGCAAGCCTTTCAAAGGTTGAAAGCTCAACTCACTAATGCACCCATTCTAGCTTTACCAAACTTTTCAAAAACTTTTGAGCTAGAGTGTGATGCATCAGGAGTAGGCATAGGTGCAATGTTATTGTAGGATGGGCATCTAATTGCATATTTCAGTGAAAAATTACATGGTGCAGCCGTCAATTACCCCACCTATGATAAAGAGCTCTATGAACTTGTGAGGGCCCTGTAGACTTGGGGATACTATTTGGTTTCAAAAGAGTTTGTTATTCATTGTGATCACGAATCTTTCAAATATTTGAAAGGTCCACATAGGTTAAACAAAAGACATGCAAAGTGAATGAAATTTCTAGAACAATTTCCATATGTTATCAAATACAAGAAGGGCAGTACAAATATTGTGACAGATGCTCTATCTTGGAGACATGCCCTCTTTTCTACACTTGGAACCCAAATTCTTGGATTTGAAAACATACCTGTGCTTTATGAAAAGGATTTGGATTTTGCACCCACTTTTGCTAGTTGTAAACATAGAGCACAAGGAGGCTTTTATATGTCTGAGGGGTATTTGTTTAAAGAAGGAAAACTTTGTATACCTCAAGGAACACATAGAAAACTCCTGGTTAAAGAGTCACATGAAGGGGGTCTCACGGGCCATTTCGGAGTTAATAAAACTCTTGAGCTTTTAAAAGGAAAATTCTTTTGGTCCCACATGAGAAAAGAAGTTCAAAGACATTGTCATAGATTCATTTCATGTTTAAAAGCTAAGTCTAAGAAAATGCTTCATGGACTTTACACTCCTTTACCTCTTGCTTGTGCTCCATAAGAAGACATCAACATGGATTTCATTTTAGGGCTTCCTAGGAAACAAAGAGGTTTTGATTCCATCTTTGTGGCAGTGGATAGTTTTAACAAGATGACTCATTTTATACCCTCCCATAAAGTGGATGATGCTAATAACATTTCCAAGCTCTTCTTTAGAGAAGTGGTAGGACTTCATGGTCGACCTAAAACCATAGTTTTGGATAGAGATCCTAAATTTGTTAGCCATTTCTGGAGAACTCTTTGGGAAAGGCTAGGAACTAAGTTGAACTTTTCAACCTCTTGCTATCCTCAAACGGATGGACAAATAGAGGTTGTAAAAAGATTTCTATCAACTATGCTTAGATCGGTCATGAAAGGGAACCACAAATCTTGGGATGAGTATCTTCCTCACATTGAGTTTGCATATAATAGAGTAGTCCATAAGACTACTAATATTTCTCCATTTGAGGCTGGATATGGATTTAATCCTCACACTTCCTTGGATTTGCTACCTTTGCCTAATCCATAAGAATTTGTGGATAAGGAAGGGATAATAAAAGCCAAGTTTGTTAAGAAATTACATGAGAGGATTAAAGATCAAATATAGAAATAAACTGAGAAATATATAAAACATAACAATAAGGGGAAGAAGGGGATGATTTTTCAAGAGGGAGACTTAGTTTGACTTCACCTTAGAAAATATAGATTCCCTAGTGAAAGGAAGTTTAAGCCTAGTCCCCGAGGAGATGGTCCTTTCCAAGTCCTCAAGAGAATCAATAATAGTGCATATCAACTAGACATGCCTGAGGAATATGGAGTGCATGCTACCTTTAATGTTATAGATCTAACACCTTTTGCAGGTAGCATAACCAATGAGGTAGAGACATGTGATTTGACGAAAAATCCTCTTCAAGAGGGAGGGGATGATGGCGGAGGCCCCAACTCCAAACCCATCACTAGAGCTATGGCAAGGAGGATACAAGATGATTGGGACTCTGCTACTGATGGTAGAGACACCCTTTTATATATGTTCAAAAATGTCATAACCTAGTGTAAAATTTTCTATAGTAGAATTTATTTTTCTTGATTTAAGTAGAATAGGAAATTTACTTGTAAACTTTTCTTAAGTGAATTAGGATTAGGATTAGGCATCTAAAAACCTACCTAGGGTATAATTAGGGCTTAATTGCAACCCACATTTACCCTAGGCCGGTCATTTAGAACAAATTAGGTCACATGGAGCACACTTTATCATACTTGCCATGTTACTCTAAATTTGCGCCTAATTCAAACACTAAATAGTTTGAATTTCCCTCTCATTTCTTGTAATCAATGGTCGACCCTCTCTCCTATATAATGAGGTGCTTGTCTTAAGTTTTCTAATTTCAATTTTATGAGCGTTATGCTGCCAAAGTGTTAGCCTAAACACCTTCTTGTCTAAACCTCTCTAGGATAGTCACCTTTGATCTTCTTCTTCACCTCTCCAAGTGATATGGTCAAACCAATCAGTATCCCTACTCTTCATACACCTACAAGGAAATCATAGCTTCATTGGAGCTCTCCTTGATCCTTTGCCTCCATTAGCTTCCACCAAGTTCCTCCAAAATTCAAGAAAAGATGCAATTGGCTAGAAGGGACCTATTAGTGAGACTATTGGGTGTACCGAAACAAGTCCCCCAGTTGAGGGCTAAGGGAAAAAGAGTTCTTCTTTAGAGCCACTTTCCCATTCTCACAGATGGCGCTATTGTTCTGACCTCAAGTCCATTGAGATAACATCACTATGATCAATCACCGTATTCGAGTATTGTCCTCTTTGAAACTCGAAGTTCCATCAATAATTTGTTCTTAAAATGCGTCTTAGAGGGTTTAGGGAGGAAGATGTATTTAAATTGTCCTTGACTTTGACTCTTAAGTGATGCGAAATGGTTGATCATACGGGAACAACACTATTCACACATTATGACCCCTTAAATTGTGAAGTAGTTGAATTTTTATGTCCTTGTCCTTCTTGTCTATGGTTGATTTTGAGATGAGAAATTGAAAATGCTTCCAACATGGAACTATAGTGTTACATATTTACAAACATGACAATAAATCCCACAATAACACACCAAAATCAGATAAGAAAATGTTGAAGTTCTATAAGGAAGAAAATATGGACTTGTTAGAACCAATTTAAGTGGTGAAAACACTAACCATTAAGGGAAGAAAGGAGTCTAGTTTCTAAGGTGTTTATGGAAATAATACTAATTAAGAAGGAAGTGTAGTAGTAGAATGGGGTAGTGCAAACAGCAATTCCCTTGCACCTATTTTTCTTATAAATAAAAGCCCTGGCTTCACCCTACGCACACACTGCTCTCTCTCTCTAATTCTCACCAGGGTTTTACTCTTAAGCTTAAACCCTTGCCCATGGCGACGAGGGCAGCAGTGGCGGCGCCACACGTTTTGCGACGCTTCTTCTGCTCTAACTCCGCTTCTTCTTCTTTCCCCTTCGTTCCTACACCGCCTCCGGGCGCCGTCCCCAGCCCCGCCCGACCCACGGCGGAGCCCAACAACAACCTCTTTGTCTCCGGTTTGTCTCTCAATTTCCCTTTGCTATTGTTTAAATTAAACTCATGTTTTTCATTGTTATTGTTATCGTTTATTGATTTGACTGCTGTAGAAAGTTCTAGAGTCCTTCGTTGCTAAATAATTTGATATAGAGTGAATTGTGAATTGGATGTGTGTGTTTTAGGTTTTGACGTGGTTAAAGATTGATTGTTTATTGTGCTCTTTGGTTTTGTTATTCGTATGCGTGATTTTGAATTTCCAATGACTTGTATTCATGTAGGAATACCATGTCAATTAGTAATAGGGCCAAATAAACCTATACTAGGGTGTTGGATATCTTATTGAATAGTGATATGGTCAAATTAAAAGGGTATAAGTGGATCCGGTATTGTAAGATTAAGTATTATACTTTCTAAATATGAATATCTTTTTCCTTTATTAATTGCTGTTTTAGAAGCCTTGTAACGTTTGAGTTGCCGTCTTGTTGTCTTGGTTTGTGCGCCTTTTCTTGTTCCTGTAACATTGTAATGACTTCCTCTATCCACACAAGACCCTCGGACTGTGAAAGTTTAGTAGGCTATCTGCTGTTTCTGATAGATATTGTCATATATGAATCGATTTTGGTCAAGAAACAACGTTAGGTATCATTATATCAATCTGCAAAATGCAATTTTTAGTAATCTTTTCAACCACCGAATACATGAACTGACCTTGGATAGAGCTTCTCCCCTGATGTGGTAGTGAAGAAGAAATTTAGAATAGAGGAAAACTGAATGAATGTTAAGTACGAAATACACTGGGGGCGTTGAATGTTGAAATACTCCTATGTATGAATTGGCTGGTTAACTGATGGGGATAAGTAGAAACTTGAGGGGCTGTACTTCAACATTTCATTGTCATGGGTGAGTTGTGTAGAGATTAAAGAGATGATATAAGCTAGACAAGGCCTCTAAGGAAGGAACTTCCACAATCCCTGCCCAAGCCTTTACTCGGAACTTGATGAGTACCATTAACCAGCCCAAATCAAAGAAACGTATTCCATACAAACAAACACTGCAAGCATTGAAGGAGTTTCATTGTTTACTGTGATGGCATCCTAACCATTTTGGTTTAATCTACACTTGCTCTAATTATTTTGTTTGCTCACACAAAGATAACATGTAAAGCACTGTAAGTGTAAATCCACTTTGGAAATACCATACATTTTACAGTTGTATCCTGTAATTTTTATCCTCTGAAAATTGTTAGGTCAAAGCCTTTCCCGTGCAATGTGTCATCAGTGTGGCTAACTCCCTGTCTCATATAATATCTGGTTGACTATGTTATTTTTTATGTATCTTACTTTTAGGGCTTAGCAAACGGACTACTACAGAAAAGCTTCGGGAAGAATTTTCAAAGTTTGGTGAAGTTGTTCAAGGTTTGTTCTCCACCTCCAAGATATTTTAATGCAGCTATTTATTATGCTTTTATATTTTGTGGTTATATATTGGAAATATACTTTGAAACACAATGGTTTTCTGTTTTCAGCAAGGGTGGTAACTGATCGAGTCTCAGGCTACTCTAAGGGGTTTGGTTTTGTGAAATATGCAACATTAGAAGAGGCTGCAAAGGGCATTGAAGGAATGGATGGCAAGGTAAGCTAGATCCGTATGGGGAGACTCAATTTTCTTTCAGAACATTGTTTGTCTTGAATTTGTGTTTGCGTGTTTGTGTTCATTCAAAATATGACTTTAATATGCAAACCTTTGGTAATTATGCTTAAATACCAATGCAGCAGTGTAGACACACATTAGAAGCTGAAAATGTCATTGTTTAGTATCATTCTAATTTGTTACTTTATTATATATGCACATATATACAAGTATTTGTGCATATATATGATCCTCCTAAATTTTGTAGGATCATGATCCCCTGATTTGTGGTTTATAATTCCTTTTGCGATCTTAAGTAAGATCTTGATTTTGACTACCATGGTGTTAGCTATGCATTCACAGTGCTTGAAAAACAAGTTTACAATTTCCCTTGATTGTACGTGAACTCATCATTTTTCTCTGAACACAGTTTTTCTCATTTCCCCCTACTTCACGTGGATAGTAGTGATCATTCAACTCTATAATATGCCTTTTACCCACCCTAAATAGACTGTTCTAAATGTGCATAGTTTAACATACAACTATAAATGTGTTTCAATAACAGTTTTCTGTGGTTGGTTTAATGATATATTTATCGCCTTCTTCATCTTAATGTGTTCCACAAACCGTTGTCTGTATTGTTCATTCAAAGATATATGATGCTATGGTTACTTTAAGTTTTGGCATTTTTGTGGCTATTCCTGTATGATGACTGAATATTTCCCCAACACAATGCAGTTTTTGGACGGCTGGGTTATATTTGCAGAGTATGCGAGACCAAGACCACCACCAGGACATTTAAATGACAACAGTCCTCAGTTCGGCCGGCAGTGAATCTTGTTGTTTGTCTGAAAACATTCTTATGCCTCATTGAACTCATTGTCTCGAGTAGCAATTGCAAATCATAAATTATTTTTTAGATGCGTATGGATGCTCAGGTGGTCTTTAATTATCAGGTTATTGTAATGTAAGGATAACCTAAAACGTCGTAATGCCAGATTTCCCTTCGATAGCCTTTTTAGTATTTTTTGGTTATGATGGGGTAGTCCAAAGTAGAAGTGGCTTAATCTTTTGTACCGGAGTATCGAAGCAGATGTCTGTGCTCCATGGGCTTACTCCGATTATACTTCAAAAGAGATAAAAATAGTTATTTGTCTACGATATATAATCATGTTATCATATTATTTCCTGGGAGTTTATTTGTGTTGTGTTTATGTTTTTTGCATAATAGTAGCTGCACTGTTAGTATTCCTTATGTAAATAACCATTAACACTGAAATTGCATGCTAGCTGGTGCTACGTACTTGAAGAGTTGAAATAGTCGTCGTGTTATGAGGATGGTCTGACTCAACTATAGAAACCATCTTTCAAAAACTTCGGAGTAATTTAAAAAAATGTTTTCTTTTTCTTTATCTTTTTGAAGTTTTATATAAGGAAAAACGAAAGGCATACCTTGTTAATGATCCTCTTGTCGTCGTATTTTCCCGAAACTTGAAATGCAGCTATGTTATTCAAAATAATCCATATACAACGCTATCATATCTCACATCAATTTCAAACCTAATTCAAAATCAATTTTAAACATAATTCAAATGGATTTCAAATATAATACAAAATTCAAATCAAATTAAATCATAATCCTAATCAAGTCTAGTTTCACAAGTAATCTAAAACATAAAGATAAATCATACAAACATAATCCAAATAAAGTTGAAATAAATTCAAAATCATTTCTATAACACTTCAAGATTTTCAATTATCCATACACGCATATTCACTTGTACACATGTATAATAATATAAATATTGTAACTTATCATCCAAATATATAAACATGTATATTTACAAAGCATAGGAATGCTAAATAAAAATTTATATATATATATATATATATATATATATATAATTATTTTCCTTAGCATTTCTAGTACTTATGCTAACACCAACATTGTTGTTTACTCTAGTACCAAGTATGATAATAGTAGTCTATACAAGGGTGAGTTAATATTATAACTTTTTTTTATTAATAACATGTACATTAATATATCACTTAAATAATTTCTTTTGCAACCACATTCACAATTTTAAATATTAATATTTTTCTCTCACACTCAATATTCTTCTAAGACTAATATTAAGCACATCTCAACAAAGATTATCACCTAACCCATAAGAAAAATATTGGAATACATCCTTAACTTCTTTATCCTAGGTTGGTATTATACATCCACTTTGATGATATACCTCCATCCATTTCTAATAGTGTTTTAATCTACTTGATCATACTACAAGTGAAGCTAGGATGTTTGTGCTTAATACTAAATCTTTAAGGGTTACAATACCTTTACAACTATTCTTACCACACCACCCATAAAAGGGAAACAAACCCTAGTATAGGCACCCAAAACAAACCCTTAACGGGAAACAACACCCAAAATGAACAACACAAAACATCCTATCAATTTAATACTCACATATATAAACAACTGTCAGGGAAAAGTTCAACATCCATGATTTTGATTAAGTGCTTAAATACAATAATAGATTATGTAAGACACAAGTTTGTTAGATGATACAACATTGTGTTGTCTTATTTTTATGTATGATAAATCATCTAATATACTGAGACAATATGTGCATAGTTTAAGCTAACCTCATACTTCTGGAATATATATATGTTTATTATATGTTGCAGGAAATGTATGTTGCTTTCATCTACCAAGAAGATTCGTTCAAGCAAGTCACATCAAATGATGTCTTGGATAAAGAGTTAAAGTAGTTTTCTTCAACAATAATTTGACATAAGCATTATTCAACACTCTAGTCCAACTCTATTCTTAGTAGCTACCTAGGGAGATAATTACTACCAACTATAAAGGATGTTGTGTAAGTAAGAAGAGAAATTAAAGTTGCATGGAGTGCATTTAATGCATCATCCACATTCAAGCTCATCAAATGTAGAAAGGACATTCAAGTGATTTGAAGTTGCTCAATTACCAGAAACAAATTTACAACGACTATTTTCTTCCACACTTATATAAAGCAATCATTCAAGAAAAACCAAGCACGAGGATGTTGCATTGTGTTTAAACGTTGCTCAATTTTTGTGTGCCTCAAATAGATTCACAAAGAACATTATAAGTGTTCATCTAGCAAACTAGGAGAGAACACATAAACCTTGTAATCATCGAAAGACACAGTCTCTCGCTAGAAAGCAAAACCAATGATTTGTTGATCACACCCCACAAAATATCTCATGTTAGCCAAGGGTGACTCTATGACAAATAATACTCAATTTAGTCATGAGTGACTTATTGAAAGAATACTTGGGTTGAGCTAGAAGTGGCTTGTTGAAATAATACTCAACGGAGTCAACCATGAGTAGTTGCATTCCAAAAGAATACTCAAAGTGGACAAGGAGTTGTTGCGATCCAAAAGAATACTCGATGGGGATAGCAGAAAGTGGTTGCGATCTAAAAGAATACTCAACAGGGTCAGCCAAAAGTGGATGTGATATGAAAGAATACAGAATGGGGTTAGCCAAGAGTGGATGTAGTCCAAAAGAATAGTCAACAAGGTTATCCAAAAGTGGTTGTGATTCGAAGGAAGTCATCCGATAGTAGCTGCAATTTGAAATAATACTTAATAGGGTTAGCCAAGAGAGGTTGTGATTTGAAATAATACTCAACAGGGTCAACTAGGAGTAACTACAATCTGAAAGAATACTTAACAAGGTCAGTCAGAAGTGCCTTTGATCTTGATTTAAAAATGAGTCATTAATAGATTACTTTTTATATAAAACTTTCGTTTGAATGACAATCATTTGACGATGTTTACAAAAAAAATTTAAACACAATTCAACCCTCACTTCTTGTGTTTTTCCTATTTTCCACAACTACCTATCATAACACATCCAATCTTGTTTATAAAATATAAACATATATTTTACTAAAAAATTATACTAATTAACATAAGTAACATCGTTGGAACGACATATTACTACTTAAGCAATATATTATCGGTTGAGTGCACAATTAAATAGTGAGCAGTCCCATGATTTTCACTTGAACAAGATTATCTTGCTTGAGAGAAAATAAAATTGAGAACAACTACTTGATATTTGCTTGGGCGAGATTGTCTCACTTGCGTGAAAATAAAATAAAGAGCAACCCCTTAATTTTTGCTTGAGTGAAATCACCTCACTTAAGTGAAAATCATGATGCAATGAAATTTCACAACGACAGAAAACATACTCCAAATGTCAACAAGATTCAATTTGCAAATTGTGAATTCAACATGATTCAACTTTTTATATGTACTTGTTGTGGATATAATGCAATCGTCAACATTTCTAACTCATTTTTATTATCTACTTTCAAATTTAACATTTAAGTAAAAACATATCTTTCTTTCTCAACTAACTATGATCAAATTGAAAAAAAATTGTGCTTACAAGAGTTGAGAATCAATACTATGTTCTGCTGAAAAATAACCTTGTTAAATTTAGTTGTGATTATTTTGGTAAACTCTTTTCTTGTTGTTCTTGCTAAAGTGTTCCACTATTGTTTTATTGTTGTTCTTGCTAGAGAATTCCACTATTGTTTTCTTGTTGTTCAAGAGTTGATAAGTATCGCAACTAGGGTCACAACGACGGATGGCTAACCAATTTTTTTTTATATATAAAAAAATAGAGAAAGGAGTCACCTCTATAGTTTATTGTTGAAAACTACGAAAAAACAAAAAAGATAGTCTACGAAATCATAATTAGGGTTTGGGAGTCGGTTACGCATAGAGAAGGTATTAACACCCCTACAACGCTTGTCCAAATACAATACCTTTAATTAAATATCCAAAATGAGTTTGGTTTTGTAGAATATTTAGTTTTTTCCCGAAAGTAGAAACAAAAATGTTGTTTAAAAATGAAGAAAATATTTTTGAAATTTTTTATTTGGGGTCCGACAAGGATAAACGTTGATTCTACACATGTCTATTCATAACGAAAAATTAGGATTTATGAAGTTCTAAAGGTTAAACTATTTAAAAATATTTGTGTCATGTAAGTTGAGCTTTTTGAAAAAAGTCAACCCAACAAAGACAAATATCGCTCATTCGTATTTCCATTCATAACAAAAAAGTCAAAGATCACGTAGCTCTAGAGGTTAAAAGATGTTATATGTTGATATTTTTTAATTTTTGAAATTTTTATATGTTTTGGATTTTTATAATTCGTTCTGTTTATTTTTAGTTTGTCGAAGAAAGGATACTGGGCAAAAGATGATGCATAAAATCATGCAAATACTGACGCAATTAGTTTTTGAAATATATATTTATTTATTCTTTTAATAAAAGCTGCTTGGTGCATAAGTGAAAAGGGGTGGCAAGTAGTGAAACTGCTGGGTTAGTCGAATGGGCGCAGGTATATTATAAAACGCAGTGTGTATATGAAAAAAGACTGTTTACCAAACAAAAGTGCTGGGCCAGCCGAATGGGCCCAGGCTTCTAAAAATGTTGTGAAAATATAATAAGGGTGGTGCAAATAGCGAAAGTGCTGGAAGTGGAAATATTAACATGAGGGGCAAAAAAACAATTGTTCCCTGCAGTTATACCCAGCGCATGAAACAAAAGAAAACAATGTACAAGCCAAAACGAATACATGTCCTGCGGAAAAAACATGCACAAAACCAAGCCTACGCCACCATGCATACATCAAAACATTCGCCACGGATGAGACAGCAGAACCTGTGCTCTCAAAGCAAGCAAAACGGTACACCCCAACAGCAAAAAGCGCAAACGGCAGCATAATTGTGCACCTAAAGCAAGTAAAAAATTAGTACACCCCAAAAATAGAAAACGCAAATGCCAGAAGAATTTTCACAAAGTGACAAAAAAGCATATAACAAAATGATGAAACATGTATTGCTTCAACTTAAACGCTGCTGTAACACATCCATATATCTCCCTACTTCCAAAATGCAAACACATGCATCCTAGCAGCATTAAATGTAAAAACATTAAACCAACTCTACAAAGTAGAATATAGTCCTGCTCAACGAAACGATGTGCATGTGGGGAGAAATATATTCAAAGCGGAAACATCCAAAGTCATGTAGAATGATGAAACAAAGAATTAATAACCATGCATATTTAAAACGGATGACATTTTGTGGCTCTAGAGCGTGCTCTTAACCACTTAGAACATGACCTCAAAGAATATTATTAAGAAGTACACTTTAAATTTAACTTAACTTTATAAAATTCAATTAGGTTTTTGCATTCACTTATATAGTATGAATTGTGAGACTATATGTTTATGGATGATTTCATAGTGGCCTAATAGCGGGTAACTTGATAAGCTCAATAAACTCTCATTAGGATAGACACCAAATGACTCTGACACCATATTAAGAAGTGGACTTTAAGTGTAACTCAACTTTATAAAAGTGGCTTATAAGGTGAGGTTTGCACTCATTTATATATTATGAAATGTGTCATTATCTCTAGTCGATGTGGGATCTCCAACAAATGTCTTTGCGCTTTTACTCTTCATGTTTTTCAACCATGACTTTCTCCACTTCTTCCTGAGGCCTTCTCTCTCCCATGAAAATCTCAAACAGCATGCGGATGAGTAGTGTGTACACAATGAGTTGCGGTGATGGTAGAAGGGCATGAGAGGAGTGGAGTGTTTGTGTGAGTGTGAATGTGTTTTTAGTGAAGTGTGGTGAGTAGAAAAAGTGTGTGTAGCGGGAGTGAGTGGAAGAAAGCTAAAACCCTCATCCTCCCTTGGTAGCAACTTTAGCTACTAACTTTAGAATCTAAATAATTGGTATCTAAAACCTTGGTAGCTAATTAGATACAAATTTAGAAATTATTTATCAATAATAGAAACTAATTTAGATACCAATAATTTTTTTAGTCTCTACAATAATATCTAATTTAGTTAATATAACAACTAATTATTTTTTGTCTCTAAAATTGGTTTCTATTTAATGATTTTCTAGTAGTGCAAAAACATTTTAAAAATATGTTTTTGAAAACAAAAATTAGTGTCAAGTTGGTATGACTTCAGCTTGACATGGAAAAAACCACCAATTTGACACAATTTCAGTTTGACGTGGACAAAGTCATGATGTGGCCAAAATTGTGGACAACTTCTATATATGACCCACTAACATCTCTTGACTTGTTACCTCTTTCAATTGCCTCTTTGATCCACAAAGAGGAAGCTTCTAAAGTGGAAAGAAGGTTAAAAGCCAGATTGAAAAACAAACTAAAAAATATAAAAACAAAGGAAGAAATAAAATAATATTTAAGGAAGGGGACTTGGTTTGTCTTCACTTATAAAAAACATATTTCCTAACCAAAGAAAGTCAAAACTAAGTTCCAAAGGAGATGGTCCATTTCGAGTACTACAAAACATAAATGATAATGTGTATAGGTTAGACCTTTCTAATGATTAAGGAGTCAACACTACATTTAATGTTTATGATCTCATTCCTTTTGTAGGTGGTGATGACTATATTAACGAAGTAGATGTGAGGACAAATTCTCTTCAAGAGGGAGGGTATGATGACAAACCATCTACCAAGGAACAAATGGACTCTTAACAAGGGTCATGGCTAAAAGAATGGAGGAGGAAAAAAGACTTCAAAAGACTCTCTTATCGAGAGTAAAATACTAACCATTCACTACAAAAAAACGTGTATGTGGTGGCGGTTATTTTTGTATAACCTGGCGTTTATAACCGCCACATTTTACATTTGTGGCGGTATCGCGTACCGCCAGCATTCTTGCCGCCACAAAGTTTAATGTGGCGGTCAAGTGAGAACCGTTGTAGCAGACGCCATATCATACATTGTATAATGTGGCGGTTTTAAACGTGTAATTTACGTTAGTTACAAATGTCATAATTTTCAAACTGGTAAACCAATTCCAACGTCAAGTGTGGCAGTTATAAACGCCACTTAATACGGTATAATATGGCATTTATGATAACCTTTATGATTGTCATAATTCAAATATTAAATATTTAATTTTATTTTTAATATTTTTAATAATTTATTTTATTCTGTTTTATAATTTAATTTCATATTATAATTAAATTTCATATTTTAATTAAATTTTATATTATAATTAAATTTCATATTATAATTAAATTTCATATTTTAATTAAATTTCATATTATAATTAAATTTCATAATATTATTTAATTTCATATTATAATTAAATTTCAATACACAATTAAGTTTCATAATATAATTAAATTGTAATATAAACTAATTTCATAATATAATTACTTCATAATATAATTAAAATTGAGAAATATAATAATCAAAAGATGACTTCATTCATTCATTTAAGGAACAAAGTTGAAAATGTCAAACTAATCCAAACAACAAGTAAATTAAATTGTCAAAATATAAATTGTTTCACTTTCTAAACATATTACAACTATAACTCCAATCCTAATTTGTTTTACTGTCTCCACTTGATCTTATATTCTGGTTTGGTGATGGATCATCACTTCCAACATCCGATGCCTGAAATAAGTTAAAATATGTTTAAGTTAACTGACAATTTATTAAAAAAGAAATAAAAACAGTATTAGAATAAAATTTTAAGTATATAATTTATACCTCATTAATAGATGGTTGTACCAAATTTGCTGCCATTGCAGCTAAATGTTCCGGCACGTCTGGTCTAGAAGCAATGTAGGCTAGCAGAGTATGCATTTGACTTTTTACAGTTGCAAGTTCAGTTGCCATCTGGTCCACCTTTTCTTCAACATTTGTTGAAGACCCACCACTAGAGGAACCATGATTCATATTGCTTAACCTTGTTGTGGACTTCCTGAAAGCAAGGGTTGGACAAGCTCCATATGAAAGTCCTCTGACCCTCCCTGGATGCTCCTTTCCAAAAATGACACCAACTGGATCATTTGGAGATATATCTGATGCAGTATCTAGATTTTGCAGCATTAGCTCATCAATTTTTTCCTACATAAAAATGGAAGCAACCAACATTAACAAAGAAACACGGTCCATGTAGAAAAACAATAACAATAATAAAGAAAATACTATTTATAAAACCCAAAACTTCGTGCGCATATAATCAAGGGAACTAGGAAATCTGCAATCTTTTATAAAGAAAATATGTTCCCAAAACAGTCCAAAACAATGTCAAAAATAGTCCAAGACAGCATCCAAAATATCCCAAAACAATCCAAAACAATCCAAAAATATATATACCCATGGTAGAGACAATATGGTCCCATAACAGTCCAAAACAATGTAAAAAATAGTTCAAGACAGTATCCAAAATGGCCCAAAACAATCCAAAACAGTCCAAAACAATATATACCCATGGCACAGACAATATGGTCCCAAAACACTCCAAAACAATGTAAAAAATAGTTCAAGACAGTATCCAAAATAGCCCAAAATAGTCCAAAACAGTATATACCCATGGCAGAGACAATATGTTCCCAAAACAATGTAAAAAATAATCCAAGACAGAATCCAAAATAGCCCAAAAAAATCCAAAATAGTCCAAAACAATATATACCCATGACAGAGTTAATATGTTCCTAAAACAGTGTCCAAAATAGTCCAAGACAGTATCCAAAATAGCCCAAAATAGTCCAAAACAATATATACCCATGGCAGAGATAATATGGTCCCAAAACAGTCCAAAACAATGTAAAAAATAGTCCAAGACAACATCCAAAATAGCCCAAAATAGTATACCCATGGCAGAGACAATATGTTCCCAAAACAGTCCAAAAACAATGTAAAATATAGTCCAAGACAACATCCACAACAGCCCAAAACAGTCCAAAATAGTATATACCCATGGCAGAGACAATATGTTCCCAAAACAGTGTCCAAAATAGTCCAAGACAGTATCCAAAATAGCCCAAAACTGATATATGTTATTAGAACTTACCCCAATGTCCATAGCTTCATCATTAACATATGTGCCATTCTTCCCCTTGTGTGTGATCTTCCACATCTCAGCTCGGCCAATATTCCTACCAGTTTCAATTTTCTATACATTCCAAAAAAGGATAATATAATTACAAAAATTCATAATATATTATAAATCAAAAAATATATGCCAAATTCACAAAGTTGTATTTAAGTAAATATACCAAATTATCCCTCCTTCTTGACAATGGCATAGCACCACCAGTGTGAGGAATAGTCTGTTTCTTTCTTATATCTCTATTCCTATTACACAGTTTCTACAAAGTAAAATAAAATCAGTTTTTGCAAATTTAAAATCAAGCTTAGTGAAAATACATGAAATGAAAAGTATGTACCACTGTGGAAGGCTTGAGACGATAATCCACAAATATAGCCCACTGCTCCATGCTAAGACCATCTGGAATATTCTTTATTAGGTCATTTATGCTTAACAGTGGGTCATAGAATTCATTCCAGAGCTTGCATCTATACTCCCTCCATAATTTGCCAATTTTGAACATAACATCTCTTTTAGCGAGGTCTTCATTTACCTTGAAGCAAAAACGAGTCTTCAAAGAATACAACAATTAGTCCATATATGTATATTGAAAAAAAGAAATAAGAATGTACATACTTAATATTGTATTGAACGTAGGGTCAATTACCTTCAGTGTACTCTCCCATATAGTATCCTTGTAAGTATCAGGCACAAATGATCAATTTTCAAAACTTACAGGCAACAATATATGATTTCCTGCTAGTTGTCCACAAACTCCAGCAAGCAAACCACATGCTTCTCCAATGGGTTGAAAGTTGTCATCATAGTCGACAACCACACGTATTCCACTGGGCAAGTTATGAGCATCCCTAACCTTGAGCTTCATTTTCTGAGTAACTCCATGCTCATCTACAAAGTATAATACATTAAGGTATCTGCAATGAAAGTAATTAAATGAAAAGAAAAACACAATAGCAAAATTAACATATCTTTACCTATAGTATCAACAAACCAATAGTGGTTTGACTGCCTGCCTTTTCTTGGTGGCACCCTTTCAGCTTCAGATTCTGATGTATGCGGTTATGCAGGCTGAGGGGTATGTGGTTCTGCAGACTCATATGCATATGGCAGTGTAGAGTCAGATGTATGTGGTAGTGCAGAGTCAGATGTATGTGGTAGTGCAGAGTCAGATGTATGTGGTAGTGTAGACTCAGACATATGTGGTAGTGCAGAATTACATGTGTGTGGTTGTGCAGATTATGAGATTGGTGGTTGAGCAGACTTAGTTTGTGGCAGTGCTACTGATTCAAAAGTAGGTTGTAAATTTCGTGGTTGTGCAGATTGTGAGATTTGTGGTGGTGTATGTCCAGATGCTTGTGGTAAAGGAGATCCAAAATGTGGTTGAGCAGATTCAGTTATTTTTTGACGTGTACTTTGAGGCGTGTCATTAAGTTGAACATAGTTCCCCACAGATGTGTCTGAACTATGTCCACCAATTGCCTTAAGCAAGTTCTTAATTTTCTTAGGCCTAGGCATATCTGCACATAAAAAGGAAAGAATGAAGAACAAAAACAAGATATAATAGTGCATATCAAAGTACATAATCAAATACATGTGCAATTGACATTAACCATACATGTGCAGTTTTATTAACAGACCAAGCTTATTATTACTCTGACATTGACTCATTTTCATGAAGTTCATGATCATTGTTGTCCTCGTTTAATAACTCATCATCTTCATCATCCCTAAACAATGGAAAATCTTCAGACTCGTTGAAAAACTGATTTAAGTCTTGTTGTGGACATGGTTCCACTTCACAAACTTCATTATGTCCTTCTCCCATATCATACAAGTCTCGTGGTTTCAAGTGGATGACAATTTTCCAATCCTTGTTAACTTCATCATTAACATAATATACTATTTCAGCCTGTGAAGCTTCAATATACGGATCATGCTCCTCACGATCTCCCATTTACATTTGAACAATGTCACTTTAAAACGACCATAGTAATTAAGCTCAATTATATCTTCTAATTTTCCATAGTATGCCAAATCCGCTTCCCTAATGTTTTGATCTGCCCTACTTGCAACACATGATGTTGATGAAGTTAAGTAAACTTCACTATTTTGGGTTTTTAACCCATGTTCTCGACTTTCGGTCCTAAATTTGAATCCATTTACATTGAAGGCAGAAAATCTTCTAGCATGTGGAGTTGGACCTTGAGATAGATACTTAAGATCATCTGACACTGTACTTGAAATGTCTGGGTTATTAATCTACAAAAATAAGGATTGAATGTGTGAAGATATGTTAGAAATTTTAATCAAACAATTATGAAAACATATTCTACGTACCCTTTGAGGAAACCAATTAATAAAATCCTTATTAACACTCCTTTCTATCTCTGTATTTGAAATTCTTCTCCCTCTAGACCTCCTTCGCAAATGACCTTTAAATTCCCTAAGAAAATATTCATAACCAACGTGTTACTAATGATTCCATTAAAGAAACATTTTGAATATAATTAAATTTATAGTTGTGTTAACACTCACTCAATGAAAGGGGTGACTTCAGGGCAACTAAATAACACATATCGATGTGCTTGAGTTCTTTGCATGGTTGACAACTGAAAAGTTGAAGAGGCACTTACTACTCTACCAATTGCTGGGAAAATAGTACTCAATTGTGGCAGATTTGTATTACAAGAATCATCCACACGTGAAGGTCTATTACTTCTTGTCTCGACCCCTTCCATATATTCAGAGCTAAAGGTCAGAACCTCTTCAGCTAGGTATCCTTCAGCAATGGAACCTTCAGGTTGTGCCTTGTTTCGAACATATGATTTTAAATGTCCCAAATACCTATAAAATAATTTTGCAATTTGGAGAATCAAACATGAAGGTTAAAAACATTTGAACTCTATGTGCGCCAAAAACATTTACCTTTCTATAGGATACATCCAACGATAATGAACTGGGCCTCCAAGTTTGGCCTCACCAACTAAGTGACAAGTTAAGTGCACCATAATTGTAAAAAAGGTAGGAGGGAACAACATTTCCATGTGGCAAAGAGTTTCAATGATGCGGGATTGAAGTTTATCAAGTTTAGTTTGACTTAAACTTTTGCCACATAATTGTCGAAAAAATGAACATAGTTCTACTACCACTGCAGTCACATTGTTTGGTAAAACATTACGTGTGGCAATGGGTAGTAAATGTTCCATAAGAATATGACAATCATGACTCTTGAGGCCAAAAATCTTTTCAGCTTTCAAATCAATACACCTTGAAATATTACTTGAGTATCCATCTGGCATTTTGACATCTTTAAGTGTTTGTAAAAACGTTTTTTTCTTTGCTTTTGACAATGAAAACAAACTTGGCCGAAATCTTCCTCTTTCATCTGGAGTACATGTAATAGGACAAAGCTTTAATGGGAACAGATTTAGGTTCGATGCTTAATTGGTGATGTCTCAGCTTGTCCACGAGTTATATTACAGATCAAGCAAAATACCTCAATTACATCATCATACTATTTCTCAGATCATACCTTTAATCGTGTATTTCTAAATTATACTAAATATGTTAATTAACCGACCACATTCTTAAACCCCTCATGCACATGAGATATTAAAAACCTGAGTTAGTTAGGTTTGCTTGATAGGGAGTGGCGAAGTTCTTTCATAGATAAGAGACCAAGATAGGATTTGCTTCCAAATACTTGATCTCTGCAGATTAAAGATTAATTATTGTACCATGTTTAGACCAGAACTATGAGCTACCATATTTAAATACAGAGCTAGTTGACTCTTTGCATGTTTATACATGCAAGAATGTGAGTGGCTAAGTTGCTATTTTCATTTATGTTTAATGACTTACAAATTGGAACTTCTTAGCTAAAAAGTTGTGCTTTGACTTGTCATTTCAAGTTGAAATGCTTTCTTACATTAGTTTACCTTCACGGCAATGTGATAAGTATATACAGGAGCTGATTAATAATGCATGGTGGAACAGAATCACACCTCTCTCCCAAACAAACAGCATAGAACAAACAGCATATTTGAATTGGGTAACTTTTCAAAGTTTGACCATATAAAAAGATAAGAAATTTGTTCCGTTAACTCCAACAAATACAACTAAAATCTTATGCAATCAAATAGAAAGAGACTATGTAAGAAAAAGGAAACAGAAGACCATTTATGATTGCAGACTATGAATAATATAATTTTCAAACAGCACAAATCCTTCTGACCAAATACTAAACAGATAACAGAAACATCACTTTATGCAGGAAAGTGGGATGCCAATTCACCAAATATTCTTCTGTCCTCAAATGGGAAATCATAATCTACAATGTGTAGCTAAAGGTCTGGGCAAAAATCCCATAAATGTCAAGGGTGTGCTTTATTGGGTTATAAAATGCAAGGGATATACAAGAGTTACCTGATTTAAGGGGAAATTCTATCTGTGGGGGTAAGCCAACATCCAGTACATCCTGAACCAAAAAGTCACCTGCCCCACTTTCCTTTCCAAGTAAAGCAACCACAATTCCTGTTGCAGATAATGTAAATATAAAATTGTCATGTTTCAAATGACAGTCCTTTGTACAAAAGGCAAGTTGCAAAAGATAACATAAAAGACAAACACCCTTTTTCTCCCTTTCTGTTTGTGCCATCGTAACTTTTATACCTTAAATTTTGTCCCCACTGTTGCACCACCACCCCTTAAAATGCCTATGAATAATGGAAAGAAAAGAAAGAAGGATAAAAGTTGAGACTTAGCCTGCACAGAGAGTAGGGAGCAAAGTGCATGTACCTTTCTGAAAGGTTAAACTCAAAGTGGACTATGCAGAAATTTACTCACTTTACAGAGACCACAATGCACATAATTCACAGATTTCATTAAAAAAACCCAATTTGAACATGAGTGAGGCTGATAGTAAGGGAAGCTTACCTCTTAACGTCGTGTTTGAAGCAAAATCAGTGAGGCCAACGGTGAGGCTGACGATTTGCGGTCAAGTTAATGGTGGAGAATCATCGTGAGAAGATCTCTATGGATGAGGCTGACAAAAAATGGATTGCGATGAAGGTGCAGGTGATGGCTAGGTTAAACGAAGAAAGGAGATTGGGAAAGACAAAGAAACAAAGGATTTAGGGAATAGGTTTACAAAGGATTTTTGAAAATTTTTGGACAATCCGGGAATGAAGATAAGAATAGGGTTTTGGGAAATAAAAAATTTGAGGAAATGTGGGAAATGTAGGAAACGAAGGAGGGACTTGCAGAGATGATGGAGAGTGGAGAGTGAAAGAGGGAGAAAATGGGTTTGTTTTGGAAAAATCCAGCGCAAACGAAACTAACGGTGGATGTGGCAAAGAGAAAATGGTGAGTGGTGAAGAGAAGACGATGAGTTGCGGAGAGAAGATGGTGGATATGGCAGAGAGAAGGCAAAGAGCGGTGGGGAGAAGACGGTGAGTGGCAGAGAGAAGAAGAAAGGGTTTCAAAGAGAATAGAGATTTTCAAAGGTTTTAGTGAATAAATTTTGGGAATTATGTGGGAATTATAGGGAGGTAACGAAATGCAGGTTTTAGGGAATAAATTTTGGCAATTATGTGGAAATTATATGGAGGGAACGAAACGCGGGAGAGCGTTTATTTCGAAGGATAATTGTGGCGGTTCTACACGCCACATTTCGAAGGAAAATTATGGCGGTTATGAAGCTGTTGTATTATACAGCTAATTGTGGCGGTTTTTAATAACCGCCATATTATAACCGCCACTATATACAAGTTTTTTTGTAGTGATTGTCAACTCTTTTAGTCTTGTAAATAATTGTAAAGAGTAGTGTAGGATTTTATTTTAGGTTTTGTATTTGGGTTAACACTATTTTAGGTCAAATAACCTAACCCTAAGAGAGAGAAAGTGCATCATAGGTATAGAAATCCTAACTTAGGTGCCAACACAGGGCTAGGGTTAGAAGTTTGGGCACCAAGCGAAGGTATGGTGCCTTGGGCACTAAGCTAGGGTAAATACACTAGCTTGCACCACAAGCTTCTCCCATGTGCGCCTATGGTTAAGGTTTCTTCTCTTGTACTATTTTCTAGATGGTTTAGGGTTAGGGTTTGAGAGACTTGCTTTGCAAGCTTTTTCTTCTATAAATATGAGACTTTTGTACACAATTTTCAACCTAGAATTGAGTATTGAATTGTTGCCAAATTTTTAGCACACTTGTTCTAAGTCATCCCTATGTTAACACTCCTTATAGTGTTTAACTTAAGATTTCTTAAGAGTTCGTGATGGCGGACCATCTACAAGTTTCAAGTCACCATACACGGAGTTAAGAACACAAGAATGTACAAAATAAATAGTTATCTTAGCTTGTATAAAAACTGTAAAAAGTATAATAGTTTAGGTCTTGTATTTCTGGAACATTTCTAGAATAGGTTGTAAATAATCAAATACAGTCTAGAAACTCTCACTTGTCATACACAATACTTTCTAGAGCATCTTAAGAAGACTTAGGTAGCACCCCCTTAAGCTACTAGAGCTCATATGAGTTAATTTTCAGAGGGTTTCATTTTATGGTGACACTTTACTTAGAGTTGGGATTTTAGCAATTAAAGGTGAGGACCTAAGGAAGATTCCCACTAGGCACGAACTTAACCAAGTGGTTAACTAAGTGTGAAGGTTCACTTCACAGAGGCAAAGAAAAAATTAGAATATGGTGATTGATGAATGCAAGCGGAAAAAGGAAAAGTTACAAGGTATCATCAATGGTGAACATAGCCAAACCAAATGATGAATCACAAGCCATACAAGAGTAAAAACCGAGACAAAAGAAGATAAAGACAATATGGAAATGGAAAATGGAAGTAGAAGATGAAAGAATGAACTTATGGGTTTGGATTGAGAGAGTGGTCATGCCACTTGGGGGATGGAAACCTAAAAGATAAGTGAAGGGCTGCCACTTGAGAGTCTCCCACTCTTCAAGATAATACCAAATTCAAAGGAACTAAACCTCACTCAGGACTCACAATTTGTGTAGAGTTTCTTTACTTCAATTTCAACTTGTAAAATACAATGGGTAGGCCTCCTATTTATAGGTGAAGGAGCCTTGGAAAACAAGCAAGAGGGGTGGGATGGGAAAAGGGCAAAAATGGGCAGCCTTAGGGTTTGACTAAGTCAAACTCGCATCCTAGGCTTATCCTTCTAGAAACTAGGTCAAAATCTTCCTAAAGGGCTAGGAACAAGCTAAAATGATAACTACACCCCCTATTATGCTAAAGGCACCTTATTCTAGCCTATCTTTGCTATTTAGACCCCTAAAGTGAGCCCATATCATTTATAACATGTTTTATTTTTAAGTAGACCAAAAGAAAAAACAATTGGTGTTCTAGTCTAAGACTACTTCTTCTTCTGGTGAGGTTTGCTAGATTTTTGGCGGGGTGTTGACTTGTTTGATGAGATGACTATGAAAGGTCTCTTGGGTCCTTGGTCATCTCCTTGCTGACTTGGCTTGTATCAAGATCTCACCATGGTTAAGCTTGCTTAACTAGAGTTATGGTAGCTTAAGGAGCAAGCTACCTTCATCTTTTACACCTATAAATAAGTGTCTCATACCACTTATATTCAAATTTAGAATCATTTGAATGAAACTTCTAAAAATTCAGACCTTATTCTCCCTAAATCTCCCTTTTGCTAGAGAGCCTATAGGGCTAGTGAAACCCTAGGGAGTTGGTCAAACCTCTCTCTAAATTCATCACCAAATTCACCTACATTTTTCACCAATTCTCCATTCTATTTGGTGCAATTCATCAATCTTTCTCTACTCATCATCCATTTCATCCAAGGCTGAATTTGGATTACATCAGTTGGCCTAAACTCTCTTAAGTTTTAAAATTTCTATGCTATTCACTTCACCTCTTCCTCCATTTCTTATTCACAAAACGCTTCTGAAAACCATCACAATTCCTACAACATCCACAAAATCAAATGGAAGCATTGGAGCTTAAAGGAATTATGTCACTAAGTGTATCATTATTCAGATGAGACAAAAATTACAAGTTGTGATGGAGGACCATCCTTGTTAAAGCCACCATTTTTATCAACTAAGAGCAGAGGATCATCTTGGAAGAATTCAGAAGATAATATTTGTCTTAATTTTTGTATAAAATGTAAATTGTAGAATATATTTTCTAGCTTTGTATTTCTGAGCCAACTTTAGAATATGAATATATTTCTCTCCAAACAAGACTTCCTTAGGCGCCTTCTCCTTGCAAAGAATGACCCTTTAAGATTTTCCTAAAGTCTAAGCAAGATTCTTCATGAAGGACTCTCCAATCACTTGATGCCATGTGTTAACTCATGAGTGGAGAGTTTCTTGCACTTAGAATAGCCACATAGCATGCTAGGAATGCAGAGTATTTTTTAGAACTTGATAGTCATCTTAGAAGTCTCCTTAGCCTATAAAAAAGAGACTCCTCTCTTGTAATTTCTATACTTGATTGATAAATGAAGTTGTGTTTCTAAAATTCTCAACACACTTATCCAAGTCTCTCTTCTATAATGCTCATTGCATTCTTAGAAACACAAGGAAGTTGGCCTAACCTTTTCCTTGGCCTTTGCACCTTGTAATCTCACGCCCAAATCAAGAACCTCAATGACCATTCAGCGCTTCATCCACAAATCTACAAGTCTTCCGCTGCCTTCCATCAATTCCATCCAACACTAAAAAATAATTGCAATCAAGTTGTTTACACTTGGGGTGGTTCAACACATGGAGATCATCTAGATAAACAATTATTACAAGATCAATAATGGAATTAGATTTTGTTGCTATTGAAATGGCTGGAAGTGAAGCTAATTTGGTTGAAAAACTTATTAGCAAAAATTCCATTAGAAATGAAGCCAAGCCCATCTATGTCAATGTATTGTTATTGTCAATTGATGATAGTTATAGATAAAAACAAAACTTTCAATTATAAAACAAACATATATAATTGTGACATAATTTGATAAAGTAGCTTTTAAAGAGTGAAAAAAAATTCCATTGATTATGTTAAGTCAAAATGGAATCTAGTAAATCCTTTGACAAATGGAAGAAACATGAGTTTAGAAACATCGAGGAGAATCGGACTTTGATAAGTATTAAATGTTCCTAAATTTTATATCAAATTAGACATGAATAATGGATGAATTGAATGAAAAATATCATGAAAACAATGCATTTATCCCTCAATATGTGTTTGACCCAAAAGGAGATGAAGAAATACATAAATTGATGAAAACTTGCAGAAAAAGGATGAAAACAACAACAAAACAAAGGATCGACAAAAATAACTAATTTGCTCCGTGCATGTACTCAAGGCTAAGCGGATTGGCACCATAGAGCAATGAAAAGAAAACCTCAAAAGTGTTGAGTGCCAAGGAATGCGCTGAGTAAGTTTATGAGGCTCGAAGCAAAAAACAAGTCCTTCATGGTGTATGCTCAAATTTTCTTGGAATAGGCTTGGAGTTGATGTTGAGCTAAAAAGGTTTCTTCAAGGAGAAGAAATCCTAAATTGGTGTTAGCTTGGCTCCGAGCAGATTTAGAGCTTAATGAATTTTTCATGCTTAATAAAGTTAAATTTGTTGGGTCAGGGTTGGAGCAAAGCCAAAAAGAAAAGTTCAAGTTTAAGAAACCCATGATTTCACTAGGTTCATAAAGGGTTTTGAGCCAAAAGATTCCTTCATAGTGAAGAAAGTTAATATGTTGAGTGAATTGGCTTGGCACTTAGTGAATGCCAAATTGGAAGGAGCTCCTCACTAAACTCTATAAATAGAGAGGTCCTGATACTTCAAAAAGAAGGTGAAACAAAGGTACATCAAAGGCAGAAGAACACAATATCAATTGGCCTACAGCATTCAAAGATCCATGTTTGTTGTTGTTAGCCACTCATCTTTGAGCTTCTTTGTAATATTTATAGAGTATCTAAATTTATCTTGTTGGGATTAGAGAGCAATGTAATATTTCATAAGTTTTTGTTATTTATGAATGCTTATTTTTAAAATTCAGTTCATTTGATTTGATTGAATGTTTAATGCTTGATATGTGAGGAATCACCTTTATGCCTTTGGAACTTGAATAATGTAGGGAGACACATGCATTTTCTGAAATCTTTCAAATCAACCAAGTATATCACTGTCTGGGAACAAAATTGAGTATTTGGCTTAAACTATTCCATCATGATGCAGAAGCAAGCTATTGTAAGTTAAGGAACTGATTATGATAGTTTGTTGTTCTAGATAACCATGATCAAGGGATTGACTTGGTTTGACCTTAAGGACAATGAACTCGAATTTGTAAATAACAACAACAAAAAGAGATTTACAAAGTTACTTCAATGCCAACACTTGTTCTGAATAGTTAACCTTCTACTTTATTTTTAATCAAGTTTTAATCTCATTAAATATATTACTTATTATTAAATGATCATATTTATTCTACACCATATATGACTCAACCTATATTGTATTTTCACTTCATTTTGAACGATATTACTATCTTGGTTATCTTTAGTTCCTATGGATATTACAAACCCTTTATCAACTATACTACAATTGACTCAATCCGCTTGCTGAGAATAGATTTAAATAAAACCATCATTAGACTCAAGCAAATTACAAATAAACAAGTGAAGGAAACTCAACCTTGTGACTGGAGATCCTATTAATAAGGTTCATATAGGAAAAATCAAGTCACTTGTCAGTTTTTACTAGTACTAAGATTGATTTAAAACAATTTTGTCTCTTTCTATGGCATGTCAAAGTGCTATATACTACGTAATTATGAGGATAAACTTTGTATTTAAATTTTGCACTATAAGAAGTTTTAGCTTCAAACAAAGTTTTTAATGATTTTTATATCCCTTACGAGTAGTGTATTATTTGCACTATACACTTGATGAAATCACCTATATAAGTGTCAAGTGAGGTCACTTGTATGAGGTCTTGGTAAGATCTCAAAAGCACTCATGAGTACTTGGAACACACATGACCTAGTAAATGCAACACATCGATAACAACAAGAATTGTGTATTGTTGTGAAGAACAAATAAATTCTAAGAAAGGAGGGTTAATTTGTGATTTAATAATTTCTAAAATATTTTCGCGAGCATAGTCTCACAGTGAGTCTTCAAAAAAAAAATCAGTTAAGATATCAAATGGTAAGCATTTCGTACGATGAACTTACGTAGATGCAAGTTTAAAATTAATTTTTTTTTTTGAAACAAACCGAATTAAAGATGTGTGTTTACATAAATATTTTTTCAATAAGTTAAGTATGATGAAATATAGACGATGCAACCTCAACACATATTTTAATGCAACTCCTTTGTCTGAGAGGTAACATTAAACACAACTTTTGCAACTCAACTAAATCATTTGATTAACGTATTTTCTAATTTAGTTTGACAAGGGATCAGCTCATAGTTCTTGCATCTGAATAACCATTATAGGTTCATATATAAATACTTCCTCTAAAAACACATAAAAACATTTTTAATATGGACTTTAACGTTATATTTCCTTCATGGGTTAGAGCAAATGATAAATGGCCTAAATGGATTTTTTTTAGCCCTGTAACCACTCTTGACTAACATAAGAAAGGTTGAAGGTTTATATGATCATTAGATCATATAGTCTGTCTATTAAGGAGTGTTTATGTCTCTCGACAAATACAATAGTTGAAGCTTTCTCTCCCAGTAAAAATTATCTTTCAACGAATACAAGGTTTAGGTTCACTCTTCTGGGATACTGGATGAACACTCTCAGTGTTCTTCTAATGACTTCTTGAGATCCAAGAATATGGAAGATTCTCTCCTCTCAGATTTGGGATCTCTTTCTAAAGCTTTGATGATTGCTTAGCATCTGAACAACATTTTTGCACACAATAACCTCTATTCTAAGCATAAGGCTCTCTCTCTTCTTATTCTTGAAAGCTTTGAAGAGTTATTTGCATTTTAGCATATTGTAACCTTAGCTCTATATTCTTCTTCTTGATAGAAGCTTTATATGGGCACTGAAGACGATAATTGCAGAGAGATAGTTTCTATCAACAAAGCAACTTCATTTTTCTGAGGTCCTTTATGTGTCTATCGAGCTTGAATATGACTGATATGTTACATGTACTTCATACAACTTTACATGCACTTCTTTTTTATGCAACATCTTGATCACTAACAATGTTCACCTTCTTAGGTAACATAATCTTTTGCACTAATTTATGGTAAAAGTGCGCACCATACAAGGTAGATAGTTAGGCAATAGTTGAACATAGCTTGTGTTAGGAAGTTGATGAATAAAGTAGCTTGAAATCCAAGAGATGATTTAATTTTTCTTGTTCTTGAATGGATCTCTTTGGTCAGATGGAAGGTTATGCATTTTCTCTACAACATAGAATAAGCATATAGATATTTATTGAAGTACAAAGTTAGCGTAGTCTATGTGTATATCATCTAATGTTTTATGCACATTTCATCTTATCTTATATGCACCTTATCATACGTAAGAGAATACCACACAATGTTGTTTTGTCTGATAGAGGCAACACTTACCTTTTGCATAATTTGTTGCTAAACCTTAATCATCTTATAGATGATGCATGGACATTTTTGAACTTAGGTGTTTTCATCACCTAATCAAAATAATAGGGTGTTGAATTTTTTTCAAAAATTGTGATTGATTAACCGCTAGCACAAACTAAGTGTTCTTGGTTAATATAGATTGTTAAACTAACTACACTAAGTGATAAGTTTCTCAATCTAAGATTGATTCATATAACTTGTTATATAAGCTTTGATGGATCACATCTTATGAGACCCAATATTTTCTTCTTTCTTTTTCTTTTTACCTTTTGTAGCATGTGGGGGAATGTTATATATTATGGGTATTATGAAAGGCATATAGTCCCACATTACTTAGTTTCCACACTTTTTGATGGTTTATATATCATGACTCTCCATATAACTTCAAACTAGGTAGCAAAGGAGATGTGTCTCGCATGCATGAAATTGTGGACCTCATTTGGGTTTTTTGTGCATATTTTAGTTTATTCTTTTGTTGATTGCCTCCTGTGGATATGATAATGAGGTCAAAGTCCTTTTTCTCATTTGATTTAATTGTTTATTTATTTATTGCCTTTGGTTAAGGAACCTTTTCTGGATTTCCTTTTTCTTTCCTTGTGAACGTTGGATCCTAGATTTGCTGGATTTTTGGCTTCCACGTCAAGTTGGCTTGCGGGATCCTTAGCTTTCATTGAATGTTGCCTCCCTTTTCTCTACAACATGTTTTCTTTTCTTTGGTAACCTAAGGGATGGTGGGAATGTGTGACTGTGTAGGTCAAGTCTCCATGACCAATAAAGAGGTGTCTCCCCTTTTCTCCAAAATCATACGTTCCTTCATTCTTTTCTCCTATCGCAAATTTTTACTTGAGAGTGTTTGCTAGTTTTGTGATCCTTGCTACCACTCGAGAAGTTCTTGTTATATCCTAAGAGGCTTGCACAACATACTGCAGATAAGTCTTTAAGGGTCATGCTCATCCACCTTAGGAAACCTCTTTATTCATCAACCCTCTTTTACTACAAGTAAGAAGTACAAGGCAATGCTAACTATAACAATCAACAACAAAAGGTTAAAATCGAGTGTGAAGAGGAACATGGCTACAAAAAGAAGACGAAGAGAAAAAAGTAAGAAAAAATATTTTTTATATCTTTTGTAATTGGTAAATCTTGTCTCTTGATGGAACTTAAAAATATTAAATTGACACTACAAGAAAATCATTAAATAGTAACTAACTTTAGAGACCAAAAATAATTAGTCACTATGTTAACTAAATTAAATACTAATTTAAAGACTAAAAAATTATTCATATCTAAAGTGATTTTTATTAATAATAAAAATTTATAAAATGGTTTGTAAATTTATATCTAAATTAGCTATACCTAAATTTTAACCACTAATATTTTAGATTCTATATTAATCTCTAAAAGACTAGTAAAGACTAATTTAGAATATAAAGTAGTAAGTAGCTAAAACCTTGGTAGTTAATGGTTAAATTCCAATCTAGAAACCATTTTATAAATTTTTATTAATAATAAAAATTACTTTAAATATCAATAATTTTTTAATTTATAAAATAGTCTCTAATTTAATCAAATAATAACTAATTATTTTGGTCTCTAAAATTAGTTTCTATTTAATTTTTTTTTATAGTGTTAGGGACAATTTACTAACTTTATAAAAATATGAGAACTCAAATAATTACTTTTAAAGTACAGGAATTGAAACGAATCTTATTTAAAAAATTGGGAGACTATACTAGTAGGATAAATAGATGTACAAGTAATAAATGTGTGTTAATAGTCAAATTTTATACAATTTTCTATAATAAAATGTGTAAGCCATGGATAAAAACTTTTTACTGAATACAAAAGGTAAGTCTAAAAACTTTATTATAGTTGGTCAACGTAGATGCATTATGATTAAGTTTTTCAATTTTGTCACGTAATATCGGAAAGATTGATGTAGGAGAAAGATAAAAGAAGACGAGACACTGGAATGAATCAAATTGAATTGTGTATTATAGACATATAAATTCATTATTTCTATATATAATCCAGATTAATTGAACTAAAGCACCCTCTTTCAATTCATCAAGTTGCCAGCATTGTAGTTGTTGTTGCTTTCAAACGTTGGCTACGTTGATATTATTTTTCAAACTATTGTTGGTGTCATTTTCTGTTACTTTGTTGGGAGTGTCTAAGATGAAGTTCAGACAATGCAATTTCATAATCCAACAACTATTCTAATCCAAGCATTATTACCAAATCACGCATGGACCAAAATTAACACAGCCCCATGAAAGCAATTTTGCAAATGGACCAATGGTATTTGAGCAATGCCCTCTTGTCAAAGCAACATGAATGAATAATACAGGTCAAATATTGAGAGTAACCAAACGGTGGATATTTTGAATTGCAAGTGCTTTGTCACCACATTTGGACAAAGAAAGGGTTGTGTGGAAATGGAATCATCTCAAAGAAGGGAATTGGAATCATGAAATTAAATGCGTTTTCGTTTCCCAGCGGCTTCCTAGTTCAACCCTATCTTAGTGCAAGACAAAAATTTCCTGAAAGAAAGATTTATGTGGGCTTCTTTGTTCCAGAGATGCCAAATTTTGTATCAACAAATTCATAGATAATTAACTTAACCTTGTAACATTCCTATTTTTTCCACATCTAACATTTACATGAATTTTTAGCATAAATATTTATATATATATATATATATATATATATATATATTATTTATATAATAATTCAAAATACATCTCTCTTCATAAAAAAATTATATTTACAAACATCAAACAAAGTAATGAAAACAAAATGTATATATTCCATCTATTAAATGGGGAGTTCTCTCACTTACAACCTCATCTGCTTCCGTGTAAAGTACACGATCATCACAGATAAAGAAAACAAAACACAACAAACAACAAGGTAAGCTAGCTATAAAAAATTTTGCTATATAATATCAATTTCAATTACCAAACATAAAGTCATTAAATCTCATACATTTTCTCAAAACCATCAATTCATTATTCACATTACTCATGTCAAATTTCTACTGACCAACATACTCAAATACTTGACTCTACTATCAGCAGACTCGTGCATTGACTTAAACTCAGGGATCTATACTTGTCATACTACCTCACTGTCAATTCACACATTTATGCACATATATAATCTCAATATCATATCACCTATCATGATAAGGTTAATTCATATGACCTGAAAGACTAGATTAAATTTCAAACCGCAGACAAAATTATTTGAACCTCCTTCGACTCTCAACACCTAATAATCTTCATCTATATGATTCCAATATATCAAAAGAGTCAGGATATCTCCTTCTAGACGAATCCCTAGACAATGCACATCCTAAACAATCTTAACATAGTATTTTTTTCCTAAAAATAGTATGTCTTGATTAAGATTCATATTCCACATCTCACAATATTCAAAATCACACAATTAAATCATACCAAAGCTTAGAAATTCAAAACACACAAAAATTCATCCAAGAATCACATAAATATCTAATTAAAGAAATTTTCAATTAAATATACATAAAATAAAATTTTGCATAAATTATTATTAAAAACTATAAATAGAAATAAACCAACCTTTTAAAAGCAAAAATAAAAAAAAAAATCAATTTTCAATTTTCAATTTTTTTTAGGCTAGCTTGAGCAAAAATCATCTAGCTGAAGCAAGAATGGGCTTGCTTGAGCAAAAATCAACCTAAGAGCACCCCAAAATTCACCCCATTTTCGCTTGAGTGAAAATGAGTCTAGAACTCACAGTCTCATCGCTTGAGTGAAAATGAGTCTAGAACTCACGGTCTCATACTAGCTTGAGAGAGAATATTTCGCCAAGTGAATATACCTCGCTTAAGCGAGATATGCAGATAAAAACTACATAAATTTAACCATTAAGAATTTAAGTTTTCAGCAGATTCTTTTCATACTCAAACATATTAAACTAAAAACAATGGCAATTCCTTGCTTAGGGTTGGATAATGATTCTAATAAAGATAATGCGTAAATTTTTAATACCATTATATATATATATTCAATATCTCTAAATCAAAGTCATTCATAATTAAACAACCAATACTTACAAATTCTTACATTTCAGTTATATCATAATACAATTAACTCGTTCAAACACTTCCAATCTCAAGCTAAACACATTCAATAACTTATTCAGATCAAATTCAACATATACTATACAAAATTATCAAAATCAACCATTTCACATTTAATTTCACGCAATACACTACTTTACTCAAAAAAACACACAATCCTGCAAGGAGATTTTGAAATTGGTGACCACATCCAAATTTTCTAATCTAGGATTCTATTTAAAATTAAAACTAGTTTCACTTGCCTAATTTTGAGCAGGTGCTCACTAAGAGTTCCAAACCTACCAAAAGTTCAAGGATAGCTGAACCTGCACCACAGAGTCTTGATAAAAAAATCTAACTACATCACTAGAACCCTGAGCTAACAAGGACTAATCTTGAAGCTAAAAACCTCACACGCAACAACATCTACTAAGACAAACTTAACATTTCAAGAACTAACTCAAAGGAAAGAGGAGCAAAAATAAACTTACTCTATCTAAAACTTTGATCAGGCAGCATTGTAATATTCACTATCAGGAATATAATGGCAAACTGCAATCGTCATTATAATGATAGAGATATTCAGAAAGTTAGAAAGAAGGTAGAGAAAGTAAAAAAGAAAAAATTTAGAGAGATGGTGGTTCTTTTAAAATGAAACCTGAATAACTGATTTTTCTATTTATATACTCTTTTTATTTTAATAATAAAATATTCATGTGTCATTTAAAATATATCACTTCTACTCTAAAGTTATTTTCTAGGTCCTTACAAATCTTTTCCCTTAATTCTCATTGATTTTGGTTCCAAATATATCTATCACAAAAAAAAGTGTTATACTTTCAGGCTCATTTTTATATGCAAAAACATGTCCAAATGTTTTGAAGTAGTAAGTCGAAAGACCAAAAGATTTGGATTACCTTACATACACTAAACAGACCAAAAGGGTTAAAGGTTCACAACGATTTCTAGTTTTAATAAGATAATTTATGCAATGATGACAAGTATAAATAGATTAGAAAGATATTCGAAAATATTCACCACAAGTTAATGAAATAAAGTCAAAACTTAAAAATAAAATCTAATATAATTATGATTTTGAAAATAAACTTGAAGAAGAAACAGTGGGTCCATATCATAACAAAATTAAGTTGTTGGGCCCATTTGGTCCATCATTTACTACTATAAATAGTAGTGCAGTTACTTCAGTAGTTTAGGTAAATTAATAAATTAATAACATTTAATACAGAAATTGACTTCAGTTTCGGAGAGCTTTTGCAGATACAGAAATTGACTTCAGCTTCGGAGAGCTTTTGCAGGTACATGTGTTGATTGTTCATCATACCAAAAGTTGATTGTTGAGTAGTCGACGACATAAGTGTGAAGCAGAAAATAAAAGGAGTCATAACCGTGAAGCCGAGAAGACGTGAAGTAGAAAGTCACTTTTTCTCAATATTTGCAAGTGCATGTTTAAAGTTTATTTGTTTCAATTATTTAAAATAGAGAGAGGCCTTACTAGAATTATGCATGAGAGAAACTCAATAAGAGAAAATAGGACTTAGGGTGAGACAAGAAGAAAAATTTTGTTTTCGCATACCCGCCAAAGTGTAAATTTTTTTAATTGCAACTTGTAATTCATTCACCATCAAATAGAGCTAATTTTTTGGACGGTAAATTCGGAAGGGATGGTTATTTATTTTACATGGTTGGATCGTTGATTGAAAGTCCATATAGAGAGAAAAAAGTTTACCATAACTTTATTTTAAGGTTTTTCATATTATTTCTTAATTGTAAATATTGTTGTTTTGGCTTGCTTTAACTCATTATAATTGTTTATGCATTTGTTAGATGTTCTCTTTTATCATTTATTAATTATAGTATATGTATTTCTTTGTTATAGACTATTAGTAGTTTTTATATTTAGGTTAACATTTTTTTTACATTAAAAATATTTGTGTAGTATGTAACTAGTTTATTTGTTCTCCTCTATTTTTATTTTTATTTTATGTTTTTTGTGATTTTTGATAGTTGAGAAAATTTTACTTTTTATTGGTTATCTTGAAAAAAAAACTCAATTAAACGACAGTCAATTTTTTTGAAAAGTACTTCGCACTACAAGAATGAAGTTGATTAGCTTTCATAAATAAGCATCTACCAAAAAATGAATGTTGTTAGCATAGGCAAAGTCAATGCTAGTTCAACAAAAAAACAAATAAAAAATTTAGCATAGACTAAACGTTAAACCCATGCTAAATATTTTAAAAAATCAAAATAATAATAAATACTTAGCATCATCCACGAGGATAGAAACAGGGACAATAAATTTACTTTTTGAATTAAAGATATCATTTTAGCATTAGTGTAGTTGATGCCAATATGTTTATAAAATTTATAATATAAATAAAATATGATATATTTTTGTCTCCATTTAGTTAATGCAATGATTTTTTTGTTTTGATTAGTGTTAGTCATAGCGATGCAAAGTTGACTATGCCTATTGTTTCAGCTTAGCCGACGCTTATAGGTTTTATGGAAAAAAAAAAGTAAAGCATCAAAATTGGGACATGTGAAATAGGTTTCAACAAAACTTTAATTTATCTAATTCTCAATCCTTAACTCTCTCTTATCCTCATGCTTCCCAAATTTCCAATCGTGGTCTCCAAATCCCAACGTCACTGGTGTGAGCTTGAAAACCCTACCTGACAAGTAAATTCTCAAACTTTCCAATGTTTCAATTGGTGAAGTATCAACAAACCCTAATGTGAAGGCGATGCATTTGCAAACAAATGTGGTTCGAAGCCATAATCTTTAAGGTGAAGACAAATGAAGGTCGTCATTGCAAGGAGGCAAAGGCTTTAGGGGTGGAGGTGAACCCCTAATGGTGAGTTTTTTCAATTTTGGCATAGCAAATGTACAATAGAGAGACATTTTTTTATTTTTGATGATTTTTTTATTTAGATTAGTTGGCATGGTGCTTGGGGAAAGGCTTGTGGCGTGAAACTCAAAGTTATGTTCCTTTCACTATATGTGAGTTTTCTATTAGTTATGATAAGTTTTACTATGATTGTGATGGTTTATTATTTGCTTTGAGTACGTTGCTTTTGGTTAGGCCTTCATTGTTGACAAGTCTCTATATTTGTTTTTTTATTCAAATTTATGATGACTAATTTCCAACTGAGTATAGCATCTGGTCCATTTTCATAAAGTCGAAGTATAAAGAATACTTAATTTGAGTATATTTTCTACATATTTTGATGATAAGCATATTGCCTGACAACTGAGAAAACTTGGCTCATCACATTGGGACAATGTCATGATTATACGTAGCTAAATCTTGTCATGAGACAGTTAATAATTATAAAAAAGAACTATGATGATTAGCCCCTGCCTTAATCTCATCATTAAAATTAATTGCAGTATCTTTTCATATATTGTGTTTGAATAAATGTGCATGTGTTCAATTTTATTCACTAATTCAAAATTGTGTGTTTCAAGTTTAGTATGCTTTTTGTTTTATGTATTACTTTATTCATTATTACCATATAAATGCTCAACTTAGTTTATTTGTTTTATTTTTTTTTCACTAATTCTTCATATTTACATTCCAATATGATGTTTCTAGTAATAACCTTATATATCTTTCAATATTAGAATTTTTAGTTCTTAGATCATGTTATCTTTATGTTCACTTTTCTTATATTCTTTATTATTATTTTGAGAATTAAAGTCATAAACATTAGGTCTTGTTGAAGTTTCAAACCTGATTTTTTTTGTTGAAATTAAAATGATATTTTATTTTATAATTATTATAATTGAAATTAAAACTCCATTTCATTTTGGTTTGGATTTCAGTTGTTGAACTACATCTTATAATTGAAATTCAATTTTCATTTAGAATTCAAATTCATTTACAGATGTATATATGTATTGGATTGAAATTGAAATTGATCTTCAAAATTATTACCAAATCTTATAATTCAAATAGCAAATTCATTTCAATTTAGAATTTGGATTGAAACTTGAAAACAATTATAGTTGTTATATGTCTAAATTTGTTTCTATAATTCAAGTTGCATATTCATTTCAAATTAAAATTCGGATTGGAACTTCAAAACAATTTGTGATGTTATAAATTTATTTGTTTATTATAACCAATTACCGGATCTTGTATTCATTCAAATTATATTTGGATTGATTGAAATTATATTTGACATTAATCTACATAAATAGGTTGAAATTCGTTATGACAAATTTTGGGTTTGGTTCTCCAATAGGAACATAAAAAGGAGCCAATTATTTATATTTAAATATAACTTCGACGTCCATTGAACTGAGTTTAAAGTTTTACTATTTTTTATATATTTTTTTAAACAATAGGTTAAACTGATACTAGTATTAATATTATTTACATTAAATATAATTTTGTATGGAATAAATCGAGGTTGAGTTTTAGTTTAATATTATGTTTGTGTAGTGTTGGTTAAACTAATGTTATATTTAAATTAATATATAAATTTGTTGATCTTATGTAAAAATCAACACTAAATTTTCAAAATTTGTATTGTATACCGTTATGGTCTGCACAATTGAAATTCTGACTAAGCATCCAATTCAGACTGTGATATAGTTAACAAGAAGACTGATTAATGATCCAACATTTGTTTATTTTATTTTATTAGGTTCATTAATGATAATGGACAATGATTATATAAATAAACACATATCTCAAATATCAGATACACAATCATCTCATATTGAGTGTCAAGTGTCTAAGTTAACTTAAACATCAGAGTGTCTTTTGGATGTATCATCCAAGGTCGGAACTAGTGAGAAGGAGGAGTGGAAAAACAAAAACATAGAAGTTCAGCTGAGAGAAAAAAGTGAATAGCATACCAACCAAACGAATAGTGATTCGAATCATTCTCTTGGTTCCAGTCCTTTTGGAAAACATATTGATTGTGTTATTTTGGTCGACATTATTTGCATCTGTTGGGTTGACCGATGCTAAAAAGTATTCATTTCTTGTGGAACTCTAAACCCATTCATCCTATTTACAATTTAGTAATGACTTGTTTCGTTTTACGTTCGTATTTAGCTGTCGTTAACCTACTATTTCTTGTAGTGTGGCAATGGAACAAACTAGTGTTGTCAATGGAAAATGGTCACATGATGAGAAGAGAACGGCTCCTCAGCATGTATATACATGTGTACGTAGATGATGTGGTGGGAAATAAGTTTGGCTACTGTTGTGTCTTTGTCATGACCCTAAAATGAAATGTTAATGGTTAGTGAATGAGAACAGAATCTAAAGATTGATCAAGAGAATCTCCTTTACCTTCCTCAAAAGGTAAGGGGCAGGTGGAAAGTCTAGTACAAATCAAATCTATAATATAGTATGTACTCATTTCTTTTTTTTTCTTTATTTACAAATTGAGCTGTGTATAAACTCAGAATTGCTATACTTCATTGCAAATTTGAATAAAGTTTTATTTTAGTTTGAAGATAAAAATCATCTCACTCTACACAAATTTATAATCAATTTCAGATTTACTTTAATGGGTAAATGACTTGATTGCGAAACCATGAGATACGATCAATGAATAAAAGGTAGAACTAACACTACTACACAAAAGTTAATAAATAAAAATAAATTTTAAAGATTAAAAATAATTATTTTTTACATTAACTAAATTATATATTACTTTAAAAAATATTTACATTTAAAATATTTTTATTATTAATAAATAATTTTTAAATTAATATCTAAGATTAATATTTAATTAGTTATTAATTTTTAACTATCAACTTTGAAGTAGTTAATATCTAAAACATTCATATTTAATTAAATACTAATTTATAAAATATTATCAATAGAAACTACTTTAAATACTAATAATTGATTATTAAAATTTTATTAATTAATTTATAAAATATTTACTTATAATATAAATTTTAGATATAAATAACTTTTTTTAGTATCTAAATAATATCTAATCTAAACCATATAATAATTAACAATTTTTTCTTTTAAATTAATTTTTATTTACTAATTTTCTTGTAATTATTTAATTAGAATATACTTTATTCGTACAAATTTTTAGTTATAGCAAGTGGAAGTTTATCCACTAGGCTGCAAAAGAGCCTTCCGACAATAATTACAATATAATATATAGAGCATTTTAAAGCTTTTCAAAAGATAACCATTATATATATATATATATATATATATATATATATATATAATATATATATATATATATATATATATATATATATATATATATATATATATTATATACACATGTGGGAGTCTCTTTCTATCCGTATTTTTATTTTTATTGTTATTATATTTATATATTTTTAAAGAAATAAAAAAAAATTAAATAATAAGAAAGAATAACAATTAAATCAAATAATAAGAAAAAATAAAAATTTTAATTTTAATAGAGATAAGATATAAAAAAAAATGTTTAATTTTTAAAAGAGATAAGATAAAAAAAAATTGCTTAAAGACAGTTACACGTCTAAAAAACTGTTTCATTCTATGTTTGATAACTTAGTTCACATTTAAAAGAGAATTTTATATATATATATATATATATATATATATATATATATATATATAGGTATATAGATATTTACTATAGTGTAGAAATGTAGAAAAAAAAAGTTTCTTACACTAGATATTAAAATCAAGAAAATTAATCGTATTTATTCACATTAAAAAAATAGTAAAACATAAATAAAAAGAAAGAAGTAGCAATTTGTAGTCACGGATTAAATGCCCATTTAAGTCGGCCGTTGAAGATGCATTTAATGAGAATGTGAAAATAAACATGTACTTAGAGTTTGAAGATGAATAATACTATTTTTTAAAATATTATATATTTTTCAAAATAAAAGATAAATGGAAAAAAATGCTATATTGATATTAAGTTATTCATATATAGACAAATTTAAAAAATGTGTAAAAGTATTTATTTATGTACATAATAATATATACTAATTTAAATAGAAAAGTCATAAATTAAATGATAAAATAATTTTATAACTAATTTTAACTTTTTTTCAAAAATCATTTTAAAAGAATTAATTTAGTAGAAAATAAGATTAAATGATATATTTAAAAATAATTTCATATCACATAATATTAATACTGCTAAAATAGAGGATCAATTGTAGATGCTGGTTTCGTTTTTAATATCTCGTTTATAATAACATCACCCATATGCATTGTAAACTTTTTCTAATATGTGTGTTTTTTTCATGCGAATGCTATATTGTTATCAGTTTTCATCTATTTGATATTAAAAAAATTATTATTTTATTATAATATAATATTTTAAAAAATGGTTGTTTTTATTACTAGTATTTCAAAAAAAATTATTCTTTTTTTATGGATAACTTTTTTTGTAAACACTTTCAAAAAATATTTTACTCTTTTTTTCTATCAGGATTTGATTTATATATATATATATATATATAGACAATTCATTGCATTGTCTCATTAGAGAGACTCTGGTAATGTAAGTTTTACTTTATAGTATAAGTAGATAAGTATATAAGATATGCTTTATTATTATTTTGACTAGAGTCAATTCTTGTTAAACCACACTTTCCTTTTCAGAGATTATTATATGAAATTACCTAGACCAAACTGTGACGCAATTACACAACTAGAAAAAAAAAATATATATACATATATATACAACAAAAAAGAATTAAAAAAATCGCTAGGGTTTGATCATAAAATAGTTGGCCGTCTGCAAAAATAAGAATTTATTTTCTGTGCATGCACTAAAAATATTTTATACTCAATTATATTCAATCAATATGTTATTTGAACGTTTTTATGGTGAAATCAACTTTTATAATTTCGAAGAAAAACTAAAAAAAAAAATTGTAGATTTTTGTTTATAGTAGTTTTCAACTTTAATTTTAAAAATAATTTTTTAATGATATTTTATGGAAATATATAAGAAAAACGGATAAATATATGTGTTATATAATATTGCAATAAATTTTATATTTACTGAAAAATTAGCAATCAGACATTTGATTTCTCAAAGTAAATGGAATATCATCGATAGTATAATTGTATAAATTTTATTTAACATCTTTTATATATTATAATAAAATTATTAAATAAAAATTAATTTTAAAGATAAAAAATAATTAGTCACTATATTAACTAAATTAAATATAATTTTATAAATTAAAACAATTATTAATATATACAGTAATTTCTATTATTTAATAAGTAGTTTATAAATTGATATATAATTAACTATAAAAGTTTTAATTTATTATAAAATTAGTAACTACTTATCTATATTATAAAATTGATAGTTATAATATTTATAACTAATTAAATAAAAATTTAGAAATTATTTATTAATAGCATAAACTACTTTAAATACTAATTAATCTCTATAATTTACTTAATGTAATCACTAATATTTTTTATTTTTAAAATTAATTTATATTTAATGATTTTTTTAGTATAATTATTTTTTATCTTTAAATTTATTTTTTTATTTAATAATTTTTTTATAGTTTAATTTTAAATCTCATTTCTTTCAACCAATTAAAATGATAAGCAAATAAAAAGATGAAGAAGAAAATGTAATACATATGTTATACGTAAAAGTAATAAACAAATTCTTTAAAATAGAATGGTTAAACATACACTCCATTTGGTGAAATTATAGTCATTTTCCATACAGCCGTTTACTGGTGTTTTACTGAATTAATATAATGAACTGTGACCCTCCAAAAGACACTGATTAATTTTATATGGCTCGAAACCTTTCCCATTATTTTGATTGATCTCCATCAACAAAAGGTATTATTTAGATACTTAAGATCATTAGGCGTTGGAGATTTTAAATAATTAAATAAATTTAAAATGGTGTAGGGCTTAAAGATTAAAACTATCCATGATAATGATAATTATGGATGAAAATTAGTAGAAAGTTATGAAAAATAAGGTTTTATATTTAACAAATATTATATTTATAGTATGTTATGAGGATTAGAATTTGTAAATATTCATTTAAAATTGTGTGCAATATTTTTAACCATTTTATTTTAATAATTTTTTTTTTAAAATTTTCATGTTATACATTATTATCATTTCATTTTAATAATTTACATTGCAGCACTTTATTTTTTTTACTCTTTCTACTCTTTATTTGTTTCAATAATTTACTTTAGGTCATTTAATATTTTTTTTACTTTCCCATAATTTATTTTATTTAACCATTTCATTGTCAATATTGAATAAATTTTACACAATATAGAATATTTTTATAACTAATTTTGAACACATAGTTTATACAATATTGAACAAATTTTATTTTTGGTAATATCTTTATTTTTAAAGATATTTTTCAACAATTAATTTATCAAAATGTAGTAATAAACTTATAATGAAGAATCTACAAAGGAGACCTCCAAAGAAAACACCTAATCCATATAAGAATATCACATGTTAGCAAAGCATGTAAAAGCATGTTGAATTGTTATAAATTCTACACCTTATTCCTTATGTTCATGGTTTCTCTCTCCATTGATTATTACTTTAGTATGATCAAAATATAAAATATGAATCAATTTCTAAGATAATCTTGAGTAAATTTACATTGAAAAACTGGTTTTCTTCATTTTCTAAACATAAGAATCGATTAAGTTGATCAAAAATTGGTTTTCATATGTTTTAAAAATAACCGATTATTATAGGACATAATCGATTATGTTAAGCAATTTGAAAAATTCAACCTTTCGAAAATAATCAACTTAAACTGTCTTGAAGTGTTTTCTAGATTGATTAAAGAACAAACTAATCGATTATAATTAATAATAATTGATTATTCTGCTCAATTATTTCAAAATCTTTTTAAAAGGAAGTTATCTCTCTTTCAAATATGCAATCTTCATATTTTTTTGAATAAAAAGAGCTCTATTGTGATTAAAAAAAAATCTTAATTTAAATATGTAAATTCGTGCACCAGTGTTTGGTTTTTTTTTTTATTAGCAATAAAGAATCTATAAATATAAGGTGATCCAACCCTTATACAAAAAGAACACTTTAACCTCCCCCTAACCGTCAACACCTCCAACAACCAAAAGAGCAACCCTCCTATCAAAACCTCAAAAACCAACAACAAAAGTAACTTGTAAGATACATCATTAAAAAATCAACCTCATACAAACCAAAGTGTACTGTCGGATGGCCGAAAGGCCGGTTAGCCGGTAAGAATCACAACGAAACACAATTAAGCGTAAGTAAACCAACTTAAACGCAAAGCATGATTAAAGCATATTTGGGCCCCTCATTGGACCTACATGCAGGCCCATGGCAGCCAGGGCCCAACCATGACAGTATAAATAGAGGGGCAAGCACAACACCCAAGGTAATTTTTGACTCCTTACTCTCCTAGTACCTGACTCCTGAACTGACTTGATCGTCGGAGTGTCATTGCAGGTACCACCCCCTCCCTTTCCGCAACATTCGAGGATCAAGGAAAGACCAGAAGACAACTTAGCCGACAGGCCGGAAGGACGAGAAGACTCCGAAGAAACTGAAGTGTACCGCGAAGTCAACTTTGCAGGAACATTTTTGGCGCCCACCGTGAGGCCGAAAAGTAACCCCACGAAATATCCACATGGTAACCACGAGAAACATGACAGGCAACGACAGGAATACTCAGGATGAGATCAGTGTGCCAGATCCTATGACGCTGATCTTGAAAATACGGGAAGAAATGGAAATGCTAAAGAGAAAGAATGAAGAGGAGATAAGAGAGATGAAAAGAAGAAACAAGGAGGAGATGGAAGCATTGCGAAGGGAGAATACCCACATTAAGCAGAAACTTGCTAAAAAGTTTGACAACCCGGAAGCTGATACGGGAATGCAAGACGCCGGAAGCTCGTATCAAGAAAACGCAAGGCCGACCTCATCGAAAGTTGTGAACATAATTCCTCGGAAAAGCCCCTTTGTTGAAGCCATCCTCGAGGTACCTTTGCCGGGAACCTGGAACAATTCGACTTTGGACAAGTACGACGGAACCACTGACCCAGATGAACATGTGAACGCGTATCTGACGCAAGTTAGCTTGCACACAGCCAAAGACGCGTTATGGTGTCGAATATTCCCCATCTCTCTTAAAGGTGTTGTGTTGAGTTGGTTTGCTCGGTTACCGGCCCAGTCCATAGACTGCTTCGACACACTCACAACGAAGTTCGGAGCGCATTTCTCTATCAGTCGTCCACACCATCTCACTTCCATCGCTTTAGTCAACATCCGGCAAGAGAAGGTCGAATCCCTTAGAGCCTTCATGGACAGATTTGGAAAGATAGCTTTGAACATACGGAACTTGAGTCCTGAGGTAGCAATGCACCACATGATAACAACGCTAAGGCCAGGACCGTTCTCAGACAGCTTATGTATGCAACCTGCCGTGACCTTAGATGAGTTACGCCAAAGAGCAACCAAGTATATGCAGCTCGAGGAATTAAAGGAGTTTCGAGCCAAGTCCCGAGCACTTGAGGAACTGAAAAGAAAAGGTGATAGAGGCAAGCAAACACAATTTGGGAGGTCGAAGGACTTCTCTAAAGGACCGCGTTTTGCTCGGTATACCCCCCTCTTAACCGACAGGTCGAGAGTACTGGAGGAAGCCCTGAATGCTGACCTCCTAAAAGCTCCCATCAGAACTCCCACCCTGCCTAGCGCGGACCAAACAAAGCACTGTCGGTACCACCGCAATTTCGGGCACACAACAGAGGATTGTTGGGCCCTGAAAGACAAGATCGAAGAACTGATACAAGCCGGTCATTTGCGACGCTTTGTCCAAAGAGACCCTGAAGACGAAAAGCCAGAGGCAAGAACCGAAAGGAAGCGAGCGATCCGCGGGAACACCTCGGGGAACGAACGACGAGGACAAGGCCGAGAGAAAAGGAACCACCGAGAACCCATGCCCGTAAGAGGAGTGATAAATACGATAGCAGGAGGATTTGCGGGAGGTGGCACGACCTCCTCTTCTCGGAAAAGGCACCTTCGCGCGGTCAATTCTGTATACTCCATCCGTAGGAGTAACAGAAGAGATTTACCTCCCATGCTCTTCACAAATGCAGATTTCAAGAACATAAACCCCAGGCATGATGACCCCATGGTAGTCACTATTGAGGTAGTCAACTTTGTAGTCATGAAAACGCTGATAGATCAAGGAAGTTCAGTAGATATCTTATACTGGAAAACCTTCAAGAAGATGGGCATATCAGAAGACCACATCATCCAGTACGGCGAGCAAATTATCGGTTTCGCAGGAGAGAGGGTTGACACCAAAGGATATATCGACCTGGACACTAAATTTGGTGAGGGAAATGAGCACTGTAGGACAATCAGGATCGGGTATCTATTAGTAGATGCCGAAACATCATACAACATCTTGATCGGAAGATCATCTCTCAACAAATTGGGGGCCATAGTTTCAACCCCTCACCTGGCCATGAAGTTCCCATCTGACAGGCCGAGCAGAGGCCGGGAAGTGGTCACGCTCCATGCCGATCAGAAGACTGCAAGGGAATGTTACGCCGCAAGTTTGAGAATTCCCCCCCCCCCGCCGCCTGGCCGAAGACCCGAAGTAAATCACATATCCCTGAGTGACGACTTGGATCCTAGGCCAAACAATGAACCTCAAGTACAGCCAAAAGAAGAAGTGATATTGTGGCAAATGGGCCGAGAAGGACAAAACACGCGACTCGGGTCTACGCTAGGAAAGGCAGGAAAGAACATCATCACCGATGTCTTGTCCAATAACTCTGACTTGTTCACATGGACTGCGGCCGACATGCCGGTTATAGACCCTCGAATAATTTCTCACAAGTTATCAATCTGCAAAGAAGCCAAGCCGATAGCTCAGAAGAAGAGAAAGTTAGGTGGAGAGAAAAGACGCATAGCCGAAGAGGAGACTCAAAAACTCCTAGATGCCGGCTTTTGTAACGCCCCTCAAATCTTATTCATATTTATATCATAAAATAAACATGAAACAATAATATCAAAATTAACATATGTTTATATAATAAAATACATCCATCTCATACATTGTATTTTCTTCAAAATAATATCCCTTCTCTAGGGAATTTTTAATACATAACCACCCAGTGTTTCAAAATAAAACAAGATACAGCATAAGAACATGCGATCTCCTTGTCCGACCACTCACTGAGGAGCTCTATTGCCTGCAACATCATCTGCTCCCGTGTAATTTATACACGATCATCACAGGTTTAAGAAAACAGCCACAGAACAAAGACACAGGGTAAGCTAGATATTTTAAACCTAAAAAAAAACTTTAAGTGTGAAATTTTAAACCAATATAAAACAGATTTAAAACACCCACATAAAATCCCTCAAGAAATCACACATTTTACAATCTCCTCAAGTGTCTATCAAATTTCAATATTTCTCATTTCTCACGTCAGACTTTCATTGACTCATCACACATAGACACTTGACACTACTTCCGGAAGACTCGTGCATTGATTAGACTCAGAGATCTGCACCTGTCATACTACACTGCTGTAAAGTTCCCACAGCTATGCGCATAAACATAATCTCAATCTCAATCTCATCACTCTCCTAGTATGACAGGGTTAATCCATACAACAGGTCAAGTAGTTATCTTTCAAACCACTTACCCATACATATGAACCTCCATCGACTCTCAACGCCTGAATAACTTCATCTATATGATTCCATTATATCAGGAGAGTTAGGATATCTCATTATAGAAATCACCAATCAATGCACATTCTACACAATCTTACACGGTATTTTCTTTCCTAAAAATACTATGCCTTGATCCCACATTCACAACATTCAACACATCATATAACATTTAAATGAACGATTCCAATCACAGCAACAATCATTCCAAGGTTCAGATTTTCGAATATCACATGCATTTCACATTTCAATCTCAAACAGTTTCAAACGACACTAAAACAGGGGAGTTCGAAATCAACATTAAAACCGACGATCACGTCCAAAAACAGGGGATTATGTAATAACATTTGAAACCGGCAACCACGTCGCCCCAACATCAAAATCTTCTAGCTTAAGGTTTTCTTGAAAATAAAGCTAGCTTCCCTTACCTGGACTAGCGTAAACTTCACTAAGAGCTCCAACCAACGAGATTCAAGGATGCCTTAACCTGCACCATGGAGCCTTAGTCACAAAACTAGCTATACCACTCATTTCTACGTTAACAGAGACGATTCCTGAAGCCAAGAGAGCTGCATGCAACTCCTATGCAGAGGCAACCCTCTCAAGTGCAGGATCGACTCGAAGAACAGAGCGAAACGACTTACTCTATTTTTGCGTCCGGTTTGGAGAACTTGTAGAGAACCTCCCACATGCTCTATGGTAGTCGCCGATAGCCAACTGGTGCGCTAGGACGTCTGAACGTATGGAGAAGGAGAGGGAAGAAACAGGGAGCTAAAGCCAACTCACTCAGTTTCTCTCTACTCAAGCAGCGTTCCAACCTTGCCTATCCAGGCTGAAGTTTGAACTTAAGCCACCCTTCCCAGGAATGCCGCTACCACCACCCACTCTGCAGGGAAGCTTGCGTGTACATTTCCTCTAACAGTAATGCCACGTGGGTCTCTGCGTATACCAACTCTGGGTCACTTTCCATACCAACTCTCTGGAGCCACTGTTCTGAAGCACTCTCCCTGACTACGTGTCGTGCATGCAAGACGCTCATGCTGGGAGCCTGGGTCCTACCTTATCTGTGTGAAACAAGATCCACCGATGCTTGGTCGCGCGATGACCATCCACCATCCGCCGATGCCTGGTCGCGCGATGACCATCCACCATCCACCGATGCCTCTCAAACCGGCGATGACTGATGTGCCTCTCATCCCGGCGATGACTAATGACACATCGCCACGCCTTGCTGAAGGTTCTTCATCCCACTATGTTACGTCCAAGGTATCACCTCCACATGGCTTGGTGACGTCGGTAGCTTCACATTTTCAAGAATAGATCAGCATTACTCCTCGTGCGCCCATGCATGCAATACTAAGGACGATTTCTTATGCTCAAGCATAGAGCTTCGCATGCACAGCGTATCTAAGGTGCAAATCACACCTTAATACGTGTGATTTTTGGAACCCCCCTATGGTCCCCCGACCGACCTCTACCAGCTGACCTCAGACCTTGGGCGACGTCCGAGGTCTGACCACCATGAAACTTCTATTACAAGCTCTTTTTATTTTAAATAATAACATCTTCATAAATTATTTAAATATAACACTTTTATTCCAATTAAATTTTTCTAGGTCCTTATAGCTTTATTCGAGAGGTTCATTATACTACTTGGCTGGTAAACATAGTGCTGGTGCAAAAGAGTAACAGAAGATGGCGGATGTGCACCGATTATACTCACCTTAACAAAGCTTGTCCCAAGGACGCTTATCCACTGCCAAGTATTGATCGGCTTGTAGACGGGGCAGCCGGCCACAAAGTCTTGAGCTTCCTTGATGCATATTCGGGATACAATCAAATATGTATGCACCCGGCAGACCGAGAGAAGACAGCATTCATCACAGAAAGAGCCAACTTTTGTTACGAAGTTATGCCCTTTGGTCTAAAGAACGCCGGTGCCACATATCAAAGGCTGATGGACCGAATGTTCCGAGAGCAGATTGGGAAGACTATGGAAGTATATGTTGACAACATAATTGTAAAATCTGACAGCATTGAGCAGCACGCCAAAGACTTGGCAGAAGTCTTCCGACAGATAAGAAGGTATGATATGTGTCTGAATCCAGAAAAATGCATGTTCGGAGTGGAAGGAGGAAAGTTCTTAGGATTCATGCTGACAAGTCGAGGAATCGAAGCAAATCCTGACAAGTGCCAAGCCTTAGAAACCATGAGAAGTCCGAGAAACCTAAAAGAAGTCCAGCAGTTAGTGGGAAGGCTGACGTCGCTATCCAGGTTCATGCCCAGATTAGCATAGAAAATCAAGCCAATCTTGAAACTTATGAGGAAAGCGGAAAGATTTTCATGGAACGAATCTTGTGAGGAAGCTTTTCAAACCGTAAAGCAGACACTGGCCCAACCACCAATCTTGAGCAAACCCACTCACGGGACGTCTCTGCTAGTTTACTTAGCCGCTTCGCCGGAAGCCGTGAGTGCAGCCGTTGTACAGGGCCGGGTAGAACAAAAACCGGTTTATTTCGTGAGCCGAGTACTGCAAGATGCCGAGACCAGGTATCAAGTAATTGAAAAGGTGGCTTTGGCTCTAGTTCACGCCTCCAGAAGACTTAGGCAATACTTTCAGAGTCACGATATCATAGTGCGAACTGATTTCCCAATCAACAAAATATTACAGAAACCTGAACTGGGCAGAAGGATGATTGGCTGGTCAGTCGAACTATCTGAGTTCAGCATCAAGTATGAGCCGTGAGGACCAATCAAGTCTCAATGCTTGGCAGATTTCACAGCCGAACTGCAGCAATGCTGGGAGCCGGAAGCAAAGTGGATGTTACATGTTGATGGTTACTCAAATGCTAAAAGAGGCGGAGCAGGAATTGTCTTGGAGGGTCCGGAAAAAATAGAAATTGAACAATCTTTGCGCTTTGGTTTCCAAACATCCAATAACCAAGCAGAATATGAAGCGCTCATTGTTGGGTTGCTTCTAGCCAAAGACATGGGAGCCCGAGAAGTGGAATGTAAGACGGACTCACAACTTATGGTCGGACACATTAAGGGAGATTACCAAATCAAGGACCCCCTACTCCTGAAGTATTATCACAAAGTGACAAACATTATTAGCCAGTTTCAAAATGTCACTGTAAGTCATGTAAGAAGGGAGGACAACCTGAGAGCTGACACCCTGTAAAAACTGGCTACCACTAAGACGAAAGGCCGACATGCTAGTATCATACAGCAGACCCTGTCAGTTCCCTCTGTCTACACTGAAGAATGCATAGTAATAGAACAAAAAGACTAGGTGGCCGACATGAAGAAAGCGGTCAAGGACCGAGAAGAAGGGAAGGAATGCCGAGATCTATCCCTTACAAGGAGATCTTCCCATTTTGTTTTGATAGGGGAAGACTTGTATAAAAGAGGTTTCTCCACCCCGCTACTCAAGTGTGTGTCAAGAGAAGAAGTCGAGTACATTCTGAAAGAATTGCACCAAGGGGCATGCGGTCTGCACTCGGGAGCCCGAACAATGGCAACCAGAGTCCTGAGGGCCGGATACTATTGGCCGACACTAAGAGCCGACTGCGAGGACTTTGTGAAAAAGTGTGTAAGTTGCCAAAAGCATGGCCCTTTGATCCATCTTCACCCTCACACCCTCCAGAACATTGTTTCCCCTTGGCCCTTTGCCTTATGGGGAATGGACATAGTGGGTCCTTTCCCACTAGCTACTGGGCAGAGGAAGTTTTTGTTAGTAGCAGTCGATTACTTCACAAAGTGGGTAGAGGCAGAACCTCTTGCGAACATCACAGCCCGACAGATCCAAAACTTTGTATGGAAGGATATTGTCTGCAGGTTTGGAATCCCACATACAATCATCACAGACAATGGAAGACAATTCACAGATCGAAAATTGGCCAAATTCTACGAAAGCCTGGGCATTCGACACAAAACAAGCTCGGTGGAACACCCCCAAACTAACGGTCAGGCGGAATCCGCTAACAAGGTGGTCCTCAACGAATTGAAAAAAAGGTTGGGTAGCGCAAAAGGAAAATGGGTGGAAGAGCTCGTAGAAGTTCTCTAGGCCTATCGATGTACCCCTTACTCGGCAACTGGAGAAACCCCATACAACCATACTTACAGCACTGATGCCATGCTTCTGGTAGAGGTCGGAGAGCCGACAATCCGAAGACAACTCCATGACCTGAAGATAAATGAGGAATGCATAAGGACGGAGTTAGACTTGCTCCAAGAATCACGTGATAAGGCCAAGATAAGAGAAGAAGCCTGTAAACAAAGGGCTGCAAGAAGATACAATCTGAAAACCAAGCCGAGAGCGTTCCAAGAGGGAGACCTAGTCTGGAGAATAAGAGGAGAAGCTCGCAAGATCCCAGTAGAAGGGAAGTTCAACGCAAATTGGGAAGGACCCTTCAAAGTCAAGGAAAACCTCCATAACGGCGCATATCGCCTAGAGCAGTTGAATGGCCGAGAGGTTCCCAGAACTTGGAATGCCAGCCATTTAAAAATGTATTTTAGTTGATATGTATTGCAGGTGTACTCTTTCCTATCTTCAATCTTTTTTCACAAGGGTTTTTGATTGAAGAAGGTTTTAACGAGGCACCACGATTAATAAAATCAGGATCACCAGCCACATCTCAGCATCAATTGTAAAGAAAAAACCTCTCGCCCAAGGAAGAATTCACCCAAGTGAATCCCTGCCGAGAGTACGTTAAAAAACCTCTCGGCTAAGGAAGAATTCACCCAAGTGAATCCCTGCCGAGAGTACGTTAAAAAACCTCTCGGCCAAGGAAGAATTCACCCAAGTGAATCCCTGCCAAGAGTACGTTAGAAAACCTCTCGGCTAAGGAAGAATTCACCCAAGTGAATCCCAGCCGAGAGTACGTTAGAAAACCTCTCGGCCAAGGAAGAATTCACCCAAGTGAATCCCTGTCAAGAGTGCGTTAAAAGACCTCTCGGTCAACTGTTCTGGTCGCGTCGCCTTGGGCGATGACCGATGTGTCTCTCGTCACGATCGATAACCGATGTGTCTCTCGTCGTGCCTGATGACCGATGTGTCTCTCGTCACGACCGATGACCGATGTGTCTCTCGTCGTGCCTGATGACCGACGTGTCTCTCGTCACGACTGATGACCGATGTGTCTCTCGTCGTGCCTGATGACCGATGTGTCTCTCGTCACGACTGATGACCGATGTTTCTCTCGTCACGACTGATGACCGATGTGTCTCTCGTCGTGCCTGATGACCGATGTGTCTCTCGCCACGACTGATGACCGATGTGTCTCTCGTCTCTCGTCATGACCGACGTGTCTCTCATCATGACTGATGACTGACGTGTCTTTTGTCGTGATTGATGACCGACGTGCCTTTCGTCACAGCTGATCGATCGATACACAGAAAAAAGACCTCTCGGCAAAGGAAGAATTCACCTAAGTGAATCCCCGCCGAAAGTACGTTAAAAAACCTCTCGGCCTAGGAAGAATTCACCTAAGTGAATCCCTGCCGAGAGTACGTTAAAAAACCTCTCGGCCAAGGAAGAATTCACCCAAGTGAATAACTGCCGAGAGCGCGTTAAAAAACCTCTCGGCCAAGGAAGAATTCACCTAAGTGAATCCCCGCCGAGAGTATGTTAAAAAACCTCTCGGCCAAGGAAGAATTCACCCAAGTGAATAACTGCCGAGAGCGCGTTAAAAAACCTCTCGACTAAGGAAGAATTCACCCAAGTGAATCCCTGCCGAGAGTACGTTAAAAAACCTCTCGGCCAAGGAAGAATTCACCGAATTGAATCCCCGCCGAGAGTACGTTAAAAAAACCTCTCGGCCAAGGAAGAATTCACCCAAGTGAATCCCTGCCGAGAGCACGTTAAAAAACCTCTCGGCTAAGGAAGAATTCACCCAAGTGAATAACTGTCGAGAGCGCGTTAAAAAACCTCTCGGCTAAGGAAGAATTCACCCAAGTGAATCCCTGCCGAGAGTACGTTAAAAAACCTCTCGCCCCAGGAAGAATTCACCCAAGTGAACCCCTGCCGAGAGTGTGCTAAAGAACCTCTCGGCTACGTTAAAAGCAGTTCGAAGAAAACAAAGCAACTAAAAGAAAAAAGCAAATATTAATGCTAAGTCAATTATATTCAAAATGCCGAAAAGCCGGCTACGTCTACACCAAAGGGGACGGCCATATGTTTACAAATAGAACTACATATGGCTCCAGAAAGCAAAAAGAGACCTGACCAACTAACTGTCGGACTCTATGTTCTCGACCTCTGGAGCTTTTGAGGGAGCCGGGACCACGGCTTGAGGAGAGCTCGGAATCTAGTCTAATGGCAAAAGCTGACCTTCGAAAAACTCTTTATCAACATCAAATTTACCCTCATCCAAGGGAATGTTATAGAAGAATGCCACTTGTTGGAGAGCTTTCTTGAAGCCGTTCTCATGTTCTTGCAACACGTTATTCTCGGCAAACTCCAACTCCTTGGCAAGCTTCTCTATCTTCTCCTCGGCACGGTGATGTTCGAAGGCCATGTCTGCCAAGCTCTCCTTCAGACCTCGGATTTCCTCGTCGGCCTTCTCGGCAACCTCTTTTCCCACCCTCTCAGCCAACTCAAACCTTTCCCTCCATTTTTGGACTTCAGCTTCCAAGTTTTGATTTTTGGCCGAGAGGTTGGTGTTCTCAGTAATGGCCGCCTGCAAGTTAGTGGCCGAATCCTCTAACTTCCCTCGAAGGGCCTCCACCTCGGCAGCGTTCTTGTCCATCTTCATCAAATCAGATGCCATCCGCTTGCCGAGTACAAGAGTCCTGGAGCATAGCTCCATGAATGCATCGTACACTTGTGAAGGCCGTGCCGAAAGGAACGCATCCTGCAGGTAAGGGTTCAGTTTGATGCTAACCTTCTCGGCCACGTTCAGCTCGTGGCCAAGAAAGTTGGGTCCACTTGAGCTCGAGCCCCCGGTCGGCTTACCCCTCTTCGGAGATCTCCCCGATGAAGATCGCTCCCCGTGACGTCGGGAGGACTTGCCGCGCTCTTTGCCGCCATCATCCTTCCTTCTTTTCGGATTGGAAGGAGGACGATTGGTTTCAGTAGCCGGCACGGTGGTGATGGGAATGACCGCTTCCACTACTGGTGTTGTCGATCCTCTCGGCCTTTTGCGCTTGCCTTTTCAGGCGAAGTTGTCGGAAGTAATCTTGCTTCCCACCTGGCGGCACCAGACTTGCCATTATCCCTACAAAAAAATGAAAGGATTAAGTCAATCACAATAAGCGAAACACCAAGACGAGTAAAATCACATACCGTCAACATTAACACATCTATCGGACGACAAGTAGGCACGGACGAGAGGCCGGGTTGGAATCTTGCGTGGAAGTTGGTCCAATACCGACAACACTTCTAGGTCGTCATCGGTCATCAGGGACCTCGGCCATACATTGAAGCGCGTTGGATCCTTCGTCCAATAAAAAGGAAACTTGGGAGTCTCACCGTCAAAGAAAAACGGCCTACCCTCCTCCTCGATAACAACCTTAAAGAAACCACCTTTAAAGTTCTTGTAAGAGGTCGTATAAGGAGCAAAGAGGCTGTTTTTCGCTTGACCGATCAAAGACATCCATCCTATTTGGTCACCCGGCCTCGTACCAAAGAAATGTAAAAAAGACCTAGCGGTTGGTTTAAGACTCAGTACCTCACTCAACATCCGAAAGGCCTGAAGCGATGCCCAGCTATTCGGATGTAGTTGCGTGGGTGCTACATTTAAAACGCGCCGCACTTCCATGGTAAAAGAGTTGAAAGGAAAGCGGACATGCATGTCCAAAATCAAACAAGAATAAAAATAAAAGAAATCTTTTCGTTCTTTCCCCCTACCCAGACATACGGTGTCGAACTCTCGCACCTGCGAAGTGCGAAAGCACCGTTAGGAACCTCTTCTAATACTATATCTACACTATCCACAAAATTCTGGAGCATTGAAACCTTTGTATATACAGAGAACACTTCCCGGACCTTCCCAAGAACCCACACATAATCGGCCTCTCGAGTCTTCTCACCCTCATACCCACTCGACGACAAGGACGCCGCCGGTTCCACAATCTCTCGACTCAAAGGACTTGCAACGAAAGAATCCTCAACACTCTCGGCATCACTAGAAACACCGTCCATGGCCAATGGCCTACGGCGTCCAGACACTGATGAAAAACTGGAAACCGAAAGAGAAGACATGTTACCTCCAGAAACTCTTCAACCGACAGGCAGAGAATGAGAAAATTAGGTATTCAACTCTCGGGTTCTCGGAGCTAGTTATGGTAAACGTAAAGAAAATCTAGTCCACCGCGACCCCTATTTATAGACGAAGAATACGAACCGTCGCGAGGCTTCTCCACCGTTGGATCAACCACCAATCAACGGTGCAGATTAGCCCATGTTCTATCTCCCTGACGTCATCAAGGCTACATGCGCTCGAGTATGGGAACCACAGTCGCCCTTCACCAAACCGCCTACCCAGAAGCACGCCGCCAAGCCCGATACCCACTCCCCTTATCGGCCATTCTCCTAAGCAGATTCAAGACTCGGCATTACGTAAACTCCATTTGAGCCTGGGGGGCATATGTACTGCCGGATGGCCGAAAGGCCGGTTAGCCGGTAAGAATCACAACGAAACACAATTAAGCGTAAGTAAACCAACTTAAACGCAAAGCATGATTAAAGCATATTTGGACCCCTCATTGGACCTACATGCAGGCCCATGGCAGCCAGGGCCCAACCATGACAGTATAAATAGAGGGGCAAGCACAATACCCAAGGTAATTTTTGACTCCTTACTCTCCTAGTACCTGACTCCCGAACTGACTTGATCGTCAGAGTGTCATTGCAGGTACCACCCCCTCACTTTCCACGGCATTCGAGGATCAAGGAAAGACCAGAAGACAACCTAGCCGATAGGCCGAAAGGACGAGAAGACTCCGAAGAAACTGAAGTGTACCGCGAAGTCAACTTCGCAGGAACACAAAGGATTCAAACACCAGTCTGAGTAAGAGAACAAAACAAAACGTGATTAGAAAGAAATTCAAGACCAAACATTTACTTGAACCATTGCGAACAATTCTGACTCATAAACCACACCTCTTTTAAAGATGACATTATTCCTATGTTTCTAAATTTCACTTATTACTCCAACCTAAATTGCTCCCCATACGTCATTAACTGAATCAGAAACATTGCACATCTTGAACTGTAAAAAATTTGACAAATGATCATTGTGAAACACGGACGTCACTCCAAGTCAAGCAATGCATTGACTCCAAACATGCCAAGCTAATTATGCCGTAGATAATTTAAAGTTATAATTACCTGTTTCAAATCTTCTTGAAGGGTGTTTCAAGGAGTAATTGTTTCTATCTTTATCTAGTTATATATGTGTTTCTTCTAATTTAATATTTCAAGATTGTAGTGAAAAAATTCAACTCAGATTATTTGATCTCAAGAGATATCATAATGGATAGCAAGACAAGTGTAAATCTCTCTAAATCAATACATAAGTCTGGTAGATGTAGAGTCAAGTGTGATGTATCTCAATGAATTTCTGACATAAGTGACATTGAATATGACTTTTTATAGACAATTAATTACTTAACATAGTGTAATAAATAAAATGTGATCATTCATATGTTTGTAATTGTATTTCTTAAAATCTTAAATTTTATAAAAAGTTTTTAAAATCTCTAACTTACTCCACTTTTTATTAATATATATTTTAAATTCTATAATAAAAGTATGTTACAGGAAAAGAGAAAATGTTGTTGGTAGTGAAACTTCATAATGAAAATATGAAGTTTACGATTTTCTTTTGATATTTTATTTTGATATATATATATATATATATAATTATAATAGAGAAATACCTTTCGTAATATATTTCATTATGATGTAAATAATATATATATATATATATATATATATATATATATATAATCTTTATCTTTATGATATAACTTTTCAATAATTATTAATAATAAAAATATAATAAATTTAATTAATACAGACAGTTATCTTAAATTCATATATCATCATATTATTCCTCTAGATTAAGGAAAGCATTTTAGTTTGCACAGATAAATTTATCTTAAATTCCTATTTTTTTTTAAAACTATTTTTATCATCACCATTATTCCTCTCTTCTAATTCAATAAACGTTCTCACTCTTATCAGTTAAAATATTTCAATATAAAAATAATTACTAAAAATATTATAGATGAAGAAGAATAAAAAAAAAAAAAATCAAACTCCACTTCTATTTTAAGTTTTATAAATAAAAAAGAAAACACCACATCAACATTTCACATTATGGAAATATAGCCATCAACATTAATTAGTAATAAATAGTGGTCTTTTTATGGTCCTATTCAGTTTTGTACAACAATTCAGCATTTTTTTATTAAATATGTTTGCTTAATATAAGATAAAAAAATCATATCTAGAATTATTATTCCTAAGTATCTTAAATCTTAATAATTATAATTCATTAGTTAATAAAAAATACGTAATATTTATATAAATGTTTTGGAAATTTACTAAAAATTCTAATTTTTAATGTTTATAAATTTATTTTTAAATGCCATATTTTTTAATTATTTGTTTCTATTTATTTGTTATTTACAAAATTTATTATCACATAAATTAATTTTTATTTATTTTATACCATCATGTATCATTTAATATTTTAATAATTTACGCATGTATTTATTGAGTGGATGGAGAAAGAAATTAATAAAATAGAAAATCACATAACTACTTTATAATAATAAAAAATGCTGTATTCTTTAGTGTTTAAATGACAAAATTAAAAAAAAAAAAAACAAATAAAAAGAAGAGGAGGAACTACTATATTAAATGGGTTAACAAGGATAACGTGCCGTGTTTTTTGTCAAAAAATTTTACTTTAATTTGGAAAGTTAAATTTTTATCCTTTTTATTGAGAATATTTTTGTACGAAACTCAAAGAAAAAATTATTACCGACAAACATTGTTAACATAAAAAAAACTCCTAAATTATAGAATATCAATCGAGTATCAAATAAAATCTTATAGAAAAATATTTAAATGTATATTTTATACAACTTTTATACATATTTTATTTAAAACAGCTTAATTTGGATGACGTTTTACTATTTTAATTTATTTCCAACAAGTTGTTAAATATTTAACAAACGGACAAAAAATATACAGAAACGGAAATACGGGACAATAAAATAAAAAGTTTAAATTATTTAGAGAAAAAATAATAACTACTAGTGGAGGGCAGGTAAGGGCACAAATTGTAATAAAGTTGAAAAAGAAGGGGCAAAGTGTTACATTGCAACGGATAACGACAAAATGATTGATGGAGAATAGCTATAAAATTGGGTTTCTCAGTGCCACAAAGCAAAACCCGGTCATTCACAAACAAGAAGCAGAACAAAATCATTTTTTTTTTCTCTCTTCCATTTCAATATAACAATGGGTCAATCCCTTCCATTTTTCTTCTCCCTCAAACACCGAATCGCTCTCTAACATCTTCCATTCCACTGGTTTCTTTTTTCTTTTTCTTTTCCTTCTTCCAACAAAAGGAAAAATTATCAACAAAGAAAAAGAAAAAAGAAACGAGATGAGGTTTCTCTTCGAATTCGTTGCATGCTGTGGCTCGCCCATGCAGCGCACGCCGGAGCCAGCCGTTCCGCCGCTTGAGGAGGAGAGATCGCTTGTTCCGGCGGCGGCGGCGGCGGCGGCAGCGACCGTTTCTGTTCGCCGCCCCGGCCGCAAGAAACAGAGGACGCGCTCGGCAGAGTGGAGGCCATCCCTGGGGCCGATATTGGAGGACGGCGTGACACTGCCGAAAGAGAGCCCCCGGAAAGACACGGCGGCGTCCCCCGCGAGCGACGCGAAGAAGAGGAGCACCGCCAAGGTTCGCTACCGCAGTTACAGTGACGGTTACCGGTCAGTGAAATTGATTTTGATTTAACCGAAATACAATCCCTACCGTTAAAACATAATTTAATATTAATTAATAAAAATTACGAAACCACATCAGTCAAATTAAATAAAATTTAAATGGCTTCCCATCTAATAAATTAATTAAGGTAAAAAATATATACATAGTAATAACACTTTAAAAAGAAAAGTAATATCAACTATTGTGAATAAATATTATCCGTTTGTAACATATGAAACCAAAGTTTTGAAACTAAAATGACTCCTACACGACTTAGGAGACAAAATATAATTATGCCCAAAATAAACAATGATAGAAAGAAATAGCAATGTAGAATAGGAAAATTGAAAAGCTATAAATAAAAAGTGTTTGGGTATAACTGATGTGACCTTTCATTAACCATTTTTTTGACAACTATTTATGAAAAATAAAAATGAATTATTTTGGAGATATAATTAGTGGGCCAGTGGCTGCTATGTTATAACTAAACATAGGTTGTTTAAAAATAAATAAATTTTAGAAGTAACTGCTAACCCTTTTTCTTATAGGCGTTATGCATATATATATATATATATATATATATATATATATATATATATATATATATATATATATATATATATATATATATATATAGTTGACTTAGCTGTTAAAATATATGATTTTTTAATATCATTTTAGTTCAACGTTATATCATTGTTGATAGTTGAGTGTTTAACTAATACTAGTATCCTCAATTTCACGCCAAATTCATTAATAACTTGTGACTTTGTACAATATAAATGTCAATTTACAACTAAGATTAACTAATTCCAATTTTGTTAATACAAACTTCTTTTAAAAGAAAGCACTCACCTTTCACGACAGATAAATACCACTTTTAAAAGAAAAATATTTTTTATTTAGAAAAAAATGAGAGATACATTTTTTACTCAAACGAAGAAGCACAATTATTTATAAGGTTCCATTTTATTAGTTTCCTTATATAGTTATACTCATTAAATCCATTTTTAATAGTTAAACAACCTTAATAATAACTATTTATATAAACAATGTAGAATAGTTTGTTTAATGGGATTATAATAATGGAATTTTGAGAGTTAAAGTTGACTTGTTTATGAGTGACATGAAATTAAATTGGGAACATTTAAGAGATAGGAAAATGAAATTAAACAACTTTTATAAGAATTAATTGTTTAAGATGGTCTAAAATAGTGAAATTATTTTTGGTGTGTTTTGCAGGTCAGGAGCTTCCATGCCGACGATGATACCAACTTTTTCTCCGACGCCATTTATGTTCTAACCTCTAGGGTTGAATTTCTAGCTGCAAATATATGTATATATTTACAAACTACATGGGTCGAGCTAATAAAAACAAAGCGTGGTAAAGATTTCAATAATGTAGCTTTTTTATTCTTCCATTGTTTTAAAAAATTAATATTTTCTTCCTGGCCTTGCTTTTTTCTTCCTCAATAACAAAATTTAAATAAGTGTGATGCAATATTGTTTCACCTAAAATGATTTTATTAGGCGTAATTCACCCACACAACTTAATTTTATATTAAAGCTAAAAATTAGAACATATAATAATAAGTATAAATTGTTTGTCAATTTTCTTCATTTTTAACTTAAATTCTCTTTTCAAATCGAAGGCTGTGTGATACATTTTTTTGTGCAACTTAAATGCTAATAAGTTGCTGTTCAATAATATATTTAAAGGATTAAATAAATAAGATGTAACTAAATCATATTAAATTACATTAAAAATGTTTTATAAGAAAAAGGAAACAAGATTCATGACTCTCAACAAAATGTTATATAAAGCAAATGCAAGTCAGTTCAAAAAAAAAATGTTTTAAAAAAAGAAATAAAAAAGTACAATCCACAAGAATCAATGAGAACTTTGACCAATAAAAAATCATATTTCTAGATAGTTATATAAAGTAATTTAATATATATATATATATATATATAAATAATTTAATTTACCTAAAATTATCTTAATAGTAAAAGTAAATAAAAAATATAAAAGTAGAAGCATTTAATTTTTTTAACTTTTATGCATATAAAAGAAAAATGCGTTTTTTTTAACATACTTATAATTATAACGTCAATTTTTCTTATGTTACTTTTATTGACAACGCCAATTTTCCTTATCTAGATTTTTTCTTTTTCCAGATTAATTTACCCAATACGATATCTTATGTATTTAATGTACATTAGAATTAAAAAACCTTATTTCTCAATATATATACTTTTTAATGAATATTTCTTCTTAAACTTATGTTTCAATATATATAATTTTTAACGAATATTTCTTCAAAAGTTTTTGATTCGTTTTTTCATATCTAAATATTATGATCATGAGAACTATGAATCTTAAAAATTCTGATTCTATGAAATGATAGATAATGAAGACATTTCTAATTATTTGGCTAAAAATTATAAATTATAGAGACAATTATTTTATATATACAATAAAAAAGGTGAATTAGTATTAGCTACACATGTTAGAATGGAAAAGTTGAAGGTAAATGATTAATATATACCAATCATGAAAGAAAAGTACATTTTTAAAATAAATTGTTACTTTCAATTACAATGTCAATTTTTTTTATCATTATATTAACTAATTTAAATACTATTTTATAAAATAAAAATTATTAATATTTAAAATGATTTTTATTATTAATAAAAATTATAATATAATTAGATATTATATTTTTAGTAGTTAGTAATCACAAAAAACAATTATTTAGAGATAATTTTTTTAACTCTCTTGTTAATATATAGCTAAAAACCATTTTTTAAGTCACTTCTAATCTATTTTAGGGACTAACTTTTAGTCAATAAAAATAATAAAATTAAAAAATAATTTTTTGGTTTCTAATTATCATATCAGATGTTTACGTTTTCAATCACTATTATCTGGATTTATATACTTATTTAGGAATAACTAAATTTTATAAAATTAATTGTTAATTTATAAAATATTTTAAAATAATATCAATAAATTTATTAATTTTAGAATAATATTGAAATAGTTAATATTAGTTAAAAATTAATATTTTAATTTTATTTAAATATAAACTTAAATTAATAATAAATTAAAAATATTTTTTAAATTAAAAATTCTATGAATTAATTTAATTTGAATATGCAAATCTTCATAAGCCTTGCATCTCTGTGTGAGCATTTACATCTCTAGCCTCTACATCTTTGTGTGAGCATATTCACCTCTTCCACTGTTGAGTCTGCATGCTTGTGAAAGATTCAGTGAAAAATTCTCGTGTGAAACATTCAGTGAAGATGATTCCAATGGAAAATGCATCATTGTGTGTTCTTTGTGCTTTGCATTCATAGCATCATCAGAGCTATCTCTTGACAAATCTTACTTAGGGTTCATCCTTTCTCTCATGTTTCTTTTGATTATCTCCTGTATAACTTCAATATATTTTTTTCTACTAATAAATTAGTGAATAAATTTGTGATTCATTATTTCTAATTTCACAATGGCTCAAATTGATAAACTCTTTTATCTTGTTTGAACCCAAACCCTCTTTCCTTTTTGCACCATCTTTTTAGCCTTATGGGTCTAACGTTTTTGGTCCAGTATGTTTTACTTTTTATACCTATGTAAAACACCTTTTACAAACATTGTGTTAATTTCTCTGATTCACAATAATATTTTCTCTTTCTTCTTTCTCTGTTTCAAACCGCGAAGCTATCGTTTTAAGGTTTTTGTTCTTCGCTGGTTCTTGCTCAAATTCTTCTAGCACAATCCTTTATCTTCTTTTTGGTTACATTTCCCCGATTCTTTTTGTAACTGTGAATATTGCATTTATGGTATCCAAGCTCTTCATTGTGAAGAGCTCTGCTATTTGTTTTTGTGTTCTTTCTTTAATTTTTTTCTTACTTGCTTGTCCTTATTTTTCTATTCTGATTTTCTTAGTTATGAAAAAAGAACGAACGAAGAGATTGACTTTTTTGGATTCATCGACGAATAGTTATCTCTTCCTTCATCCTGATGAGAATCCCGTTACTCTAGTAGTCTCACAAGTCTTAGATTCAAAAAATTATCATTCCTGGAGTAGGTCTATCATTACCACCTTAAGTGCGAAAAATAAAGTGAAATTTATTTTGGGTTTGCATGCATGCCCACCTAAGAAAGACTCTACCTTTTCGGCTTGGACAAGGTGCAATAAAATGTTGGTATCATGGTTAGTTCACTCAGTTTCCCTTCCTATTAGACAAAGTATAATTTGGATAGATGTGGCTATGGAAATTTGGAATGATCTAAAAACAAGGTATTCCAAGGGTGATCTTTCTAGAATCTCTTATTTACAAATTTAGGTTTTTTCTTTAAATCAAGGTGATTTATTTGTCACAAATTTTTTTATTTTATAAAAATTAGGATTATTTGGGATGAATTAGATAATTTTAGACCGAATCCTATATGTGTTTGTCAACATAAATGTTCTTGCTTTGTTGTCTTTACTATAAGTAAAATAAAAATTGAGGATTAGGTTATGTAGTTCTTACGCGGATTAAATGATCAATTTCATAATATACAGTCTATGTTCTTCTTATGGAACCTATACCACCGATATCCATAATTTTTTCTCTTATGGCTTAGCAAGAGTGTCAAATGGCTAGTAAGTTCTTGGTTGCAAATATTAATAATGCACGCTCTAACTGTAATGCCCCTTTGACCTGTTTTTTTTTTTTCTTTTTTTTTGCAGAAAAATTGGTCACATAGAGAGTATATGTTTCAAAAAAGTTGGATTTCCCAATCAAGATAACAAGAATTTCAAAACTAACAACTAGAGAAAAGTGTGCATCCATTGTGATAGAACTGGTCATACCATTGACACATGTTACATAAATATATGGTTTTTCTCCTGGTTTCAATTTTTCTAAAAGTGGAACTAATCAAGTCCATAATATTGTTCTATCTGATGAGGTTTTTTCTAAGAATTGTAATCAAGAACAAGAATAAGGAGACATTTGCCTTACAACTTAGCAGTACCAAATTTTGTCCACCCTGTTCAAACAAAATATTGACAACATCAATACCACTCAGCAACAAGTACAAGTGAACCAGGTGGGTTACTTTATTATTGATTCCACTCATGATGGTGCAACACAGTTTCCAACTGGTAATGTTTCTATCTTCAATACTTTCAATACTGCTAGACGCTTCTAGATTATAGATTCAGGAGCAACTAATCATGTATGTACCTCTTTATTTGATTTTACATCATATAAAAGTATTTAACTTGTCCTTATCAATCTACCAAATGGCTACGTGTTTTCACAAATTTTTTTGGAAATGTTATTTTTAACAACAATTTTTTTCTTATTGATGTATTATATGTGCCTGAGTTCACCTTTAATCTTGTTTTTGCTTCTAAACTCTTTACGAATCTAAATTGTGACTTGATCTTCTCATCCACTAATTGTGTGGCTCAGGAGTCGTGATGATGTAAGTTAATTGATACTAATGTCTTTTACTTTTAACATTATTAGCATGTTTATAATAAAGTTAACAATTGTTTTCGAACAGTATGACATGTCCGAGGAGCCCATGGAACCATGACCACCTTTGCATTCGACTTATACCCTTTGAGGTATCCTTCTTACGGTCATGGTTTTGATGTTAGTCAATCTAGTCATTCAGATGTTCCACAACCATCCACATCCACACACATGGATCATCTTCGCCACCTCTCACTTCATTCTCCACAATATCAAATTCCAATCTCAACTTTGATTATTAATTTTCTCATTTTCTTTACCTATATATTTACGCCTTCATTTATTTTACTAAGCCAACAACCTAAATTAACCAACAATAAATATTCTTCCATAAATGAAGGCTTAACGTACTACTCAAATTTAATTAATTTTAATTGTAATTAGATAATTGATAATATATTTATTTAAAAAGAAGAATATTAAAAAAATGTTTTAAAAAAATTAGTTGAAGTTGTGTTAACTTGGCACTTTAAATGAAGTGAACAAAGTCAAGCCAAATTGGCACGATTTTTCAAATTGACATGACAAAAATAGTTTCAAATCGATACAACTTCAAGTTAATATGACCAAAATTGTGTCACATGGACACAACTTTCCCAAATCAATTTTTTTTTAGTAAAAAACAAATAAAATCCCATAATGGTCAGACAAACCTTCAAAGTGAGAGTAAAAAAATTTTGGGCAAGTTCTTCCTGCATCATATCAATTTCAACTTGCACCTTGTCATCTTTAAAATTTTTCAAAATTACCCTCTATTCTGGATTTCAAAAATCAAAATTTCTTTCCAGAAAAGAAAATTCGAAATACAAAAAATACATTATGAAAATTCAAATTTGGAACATAAAATCAGAAAATGCATTCCAAAAAATAATTTCCAGAATTCAAAATGTGTTCTGGATTTCCAAATCCAGAAATATATTTTGAAAAAGGAGTTTTGGAAGTATTTTTTATCTACACCTTCTTTTCATTTAAAGTCATTTTCATTATTTCACAAGAACATTTTTGTAATTTGAAATAGAGGTGGTAATGCGGACTAGCTTGTCCTGCGTTTGGCCCGCAAAATGCGAATCGGGTTGGCCCGTCCTGCGCTAGGAGTGCGAACACATTTTCCTGGCCTGCCCGCATAAGAAGTAACCTACGGGCCAACCCGCATAAGATTTTTTTTTTTCAAAAATTAAAATTTAATTAATTATAAAAAACTTATTCCTATTAATGAAAAATTAAAATTTTATTAGTGTTTCAATTCATTTAATTAAGATAAAAATATAAATTTTAAGTATGAGGGTTATTAGAAGGCTTGATTAAAAATAATTAAAGTTTTACTTTGCCTCTATTTTTTTCCTATTTATGTATGTAAATGTATAAGAGTATCTTATCAAAGTTTTGCTACAAAATATTTGAATAAAGATGACTAATTTTTTAACTATCCTATTGAAATCTCTTCTTTATATTATTTTTTTATTGACAAGTTTTAAATATAAGACTTTACTTGAACTAAATCCACTATCACTCTTAATACTAATTTCTTTAGATGATTAAAATAAAACATTTTTTTAGTACATTAAATTCAATTTTTTTAAAAATAAAATAAAATAAAGGTCACACTACAATGATAGATGAATGAGGTAAGATTTTTTTTACAAAAAAAATTAAATAATTATTTTTTTATTTATGCGGGCCAGCGGACCAATTCGTTTCTCTCTGTTAATCCGTGCGGACTATAGGTTATGCGAGGCCGGCCAAAGCGGATCAGCAGGATAGATTAGTGAGTCCGTCTCGCACTTTTGATAGTGAGTCGCGGGTCGGCCTGCATGGCACGTCCAAATTTTAACTTTTTACACCATAAAATTCAAATTCAGAACAAGAAGTGAAATATCACCCAGATCTTCAAACTTGAGAGAAACACAAAATGAGATAAAAAAAAATTAGAACTTAGACTCCAAAATCCAACTAATTCTTACCTAATGAACTTGGAAAGGAACTCTCATTTATTCACTCTTTTTTAGGTTCTTTCTAGTGACTTCCAAACACACACTATCTGACTAAACACTTCATGCAAATAGTAGAGTAGGCAACTCTTTTAATGAATTTAGAATAAATTATGGTATCATAGAATAGAATGAGTTTAAGCAACCTTCAACCACACAAATGCATTCACAATATGAAAGTGTCTGGTGTTTTTACTTTATTCATCATAACTTCCTTCTCTTGTTCATCATATTGTCATCATATACTAGTTTCTCTCATATGTAGTTGCTACAACAAGAAGAGGAGTTTTTTTATGAACAGCAAGGCCATTAGTTTCAGACATGTCCAAGTCCTCCCCAGATGCTCCACCAGGAAATGACCAATCAAATTGCTGGACAAGGTTTGCTAGTACTATCTCAACAATTGTTGTGGCAAATGCTATTCCAGGGCAACCCCTTCTTCCTTCACCAAATGGAATAAGCTCAAAATCACGTCCTTTGAAATCTATGGAACTGCCATTGGTGCAGAAACGAAGAACAAATGCGGCTATTTTCATTTTATAAATGCGGCTATACAGCCGCATTTGATCAACACGCACTTGTAAATCAGAGATTTACAAATGCGGCTAAATAACCGCATTTATAAATACTATTTACAAATGCGGCTTTATGTTGGAGCCGCATTTGTAAATGCTCTAGAGGTGGTGCTTCCTTTTCAATTCTTATATTTACAAATGCGGCTTTTTATTGGAGCCGCATCTGTAAATGCCCCAGAGGTGGAATTGGAATGATTTACAGATGCGGCTATTGCCAAAGCCGCATTTGTAAATCATTGGCTTGATTTACAGATGCGGCTAAGGTAAATAGTCGCATTTGTAAATAAGGTTTTTTTTAGAGCAGTTTGTGTAGTTGTTTATCCCATACAAATGAACGTGTGCAGTTTAATTATACCTAGGCAGCCAAACAGATAAACATGTGCAGTTAAGCTAAAAGTGAATTCATATATTGATCAAAATGTATACAAAAACAGTAATAATATATCTCTCTCTATCTTCCTACACTATTGATCAAATCGTAGAGTTATAAAAATTTAAGAAATATGTGGACCAAGATTGTCTCACATATGTCATGGCTTCCGAAGTCATGGGTTCCTCATCCGTGAAGAACTGCATTTCAAAATGGTTGACACATAAATTACTTTTAAGATAGATAAATTAGTTTGAAGTTATACAAATAATTTAAGAAATCTTACCTCTTGCCAATTACTTGTAAGACCTAGTCTTACAATGGTACTCATCCATTGCATGACGTAATAGTCACACTCATAGCTTCCTGGTTGTTTATTACACTATAATTCAATAAATTGTAAAAGTTAGTATAATTAAATAATGAAAAGAGAAAGAAAAATCTTACAAACCTTTAATCTTATCCAGTTCAAATTTTGAAAATTTGAATTCGATCTCCCTTTTAGAATGTTATATCCACGCCATGAACTGGTTGATACGAAAAACCTTGTTAGTGGATTAATTATAGTTTCAACCATAGTTAAGTTTATAGTGTATTTACTTATCAATGATATTCTTAAAACTTGTGGATATCTTCTTGTGTAGGGAACAGAACCACAAAGTCGTCCTATCATTCACTGATAAGACAAGTAATTGCCAATGACCCCTATATCATCCATGAAAAGAGTTGAGTAAATTTATAAAACATGAATATAATAAACTTTTAACATATATATTTAAACTTACTCGTTAATATAAGGGCACAAATAAACCCCTTTTCCCTCTTTTTCCAGGGTGTTAGAGATGTATGATTGGGTCTCATTTGTCTTTGTTCTAGTGGGATTAGTATATGCGGGATCTAAGAATCCATACACATTTTCCTTCCCCCTCAGTGACAGAGACACCATTCAAAAACCTACAAGTAATTAGTTAAATCATAATGAATGCTAATTTAACATAAATGAAAATGAAATGTAGGTAACGATACTTACATCATAAAAAATTGAATGATATTTATATTCAGCTCCTGATCCCCAGCTACAAATTCTAACAGATCTGACATGTATATGTACAATGGTAGCTCAGGGTTTGTTTCAAAAAACGTATTATCCCATGGAACTTCCAGAGGGTCTCGTCCAATTTGTCTAGCAACTATAGCTAAGGAAGCTATAGGATCGTTAAGCGGAACCTCTTGCTTCTTTTTCGGACTTGGTTTCTGACGAGGTTTCTACAAAAAGAAAAAAAATTTGTTATAAATTACATGTAATATATAAATATAAATTAGCATATGAAATGAAATTATTACCAGTGGTTGTGGCATATATCGAATCAGGTGTCTGGGCCAGGCTACAAATGACTGAAATGCTTCGGCCACAGTTGTTACCTCTTCTGAAGGTAGTGGAAGACGAGCATCAAGTACTCGTACTCTTTCAACCGTGACCTTTGCTGCATTAGGGGAGAGAGGAACGTTATGTAAGGTGGTGGCCTCTTCATAGACTTTTCCAATGGCCACCACCTGAGGAATGATGCCACCCTCTACCAGTAGCTCACATTGCCTTGTCTGGCCAATGATATCATCCCCTGATGTTGTAGGAGCTGCACAACTCCCCTTTGTGCTCTTGGGAACGGGACTAAGAAGCATCTGAATCGGCTGGTCAGCACAAAGTTGTTGCGATATCTCTTGTCGCAACTCTAGCCTCATCTTTTCCGTCTCCCTTCTCATCTCATCCATTAATTCTCTACGTAGCCTTTGCTCCATTTCTTGTTTGCTCTCTTTGGGGGAGGAGGATAAGTGTCGTGATGCAACTCCAAAATAAAGTTTAATCCCAACTCCTTGTCCAGCTGCACGGACACGACCACAATGCTCAGGTCGTCTAATTGCTTCAACAAGGATATCGTGACGACCTTCAGCAACAAACTTACCTTGGGAGTCCAAGGCATCCTACAAGAGACAAAAATCATATGAGGTTTTAATATAAGTAATGCAGCATAATAGATGAAAAAAGGCTTAAATAACTTACAATTTTTTCAATGATAAGTCCTGATTGTGCAGAACTTGGTGCACTTGACTTCTTAATTCGGGCCCTCTTCCATTTGTCATGGCACGTAGGTGGTGATGGAGGAGAAGTGACCCCTGTTTCCACATCCTGAGATGCACTCCCCTGTCTAGATTGCTCCTTTTCAACCATCAGTGCTTGCTCAAGCTTTCGATACCCTGAACGAGACATTACGTGCGGGGTAAGATTCTTTAAAGCTATGTCTTGAGCCTTCTTCCGCCGATGCTGTCATAATTGAAATAAACAAAGTGAAATAAATAATATTAACTCATTAATGTTATAAAAGTAAAAATAGTTAAGTAACTTCACTTACAATTCATTCTTCAGTTAGACAGCTTTCTTTAAAAGCAAGTCATGTCTCTTCATCAATAAAATTGTATCTTTGACAAGGACTTTCATCCTTAAGCTCACCAAAAATATATCTCGTCGTCAGTCTTGACTTAAAGGCGCGAAACTTAAGTCCGATATTGGATATAATCCTTGATCGAAGCAGTTCCACATTAGGAATTTCAAAATTTGCCTGCAAAATAACATCACCAAATTAAACTTAGTTAATGAATATTAAATAGCTTTATATGATAACAATAATTACGTAAAGCCTACCAGAACATCCTCCCATAGCATGTTTCGGTCGACCTCTGACACCTCGTCCCATGAATTAATCAAAATGGAGAGTCTCTCACGAGAAAGAACTCCAAGATAGCTATTAAAGTCATCTGCACTAGGACCAGAAGTCATTCCAGTGTTGACGTCAATGTCAACAGCTGTCTTCTCACCAGCGGCACGTTTCTTTGCTAGACGCTTCATCCTAGTAGGTCCTCTGTTGCCTCGTCCGGATCGGGGTCTAATTGGAGTTTGATCGTCACCCATATCTCTGTTAAAAAAATTATTTAACAAACATTAGTTCATCTGCATCGAAAGAAAATCATATAAAACAAAAACATAATATAGTAAATGCATATTATCAAAAATATTTCTAAATTTATTACCATAATGGGTTAAAAGTTCATATGTAAATTCCTTCACTGCGGTCTTTACGAGTTGCATGTACATGATCAAGTACATCGTCATCTTTATTAGTTATCATTGGTGTGAATGAATGGGGTTCACCATTTTCAATATCATCTATTGTAAGGACCTGTAAAATTGAATTGGAATGAAAGTGGTATATTTAAATAATTCCAGAAGATGTTATTATTTAAAATACAAAGAGCTGGTAAATGAAGTTTCGTAGTAGTCGGACCTCGGACGTCGCCCATGATCTGGGATAAGCTAGTAGAGGTCGGTCGAATGACATGTGGACCAAGAAGAGTAAAGGAGGAAAAGTGTAACTAAGAAGTCTTCTGCAAGATCGTCGTTAGTGAAGACGGAGGCGATCTCCGACTCCTCTGGCACATAATCGCCTGTCGCCTAGAGGAGACATGAGCGCCAATCGCCTAGAGTGTACGTGATCGGCGGGAATGTACGTAGTATGTGGTCAAGATACTGGATCAACCAGAGTGGGTTCCAACAACCACGCGTATCAAGGTGTGGGTTAAGCCTTAGATACGCTGTGCATGCGAAGCGCTACGCTTGAGCAAAAGAGATCACCCTTAGTGTTGCATGCATGGGAGCACGAGGAGTGGGGCTGATCTACTCTTGGAAATGTGAAGCTACCGACGTCACCGAGTCATGTGGAGATGATACCTTGGACGTAACATAGTAGAATGAAGAACCTTCAGAAAGGCGCAGCGATTGTCGTCGGGCATCGCCAGGTGAGAGGCATGCGGGCATCGCCAGGGCGCGAGGGGCATGCGGGCATCACCAGGGCGCGAGGCATGCGGGGTTAGTCTTCGTGCGAGAGATCATCGGTGGATTGTCTTCGCGCGAGAGGTCATCGGTGGATTGTCTTCGCGCGAGAGGTCATCGGTGGAAGGTTATCGCGCGATGTCGAGCTTCACACAGAGAAAGTGGGACCCAGACTCCCAGCATGAAACGTCCTGCACGCGCGCCACATAGACAAAAAGGGTGGTTCAGAATAGTGACATCAGAATGTTGGCATGCGCAAGAGACAACAGCGGTCGTACTGTTCAGGGCAGTGGTTGGCATGCAGAAGAGACAACAGTGGTCGTACTGTTCAGGGCAGTGGTTGGCATGCGCAAGAGACAAACATGGTCGTACTGTTCAGAGAAACGTACACTCGGACTTCTCTGCAGGGTGGGTGTGGCAGATGCTTTTGGTGGATAAGTTGGTTTAAGATGCATAGACCCACTGCTGAGAGAAAAAAAAAAACGTTGCAGCATTCAAAGAGAGAAAGAGTGAGTTACCTCCCTTCTCCTCCAGATATCTCCTTCGCGCTGCGATTCTAGCACCTTCACACGAGAGTACGACGAGCGACAGTCACCATTAGAGCACCTGGGCAGTTCTCTGCAAGTCCTTCAACAAGACGCAAAAACAGAGCCAAGGCGTTGTTCAAGCTTCGTTGGGTTTCGGAGCTCCTGGTGTTTTGCGCAAGTCCAGGTAAGGGAAGCTAGCCTTCATTTTCAATACAAGCCATAGATTAGCTGTTTCTGAAGTGAGGGCGACGTGGTCGCCGGTTTTCGTTTTCATCTTCGTGAATGCTCTGTTCTATGTGTTTGGGCGACGTGGTCGCCGGTTTTAAATACAGATTTCGAAATCCCCTGTTTTTGGACAAGATCGCCGGTTTTGGCGCTGTTTTACGAACTCCCTGTTTTTGGTGTTGTGTTGAAAATGTTTGAGATGTAAATGTGATATTCGAAAACATGAACCTTGGAGTGAGTTTTGCTGTGATTGAAATCATTCATTTAAGTGTGGCATGATGTGTGGAATGTTGTGAATGTGGGATCGAGGCATAGTATTTTCAGGAAAGAAAATACCGTGTAAGATCGTGTAGGATGTGCATTGACCGGTGATTCGTCATGATATCCTGACTCTCCTGAGATAATGAATTCATATAGATGAAGTTATTCAGGCGTTGAGAGTCGAAGGAGGTTCATACGTATGGGTGAGTTGTTTGAAAGAGAACGAGCTCGACCTGTGGTGTGGATTAACCCTGTCATGTTTGGATGGTGATGATATTGAGATTCATTATACGCTTGTGAATGTGTGTGATTTCACGGCGACCCTGTGAATGTGTGTGATTTCACAGTGGGCAGTATGACAGGTGCAGATCTATGAGTCTAGTCAATGCACGAGTCTTCCGGAAGTAGTGTCAAGTGTCTTGTGTGCTGGGTCAGTGGTAGTCTGACGTGTGGAATGAGGAACTTGGAATTTATAGACACTTGATGCTGTTTGTGAAATAGAACGACTCTGGGAAATATTGTGAAATGTGTGGTTTCTGGGCGATCAGGTGGAGGGTATGAGCAACTCTAAGTTTTACATGGATATCTTGAAAAATGTTTTTACCTTGATTTTAATGTTCTTATTTAAACTCTCTTTAAAATATCTAGCTTACCCTGCGTGTTTTGGTCCTGTGGCTGTTCTCTTAAACCTGTGATGATCGTGTAATTGTTACACGGGAGCAGATGATCTTCCAGGATGTAGAGCTCCTTAGTGAGTGGTCGCCGAGGAAGAGATCGCCGGTTTTCTACCTCTTGGTGGTGATCGTCGGATTTATGTCCTGCTGCAGATCGCCTGTTTTGGGCCTTCTGTTACCAGATCGCCGGTTCATGTATGGAGATCGCCGGTCTTGTTGTATTTGGTTGAATTTCGTTTTAAATTTTGAAAACATTTGACCTGGTTATGTATTTAACTCCCTAAGAGGAGCAACTTCATTTCTTATATATATAATATCATGTACTCTTCAATATTATTTGTTTACCCTTATTTTCATTATACATGTATGTATGGTTTTATTTTGCGGGATGTTACATCTATGGCCTCCCCTTATTTTTTCCCGTGTAAAACAACATACCAATGTTCTGACGTAGGATCTTTCACATAGAAAACTTGAGATGCTTGTTGAACCATTATAAATGGCTCATCTCGATACCCTATCTTTCGAAAGTCCACTAGTGTGAATCCTAATTCATCAATTTTAACCCCACTTTTATTGTCAACCCATTTACACTTGAAAACTGGAACTGAAAACTTAGTATAGTCAAGCTCCCATATCTCTTCTATAAATCCATAATATGCCATTGATCCAAGTACAGGATTTGTATCTTTCGAAGTCGAAAACTGCATTGACTCGGCTTCAAGAGTAACACCAGAATTTTGAACTGTACTCTTTTCATCCATAGACTTCGTGTAAAATATACAATTATTCACTTCGTACGCTTTACAAGAAATGACATCAAACTTCAATCCAGCAGCCAACCAGGTCAAGGTCTCGGATGCCGTTGAATCCTTTAACACCTCCTCTTTAAACCAAGGCATGAATGTTCTATTATGTTCCATCAAGACCCATTTGTCTACTTGTCTTGGATTATTTGCCTTCACAATGGCTTTATGAGCTTCTATGTAAGGTATAACTTCATCTGTATTATTCAATATATACAAATGTGCTTGCAAGACTTCTGATCAAGATTTACTTACAATATTCACACCGCGTAAACATTTACTTGTACGACGCCTATGGTGCCACGAATTAGCTAGAAGACCTATTGGATTTGCTTTTGACATGTAATCTGAACAAAATTCAATACTTTCTTCAGCTATGTACCTTTCAATCATTGAAGCTTCTGGACGATAATGATTTTTCACATAACCTTTCAAAATTTTCATATACCGCTCAACAGGATACATCCATCTTAAGTACACTGGTCCACACAATCTAACCTCTCTAACCAAATGCACAAGTAGATGAACCATGATGTCAAAAAAAGATGGAGAAAAAAACATCTTCAATTCACATAAGATAACAATAATTTCATCTTGAAGTTCATCTAGTTTTAATGGATCAATGACTTTACAACAGATGGAAGAGAAGAATGAGCACAAACGGGTTATGGTATGTCTAACATTTTTTGGTAAGATCCCACGATTAGCCACAGGCAGAAGCTATTGCATCAAGATGTGGCAATCATGAGACTTCAACCTAATTAACTTCTAATCTTGCATTGACACTAGGCTCTTCACATTTGAGGAATGTCCTTGTGGCACTTTTACACCCTTTAGACATTGACAGAAACTTACTTTTTCATCTTTTGACATGGTATAACAGGCTGGGGGCAAATATGTATGCTTACCCATTTGTATCGGTGCCAACTCACCTCGTATGTTCATCTCAACCAAATCTAAACGAGCATTTAGACCATCCTTCGTCTTCCCGTTAATGTTAAGAAGTGTACCAATTAAGCTATCACACACATTCTTCTCAACATGCATTACATCTATACAGTGTCTGACTTCTAACCTCGACTAGTACGGAAGATAAAAAAAGATTGATTTTTCCTTCCAAATGTTAGTCACAACTGACTTTTTTTTTGACTTACCGAAGGTGTGGTCTATGTTATTTACCTTTTCATAAACCTCAGCAGCAGTTAGTGGAGTTGGTGGACCACTACTCTCTTGGTGTCCATTAAAGGCTTTTTTCAACCTCCGGTAAGGATGATGACTTCTAAGAAACCTTCGATGGCGAAGATATACTGTCTTCCTTCCATATTTCAAATTGTTGAGAAGCAGTGCCTTCTTCGCATATTGGACATGCTTTATGACCCTTAATATTATAACCTGATAAGTTACCATATGCCGGAAAGTCATTGGTGGTGCAAAATAACATGGCATGAAGCTTGAAAGTTTCATTAGCAAATCCGTCAAATACTTGAACACCCTCATCCCGCATTAACTTCAAATCTTCGATTAGGGGACTTAGATAAACATCTATGTCATTCCCTGGCTGTTTCGGACCAGATATCATCATAGACAACATCATGTACTTTCGGTTCATGCACAATCCAGGAGGTAAGTTGTAAATAACTAGTAAAACAGGCCATGAACTGTGATTTGTACTCATATTACCAAACGGATTCATTCCATCTGTAGCTAGACCAAGTCAGATATTTCTTGATTCTTTACCAAACTCTGGAAACTCATCATCAAATTTTTTCCACTGAACAGAATCAGCTGGATGTCGGTATATGCCATCACATTTCCTCTCATTTGCATGCCATCTAAGATTCTTAGCATCGTCTGGGTTTGCAAACAAACGCTTCATCCTTGGAATGATGGGAAGATACCATATAACCTTCATTGGGGGTCCATGCTTTTCCATCTCTTCAATAGTATCATCATCTGTTTGTTTCAATTTATAACGTGATAACCCACACCTCGGATAACTTTTCAACAATTCAAAACCTTTTCGGTATAATATACAACCATTAGGACATGCATGTATCTTTTATACTCCATACCCATTGGACAAAGAATCTTTTTGGCTCGTAATTACGATTAGGTAGAGTATTTCCCTCTGGAAGCATATCCTTCAATAGCTGGAGCAATTCCGTGAAACTTTTATCAGTCCATCCATTTATTGCCTTCAAATTCATCAATCTTAACACTGCCGACAACCGTGTGAAGTTAGTTGATCTAGGATACAATAGAGTCCCTGCATCGCTTGACATACTTCCATATCCATGCGCTTTTGCAAAAGACTCAGCTCCTACAGCACGAATCATGTCCTCCAATCGATCATCATCTACATTGTGTTCTGCTTCATCCATGGTGGATCCCACATATTCTTCAGTTATGGAAACACATGGTAAATTTAATAATTCACCATGCCATGTCCAAGTTGTATAAGATCGAAGAAACCCATCACATAGCAGGTGTTCCCTCATGATATTCACATCCAGTATCCTTCCATTCAAACAGTTAACGCACGAACACCTAATCCTTCCTCCATCATGACCACTATTAATCGCGTTACGCTGCGCAAATTGTATAAATTCTTGTACTCCTCTTTCGTACTCATCACTTATACGAACACAATTAATCCAACTTCGATCCATTATATATTCTGCAATATAGTTACCTAGGATTTTCTAATTAATGTTCTATCTCATGCATTTGCCGAGAGTCGAACACCCCCGAACTCAATACCAGCACGTATTATTATCGAAGGTCCAAATACAAACACGATATTCTATTCTAATGTAACAACTAACATAACATAAATTTTATTATAAACTAACAACTAATTACTAAATAATATAAATTTTAGAAAATAGAAATTATATAATACAAATTATATAAATTAATACAAATTTATATTAAATAATATACAAATTATAATACATAAAAAAAAATTCAAAATACAGCAAAAAAAAATACAAAATCTAATACAAAACTAACATAAAAACTACCTACTAAATAATATAAATTTTAGAAAATAAAAATTATATAATACAAATTTATATTAAATAATATACAAATTATAATACATAAAGTCAAATATTCAAAATAAACCAAGTAAAATTCAAAAAATCTAAAAATGAACCAACCTTGTGTGTGAAATGGTGATTGAAGTGGTAGACAACCAGCGGTGACAGCGGAAGCGTGGCGAGACAGCGGCGGAGCAGCGGCAGACCATCGATGGAGATGAGTACAACAATGCAACAGTACCTTCCACCAATGCAAGGAAAAAAGCAAATATAACAACGACATTTGTAAAGTGAACTGAAGAGAATGAAATGGGTTTAAGAAACTCACAATGGAAGCAAGGAGCTGAAGATGCAGAGAAGTAAGGAACTCACAGAGCGCAGAAACAGTGAAAACGAGCAAAAGCGGAGAAGAAAGTGTGAAAGTGCAGTGGCGTGCTTCAAATTTTAGGGTAAAAACATTTTACAAATGCAGCTATTTGTTAAAACCGCATTTGTAAATGAAAAACTTTTCATTTATAGATGCGGCTATACATTTACAGATGCGGCTATTTGTATAGCCGCATCTGTAAATGAAAAGCTTTTCATTTACAAATGCGGCTATACACATAGCCGCATTTGTAAATGAAAAGCTTACATTTACAAATGCGATTTTAACAAATAGCCACATTTGTAAAACAAACTAATTTAAAAAATGTCACCACGTTTTTAACAAATGCATTTTAGCGCGAAGCCGTACTTGGAAAGGAGTATTCCTTTCATCATTTTGCACTAGTGTGCTGAGGAACCTTTCTGGTTTATACTCAAGAGGCTGGTCCCAACATGAAGAGTCTCTTGCAATGGCCCATGCATTCACCAATACCTGAGTGCCTGCTCCAATGTCATACCCTTTCACTTTGATATCTTTCATGCATCTCCTAGGGACTATTAAGGGAATTGGGGGATGAAGCCGAAGACTCTCTTTGATCACAGCCTTCAAGTACCTCGTTTCACCCAAATCATCCTCAGTTACATGAGTCCTGTTACCAACCACACTTCTCACCTCGTCTTGTAATTTATGCATCATAATTCGGTGCTTTAAAAGTTCTGACATTGTCCACTCGAGGCTTGTGTGAGTAGTGTCAGTACCCGCAACAAACATATCCTTAACAAAAGAAAACAAAATTACAAGACAACTTTGAATGGTAAACCAAATCTATCATACAATGTTTCAATGGTAAACCAAATCTATCATACATCATGTCATAAACGTTGAACAATTTAAATAAGCTATTTGCTCATGAAAATTTTGCAAGAATGATTGAATATGTTTTTATTGTAAAAAGCAGAATCATCACGATAAGTAAGGAGAAGCAATACCACATTTAAAACCTCACAGGTCCAAAACAGACTTCAGAAAGGGAAAAGAAAAAACCAATTGCACCTTAATCCAGACATAATACTACTCTCAATGAAAATATCAGTGGTTAGAACTTGAAAGAGAATCCAATGGAAAAGACTTATATATTAGTGAGAGAAGCTAACTATACGGATACAATAATCCATGCAGAAAAAAAACGATGGTGTTCTTACTCACCAGTATCAAAGCCTTTATTGCAGTTCTATCAATCAGGGAATTGGTGGTGTTAGCGTTATTCTTTTCCATCGAAAGCAAAACATCCACAAAATCATTCTGGTCTTCACTATCAACATCAACACCCCCATCTCTTCCATTCCTAACATGCTCCTCGATCACTTTATCAATAAACTGGTCCAAATGTTTAGCCAGTCTAGTGGCTCTCTGAAACAAACCACTAACCTGGCTCACCCAATGAAGCCAAGGTACATAGTCCCCTACACACACAGCACCCAACATCTCCCCAAACTCCAACAACAGCTTCTGAAACCCCTTCCCTTCTCTTCCAGTGTACCTCCTTCCCAGAGCCATTCTACACGTCACATCATTCGTAACTGCAGCACACATGTCAGTCAAATTCACAAGCAACGAATCACGACAACACTGCCTAATGTTTTCCATCATTCTGGCAGTTTCCTCCTCCCTCACACGGCGAAAGGACTGAACAATTTTGGTACTCAGAAGGTGCAACACGCCCTCACTCCTTATTTGCCTCCAGTATTCTCCGTACGTAGAACTTGACATGTCTTTGGAACCGTACAAGAGAACATCGTTCATCTTACCTTGTGGCCTGTCTGAGAAGACCAGGTCATGAGTTTTCATCACCTCACGTGCTGCATCAGCAGATGAGACCACAAGAACTGGTTCCTTCCCGAAATGGAGCAGCATCAGCGGGCCATAGTTTTGAGCCAAAGTTTGGAGTGTGCGGTGTGGGAACAGACCAAGTTGGTGGAGATTGCCCAGCAGAGTTAACCCTGGAGGTGAAGGGGGTTAGTTTTTGGAGGTTGCTTCATTGGAATACAGTTTGACGATGATGAAAACAAGAGAAAGGAAGAGAAGGAAGACAGTGAAGAAAAGCATTTGGATATTGGAATGAGTTGAAGATTATGCTCTTTGTATATTATAAGTATACATGGTATCTTCAAGAAATTGAAACCTAAAGTAAGGAGCCATCAAATGGGGACCATTTTTTTTTGTCGGCAAAATGGGGACCATGATATCCAACACGTTACTAGGTGTCATTAAAAGCCCGTGGTCGAGGGAACTCGTACTTTCCTGTGAGTGTTTTGTTTTGGTATCCTTCTTCTGCCTTACCAGAAATGAAAAATTGCACCCTTTTGTTTTAAGAGCTACTAAAATAAATAAATTTAGTTATTACAATTATTTATGTGATTAATAATAATATCATGGTTAATATTATCATAAAGTTATTAAACAATATGCGTAGTTAATTACATGTATAAATATGATTAAGTGACAATTGATTTTAAAAACAAAAGTATATTTAGATATACTTTTTCATAAACGCTTTTACTTTTTACCTATTAAATCATATTAGTTAATTTACTTTTTTGTATGCATAAAAAACTTTTAATTTATTAAGAAAATCATAAAACTTTAAGAAGTTTATTCAAACGACTCTAAATAATTTTATCTTACAAATGGTTAATATATTTATGAGTCATTAAGATATCTAATTATGATTACTTTAACCTCCCAAAGTTTATTATTAAGCTACATTATTAATAATTACATCAATCATATTCAATTTTTTTTTTATCGGTGACTAAATTAATCATAGTTATAGGCACAATCAACCTAGTTTATATCAATATAAAAAAATTATAACAACTCACATTAGTCATCTAAGATCGAGAGCCCTTGCAACCTAGTGCCGAGATTTTCCTACAGAGTATATATACACTTTCTTCCAAAGCATGCCACTAAGCAGTTTATCAGAGTCTTGTATCAGAAAGCATTCCTGATAGGATTGCAGAAAATCCTTGCAAGTATATATAAATGGTTCTACATACCTCTACTTCCTACTAAAGATAAAATGTACAAGATGTACATAACACGACAAAGTTTTATTTCTTTTCATTAATTATATTTTTCGTTTTTGTATTTTTAGATAAAATTAATTTTTGTTTCGAGTTTAAACTTTCTAGATAATTATAATAAAAAAATTATTGAAATAAGTTTGTTATCAAATTTTTTTTTAAGTGACAAACAGATCTATAATATAAATTGATAAAATATTTCATGTTAACTTATCATTAACATAAATAATATAATATAATATTATAATATATTTTATAATGAAAATTTGTTTGTTATATAAAAAAAAACACCGATAAAAATTTATTTTAATAATTTTTTTATTATAAATATTTAAAAAATCTAAAATTTAGATTAGAAATAAAAATTAATTTCAAATTATAATATAAGAACAAAATATATATTTAAATTTTTTTTCGTTCGATCATATCTAATACTGCATCGAAGTCCAATTGTACTCTTTCAAAGTCTCGTCACAAAATCTTAATAGTTAGTGGTTAGATACTAATTTAGAAACTAGTTTATAAATTTTTATTAATAATAGAAACTACTTTAGATTTTAATATTTTTTTCTAGTTTATAAAATAGTCTATAATTTAGTCAATATAGTAATTAATTATTTTGGTCTCTAAAATTATTTTTTATTTAATAATTTTCTTATATATATAATATCAGAAATATAAAAACATAAAAAAAGTTTTATAAAATATAATCTAAAAGTTATAATGTCAATCATTTAAAAAATATTATTAGTATAACTAATTAATAAATTTATCATACATGAATATTATTTTAAAATACTTATGTAAATAATTTAACATAAAAGAGGAATAGAGAAACTATAACACGAAAAATCGTGCTTATCTGCATAAAATTACTTTCATATTTAACCTGATCTGTTTAAAGCGTGTGCAACCAAAGTTTAACCCTAAACCAATAGATCCACTCTAAGTTAGAGAATTACATCTCATGATTTCATCTTGTACTCTTTGTGGAGGTAATAAATGTTTTATATATGAAGTATCTTGTAAAGGTAGGAAAAAGTTTACTTATATCGTAACAAGAATAAACTGAAATCGTCTGAATGGATGAACAAGTTGATTTTTAATAATAAAGACCGATAAAAAATTTCCGATAATGAAATCAATAAGAACTTAGAGATATAATGATATTTAAGTGAATAGGTATGATTGAGATTGAATTCTTATTCGATAAAAAATAAATTTAGATTTATAAAATTTTGGACTTAGTGAAATATTCAATAAAATGGTTACTAAATATTAGAGTGATTAATTTTTTATAAAATATTTGGTTAATTTATTTTATAACACAAATTACTTTTAATATGTGGTTTGACCCAACTATGTGATATAGATATTATATTCTTAATATTTTGGTGGTATTCTCAATATTTTGGTAATGGGTAGTATACAAAATAAACTAGAACTCTCAAACTTAACAAAATCAATTTAAGAGTAACTTCTACTATATGCCTCTCTACACAGACCCAAAAAACTTATCAATCTTGCCAAACCGTATTAGTTTAAAACTTTTTTCCAGCATGCAGATACTTTAAATAATAAATAATATTAAAAAAGTCACTTTTATTTTCTTTTTCTTCCTATCTCAATAATTTCAAAATTTTGCTGTCTTTTATGAACTGAAAAACAATTTCCTTTCTTCCCATAATTTATCATGTAATATCCAATCTGATTTTTATACATTGAATGAATTAATCCCTAAATAGAACAACAGTATCAACACTCTTAACACTCCTTTTTCTTTTTTCTGACCAAATAAAACTAACATATAAAGAACAATCAAAATGAAGATTACGATAATCAATCAAAACATCAATAAAGTATAAGAAAAACAAAACGCATACATAGATTCCAATCGAAACAAAAAATAATGTGACAAACCACCTTGAAAAGGACAAAACTGTAGTACCAAAAATCCAAAAATGAAAGCACCATCATACAATGGAAGAGGTGACACTATTTTCGTTAGCCAGCATGCCTGTTAACGTATCATAGAGAGGTTGGTTCAGTGTTTCTGGCAGATAAAACGCGAAAAATCCACCACTAATTCCGCACAGAGCAAAAATAATAAACGGAAACGACCCACCCATAACGACGACAAGCGGTGCCAGTATCGCACCCATCTGCGCCGCCTGCGTGGCGCACCCTAGCGCGGCGTTCCTTACGACCGTCGGGAACAGCTCCGCCGTGTATATGAACAGCAGATTATAGGTGCCCGCCATTCCAAAAATTCCCAAAATCCCACACATCATTCTCACACCCTTCCACACCCCAACGTTTCTCACCAAACTCCCCGCAAAGCAGAACACCCCACTGAACCATAACGTCGCTATGGTCAACGGCTTCCTCCCCCACCGGTCCAGCAACATCGCCGTTATCATGAACGCCGGCATCTCCGCCACGGCGTTGAGTATCACGGTGAGGTAGAGGTTGGTTTCGAGGTTGACCACGTTGAGGCTCAAGCCGTAGTACACCACGGAGCATAGGAAATTGATGACCACGGCGAGGATCAACCTCGAACGTGTGATCGGAGAGCGAATCACGTCAAGAAGCGAACCAGCCTCCGCCACTTGGCATGTCGATCCCTTGGCTGAGCTCAGAAGGATAGAATCAGAGACTAATTTCTCGAGATTTTGGGATTCGTTTAAGGAGTTGACGTCTGCTAATACCTGTTCTTGAAGGCTGTTGCATGATAAGGATGATAGTGTTGGTGGAAATTGTGCTGATTGATGGTCTAGGGTTAGAAGAACACCTTCTGGGATGTGTTTACCGTTGGTGGTAGCCATGGCAGTGATGACTTTCATTGCTTCGGATTTTCTTCCTCTAACGAGGTACCATCTTGGGGACTCTGAGATGAAGGGGAGGATGAAGAGGAGGAAGAGGAGGGAGGGGATGGAAGAGGCTATATAGAGTTTTCGCCACGTGGAAAAGATGTAGGCAATGGCAGATAAGATCGCGATGCCGGAGGAGAAGAAGTAGAAGGTGGACATGCCGGTGGTGCCGCGGTTTGTAGGACCCACTGGCTCGGTGGCGAGGACAAAGGCGCAAAGGCCCACGCCGCCGGTGCTGCAACCAGTGAGGAAGCGGAAGAGGATGTAGAAGGCGTAGTTGGGAGAGAAGGCTGTCAAGGTGCCAAAAATGGTGTTTAGGGCACAAACCACTGTGAGAGAGCCTTTTCTTCCGAGGACTGAGTCTGAGAGGTGACCGAATGTTCCAGCACCTGAAATTGTTGCAACAAAAATTATATTTATGTAAAGAACATTAATCGTTTATGACAGAAACAGATGTTACATCACGAGTTATTTATGTAAATGTAATTAATACCATGGAAAAATAAGATTTTATGTGTTGCATTTTCCTACCTTCTGTTTAGAATTATGCTTTTTAAACTTAAACAACGATATTTTTCCTTTAATTTTTATGAAATGTTATTTGCCTTTAGTTCTCATATTTAAGAAAAATAATATCTTTAATTATTTTCCAATTAGAAGCCAAAATTACATAATTCTTGACTATCATAAACAAATTATTTTTTTATAAAAATTAAATTAAGACCTAAGACTCTATGTAAGTGTAAATATAATGGCTATTTTATCTCTGTTCTTACATACTTGCATAGATAAGGTAGAGTGATTTGTAATAGAGTGGATTAGTAAAATAAAGCTTAATGTATTGTTTGGGAGTTTTTAATCAAATGAAGTAAAATGATTAGGGAGGGAAACGCAAATCTCTCTAAGCAATTATTTTAATGTTTGATAATTATTACAAACATGCAAAGAAAATCTTAAAAATATTATAATAAACACTTCGACCGTTTTATTAAATTTATTTGTCCTGTGTTTTTCCTACTTCTAGAATGACAACCTTATGATTTTATTTTTAGATAATATATACATTATTTAAATGTAAATACCACAGTCTCTGTGAAGAATGTTTGTTGCTGAAGAATATTTGCTGCCGAGGAATATTTGTTGCCGAAGAATTTGGCGGCCACAGTGCTTCACCACAACAGCTTGTCATAGCGTGTAAATTTACCTACGATATGTTATGGCCTTTTGCTGCTCTTTCCTGGGATGAATTTGTAGTTATTTGTTTCTAAATTTCAGATATTAATAAAGGTTAAGATGTTTTAAGAAAATATTATGAAATAAAACAAAAGTAGTTAAATGTATTTATATTTAAAGAAAATATATTTTTTCTTGTAAATAAATGGGAATAAAAAAAAGTAGCTATCCATAAAGTAATATACTGTTTGGCTAATTAAATTAACAACTTAAAAAATGATATATAAAATAACTGAACAATTGTGAAGATACTAATTTATAATTGTGATTTAATTAATATAAATGATTTTTCTTTATAGTTATAATGTGATACAATTATAATCTCTGGTTGGTGCAGTATACTCAACATATTCGTAATCAATTACTTAATATATTGAAGTCCCATTACTAGGACTTATTTGTAGACATTTTTCTTTTCTTCTGATGTGGGTTTGCAGTTACTCTATATTCTTATCTATTTGTTTTTGTCATTACAATTGTGTTGGAAGTGTTAAAGATTCGAACCCTAGCTATATACATGAAGAAAACAAAGATAAGAATGACACAACGAACTGCTGCACGTGCAGAGGACAGTGTGAGAACATAATAAAAGACAAATGCGTTAAATTCTGTCGCAAATGATTATGTTTGTCAAGTACCTTATTAGATATCACTACATTTCTCCTCACCCAGTTGTTAAGAGTTTAATTTTTATATATTATTAATATAAAATAGTTATATTTTTTAATTAATTAATTAATCCAAATTCAAAATAAAAGCGTACCTTTTAGGCATTACTATAGAATTACTTCTTATTATTACAATCTCATTGTTTTGAGGAAACTATTCATAAAAAAGGAGAATTTTTAGTTCTTTCACCTTAAAATATAATGTTTCTATACTTTACTATCTTATGTATTTATGTTGGATTTTCAAGGATTTAGATATTTTGTTGGAACATATATAAAAAGGTATTGGTATTGAAGACATGAAGAAAATGTAAGGTTTCAGTGTTTCATAATGATAAAAATGAGTATTAGTTTTTTTTAGAGAATTGGGAAATATTTAAGATCTTTATTTATATATTATCCAATTAACCTCTTTTAATCAAGTGGTAGTGGCTATATTTAAACCTATGGTAAAATCCAAACCTTGCTTAAAGAACCTAAATATATAACTTTTGATAGATAATTAGTTATTATGAAAGCTAAAAGTACCTTGGAATAAAAGTAATTTAAATTATTTGTGATTTGGTGTATTTATGTTTAATGAAATTATAGTACTTATGGCATAAGATGCATCTTACCAAACAGTTGAGAGAGAAACAGTAAACAGAGAGAGAAAACTAACCGATCATACAGCCGCCGAAGAAGACGGCCTGAACCAGCCCAACCTTAAACTTATCCGCGCAAAACAGCCCCCACTCCACAACGGTCGAGTCCCCCACCCACTCCCACGAACCCGGTTCGAACCGGCACACGCTTTTCGCGGCTGGGTTGCACCCCGAACCGGCCGCGCCGTCGAGGCACCGCCACTCCGGTTCGCGATCGGCGAAAATCATGACCATCGTGTGGAAGGCTTCCAAGGCCCACGCCAGACTGGTGAGAACGAAGTGCCTCAGCTGCCACCGCCCAAACTCGCCGCAATACTTCTGCAGCATCTCGTCGATGCAGAGCTTCTCAGAGGAAGCTCCGGTGCGCTCCTCCTCCGCCCAAATGAGAGGCGCAGCGCCTTGATCTTTGGAATCAGTGGACGACTTGGTGGCCATTTGGAAGTTTCTCCTTCCTCTTGCACAAGAGAGTGTTAAAAGGGGCTGTTAATGATTGCATTGCTTTCTTTTAAATGTCTTTGAATTTTTATTTTATTTTCTAATTTGAAAATGAATGGGATTTGTAAAGCTTGTAAAAGTTCTATTCTTAGATTTTATGTAACAAAAAACTGACTTTGACACTCAACAACCTTAACCAATTATAATAATATAATAATATTTTAAATTAAAAAATAAAAAATAACTATGTTTGAGTATATTTAATAATTTCATATTATTTAGGAGTTGAAATAGTTTATATACATTTTATTTACTTAACTTATTAAAATATCTTTTAAAGATAAATTTGAGACGGAGTTTTGAATTAAAAAGTGGACAATACCTTAATTATGGTGATTGACTCTTACCATACTATCTCAACGACTTAAAATTGGAACATTAACATTGTCTTTAGAAACGAAACAAAGTTTCAAAAATGAACACTCATTCCCTAACTTGAATTAGAACAAATATGTTTTTTAGACATCGATTGAAAGACTTGATTGAGTATGTCTAATAATCCTAAATCACTTAGAAGTCGAAGCCAAATATAATTTATATACTTTCCTTCCTTAACTCAAATAATTATTAAATGAATGTCTTCTATTGTAGGTTTGGTTGAATTATGTTTAATTGCACGCACAAGAATCAAAGAGAAATCATTTATCTTTTACTAAAAGAGTTACTTTGATAAAATATATCATTTATGTTGTCCCTTTATATTACTTATCTCTGTTGAAAATGGCCACAAAAGTTGGGAAATTAATCATAAGATTACAAAGAGATTTTTTATGGGGATAGGGAAATGATAAAAGGAAGATAGCTTGGATCAAATGGGAATTCTTATGTCAATCCAAATCGGAAGGAGGACTATGAATTAAGGTTGTAAATCTGTTTAATGTGGCTCTTCTTGGGAAATGAAAATGGAGACTTGGTTGTGAAAAATCAGGACTTTGAAAACATGTTTTGGAATCAAAATATGGTTCTTGGAGGGGTTATGATAGTGATGTGTCAAATAGTGAATCTTGGTGGTGGAGAGATATCAAGAAGGTGTGTGGAGGAAATTCAAATTCTTGGTTTGATAACCAAAGAAGGTGGAAGGTAGGTGCAGGGAGTAATATTCTGTTTTGGACAGATTATTGGATAGGGAATGATACTCTGAAAAATAGATATCCCATAATTTTTTCAAATCAGTGCTTAAAGAGGGTTATGTAGATAAATATGGGGTATGACATGAAAATCAATGGGTATGGCAAATAGAATGGAGAAGAGAGTGATTTTTATGGAAAACTGAAATTATAAATGCATATATGGATGAATTGAAGATTGTTACAATAGATGCCTATTCAAATAGATGCTTGTAGAAATGATGAGTGGATGTGGATAGGTGATACCTCAAATTCTTTTACTGTTAACTCTACTTATAAAATTCTTTGGTACCAAAATATTTTGCAATTACATTCATTCTCTGCATTCAATTTTGATTCTTTTTTAAGCCTAAAAGCTCTTTCATTAGCGCATTATTTTTCCTAGCGTGTTTAATTGGTAAAATTGCAACATATGATAATTTAATACATAGAGGAATTCAGGCTGGAGGGAGGATGTGTGTCATGTGTGGGACATAGCTTGAAATAGTAAATCATCTTTTTTTCACATGTAAAGTGACTTCTAAAGTGTGGTATATGTTTGATGTTTGGGCTTATAGATATTTTGTACATTGTAATAATGCTATTCAACATTTTGAACAAATAGGTTTTACGAATCTAAACTACTTGGGAAATTGTGTTTAGAAATGTATGTCGATTGCCATTATTTGGAGAATTTGGAACCATAAGAATAGGATAATTTTCAATAATGCAGTGGTGGATCCTGTTGAAATTTTTGCTTTGGCTCAAGTAAAGGCGTGAGCATGGGTAAGTTATAAATTTTCAAAGTCAAATTTCTATTATTCTGTTTGGTGTATTAATGTATATGAATACTTATACTACATTGATAATTAACTTCTCTTTTATGCTTTTTGGCTGGCTTCTCAATCTGCATGAGAGAACTTTCCTTTGGGTACAACTATAATCACAATTGATGCTTGGGAAACTGTAATAAATAGCAAGGAGACAAAGTCTTTCTTTTGAGTTGACATGCTTTATATCTTGGAATTGGACTAAGTTGGTGGATTTTTTTATAAATAGCTTGAAATTATGTATTGATGTACTGATGTTTTATTAATAGGTATAAGCTTATCAAATTTATATATTTAGAATATGACTATGTTTTGACCATTTTTATCTTGGATTTCTCTAGCATAGAGAATTTTTGTACATGAATAAGAGTACCCTTAATATTTCTATTTATTAAATTTTTATTACTGATTAAAAAAAAATTAAAGAGAAATATATTAAAGTGTATTTTTGTTTTACACCGACTCATTGAAATTTACTCAAGATAAACAATAAATTATTATATGATGAATTAATTTTATATAATAGATTATATATGTTCTGAAAACAAAGCTTGTATAAAGGTATTATGATCAAAATTAAAATCAGAATAATATAATTGCAAAGGAAATGTTATCAATTTTTTTTAGTTAGTGAAAACGCATAAGTGTTCGTATTTACAAAATTTTACATAAATAATTCAAGTTATTATTAAATATTATAATTAACAAGTTATAAAAAATATTTTTAAAATTATATTTTTATTTATGTTATATATATTAAAAAAATAGTTAGTATAATTTTAGTTTATATGTTATATATGTTTATAGAGAGAGAGGAAATAATAGTATATAAGAATAATTTTAAAAAAATATTTATGTGTGCAACAATTCTTATTATATTGTAAAAAATATTGATATCCATTCAATAATTAGAAAGCATATATAATTTATAAATATTTTTATTTGCAACTTGTCAAAATTAACTTTTAATAACATAATAAGGTCATAAATATCAAAATAAATAATGTCTTGATGTAATAAATGTAACCATGTTAATAAACTTAAACTCTTAATAATATATGTAATTTGAATTTTATATTATAAATTAGAGTATGAGTGAGTTATTCGTTTCCTTTTTTTAAGTAGATATGCATGTTGGCATGAGTATATATGTATTTAAATTAAAATTTTCTTTGGACTCAGTCTTGGTTTTTTTTTTTTTTTTCTGACTCTCATTGGTGTAGAAAGGCAAAATGAATGCAGCTACTTTACATTTATATATGTGATTATATAGCCGCATTTATCAACACGTAGTCTTAAATCGAAGATATACAAATATGGCTAAATAGTCGTATTTTTAAATTTCATTTATAAATGCGGCTATCATAAATAGCCGTATTCGTATGTGTTTCTGAGAGAAGGTGAAATAATATAAAAATGAGATTTATAAGTACAACTATAGTAATTGTAAGGATAACCAATGAAGATGCATTGTCGAGCGCGCGGATCAGATTTATGCTTAAGTGAAACAACAGTTGCGTAACAAAGGCAACCAAAATTTTTAGGTGAGAAAGTGAAGGTGGGCGATTATATAGCATATCAAAAGGTGATTTATTTTTTAGTAAAGGAGATGTGTGGTGGTTAAAACAAATTGCCCCCAAAATTCTAATAGTAAATGGGACTGAAATAGGAGGGCTCGTGTTGTGTTTAAAAGGTATATATGTTTGCATTCTACTACTTCATTTTGTTGAGGAGTTTAGAGGCAAGTACGTTGACATTCAATATATTTTTTGAGAAAAAATTACGCATTGAAATAAATTCCAATCAACGCGGATGGTTTTAATAAATGTCTAAAATTGATTTTGTACAAATGTAATGAATGATTATAAGAGATGTTGGGTTTCAGACTTGTGATTCATAAGAAATAGTCAAGTACATCTATTATAGTCATCGACTATAATGAGAAAAAAAAAAATTTTCCAAAATGAGTTGGGATTTTATGAGGACTCCAAATGTCACAATGTAATAGATTAAATGGAGAATTGGATTTTATTGTGGTTAAAGGAAAGGGTAGCCTTGTCTGTTTAGCTTTGGGACAAATACTACAATTATTATGAATGGGAATGAGATTTTTACTGATAGGTAGTAATGAAGATGCAAGTTGTAGAAGCGCCAAAGAAGGACATGTGCCATAAATCAGGGTTGGTCGAAACTTGAGATGCGTGGGCTTGGTTTGGAAGAGGGGAGATGTAGCATAAGCCTGCGTATTTTTTACCCGAGCCAATCATCCTTCCCATAGCCAAATCCTGCAAAACGCAACCATGTGGAAAAAGAAAGACATAAACATTTAGTGAACTGGTTATCTTACTAATGGACATGAGATTTAAATTAAAAGAAGGAACGCAAAGAACATCTTTGAGAGTGATAATGTCATTGAATTTAATCGTGTCCGTAGATGAGATGGCTGTAGTTGAGCCTGTGGGTAGATTAACATTTGGAATAAATGATGATGAAGTGTGTGTGAAAAATTGTGAATCAGATGTGATGTGATTGGTTGCTCCGCTATCCAAAATCCATGGTTTCGTAAAAGCAGAATTAATAGACGAGTTATGGGCAAACAGACTTGCAACATTTATAAACACGCCACTTTTACCATTATTGTTGAGCGAGTAAATAGCCTTTGCCAATTGCTTAATTTTCTCAGCAGTGAAGCCTTGTACCAGGTTTCCATCGAACTCGTTACTAGTACCTTCTTTGCCAGACATGATCTCTTATTTAGCGAATAAAAATGAAGAGGTTGTCAAAGCACCAAGATCGGTACTCTAATACCATATAAGAAAATTGTATATAAAAATATGGTAAGAAAAATGGAGATTTCTTATTCTCTTATGTGTCTTTACATCACTCCATGTATAAGAAATATATAGAAGTGTGTGGAGACTTTCTCTCTCCAAATTACAAGCTAATTATGTAGTGATCCACTAATCATGGGATTTTATCATTATCAAATTAATTGCATATAATTTCATACAATAACATACAGTAATTGCGTACAATAATTGCGTATATTTTTATAATCATTATTTCCTTAATATGCCCCAAATGAGTCCTATCATCTTTTTTACGCCTTTGGTAACCGGATTAAGCATGATACACAATTTGAATATGACCGGATTCCAGCCATTGTTGAGCTATGCATACAAGTTGGTGTTGGTATGCCAGAATATCCTTCACACCGAAGGACCAATCCCATACGAATGTTAGGGAAGAGAGTAATTGATGGAGGGGGAAATTTAGAGGAACCTAAACCATGGCGCTTTGCGAACCCCTCTTCACTCAATGATTTCGATACTTACAGAGCTTTTGAACAATTTCCTGGACCATCATTGTCATATCTACCTAAAATTGCCTAAGACACAATGACTGCATATGAGATTGTAAAAAAAGGTGTCAGGAGAAATGTCAATGGTAGTCAGCGACTAAGTTCATTGTGTTGATAAGGAGTCCATAAGAATTGTTAACAAACTTGTAGTTATAATGAGTAAGTGATATATTATGGCAAAATGAATAATATTAGAACGGATAGTCTAAGTAGAAAAATTGTTTTGGTTGTAGCTAATATAATGTATTATGTAACTGAGCAACAATAGTGGTCAATGTGTTCGTCATTTGTTGCACCAGTCGAGCCCACCTTAAATGAAAATTCATTATATTAAGCGATAATGGTTGAAGTGTGTAATATGTGGGCAAACACAAATTAAAATTACCTTTTCACAAGTGGGAAACTAAGACCTTCAACATATCTACATCACTTAGGGGCTCAAGAGGGGAACAAATGTATGTAATGCAGTCTCATGGCCAACATTGCAGAAGTAACACACATAATTTAATATTGTCTTAGTTAAATTTCATGGTCCAAGCATGATAAAAACATACCAAAACAATTGAGTCACAAATGTAATTTGACACGTTGTTGAGGTCAGTTAATAATAACAAATACATTAAATGAACTATGTCGGCTAATGCATCAGACATTAATAAACTTCCAATCAACGCTAATATGTGGACTCGTGCATGTTGTGCTATGACAACATCATCTACACCATCGGGAATCTCCTTAAATGAATTGTTGAGCCAAGACAATTTTATTGAATTTCCCTTCACCATCGTTGCGGGTGGCACTAAATAGAACAATTGTACGTATAGGAAAACAAGATCACCACTACTGAAACTTGTGACTTCCATCAATACAAAGATCAAATTGAACTAACACGTCTTCTAGTGTCACTGTTGTCTCTCTAAGTAGGAGATGGAAGGTGTGAATTTTTGTTCTCTACCTATCCACTAAAGTTGTCACCAAATGGTGGTTGATCTCGATATGTGTCAACGTCAGTAACTGACCAAATTTGGCATGATGCATATAATTCTTGACCCGTTCGTCAAGTCTTTCATGATGCTTCAAAACCCGTATAACATGTCTTCCTGACTGAAGTAGTCTTTCATTACCCTCGCATATTGCTTTAGTAACATGTTTATCTTGGAGATGCAACAAAGACATATTGGGCGAAAGGCATTGATTATGTGCCATTTATATTGAAGCCTATACTTTGAATGTTGTAAACAGATGATGCATATAGTTACCACAGGGGTTGCATATAATAATCACAAGTTCGAAATAGTAAAAATAAAGGTACATGTAGTAAACAAGTTTCGTGTACTATATAAACATAAAATTAAGGGTACATATAGTAATAGAGAAAATTCAAAATTTGATTTTCAAGAGATAGAGACTCCCCATGTCCAACACCAACCTATGTCATTCACAGTGAAACTAAATAAATGACGGTGTGATTGTGGGAAATTTTAAACACTTTACCTTCTTTGTCTTCATGTCATCGTTATTTGTTCTTATTGTCATTTGCAACTAATGACGTTTACTGATCCACATTATAATCTCCAAAGTCATTATAACACTTATGAGGTCTAATTTCATTTAGTGCAGAATGAGGATTATTAGTTTGCTTACACTAAATTGAATTTCATTCCAAAATCTCATATGAGACATAAAGAATATGGAAGACCAATAACTACAAGTATACATTATGAAATGAATCAGTTTGATCAAAATAAACCAAAAAATACTCTTATTGTCAAAATGAAGGAGACAATGTGAGCAATTTCCTGTATCGACATTAAAAAGCTATAATTTGTAAATGACCCATGTATTTATGAAAATGAACTTCCACTTTACTATATTGTTTATTTATGATACTTACTATATCGTTAAACTGATTTATGTGATGACGAAATGTGGGTAATATTACAATTTACAAAATTAATTATAATTCACTCATGATTACAAATCTAAATTTTTCCATTCTCATTATTTATATGTTCAAATTTTGGTGTGCACTGTACTATGTAAGTTTCAAACCCTCAATTTTGAACCTTACACATTCAACCCTAATCTTAAAATCATGAACCATAAACCCCAAACACTTAGTCCTAAGTCCTAAAATCTAAACAAATAACCATAGTTACCAAAAAATAATCCTAATCCTAAATCCTATTACATAAAACCTAAAACTCTAACCACTCCACCCTAACTTTTTAATTTTTAAATTCTGAGTTTTCTTTTTCAATTAACAAATTGAAGTTGTGCACATGAGACACAACTTCAATTAACTTTAATTTAAAATTTAAGCAAATTCGTGCAATCCTTTCACGGTTTCAATGTAAAATTTTCAATTAAAGTTGTGAAATCATGACAGGACTTTAATATAAACTGCATTACAATTGAAGTCAAGTTGCTCTGAAACAACTTGTTCATAACAAAGTCATCCTACCATAACATGACTTACCCAATCTCATAATTATTATTTTTTTGTCCATTTACATAATTTACTAAATGAATTACACTATTTTAATAAAACAAAAGTGTTAACAATATAATTATTTTAAAAGGAGATAATTCACATACTTTCAAGGAATTTTAGTTTGTTTCTTTAAATTTTGCAACAATGTATCTAAATCTATAAACTTTATATATATATATATATATATATATAATATTATTCGAGTGTTTTAAGTTCTGAAAACCTTTAAACAAGCTTAGTAAATATTTGTATGGATAGAAGTTAATAAATAAATTTTATCAAATTAATAATTATTAAATTATACATAATTATTGTATGTAATTATTGTATGTTATTATACGATATTGTATGCAATTATACATAATTAATTTAATAATGATAGAATCTCATGATTAGTGGATCCCTACATAATTAGCTTGTAATTTGGAGAGAGAAAGTCTCCATACACTTGTATATATTTCCTATACATGGAGTGATGTAAATAAACACACAAGAGAATAAAGAAATATTCTTTTTTCTTACCATCTTCTTATATACAATTTTCTTAATGGTAAAAATGACACGTATATAAACGTTGCAGGTCTGTTCATAACTCATCTATTAATTATGCTTTTACGAAACCATGGATTTTGGATAGTGGAGCAACCAATCACATTGCATCTGATTCACAATTTTTCACACACACTTCATCATCATTTATTCCAAATGTTAATCTTCCCACAGGCTCAACTGCGCCCATCTCATCTACTAGCACAATTAAATTCAACGACAATATCACTCTAAAAAATGTTCTTTGCATTCCTTCTTTTAATTTAAATCTCATGTCTATTAGTAAGATAACTAGTTCATTAAATTGTTGTGTCATTTTTTTTCCACGGTTGCGTTTTGCAAGACTTCGCTACGGGGAGGATGATTGGCTCAAGTAAACAACACGCAGGCTTATACTACATGTCCCCTCTTCCAAACCAAGCCCACACATCTCAAATTTCGACCGACCCTGACTTATGGCACAAGCGCCTCGGACATCCTTCTCCGACAAGTCTGCAACTTGCATCTTCATTACTACCTATCAGTAAAAATCTCATTCCCATTCATAATAATTGTAGTATTTGTCCCAAAGCTAAACAAACAAGGCTATTCTTTCCTTTAAGCACAATAAAATCTCATTCTCCATTTAATCTATTGCATTGTGACATATGGGGTCCTCATAAAATCCCAATTCATTTTGGAAAACATTTTTTTCTCACTATAGTCGATGACTATACTAGATGTACTTGACTATTTCTCATGAATCACAAGTTTGAAACCCAACATCTCTTAGAATCATTCATTACTTTTGCAAAAAATCAATTTCAAACATCTATTGAAAACCATCCACGTTGACAACAGATTGGAATTTATTTCAATGCATAATTTTTTCTCAAAAAACGTATTGAATGTCAACGCACTTACGTCTACACTCCTTAACAAAATGGAGTAGTAGAATGCAAACATAGACACATTTTAAACATAGCACGAGCCCTCCTATTTAAGTCCCCTTTACCATTAGAATTTTGGGGGGAATGCATTTTAACTGCCACATACATCATTAATCATTTGCCATCACCTTTACTCAAAATTAAATCACCTTTTAAGATGCTATATAATCGCCCACCTTCACTTTCTCACCTAAAAACTTTTGGTTGCCTCTATTACGCAACTATTGTTTCACCTAAGCAAAAATTTGTTCCGCGTGCTCGACAATGCATCTTCATTGGTTATCCTCTCAATAAAAAAGGATACAAATTATTTAATATAGATGCAAACAATTTTTTTACAAGTCGAGATGTCACCTTCCATGAAAGTGTTTTCCCATTCTGCCAACAGTCCCAGACGCAATCATCACCTCCATTACAAAGTATTTTGCCTGCTATTGACATTAACTTACCCACTCCTGTCCAACATTCACTCGATCAACCTTCCTCTCCTACTCGTCACAATGCACCCGAACCTCCAGCAAACCAACCTTCTTCTCCTACTCGTCACAATGCACCTGAACCTCCAGCAGACCAACCTTTTTCTCCCATGCTAGGAAGTTTGGCAGCCATTACCTAACCTTCTCCAACCGAGCTTCCTGTTCGACGATCCAGTCGCACATCAACCCCACCTTCCTGGCTTCAAGACTATGTAACGGGATCCTAAGCCAATCATTCGACCACTGCCCAAGACCGGCCGAATGGAACGAGGTATCTTATGCATCATTTTCTTTCTAATTCACGATTTTCTTCTACACATAGTGCATATCTTGCTAACATCACAACCACCAAGAACCTCACACTTATCTCAAGCTATCCTTGATCCAAATTGGCAAAAAGCAATGGACGAAGAGCTTTCCGCCTTACAGCTAAATCAAACATGGACCTTGACACCGTTACTCATTGGGCAGAAACCCATCGGATGCAAATGGGTCTATAAAATAAAGTACAACTCAGATGGCAGCGTCGACAGATATAAGGTGTGCCTTGTCGTAAAGGGGCACAATCAAATTGAAGGTGTCAACTATGCGAAACTTTTTCACCAACAACGAAATTAACAACTTTAAGGTGTCTCTTCACCATTACAACAGCCAGAAATTGGTTTATTAACCAGCTAGATGTGCAAAATGTACATGAACTTGCCACCCAGGCATCATTGACAGGGGGAGAACATTGTATGTTGACTCAAAAAATCCCTTTATGGTCTCAAACAGACATCCCGGACATGGTCTTCAACATTTTGTCATGTGATTAAATCTTCAGGATTTCAATAGTCTAAGACGGACTACTCTCTCTTAACAAGAAAAAATAACTCATTATTTATTGCCCTTTTGATTTATGTGGATAATATTCTTTTGATAGGAAATGATTTGAGAGAAATTCATCGTGTTAAAGACTGTCTATAACAAGAATTTCACATTAAAGATCTTGGAGACTTAAAATATTTTCTAGGTATTGAATTTTCTTGTCCCAAAGCTGGTATTTACATGTCACAAAGAAAATGTGCACTTGATATTTTGTAGGATACGAGACTCACAAGTGCTCGTCCAGACAAATTTCCAATGGGACAATACCTAAAACTCACACCAGATAATGAAGAGTTATTAAAGGATCCGGTCAAATATAGGCAACTTGTGGGACAACTGATATACCTCATGGTTACTCAGCCTGACATAGTATTTTCGGTTCGGACCCTGAGATAATATATACAGGCTCCACGGCAACCTCATTGGGATGTCGCAATTCGTGCATCAAAGGATCACTGGGACAAGGATTGCTATTGCCATCCGAGAACAATCTGACATCGACAACTTATTGCGACTTAGACTAGGGAGGTTGTCAGACAACTCGGAGATCAGTATCTGGGTATTGCATTTTTCTTGGTTCTTCTTTATCTCATGGAAGTCAAAAAAACAGACAAACAAATCAAGATGATCTACGAAATTCGGAAGTAGAATACCGCGCGATGATCAATACTTGTTTGAAGATAGTTTGGTTGCGATATCTGTTGCAGGACTTAAAGGTGCCATGTAACTTAGCAGCTCAACTTTTCTATGACAACCAAGCAACATTACATGTAACAGCAAACCCAGTATTTCATGAACTCACAAAACACATTGAGATATACTGCCACATTGTGCGAGAAAAATTAAAGTCGGGATAATCAATCCTTCATATGTACCGACACGATACCAGCTCACAGATATATTTACGAAGGCACTGGGCAAGGAACATTTTTTGACACTGCGACACAAGTTGGGGGTTCATGATCTTCACCTACCAACTTGAGGGGAGTATTAAGGAAATAATAATTATCAAATTATACGTAATTATTATATACAATTATTATATGTTATTGTACGACATTATGTGCAATTATATGCAATTAATTTAATAATGATAGAATCTCTTATTAGTGGATCCCTACATAATTAACTTGTAATTTGAAGAGAGAAAGTCTTTATACACTTGTATATATTTCCTACATGGAGTCATGTAAATACACACACAAGAGAATAAAGAAATCTTTTTTCTTACCATATGCTTATATATAATTTTCTTATATCTATAAACTTCTGATTGATATATATATATATATATATATATATATATATATATATATATATATATATAATATTAAGAAAATAGAATATTATTCGAGTGTTTGAAGTTCTCAAACCCTTAAACAAGGTTAGTAAACATTTGTATGGATAAAAGTTAATAAATAAATTTAATTTTCAAACAAAGAATAATCAAACCAATATTATAAAATTAAATTTAAAAAAAAAAAATAGATGACACTTGCATTTTTCACCTAGAAAAATCAATAATAAAAATATCTTCATAAAAAGAAAAAGAATGTCTAAAGAAACATATTTTTTCTTCCTAATAAAAAGTACATTTTAAAAATTAAAAAAGAAATAAAAATATTTAAATATTATTACGTCTATAATAAAACTTTAAATAAAAACTATTATCTTGATATAAAATATAATATGTGTGTTTTGTGACAAACCTACTAAAGGTGTTGAATGATTACAAATTCAAGGTTCTCTAAAAATTGTTGGTGCAAAAGGGAGAAGGAAGGACATTAAGGTTATCTTGCAGCTATAATGGAAGTAAAAGCTATAATTCAATATTGTGCTGAGTTTTGTTCTCATCATCTTGAATAATGAGTCTTCTTTGTAAGGTAATTGTTGGCGGATTGGGAATATTTTAGTTGTGTAATGTAAGAACAATTTTGTTGTAATTTCATCCTTAAAGAACACTATATGAATGTTTTTATGAAAATTTTCTATCTTTTTTTCGTGTTTGTAGACTGTTTTTAGTGAATTACTAGCAATAAATATAATAAAAGAAAGTGTATTTACATCAAAGTTTCTTTAATGAGAGTTAAAATATATTTTTGGATCACTACCCGTCTATAAATATAGAGATCTCCCAACAAGTATTTTATGTTTGTTTGGAAATTTATCTCTTCTTATTTTTCATTTTATTTAATTTTAATTATTAATCTAACTTAATTTTATAAAATTAATTTATAAATTAAGATTTACACTTATTTATATTATATTTATTATTTAATTATAATTATTAAGAAATTTAACTCACTTTTATAAAATTGGTTTATAAATTAAAATTTACACTTCTTTATATAATATTTGTTTTTATCTTGATATAGGATTTTTATATTTTAACTTTTTTTTTTATTTCAGTTTTTTTACATTTTCTTAAATAAAGGTGTAAATGTGTTTATGTGATGTAGTTTTAGAAGTATGTTTACTTGTAATTTAGGATTGTCATGTAATTAATACAATTTTTTTAAGTAATAAGTACAACTCCTGAGATATTATATACTTATAAAAATATTGCATGATTTTTGTGATTTGTTATGGTAATGTGATGGATTGTGTAGAGATTATCATATAATTAAGCTAAATGTCATATTTTTCTGTAATATTAATAATAAAATACTGATTTCAAACAAATTTAAAATGACAACATTGTAATATTTTCATTACAAACTTTCTTTAATTTTTTTAAAATATTTCCCATAAAACATTTAATTTTTTGAGAAATTGTTTCTTATTTATTTTATATTAATTTTATTTAAAAAAACACAATTCGATACCAAATCGAATACTTTAATTCTTCGAATAAAATATAAATAGAATTAACTAAATTATATTATTAATAAATAAGGTTTAATTAATATAATTTAACTCTATTAATTATGTTCATAAACATGTTATCCTAAAATATTGTTTATTAAAATAAATACAAATAAAAAGCATCATTTAATTAAATACTTAAAATGATAGTGTTAAACATTATTAAAATTTATCAATATTTAAGTTTACCATTTTCTTCACTTATTAATTATAACTGAGTTATTTATTTATTTATTTATTGCATTTGTGTAGTAAAGCTGTGATTCTTCAATTCAGCCACGTCCAAACTCAAACGACTGCCTCCTCTCCGCCGCTGCCACCACACCACCGGCAGCCCCAACAGGTTCTCTCTTTCCCTCTCTGTCAAATCATGAAATCCATTATCCCTTGATGTGTATGAATGGTTAATTATCTAGCATGCTTTTGCAGATTATGGGGGACGAAAGGGTAAGGTTAAACGAGGATAAGGAAGACTCTTGGGTGTAAAAAGATAGAAAGACAAAGGTGTTCATGGTTAAATCCGCTTACAAAATTTTCATGAATGGCTTTCAAGAGACAGAGAGAGATTTGTTTGAGGGTTTCTGGAGGTTAAAGGCACATCCATCTATCCATCTCATGGCATGGAGGATTTTGGATGACAAAATAATGACTAATGCAAATCTGGTATGGAGGGGCATAGATTTGACTACCAATATTTGTTGTCTGTGTGGGGAGGAGGAAGAAAGTACGTCTCATCTTTTTTGTACGTGTAGAGTCTCTTGGCTTGTGTGGTCTAAGTATTATGAGTGGGTGGAGATGGTCTCGACAGACCATAGGGAGCCAAAAAATCACTTATTAAGCTTTAGGATGACTGGGGTTAAGGAAAGTGTAAATCAAGTTTGGGGGGTGTGTGGTTGGTAGTTGTAAAGGAATAGTGAAAACACAGGAACATGAGGGTTTTCAGAAGTGGAAGAATTGATCCTACGAAAATCTTTGATCTCTCGCAGCTAAAGGCTTGGTCATGGGTTGTGTCCAAAGCACGAGGCATAAGCTCTTTTTTTTTTTCAAATTGATGCCTTGAACCAATGTTCTGTATGAAAAGTGTTAATTTTTCTAGGAACTCTTCTTTTTTAGCATAGGTATAAGTTTTTTGAGCGCAAAGTAGGTTCTTTGTATATAAGTTGAAGTATCCCTGAAATACTTCTCATTTATTAATTCGTTTTTTGCTGATAAAATTTTTTTTTATCATGCTTATTGCTAACACACTGTTGTGATATAGTTTCTCTTTTTATTTCCTTTTTGAAGACATTGAAAAACCTTGATTTGCCACTATGATGGAGGAAAAAAAATTATCAAATTATTATTATACTTATTAATACAATTATCAATATTAATATAATTAATAATAAAAAATTTATTAATATTATTCAGATTTTTAATATCATTCATATTATTAATTTTATTATTATTATTATTTAAATTAATAATATCATTAATTATTATAATAATATTATTCATCATACTAATATTATTATTAATATTATTAAATAATATTAATATTAATATTATTAAATAGTATTAATATTATTAATAATATTAGATATTATTAAACATTATTAATATTATTACATATTATTAATATTATTAAATATTATTAAAATTATTAAATATTATTAGATATTATTAAATTTTATTAAATATTATTAGATATTATCAAATATTATTAAATATTATTAGATATTATTAAATATTTTTAGATATTATTAAATATTATTAAATATTATAATATTATTAAATATAAAAATATTATAATAATATTAATATTACTAAATATTATTAAATATAAAAATATTATAATATTATTAATAATACCCAAATATTATTAAATATAAAAATATTATAATGTTATTAATATTACTAAATATTATTAAATTTTATTAATTTTATAATATTAATAGTATGCATACCTATTAGTTATTATACCAGACAGATAGGTTTGGGACCTTGGTCCAAGTACTTGGGTATGGTCAGTTCAGCTTTGGGCTCAAAGAGCAGGTCATGATCTCAACCCAGATGTTGGTCAGTCCTGAAAAGGTAATTAAGGTAAAAGATAAAGAGTTATTTTATTTCTTGTGATAATATGCATGTCAGTTATATATTAATTAATACCTATTAGTTATACATTAATTAATATTGTTGAGAATAAAAGAGGAGCATCCGAGAATAACTGTGCACATGTGAAATAGAATGTTTTCCTGTTGTTAGCACCTGAAGATAAGTGGTGTTTGTGAACAGGTGGTTTTTCTGTCATGATTAAATATTTCTATTGAGATTGCACTCTTGTTAGTGAAAGTGGTTGAAAGAAAGTCTATAAAAGGAGCTTGAGACCCCCAGTTAAGGTACGCTGTTTCTAGATACTAAGACTGAAACTGGTTACTTATCTTGAATGCTCTCACTAAATTGATCGTCAGAGTGTGATCAACAGGTAAAGCCCTTCTATTCCAACGGAGCTGCTTTCCAGAGTAGCCAAAAGAGATAGATCTGAAGTAGAGCTTTTCTTCGAGGTCAACCAACAAGAACATTTGGCGCGCACCATGGGGCTCGTTAAACCTGATCCCATCCACATTTGTGTTCGAGCTTTCTGACGTGATGAGAAACACCAGACAAGTATCGTTGGGATCTGAAGGAGGTGATGCCCCGACCTTACAACAACTCATGGATACCATGAGAGCCCTCCAAGAAGCAAACAAAGAAGCCAAGGTTGAGTAGGAGAGGTTGTGAATGAAAGCCCGAACTGAGCAGGAGCTTCTGCAATAGCACTTGATGGCAGAAATCACGGCCTCCCGGATGGCTATGAAGGAGCATGTGCAGGCCAACAAAGAGCTGCGTAGAACTAATGAGGAGCTACGAAGGAGTCTGTAGCAACGTGACTGACGTTCCAACAGAGAACGACATCTGACCTTGCCGATAAGGGATACTCCCAAGCCATTCTCATAAGAGATCATGGATGAGGTCGTACCACCTCACTATCTTACACCCAAGATGGCCTTTTTCACAGGGGTAGAAGATCCTGAAAGTCATCTTACAACGTTCAATGCTCAGATGATCATCTCAGGAGGAACGGATGGCATTCGATGTAAGATGTTTAGGGACACGTTTACTGGCAACCCTCCAATGGTTCAGTGGGATTCCTGACGGCCACAGTACCTCTTTCTCACTACAAAAAAAAATTAATTTTAACAGGGGTTATATTTGACTTTACCTGGTGGTTTTAACCCACATTAAGTGCGTTACCCACAATTTTCTTTTCCCCTGTAAGATCCAGCTTCGCTAAGTGATTATCGGCGGTTTCTACGAACCCCTGGAAAATAATCACTTTCCGAAGGCCTTGAAACCCCTGCTATTCCTGGTGATTTGAAAACCTCTGCTATTCCCAACGATTTGAAAACCCTCATTACTTTTAAGAGGTGTATATATAAAAAAAAGTAGGTGTTAAATAATAAAAATGTTGAACCAGAATAGTCCAAAGATTTTCTTAGACCCTTTGTTCTTCTTCTACCACCTAACATTAATACATTACTACCTTCAATTTTTTTTATTTACTTTCCTAAGATTTCATAATACTATGTAGATATAATTTCGTATTAATACCAAATAATTATATTGATATAAAAAATACATATTACTTACTAAATCATTCATCTTATTCATTAAAATCCATTTAGTGACCAATGTTAGAATAATAAACATAAAAATTTAGGTTTGATTCTTATTACAAAAAAAGTAAATTTATTATATTGATAACTTTTATCAAACAAAATTTATGAAAATAAACAAAATTATCATTTAAAAAAAACAGATAATGTTTTCTTGTTCAGCTAATGCATATTTACATATATCTAAAATGGAACCTATTTTACATTGATATTCTACATTGAGTAGAATTCTAATCCAGCTATAAATACATATATGGGTATTTGTGTGTCTAAGGAAATATTAGCCTAGAAAAGGAAATAGTCTTTGCTAAAGGTCTGTTTGGATAATTTTTTCTGTAAACACTTACAAGAGAAAAAAATAAAAAGAAAAAATGCAATAAGATTTTTAATAAGCTAAGACTACCTTACGCGAAAATTAAAAAAAAAAAAAAAAGAGCTTTTGGACAAGTTAATATAAAAACAAAAAAGTTATGGAGAAGTTTATTCAAATAAACCAAAGTCTATACATATGGATGATATGAAGAACCTACGAATTACATTCTCTCAAACAATATTGTTAAATAGTCCTTATAGTAGCACTATATTCTCATTATTGAATAATAAAGTGAATATTTTCCACTTCTAAATTCAACTATCCATCAGCTATTATGTTGAGAAAAAGGAACGACATATAAGTTACAACTAAAAAAATCAAGCTTGAATCCTTTCAAACTGAAGCGTACTAACATTATTTAGCAATTCAATTAGTACTTCTTACTTCTTGACCTCCTTAAAAGAGTCTCAGCCTGGACCACAATTACAATATTATATCATAACAAATTATAAAACTTCAAAAGTCTATTCATAAAGATAAAGTTTCCAAACCAAAAAGATAACATATGATAAACTCTTAACCCCTCACAGTTTTAAATGCATCTAGTGCAGCTCCTGTGTCGGAAAGAATTAATAATCCTCCCAGCTTAAGAAATGCGTGCAAGACAATGAATCTCTTTCAAGAACAAACTAAAAGCTGAAGCTAGATCAAGAATGTTAGTCTGATTATCAATTTCACTTTTAGCAACACCTTAGGAATCAATTTGAAATCTATTGAATTTTAATTAATGAAATTATATACCAAGAAATGAAGAATCGCATCAGAAAAAGGAAGAGCTGACAACAACATTAATTGGAAAAAAAAAACAAAGGAGACAGAGCAAATGACAATTTTTATTCAAATATATCTAGTCTCATATTTAGAAAAAGAAATATTAAATATCTAAATCAACTAAAGGCATAAATACCAACTTGAACCTATTAAAGTTTTCCATTGTAGAACAAGGACTCAATCAGTGTAGCAAATCATTATATTGCACAACACATGAAACACTAAATAATTAAAAATATCTATGCAAACGGTTTTCAGTAAATTATAAAAAATACCAAAAGCATTCACCTGGGCATCCCGGATCAATTTTTTAAGCTCTCCTAATAATGTCCTGCCCTTTGTCAGTTTGACCTATAAGAAAATTGTATGTAAGAAGATGGTAAGGAAAAAAAAATGTTTTTATTCTCTTGTGTGTATTTACATCACTCAATGTATAGTAAATATATAGAAGTGTATGGAAACCTTCTCTCTCAAAATTACAAGCTAATTAGGTAGGGATCCACTAATCATGGGATTCTATCATTATTAAATTAATTGCATATAATTGCGTATAATATTGCACAATATCGTACAATAATTATATACAATAATTGTGTATAATTTGATCATTATTATTTTCTTAATACTCCCCCTTAAGTTGGTAGGTGAAGATCATGAACCCCCAACTTGTGTCGCAACTTGTGTCGCAGCGTCAAAAACTGTTCCTTGCCCAATGCCTTTGTAAAAATATATGCGAGCTGATACTGTGTCGGTACATATGAAGGACTGATTATCCCAACTTGTAATTTTTCTCGCACAATGTGACAGTCTATCTCAATGTGTTTTGTACGTTCATGAAATATTGGGTTTGTTGCTATATGCAATGCAGCTTGATTATCACAGAAAAGTTGAGCTGGCAAGTTACATGGCACCTTTAAATCCTGCAACAAATATCGCAACCAAACTATCTCCAAACAAGTATTGGTCATCGCGCGGTACTCTGCTTCCGTAGATGATCTTGATACGTTTGTCTGTTTTTTTGATTTCCATGAGATAATAGAGGAACCAAGAAAAATGCAATAGTCAGATACTGATTTCCGAGTTGTCTGACAACCCCCCAGTCTGAGTCGCAATAAGTTGTCAATGTCAAATTGTTCTCAGATGGCAATAATAATTCTTATCCTGTAATGCGAAATTGTTGTAATAGATAGTCTTTAACATGCTGAATTTCTTTCCTGTCAAAAGAATATCGCCCACATAAATCAAAAGGGCAGTAAATGATGAGTTATTCTTTCTTTTGAATAGAGAGTAGTCTGTCTTGGACGGTTGAAATCCTACAGATTTAATCACATGAGAAAATGTTGAAAACCATGTTCGGGATGCTTGTTTGAGACCATAAAGGGATTTGTTGAGTCGACATACAATGTTCTCCCCCTGTCGATGATGCCCGGGTGGCAAGTCCATGTAAATAATTTCATGCAATGTGCCATGTAAGAAGACATTTTACACATCTAGCTGGTGAGTAAACCAATTTTTGGCTGTTGTAATAGTGAGGGGACACCTCAAAGTTGTTAATTTTGCTGTTGGTGAAAAAGTTTCAGAATAGTCGACACCTTCAATATAAGTGTACCCCTTTGCGACAAGGCGCGCCTTATATCTGTTGACGCTGCCATCTGAGTTGTACTTTATTTTATAGACCCATTTGCACACGTTTGATTTAGCTGCAAGGCAGAAAGCTCTTCGTCCATTGCTTTTTGCCAATTTGGATCAGGGATAGCTTGAGCATAAGTGTGAGCTTCTTTGGTGGCTGTGATGTTAGCAAGATATGCACTATGTGTAGAAGAAAATCGTGAATTAGAAAGAAAATGATGCATAGGATACCAGGTTCCATTCGGCCGGTCTTGGGTAGTGGTCAAATGATTGGCTTGGGATCCCGTTACGTAGTCTTGTAGCCAGGAAGGTGGGTTTGATGTGCGACTGGATCGTCGAACAGGAAGGTCAGTTGGAGAAGGTTCGGTAATGGGTGCTAGACTTCTTGGCGTGGGAGAAAAAGGTTGGTCTACTAGAGGTTCAGGTGCATTGTGATGAGTAGGAGAAGAAGGTCGGTTTGATGGAGGTTCAGGTGTATCATGACAAGTAGGAGAAGAAGGTTGGTTGAGTGAATGTTGGACAGGAATGGGTAAGTCAATGTCAATAGTAGGCAAAATTCCTTGTAATGGAGGTGAGGATTGCGTCTGGGACTGTTGGCAGAATGGGAAAACACTTTCATGGAAGATGACATCCCGACTTGTAAAAAAAGTGCCTGTATCTATATCAAATAATTTGTATGTTTTTTTATTAAGAGGATAACTAATGAAGATGCATTGTCGAGCGCGCGGATCAAATTTTTGCTTAGGTGAAACAACAGTTGCACAGAGACAACCAAAAGTTTTTAAGTGAGAAAGTGGAGGTGGACAATTATATATTTATTTTTGAGTAAAGGTGTTGGCAAGCGATTAATGATATATGTGGCGGTTAAAACGCATTCTCCCCAAAATTCTAATGGTAAATGAGACTGAAATAGGAGGGCTCGTGCTGTGTTTAAAATGTGTCTATGTTTGCGTTCTACTACTACATTTTGTTGAGGAGTGTAGACACAAGTGCATTGACATTCAATACCTTTTTTGAGAAAAAAATTATGCATAGAAATAAATTCCAATCCGTTGTCAACGCGGATGGTTTTAATAGATGCCTGAAATTGATTTTGTGAAAAAGTAATGAATGATTCTAAGAGATGTTGGGTTTCAAACTTGTGATTCATAAGAAATAACCAAGTACATCTAGTATAGTCATCGACTATAGTGAGAAAAAAACGTTTTCCAAAATAAGTTGGGGTTTTATGAGGACCCCAAATGTCACAATGCAATAGATTAAATGGAGAATGAGATTTTATTGTGCTTAAAGGAAAGGGTAACCTTGTCTGTTTAGCTTTGGGACAAATACTACAATTATTATGAATGGGAATGAGATTTTTACTGATAGGTAGTAATGAAGATGCAAGTTGTAGAAGCGCCAGAGAGGGATGTCCGAGGCGCTTGTGCCATAAATCAGGGTCGGTCGAAATTTTGGATGCGTGGGCTTGGTTTGGAAGAGGGGACATGTAGTATAAGCCTGCCTGTTGTTTACCCGAGCCAATCATCCTCCCCGTAGCCAAGTCCTGCAAAACACAACCATGTGGAGTAAAAACGACACAACAATTTAGTGAACTGGTTATCTTACTAACGGACATGAGATTTAAATTAAAAGAAGGAACGCAAAGCACATCTTTAAGAGTGATATTGTCATTGAATTTAATTGTGACCGTAGATGAGATGGGCGCAATTGAGCCTGTAGGCAGATTAACATTTGGAATAAATGATGATGAATTGTGTGTGAAAAATTGTGAATTAGATGCAATGTGATCGGTTGCTCTGCTATCCAAAATCCATGGTTTTGTAGAAGCAGAATTAATAGACGAGTTATGGGCAAGCAAACCTGCAGAGCTAACAAACGTGTCACTTTTACCGTTATTGTTGAGCGAGTAAATAGCTTTTGTCAATTGTTGAATTTGTTCGGCAGTGAAGCCTTGTATGAAGTTTCTATCGAACCCGTTATTGGTGCCTTCTTTGCAAGACATGATTGCTTATTTAGCGGATAAAAATGGAGAGGTTGTCAGAGCACCAAGATCGGTGCTCTGATACCATATAAGAAAATTGTATGTAAGAAGATGGTAAGGAGAAAGAAATGTTTTTATTCTCTTGTGTGTATTTACATCACTCAATGTATAGCAAATATATAGAAGTGTATGGAGACCTTCTTTCTCAAAATTACAAGCTAATTAGGTAGGGATCCACTAATCATGGAATTCTATCATTATTAAATTAATTACATATAATTGCGTATAATATTGCACAATATCATACAATAATTATATACAATAATTATGTATAATTTGATAATTATTATTTTCTTAATATGACCAAGGTGAACATATATGCCCAAACTCCTATAAGAAAAGACAGTACATCAATACAACAATATCAGAGACGGAAAAAAGAACATCCAATGACAGATAAAAAGAGATGATCTAGTTGTTCTAACAGTTTTCCCTTCATACATAAACTTAAACATCAATTTCTTTTGTATACTAGTCTACAACTTTTTCTTTTACATTGATTACCCTTTGCTATCATTCAATACAGAACATGAAATATGTATACAGAAACACAGATGTGTATACTCACAAAAAAACATAGTCCTAAAAGGTTATGAAGCTTAATACATTGCTGGGTTGCATGTAAAGGTCTTAGACTCATTCCTTGATAAAATAAAATTAAAAGGAGTGAGAAAAATATTACCTTGCACTACTATTTTCTAATTTTGATCAAAGTGCTGGTGCAAGTGTTTAGGTGAATTGGCATAAGTGGAGGCATAGCTGTCAGAAGAAGTGCCAGGTTCGTTTGCTAGCTGTATATTGTTTCCAATCAAGCCATATCCACTATTTATAGCACCATTTGAGTTTGTAAATGACTTCTGTAGTAAACCAGATGCCATTCCAATACCCATTTGACTGTTGAGGTTCTGCAAAACATGACTATTTTGGCCACCAACATGCTGCTTCTGCTACTGAAGTTGTAACAGTGGTACCATAGTAGACTCTACACTAGAAAGGCACCTCCATTAGTATTAGAATCTATATGTTCATATGTGAGTGACTACTGTTGACTGAGAATCCAGGAGTGGGAATCATTAAGCATTTTATCATGTGATTTTTTGTATCCATACTTATATTTAAGACAGTCAAACCTAAAAGAACATTCATTTTTTCAACAAATAAGGATGGCCTTTGGCTAGTTGAAGGTCACAAAAGAAGAATAACCTAAAGTCATGAATTAGAGAAAACAAACAAGTATCAAATTATTTACACCATTTGAACTAACAAAATATATGGTGTCAAAAATAGATTGCCAATTTGAAAAACAAATTCCCTTTGTCAGTTTAATAACCAAATAAAAATATGCATGGGTCTCCAACAAAAGAAGCATATTAGAATGGAAATTATGATACTGAAACTTGATAACTCAAATTTGCCCTTTTAATTGCTTCTTTTCACCACTTTCAACAATGCATATAATGCATATGTTTAAATTATATTACATAATTAGAATGCCAAACAACCAACGATTAAAATTACTTACACCAGGCCATGTATCTGTAATGAATTCCATGATGTCATAAGCTATAGCCCCTTGAATATCAATTTCTTCTTTCTCAATTTATCCCTAAACCAATCAATCTACAAAAATATAAGACATTATATCCATATATGGACCAACAATACTGGATGTTGGAATCATAATTATTAATCCCAAATTGCAATGTAGAGGAGATGACCCTGAAAACACTATAATAAAAAACTTTAAACACTTACATAATCAGAACTCTTCTCAGTTTCAACCTATTATCCGCTTACATAATCAGAACTCTTTTCAGTTTCAACCTATTAACCTCTTTATAAGGACAACCACGAAGCCTTCAAAACTGTTGACAGAAGCAACATGAAAATTAATTAAGAAACACAGTGGAAAGTAAAAAATACAAAAATATTTGACAGATAGACATTAACAAACTTCGTTGCAAGAAAACAAGTTTTTGCCACTTCCCTTGACCTTGAATAGTTTTTTCATATTCAGACAAAAGAACATCAAGAACCTGCATCAAAAATACATTATAATGTCTTTTCAATAAAATCACTTTATTTTTTAAAATATTGGCCCTCTCAGCGGTTGCCTCAGCCACTGCCTATTAGTTAATATGCAGTCCAAGATTTCATTAGACTACAGGAAAGACTGGCATAAAATAAATGAAAAATGAGATAAACCATAGATTTCAAAAATGCAGTTAAACAATTTTTGAGATTAATCCCATGGACTACAATGCTATAGTATAAGACTTTGCCTCTACCATAACCTCAACTTTACTCCAAGATTATAAAAACCACTAACTGCAACATGAACCGGGAAAGGTCCATTTTCTAAAGGATACAGAGGGGAAAAATAGAACTATATGTGATTGAAGTCCTACTCAACGTATTTGAGTTAGATCCGAAACAATTAGTCAGTAAAATTAAATAAGCCAAAAAGAAGGATATTCATTTGATATGAGTATACCGATATTTTTCCATTATTTGAGGATACTTGCTTTTTCTGAATTGTTATCATTTAATTGTGAGTTTACATTTTGCAAGAAATATTTTTGGTCTTCTAAAGAAAACAAACACAATACATAAGTTCAAATAAGATTTGATGTTTGTTTTGTCTCCATGTATGATTTTTTTCATAATCTGAATGTAAATCAATATCAATAGATACTTTCATGTTAGAAACTACCTTCTTTTATTCACTGTGGCAATTTGCAGGGATGCTTGCATACAAAACTCCATCTGGAACTAAAAACTTCAAAAGATCAGTCATCTCACGTTACAATTTGTTGCTCTCATTTTTGAACATATCTGGGTTGCTTGGAAGTTTCACATTGACAAGGGCATTGACAATTTCTACAACCTCCATTCTTGGTTAGGCCTTGCATGCTTTTTCTTATTCTCCATCCAGGTATACTAGCTACACTTCATCTTACAAGTTGTTCTAAATCTGTTTAGGTAAACATCTCCATTAGTACTTATATTTAAGACGAAGATAAGCAAGAATAATTAAATAAACTTCTTTCATAAACTAAAATTAAGCTTATGTGCATAGTTGTGCATAATAAAAATTAGCTTTTTGGAAAAGCCATTTTTTCTTCTTTCACAAGTGTTTATAGAGAAACTTTTAACCAATCAAAGTATTTTATTTTAGTTTCGAACTTGGATTCAATCATTTCATTGTATCTAATTATTTGCTACAATATTAATTAGTGGGCTGCTGACTTTGCAACATTTTGGTATCATGGAGGGTCAAGCAATAAAAGAACAACCTTACTGCCCTGACATGTTTTTTTTTATTATTTATTTATATCTATGCCTTGGCTATAGTCACAACTAATTTTGGAAAAAGCTACATTCCATAGGTGAACAATATCATATCATGTTAGACACTCCTGATCAATTCTTTTGGTATTTTGAAGTAGGTTGACTTTGGCTCAATCCACTCAGCCAACAATCTAAATGAATTTAGGTATATATTAAATTAAATTAATTTTATTTGTGTACTTAATTTGAATAAAAAATTGATCCTATATAGGATCGGATGAAACTAGACTTTTCGATCATTGAAGTATGAGTCCAACCAAACTGATACAATTTCCTTAAGCTAGATCTAACTGTATTCAATAAATTTTAATATAAAAGTAATTTTTCAATTTAAAATAATAAAATAACTTTTAAATATAAAGTTTTTATTTTCAAGTAATTAAATTTTTTAACTAAACTATGATACGTAAAAACTATCTTATATACTACATCATGTATTAGAAGGAACAAATGGTCACAAGACAAATTACATGAAGAACATCCAAGAATAAACAATGATAATGAAAAAAATGACAATGAGTATGATATAAACTATATTAATATTAATGATATAAGATAATAGTCTATATGCTTATATTTACTTTCTCCTATCTTGCTTTTCTCTTATTTTCAAATAAATGAAAAGCAGGGGATTGAGATTTGTGAAACTTACTTTTCATAGTCTTTTGCCTCATTGTCGGTAATGTGCATTGGTCTGAAGGGATGTTTAATGTAGAAACTAGGATTTGTATAGCCTTGTGCAGGGTTGCAGGTCCACACTAACTTAGAGTAGGATGTGGTGAACTTAGCATATTGAAGTGGTCTACAGGAAAGAGAATCCAAAAGTCAAACAAAATGCAAAAGATGGCTCTCACGTAATAGAATATTTGAGTACAAAAATAAATGTCCAACTATTTGGGTGTAGTTTGGCAGGAGCTATGTTTAGCTCAATCAACAATTTTTTTTCAAAGATTGATAAAGGAAGATGAAGGAGAACTTTTTTAATGACAGTGGCGTAAAAGAAGAAAAATGGACCCTCAGGGTTCGAGGATTCATCGCAACATACAAGTTCGTCCTCTCTACACAAAATTATTCTTACAAATCTATCATGCTCAAGTGACAACCACTTTTTCTTAAGGTTACAACACGGTCACGGGAGGTATAGAAGGAGGTTTTGTCTAAAAGGTTATGAAGTGTCTAGGGGTACATGGTTTTGTAATCCATTGTAAATTATATCTAGAACACAAAAACACAAAACAAATACAAGCTCGTTCAGACCAAGCAGTATAAGCAGGTTAAGGGTAAAGTAAAGGCACATTTCATTTCCATACAATGAAACTAGAGAGTAAGCAATAGTCATCGGCATAAAATAATGAATCTAGAGAAAATCCTAGCTCAGGTAATGCAATCAATAATATGAATGCTCAATTATAAACTCAGGTAGTGCAATCGGCAAGATGAATGCTTGATAATGGAGTTTGGTAAAAGGAAAGTACCTGATATGATAAATGAGTGAGGAAAGAAGTTTCTTTATAGTGGAAGATCTTGATGAGAAAGCTTTGGGAAGAAGTGTTGAGAGTTGAAAGGGTTTGGAATAAAGAGAAATGGAACAGTGTAGCGGGATTGGAGGCTTGAGAGTGGGTTTATTCGAAAATCGGAAGTGTAAACTGTAGGACTTTTGCACCGTTGATAAAGACGTCACGTGTACGCTCTGGATTAAGTGTGGTGAGATTTCACCTAAAAAACACTTCGTTTAGCGCACCTCACCTATCCATTAGGGAAGATATTGCGTCAGAAACGCTTTGCTTAGCCAAGCTCAACTCGAGCCTGGGGGGCTTGTGTGCCGGACAGATAGGCTCGGGACCTCGGTCCAGGTACTTGGGTATGGTCAATTCAACTTTGGGCTCAAAGGGCAGGTCATGATCTCGACCCAAACGTTGATCAGTCCAGAAAAGGTAATTAAGGTAAAAGATAAAAAGTTATTTTATTTCTTGTGATAATATGCATGTCAGTTATATAATAATTAATGTCTGTTAGTTATATATTAATTAATATTGTTGAGAATAATGGTGCACATATGAAATGTAATGTTTCCTATTGTTTGCACCTGAATATAAGTAGTGCCCGTGAACTGGTGGTTTTTCTATCATGATTAAATACTTTGTGTTGAGATCGCACTCTTGTTAGTGAAAGTGGTTGAAAGAAAGTCTATAAAAGGGGCTTGAGACTCCCGGTTAAGTAACGTTATTTCTAGATATTTAGACTGAAACTGATTACTTATCTTGAATGCTCTCACTGACTTGATCGTCGAAGTGTGATCAACAGGTAGAGCCCCCTCTGTTCCAACGGAGCCGTGTTCCAGAGCAGCCAGAAGAGATAGATCAAAAGTAGAGTTTTCCACACAGGTCAACCGAGGTCAACTGGCGAGAACAGTTATGATTATTTTTTATAATTATTATTTATGATTATTGGTTATGATTTTAGAATTATTTGTATTATAATAATATTTTTAATATTATGTATATAATTATTATGATTAATATTATTTATATTATTAAAACTTTTTAAACTATTAAGGTTATTTACATTATTAATATTATTAATAAAAATATTTATATTATTAATTAATAATAATTTTTGAATTTATTTTGGATATAGATTTGAGGTTAAATTTTTTTGTAATGTAAAATTTACTTACGGACAGAGATCTATGAGTAATAATCTATAGATAAAGCTGAATTTACCTACGGATTCAAATCCGTGGGTAATATTCGTAGGTAATGCTGAATTTACTTACAGATTCAAATCAGTGGATCATATCCATAAGTAATGCTGAATTTACCTATGGATTCAGGTCCATGGGTTAAAATCCAGTGATAATCCTGATTTTTTTTTTGTAATTATTACTAAAAAAATATTTTAAAAAATATATAACATTTGAAACTAAATTTAGGTTAAAAAGTTATTTGCACATATAAAAAGTATTACCCACTTTAAGATATTTCTAAGATATTTCTAAGACTATTACTTTGATTAAACGGATTAAACATGTAATATGAATGTAATTTTTAAATATTTATTTTCTCTCTAAAGTTAATAAATTTAAATTGTTTATTAATCATTTAAATTTTAAAAAATATAAAATATTTATAAAAAAAATGTTCATTTAGATTTAATAAAAGTAATTTTTATTCATAATGAAAAACTAGAATTACCTTTTTTTTTGTGTAAAAAGAATATGATATTAAATACTTTTAGTTTTAAGTTTTTAAAATTTTTAAAATTTTTAAAATTTTAATGAGATTTTATATTTTTTATATTGTTTGAAATAACATAGTGTAAAAGATTATATTTAATATATTTATAAACTATATAATTAATAAGTGTGAATTATACATCAATATTATATATTATTACATGAATTTTATTCAAAACACAATTAATTAAAAAAATTATTACATCTAAGTGTTAGTTTAGATAACTAAATGTTGAGTATAAGTTAACATGTACAATAATACGTATATTAAAATAAGTTTTTTAATGACACATATATAATTCTTTATTATTAGTTTAATTATATTAAATAAAAGAAATTAAAATATTTTTTATTTTTTTATTTTTTATTTTTTAAAACTTTTTCAAATGAATATTTTCTTTTTCTTTTTTTTTTTAAGTTTTATATTTTAATTTTAGTTAATTACCCCAACAAAATAGTGCTTATACGTACTATTAGAACAAATAAATAAGTATGAGTGTAACTTATTTTAAAACTACAAATTACTATTTTTAACAATTAAGACATTTTGATAAGAATTATTTCATTACAAAAAAAAAAATTATTTCTAACGTGTTATTTTTAATGTTTCTGGTAGTTTTAACCTCCGTTAAGTACATTACTCACAGTTTACCTTTTTCTTGGAAGATCCACCGTCACTAATAGATTACCCACGATTTTTACGAACCCTTGAAAATAATTACTTTCCAACGACCTTTTAAAACTCCTATTACTATTGGTAGTTTGAAAACTTCTATTATTACCGACGATTTGAAAATCATTGTTATACCTGATGGTTTGGAATCCCATTATTTCTAGCAATTTGGAAACTTCCATTATTCATGATAATTTGAAAACCCCTATTACTTCTAGTACATATATAAAAAAAAAAAATAGGTGAGAAATAATAAAAATTCTTCTACACCCAATCCTTTGAACCTGCAGCTCATTTTAATTAAGGATGTACTTCCGAATGGCCGAAAATCCAGTTAGCCGGTAAGAATCACAGCGAAACACATAATTAAGCGTAAGTAAACCAACTTAAACGTAAAGTATGATTAAAGCATACTTGGGCCCCTCATTGGACCTACATGCAAGCCCATGGCAGCCAGGGCTATCCATGACATTATAAATAGGGGGGCAAGCACAGCCCCCAAGGTAATTTTTGACTACCTACTCTTCTAGTACCTGACTCTCAAACTGACTTGATCGTCAGAGTGTCATTGCAGGTACCACCCCCTCCCTTTCCATGGCATTTGAAGATCAAGACCAGAAGGCAGCCTGGTCGATAGGCCGAAAGGACGAGAAAACTCCAAAGAAACTGAAGTGTACCGCGAAGTTTCAACTTTGTAGGAACAAAGGACATTTTCGTTTTTTTATATTGAAATTGGGTGCATTTATATGATGCAAGCAATTGCCTGGACTCCATCTACGGCCGATCAGAATAATCCAGGCCCGACCAATCTCCATTCCTCAAATAGTGCTGACATCAGAAATGGTTGGCATCATCAAGATATTTTGGGAAGGCTCCGAGCTCTCCTTTACATGCTCCTCATAATAATATTTATAAGATTGTCCTTGAATTTCCATTGCCAATTACTAGTCTGATGGATAAAGAAAAAGCCATTGTGTGTGAGGCAACAGAAGTGATTGCAAATTACAACATGGCTTTGATATTTTCTCTCAATTAAACAAGCATCCAAATTCCAAGTTGCAATTGTTAATAATCGAATGAGAAGATAATTACTTTTATAAGCCAACGAAGAAAAACCCAATAGAATCACGTCTAGGAAGAACCTCACAACAACTGCATAAATAGATTAAGAGTTTTCTAAACCTGCAACAAGCATGCTAATCCTAGGAGCGGTAGCTACAATGCCTAGTTGCGTGCCCCTGACCATAAGTAAAACAAGTAGCTTTTTGTTCTCTAAAAAAGTTGTAGAATAATTAGTTATACTGTTACTTAATATACTAATTATTGCAAAGAAGCAACCATGCCTTAGATTAAAAGATCAAGAATAAAGACAAAGAAAAGTACACATTCATTCGGAGCTCTACAATTTGATAGAAATTCATTTTGAAGGTGTTCACGGATTAAAAAAAGAGACTATTATTTGTATGGTTTTGTTAAAATGGTAATTTTGTTTAAAATATTAAAAAATGTATTTATATGGTTGAGTCGTATACATTTGAAAAAGGATAAAATGATTATGATATATAATAGGCAATAATAATAAGATGGAAAAGGAAGAGAGATTATATGATATATAAGATTCTGAAATTGATAGCACACAGAGTTGTGAAGATGAAAAACTTGGTTGAAGGAGAAATTGAAGTAGAAAAAGTAGGGGAAAGTTTGAGTTTAGAAGGGGATTCCTGATACTTAAGCACTCACATCCCTTATTTGATTCTGTAATATAAGATTTGGGGTGTGTAATAAAGGCTTTGTTGTTGTTAAAGTATGGTTCCAGCTTCCAAAAGAAAGAAAGTTGGAGTGGTAATATTTTGTTCCATTGGTGAAAGGTTGATAGGTTATCTGAAGTTGATGATGGGTGATTGTGGTGTAGATTTTCTAGGATGCAGAAAGGCAGAAAGAGAGTAAATCTAGGCAAATCTGTGTGAAACTTTGGCACCAAGAGTGCAAAACCAGTGGTGATAAAGGCACCTGAGTTGTGAGCCCAACATACATAACAGAGAAGCTTTCAGATTGTTGTTTCTCAACATAAGGTCGCAGGTTACTTCTTTATTTAATAGTGTTTTAGAATAAGCAAAACCCTCTTGGTATTTATTTCATACAGTTATCAGTAATGATCGTAAACTTCCTGTTCTCAACGGAGTTAGGGTCTAGAGAATTATTGAGAGGATTCGTCTTCTTCCTTCTTGTCGTTACTCTTCAACCTCCTTCCTTGCTCGTTCCTTACCTTCCCTTCCTAGTCTCTACTCTCAATTTTCTAGTAAATCCCAAATGGGATACCTGTAGAAGTACTCCGACACTCAAATCAGCAAAAATGTTTAACACTCTGTTGTCAGAGTACTGTAGATAGTGATATACTTAGTTCTTGGAATATGTGCTATTTATATCACTGTTATAGGCCTTTCCTTTTTGGGTCGGATTAGAAAAATTGATTACGATTAGGGTTGCATTGCCTAGCTCCTAATCATGGATTAACTTCTCTAACCTTACTTGAGCGTAATTGGACTTATACTATCTGTCGACCTTATAGACGTGGGCTGTGAAGTCCTGGTCGACCCAGTGATAGGACCCAAGACATGTCATCGGTTATACGAACCTTACTAGTACACTTCCTATTCCATAAATGAAATAAAAAGGTATAATTTCTTATATGTCATTGTTGACTCTTTTGATTAAGTGATTTCAAGTACATGAATGAAACTTTCTTTATCTTGCTACTAAAGTGAAAGTATATGACTACTCCTTCAGCAAAGTATAAGAGAACACAGGTTGAAGAAGAATTTCTACGGTAAAGCAACAACCCAGACTGATACTGATAACAAGGCATTGAGTGTGAAAAAAAGAGTAGGTTGGAAGAATAAAGAGAGGAAAGAATCTGGGAGAACTAGCAAAAAAATGAGAAAGGTAGCAAGAATTTGAGAGAGATATATTTTGTGCATCTACAAAATTCCCTATCATTTTCTTTCTTTGATTTCAGCCCAACAGAGAGCTTTCTTGATCTCCATTATTTGTTCTATAATTCCAAATTCCTATTTTTCTCTTACTATACATGGTAAAAGCAAGTCATGTAAGGTCTAGTTAAACAAGACAAGGAAAAATATAACTTAGGCCTTCCGCATATAATATTTTGAAAGGTAAGCAATTGTTATACGGAAATGAAGGAAAACACCATTGTTCACAATGATACTACAGCAGAATAAGAACAAAACTACCATTGATGCAAAGGAAGTCTTAACCTGTATGTGAACACAAGGAATAAACTTTCAGTACCTTTTTTGTTCTCACTCCACAACAAATATTATTTTATGAAGTATAGGTCGGCGAAGCACTAACAACATTCTTCACCAAAAGTAATGCAGGTGCCTTGTACTTCTCAAACATAAGCTTTGTTGTCCTGCAATAATAAAATCCAAATTATACGTACTGAGACTTTAAGATGAGCTCCTAATTCTAAATAAATTATAATAAGAATAGTTGTTGAGAGTTTGAAGAAGGCTCTGCAAGGATCATAGGATGCTCTTTAGGATCAATCAATAGGCACTCCCTACCAAAAATAGAAATCATGGTCGATCAATAGGCACTCTCTACCAGAAAAAGAATGTGCAACCAGTAACAAATAAAATAATCTGCGGATTTCATAGTGACCATGCCTGTAACTTGTTTTAAAGCATGCTATTTAATTGGAACCATTTTTTGGACACCCCAAGGTCAAAATTGAAGCAGCAATTACCCTATTAACATTTTAGGGTAGGTTAAAAATTCATCAGTCTTAAAATGCAACAATAAAAGAATAGTAATGCATATAGGACTTAGGAGGAATAAGAAGCAGTGAATGTTGAGTATAAATTTAAAGAGTTAGAAAATTAATGAACGTCTTGCTAGGATGAAAGAGCAACATTAATGGGGCAGAAGAAATAAAAATCTATTATTCCAATTTGACAATTTATTAAATAAAAAGAAGAAGAAAAGGAGATCAGAGAAACTATGTGAGTTAAATTTTAGAAGTTTTCTTTTAAGGTGACACTTTACTATAAAGATTGAGATTTTAGCACAATTATGGTGAGAACCCTAAGAAAATTCCCACTAAGGGCAAAGAGAAAAAAACAAGAATATGGGTGACAATGATGCAAAGGCAGAAATTAAAGAACATAAAGGAAACAACAAAATGATTTGACCAGATGGAAGAGATGGAATTAAACAAGAACATATAATAAAGAGAATTGATAGAATGGAAGATGAAAAACAAAGATGAAGGAAAAGGAAGCTTATGGATGATGGAATGAGAGGATGAACACGCCACTTGGATGGTGGATTCTCCAAGATAAGTGTAGAGGGTCGCCACTTGAGAGCTCTCAACTCACTCAAGATAGAGGGCTCAAGCCTCACACACACCTCACACAATTTGTGTAGAGTAACTTTTCTATTCAAATTCAACATGGAAAAGACACTAGGTAGGTCTCCTATTTATAGGTGAAGGAGCCTTGGAGAACAAGCTAAAGGGGTAGGATGGGAAAAGGGAAAAAAATGGGCAGTCTTAGGGTTTGACTAAGTCAAACCCGCATCCTAGGCTTGTCCTTCTAGAAACTAAGTCAAAATGCCTTCCAAAATGGCTAGGAACAAGCTAAAATGATAACTACACCCCCTATATTATGCTAAAGACACCTTATTCTATCCTATATTTGCTATTTGGACCCCCAAAGTGAGCCCAAATTATTTACAACTTGTTTTATTCTTAAGAAGACCAGCAGGAAGAACTTGATATGCTCTGGTCTTTGTCCATTTTTCCCTCTGGTGAGGTCTTCACTTCAATGTTGAGATGACATTTCATAGTGTGTATCCTTGGTCATCTTCTTGTTGTTTTGGTTTGTATCAGAAACTTATCTACTTTGGTAGAGTAATTTAGAAAGAAGACAAGTGGAAAGTGAAAAATAGAGAAGTGAAAATTCATCACAAAGTTTCATCTAATTAAACAAATCTAATAGTAAACTTTTTTAAATTGATAAAACAACAAATAATATAAAATAAAGAACAAACCAATGACTATTTAACACAAACTAGTGACTATTCAACACAAACCTAAACTTCCAATTCCTTTTCGAGAACTTCATAACTCTCATCCACAGCAACAATGTCAAAATCGGTAATGGCGTCCATATAGTCCAGTGGCGCGAGGCAAGTTAAACACAAAAACAAACACAAGTCACAAAGAGAATTATGTTATAGACACAAATCAAACAAAACACGCTAGTTATAGAAAATTGATTAATTAACAACTTAAGAAAACTCAATTATGTGAAATATACCAGCAATTCCATGGGGGAGAGACTCGAGCTTGGATTTAGAAAGGAAATCGTCGAGGTGAGGGATTTTTGGGATTCCGACAAATGATGGTAAGGCGGAACAGAGATGGAAAGAAGAGAATGGGGGCGTTGTGTTTTGAAAGAAGGTTGCACTATTGGGGAGGAAGACGAAAAGTTTTTGGACGAAAATGAACACCTAGGTAGCATTGTGTCCAGAAGTAATACGTTAGGTTAAAAAGAAAAGAAATCAAGAGAAAGTAAAAAATAACTAAAATTAAAAATTTATTCTCATTTATTAAAAAATTGTGTAGCTTATTAATGGAGGTTTAAAAAACCTCTACTAAGTGTGTGTTTTACTAGGGGTTTGGAAAACCTCTAGTATGTGAGTACCTTACTAGGTTATAGTAACCTTTATTAATAAACTCCTATTAAAATTAGAATTTTTTGTAGTGTTTGTGTAAAATTAAAAGAAATCTCTAAGTACTCAGAATAATACACAACATAAAAAAAAATGACACACACAAATGATCAAACATCCTATTCAAGTTTCCAAATTAATACAAAACCATTTCATGATATATGATTTCTCAAATATTTTATAGATAAAAAAAGATAGCATAGTTTATAGATAAAAAAAGAGAGCATATGCATGCAAGAGTTTGGAATGATAAAAAAAATTGGAAATATTATTTCTTTAGTAACAAGGATTGCTACACCATCATGACCAAATAAGTAGAAAACTACCCTCTCTAATAACATAAATCATATTAAAGCAATAACCTAATGGTCCTAAATGTATTTATTAAACGTGTGTACTTACACTTTGATACATAGCATCACTGTTGTCGTTATTGTGATCGTGAGGAAGGTTCATCCTTTTTGGAGCAATGTAAACAAAAAAAGACAAACAATAAAGTGACAATGAACAAAAACACAGAGATAATAGTGTAACTAAGAATTTCAAATCTTTTGAATGTATAAGATATATCACTGCCAAGACTTTTGGATATATAAGATATATCACTGTCAATTTTTTTGAAGAAATCAGATATGCACTTGTGATGTTCCTGAGGGACATCTCTACAATATTGAAGAAGTCTACGATGGTACCCATCAACCAAGTCAGTAATTGCCAAAATTACTGTTGAGAACAAAAAGATAATACAAATGCTCTTGATGGGTGGCTTTATCTACATCATTTTGTATAGAAAAATTTTTGTTGGAATAGTTAACTCTAAAGACCGTAGAAAAATGTTATGAGAGAGTTAGATGTGATGAAAGAAAGTTGCATAACTAATTTAATTATATATTACTTTAAAAGAAGAAAGGTGAAGAGGGAATCAATATAGTAAATGCATTCAATGATTATTTTGAAAAGAAAAAATTATTATTATTGTTGTTGTTAGTTTGATTTTATCCTAGTTACAAGATAATCATTTTAAATAAAAAATATTCAACACAACATGTGTAATTATTTAAAATCCTCACTCGAAAAATTATGAACATCTTTTCTTTTTTTTTTATAATATGAAAAAATATTAATAATATTAATTTTTTAAAATATTTTATTTATAATTATGTAGTAATGAACTACATATGTTACATTATTATAATAAAAAAATTATAAAATAATCAAGTTATCAATCAATATATATTATTGATTTTTTTTCTTTGAAATGTGACATTATTATAATAACAAAAAAATTGTGACATAATCAAGTTATCAATCAATATATATTATTGTTTTTTTTTTAAATGTGACATTATTATAATAACAAAAATTGTGACAAAATTATCAATCAATATATATTATTGATTTTTTTCTTTGAAATGTGACATTATTATAATAACAAAAAATTGTGACAGAAGCAAATTATTAATCAATATATATTATTGATTTTTTATTCTTTTCGAAATGTGAGTGAACTTGTTTATTTAACTTTTTTTATAAAAACATATAATTATCAAAATTAACTGGATTTATTAAATCGTTATTTTATATGTTATTTTTTATTTTAAATTGTACAGAAATTAATTTAATATAATTTTTGAAATAATTTTTTATAATTATCCTAATCAATTACCACGTAAATAAAATAATGTATTTATTTATGATATATTTAGTTATTTGGGCCATTCTAATTGATAGGCCAATAATATACTCTTTTTTTTCAATTGGAAAGTTAGTGTAATCTGATATATTTTATTCAAATTTATAATAGATTTAAATTAAAATTTCGGATTTATTCTCAATAAATAAATATATATATATATATATATAAGAATATTTTACCACATAATAACACCTTTATTTAGTTAGTATGTTCCTACAGTTATAAATTTGAGATTATTTTGTTAATTTAATTTATAAATATGCATAATTATATATTGATTACCTAGTGATTACTGTGTATATTTTGATTTGAATTGATTTAAATGAATTAATATAATTAATATATAATATATATTATTTATATTATTTCATATCATATTAAAATTAATTTTCTTTTAAATAAAATAATTAGCTAGATTTTGAACATGAAGTAATTCTTTGTAAAATATTAATTATTATTATTATTATTATTATTATTATTATTATTATCAATTGAAAACATTAGTATTACAAAAATTAACTTGTGTCATTTTATTAGGTTTAGATTTATTTTTATTACTCACTTCATCTTTTTATTTTATATATTTTTGTTTAGTGTTATTATTATTTTTTTATAGTTTCACCTTTATAAATTATTTGCATAAAATAAAAGGAATCTCTAAGTACACAAAACAATACATAATATAAAAAAAATAAAAATAAAAACACACAAATAATCAAACATCTAATTCAAGTTTCCAAATTAATATCAAATTATTTCATGATATATTTCTTGTCAACAACTTTATTGATAAAAAAAAGAGAGAGCAACAGTTTAGAGTGATAAAAAAGAACTGAAAGTATTATTTATTTAGTAGCAGGGAGTGTTAACACAATCATGACTAAATAAGGAGAAAACTAATCTCACTAATAAGCCCTAAACCGTAAACCACATATCAAAACAATAACCTAATGATCATAAATATATTTATTGAATGTGTGCACTTATATTTTGATATAGTGCATCACTCTTGTGGTTGTAGTGATTATGAGGAAGGTCTATCCTTTTTGAAGTAACGGAAACAAAGCATGACAATGAATAAGATGAGAGTGAATAAGAGGAAAATGAGCAAAATCGCTAAGATGGTCATGTCACAATAAAAGACAATTGTTTTGAATGTATGACTACCAATGTTTTCAAAGAAATTATATCTGTAATAATGATGTTCCTCGGAGACATTAGGGACATTGGGGACATCAAGGACATTAGGAAAATTATGGACATTAGGAACATTAGGGACAGAAGGGACATTAAGGACATCACCCGGAAGAAGATTAGGGTAGGACCCATCAACAATGTCAATGGCTTCCAAAACTAGTATTGAGAACAAAAAGATAATGCACATGCTCTTGGTAAGTGACTTTGTCCACATCATTTTGTATGGAGAAGATTTTGTAGGAAGAATTAACTTTGAACACCATAGAAAAATGCTAATGAAAGAGTTAGTTGTGATAGAAAAGAGTTGCATATTTTATTTATTTATATATTAGATTAAGAGTAGAAAGCTGAAGAGGGAATAAATGTACTGCATGCATACGGTTAATGATCATTATGAGATGAAAACTCATTATTGTTGTTGCAGATTTTGTTCCCAATTATATGACAATATTTTAAATAAGAAATTATTCAATATAACATGTGTGATTATTTAGTGCACTCAGAATCCTCTATCAGAAAAAAAATAATGTATCCACGTATCATCCCCTTATAATTAATGAACAAAAGAATATAAAGTTATATTAATATAATATTACATTGAAAAAAATTTATTTGTAATTATATACATATGTTATATTATTATAGTAACAAAAAATTCTCACATAAGGAAAATATCAATCAAATAAACTTTATTGAATATCGTTTTCTTTGAAATGTGACTGAATTTGTTTATTTAACTTTTTTTTTATAAAAATATATAATTTTCAAAATTAACTAGATTAATTAAATCATTATCTTATATATAATTTTTTATTTCAAATTGTATAACAATTAATTTATTAAAATTTGTGAAATCAATTTATAATTACCACAATTAATTATCACGTCAATAAAATAAATAATGTATTTATTTATGATATTTAGTTATTTTGAACATTCTAATTCTAATTGACAGTGCAATGATATACTTTTTAATTGGAAAGTTAGTATATTCTGATCTATTTTATTCATTTATAGTAGATTTAAATTAAAATTTTCGCAAGATTTATTCTCAGATATATATATATATATATATATATATATATATATATATAATATTTTACTACATAATAAGACCTTTATTTAGTATGTTCCTACAGGAAGGGAAGTTGAAGTTTTTTGGTTACTTTGATTAATAAATATGCATAATTATATATTGATTACCTAGTTATTGCTGTGAATATTTTGATTTGAATTGATTTAAATGAATTAATAGAATTAATATATACTATATATTATTCATATTTATCATATTAAAATTAATATTATTCTAAATAAAATAATTAGTTAGATTTTGAACAAGAAATAATTCTTTGTAAAATATTCATTATTATCAATTGAAAATATTAGTATTAAAAAATTTTAACTTATGTCATTTTATTAAGTTTAGATTTTTTTTCGTATTACTTACTCCATCTTTTCATTTTATATATTTTGTTTAGTGTTATTTTTTTTTATAGTTTCACCTTTATCTTTTTTTTAAAATAATTTTCTACTCTCTAAATTTTAAAATATTTTAACATTTATCTTAATGTATTTCGTTAATTCTGAATATATGGTTGTTTTTGCCGGTTGATCTGACCCGGTCTTTGGTGGTGGGCTTCGGGCTGACTTTTCTTTTTTGCTGCTGCTACTTTGGGATGCTAATAATTGACAGTGAGAGGAACTCCACCTGCTGATTACACTCCGATGATCAAGTCAGTGAGAGCATACAACTATCAGAAATTGTATGCAAAATAATTGTATGAGTGTAGTCTCTCCAAATTTCAACTTACCTCTGCTCAAGGTCTCAAGTCCCTTTTATAGTATTCGTATTAGAGATACTCTGTTAATATTTCCCTTTATTTTATGGTCACATATAGAACATTATTGTTGAATAAGGTGTTTTGATATCTCCAAATCCAAGTGGATTGCATGAAGATCCTTGCTGCTGATTGTGTGTGTTTGTCTAGAGAGTTGAATTTGTTAATCCACTCTAAGAGATGATCCAAGGTTGTTTGATTTTAATTCTTTTGAAAAATATGTGTTTTCAAAGGAAAGTGAAAAATAAACATGTTGAAATTTCGATTCAACCAGTTGTTTTACACTTAATGGATTTTGAAAAGCTTGACTTTGTTGTCAAACAAATTCAATAGATTGTTTCACGTTTTCAATCGATTGTTTTCTGAAAACCTTAATAAATTATGTTAAGTAATTTTAATCTGTTTTAACTGATCCTAACTAATTTTGGTTCTTGTAATAAATGCTTTGACCAACTGATTGGAGTATATAAATTTTGTTTTATGCTCTTAATCATTAATTAACTAAGAGAAATCATTCAAATCAGTTTTTCCAAGATTGCCAAGTGCTTTATATCTTTTTTAAGAGTGAAATAGGATTGTGTTGTATCAAGTGCTTTAATCTCTGATTGTATCCAGGTGTACTCATTCCTTTCTCTCTTGACTATTGCAATTATGTGTGAATTGTTGTTGTGCAGTTTCAGAGATTGTTCTGAAAACTTTGGTGTATTTGCCAAAGGTGGTGTGTGTTCTTGAAGGGTTCAACATCACCACTTTGGTGTGTTGTGTGTAATCAAGGATTTTGATTACTTAATGAATTCTCAGTGGTTTCTGAGGACTTGATGTAACTCTTGGTAAACAATGAACCAGTATAAACATTTTGTGTGAATCTTTCTTTTCCTACACTCTTTAAAATGCTTTTGGTATGATTTTGTTCACTGCTGGTATAAACAACCAATTGTTTTGCAAAAACAACCGATTGATTTTTTGCAATTACATTAAAAACAGTTTTGAAATTGGCTGAATTGATTAATTTTTCAAAGTCTTTCACTCTACCTTCAATACTTGCGAAAATCTTTCTTAAACAATTCACCCTCTCTTATTTAAGGCCTCTAATTCTAACAATTATCTCTAGCTGTTTATTTCAACTGAACTTTAGAATGACATATGTATTTAACTAATTCGGTTATTCTTATGTTATTTTAATTATCTTTTCAATACAGACTTCCAATTGTCTGAGCCGACCTCTTGCCACATCATTGGACTTATCATTTATCTTGAATCGAGATAGGTATCTCCCCTAATCATGTGAAATTCAATTATTTTTCTGACCTACTTTTTAATTAACTAGAGTAGCAAATAAATTATTCATGTTTTCTGAAAACTAATATGTAAATAAATGTACAAGTGCATGCATATTATTTAAATGTACAGGTGCACGCATATTGTTAAAGTTTTTAGATTTTTGTTGAAAGAGGATTGGACTAATTAATAAATCATTCTTAGTAGAACGGAGTCTTTATAATACTCTCTCAAATATTATATATTTTTTAAATTAGTTATAGTATTAGTTGTTATTTATTAAAACGTTTAAATTTTGTGGTTTATTTTTTATTAGTAATTTGTAACTTTACTCTTCTTATTTAGTTTTCAAAATTCATAATTTTATATCAATTATTAAATTATATATATTATTTATAACACCTTCAAAAATATATAATAATTTTTTTATATTTATATAAAATAATATAAATTATAATGTTTTATAAAGACTTATATTAAATACATTCTATCATATATTATTGACACATAATTAATTTAATTCAAAATTCATATTATTAATGAATGGTATCTTCTTATTAGTAACTCAACTGAAAGATAATTTTAGACCTCATGCACCAAATATCTACTTTTAAAATGCAGCATTTTCCATTTTAAATCAACAATATCAGAATAATTGTTTAGTCTTTCTAAACATTCCTCAACATAATATTCATTACTTACTGCAGAAGCAGAATAATTTACTGTTTAAAGATCGAAATTAAAGTTAAAATAAATAAAATTATCTAATATATTACTTTTTATAATTTTTGTTCAATTAATTATAATTGATTATAACTCAAATATGTAAACAAACCATAATTAATTTTGACAAGTAATTACATAAAGTTACAACTGACTTTAATATATAAATATATGATATTTTAGATAAAATTGATTAGTATATGAAAATATAAATTAATGAATAAAATAAATGAAAATTATACATCATATTGAAAATAACACTCTGATATTTTAATTTTATAAATATTTTTAAACTTTATATATTATTTAAAAATTAATAATGGATTGTTACTATGATTTTTTATTCATAATTCATGAAGACCAGTTTAAAATTTTATAATAAATAAAATATAGTTTATATAATTATTAAGTAAAAATATTTATGAAAAAAATGTATGTCGAAAGTTATTATAAAAGAAGTTAAAATTTTAGCTTAATCATAATTCAGATTTGATTATTTTTGTATTATATTAATAGTTTGAGTCCAATTTCAATTTGAAACTGAATTAAGTTATATCAAGAACAATATTATTAACATAATCAGAGGTGCTACACCCACTTAAATATCAAAACATTCTTAAATACATATTCAAAAATAGTTTAAAATATATTTAAACATTATAAAAAAACTAAAACACACACCATGAATGATATATTTAAATTTTGAATTTTATTATCATTTAATTTTGATATATTTTAACTACATTGATAATTATATAAGATTGAATACGTAAGTAAATTAAAATAATTTTATTATTATAGTGAATAAAAAAAAATTTGATAGATAATCTTGAACATATACTCAAACTAAAAAACAAGATATGCTTTAATTCTTTTCAAATTTGTTAAACTTTATAATGTTTAAACTAGATTATGGATTATTATAATAATTTTTTTATATATAATTTATAATGAGATTTATAAAGGATTGAACACATACTTATATTAAAATAAATATATTATTATACTGAATAAAAAAAATTGATATATAATCTTAAAAATAGACCAAAAAAATAGATGGTTCAATATTTTTTTAATTTTATAATGTTTAAAAATTAATAATAGATTATTGTAATAATATTTTTATATATAATTTATAATGAATAGTTTCTATTTTTTTTTTTAAAGATTAAGTTCAACTGTCTTTGGGGACGTTTTAAAAAATGAAATTAATAATAAAATGAACATTTATGAAAAAAAAAAAAATTATAAGATATGCATTTCATAACAAAAAATAGTTATGATAAAAATTATAATAAAAAGTTGAAAATTTGAATTTTATTATCATCTAATCTTGATATTTTTTTCAGTGTATATTTTGTTTAACTTTTTTTAATAATTTTTTAATTTAAAATTGAATTGCTAGACTCATCTAACATATAAAAAGTACATGCTTAAACCTAGTTTAAAATCTAAACTAATTGAATGTTAATAAATAATTATTGACTATTTGAATAAAAAAAAATGAGAAACACACTCAAATAATAAACTAAAAACACACTTGATGAGATATAACCGACAACGAACTTAATTAAATAGAGAAACTCATACATAATAAGAGGGTTACAAATATCGAGACACAAATTAAAGAAGTGAAATACATTATAAAGAAAAACTTAAACACAATTGCACACAGACACACTAAAACATCCTAAAGACATTGAACTCACACACACTCAAAAGTTATAAACACACCCTAAGACTAATAATAAGCTCTAAACTCCTTTTAACCACACATTAAGAAACCTACCTACACTCTAACTAGTCACAAACACTTAAAAATCTTAAATTTGCTTTAATTACACACTGTAACCTAAATACATTTATGTATGATCAGTGACAGTAAACAAACAAACAAACCCTAAACACAACTCTAACCATTCAGGAACCATTTAAAAATCCTAATATTGTTTTAACTACACACTATAAAACCTAATTACAAATGATACAAACACTTCATGACTTTCACCTACCTTACACAAAAATTTCAATGACTTTCACCTACTTTACACAAAACCATACACTATATTAAGAGTGTTATTAGTCACAACAAACAAAGTTATCCAGACAAAAATTCTAAAAACTGGGTGAAAAATAGTAAATCTAACTACATATGCACACAAACACTTTCACCTACCTTACACAGTTGCACGCTTCATTGTAGAGCATTTTAAGTCACAACACACAGGTAGAAAAAAAAACCCTAAAACTGGGGGAAAGTTAGTAAACCTAACTACTATCCATACTAACACACCTGCCTAATACAGAAAGTTCAACTACTTTAACCTACCTTCCACGACGTCATACACTTTACTGCAGAGCTTTTCACAGGTTCAACTATTTTAACCTACCTTCCACAATGTCGTACACTTCACTGCAGAGTTTTTCACTTACAACACAAATAATTATCCATATCTTGTTTTTGTACTTTCATACTTTTTTATAAAAAGTTTAATTTATCGTTTTTAATTATAAAGTTTAGAAAATATTTTCGAATCTAAAAAATATATTATAAATTCTATGCTTCAAAATATTATTTTATATTCTAAATTAAAAAAACTTAAAAGATATTTTTAACCTAAAAATAACTTTTAAACTCTATAATTTAAAATAAAAAATTAAATACTGATAGTAGAGTTTGAAACATATTTTCTAGATTAAAAATATTTTCTAAACTCTACCGTTCAGACTACAAAATTATATTATAAATCATATCTAAACTCTTAAATTTATAATATAATTTTATAATTTAGAGTTTGGAGCGCATCCAATCTCCAAATTATACAATTCACAAAATTAAAAAAAATTGACCCAGCGCTTTTTACTGAAAGTAGTTTTGGCATTAAAAGAATTACTGAGGTGGGGAAAGAAATTATGAAAGTGTAAGAAGAAAAAATCAAACTAGGATTGCAAAAGTCCAATATCAAGGCATTCATCACCCATTTTAATGAATTATATCCTAGCTCTAAGGTTCATATTATAATTTTATATTTCAAATTCTAGAATTTGAAACACGAGTTTACAATTCACAAAATGAAAAAAATAAATCCAAACGCTTTTTACAAAAGGGTAACTTTAGAATTAAAAGAATTATAGAGATGCAGAAAAAAATGAAAGTGCAAGCTCAACTTGTTTTGCAAAAGTCCAATATCATAAGGGGTATTCATCAGCCCATTATTTACCTGACTATGAGTTGGTCCACAGGCCCAACTGAACTTTTTGATAAAAAACAGTATGTTTTAAATCACAGAACTTTAAATTTTTATAATAAAATAAAATTGGTTTACTTATTAACATTATTAATTAACTTGATGCTTTATTACTTGCATACAACCTTTTTTCTATTAATTTTTTCATATAAAAATAAAAAATATACATTAATTAGTTTCAACTTTATATATTATAGAAAAATGTTAAAAGTGTTAAATTGTTACATACAAATATAATTTTAACATGAGCCAACACTTAATTATTATAAAACATCAATAATTTTTCTCAAAAAATAATAATTTAACTTAAAAAATATATCAAGTGGATCATATAACACACCCACTCACTCAAAAATTATGAAGACATCTCGAGACTAGTGAAAATCTCTAAACTCACTCATTTTAACAGTATACTAACAAATTTTATCTATACTCTAATTAGTCATAAACACTTAAAAACCCTACACTTGCTTTAATTACATATTGTAAAATCAAAATACGTTTGTGCACAAACATTGACCATAAATAAACAAATAAATCCTACACACATTCTAACGGGTCAAAAACCATTTAAAAACTCTAATATAGTTTTAACTACACATTATAAAACCTAATTACATTTGACACAAACATTCAACGACTTTCACCTATCTTACACATAAACCTCAATGATTTTCACCAACTTTACACATTAATCGTACACTATATTAAGAGCATTTTTCAGTCACAACAAGCAGATAGTTATTTAGACAAAAACCCTAAAAACTGGGTGAAAATAAGTAAACCTAACTACATATGCACACAAACACTTTCACCTACCTTACACAGAAACCTCAATGACTTTCACCTACCTTATACAGTCGCACACTTCATTGTAGAGCCTTTTCAGTTGCAGCAAACAGGTAGTTATCTTGACAAAACCCCTAAAAACTGGCCAAAAATTAATAAATCTAACTACATATGCACACAAACAATTTCACCTACCTTAGACAGAAAGCTTAATGACTTTCACCTACCTTACACACAGTCATACACTTCATTGTAGAGTCTTTTCAGTTACTATAGACAAATAGTTATTCAGAAAGAAACCCTAAAAACTAAGTAAAAATTAGTTAAAAAAAACTACTAAGTAATGTGAGTATTGCACCCATTTATTTTGAATTTATTGTCATAGATATTTTATAAATTTTTTTTCTGTTTCTATTTTTTCTTTCTTCTAAAATGTCAGTTTGAAAATTCATGGACAAAAAAAAAAAAAGGTGCTAACAAAATGTAGCATCAAAACTTTTCAAACTAAATTTGGACCATAAGAACACAAACATTAAGAAAAATATCATTTAATGTTAATCAATCAAATTAGTTAAAGAAATTATTGTTTCAATTTTCATGAAGTTATATTACAATATATTAATGATAAATTGTATGATTAACTCAAAATACCAATTATTACATATAAAAAACATAGGTTATATCAAAACAAAATTATACTACCATGTGAAATATTGACCTATTTTTTTAATTAACTAGAGTAGTAAATAAATTATTCATGTTTTTTCATTGGTATAATAGGCTTCCATCTAGTCTATTCTTAGAATTCTTTATAAATATTTATAATCTACCTATGTATCGTTTTTGTTAACATATGGGTTTTGGTTTAGTCCCCCATATTTTTGTATTTTCTTTATTTTTAATATTATTTTTTTCAAGTGATGACAGATGATTGTTGTTACTTGAAGTGTCAGCCTAGTTGAGATTTCAGGTTACATAATAATACTTAACATGAAAGCTTTTATTTAAAAAAAAAAATATTTATATCTTTTGAAAACTAATATGTAAATAAATTTTTTATAATGTCGAAACTTTAAAATTAATCAAATTACTAGTCTTTATTTATAGCGAGATGTTAGGATTTAAAAATAATAATAAAATTCTTATATACATTTAGTTTAAAAATAATTTTCTTATGCAGTACCCTATATAAAAAATATTTAAACTTATTAAATATTATTTACATTTACACAATTAAACATCTTAATAATTATTAGAGCATGAATAATAAAACAAAATATATTTATTTTATAGAAAATTATTTATCCACATGTGTAAGCTGTATTATATTTAAACCGTAAGTTTACTGCTTGTGAACATTTTATTAAAGTTTTTAAATTTTTCTTGAAGTAGGATTAGACTATTTATTAAATCATTCTTAGTAGAACGGAGTCTTTATAATACTCTCTCAAATATTATATTTTTTAAAATTAGTTATAGTATTAGTTGTTATCTATGAAAAGGTTTAAATTTGTGGTTTATTTTTCATTAGATAATTTGTAACTTTAGTTTTCTCTTCAAAATTCAAAATTTTAGATTAATTGTTAAATTATATATATTATTTATAACACCTTAAAAACCTTAATATTGTTTAAACTACACACTATAAAACCTAATTAGAGATGACACAAACACTCAATGATTTTTATCTACTTTACACAAAAACTTCAATGACTTTCATTTACTTTACACAAAAGTTGTACACTAGTATTCTCAGTCACATCAAATAAAAAAATTGGGTGAAAAATAATACACTTAACTACATATGCAGACAAACACTTTCACCTACCTTACACAGACACACACTTCATTGTAAAACATTTTAAGTCACAGCAGACAGTAGAAAAAAATCCTAAAACTAAGCGAAAGTTAGTAAACCTAACTACGTTACACAGAATGTTCAACTACTTTAACCTAACTTCTACGACGCCGTACACTTCACTGCAGAGTTTTTCACAAGTTCAACTACTTTAACCTACCTTTCACGGCGTTGTACACTTCATTGCAGAGCTTTTAACAAGTTTAACTATTTTAACCTACCTTACACGACCCGTACACTTCATTATAGAACTTTTCACTCACAACACAGATAATTATCTAGACGAAAATCTGAATAAAGATTAATTCGAAAGAAAATAAGGTGAGGTGAGTATTGTACCAATTTATTTTAAATTTATTCTCATAAATATTTTTATAATATATTTCCCTTTCTCATCTTTTTGCTAAGTTTTCAGTTTGAGAATTCATGAGGGCCAAACATTCCAATATTGGCGTCCCGGCCAAAGACTATAGTCTGAAAGGTGACCTTGAAATAACCTCAGCTGGTTCCTCAAATGTCCTTACAGAGAAAATGGAGTGTAATAAAACATACAATTTGCGGATTCATTCAGAACCAGGTCTTGAACCATATTATTGTTGTCCTTAATGTTCTTATAAATTTCCTCCGTAGGTTTTTTTTTTCTCCTTGAACTTTCATTTCGTTTCACTTCATTTCACGATCTTTGGTTCCGTGCTCAATCAACTGCCACTGTCCCTGGGTGTGTTCTTTCTTCTCACATCATGTCCTTTTTTTGTGTTTTATTGATTTTATTATTGGTTTTTTCACTTTTCAGTTACCATTTTTTTCAGACTTTTTAGATACCCATTTTTATTTTTTCTAGTTTCTGATTGGAAATATTTCATGATACCACTTCGCAACATTACCAGCTGAAAGACGCATAAAAATGGCAAGAGATATAAATCACCAAAGCAAAAATGGCATTTCAAAATATTTGAGGTGTATTAAAAAGATAAGCAACTAAAGTCCAAATATATATTTTTTTCATAATACACTCTGATTTTTTTCTCCTAAAAAATATTCATGATTTGATTAAATATTTTAGTAATAATTAAATAATGTAATTTTATCTTAAAATTTATTGAAATCATTATTATTGAGAATCATTTTGCAATTGAATAAAAAATAATGTATTATTTAATTTTATTTGTTTTTGACTTTATTTTTCATCTTAAAATTGTCAAAAGAACTGGACAATACAGTTTAAGAAAGATAAAACTTGCTTAAGGTAGATTGGAATCCTATCAATCACTACATAATTCATCTATCTTAAACAATAAGTTTTGCTTAAAGATTTTTCGGAATTTTACCTATTATTATATAATAATCTCATATCAAGGACAATCTAATATAATCTAATATAGTTTTTGGTCCAAAATGAAAGTGCATGAAAACAATATATTTGGACTTTAGTTGCTTGTCTTTAGGTCGATTTTGATTACAATAAGGCAATTACTATTTGCAACTCCACATTTTTTTTTCATACAATTCAAATGTTTTGAAATGGTCATTTTTGCTTTGGTGATTGAACATGCGTTTGTTTAAAAATTATTTGGGCTTTAATTCGGATTAATGAAATATTGAAACCAAAGAAAATAGACATCTATATTCAACAATGTGGAAATGGAAAAAAGAGAATTAATTTCAGATTAATTAATCTAAAAATAATAATTTAAAATTGTTTAATTTGGAATTAGTTTTTGGATTGGATAAATCACGAGTAAAAAAATTAGTTATGAATTGCAGAATCTACGATTTATTTTTATATCTTATAATTCAAAAGTAAAAAAATAAATTTTATATTACACGATATTTAAAATTGAAAATTAATTTGGAATAGTGTAATTCGAAATACATATCTACATTGCTGAAAATATAATTTAAAATATATCATTTAAAAGTTTTTTTTTCACTTTTAAATTTTGCAGCAAATAATTTTTTTACTTTCAAATTTTCTAATTATTTAATCCAAAATCTTGCATATGAAAACAATATTTTTATGTCTCAAAATATATGAAGAGTCAGGGATAAAGCATAGAGGTGCAAAAATAAATTGTCTTATAGTGAATACTATGTAACCTTATGTTCTTCTCTCACTGTTCTTGCTTTCATTGATTCATTGCTAGAGTGGTTCTTCATCTGTCTCAAATCTAGGGTTTCCTTGCCATCTTTCAGCAATAGTATTAAAAATTATATCTCTATGTAACATTTTTTTATAATATATAAAGTTAAAACTAATTAGTGTATACTTTTTATTTTTTATGAAAAATTAATAAAAAAATGTTGCTGATGAATACCTTAGAATTGGAAATATAAAATTATATTATAAACCTTAGAATTAGGATAAATGGGCTAATGAATGCCCGTTTGGACTTTGTGCAATTCAAGTTGGATGTTTTTTTCTTGCACGTTCATAATTTCTTTTCACACCTCAATAATTCTTTTAATGCGAAACCTACTCTCTGTAAAAAGTCTTGTTTTATAAAACAACTAGTTTTTTTTAACATCCATATTTTTTGCCTTTTTTTCAAATTGTCATGAATTAAAGAAAAAGAAATGTTTCCATATATACATGCTTAAAGAAGAACAAAAGTTACAATATTACAATTTTTTAAATCCACAATTTAAATTCAATTTTCAATTTTGCATATCTTAATTTACTTTTAAGTAATTAACATAGGTGTATTTTTTTTATCGACAATAAGAAATAAATAAATATGAACCACTTTAGGGTGATCTAACTTTTATATATGATTACAACCTTAACCATCCCTACTAGACATACTCCCATGTATGGCTGTACAAAAGTCTCCTATCATAACCCATAGAAATTCACCAAAGGCTAGCAATCATACGACTTAATAGAATACATCATGAGATCATCCCATGCAAACCAGTGGATCTAAGCACCAATCAGAAAAGGAAAAATGTGGAGACTATGACTTGGATGTAATCCAAGGCCAAGCCTTTAATTGGACCAAAACAAAAACTTCCAGTACATCTACTACTCCCCCTTTACAGATTACCCTGTTCCTATGCTTCCAAACCTCGTTGACTACTGCGATCCAAATCATCCTAAATTGGGAAAAATTTAGCAATGGGACGTTGTGAAACACGTTCTGCATGCCCAACCATACATAACAATGATTCCACAATAACCAAGCAACTTTGCACTCAAAGAACAAATAAATACTAGTTCCCTCCCCAACCCTACAAAAACTACACATATGAAACTTGCAACCGTGATTTTGCACCTTTTCATATTAGACTTATATGAAACTTGCAACCGTGATTTTCCACTTTTCATATTAGACTTAGTGGCATAGGTGTATAGGAGAATTGGGTACATGGATCAATAAAGGCCCTCTACTATATAACTTGTATGCAAGGGTCCCCTATTTTTAGTCTGTGGGGTCCGCAGGTTAGAATAATTTCTTGAGAAAAAATAATTAAAAGTTGTTAAAAAACTAAAACTCAATTATCTGTTTAGTGTGTGTATATATATATCATTAAATCTGTTTAGTGTGTGTATATATATATATATATTTTATATAGAGAATAAATAAAATTAGCTAAAAATATTCAAATATTAGATATAATATTATTTTTTTCTTTTAACTTAAAAATATATATTGAATGGATTAAATAAATTTATTGACAACAACATGCTACCAAATTCAATGATTATTGTTGGACTTGATAGAAGTGTAAAGTTTCAGAAGGATGTGTAATAATAAATTGGAAATTTCAAACAGGATAAAATCATTAATAAAATTATACATAAATTGAAGCAATTACATAAGAAAAATTATACTTATCTATACAAGTTTCACAAAAACTTTCAAAATACTATTTATTTTCTTTAGATTTTTTATGCTTTGCATTAAAAACAAAATGAAAGATTTAAGATTTATTTGTTATTCATGAAATAATATATCACTCAGACCCTATAATTAAAGTAGTTGAAGCATGCATTTAAGAGCATCTATTAATTGGAAGAAAAAAAAAACATTATGGTAAGAAAATCAAAAGGAATTGGTGGCATAGTTACATAAGAACATGATTTTCTTTTTTAAAAATCTGATGTTATTTTTTTTAGGTTTATGATGATAGAGACATTCTAAGTTTAAAATTCGCCATGGTTCTCATTCATGTCTATAAATAGTTTTACGCATGAATGAAAAAGTATGAGCCGACGAGCGGAATCGTCCCGGACCGATGTTAAACGGAGTCACCCCGAGCTGATGTCGAACAAAGTCAATCCGAGCAAATATGAAGTTAAGTCGATCAGGGTCCATGTTGAGCTGAGTCAGCCCAGACTCATGTCGAGTTGAGTCGACTCGGGTCCATGTCGAGCTGAGTCCGCTCGACATTGTCCGGACCAATTTGGCTCGACATGGACCCGAATCGACTCGGCTCGAAATGGACCCAAACCGACTTGACTCGACATGGGCTCAGACAAATTTGGCTCGACATGGGTCTAGGCCGACTCTGCTCAATATCGGCTCAAACCTATTCGACTCAACATGGGCTGGGATTGGCTCGACTCGACATGGATTGGGACTGGCTCGACTCAACATCGGGCCACATTGATTCGACTCAATATGGGTCCAGACCGATTCGACTCAACATGGACCCAAGCCGACTTTGTCTCAGACCGTCTCGGCTCGACATTGGCCTAGACCCGCTAAGCCCTATATCATCTACAGATGTCCATAATCAGGAAGTCCACATCACAAAGTCACACTTCATCCATCTGACTCTATTCAAAATTATGAGACAGAAAGATACAACTTGATGGAACACATTATGGTTAGATTGTGTTAAATTCTATCTTTAAAAATTATCAAAGAAAATAAAAAAAATATTTAGGTTATAGTTTTAGAAGATGTGAAAGAAATGTAAAAAAAGATAATTTAAAAATATGTAAATGAAGGAAATTTTCAAATTCATATTTACATTCCCTTATATGTTAAGATTTTAATATAAGAGTAGGTTTTGTTTAACCTCAAATCCAATTAATTTATCATAGTCCCACTCATAATTTTTATTCTCATTCCATTTTTCTTGAACTAACTAAAATTTTAGTTAAAGCAAAAAATTAACTTTCTAATTTCCATTATCTATTTAAACCCATTCATTTATTACTTATACCAAATAATACACATACTTGTAAACTTGCATAAAATTCTCAATCCTTATCCAGATCATTTTAGATTTGGAACTTAATTACTTCATGATAATTTAGTGAGATTTAACTTAATTACTTATTATTCTTTTAGTTTACAAAATGTACCGACCAGTCCTCGGACACCGAGAACAGGTAGTAAAGGGCGAACCACGTCAGCTGGGTCCCACAGCATGGGCCAAAGCCACGTAAGGAATGGACCCCATTAGAGGGTGATCAGTCACCGGTGTGTTCCCTCAGAGTAGGGTGATCAGTCATCGGTGTGTTCCCTCAGAGTAGGGTGATCAGTCATCGGTGTGTTCCCTTGGAGAAGGGTGATCAGTCATTCCCCTCAGAGTAGGGTGATCAGTCATCGGTGTGTCCCCTGAGAGAAGGGTGATTAGTCATCAGCATTTTCCCGCAGGGAAGGGTGAATAGTCGTCAGACCACCAGGATGGGCTGAGGTGTCATCGTCACTCAGCAGGTCGAGGAGTCCTCGGCAACAGAGTATGGCGAGGTGACATCGGCCTTGGGTGGAGACGAGGTGACATCGGCCTTGGGGGAAGACCAGTTATTAGTAAACCAGTAAACATGCCCAGAGGTAAGGAGAGGCCTGGATCACGAAGTGCCTATGCGGGTAGCAGGAAGAGCACAGTTGGGTGTAGAGTCCTGAGGGGACGAGTACTCACCAGAGCTAGGGTTTTCCCAGTGAAGCTACATGTATGGCACGTAAACAGTGAAGGCACTCCCAGAACAGGTGGCCCCAGAGACTAGGTGCACAAGGAGGCACCCAGGTGGTCACCCTGTGAGAGTTTGCACTCCAGAGAAGGAAACCTTATGTGCTAGATTACCCTAAGTTTGGGTGATAGCGGCGCAAGGGTATTCCAGTAAACCCTAAATATGGCTAGCAGCGCAGTAAACCCTAATTAGGGCTAGCGGCGCTAAGACTATATAAGGGACAGTAAAATACTTCAGAAAGGTACGCAGTTTCTAGACCTAAACACAGTGAGAAACTTATACACTTGGTGTTGCTTGCCCTACACTGACTTGAGCGTCGGAGCGCAAACGGCCTCTAGGGCGCCCCCTTTCTCTTTTGCAGGTGCAGATTGCTTCGAAAGAACCAAGCACGTATCAACGTGGGAAGGGAGGCGTGTGAGTGTCGTGAGTCAACCGACAGGCGAGTCAACCGGCAGGAACACAAAAGTATTTTTAAAATTCCAATTTAGATACTAAAGTAACAATAAGCGATTGAAATAAAGGTTAAAATAAAAATTAATAACTAAAGTCAAGTATTGAGATGGTCGGAAGTAGCCATCTTCCATTTAAAACTAAGCAAATTTATCATTTTAGAAGTTTTCTAGGTGTGAGACTAAAATAACTGACACATTATATTTTATTGACCTTTTCAGAATTTTAATATTTTCATGCATCTTAGTACCAATCAATTATTTTCGAAAATCAAAATAAATATTTACGCTAACAAAAAAGGGTTAAACATATAATTTGGTGCTTATAGTTGTAATAAGATCTTAATTTGTTATTCTTAAATATAAAAAATATTAATTTTATCCAAAACATATAAACTGTGAGGATTTTTATTATTATGATGTAATTTCATAAGATAATTATTAAAATTTTTAAAATATAAAAATATATGAGTTGTGAGATCTTAATTTGTTTCTTAAATATAAAAAAATATTAATTTTATCTAAAACTTATAAAATGTGAGAATTTTTATTATTATGATACAATTTCATAGAACAATTATTAAAATTTTTTAAAATATCAAAATAGACTAGTCGTAAGATCTTAATTTGTTATTCTTAGATATAAAAAAATATTAATTTTATCTAAAACATATAAAATGTGAGCATTTTTATCATTATGATACAATTTCATAAATAATTATTAAAATTTTAAAAAATATCAAAATATGAGTCGTGTATAATATTCGTTCAAATCTGATTATATTAAAATTAATTCAATTTATTTTTTTAATAATTTTTTAAAATATTGATAATTTTAATAATTAATATGTGAAATTGAATCAAATTGTAAAAATCTTAAAATGAGATTGTTCTTGATCAAACAGCGTGACCAACTCGTGTTTCATAAGAGTTTGATGTTCTTCGTCTTAGAAAAGAAAAAAGCAAATGAAGCGAAACCTGAACGAACATGTGTTGTAAACACTGAGCAAGTGCAATCATCTGAACCACCTGAAGCAACTTCAGGGTTACCTCACCAGTCTCGGCCACGCCCACACCCACTTCTACGCCTTCAAGCTCCTTCGCTTCTGCGCCCTCACTCTCTCCAACCTCTCCTATGCACACCTCATCTTCCACCACCACCCATCCCCCAACACCCACCTCTTCACCGCCATCATCACCGTCTATGCCGCTCACCCCACCAACCACCCCTCCGTCCTCATCCTCTTCCGCTCACCCGCCCCAACCAGTTCATCTTCCCCCACGCGCTCAAAGCATGCCCGGACTCACGCGCCGTTGACTCCCTGCATGCCCAGATTGTTAAATCCGGCTTTCTCCACTTCCCCGTTGAGCAAACGGCGCTTGTTGACTCTTACTCCAAGGTTTCCGGTGGGTTACGGAATGCAAATAAGGTGTTTGATGAAATGTCTGAGAGAAATGTGGTGTCTTTTACCACTATGGTTTCTGGGTTTGCGAGGGTGGGGGGGTGTTGAGAGTGCGGTGAGGGTGTTTGATGAGATGCCCGAGAGGGATGTGCCGTCGTGGAATGCTCTCATTGCTGGGTGCACTCAGAATGGGGCTTTCAGTCAGGAGATTGAGTATGGGAAGTGTGGAAGCCTTGGAAAAGCAAGGGAGGTTTTTGGGGTGAACCCGGAGAAGGGGTTGACTTCTTGGAACTCGATGATTAACTGTTTTGCATTGCACGGGCAGAGTGACAGTGCAATTGCCATTTTTGAGCAAATGGTGGGGTGGGGTGGTGGCGTGAGACCGGACGAGATGATGGGTCGGGAATATGGGATAGAGCCGAGGACGGAACACTACGGTTTCATTATACAACTTCTAATTGTTATTATACAACATCTAATTGATCTAATTGATAATATAAAAAAGAAAAATATTTTTGTCATTTTAAATAAAAATTAAAATTTTAGATAAAAAAATTGTATACTGAACAATGTATCATTTTTCTTGATAGACCTTCTTGGTCGAGCAGGGAGGTCTTTAATAAATTAATCTTTAAATTTTTATTTTGATAATTAAAAAATGAGTTTTTAGTTTTTTAACAACTTTTAATTGTTTTTTCTCAAGAAATCTCACACACTAAAAATAGGGGCCCTTATACAAGTTATAGTAGAGGAGCTTTATTGATCCATATAGTCAATTCTCCCATTCGCCTATGTTAATTACTTAAAAGTAAATTAAGATATGCAAAATTGAAAATTGAATATATAAATTATGGATTTTAAAATTAAAAATTGAATTTAAATATTGTAATTATCTCCATCTGTTATCTGAAAAGAGTGTTCAATCTTATCCACCAAAATAATGGCATGTGTTTGTACGAATGAATAATCGTTGACTGCACTATCATTACTCAATAGAAACATATTGATAAATTATTTAATTAAGCAAAATTTAACCATATGTATGAGAGGAATGAATAAAAAAATGGTTAATTTTAGAAAATATCTTCTTAGTGACGATCATAATTGACTATTGACTTCGTAGTCATACTCTATGGATTATATTCTACTGCTACTGCTGATAAAAAAATGATTGTGCTAGGTTGTTGCCTTTAAACCTCAAATATTCTTTGATATTTCCACTCATTGTGAATATTCTTTGATCTTTCCACTCATTGTGAAATATAAGTTGTTGACAAATTGGTATTTGTAAATGATTGTCTAGGCTGCTGCATTTAAACCTCAAATATTCTTGATTCTATCAGAAAACTTTAGTTCAACAACCTCAGATTGTGAGATATTTGCTATCTTGTTAGGAAATATATGGAAAAGGTAGCAGTTTTCTTGGGTATACAAGTGGATGACAAAATCCTTACATATATGCTATAAAGCTACCACGAACTCTGTTACCACCAATGAAAAACATTTTCTAATTGAAGAAAATTCAGTTGATTTCTAACCAGTTTTTTATCATCAAATTTTTAACTTTTGAGAGAAGTTCACTATTCTGTAAACTAGAACAATATGGGATCGTGTTAACAAAGTTGAGTGTCCAGCTTAAATTGCATTTACATCGACTTACAAGGAAGAATAAAGAGCATCAAATAAAGGAATAGAAAACGTGAAAAACACTGTATCGACGAGAATTCAAAGATGGGCCACACTAGAGATAGGAATGTGTCAAAAGCTTCCTGTGACGTGATAGGAATATTTTCTCGTCATTACGCGTTCAGAATAATTGATGGAGAAATTTATGTTTTGTTTTTGTTTTGAATTAAGGTGAGAATGCGAATGGGTGAATTTAAAATAATTTGAAGAGATAATATAAAGAAAATAAGATTGTTTTATTAAGGTGTATAAAGTGGATTTGTAAAAAAAATTTATTGGAGTTTATTAATAATATGATAGATTTGAAGAAATTCTTAAAATATTAAAAATATAAAATTATAAATTTATTTTTATATTATTAATTGAAAAATAAAATAAAATGTAAATTTTGTAGATTTTAATTAATTTTTCTTTTTAAACAAAGAAGTTATTATATTCATAATTGTAAAAATCATACAAAACAGAAACACACTAAATTTTAATATATTAAAAAAAAATTAACCATAATATATCTAGATACAACAAACAATATTATTTTACATTTATATTTTATTAAATTATAATATTATATCAATTACTTTTTATTATAGATAATTATATTATTATTAATTATTTATTTATATTAATAATATTATTAAATATTTTAATAATATTATTTTATTTATATTATATTATATATTTGAAATTTTTTTATAACGTTGTAGAATATGGATAAAAATGTAATGAAATAAAGCTACCTGTCTTTTTTTTTTCTTCGTAATATAAGAGTGAATGTTTATTTACGTTTTTCTTTTATTACAAATAGTTACAAATTAATTAAATCAGACGCAAGAATCTTCCTTATTTTGTATTATCTTTCTAGAAACAAGCAATAGTGCATAAATTTTCCTTTGTTGAGCAATTGTTGACCGCAATTTTTTTTTTCTTTTTTATAATATCTAAAGAGGTGTGAATGGATTATTTTGACGACAAAAGTAAAATTTCTTTATAGATAACATTATCAATTCACCTACTGATCCTTTTAATGCATGTCCATTCTTTAACAATATCCTCTCTTTATTTTTTTATTTGATTTGGTTTGTTATTATATTGAGAATTAATAGTAAAGATTGTGGTCCAAAAATAAATTTAGTTATATATCTGAATGGGAAAGTCTCTGATGGTTTGTCCAAGGGACACTCTTACTCATGTGTACCCGGAGGATCCTAACCTTCCCCTCAAAATGGTTTCATATTTGGTATATATATATAATCACATAGAAAATAATTGTATATAAAATTATGATAGTAACCTTAAATAATTGTATATAAAATTATGATAGTAACCTTGTTAACTATTTTATGTAAAAAGGCTATATTAACAATAAAATTTAGAATAAAACAATTGTCTGAACTATATTGTTAAAGAAAGAAGTTATTTAATAATATTTTTACGACAAATTTTAATAAAATAAAATGGACATGCATGGTAAATCAATTATTAATCATCATAAATATAAATATTAAACTCACAAAAGCTGGATAGAAGAACTATTTTGGTTGAATTTAAAAACGACTAAATTTAATAATTAAAATAATGTTTTAAGTTATAAGTTTTATTAGAACAAATGATTTCTTCTTCTTTAATGTCATAAATAATTACAACAAAATAACATTTTACTCACTATTTAAAAAACTATATAAAAATTGAAAATAACCAATTTTTTTTTCCATCCCTTCTAACATAAATTTTGAAACAATGTTTTTATGTAAAATTTATAAATTAAATATATCTTCTCCCTAATTATAATTTAAAATTTTAAAATATCTGATGAAGCTTTTGTTTGGCTTGCAAAAATATCTTGATCCTGCAACCACTGTTATCAACAATGCTTCTAAAAGCACCTAACCTCCACATTTTGCATCCATGGCGGGAGCTACAGGAAGAACCGTCTTCACCTTCTCCATCTCTTCCTCTTCTTCTTATTCTTCCTTCACGTGCTTCCTCGCCAAGCGCGTCCCACTTTGCAAACCCCTCCCCTTCTCCCCCGCCTCCGCCCCCTCTGCTTCGTCTCTGCTGCGCCGGAAACTGCCGACGCGAAGCATTCTTTACTCCTCGAGAGGCTCCGGGCGCGACACCTCAGGATGCCGTGAGAGTCGCCCCCGAACCGATGAAGAAGGCCAGGGCTGCCGCCGTGGCGGAGGCTGAGAAAGAGAAGGCGAAGAAGGAGAAGGTGGTTGCGAGTTTCGAGGAGTTGGGAGTGAGTGAGGAAGTTATGGAGGCAGTTAGGGAAATGGGGATTGAAGTACCAACTGAGATACAGGGAATTGGCATCCCCGCCGTTTTGGAAGAGAAGAGTGTCGCTTTGGGGTCGCATACGGGCTCTGGCAAAACCCTCGCCTACTGGCTTCCTCTTGTTCAGGTATTGTTCTGCATTCGTTTTGAAAATGGAAAATTCTCAATATGGTTTGTGAGCTAAGTTCATCTCCAATACAAGAGTGTTATTTATTTTAAGTGGATTCTACTCTCTGGTGGCATATTTTAAGTTCATCCCCTTGAAATTTTTGTTCCAATGCAATCCCACATTTCAATGACTATTGTTTATAATTTAACTGTTCAAAACTTAAAACCATTTTTTTTATTCTTGTGAACAAAGGACTTATTAATACCCAGGTCTTCAATTTCATTTCATGTCACATTAGCATGTTTCAATAAGGTGTCTTATAAGACCCAAATTTGAAGCTTATGACATTGGCTATGAACTCTGCATTGGAGAACTTCCAAAAAATTTTAAGATAGTAACCTGTCCATGTTGTACACATAAGATAAGAGTATTAGACACTACCAATGGTCGTAGGTAAATTTTAGGCTAAAGGAGCGTTTTGGTTCATGAGTGTGTGACAATTCAGTCCCACAGAGAAAGAAAGTTCTGATTTTGTCCCCAATGTAGAAAAAGTTCGACAATTACACCCATCCTTTTGTATAATTTAAAAACAAAATGGTTTTTGAATTTTATTATTTAATGTCAAATTGGTTGTCAAATATATAACTAATATAACTAAGTATCAAATCGGTTCTTAAATATTCCAGCTTAATGATGAAATGGTCCTGCAAAACTTAATTACACTTTCAGGTACTAAATAATATTTTTTGGTCTTTTAGGGACTAAATTGTCATCGATTTACGCATTTAAGAATCAAAATTGTCATTGATGTACATATTCAAGGACCAAAATAATCATTTATACTAAAATTTATATGGATATATTTTTAATTTTAATTTTTTAAACTTTTAAGAGTTTTCAAGGTATAATATTTTATCTACTGTAATATTGCTATGAGGAATATTGATCCTATGAGCATGTTTGGCCGCCTTTTAATAATTTCAAAAAAATAATTAAAATTTGTTGAATTTAAAAATAAAAGTAGAAGGACTGTAAAAAATGTAGTGAAGATGAGTAGTTATGTTAGAAAGTAACTTCCATTTTCATGAGAATGTGATACACTTCTTTCACCATGAGAATAAGAAGTGAGACAAATGTTTTATTTTCATGGGAATCAACAAGAATAAACATATGCGGGATTGGTTTTAGCAAAACTTGTATGAAACATGAGTATATGCTATTAATTTACTTTAAAATTTAGCCCCTCTTTGGATACCTTGTAATGAGAATAAGTTATTCTCTAGTTCACTATTTGTTTTTGCTATTCCTTAGTTCACTGTTTTTACCAAACATGTATATTTAAGTGCATGTCTCACCCATGCTGCTTTTCTTTCACTTTAGCTCATGAGATACAAGTCTAGGTTGTTGTTGTTTTGAGTTAAGATGTGATGTACCAACTGACGGTAAAAAATTATAATTATGTCTCGTTTTCTTATGATGCCAGTTTTATCACACACAGATTTTTTGTCATATATGCCTTGGAAAAATGACAGCTTGAAATTTAATAATAGAGGAAATATGTGTATATCAACTACTGGTGATTGTATTAATTATAATCCTAATTGCAACTTTAAAAGAGTACAACTAAGACTCGAGATAGAATCATCAAACATCTTCTTTCCCAATTGATCTTCATATTCCATAATTAGCGACCAAAGTACTTACCATCTATACCATTTACACATACAAAAACAAATGTTACTATAATTTCGTAAAAATAGTAAAAATAGTTCACATTGAAATAATAATATTTCTTACCAGGAAATAGTGAGGTGATTGAACACACAGTTTGAATAAACGTGAGGATAAGTAAAACAATTGCAGCAGTTGTATTGTAGATGCTATTTTTCAAGGATTGTTGAAGTAGTCAAGTAAGGATATAACCTTATATTGGTTATAAGGGTTTTCATAAAAGTTATTTAAGGTATTGCATAGAGAGAAATACTGTGAATTGAAATATGGTATGCTAAGATTTGAGCCAGACCATTAATCATTGTAGTCACTGCATTAGCATCACCCATCAAATTCACAAAATTTTCTTATCAATCAATACCTTCACATCCTTTTCAGAGTCGATGAGAAAATTTAGAATATTAGATATTGATTAATAATGTTTGTACATTGAATGTGACAATGCTCAAATGCTGCTATATTTCTGAAGAATATTTCTGTATAGTCATTGATATTCAAGATTGACATTATAAACATACCATCCGAATAGGTCAAGTATAATAAGCCTTTATTTGGATTCTCTTCGAACTCAATATCTGCCTCTGATAGTTGGCTTGTACTATATAGATGTTTAATTTCTTTCTATCCATTTGGTGTTCCAACATGAAATTTTGATGATGATATTAGAGAAGATCTTAGAAGATCCATGAAGTGTCTTAGACATGGTTAGACAAAAGGTTCCAATTTCAAGGTTCTTAAAATAGTTTAAACAAATCTCAAGAAAGGAAGGGAATGGTAGATTCATACCTGTGAGTGTGAGGTTGTAAAATTGTTCAAGAATAAAGAATGGAAATTGATTTAGTATCAAGTCATTCTTAATATTCGTTAGCACGCATTGTTTTATCAACAAAGGGTCTCTTCCCTCTCTATGTATGTGTGAGGTTGTAAAATTGTTCAAGAATAAAGAATGGAAATTGATTTAGTATCAAGTCATTCTTAATATTCGTTAGCATGCATTGTTTTATCAACAAAGGGTCTCTTCCCTATCTATGTATGTCATTTTAGAAAAAGCTCAATTATGAAGCAAGCTTAAACTAGAATGATCTTTTAATAAATCATCTCTATTATATTTAATAGGATTTGCATAGTGAAATCGAATTTATTATACATCTCTTTAATTTTGACAACAAATTGTGTCATATCTAGTTGTGTTCGATTTAGAAATCCTTTGAGATATTTGAGATTATTCTCTTCCATTGACTCAAAACTGTTGTTTACTCTGTGACGATAATAAGGGTCAATGGAAACAATTTGAGGAGTATAAACTTTGGGGTTATTTTCACGAATTCTTGGTGGTATCCTATAAATGTGAGATGGTTTAAAATGTGAAATTCCCAGAAGAGTATGGTTTTCATAGACAATGCATTTTTAGGATACTACGAAGAATTCGTGAAAATAACCCAAAACCTACACTTTTCAAATTGTTTCCATAGGCCCTTATCATCACAAAGCAGACTACAATTATGAGTCAATAGAAAAGAATAAACTTAAATATTTTAAGAGATTTCTAAATCGAACACAACTAGCTATAAGAGAATTTGTTCTCAAAATTAAAGGGATGGAAGAAGAAATTCAATTTTGTTATGTAGATCCTATTAAATATAATAAAGATGATTTCTTAAATATCATTCTGATTGATGCTTGCTTCATAATTGAGTTTTTTCTAAGATGACATACATACAGTGATTGGGAGGAAAGAAACCCTTTGTTCATAAAATGATGGAACGGATATTAAGAATAACTTGATACTACTGGAAAATCAACTTCTTTCTTTATTCTTGAACAATTTTACAACCTCGTATATGAATCTACTATTCCCCTCCTCTCTTAAGATTTGTTTCAACTATTTTAGGAACCTTGCGTCCAACCATGTGTCCAAGGCACTTCATGGATCTTCTAAGACATTCTCTAATATCATCATCAAAACTTCATGTTGGATCACCAAATGAATGGAAATAAATTAAACATCTATATAGTACAAACCAACTATCAGAAACAGCTATTGAGTTCTAAGAGAATCCAAATAAAGACTTACTTGACTTGACCTATTCGGATGGTATGTTTATAATGCCAATTTTGAATATCAATGACTACACAAAAATATTCTTCAGAAATATAGCAGCATTTGAACATTGTCACATTCAATGTACATACATTATTAATCAATATCCAATGGTTCTAAATTTTCTCATCGGCTTTGAAAGATGTGAAGGTATTAGTTGATAATAAAATTATTGTGAATTAGATGGGTGATGCTAATGCAGTGGTTACAATGATTAACGGTCTGAGCTCAAATGTTAGCATGTCATATTTCCAATTCACATTATTTTTCTCTATGTAATAACTTTTATGAAAACTCTTATAACAAACAAATATAAGGCTATATGCTTACTTGACTACTTCAACACTCATTGGAAAATAGCATCTACAACTAGTGCAATTGCTTTATTTATCCTCATGTTTATTTAGACTATAGGTTCAATCGTCTCACTATTTCCTGTTAAAAATTATTATTATATCAATGTGAACTATTTTTATGAAATTATAGTAACATTTGCTTTTGTTTATGTGTAAATGGTAAGTAGTTGGGTCGCTTGTGGAATATGAAGATCAATTGAGAAAGAAGTTTGATGATTCTATCTCGAGTGTTAGTTGTGTAAGAAAATGTTTGTAATGTTATTCCTTTATCAAATAATACAGAAGAATTTTTTTTGTTTCTATTTTATTTCTAACCTCCCTTTTTCTTTTTTAATTAACTTCACAACAATATGTGTAAAGTCATTATGCTAAAAGAGCCCGGAAGTACTCTTTTAAAGTTGCAATTAGGATTGTAATTAATATAATCACTAGTAATTGGTGTACACATATTCCTTCTATTATTAAATTTCAAGCTGTCATTTTTCCAATAGTTACCTAGGCATATATGACAAAAAATCTGTGATAAAACTAACATAATAAGAAAATGAAACACACTAGTGGAAAAAGAGGAAACAATGACGGGTGTTATTATGACTCGAGTGTTATTATGACGGGTGTAGTGTACCTGTCATAAAAAATGATACAGTGACATTTTTGTAATAATCATAAGATTTATTATGATGATTAAAACTATATATACATAATAAGTATTTATTATGTCTCTTAAGTGTAGAACCGTCATAATAAGTGTTTACCAAGGTTGTTAAACTCGCGAGTCAACTCGTTGACTCGTCCGAGTTAACGTATCCACATGCCCTCACCGAGTTAACTCGGTATTAGACTCGTTTTTTGAGCAAACTCGGCAGACTCGGGATGAACTCGGCAAACTCAGAGTGAAATCGCGAGTCTGGTCCGAGTAGGCAAGTTTAACTGGATTTGTTTTTTACCCAAAACGATGTCGTTCTGAAGGGGGAACAAAGTGATCTTAGGGTTTTGCATTTCATTTTCGTTTTGGTTGCTCTTTTGTGGAGTGCGCGGAGGTGGTGCGTCTTCTTCTGTGGAGTGCAGCGGTTGTGACGATCGAGCGGAGACATCACTTTGAAAACCCATTTCACAAACCATGGCATGAACCTGTCTCCCCTTGTTCACATCAATCAAGCCAACACAGGCCTTAAGAACAACGGAAAAGGTGAAATTGTTGCCCATGTGGCCAACCTCACGCATCCAACGAAAGTACAACAATGCATCATCAAGGTGACCATTGAAAGCCAACCCCAAAATCATCCAATTGAATGCAAAAACATTGGGGTGTTCAATCTTTTTAAACAAAAGCCTAGTTGATTTCAGGTCAGCACAACTAGCGTACATTCCAACAAGCTTTGAATGAAGAGACAAAATGTTCATGTTTGTTCCACTAGTGATTACGGTGGCATGGACCTGCATGCCTGGTCTCAAGGTCTTTGCTTTGAGGCATTTTTTAAGGCACAAGGCAAATTCATGTTGTGACCATCTCAATTGTGAAGAAAATGGCATACCTTTCATTCTTCTATGATGTTACTCATATGTTTCATGCTAATTCCGCAGCTTTTTAACATGAAAATAGTAAGCTAGATCCCACATACCCCAGTGTAAGAACATCTCATAAATATACAATTAGGTGAAAACAATTCATCTTATTAAAACATCTTAGGATAATAAACCTCAGTTTATAAATCGTTTTCTTGAAGATTAAATTAGGTTTAAGATAAATTTTTACTAATATTCTTCCGATACCTAATGTTTTACAAATTTCAAAAAAGCTTATGGTATGCTTTTAAGTTTTACACATTAATATAATGATAAAGAATGTAAAGCGCAATTTATCTGAAAAAATCTCTCCATATTTCAGTTCAATTTACTTTATCTTACATTAAAAGATGTCAATAAAATATAACTTAGACATTACAAATGCACTGTATATTTATATATATTTACATTAGAGAGACTCTTCTTTAAGGAGATAATTGTAATAACGAATAAAACAAAGATATAAATGTAATATAAGAAAATATTAGGAGATTTTAATATGATTTATTTTCTAATTTATTGATATTAAAAAATGTTAATAAAATATGGCATCATACATGTATCATTAGGGTTATTGGTTTAGACTTGTCATATTTAGTTTTCAAATTTAACTATTTACTATCATTTTAGTATATAAACATGGTCACATGTCACTATTTTAGTGAGACTTAATTAAAATTTTGAAAATACATTTAAGAACTAAAATGAGAGTAATTGATTAACTCTGGTTATTAAAATGAAAATAAGTTGTTAAATTTGAGAATTAAAATGATAGTAAGTAGTTAAACTCAGATACTAAAATAAAATAAATTTGTCATGTGGGAGATCTTTTAAAGGTAAGACTAAAACCATAAACATATTATAGAAATTTGATTGAATGAAAATTTGTAGTTTCTCGAAAATTTGAAATAGAGAAATATGTTTTTCATGTTTAGTTTATATTTTTTTTATAAATAAAGTAACATTCTTAATAAATAATATTTACTGGAGATTACTTTTAGTCCAATTTCTAAAAAAGAATATAAGAGGTGGGGATCTAACTTTCTTTAGTTAAAATAAAAATTTATTGAAAAAATATTATGTTACTCTTATCATATTTAATAAAGCAATGAATTAAAGATTTTAGTAAAGTAACAACTTACTCTTAGATTGTTAGAAAATTTGTGTGTATATATATATATATATATATATATATATATATATATATATATATATATATATATATATATATATATATATTTATTTTTTTAAAAAAAATTATTTAGTTCCTACAAATCACATGAGAAAATCAAATTACGAATCATGATATGTAAAAAATCAAATGTTTACATTATTAAATATTGGAAATAAGCATACTTGTAAAGTTTTCACTAGTCACCAATGTCCAAGTGAACATCACAATTTTTTTAATTCATTTACACCTTCAAAATGAAATTATGCACCAAGCTTGCTCATTACCATAACCACTTATTTCTCAAAAGCACTTACGTACACTACAGAGAACAATTCAAGTTCTAAAGATAGCAATAATCCATAAGAGTCTAACACTATGTTGAAAACAATAAACATGTGGCCTATTAGCTCAGTTGGTTAGAGCGTCGTGCTAATAACGCGAAGGTCGCAGGTTCGAAACCTGCATGGGCCACTTTTTTCCTCATCTAAGATTTAGCATTTTAAAATATTTCATAATAATATAAAAAAACAAACAATTTCCGCAATCTAATTTACACTAATTTTAAAATTTAATTTGTAATTATTTTTTGTAACTTAATACTCTCTGTTTCTATGTAAATGTTGTTTAATGTTTCATTACAAAAATTAATAAAAAAATTAACTTGTATAATTTTTAAAGTGTTTTCAATAATATTTTTATCATTTGATATTCTTTTATTTGTAGATAGAAGCAATACTTCACTAAGTTTTATAAAAAAACTAATTTAATTATTTTTCATATTTTTAAAAATAAAAGAATAATCGGTTGATAAAAAATAATTTATACAATCTTCAACTTTATAAATGGTTAGAAAGGAATAAATGGAGTATAATAATTACATTACTTAATAGATCAAAACCTAATTGGTGTGAATCTGATCCAGAGCTTGCATTGGATTGATTTTTCTAATATGGGGATGGTTACTTCAAAGCCCAGCATGGAGATTCTGTTTTATTTAATTTCCTATGTATTATATTACCTTTATTTTATAACTTTTTTTTTAAATCAATATTCCCCAAAACATTTATCTAATGAAGGAGTTTTTTTTAAAATAATTAATATTCTTAGTTGTTTTCATTAAAAAAATAAAAAAGTCTTAAATTTCTACTTTAATATATACTTTTTTAGATTTTTGTATTTCAATATATATTTATGTGTTATTACATTATTAAATTTTTTTTCTTTTCACATTAATTAAATTACACATTAATATAGAGAAAAATTAGCTATAATAATAGATAGAAAAATATAGTAACACATAAATATATCAAAATAAACCAACTAAAAAATATATAATAATTAACTTCAAATTATATTAAAAAATAATAATTATCGTATATGAAAAAACCTTAAACATTTACTATAAAAAAAATATAGAAACGATGCACTATGAATTATGTCTATTAATGTATCTATCTTTAATATCCCACATGATTATCTGTATTTTCCTAAATGGTAACTTAAATAGGGGACCTTTAAATTTAATTTTTTAATACTCTAAATTATCTTTATTAAGAAAATTGTTAAAATTTGGAATATATAAATTATTATCATAGATTTTATTATTATTTATGATGTCAGTATTTTCTTTTACAAATAAAAATATTTTTATCATCATTCTAATACATATTTTTAAAGAAAAAAATAATTAATATGGTAATATTACATGAGTTCTTTATTATTTTATATTCTTATTATTTAATTTATTATAATTAATATAATGATTGTACTTGTGTAAGCTGGAGGGTTTAGATAGTACATGAACGTACAATTGATGACGTGTCGGTGATCTCCTGATTGCTTCTAGTCTCCTTCCTCAAATGTTGATGCTTGGTCGGTCGAGAGTTACTTACAAAAGGTATTCCGACGTTCAAGTAAGTACTCTAGTTTAAGAATATGTTATGGTAAAATGAGAAAAGCGTACCTTATTCCTCCATAGAGGGTTATATTTATAGCCTTTGTTTATGAGTCTTGGCAATAATGGGCTGGACATTAGTTATTAACTGACATGCATCGTGGTCCCTTATTACTAAGGATTTGTATCTTTCAGTTAATCCGTTTTAACTGGTTTGTCGGAGATATTCTCGTATATTTCGGGATACACCTTGACTTATTCAACACTGCTATAACTTACCGTTATTTATTGCATTCCTTGAAATGTTCTTTGACTCGGGCGGTCAGTCACCGAGATCGAGATTGGTCCGTCCGATACTAACTGGTACAATGATGATCTCTATGTTTTAATTTATTTATATTTTTGTTATTTTATTTGTTTGCAGTTGTTTTTATTGGGAAAAAACATTGCTCTTTTAAGGTGGAAAGATTGAGGTCTTTGGGAAGCTCAACTCAATTTTTTGATAAGTGGACATCGAATTGTTGGTGAAGACTAAAGAAAGATTCGCTTGTAAAAGATTATTTGACACTCAAGTCAATAAGAGTTATTGAAAATATTAAGTATATATGAGTATTAAGTGATTACTCTTGATGTGATGATGTATTTATAGGTTTTAGGATCCCTATAATAAAGGCTCTACATAACCAAAAGATATAGTTGATTATTCACTACTTGCAATTCGATACTCATTCAATAATAATTATATTATTTCTCAAATATATTCAAGTTGTTCCGATACTAGATAAATATATTATTAACTATACTTACGTATGACTATATCTCCAAGTATCTCGAAGACTAGGGGCTACATTTATAGGTATTTATTGATTACGTGTAGGTGAATCGATTTATCAATAACAAATTTTGTTGTATTGATCAAATATCGATTCTTCTCAGACTAACTTGAACGTTGGAGTATTTTTGCAGGTTTTCCTCACAATTATTTAGCGAAAGCAGAAGGATTGATTGGAAGACCACGAGACTTGAAGGCCTAGAAGACCAAAAGCAGAAGATAAAGAAGTTACTCTAGGAGGAATCCGATCTTGTAAGCACAATATTAAATGATATTTTGACTTGATTAGTATAACTAGTTTAATTGATTAATTGTTCAAATTTGGATTCGAGTATTTAGAAAAATGTAATAAGATGAATTGTTTGGTTATTGAGTATGTGAATTGACCTTTTGATCTTCTTCATTTTCGATTTTTCAAGTTTGCAACATTTTTTGAATTTCAGTTTTACATTCCTCTAAACCTCTAATTTTAATTTTAATTTGTACAAAATAAATAAATATTAAATACAATCAATATGTATCTCGGTAAATCAGCCTAGATTGTGCTCTATATTTCAAATTTTAGAACCATTAATTAGTTAATAATACATAAATATTTTCATACTTAAGTATGTTTCTAATTTATATATATATATATATATATCATCTTGTAAAACAAGGTAGGATTTTAATAAGTCTAATCATAATATGTCACACATCTATGTTATGAATTTTTTATTGGTCAATACAACATTTATTGTCCCAATTGATGGAATACTTACTAGAACGTTAAAAAAATTTTTACAAGTACACTTCCAATTGAGAATCGAAACTCAAGTATTAGGAAAGAACATTAGAGAAAGGAGAAACCAATTAAAGGACAGAAAATCAATTTTTCAAATTGTGCAACTGTACTGTCTTAGTCCTTCATATAAATATATATATATATATATATATATATATATATATATATATCATAAATCAATTTTATGATGTTTATATATAAGAAAAATACTTATTAGATTAAATTTTGTACGGAGGTTTAAGAAAAATAATTATTGATTAAATTTTCATAAATTTATTTTTTAATTATTATTTCTAAGAAGTATTAAATATTTTAAAATTATTTTAAAATACATTTATTTAAGCATATAATAGTTCACTGATCGAGTTTAATTATTTTGATAAAAATAAATCTGTAAATTTATTCTAAGTTCAAACTAAATAATTGAGTTATTTTTTAAAATTAACAATGTTAACATTTTTAATTTAGATAAATGATATATACTAAATAAATATTAAAAATGATATAAAGTAGTATTTTTAATAATAAATTTAAAATAATATTTTTATATTGATGTTAATGGTCACTTAATTATTTTTTAATATCCAAATGCAAAACTTATATATTTTTAATAATTTCAACTATTTATTTTTAAATAATTACTTAAATGCTAAAAATTAACTTTAATTTTTTTTAAGTGTCTAAAAACAATTGTTTCTGTTTGAGATTTCAATTTGCATCAAATTAGAAATTTAAAAAAAATAATAATAATAAAGAACAAGTTACGAATACCTTAAATTTTTTTTTTTCAATTGCGAGGTTACAGTAAATAAAACCTTAATTAATTATTAGAAATAAGAATACATAAAACTTAATTGAATTGTCATAAGTAAACCTTACATAATCTGAATATTTACATTACAGTTGGTTAGAGCGTCGTGCTAATAATGCTAAAGTCGCAGGTTCGAGACGTGCATGGGCCATTTTTTTTAATTTGCAATATTTTCCAGTTAACTTAACTTTGTATATTTTATATTTATTTTTGTAAGTGAGATCTGTATTTCATCTCACATCATTTAAAGTTTTTTTTTTAATTTTTAATTTTTTTAATTTGCCATGTTTTCTTACATAACTAGTTAACTTTGAAAATATTTATAACTTTATACATTTTATATTTATTTATGTGAGATATCTCTAGACGACATCATTTATTTTAAAATCCGTAATTGCATAAAAATTTATATTTACCATATTGAAACAATCTCATTTATGTTGTGTTTGTATCCTATCCTTTATTGTTTATACAAATAGATTTAATGATGAAAAGTGTTTGCATCTAGTGATTTGAGTGAAAGTGTAGACTTGGAAGATGGGGAAAGTCTCTTTTGTTCATCCTCCCTTACCTAAGATGAAAGAAGGAGAAAGACACATGACAAACGGTACTTTTCACCTCTTTCAGAAAGTCTTTTCTATGCTTCCATACGGTTTTCTGATTCTGTCGATTTTAACTTAAGTGGACCAGAAAGACAAGTCTTTTGTTTAGCAACAATTCTCTCATTAGCGGATGCAACTATTGAGCTTTCTACCCGCTCTTTATTGATTTGCAAAACATTGAAAGAAGAAGTTGTGAATGATATGTCTACCACTGAGCATGAAAATCTAAAGAAAGAACTTGTTGGATCTGGGAAGAGTCTTTAATATGCTTTTGACACCAATGTTGCCTTCGTTGCACAAGTTAAAAAGATTTCATATGCTCATTGTCGTTGTGACGCCGAGAAAGAATCTTTAAAAGATGTTGCTGCTTTGGTTGCTGAAGGACTTTCTTTGCAAATCGAGAATGAAAAATTAAAGATGGGTTTGAACGATTTATCTTCTTTTAAGCATGTTAATGCCGAGAAGATAATTTAGTTGGAAAAAAGATTTAGAGGAAGTACAAAGTTTTGTAATAGAACAACATAAATATGGTTTTTTGAAAGCTTTTCAACAAGCTGAACACTCTTACAAAATTCCTCTAAATGAAGGTAATTTTGACGTTCGAAAGGATTTTCCAATGAAAATCTCATTCCCATTGACGAAATTCCTTATGAAGAAGTTGAAGAAGAGGCCCCCAACACCGAAGACGTTATCGTGGATGTTTAAATGACTTAGTTTATTTTCCTTTTTTTTCTTTTTGGTGTACTTTTTGGTCATTAGTTACCGGTTTTGTGTATTTTGGTTTAACCTTTGTTTGTCTACCATTTTGAACCTATCAGTTTTAATATTAAATAGTTTTGTTATTATTATCTTGCTCTTATTATAAATTTTATTATTGTTTTTATACTTGGTATAAAATGAATCATGCATAACCAAAAATAATAAAAGTTTCCTTGAACCAAAGTTTGTGATTCTTTTGAAAGCATTTTATGCCTAAAGCTTTTACTTTATAGATAAGATTTTATTACAAATTGAATGCACTTTTGGTTAAATGTTCTTATATCAAGATTATTTAATGAGAACCTCTCGGGAGTGTTTTACTTAGGTAAAAACTTCCTTAGTTAAGAGTTTTTATGCCAAGATCATTTAAATGAAGAGAACTTCTCGGGAGGGTTTTATGTAAAAACTTCTTTAGCCGAGAGTTTTTATGCCAAGATCATTTAAATGAAGAGAACCTCTCGGGAGGGTTTTAGGTAAAAACTTCCTTAGCCAAGAGTTTTTATGCCAAGATCTTTTAAATGAAGAGAACCTCCCGGGAAGGTTTTAGGTAAAAACTTTCTTAGCCAAGAGTTTTCATGCCAAGATCATTGAAGGGAACCTCTCGAGAAGGTGATACGTGTCTAATTTCCGTAGTATTTCATATTAAAATATAAACACTTATGAGTATTAATTACTAATTTACATATAAAATAATCTCTAATTTATGAATTTATACCTTTTTACATTTTTTATGATCTTTAATTGAATAAGATCATTTTATTCCCAAATTTAGTGTTAATTGTAGGTTTCTAGGGAAGAACAAAGAATTGGACTAAAGAAGAATGATATATGCTAAAAGAATAAAGCGGGAAGGCCCAAAACGCACAAAAGAGAGAAAAAGAGTCAAACTCAATAGTGAGAATGCATCAAATTAATTGGGCTATTTTTATGTTTTTATCATTAAGCCCATAAGCACGACGTAGGAAGTCACCTAACCATAGCAAATTAGGTTAAATAGGAAGCTAGAGGCACAACCCTAGGAAGCGAGATTGAGAGAAAAACACCATTGAGTGATTTGTAACCAATTGGGAGAATGGAAGGTGATAGAAGTATGCATAGCTAATTATACCTTTTAGGATTGGGAGTAATCTGCTCGAACTCTTATGTATTGAGGTGATATCTTATATATTAATATTTAATTCTTGATTGATTATTGGTATTATTGTTTTACTTATAAATTTCCATGACAAATTGAGAATCTTAAATCTGAATAGAAAGTATTTTTAGGGTTTTGACCTAAACAATAATACTTAACATATTTGAGTATGTTAATTGCCATTAACGTTTGAACTTGATTCTAAGTTGTTCTTATAATTATGTGAGGGATCGATAGTTAGAGAACATTTTTAAGGATTTTATATGCGAGGAATCGATATAAATAACTTTTATACGGACATCAATTTTAATAAGTTTTTGACCCTGTTGTCAGGGAACAGTTTTATTTTTGAGTATAAATTCCTAAATATTTTGAATATACTAAGTGTTTCTTTTAGATGTGAATAATTTTTTTTTTTAGTTTTTTTTTTAGATTTGAATATTTTTGTAAAGATTATGTTTTTCTTTTTAGATGTGAATATTTTTTTTTTTAGTTTTTGTGTTTTAGTATATTTTTTGTAAAAATTTATTTTTTTCTAGTTTTGAATATGTAAAAAGTTTTTTTTTGATGTGAATATGTTTTCTTTTATAAAACTGTTTTTTTTATGTTAGTATTTTTCTTTTAAGTTTTTGTTTTTTTTATTTATTTACTTTACTGATTTTGTTTTGTTTTGATTTTATTTTATTTTATTTTGATTTGGATATTTTTTTTGTTTTTAAGTAGTTGTTTTTTGTTTACTGTAATTATTTTGTTTTGTTTTTGTTTTTATTTTATTTTCATTTTAGATTTTGTTTTATTATATATTTTTTTTTAGTTTTACGTTTAGCTTACGTAATTTATTTAGAGTTTAGGTAGTTTTTATTTATTTATTTTAATTAGTTATTTATCATTATTAGTTTCTGTTTTATTTTTGTTTCAGTTTTATTTTATTTTATTTTTCTTTGCAGTTATTTATATATTTATTTTATGTTATTTAATTTAATTTATGTTTAGTTTTATTATTTTCTTTTATTTTATTCTTAGTTTTTATTTTAGGCGCAAGTTTTTTCGTTTCTATCTGTATATTCTGTTTTAGTTTTTAAGTTAGTTATTTTGAGTCTGTTTTATTTATTTATTTTTTTTTATTTTTGTTAGTTTTTATATATTATTCTTGTTTTATTTATTTTATTTTTCTCTTTGTTAAAAGAAAATTACTTTTATTTTATTTTCTTTTTAGTTTTTATTTAAGTAAGTTTTTGTTTCTTTTATTTTATATTTTTTTATTGTTTTGTTTTTCGTTTACTTATTTATTTTTCTTTCTTTTGTTATTTTAAATTTTCTGTTTTTCTTTATTTTATTTTTAAAAAAAACTATTTGCTTGTTATACTAATCTTTGCTTGAGTTGTCTTATGATATTAATAAAACATGTTTCTATAGATTAAGAAATTGAGAAGACAACTCGGAAGAATAGAAGTTAAAAATAAAGAAAAAAGAAGCAAGGAAAAGTTTGAAAAGATCGAGAGGTAATGATGATTGTACCTATTACTAGTTGAGAGAGAACATATATGGTTTTAATAATGAAGTGGCTAGGAAATTGTGTATAGCCAATCACTCCCATCAAATAAGTCCAGCTGGGAAACTATGGAGAATTTCAAGGGAAACCCAATCCATATATATACCGAGAAATAGGTGTCAAGCTATATGACGTTAAACGTGGGCTTGCTGGGAGGTAACCCAGTATAAAATTTAGTTTTATGATTTGTTATTTTTTGTTTTGATCTTTACTTTTAAGAGAAAAAAAAATTCTCAAAAGCAACCCAATCCTTATATGCCTCAGTTTGTAGCTTTTGTATTTTGACTTAGGGACATGTTCTATTATTTTGGGGTGCAGATTCAGACAATGAAGTAGGGCCATCTACAGCTATAGATGAAGATTTTAACATAAAGTGGATCACTTCTTAGGAAAGGAGGATTGAGCAAAAATATGGTTTTGCCTTTCTAATTTTCTTTTACTTTTAGTTATTTGAATTTTTTTTTTATTTTTTGTTTTATTTTTTTTTTATTTTGCAGTTGTTTTGTTTTCTATTTATTTGTTTGTTTTATTTACTTTTTGTTTTAATTTTTTATTAGTTGCTTATTTTGTTATTTTTATGTTTTGAATTATTTTTTAATAAATTTCAGTTTTAATTTTTTTTTGTTTTCTAGTTTTTTTCTCAAATAAAAAAGAACTAGAATATTAATTTTGAATTGTGGAAAAAAAAATTTGTGTTTAAATATTAAATAGTGAGATGAACTAGACACGGTTAGAAAAGAAAATATGGTTGAATCCCTATTCAAATATAATTGAAATTGTGATACATGAAATTTTAACAGGATGATTGATTAAGACAGAGAATGACAAAAGAAAAAGGAATGAGACCAATTAAACCAAGTGATTGTGTGAATTTTAAACAGTTTTTGAGAGTTTTATTGATGAATTGACAATTGTGGTTGCTTAATTTTTTGTTTTTGTTACATCATAAAAGAGCATGAAGATGATTGAGGCATTTGTTTTAATTAAGAACCCATGGCCAAATAGCCAACCTTAATTTTATTAGAATTCATTTTTTTTTATATATCCCTTTAGAGCCAAGAATTGTTGTTATTATTGCACCTTAAACCTTTAAATGATATATATTCCTAACCTTTGGCATGTTTAAGGAAGAAGAACATATATGCAATAAATATAGAAAAGGGGATGGTTGGTTCTAATTGTGAAAGTTCAAAAAGTTGAAAATAGGAAGAATCTATTTCTATTGATGAAAAAAAAAGAAAAATTCATGTTGAAAATCATGAATAAGTAAAAAAAAAAAAATATGAGGAAAATTGTGAACTCAAAAGAAATGGTGATTAGATAACACATATGTGCTATATTTGAATGGTAGGTATGTTCCTCTTCTTTAAGATGTGCATTTTGTTATCTGAAAAACCAATATTTTTTTTGGAAACCCAACCTCATTACAACCCTGAAAAAGACCTCAAGATTCATGTTTTGAAGATGAAATGAAAACCAATTGTGATTTGTTCTGATTCGGTGAAAATAGAGAGAAACACTTACCTGTGAGCATATGAGAAGATATTCCTTGATGAATTGTCATATTTTTTGTTATGATTTAATCCTAGAAGTTGATTATGTCTATATTTTTCTATATTTGAATTTGGAAGCATCATAAGTTTCTAATTTAATCTGTTTTTTAGTGAATTAAGCTATTTTGATATTTAATTCAAATATATTCATTTACTTTGCTTTAGAACAAGCAAGATTCTAAGTTGGGGAGAGTGATAAGTGCCTAATTTCTGTAATATTTCATATTAAAATATAAGCACTTATGAGTATTAATAATTAATTTACATATAAAATAATCCCTAATTTATGAATTTATACATTTATACATTTTTTTATGATCTTTAATTGAATAAGATCATTTTATTCCCAATTTGGTGTTAATTGCAGGTTTCTAGGGAAGAATGGAGATTTGAACTAAAGAAGAATGATATATGCTAAAAGAAGAAAGTGGGAAGACCCAAAATGCACAAAAGAGAGAAAAAGAGTTCAACTCAGCAGCGAAAATGCGTCAGATTAATTGGGCTATTTTTATGTTTTTATCAGTGAGCCCATAAGCGCGACGTAGGAAGTCACCTAACCCTAGCAAATTAGGTTAAATAGGGGGATAGAGGCACAACCCTAGGGTGCGAGATTGAGAGGAAAACACCATTGAGTGATTTGTAACCAATCGGGAGAATGGAAGGTGCTAGAAGTATGCGTGGCTAATTATACCCTTTGGGATTGTGAGTAATCTGCTCGAACTCTTATGTATTGAGGTGATATCTTATATAGTAATATTCAGTTCTGATTGATTATTGGTATTGTTTTTTTATTTCTAAATTTTCGTGACAAATTGAGAATTTTAAATTTGACTGGAAAGTATTTTTAGGGTTCTGACCTAAACAATAATACTTAACATATTTGAGTGCTAGGAATAGACTTGAAATGTTAATTGCTATTAACGTTTAAGCTTGATTCTAAGCTGTTCTTATAATTATGCGAGGGATCGATAGTTAGAAAACATTCTTTCACTTTACGAAGAGGACTTTATTTCAGGAAAGATCTACCTGGTGTCAATACTTCTTTGGCCAAGAACATTAACTTTAATGAGATAGATTTCTCTTTGGAGGGATTCACTTGGGGTGAAAACGTTCTTGACCGAGAGATTTAAATTAAATGAGATAGATATCTCTTAGGAGGGATTCACTTGGAGCAAAAGCATCCTTGGCTGAGTGTTTTAGGTTAAATGAGATAGATTTCTCTCAAGAGGGATTCACTTGGGGTCAAAACGTCCTTCGCCGAGAGCTTTAAGTTAAATGAGATAGATTTCTCTCAGGAGGGATTCACTTGGCATGAAAACATCCTTGGGCGAGAGCTTTTTAAGTTTTCTTTCTTGAATAAAAGAATGAAAACACAATTTTTTGAAAATAGCTACTTCATTTAACGAAACCATCTTGGGAGGGATTCTCTTTTTGTGATGAGAAAAGTTCCTTGATAGTCTTCATTTCATGCATACTGAAGTAAAACTTCAAATAACTTGCATTCGATGTTCTTGGGATTGCTTTTCCATCAAGTGTTTCCAATCTGTAAGCATCATTTTGCAAATTTTCAATTATTCTAAATGGTCTTTCCCAATTTGGTGCCAACTTTCCTTGAGTTGAATCTTTTCTTGCTTTTGTTCTCATTCACCATACTAAATCCCCTTGATTGAAAGTTTTCGGCTGGACCTTTGCATTAAATCTTTTAGCAGCCATTCGTTTTACTGCTTCTTCTATAATCTTTGCCTTCTCTTAGAGTTCTTCTATCAAGTATAGATTTGTTCAAAGACATTCATTATTTATTCACAAGTCTTCAATTTTTCTTCATAATGCTGGCTCTCTTACCTCCACTAGTATCATTGCACCAGTTCCATAAGTAAGGTTGAATGGAGTTTCTCTAGTTAATGTTTGTGGAGTGCACCTATAAGCCATAATATCTCAGGTAATTTCTCAGCGCACAATCCTTTTGCATTTTCGAGTCTTCTTCTTAGTTGACCAAGAATGATTTTGTTGGCGGATTCTGCTTGTCCATTCGTTTGTGGATGTTCAATCGAGCTTGTTATTGGTTTGATCCCTAAATTTGCATAGATTTCCATAAGTTTTTTATCAGTAAATTGTTGCCCATTGTCAGTTATCATGGTATGTGGAATATCAAATCTACAAACAATATTTTTCCAGAAGAATGATTGAACTTGTTGAGCCGTTATTTTTGTAAGAACTTCTACTTCTATCCATTTTGTGAAGTAATTGATTGTTGTCATTTTGCTGTCAAATTAAGATGATTTCAGTGTAGACTTGTCTAACGCTAGAGAGATGATAGTATAGAAGTGGTTAGATGACCTCAAGTCATCTCCCAAAGAATCCAATAGAGAAATTAGTAAATCAGTGTTTAGAATCTATCTACAAGCAATAAAAGTTAGCAATAACAATAAAGATAAAAAGGGGTTGAGATAGTTGTGCAGAAAATATTAAAGATTAAAATAACAAATAAAAAACGGTTGATCCTTAAGTTCTTCCACCATTGAATTATTCACAGGTTTTCTAAAGATTAATCCTTTCTCAATCCTTTAACAGAGCTAAATCAGATTGAACATGCACCAATCTTTTTCAAATGAAACTCACCAGTAAAGCATGCGTCTACTGGTTTAATCAGTACCCATTTTGTTCCATGCATATACTCCATGGGAATGCTTATCTCCTCTTTCTTGAATCATGCACCCAAAAACCAGTTTCTCAGGAGATTAGAATATTAAAACAACTGCTATAGAGAATTAAAAAATTAAACTTTTATTGATCAAAACCTCATAACTCAATGGGAAATTACGAAGGAAACAATCAAAAAGGTTTAGTCTTCCATGCGGAGGCAAAACAAAAGAATTATAAAGAAGAAAATAAACTAAGAAAACCCTATGAAGCTCCCCTACAATGCGATCCCAAAAAGCTCCTTCTTCCTTCCTTTGAAGTCTCTTTTATAATTTTCTTTTCCTTGCACAAAACCAGATTAAAAATCTGCCTTATGGTATTGTTTTACAATTATCAGATGTTTCCTTTCCTGTTTCAAATTATTAAACATATACCTTCATTCCCAAATAGTCTTAGATTTTATTCTTAGTTCTCTTCCAGATATATTGTTTCCAATTTTCTTCAGATTTATGCATTGATTGTAATTGATTCCAACATTGTTGTGAGAGATATTGTAGAAGAATATTTCCTTAAATAATATCTTCAAAGTATATATGCTTTATTTTTGAAGGATTTTTGTAGAAGAATTTTAATTACAGGATTTTTAGAGAGTATCTGTGCAAAATTTTGCATTCAATTCCTTTTCTGAGATATTTGTAGATCTAATTCTCTAATTCTTCATTTTAGATTTTGTTTCATGTTTTCGTCTTAAAGACTTGGGTTAAAAATACAAAATTAATAGAAATAATAATTAAAGCCCAAATAAACCCAATTAGAAGAATATTAACTAAAAAATTTAATTAATTTATTATTACATCCCAATAATTTATGATTAAAGTTAATAAGTGTGAATAAAACTATATTCATCAATAATCTATTGTCACCACTAAAAACTTTGTTTGACCTTGTCCTAGAGGACATGTACCTAAAATATCCATTCCCCATTTTGCAAATGACCACAACGAAACAATTCCTTGTAGCTCTTGAGATGGGATATGGTTAAGATTTCCAAATTCCTGACATTTTTTACAAGATCTAAAAATGTATTAGAATCTTCTCTTACCGTCGACCAATAATACCCAGCACGTAGAACCTTTGTTGCCATTGTTCGAGCACCATAATGTAATCCACAAAGTCCTTCATGCAGCTCTCAGAGAATGTACTCAACTTGTTCTTGTGAAAGGCATTTTAACAAAGGAGTTGAATGTCCTCTTTTGTATAGATCATCTCCTATCATAACAAACTTGGCTGCTTTTCTTGCCTTTTGACGTCGTTCTCGACACCTTGTTCTTGATTTCTAATAACTTTCTTATACATTTTAATTCAATCATCTTTAGCTGTTGTTGCTAAACATTTTTCTACTTTAACTGTCAAACTACTCATGGTTTGTTATATGGTATAATGTTGAGTCTGTCTTCTATAACTAGCTAACTTGAACAAAGAATATACTCTTGAATTCTACTCTCTTAGAATATGCTCTATGTCGGCCTTGCAGAACTTTTGCATGATATATAAAACTTTATGATAATATTGTAACAACAAAGGATCTTTTACTTGATACTCACCTTTTATATGTCCCATAGTTAACTGTGAATCACTTCTACAAACGACCTTCATGGCTCCCATGTCTCTGGCAAGGATCAAACCTACAATTAAAGCTTCATTTGGTTATTTGAAGTCTTGAAGTCGAATCTTAAAGATACTTCAATATGAAAATGTCTCGGTCCTTCCAATACTATTCCTGTTCACTTTCTTTCTTGTTCAATGATCCATCTACAGATAAAATCCAAGTTTCTTCTTCAAATGGTGTTGTCGGCAACTCGATGATGAAATCTGCAAGAGATTGTATTTTGATTGTTCCTCTCTATTCATATTTTATTCCAAACTCTGAAAGTTTGAATGACCATGCTACCATTCTTCTTGCAAGTTCTGGTTTTCTTAAAAATTTTGCTACTGGCAGTTGGTTCTCACTATTATCTGATGATTCTGAAAATATGGTCGGAGACGTCTTGTTGCATACACCAAGGTAAGGGCTATTTTTTCTACAAGTTGATACCTAGTTTTGACATTTTTTAAGCCTCAACTCACAAAGTATATCGACTTTTGTTCCGGGAAATCTTGGACTAAGGCTGCTCCTATGGCTTCAGGTGAAGTTGCTAAATACACAATGATAGGTTGGGACGACACTAGTTTCACTAGGATTGGGGGTTCAGCTAACAATTTTGTGATCATTGAAAATGTTTGCTCACATTACTTATTCCACTTGAAAGCTTATGCTTTTCTCAATAATTTGATTATAGCTTTGGTCTTTGGCCAACATGGTAAGAATCTTGCTAAGGCAGTTAACCTTCCAACTAATCTCTACACTTCTTTTAGATTAGTCGAACTTCTCATTTTCAAGATTGCTTCACACTTATCAGAATTTGCTTAAATTCCTTTGTTAGTCAGCATAAATCCTAAGAACTTTCCTCCTCTCACACCAAAAACATATTTCTCAGGATTTAACCTTATATCACACTTTCTTACTCTTGCAAACACCTCTTTAAGGTATTTAACATGACTTTCAACTTCACATGACTTACAATCATGTCATCTACATACACCTCCATATTCCTCCCAATCTGTTCTTTAAACACCCTATCCATCAACCTTTGATATGTTGCCCCCACATTTTTCAATCTGAAAAGCATGACTTTATAGCAGTAATTAGCCACCTTAGTAGTAAAAGTCATCTTCGGTACATTAGGCTCATACATTTGTATTTGAGTATACTCAGAATAAGCATCAAGAAAGCTCATCATTGCTTGATCAGAAGCTCCATCTACCAATCGATCTATACTAGGTAATGGATATGACTATTTCGGACATTCTTTGTTTAAATCTGCATAATCAGTGCACATTCTCCACTTTCCACTCGGCTTCTTTTCCCAACACTACATTTGCCAACAACGTTATATATTGAATTTCATGGATAAATTTGGCTTGCAACAATTTCTAAATTTCTTCAAAAGCCGCCCTTCTTTTCTCTTCCCCCATCCTCCTTCTCTTCTGCGATATCGGCCTGGCTCGACGTAAAGACAATTTGTGAGAAATGACACTGGGATTAATCCCAGGTATATCTGTAACATTCCATGCAAACAAATCTTTATCTTCAAAGTTTTGACCAACTCTGTCATCACTTCTTCAGGAATACTCCCTCCAACATAAGTGCACTTTTTTTTCACTTTTTCCTAATTGAATAAGCGTTGTTTCTTCTTTTGGCTCCATTATTTCTTCATCATGCATTCTCGGATCTAAGTCAACCACTATAATCAAATTTCTTTCATGCTCTCTTCTTCTCGGTATTCTCAGTTCTTGAACTATTTTGAGGCTTGCCATCTAGCATTCTCTTGCTGCTCTTTGATTAACATAAATGGTTGCAATTTTTCCCTTTTCCGTTGGAAACTTCATAGCGAAGTGCGGTGTTGACACTATGGCTCCTAGCTTGTTCAACGAGGACCTCTCCAACAAAGCATTGTACGAAGTGCATGCATCCACAACTAAGTATCTGATTTTAATTGTTTTCGTCACATTTCCCATTCCAAGCGTGGTTTTTCAAATCTATATACTCCCTTGTATCTACTTTCTCACCTGAGAACCCAATTATTTGCTCCTCGGTGTGGTACAATATCTTCTCCCCTCAAATTTAGTTTTTGAAATGTCTCCCTAAACAAAATATCAACAAAACTTCCTTGATCTACTAGATTTTTCATAACCGCATACTCTGCTATCTCCACTGTAATCACCATGGGGCTATATTGCTCTGGATCAATTGCTTGAAAGTCTTTATAAGTGAACATAATTGGTGGCATACTTCTCTTTTTAAAAATAGAATTCACTATCCGAACATTTCTCGAATACTTTTTTCTAGTAGATGAAGATACCCCTCCTCCAGCAAAGCCTCCTGAAATTGTGTTAAGAAATCCTCTAATAGGCCTTCCTAAACTTTGTTCTCAACTTTTTCTTTGAAGGCTTTGACGGTTCCTCTCTTCTCTTCGCTCTACTCTTTCCTCCCTTATCTCATCCCTCCTATCATACCTTAAAGAACCATACCTTCTTTCCTTTTGCTCAGGACTTCTTCCCCTTCTCGGCACTCCCCTTTCTCTTATAAAACGCCTTAACTACCCAGCTTGAATTAATTCCTTTATTCAGTCTTTCAGTTCTACACATTCTTCAATATGGTGACCATGGTTTCTGTGATATTGACAGTGTTTGCTTTGATCAATTGTTCTGGTGTTTGTGCCTTTCTCGGTGTTGGTATTATTTTAATGGTCATTGCCTCTTATAATATTCAAGATCAATTAATACACAAAGGTGTGTAATGTGGAAATTTTGGTCCATGAGGTCCTTCTCTTATTCTTATATATTGTTGTCCTCCCTCTTTTTCACTTTGTTTCTTTTCAACTCCACCATCTGCTCTTAATTGATTTCGAAAATCCCTCAACTCTTCCATCTACATAAACTTTGATGCACGTTGTCTTAACTCGTCAAGATTCGCATTCAATTTTTTACAAAGGCTATTGGCGAGAGGTTCCAACCTTAAAGTTGTGATCATGTGATGCATTGTTACTCTTGGACTTAGATTGTGTATACTCAGTGCAACCTTTCCAGAATGTTCCATAAAAAACCTAAGCGATTCTCCTTTTTCCTGCCTTATATTCACCAAAGCGATTGAAGTCAAATGATGTGGTTGACTTGTAGCAAATTGTGCTCCAAACTTTGTAACAAGTGTATCAAAAAAGTCAATGGATGATGGTGGCAAATGAGTAAACCAACTGAATGCTGCTCCCTTCAAAGTGGTTAGAAATACTCAGCATAGAATGGCATCATTCCAGGTATACAAGCTGATGGATGGTGCCTTCATGCCGAATTGAAATCTGGGATGGAGAGTGGCGGAAGCTTCAATGAAGGAGGCGTGCAAGGAGGCTCACATGGAGCTTGCGAATTCCTTGAAGGTGCATGCTAAGTATGGAGAGTGATAGGTGAGGCCTAATCACTTGAGCTAGGTGGAGAATTGAAGACTAAAGTGTCTATCCTAAAGAGGCAAAGATAAGAGTGAGAACTTGGCTAGCAACTTGGCAACAATTTCATTCATTCATTAATCTTCTTAATTCATGAACCAAGCACCTCCTTATATAGGAGAGAGGGCTGGCCATTTTGGAGCCAAAATTTGAAAATTAAAAATAAAATTTCCAATGAGAAGAAGCCATGTGGAGTCATGCTTTCCATGTTTAGCTCACTCCTTCCATGCTAAATCCTCTCCACTCCTAGGTTGCCATGTGGATGTCCATGTGCTCCATGCCAAGGTGATTTTAATCCTCCAAAATATCCTAGACGTTTTAAGGTTACATTGGGCTCAAAGAAGCCCAATTGTTACCCTAACTAGTCACTTTTAACCCTAACTAGTCATATTTAACTATTGAACCAAATACAAGCCCAAAAACCTAAGCTACTTGGCCCAAATATTTGGTCCAATTATTTTGTGCTACTAGGCCGAATACATGGCCCATGAAATCCTAAACAACTTTATACAATTTATTTAAGCTAAAGCTTGGCCTAAAAATAATGTTGACTAGTCAACACAAACTCAATCTTCTTGTGTTCTTCTGACCAAAGCTTTAGTTTATGTTTTGATGACTTGGAGGTCTTCTTGGATATGATTGTACATTCCTTCACCCTAGAGTTCTACTCTTGATTGGGCCTACAAAAGGAAACAAAAGCCCAATTAGACCCATATTTGCAAATAAATCCATAAACAACCTTTAGGTCTTCATCCTCCTTATTATGTGGTTGTGTGTGGTTGGAGGCTCTGCCATCACAAGCTTATTTGCATTGTGTAAACAGTTATATGTTCATAAGGATCTATGCTTCCATCATACTTATCCATAGTCAGAAATTTCCAATTCTCAAGTAATGAAGTCTCTATAATTGCTTTCGAAAAGGGATGTCTTCTCACAGATGTTCTGAAAAATGTACTCGATGTTTATGGCCACCTCCTTTGTGTTACTTCAAAATTCGCCTCATTATATATACTCTAATCAATACGCCTTCTCGGTTCAACAATTTCTAATGAAGCTGTATTTAAAACTGCTTCTTCATTCAACTTTTGCTTCATATACGCGTTTTCAGCTCTCAACATACTCAACTCTTCTTCATTGTTTCTCTTTAGAGTTTCAAATTCTTCTTTCAATCTTATCAACATAGCCATTGACATGGCATTTGGTTTGTCTTCTTGTCCTCCTGATTGGTCTCCCCTTCTACTTGCCATCCTTCACTTCTTTAGTTAACTCACTTCGGACCCCATGGTGAGTGCCAAAATGTTCTTACAGGACCTTTGAAGTAAGTAACTCTTCTTCTTTTCTTCCTCACAACCTTCCGGTTTATCACTGACAACTGGGGCTATCTTTTCGGTTATGTGTGCTAGGACTTGATCTCAGCTACTAGAAATGGACTCACTCTCGACTACTGGATTTGGGCTCACTACCGGCTGGGTGGATCTACCTGCAAGGTGCTTCAATGATAAAGTCAGAATTAATTTGTTTAATTAATCTTAAAAACACTTTACTTACTTATTAAGTAGATCACCTATTTATAATGTTCATTATTAAACTTTATTAACTTAATTGGACCTTTACTTTTTACATCTTATATTTACTAAGTGTATTTTTAATGTATTTAACTTATTTATTATTCACTTATATTATGTTAACGACCTTTTGGCCTTTCGATCTTTCAACCTTAGTATATTTTTCAATTCAAATAATAGAATAAACATTAAATATATAAAATAATATATATATATATTCTAATAAATACATAAAATTAAAATTAATATAAATGTTACATATTAACTCATGAAATAATACAACATAATACAAAAATTACGAATTCATATTTGATTTGGATTTCTTCTAGTATAAATGAGGGATGATGCGTTATTTTATCGTACACATTTGATACATTATTTTATCGTACACATTTTATATATTTATTTTATCCTTACAATTATCAATATTATTTCTCATTTATAATTTTATTTAATCCTTTTAAATGTTTAACATCCTCGAACAAGACAACATACCATAAATAATCACAGTATCAATGTACCATTATTCAATTCTTTATGATTTTATTAGCAGAAAGTGACAGTGAGTGTGCAACTAGACCAAATTTTGTGTTTAGGGAGAAAAATATAGCAAAACCATAAATAATCTAGAGAGAGGAGTTGAAGAGTTAAGAATTTTTCCGATTTCCAAATAATTGGAGCAAAATATATTGTCTCTTTAGTGCTTGTACTTTGGATCAGTATTTAATATATATTTTCTCCTTTGGCAATTTAACATTTATCTTTCTCTATATATATGTTTTACAAAATTATAATATATGGTGGTCTTAAATTATATTAAGGTTTTGACAAAGTGAGAACATATAAATATGAGTATGGTGGGTAGTGTATGAAATGACACTTACTTTTGTTCAGGGTCTTGAGGCTCTTTTATAATACTCGAAGATTTTCTTTAGGAGTTAACAAACAAGGATATTCTGTTAATATATCTCCTTTATTTTAAAAGTCTAGGCTGAGTATTATCTCTAACTGTTTATTTTAGTTGGATTTAGAGAGAATATCCATAACTAACCGATTAAGTTATCCATTAAGTTGTTTTTACATTTGTTGCTCTCTTTTAATGTGTTTGCCAGCTGTTTGGGTCGACTCCCTTTCAATACTATTGGACCTATTTTTATATGGGTCGAGTTATCTATTTTGGACTTTAAATTAAGCAGATCCAATAAGATACGTTTAAGTGCTCAGGTCAGGACTTGAGCCTGTCTGACCAGTACACAACCTCCTAACCTCGACCGAGTAGGATAAGGTGAAAAGGCTTACCTATGCTTTTTTTGAAAAGACATTTGGCTCAGAGGATGGTTGGTTCACGATTTTCGAAGATTTGCCTGATGGGACGGTTTCATCCCACTGATTATGGTGCTTACATGTGTTATGCCATCAACAGCCTGGGAAACACTGTTATTTTAACTTCCCCTTTGAAAAAATAAAAACTTTGCTTCTTCCCCATTATGCTTTTCACGCTTGCGTAGAATTATTAGAGAAAAGAAAACTCTTTCTTGCCTTTATAGTGGCACCTTGCTCCACCACAAACCATTAGAAATTAGGTATGTTTCATCTTACATCTCCTTTTGAGCAGTAGCTTTTACTGTTTTTCGTTGATTTCATTTGGACAATGCTCTTCATTATGCTTCGATTGGTTTGTTCTATATATATATTTTTTCTGAATTGTGCTTCGTACTTTATTGCTGTGTATGTTTTAGTTGCTTTTAAAGATGGATTATGCATATGCTTACCCTTGGACCAAAAGAGAACTGCTAAAAGAAACCTCTATTTATACCATTCGTTTAAAGATTAGAGAGTTGAAGGAGTCGAGGGATTCAAGTAAAAAGGACAAAAACTTAGGGAAGGTAGTAGTAGGCAGAGAAGACGAACTAGCGTGTTGTGATGAGTCCTCAGATCCTGATGGGCCTTTTTGTTTCTTTTATACCACCTTTTTCACCAAAGTCATGTTGCATCTTCCACTCTCAGTCTTTGAAAAAGAGTTATTGACCGAACTTAACGTGCCTCATGCCCAGCTGCATCTGAACAGTTGGACGCTCATCTGAGGTTTTGTTATTTTGTGCTCCCAGCTCGGGATCTTGCCGCCTATGGAGGTATTTGTAACATCCCGCCAAAATACCATACATGCTCATATAATGAAAATAAAAGTAACAAATAGATTGAAGTGAACAAAATTTTATATAAATAAATAAAGTTTCTCCTCACAGGGAGATAAATACATAACCGGTATATTTTTCTAAAATTTAAACAAAATACAACCAACTAAATTGAAAACCGGCGATCTCCCTACATAGACCGGCGATCTCCTATCAGGGGACCCAAAACAGCCGATCTGCTACCAGAACAGAAAAACAGGCGATCACCCGATAGAGGCAGAAACAGGCGATCACCCGATAGAGACGGAACAGGCGATCTCCTTCCGGCGACCACTCTCTAAGGAGCTCTACTCCCTGGAAGATCATCTGCTCCCGTGTAAAAATACACGATCATCACAGTTTAAGAGAAAATAACCACAGAGCAATACAAAAGAAAAGGGGTAAGCTAGATGGTTTAAAAACTTTTAAATCAATAGTAAACATAAAACTTCACACCATTCATGATCCATATCAATTTTCAACCATCAACATACTCATATTCCATAACTCGTCAAGTGTCTATTTCTAATTTCAGTATTCATGGTTCACATGTCAGACTTTCCACTGACTCACAATACATAGACACATGACACTACTTCCGGATTGACTCGTGCGTTGACTCAGGCTCAGAGATCTGCACCTGTCATACCATACCACTGTGAAATCCACACAGGGTCGCTGTGAAATCCACACAGCCATGCGCATATAATCTCAATGTCATCAACTCTCCCGGTATGACAGGGTGAATTCATACAACAGGCCGAGCTCGTTCCCTCTTGAACAACTCACCCATACGTATGAACCTCCTTCGACTCTCACCAACTGAATAACTTCCTCTATGTGGTTCCATTATCTCAGCAGAGTCAGGATATCTCCTTCTAGACAAGCCCCTAGTCAATACACCTATACAGATCTTACACGGTATTTCCTTTCCTGAAAATACTATGCCTCGATCCCACATTCACAGCATTCAAGACGTCATACCATGCAAAAGAATATTTCAAATCACAGCAACAATCATTTCAACGTTTCAAACTTTCGAATATCACATATATATTGTATTTAAATCCCAAACAGCTTCAAACAACGTCAAACACAGGGGAGTTCGAAACCCGTATTTAAAACCGGCGACCACTTCGCCCAACCACATAGAACAGAGCATTTCGAAAAGAAACAGAGAACCGGCGACCACGTCGCCCTCACTTCAGAAACAGCAAAACTATGGCTTGTATTGAAAATGAAGGCTAGCTTCCCTTACCTGGACTTGCGCAAAACACCAGGAGCTCCGAAACCCAACGAAGCTTGAACGACGCCTGGGCTCTGTTTTTGCGTCTGGTTTGAAGGACTTGCAGAGAGCTTCCCAGGTGCTCCAATGGTGGTCGTCGCTTGTCGTACTCTTGTGTGAAGATGCTAGAATCGCAACGCGAAGGAGATATCTGGAGGAGAAGGGAGGTAACTCACTCTTTCTCTCTTGAACAACTGCGACGTTTCTTTCTTTCTCTCTCAGAAATGGGTTTTTGTATCTTAAGCTGACTCCTCCACAAAGACCGCTGCCACCACCCACTCTGCAGGGAAGTTTGCGTGTACGCTTCACTGAACAGTACGACTAAGCGTGCCTCTGCGCAGGCTAACACTCTGAGGTCACTAGCCTAAACCACTCTTTTTGCCTACGTGTCGCGCATGCAGGACGTTTCATGCTGGGAGCCTGGGTCCCACCTTACTCTGTGTGAAACTCGACGTCGCGCGATAACTTTCCACCGTGACTCATCCTGGCGAACGACCGATGTCCCCCTCGCCCTGGAAGACGACCGATGTCTCCCTCTGGGGGACGACCGATGCCTATCCCTGGTGACGCCCTCATGCCTCGCGCCCTGGCGAATGCCCGCATGCCTCTCGCGCCCTGGCGAATGCCCGCATGCCTCTCGCGCCCTGGCAATGCCCGCATGCCTCGCGCCCTGGCGATGCCCGCATGCCTCTCGTGCCCTGGCGATGCCCGCATGCATCTCGCGCCCTGGCAATGCCCGCATGCCTCGCACCCTGGCGATGCCCGCATGCCTCGCGCCCTGGCGATGCCCGCATGCCTCTCGCGCCCGCGCGATGCCCGCATGCCTCGCGCCCGCGCGATGCCTGCATGCCTCGCGCCCTGGCGACCATGTGTAACAGGCGACCGGCGATCTCATAGCCTTCTAAACTTAACTTTCCTTCCTTTTCATTTTAAATAAAGACATACTTAGAATTCATTTAAAATATATCTCTTTTATTCCAATTAAATTTTACAGGTCCTTACAGTATTCTTTTATTTTTTCGAGTTTAAACACTCTGGTCGGCAACTGTGGGCTTCTTTAAATGGTGTTCCTGGAAGAGGTCTACTCACCCTCTTCCAATCATCTTACAAAAGTTTTAAATGCCGATTTATAAAAGTTCGTGCCTCGATCGATGACCCATCTCTGCTAGATGGTTTTCCTTTGTATTGGTCGCCCAACCTTCGCATCCAGAGTGCTTGGCGTCTCGAAGACTTGTCCCTAAGGGAGCAGTGTATTTGTGAATTCTGCCCCAATGCTGAAAGCTTGCTCGGCCAAGCCAGTGCACTAGTGTGCCTGGCCAACATTAAAAGTGGAAGAGCGGAAGAAAGCAGAAGATAGAAAAAATCAGTAGATTATCGAACTTTGAAAGGAGAATGAACACCTCTGAGCCGAGACCGTAGAGATTGATCTTACGCTCGGAGTTGGCATGCAAGACTCATGAAGGGCTTGTTCTGGCCAGAGAGAAAACCGATTTAACTAATAAGGTTAAAATTTTGCAGAAGAAGATGGGAGACCGGGAATAGGAGATGGCTCGTAAAGAGGCCGAACTCTCGAAGATTATTGACACACTAAAAGATGATGTGACTTAGTCATATGTCGTCAGCTTTGAGGCCACCATGGAACAAGCTGCCATTTTCACCCCTCGGTGGATTTTTTTAAGTTGAGCCCATGCAAATCGGTGGTTGATGGGAAGCTTATTGGGGAATCTTAGTTACTTTTACTAATTCCCAAATCTATGAACAATGTTTAACCTTTATATGTATATTTGACATTTCAATTTGGACAATATTTAGTGTTTTAACTATTTTGTATATTTTAAACTTATAACTTCCTTAGTTATACCTTTTCATGTGTCGACGACTTTGCCTATTATTATACAAACGAATGAAACGTTCCAAAAAAACTTAGGAAGTAATTTTGACAGGGTGAACTCGCTTATGTTCTAACATAAGGAAATTATAATTTACTAACCTGGTGTATCGATAGCGTGCCCAGGCAAATATAAGATAATGGGGATGTCTTTTAGTGTTGAGTTCGGTCATCCTTGGGTTGCCCTTTTAGGGTCAGTCGAATTGTTTGGTGTCTCCGAGTTGATCCATCTTTCGTTGTTAGTCAATTTGATATGCAAATAGTGATGTTGCACAGTAGGTTCGACCTTAGGGTTCATATAAAACCATTATGTGTAAATTCAAGTAAGTTCGACCTAAGGGTTTGACTAAACGATGTGTAGAGAATAACGTTACTGGATTGGTCTGACCTTAGGGTTCGGCTAAAATGATATGTAGAAGATGACGTCACCGAGTTAGTCACCTTAGGGTTTGGCTAAACGATGTGTAGAGAATAACATTATTGAATACGTCTAACCTTAGGGTTTAGTTAAAACGATAAGTAGAAGACGACGTCACCGAGTTAGTTCGACCTTAAGGTTCAGCTAAACGATGCATAGAGCATAACGTTACGGGATTAGTCCGACCTTAGGGTTTGGCTAAACAATGTATAGAGAATAACGCTACTATATTAGTTCGACCTTAGGGTTCGACTAAAATGATACGTAGAAGACAAAGTCACCGAGTTAGTTCAACCTTAGGTATCGATTAAACGATGTGTAGAGAATAACATCACCGAATTAGTTTGAGCTTAGGGTTTGGCTAAAATGATATGTAGAAGACGATGTCACCGAGTTAGTCCGACCTTAGGGTTCGGCTAAACGATGTATAGCGAATAGTGTTACCAAATTAGTCCGACCTTAGGGTTCGGCTAAAACGATATGTAGAAGACGACGTCACCGAGTTAGTCCAACCTTAGGGCTTGATTAAACAATGTGTAGAGAATAACGTTACTAGATTAGTTCGACCTTAGGATTCGGCTAAAACGATACGTAGAAGACTTTGTTGCCGAGTTAGTCCGACCTTAGGGTTCGGCTAAATGATGTGTAGAATGGATTTTCTAAAAAGCATTTAATATATTCAAGGGGCGACCTTGTTAAAAACCCCTTCTAAGGAAAAAAGAATGTCACCAAAGGGAAGAAAAAGGAAAGTAAAATGTCTGACAAACATTATAAATAAAATTCTTAACTGAAGTTGAACTTGAGGTTCCTTGCATTCCACGTTTTCGGGATGGTTCTACCGTCGAGAGTTTCCAGCTGACTAGCTCCATTGCCGAGCACTTCGGTTAATCGTATGGGCCGGTCCACATTGGGAACAACTTATTCTCAATTTGATGAGCATGGGATTTTCATAGTACCAAGTCGGCTACCTTGAATTGTCGATGGCTTGTTTTGGTTTTGTACTTCCACTTTACCCTTCTTTTCAGCGCTTCTAATTTTATGCGTGTGCTGTAACATCCCGCCAAAAACTATTCATATTTAAATAATGAAAATAAAGGTAAACAAATAATGTTGAAGAGAACATAATTATATATATAAGTAATGAAGTTGCTCCTCACAGGGAGTTTAATACATAGCCAATCAAATTTTTCAAAAACTTAACAAAATACAGTCATAAACATCTAAACCGGCGGTCTCCATACATAAACCGGCGATCTCCTAACAGAAGACCCCAAAACAGGCGATCTGCTATCAGGACAGAAATCCGGCGATCACCACAAAGAGATAGAAACAGGCGATCTCTCCCCCGGCGACTACTCACTAAGGAGCTCTACTTCCTGGAAGATCATCTGCTCCCGTGTAAATCATACACGATCATCACAGTTTTGAGAAAACAGCCACAGAACCAAAACACGCAGGGTAAGCTAGATATTTTAAAGAGAGTTTAAATAAGAACATTAAAATCAAGATAAAACAATTTCAAGATATCCACGTAAAACTATAGAGTTGCTCATTCCCTTCACCTGATCGCCAAGGAATCACACATTTCACAAGATTTTCAAGAGTCGTTCTATTTCACATCATGCATCAAGTGTCTATCAAATTTCAAAGTACCTCATTTCACACATCAGACTACACTGACTCAGCATACAAGACACTTGACACTACTTCCGGAAGACTCGTGCATTGATTAGACTCAGAGATCTGCACCTGTCATACTAAACAGCTGTAATGTTTCCCCAGCTATGCGCATCAACACAATCTCGATCTCAAGTTCATCATTCTCACAGTATGACAGGGTTAATCCATGGAACAGGCCGAGCTCGTTCTTTTTCACACGACTCACCCATTCATATGAACTTCCTTCGACTCTCACCAACTAAGTAACTTCCTCTATGGGATTCCATTATCTCAGCAGAGTCAGGATATCTCATTAGGAATCACCGATCAATGCACATCCTACACGATCTTACACGGTATTTTCTTTCCTGAAAATACTATGCCTCGATCCCACATTCACCACATTCAACACATCACATAACACTTAAAGGAATGATTTCAATCACAGCACAACTCACTCCAAGGTTCTTATTTTCGAATATCTCATTTAAATCTCAAACAGTTTCAAACAACACCAAAAACAGGGAGTTCGCAAACAACGCCAAAACCGGCGATCTGGTTCAAAAACAAGGTATTTTGAAGTCTGTATATAAAACCGGCGACCACGTCGCCCAAACACATAGAACAGAGCATTCACGAAGATGAAAACGAAACCGTCGACCACGTCGCCCTCACTTCAGAAACAGCTAATCTATGGCTTGTATTGAAAATGAAGGCTAGCTCCCCTTACCTGGACTTGCGCACAACACCAGGAGCTCCGAAACCCAACGAAGCTTAAAGAATGCCTTGGCTCTGTTTTCAGCGCCTGGTTTGTAGAACTTGTAGAGAACCTCTTAGGTACTCTAAGGGCAAACGTCGCTTGTCGCACTGATGCTTGAGGTTGCCTGAGTCACAACGCAAAGGACAGAAGAAGGGAGGGAGGAAGTTTGCACTCACTCTAACACTCTTGAGTCTGTAACGCTCTTTGCCTTCCCGCAGTGGCTTTTGAATCCCAGCTTACCTGCCCACGTATGCTGCTGCTGCCACCCCTTCTGCAGGAAAGCCTGGGAACCACTGCCCTGAACAGTACGACCGCTGGTGTCCCCTGCGCATGCCAACATTCTGATGTCACCACTCTGAACCACCCTTTTTGTCTACGTGGCGTGTGTGCAGGACGTTTCATGCTGGGAGTCTGGGTCCCACTTTATCTGTGTGAAGCTCGTCATCGCGCGACAACTTTCCACCGCTGACTCATTCTGGAGAACAACCGATGTCTCCCTCGCCCTGGAAGACGACCGATGTCTCCCTCTGGGAGACGACCGATGTCTATCCCTGGCGACGCTCTCATGCCTCGCGCCCTGGCAATGCCCGCATGCCTCGCGCCCTGGCGATGCCCGCATGCCTCTCGCGCCCTGGCAATGCCCGCATGCCTCGCGCCCTGGCGATGCCCGCATGCCTCTCGCCCGCGCGATGCCTGCATGCCTCGCGCCCTGGCGACGTCCACATGCCTCGCGCCCGCGCGATGCCTCCATGTCTCGCGCCCGCGCGATGCCTCCATGCCTCGCGCCCGCGCGATGCCTGCATGCCTCGCGCCTTGGCGACGTCCACATGCCTCGCGCCCTGGCGCTCATGTGTAGCAGGCGACCGGCGATCATGTACTAACAAGGAAATCTTATAATCTTCTAAACTACACTTTCCTTCCTTTTTATTTTAAATAAAAACATACTTAGAATTCATTTAAAATATATCCTTTTATTCCAATTTAATTTTTCAGGTCCTTACATTCTCCCAACAAGAAAAAATTTTCGTCCTCGAAAATTGAATTACAAGGAAAAGAGGTATGGATAAGCTTCTCTCATGGGTTCTTCTAACTCCCAAGTTGAATCACCCGATCTCTCATCCCACACCACTTTCACCATGCTGATGGTCTTGCCTCTGAGCTGCTTACTTTGCCTATCGTCAATCCTGACTGGTTTCACTTCAAAGGACAAGTCATCCCTGATCTGCACATCGTCCACTTCCAGCACATGACTGGGGTCTGCCATGTACTTCCTCAGCTGTGATACGTGAAAGACATTGTGCAGATTCGCTAAATGGAGAGGCAGGGCGATCTCGTAGGCCACTGGACCAATCCTCCTTAAGATCTGATATGGTCCTACGAACTTAGGGGACAACTTCTTTGGTCTGATCGCCCGTCCTACACCCTTGGTTGGTGTCACTTTCATGAACACATGGTCTCCAGCAGCAAACTCTAAAGGCTTTCTCCTCTGGCTTGCATATGACTTCTGCCTACTTTGAGAAGCCTTCATTCTGCTTTGTATCTGTTGCACCTTCTCGGTCGTCTGCTGAATCAACTCTGGCCCAACCAAGACTGCTTCGCCCTCCTGGTACCAACATAAGGGAGTTCTGCATTTCCTCCCATACAGGGCTTCATATGGTGCCATCCCAATACTAGCGTGATAACTGTTATTATAGGTAAACTCCACCAGTGGCAACACCTCGTCCCAATTCCCCAATTGATCCAAGACACACGTCCTCAGCAGATCTTCCAAGGACTGGATCGTTCTCTCAGACTGACCATCTGTTTGGGGATGATATGCAGAGCTCATCCTCAACTTAGTTCCCAAGCAACTTTGTAAGGTCTACCAAAACCGTGAAGTGAACCTGGGATCTCTATCTGAAACGATGTTGGAAGGCACTCCATGCAACCTTACTATCTCTTTGATGTACAACTGTGCCAACTTGGTCATAGGCATCCTCATGTTCACTGGGAGAAAGTGAGCACTCTTCGTCAGCCGATCAGTGATGACCCAGATTGCATCATGGCCCTTTACCGATCTGGGTAAATGGGTGACAAAATCCATGGCAATGCTGTCCCATTTCCACTCAGGGATATCCAATGGCTGTAACAACCCGCCAGGCCTTTGATCTTCTATCTTTGCCTTCTGACACGTCAAACAGGTAGTAACATACTGGGCGATGTCTCTCTTCATGCCTGACCACCAAAATGACTCCTTCAAGTCATGGTACATCTTGGTCATGCCTGGATGTAGGCTAAGGCGACTCTTGTGACCTTCCCCTAGGACCATCTCCTTCAACTCTTCATTTGCAGGTATGCAAATCCTGCCCTCAAATCTCAAGATCCCATCATTGCCCATCACAAAGCCTTTAGCCTGGTCGGTCCCTAGTGACTCCACAGTACGCTTCAGACTAGGGTCCTCCAACTGCTTGTCCTTTATCATTCCAAGGAAGTCATTAGTTATAGCCAGCTTACTACAACTAATGTGATTTACGTGGAACTCTACCCCAAGGTTTAAATCTCTGAATTGCTCGATCAGTTTCTGCTCTTCCATCATCATGGTGGCTACTTGTACTGATTTTCTACTCAAGGCATCTGCCACTACATTGGCCTTCCCTGGATGATACATGAGTTGAAAATCGTAGTCCTTTAGAAACTCCATCCACCTTCTTTGTCTCATGTTTATTTCTTTCTGATCGAACAGGTATTTCAGGCTCTTATGGTCACTGAACACCTGGAACCGAGCCCCATATAAATAGTGCCTCCAGATCTTCAAGGCAAATACCACAGCCGCCAACTCCAAATCATGCGTAGGGTAGTTTCTCTCATGAACCTTGAGTTGCCTTGAAGCATATGCAACCACTCTTTTCTCTTGCATTAAAACACATCCCAGACCCTGATGTGAAGCATCACAGTAGACCTCAAAAGGTCTTCCTACCTCTGGGATCACCAGCACTGGAGCACTAGTCAACCTTTCCTTTAGTTCCTTGAAGCTCTGCTCACATCGGTCGGTCCAAGCAAAAGGTTGATCCTTGTGGGTCAGCTGTGTTAAAGGAGCCACTACCTTGGAAAAGTCCTCAATAAACCGCCGATAGTAGCCAGCTAGGCCCACAAAACTCCTTATTTCAGTCACTGTCTTAGGACGTTCCCACTGAAGCACTGCCTCCACTTTGGCTGGATCCACCGAGATCCCCTGGGCAGATATCACGTGTCCTAAGAAGTTGACTTCCCTCAGCCAGAACTCACACTTAGAGAACTTGGCATAGAGTTGCTTCTCCCTCAGTATCTCCAATACTGTCCTCAGGTGTTCCTCATGCTCTTCCTCGGTCCTTGAATAAATGAGTATGTCGTCTATGAAGACCACCACAAACTTATCCAAGAAAGGGCGAAAAATCCTATTCATGTAGTCCATAAACAGAGCTGGAGCATTGGTGACTCCAAACGGCATCACCACATACTCATAATGCCCATACCGAGACCTAAAAGCTGTCTTTTGAACATCTTCAGCTTTTACCAAAATTTGGTGGTACCCCGATCTCAGGTCAATCTTGGAGAACACCGAGGCCCCATGTATTTGATCCATCAAATCATCAATCCTAGGTAGGGGGTACTTGTTCTTGATGGTCAACTTGTTCAACTGCCTGTAATCTATACACAACCGAGACCCTCCATCCTTCTTCTTAACTAGGAGCACTGGAGCCCCCCATGGAGATACACTGGGTCTGATGAATTGTTTCTCCAACAATTCTTCCACTTGCTTCTTTAATTCCACCAACTCGGCTGGTGCCATCCTGTAAGGTGCCATTGACACTGGTCCAGCTCCAGGTACCAAATCAATGGAGAATTCCACTTCTCTCTTAGGGGGTAACCCAGGTACTTCTTCTGGAAATACATCCATGAATTCTTTCACCACATGTATCCTGCTTACGTCCCCTTCATTCTTCACCTCCAACCGAGCTAGGATCATGAAGCACCTCGCCCCTTCTGCCAACACCGACCGCCCTTGCTGAGCTGATATCACCTCTGGCTCTTGAAGGTCTGGAAACGCTATCTTCTGGTTACCGCAGTCTATGAGAACGTGATTGGCAGCTAGCCAATCCATCCCCAGGATAACATCCAGGTCTTGAAGAGGTAGGCAGATCAAACTTACTTTGAACCTGCGTCCCTCTACCATCACTGGACATTCAGGGCAAACTGTAGAGGTCAACACCTGTCCTGACGCAGGTGTAGAGACCAACAGTTCGAAAGGCAACTCCTTCACTAGAAGGCCCAACTCGGCTACACACAAGCTTGACACAAAGGAGTGTGTCGCTCCAGAATCAAACAAAGCTTTTACACCCCTACCAGCTATAAAACATATACCCTGCACGAGGTTACCTGACTGAGACGCCTCTGCTCCTGACATGGCAAACACTCTCCCTGTTGCTTGAGGTCTGCCCCCTTCGTTCCTCATCTGCTGAGAGCCACTGGGTTGGGTCGCCCCATTCTTGCTAGGGCACTCTCTAGCAACGTGTCCTGTCTTCTGGCAGGCAAAACATCTTCTCTCTGAAGTCTTCTTGAAGCATGCATTGGAGGCGTGTGGTCCACCACAATGGAGACACTGGTGTTTCCAAGGTTGCTGCTGCTGAAATTGGGGAGGCGCTGCTCCTGCCCGATGTGGTGGAGGTCTCGCATAGGGCTTGCTTTGTGGGTGCTGCACCTTAGCCTTCCCACTGGAATAACTCCCTGGGTGTGACCTGATCACCCGAGAATCACCCTTTTCCAGGGTCTCCACCATCTTCGCCTTCTCTACCAAGGCGTGAAATTCCCTGATGCACATCGGGGCTATGGTCCTCTTCAGCCCATGCTTCAGTCCCTCTTCAAACTTCCTACACCTCCAAGCCTCAGAGGTCGCCTGGGTGTAGAATCGGGCGAGGTACTCGAACCGAGCAGCATAGGCGTTCACAGACATATCCCCCTGCTCTAACCTTAGGAACTCAGCTTCCCTCGCAAACCTTGCGCTGTCTGGGAAGTATTTTTCCAGGAACCTCACCCTGAAGCTTTCCCAGTCCAACACATCCTCTCGGGCCTCCATCATCTGCTGAGCTCCCATCCACCAGAACTCAGCTTCCCCAAATAGCAAAAAGGTGGCGAACACCAATTTCTTCTCTTCAGGGCAGGAGGTCGCCCTAAAGATTTTCTCCAACTCTCTGACCCACTGATCTGCCTGATCAGGGGTAGCATTCCCACTAAACTTGGGTGGGTTGTGCCTCATGAACTCAGTCAGTCCCATCCGTTCTTGAGGCTGACTGGCGTGAGAATTTGTTTCAGCCGACCGAGCAGTTTCCCAGTGGTGCATTGTGGCTTGATGGTTCTGAGCCATCGCTGCATTCTGTTGCTGGATGGCAGTTGCCATCATCTCGATAGCCTTAGCAATCTGGCTCATCTCCGAAGAAGGTTGGGGAGGGGTAGAAGGTCTACGTGCCATCTCTCTTCGTTTCAGATTTGAAACTATAGGTTTTCTATGTTCCCTACAACTACAAGAATGATATCGATAAGAAATCAATTCATTCAGGAGGTAACATATAGGCCTTACAAAGGTCAGCATCTCAAAATCATTAAGAATTTGAGCTCATCAACAGAATCATAATGCTTATAAACTTAAGCAAAACACCAGAACAACTACTGGTATACAATCATCAATCCAAACAACCACTTTCAGGAAATTACAAGAGCACTCAATAAATCACACCAGAATTCAATGTATGCTAAACATCAAACCTTTGGAATTAAGATTGAGAATCATCTCGATCCAGTTATGAGTGTGCACCCTCACTACTTTATCAAGACCTTCTCATTCATAATACTAAGATTTTCAGTTAGAGCATATATTCACCAAAGCACACACAAAATCTCAATACAAAAACGTTTGAAAACCTTTCGCTATAGTTGTTATTTTAAACTCAAATAAATTTCCTGAGCAGAAGAAACACAATGGATCCACAGCCCTCAGGTCATCCTAAGGACGAACTGCTCTGATACCATTAATGTAACATCCCGCCAAAAACTATTCATATTTAAATAATGAAAATAAAGGTAAACAAATAATGTTGAAGAGAACATAATTATATATATAAGTAATGAAGTTGCTCCTCACAGGGAGTTTAATACATAGCCAATCAAATTTTTCAAAAACTTAACAAAATACAGTCATAAACATCTAAACCGGCGGTCTCCATACATAAACCGGCGATCTCCTAACAGAAGACCCCAAAACAGGCGATCTGCTATCAGGACAGAAATCCAGCGATCACCACAAAGAGATAGAAACAGGCGATCTCTCCCCCGGCGACCACTCACTAAGGAGCTCTACTTCCTGGAAGATCATCTGCTCCCGTGTAAATCATACACGATCATCACAGTTTTGAGAAAACAGCCACAGAACCAAAACACGCAGGGTAAGCTAGATATTTTAAAGAGAGTTTAAATAAGAACATTAAAATCAAGATAAAACAATTTCAAGATATCCACGTAAAACTATAGAGTTGCTCATTCCCTTCACCTGATCGCCAAGGAATCACACATTTCACAAGATTTTCAAGAGTCGTTCTATTTCACATCATGCATCAAGTGTCTATCAAATTTCAAAGTACCTCATTTCACACATCAGACTACACTGACTCAGCATACAAGACACTTGACACTACTTCCGGAAGACTCGTGCATTGATTAGACTCAGAGATCTGCACCTGTCATACTAAACAACTGTAATGTTTCCCCAGCTATGCGCATCAACACAATCTCGATCTCAAGTTCATCATTCTCACAGTATGACAGGGTTAATCCATGGAACAGGCCGAGCTCGTTCTTTTTCACACGACTCACCCATTCATATGAACTTCCTTCGACTCTCACCAACTAAGTAACTTCCTCTATGGGATTCCATTATCTCAGCAGAGTCAGGATATCTCATTAGGAATCACCGATCAATGCACATCCTACACGATCTTACACGGTATTTTCTTTCCTGAAAATACTATGCCTCGATCCCACATTCACCACATTCAACACATCACATAACACTTAAAGGAATGATTTCAATCACAGCACAACTCACTCCAAGGTTCTTATTTTCGAATATCTCATTTAAATCTCAAACAGTTTCAAACAACACCAAAAACAGGGAGTTCGCAAACAACGCCAAAACCGGCGATCTGGTTCAAAAACAAGGTATTTTGAAGTCTGTATATAAAACCGGCGACCACGTCGCCCAAACACATAGAACAGAGCATTCACGAAGATGAAAACGAAACCGGCGACCACGTCGCCCTCACTTCAGAAACAGCTAATCTATGGCTTGTATTGAAAAGGAAGGCTAGCTCCCCTTACCTGGACTTGCGCACAACACCAGGAGCTCCGAAACCCAACGAAGCTTAAAGAATGCCTTGGCTCTGTTTTCAGCGCCTGGTTCGTAGAACTTGTAGAGAACCTCTTAGGTACTCTAAGGGCAAACGTCGCTTGTCGCACTGATGCTTGAGGTTGCCTGAGTCACAACGCAAAGGACAGAAGAAGGGAGGGAGGAAGTTTGCACTCACTCTAACACTCTTGAGTCTGTAACGCTCTTTGCCTTCCCGCAGTGGCTTTTGAATCCCAGCTTACCTGCCCACGTATGCTGCTGCTGACACCCCTTCTGCAGGAAAGCCTGGGAACCACTGCCCTGAACAGTACGACCGCTGGTGTCCCCTGCGCATGCCAACATTCTGATGTCACCACTCTGAACCACCCTTTTTGTCTACGTGGCGTGTGTGCAGGACTTTTCATGCTGGGAGTCTGGGTCCCACTTTATCTGTGTGAAGCTCGTCATCGCGCGACAACTTTCCACCGCTGACTCATTCTGGAGAACGACCGATGTCTCCCTCGCCCTGGAAGACGACCGATGTCTCCCTCTGGGAGACGACCGATGTCTATCCCTGGCGACGCTCTCATGCCTCGCACCCTGGCAATGCCCGCATGCCTCTCGCGCCCTGGCAATGCCCGCATGCCTCGCGCCCTGGCGATGCCCGCATGCCTCTCGCGCCCTGGCAATGCCCGCATGCCTCGTGCCCTGGCGATGCCCGCATGCCTCTCGCCCGCGCGATGCCTGCATGCCTCGCGCCCTGGCGACGTCCACATGCCTCGCGCCCGCGGGATGCCTCCATGCCTCGCGCCCGCGCGATGCCTGCATGCCTCACGCCCGCGCGATGCCTGCATGCCTCGCGCCCGTGATGCCTGCATGCCTCGCGCCCTGACGACGTCCACATGCCTCGCGCCCGCGCGATGCCTGCATGCCTCGCGCCCTGGCGCTCATGTGTAGCAAGCGACCGGCGATCATGTACTAACAAGGAAATCTTATAATCTTCTAAACTACACTTTCCTTCCTTTTTATTTTAAATAAAAACATACTTAGAATTCATTTAAAATATATCCTTTTATTCCAATTTAATTTTTCAGGTCCTTACATGTGCGGTCGCGAACTTCCTTGAGCAAATCTAGATTCATTCTTCTCCCCTTGTTGGATTCTTCCAGAACGATGTTTCGAAATCCCGGGGAGTCCTCTAGCACCTCTACCGGTATCATGGCGTTTGACCCATACACCAAATTGAATGGCGTTTCTCTTGTTGTGGATTGGTGAGTGGTGTGATTTGACCACAATATCCTGGGAATTTCTTCCGACCATCCCCCTTTTGCTTTATCAAGTATTCTCTTCAGACCTCTAACAGGAGTCTATTGGCCTACTTAGTCTGACCGTTAGTTTGGGGATGTTCAACCGAGGCGAAGATCTACTTAATTCCCAATTCCATGCATATATTTCTAAGTTGCCAACTTGTGAATTGGGTTCCATTGTCTGACACCAAGTGCCTGGGAACGCTAAATCGGCATACGAAATTCTTCCATACGAAATGCTGGACTTTGTGGGCTATTATCTGGGCAACTAGCTCAACTTCAATCCACTTGATGAAATATTCCATGATGATGATAAGATACTTCATTTGGCGTAGGGCCAAAGGGAATGGACCCAAAATATCAATTCCCTAGGTATAGAAAGGCCATGGACTAGAGATAGAACGTAGCTCCATAGATGCCTTCATGTAGTTTGGACATTATACGTATGCATTGATCTCCACTTATGCAAGTGAGAAGCAGGTGGGTATAACCATATCGGAGGAGGTCACCATCCACCAGGGTGTATCGGCTCGCATTCTTCTTGACGATCTTGGCCTTCGTGGGCTCAGAGGGGAGTAGTCCATCGATGAGATACAAAATATACATTGTTAGCCAAGTTTCTGCAGAGCTGATCTGCATGACTTCGAGATTGTCCTCCTCGGGTAGCTCTCGGATGGTCGTCCTCGATGAACTCAGGGTCTCTTGGATAACGGATCGGTGTCGTCCCCCTTTCCTCGAGCTGGCTTGTTTGGACAACAGGTCCGCTTGAGAGTTTTGTTCTCTTGGGACATGAACAAGGTTAAAAGTAGAGAAAACACCTCTTAACATCTTAGCATACCCTAGGTAAGAGGCTAACTATGGATATTTGGCTTAGTATTCACTGGATACCTTCCTTGTTATGAGCAATGAATCCCTCTTTGCTAGCAAACGACGAGCTCTCGGTTCCTTTGCCAATAACATTCCCGGTATCGTATTTGGCCCGATTATTGCTTGCTTTAAACGCAAACCTGAGGGACTGCTTGATTAGGACACCATTTGGTCCTTCTAGGATGATGCCGGCCCCACTCCCTTGCAAGTTGGAGTACCCATCGACAGAGAGGATCGATAAGAAGTCATCGGGATCCTGCTCGGAGCCTTTGGGGGCAAGCTTTATCATGAAGTTTGGGTACACTTGTCCCTTGATCGGTCAACGGGTGATACAATCCAAGTAGCCAAGAAGATGACCAAGGACTTAAGAGACAAATCACACTGTGATCAGTCATCTCAGCAATCAAGACAAAACCCCACAAAATATCAAGAGGACCTCAGCAGAAGAAGAAGAACTAGGCATACTAGAACATCAAATGTTCTTTCTTCTAGTCTTCTTAAAAGATAAAAACATGTTTGTAAATAATTTGGGCTCACTTTAGGGGTCCAATAGAAAAATAGGCTAGAGTAGGTTCATATAGCATAAAAGGGAGTGTACTTAGCAAAATGGGCTTGCACCAAGCCCATTTTTTCAAGACAAGGCACATAAAATTAGGGTTTTTAACCTACCTTCTAGAAGTTATGTCTAAGGGACGTTTTTGACCATGGTCAACACCCTAGGCTGCCCCTCTTGTAAGGACCTAGAAACTTTAATTGAAATGAAAGTGTTATATTTAAATAATTTCAGAAGATGTTATTATTTAAAATACAAAGAGCTGGTAATAGAAGTTTTGTAGTAGTCGGACCTCGGACGTCGCCCAAGGTCTGGGATCAACTGGTAGAGGTCGGTCGACTGACCATTGTATTAACCAAGTAGTCAGGTGCGATGACTTTATCGTGAGGTAATCACGTGGGTGTGCTCGAGGAAGACATGTGGATCAAGAAGAGTAAAGGAAGAAAAATGTAGCTTAGACGTCTACGAGATCGCCGTTGTTGAAGGCGGAGGCGATCTCCGACTTCTCTGGCACATAATCGCCTGTCGCCTAGAGGACACATGATCGCCAATCGCCTATGGTGTACGCGATCGACGGGAGTGCACTTAGTATGTGGTCAAGATGCTGGATTAACCATAGTGGGTTCCAAAAACCACGCGTATCAAGGTGTGGGTTAAGCCTTAGATACGCTGGGCATGCGAAGCTCTATGCTTGAGCATAAGAAATCGTCCTTAGTGTTGCATGCATGGGCGCACGAGGAGTAGTGCTGATCTATTCTTGGAAATGTGAAGCTACCGACGTCACCAAGCCATCTGGAGGTGATACCTTGGACGTAACATAATGGGAGGATGAACCTTCAACAAGGTGTGACGATGTGAAATCGGTGACTAGAGTAAGGCGATGTGTTCTCGTCACACACAAGGGCGACAAGAGATCGCCAACAGGATGAGAGGAGCATCGGTCATCAACCAGGATGGGAGACACATCGGTGGTCTGCCAGGGTGAGACATCGGTTGTCTGCCAGAATGAGGAATCAGTCGTCCGTCAGGAAGAGGAATCAGTCATCGCCGGGATGAGAAGGACATCAGTCATTGGTGGAAGGTTATTGCGCAATGTCGTGTTTCACACAGATAAGGTGGGACCCAGGCTCCCAGCATGAACATTCTGCATGCGCGACACGTAGACATTAGGAGTGTTTCAGAATAGTAGCATCAGAGAGTTGGTATGCGCAGAGACCCACATGGTCATACTGTTCAAGGAAGTGTGCATGCAAGCTTTCCTGCAGAGTGGGTGGTGGCAGCGGCATTTGTGGACAAGTTGGTTTAGATTCAAAAACTCACTTCTGAGAGGCAAAGAACGTTGCAGTGGTTCAAGAGTGACAGAGTGAGTTTACCTTCATCCTTTTCTTTTCTCTCCTTCGCGCTGCGATTCAGGCATCCTCAAGCACCAGTACGACGAGCGACGACTGCCCTTGGACTCCTGGGAAGTTCTCTGCGAGTTTTTCGATCAGGATGCTAAAATAGAGTTCGGGTATCCTTAAGTTTGGTGGGTTAGAGCTCGTAGTGAGATTTTGTGCAAGTCCAGGTAGGGGAAGCTAGCCTTATTTCCAACGAAAACCTTAAGTTAGATGATTTTGATGATGGGGCGACGTGGTCGCCGGTTTTCAACTGTTATTGCATAATCCCCTATTTTTGGATGTGATCGCCGGTTTTAATGTTGTTTTCGAACTCCCCTGTTTTAGTGTCGCTTTGAACTTGTTGAGATTGAAATGAAAAATGGATATGCTATTCGAAAACCTGAACGGTGGTATGCTAGTTTTTGTGAGTGGGGTTGTTTAAGAAAAGATTCAAAGTATTCTATGATGGAATTGTTCTTTATGTGTGGTATGATGTATGGAATGTGGTGAATGTGGGATCAAGGCATAGTATTTTCAGGAAAGAAAATACCGTGTAAAATCGTGTAGAGTGTGCATTGATCGGTGATTCGTTTATTATGAGATATCCTGACTCTCCTGATATAATGGAATCATATAGATGAAGTTATTCAGGCGTTGAGAGTCGAAGGAGGTTCATATGTATGGGTGAGTTGTTTGAAAGAGAACGAGCTTGACCCGTTGTATGGATTAACCCTGTCATGCTAGGATAGTGATGATATTGAGATTCATTTATACGTTTGTGAATGTGTGTGATTTCACAGCGACCCTGTGAATGTGTGTGATTTCATAGTGGTGCAGTATGACAGGTGCAGATCTCTGAGTCTAGTCAATGCACGCGTCTTCCGGAAGTAGTGTCAAGTGTTTATGTGTGATGAGTCAGTGGAAGTCTGACGTGAGAAATGAGAAACATTGAAATTGATAGACACTTGATGGATTATGTGAATTGAACGACTCTTGAGGAAATTGTGAAATATGTGATTACTTGATGGTCATGTGAAGGGAATGAGAAAGTTGATGGTTTTTACGTGGGTGTCTTAAATTTGTTTTATCTTGATTTTAAAGTTTCATATCTAAATTCTCTTTAAAAATATCTAGCTTACCCTGCGTTTTTGTTTTGTGGATGTTTTCTTAAACCTGTGATGATCGTGTATAATTTACACGGGAGCAGATGATGTTGCAGGAAGTAGAGCTCCTTAGTGAGTGGTCGCCGGAAGGAGATCGCCTGTTTTCTATTTTGCTGTATTTTGTTTAAGTTTTGGAAACTGACTGGATATGTATTAAACTCCCTGTGAGGAGAAATTTCATTACATATATATATATATATATATATATATATATATGTTCACTTCGACATTATTGTTTTACCTTTATTTCATTATATAAATATGAAAAGGATTTGGCGGGATGTTACATTAATGGTATCAGAGCAGTTCATCCTTAGGATGACCTGAGGGCTGTGGATCCATTGTGTTTCTTCTGCTCATAAAATTTATTTGAGTTTTAAATAAAAAACTATAGTGAAAGGTTTTCAAACATTTTTGTATTGAAATTTTGTGTGTGCTTTAGTGAATATATGCCCTAACTGAAAATCTTAGTATTAAGAATGAAAGGATCTTGATAAAGTAGTGAGGGTGCACACTCATAACTGGATCAAGATGATTCTCAATCTTAAATTCTGAAAGTTTGATGTTTAGCATATATTGAATTCTGGTGTGTTTTATTTCAGTTTATTGAGTGTTTTTGTATTGATTGAAAGTGGTTGTTTGAATTGATGGTTTTATACCAGTAGCTGTTTTGGTGATGTGCTTGTATAAGTATATTGATCTTGCTGATAAACTCAAATTCTAGATGGATTTGAGATGCTGACCTTTGTAAGACCTAGTGTGGTCTTCTAAATGAATTGATTTGTTATCAAAGTCATTTTATAGGAGTATGATTAGAGAAAAATAGTTTCCTAATCTTTCGCAGAAAATGGCTCCTAGACCGCCTACCCCTCCCCAACCTTCTGCAGAAATGGGCCAGATCGCCAGGTCCATTGAGATGATGGCAGCTGCCATCCAACAACAGAATGCAGCAATGACTCAGAATCATCAAGCTGCAATGCACCATTGGGAAACTGCTCGGTCGGCTGAAGCAGCTTCCCACGTCGGTCAGCCTCAGGAACAGATGGGACTGACCGAGTTCATAAGGCACAACCCACCCAAGTTCAGTGGGAATGCTACCCCTGATCAAGCAGATCAGTGGGTCAGGGAGTTGGAGAAAATCTTTAGGGCGACCTCCTGCCTTGAAGAGAAGAAATTGGTGTTCGCCACCTATCTGCTATCTGGAGAAGCCGAGTTCTGGTGGATGGGAGCTCAGCAGATGATGGAAGCCAGAGCTGACGTTTTGGACTGGGAAGGTTTCCGAGAGAGGTTCCTGGAGAAATACTTCCCAGATAGTGCAAGGTTTGCCAAGGAAGCTGAATTCCTCAGGTTGGAGCAGGGGGAGATGTTAGTGACTGCTTATGCTGCTCGGTTTGAGTACCTCGCCCGATTCTATACCCAGGCGACCTCTGAGGCTTGGAGGTGTAGGAAGTTTGAAGAAGGTTTAAAGCATGAGCTGAAGAAGACCATAGCACCCATGTGCATCAGGGAGTTTCATGCCTTAGTAGAGAAGACAAAGATGGTGGAAACCTTGGAAAGGGGTAATTCTCGGGTGATCAGGTCACACCCAGGGGGTTCTTCCAGTGGGAAGGCCAAGGTGCAGCAACAGCAGAATAAGCCTTATGCGAGACCTCCACAGCATAGGGTAGAAGCAGCACCACCCCAGTTTCAGCAGCAACAGCCCTGGAAACTCAGATGTTTCCATTGTGGTGGACCACACACATCCAATGTGTGCTCCAAGAGAAATTCAGAGAGAAGATGCTACTTCTGCCGAAAGACGGGACACCTTGCTAGAGAGTGTCCTAACGGGTATAGGGCGACTCAACCCAGTGGTTCCCAGCAGTTGAGGAACGAAGGCAGCAGACCTCAGGCAGCAGGGAGAGTGTTTGCCATGTCTGGAGCGGAGGCGTCTCAGTCAGGTAACTTGGTGTAATGTGCTTGTTTTATAGCTGATAGATGCGTTAGAGTTTTGTTTGATTCTGGAGCGACACACTCTTTTGTGTCAAGCCTGTGCGTAGATGTGTTGGGCCTTCTAGTGAAGGAGCTGCCGTTTGAACTGTTGGTCTCCACACCTGCATCAGGGCAGGTTTTGACCTCCACAGTTTGCCCAGAATGTCCAGTGATAGTAGAGGGACGCAGGTTCAAAGTAAATTTGGTCTGTCTACCTCTGCAGGATCTGGATGTTATCCTAGGAATGGATTGGCTATCTGCCAATCACGTTCTCAATGATTGCGGTAGCCAGAAGGTGGTGTTCCCCGATGTCCAAGAGTCAGATGTGATATCTGCTCAGCATGTGAGGTCGGAGTTGAAAGAAGGGGCGACGTGTTTTGTGATCCTAGCTAAAGGGGGAGTGAAGAGTGAAGAGGACGTAAGCAGGATACATGTGGTGAAAGATTTCATGGATGTATTTCAAGAAGAAATACCTGGACTACCTCCTAAGAGGGAAGGTTTCACGTAGAATGGGGGTTGTTTTGTTGATCGGGATTTGAAAGATGAGTGTGGGAATGGTGGGTTGAAGTTAAAGGCTCCTGAACTTGGCAAATGAGGATGCAGCTCTGTCTGTGAAAGTAGAAGGGAAGGAGGTAATGGCTACGGATAAGAATAAGGATAAGCCATGTTATGATGGTGTTGATTCACTTCCGTTGAGTTCTTCTGGTGATGTTAGTGAATTGCAAAAAGTTGGATGTGGAAGCAAAACTTTCTATGCCTTGTGTTTCTGATGGGATGGGATTTGCAGCCAATCCATTAGGTGGCAGTTGTGGTGATCAGCATTTTGTTTCTGATCCTAGAAACAATGCTGCATCGTCAGCCGTAGCAACAAGTCCTCACCCTGAACACAGTGAGGGATTTATGATCTGTGTATTGAATATTGAGCACCCTGAGATCCCATGCAATGCTAATATGGATGTATCCATTGGAATTCCTGAGTGAGCAGCTCTGAAATCCCAACCAGTTGCTAAAGAGGTGGGTTTTTCATAATCTGCTATTAGTAATCAAAGAAAAGATGAACCAGAGGGGCGCCTGAAGGAAAGAAGCCGTTCTCTTTCAGTCTTTTGCTGCTTCAAGATCGGTTCGACAAGAAACAGTGCCTAATGTGAATTCGAGCTACAAACCTGTCGTTTTTGAACTGAAAAGTGAAAATCCTGGAAGGAACTCTATCTCTGCAGTTTCTAGACAGAATAACAATGTGGATGCCAACCCAAGTCATGGTAAATCAGTTCGTGCCAATGATGGACATCTGTAACAAGAGGAATTAGAAGTTTAAGGATCAAATTTGAGAGGGGTTTTCTGGTCTGCAAGTCTCTACTCCTACCAATGAAATGACAAAATGTGGACCAAAGCCTAATCTATTCTTCCAGGTCGGTGCTAGAATAGAGGTACTTTGGCAAGATAGTGGCGTTAGAGAATGCTGGTTTAGATGAAAAATCTGGAGTGTGTCTCCAACGCTGCTGAAGGTCCAGTACGATGAGTTGCTTGATAAAGAGAGACCACAGAAACTAGAGGAATGGGTCCCTTCATCTAGAGGGGCAGATACTGATTAATTGGGTATGCGATGTTCGGGCCGCTTAACAGTCAAGCCATGCTCTCCTGAACGGCATTCAGGTCGCCCACTTGAGTTTGAATCAGCAGTGGATGCCTGGTGGTATGATGGGTGGTGGGAAGGTGTTGTAACTACAGCTAATGTCAGTAGTAGATGGATCTTCGTCAGATTGCTCTGCCTTAGAAAGTGAATCATCATTCATCCCCAAAGTTGAAGTTGCTAAGAAGGTGAGCAAGAATCGTTTGGTTGGGAAACCCCTGTGGATCTAGAAAATATGAAGGGAATAACTTTGAGGGAGCCACTCTATGTCGCTCATGAGGACAAGGATAACAACTCTGGTGGTGGCTGTGATGATGAAGCTGACAAGGCTGTGAAGACACTTCTGGCCTTAAATGAACACAAGGATAATAACTCTTGTAGAGGCAGTGATGATGTTGACAATGAGGAGAAGACCTTTGGAGTTTGTAGTTGGAGATCATGTATTTATGAAAGTAACACCGACCAAGGGTGTAGGACGAGCTATCAGATCAAAGGAGCTGTCTCCTAAGTTTGTTGGACCATATCAGATCTTAAGGAGGATCGGTCCAGTGGCTTATGAAATCGCCCTACCTCCCCAATTAGCAAATCTGCATAGTGTCTTTCACGTGTCACAGCTAAGGAAGTATCTTGCAGACCCTAGTCACGTGTTGGAAGTGGACGATGTGCAGATCAGGGATGACTTGTCGTTTGAAGCGAAACCAGTCAGGATTGACGATCAACAGAGTAAGCAGCTCAGAGACAAGACCATCAACATGGTGAAGGTGGTGTGGGATGACAGATCGGGTGATTCAACTTGGGAATTAGAAGAAACCATGAGAGAAGCCTATCCCTACCTCTTTTCCTTGTAATTCAATTTTCGAGGACGAAAATTTTTCTTGTTGGGGAGAATGTAAGGACCTAGAAACTTTAATTGGAATGAAAGTGTTATATTTAAATAATTTCAGAAGATGTTATTATTTAAAATACAAAGAGCTGGTAATAGAAGTTTCGTAGTAGTCGGACCTCGGACGTCGCCCAAGGTCTGGGGTCAGCTGGTAGAGGTCGGTCGGCTGACCATTGTATTAACCAAGTAGTCAGGTGCGATGACTTTATCGTGAGGTAATCACGTGGGTGTGCTCGAGGAAGACATATGGATCAAGAAGAGTAAAGGAAGAAAAGTGTAGCTTAGAAGTCTACGAGATCGCCTTTGTTGAAGGCGGAGGCGACCTCTGACTTCTCTGGCACATAATCGCCTGTTGCCTAGCGGACACATGATCGCCAATTGCCTATTGTGTACGTGATCGACGGGAGTGCACTTAGTATGTGGTCAAGATACTGGATCAACCATAGTAAGGACCTGTAAAATTAAATTGGAATAAAAGGAATATGTTTTAAATGGATTCTACGTATGTTTTTAATTAAAATAAAAAGGAAGGAAAGTGTAGCTTAGAAGACTATGAGATCGCCTGGTTAGTACATAATCGCCTGTCGCCTAGACTACACATGAACGCCAATCGCCTGTAGTGTACATGATCGCCAATCGCCTATGGTGCACATGATCGCCGAAAGTGCACTCAGTATGTGGTCAAGATACTGGATCAACCATAGTGGGTTCCAAAAAAAAAAAAACCACGCGTATCAAGGTGTGGGTTAAGCCTTAGATACGCTGTGCATGCGAAGCTCTATGCTTGAGCATAAGAAATCGTTCTTAGTGTTGCATGCATGGGCGCACGAGGAGTAGTGCTGATCTACTCTTGGAAATGTGAAGCTACCGATGTCACCAAGTCATGTGGAGATGATACCTTGGACGTAACATAGTGGGATGAAGAACCTTCAGCAAGACGTGGCGATGTGTCGTCGGGCATCGCCAGGGCGCGAGGCATGCGGGCATCGCCAGGGCGCGAGACATGCGGGCATCGCCAGGGCGCGAGGCATGCGGGCATCGCCAGGGCGCGAGAGATGCGGGCATCGCCAGGGCGCGAGGCATGCGGGCATCGCCAGGGCGCGAGACATGCGGGCATCACCAGGGCGCGAGACATGCGGGCATCGCCAGGGCGCGAGGCATGCGGGCATCGCCAGGGAAAGACATCGGTCGTCTTCCAGAGAAAGGCATCGGTCGTCTTCTAGAGATGAGTCATCGGTGGAAGATTATCGCGCGATGTCGAGTTTCACACAGATAAGGTGGGACCCATGCTCCCAGCATGAGACGTCCTGCACACGCGACACGTAGACAAGAAGGGTGGTTCAGAATAGTGACATCAGAGAGTTGGCATGCGCAGAGACACACGTGGCCGTACTGTTCAGGGAAGCGTGCACGCAAGCTTTCCTGTAGAGTGGGTGGTGGCAGTGGCAATTGTGGACAAGTTGGTTTAGATTCAAAAACTCACTTCTGAGAGGAAAAGAACGTTGCAGTGGTTCAAGAGTGACAGAGTGAGTTTACCTTCACCCTTCTCTTTTCTCTCCTTCACGCTGCGATTCAGGCATCCTCAAGCACCAGTACGACGAGCGACGACTGCACTTGGACACCTGGGAGGTTCTCTGCAAGTTCTCCAAACCGGACGCTAAAACAGAGTTAAGGCATCTTTAAGTTTCGGTGGGTTTTGGAGCTCTTGGTGTTTTGTGCAAGTCCAGGTAAGGGAAGCTAGCATTTTCGTTTATAAAAACGTTAGGCGAGTAGGTTCTGAAGTGAGGGCGACGTGGTCGCCGATTTTCATATTCCTTTTCACGATGCTCTGTTTTTATGTGTGGGGCGACGTGATCGCCGGTTTTAAATGTTGATTTCGAACTCCCCTGTTTTAGTGTCGTTTGAAACTGTTTGAGATTGAAATGTGATATTCGAAAATCTGAACCTTGGAATGATTGTTGCTGTGATTGGAATCGTTCATTTAAGTGTTATATGATGTGTTGAATGTTGTGAATGTGGGATCAAGGCATAGTATTTTCAGGAAAGAAAATACCGTGTAAGATCGTGTAGGATGTGCATTGATCGGTGATTTCTATAATGAGATATCCTGACTCTCCTGATATAATGGAAATCATATAGATGAAGTTATTCAGGCGTTGAGAGTCGACGGAGGTTCATACGTATGGGTAAGTTGTTTGAAAGATAACTACTTGACCTGTTGTGTGGATTCACCCTGTCATACTAGGAGAGTGATGGGATTGAGATTGAAATTATGTTGATGCGCATAGCTGTGGGAACTTTACAGCAGTGTAGTATGACAGGTGCAGATCTCTGAGTCTAGTCAATGCACGTGTCTTCCGGAAGTAGTGTCAAGTGTCTGTGTGGGATGAGTCAGTGGAAGTTGTAAGGACCTAGAAACTTTGATTGGAATGAAAGTGTTATATTTAAATAATTTCAGAAGATGTTATTATTTAAAATACAAAGAGCTGGTAAATGAAGTTTCGTAGTAGTCGGACCTCGGACTTCGCCCAAGGTCTGGGGTCAGCTGGTAGAGGTCGGTCGGCTGACCATTGTATTAACCAAGTAGTCAGGTGCGATAACTTTATCGTGAGGTAATCACGTGGGTGTGCTCGAGGAAGACATGTGGATCAAGAAGAGTAAAGGAAGAAAAGTGTAGCTTAGAAGTCTACGAGATCGCCGTTGTTGAAGACGGAGGCGATATCCGACTTCTCTGGCACATAATCGCCTGTCACCTAGAGGAGACATGACCGCCAATCGCCTATGGTGTACGTGATCGACGGGAGTGCACGTAGTATGTGGTCAAGATGCTGGATTAACCATAGTGGGTTCCAAAAACCACGCGTATCAAGGTGTGGGTTAAGCCTTAGATACGCTGTGCATGCGAAGCTCTATGCTTGAGCATAAGAAATCGTCCTTAGTGTTGCATGCATGGGCGCACGAGGAGTAGTGCTGATCTACTCTTGGAAATGTGAAGCTACCGACGTCACCAAGTCATGTGGAGATGATACCTTGGACGTAACATAGTGGGATGAAGAACCTCAGTAAGGCGTGGCGATGACGTCGGGCATCGCCAGGGCGCGAGGCATGCGGGCATCGCCAGGGCGCGAGGCATATGGGCATCGCCAGGGCGAGACCTCAGTCGTCTTCCAGAGAGAGAGACATCGGTCGTCCGCCAGGATGAGACATCGGTGGATAGTTATCGCGCGAGCGGTCATCGGTGGAAGGTTATCGCGCGATGTCGAGTTTCACACAGATAAGGTGGGACCCAGGCTCCCAGCATGAGACGTCCTGCACGCGCGACACGTTGACAAAAAGGGTGGTTCAGAATAGTGACATCAGAGAGTTGGCATGCGCAGAGACACACGTGGCCGTACTGTTCAGGGAAGCGTGCACGCAAGCTTCCTGCAGAGTGGGTGGTGGCAGCGGCAATTGTGGACAAGTTGGTTTAGATTCAAAAACTCACTTCTGAGAGGAAAAGAACGTTGCAGTGGTTCAAGAGTGACAGAGTGAGTTTACCTTCACCCTTCTCTTTTCTCTCCTTCGCGCTGCGATTCAGGCATCCTCAAGCACCAGTACGACGAGCGACGACTGCACTTGGACACCTGGGAGGTTCTCTGCAAGTTCTCCAAACCGGACGCTAAAACAGAGTTAAGGCATCTTTAAGCTTCGGTGGGTTTTGGAGCTCTTGGTGTTTTGCGCTAGTCCAGGTAAGGGAAGCTAGCATTTTCGTTTATAAAAACGTTAGGCGAGTAGGTTCTGCAGTGAGGGCGACGTGGTCGCCGGTTTTCATATTCCTTTTCACAATGCTCTGTTTTTATGTGTGGGGCGACGTGATCGCCGATTTTAATGTTGATTTCGAACTCCCCTGTTTTAGTGTCGTTTGAAACTGTTTGAGATTGAATTGTGAAATGCGTGTGATATTCGAAAATCTGAACTTTGGCGTGATTGTTTCTGTGATTGTGATTGTAAGAACCTAGAAGTTTATATTGGAATAAAAGTGTTATATTATAAATAAATTCGAAGCACGTGTTTATTTAAATATAAAGGAAGGAATGTATAGCTGAGAAAACTACGAGATCGCCGTTATTAAGCGGGTAGGCGATCTCCAACTTCTCTGGCACTTGAACGCCTATCGCCTAGCTTATGCTTGAACGCCTATCGCCTAGCTTATGCTTGAACGCCTATCGCCTAGCTTATGCTTGAACGCCTATCGCCTAGCTTATGCTTGAACGCCTATCGCCTGTGTGTACCTAGTAGCCTGTCGCCTAAAGTACACCTAATCGCCGAAACTACACTTAGTGTGTAGCCAAAATGTTGGATCAACCCTGGTACGTCCCAAAAGCCACGCGTATCAAGGTGTGGGTTAAACCTTGGATACGCTGGGCAGGCGAAGCTCTATACTTGAGCATAAGAGAATCATCCTTAACGTTACACGCTTGGGCGCACGAGGACTTGTGCTAATCAACTCTTGGAAGTGTGAAGCTACCGACGTCACCAAGCCTTGTGGAGAGAATACCTTGGATGTAACATAGTGGAATGAAGAACCTCCAGGAAGGCGTGGCGATGTGTCATCGAGCATCGCCAGGGCGCAAGGCATGCAGGATCGCCTGGGCGCGAGGGGCATGCGGGCATCATCAAGGGGAGAGGTCATCGGTTGCTAGCCCTCGCGCGAGAGGTCATCGGTTGTTAACCTTCGCGCGAGAGGTCATCGGTTGTTAGCCTTCGCGCGAGAGGTCATCGGTTGTTAGCCTTCGCGCGAGAGGTCATCGGTTGTTAGCCTTCGCGCGAGAGGTCATCGGTGGATAGTCTTCGCGCCTGTGGTCATCGGTGAAAAGGTCATCGCGCTACGTTAAGTTATACACAGAGAACGTGGGACCCAGACATCCAGCATGAGACGTTCTGCACGCGCGCCACGTAGACGAAAAGGGTGGTTCAGAATAGTGACATCAGAATGTTGGCATGCGCGGGAGACACTCGCGGTCGTACTGTTCAGAGCAGTGGCTGGCATGCACAAGCGACAACAGTGGCAGTACTGTTCAGAGCAGTGGTTGGCATGCACCAGAGGCAACAGTGGTCGTACTGTTCAGGGAAGCGTGCACGCAAACTTCCCTGCAGAGTAGGTGGTGGCAGCTGCTTTTGGAGGGATAAGTTGGTTTAAGTCACTGAAATCCACTACTGAAGAGGAAGAAACGTTGCAGCCTTCGAAGAGAGAAAGAGTGAGTTACCTCCCTTCTCCTCCAGATATATCCTTCGCGCTGCGATTCTAACACCTTCACACGAGAGTACGACGAGCGACAGCCACCATTAGAGTACTTGGGTGGTTCTCTGCAAGCTCTTCAAAACCAGACACAAGAACAGAGTCAAGGCGTTCTTCAAGCTTCGTTGGATTTCGGAACTCCTGGTGTTTGCGCAAGTCCAGGTAAGGGAAGCTAGACCTCTTTTTCCATACAAGCCATAGTTTGCTGTTTCTGAAGTGAGGGCGACGTGGTCGCCGGTTCTCTGTTTCTTTTCGAAATGCTCTGTTTTACGTGTTTGGGCGACGTGGTCGCCGGTTTTAAATACGAGTTTCGAACTAACCTGTGTTTGACATTGTTTGAAACTGTTTGGGATTTAAATACAATATATATGTGATATTCGAAAGTTTGAAACGTTGAAAATGGTTGTTGCTGTGATTTGAAATATTCCTTTGTGTGGCATGACGTCTTAAATGTTGTGAATGTGGGGTCGAGGCATAGTATTTTCAGGAAAGGAAATACCGTGTAAGACCATGTTAGATGTGCATTGATCGGTGATTCCTAACGAGATATCCTGACTCTGCTGATAATGGAATCACATAGAGGAAGTTACTCAGTTGGTGAGAGTCGAAGGAGGTCCATGTGATGGGCGCCTCGTGTGAAACAGAACGAGCTCCACCTATCCAGGATGGGCGCCTCGTGTGAAACAGAACGAGCTCCACCTGTCCATGATGGGCGCCTCGTGTGAAACAGAACGAGCTCCACCTGTCTTGTGGATTAACCTTGTCATGCTGTATGGTGATGTGTTGAGATTCATCGTACGCTGGTGAATGTGTAAGATTTCACGGCGACCCTGTGGATGTGTGTGATTCCACAGTGGGCAGTGTGACAGGTGCAAATCTCCGAGTCTAATCAATGCATGAGTCAATCCGGAAGTAGTGTCATGTGTCTATGCTTTGTGAGCCAGTGGAAAGTCTGACATGTGAAATGGTGAAATGAGAAACTTGAATATTGATAGACACTTGATGCTGTATTGTGAAATGGAATGACTATGGGTGAATGTTGTGAAGTGTGATTTTGGGAGATCAGCTGAATGCTATGAGTAGCTCTACATTTTACATAGATATTTGAAAAATGTTTTACCTTGCTCTATTATGTTCATGATTTTAATGCCTTATTCTAAACTCTCTTTAAAATGGCTAGCTTACCCTTTTATCTGTTATTGTGGTTGTTTTCTCAAAACTGTGATGATCATGTAATTGTTACACGGGAGCAGATGATCTTCCAGGAAGAAGAGCTCCCTAATGGGTGGTCGCCGAGGGCTGAGATCGCCCATTTCCACCTCTCGGTGGTGATCGCCGGATTTTGCCCTACTATCAGATCGCCTGTTTTGAGGTCGTCTGTTATGAGATCGCCGATTTTATGTCTGGCTAGCAAGTCGCCTATTTTTGGGGACTTCTGGTGATCGCTGGTTTTATGTATGGAGACCGCCGGTCTTGCTGTATTTGATTGTTTTCTTTAAATTTCGAAAAACATTTGATTTCGTTTATGTATTAAACTCCCTAAGAGGAGCAACTTCATTTCAAATATATATATTATCATGTTATTCTCTTCAATATTATTTGGTTACATTTAATTTCATTATACCTGTATGTATGTATTACTTTGGCGGGATGTTACATTAATGGTATCAGAGCAGTTCGTCCTTAGGATGACCTGAGGGCTGTGGATCCATTGTGTTTCTTCTGCTCATGAAAGTTATTTGAATTTAAAATAATAACTATAGTGAAAGGTTTTCAAACGTTTTTGTATTGAAATTTTGTGTGTGCTTTGGTGAATATATGTTCTAATTGAAAATCTTAGTATTAAGAATGAGAAGGCCTTGATAAAGTAGTGAGGGTGCACACTCATAACTGGATCGAGATGAGTCTCAATCTTAATTCCAAAGGTTTGATGTTTAGCATATATTGAATTCTGGTGTGAGCTATCTCATTCTCTTGAGTGTCTTTGTAATTGATTGAAAATGGTTGATTAGATTGGTGACTGCATACCAGTAGTTGTGCTGGTGTTATGCTTGATGTTATAAGCATTATGATTCTGTGGATGAACTCAAATTCTTAATGACTTTGAGATGCTGACCTGTGTAAGGTCTAGCTGTTACCCCTTGAATGAATTGATTCTTATCGATTTCATTCTTATAGTTGTAGGGAATATAGAAGCCCATAGATTCAGAATTCAGAACGAAGAAGATGGCACGTAGACCCTCTACCCCACCCCAACCTTCTTCGGAGATGGGTCAGATCGCCAGGGCCATGGAAATGATGGCGACTGCCATCCAGCAACAGAATGCAGCGATGGCTCAGAACCATCAAGCCACGATGCAACATTGGGAAACTGCCCGATCTGCTGAGACAAACTCCCACGTCGGTCAGCCCCAAGAACAGATGGGACTGGCTGAGTTTATGAGGCACAACCCACCTAAGTTCAGTGGGAATGCTACCCCTGATCAGGCAGATCAGTGGGTCAGGGAGCTGGAGAAAATCTTTAGGGCGACCTCCTGCCCTGAAGAGAAGAAGTTGTTGTTTGCCACGTATCTGCTATCAGGAGAAGCTGAGTTCTGGTGGATGGGAGCTCAGCAAATGATGGAGGCCCGAGAGGATGTTCTGGATTGGGAGAGCTTCAGGGTGAAGTTCTTAGAGAAGTACTTCCCAGACAGCGCCAAGTTTGCGAGGGAAGCCGAGTTCTTAAAATTGGAGCAGGGGGATATGTCAGTAAACGCCTATGCTGCTCGTTTTGAGTACCTCGCCCGGTTCTATACCCAGGCGACCTCCGAGGCCTGGAGATGTAGGAAATTCGAAGAGGGGCTGAAGCATGGGCTGAAGAGGACCATAGCCCCGATGTGCATCAGGGAATTTCACGCCTTAGTAGAAAAGGCGAAGATGGTGGAGATCCTGGAAAAGGGTGATGCACGGGTGATCAGGTCACACCAAGGGGGTTCTTCCAGTGGGAAGGCTAAGGCACAGCACCCACAAAGCCAGCCCTATGCGAGACCTCCACCACATCGGGCAATAGCAGTGCCTCCCCAGTTTCAACAGCAGCAACCTTGGGAACCCAAGTGTCTTCACTGTGGTGGACCACACGCCTCCAATGCATGTTTCAAGAAGACTCCAGGGAGGAGATGTTTTGCCTGCCAAAAGACGGGACACGTTGCTAGAGATTGTCCTATCCAGAATAGGATGACTCAACCCAGTGGATCCCAACAGTTGAGGAATGGAGGCAGTCGACCTCAGGCAGCAGGGAGAGTGTTTGCCATGACTGGAGCGGAGGCATCCCAGTCAGGTAACTTAGTACAGAATGTTGCTCTATAGCTGGTAGATGCGTTAGAATTTTGTTTGATTTTGGAGCGACACACTCCTTTGTGTCAAGCCTGTGTGTAGCCGAGTTGGGCCTTCTAGTGAAGGAGTTGCCGTTTGAAACTGTTGGTCTATACACCTGCATCAGGACAGGTGTTGACCTCTACAGTTTGCCCCGAATGTCCAGTGATAGTAGAGGGACGCAGATTCAAGGTGAACTTGATCTGCCTACCTCTTCAGGATCTGGATGTTATCCTGGGAATGGATTGGCTAGCTGCCAATCACGTTCTCGTAGTCTGTGGTAGTCAGAAGATAGCGTTTCCAGACCTCCAAGAGGCAGACGTGTTATCAGCTCAGCATGGGTAGTCGGAGTTGGGAGAAAGAAGCGAGGTGCTTCGTGAATCCTAGCTCAGTTGGGAGTGAAGAATAAAGAGGACGTAAGTTGGATACCTGTGGTGAAAGATTTCATGGATGTAATTTCAGAAGAAATATCCGGATTACCTCCTAAGAGAGAAGTGGAGTTCTCTATTGATTTTGGTACCTGGGGCTGGACCAGTGTCAATGGCACCTTACAGGAGGGCTCCAGCCGAGTTAGAAGAGTTTACCTATAATAACGGCGATCATGCTGGCATTGGGATGGCAACGTATGAAGCTTTGTATGGAAGGAAATGCAGAACTCCTTTGTACTGGTACCAGGAAGCAGTATTGGTTGAACCAGAGTTGATTCAGCAGACGACCGAGAAGGTGCAGATCAGGGATGACTTGTCCTTTGAAGCAAAACCAGTTAGAATTGATGACCGGCAGGGTAAACAACTCAGAGGCAAGACCATCAACATGGTGAAAGTGGTGTGGGATGAGAAATCGGGTGATTCAACGTGGGAGTTAGAAGAACCCATGAGGGAAGCCTACCCATACCTCTTTTCCTTGTAATTCATTTTCGGGGACGAAAATTTTTCTTGTTGGGGAGATTGTAAGAACCTAGAAGTTTATATTGGAATAAAAGTGTTATATTATAAATAAATTCGAAGCACGTGTTTATTTAAATATAAAGGAAGGAATGTATAGCTGAGAAAACTACGAGATCGCCGTTATTAAGCGGGTAGGCGATCTCCAACTTCTCTGGCACTTGAACGCCTATCGCCTAGCTTATGCTTGAACGCCTATCGCCTAGCTTATGCTTGAACGTCTATCGCCTAGCTTATGCTTGAACGCCTATCGCCTAGCTTATGCTTGAACGCCTATCGCCTAGCTTATGCTTGAACGCCTATCGCCTGTGTGTACCTAGTAGCCTGTCGCCTAGAGTACACCTAATCGCCGAAACTACACTTAGTGTGTAGCCAAAATGTTGGATCAACCCTGGTACGTCCCAAAAGCCACGCGTATCAAGGTGTGGGTTAAACCTTGAATACGCTGGGCAGGCGAAGCTCTATACTTGAGCATAAGAGAATCATCCTTAACGTTACACGCTTGGGCGCACGAGGACTTGTGCTAATCAACTCTTGGAAGTGTGAAGCTACCGACGTCACCAAGCCTTGTGGAGAGAATACCTTGGATGTAACATAGTGGAATGAAGAACCTCCAGGAAGGCGTGGCGATGTGTCATCGAGCATCGCCAGGGCGCAAGGCATGCAGGATCGCCTGGGCGCGAGGGGCATGCGGGCATCATCAGGGGGAGAGGTCATCGGTTGCTAGCCCTCGCGCGAGAGGTCATCGGTTGTTAACCTTCGCGCGAGAGGTCATCGGTTGTTAGCCTTCGCGCGAGAGGTCATCGGTTGTTAGCCTTCGCGCGAGAGGTCATCGGTTGTTAGCCTTCGCGCGAGAGGTCATCGGTGGATAGTCTTCGCGCCTGTGGTCATCGGTGAAAAGGTCATCGCGCTACGTTAAGTTATACACAGAGAACGTGGGACCCAGACATCCAGCATGAGACGTTCTGCACGCGCGCCACGTAGACGAAAAGGGTGGTTCAGAATAGTGACATCAGAATGTTGGCATGCGCGGGAGACACTCGCGGTCGTACTGTTCAGAGCAGTGGCTGGCATGCACAAGCGACAACAGTGGCAGTACTGTTCAGAGCAGTGGTTGGCATGCACCAGAGGCAACAGTGGTCGTACTGTTCAGGGAAGCGTGCACGCAAACTTTCCTGCAGAGTAGGTGGTGGCAGCTGCTTTTGGAGGGATAAGTTGGTTTAAGTCACTGAAATCCACTACTGAAGAGGAAGAAACGTTGCAGCCTTCGAAGAGAGAAAGAGTGAGTTACCTCCCTTCTCCTCCAGATATATCCTTCGCGCTGCGATTCTAACACCTTCACACGAGAGTACGACGAGCGACAGCCACCATTAGAGTACTTGGGTGGTTCTCTGCAAGCTCTTCAAAACCAGACACAAGAACAGAGTCAAGGCGTTCTTCAAGCTTCGTTGGATTTCGGAACTCCTGGTGTTTGCGCAAGTCCAGGTAAGGGAAGCTAGACCTCTTTTTCCATACAAGCCATAGTTTGCTGTTTCTGAAGTGAGGGCGACGTGGTCGCCGGTTCTCTGTTTCTTTTCGAAATGCTCTGTTTTACGTGTTTGGGCGACGTGGTCGCCGGTTTTAAATACGAGTTTCGAACTAACCTGTGTTTGACATTGTTTGAAACTGTTTGGGATTTAAATACAATATATATGTGATATTCGAAAGTTTGAAACGTTGAAAATGGTTGTTGCTGTGATTTGAAATATTCCTTTGTGTGGCATGACGTCTTGAATGTTGTGAATGTGGGGTCGAGGCATAGTATTTTCAGGAAAGGAAATACTGTGTAAGACCATGTTAGATGTGCATTGATCGGTGATTCCTAACGAGATATCCTGACTCTGCTGATAATGGAATCACATAGAGGAAGTTACTCAGTTGGTGAGAGTCGAAGGAGGTCCATGTGATGGGCGCCTCGTGTGAAACAGAACGAGCTCCACCTATCCAGGATGGGCGCCTCGTGTGAAACAGAACGAGCTCCACCTGTCCATGATGGGCGCCTCGTGTGAAACAGAACGAGCTCCACCTGTCTTGTGGATTAACCTTGTCATGCTGTATGGTGATGTGTTGAGATTCATCGTACGCTGGTGAATGTGTAAGATTTCACGGCGACCCTGTGGATGTGTGTGATTCCACAGTGGGCAGTGTGACAGGTGCAAATCTCCGAGTCTAATCAATGCATGAGTCAATCCGGAAGTAGTGTCATGTGTCTATGCTTTGTGAGCCAGTGGAAAGTCTGACATGTGAAATGGTGAAATGAGAAACTTGAATATTGATAGACACTTGATGCTGTATTGTGAAATGGAATGACTATGGGTGAATGTTGTGAAGTGTGATTTTGGGAGATCAGCTGAATGCTATGAGTAGCTCTACATTTTACATAGATATTTGAAAAATGTTTTACCTTGCTCTATTATGTTCATGATTTTAATGCCTTATTCTAAACTCTCTTTAAAATGGCTAGCTTACCCTTTTATCTGTTATTGTGGTTGTTTTCTCAAAACTGTGATGATCGTGTAATTGTTACACGGGAGCAGATGATCTTCCAGGAAGAAGAGCTCCCTAATGGGTGGTCGCCGAGGGCTGAGATCGCCCATTTCCACCTCTCGGTGGTGATCGCCGGATTTTGCCCTACTATCAGATCGCCTGTTTTGAGGTCGTCTGTTATGAGATCGCCGATTTTATGTCTGGCTAGCAAGTCGCCTATTTTTGGGGACTTCTGGTGATCGCTGGTTTTATGTATGGAGACCGCCGGTCTTGCTGTATTTGATTGTTTTCTTTAAATTTCGAAAAACATTTGATTTCGTTTATGTATTAAACTCCCTAAGAGGAGCAACTTCATTTCAAATATATATATTATCATGTTATTCTCTTCAATATTATTTGGTTACATTTAATTTCATTATACCTGTATGTATGTATTACTTTGGCGTGATGTTACAGTGATTGTTTAAGAAAAGATTCAAAATATTATATGATGGAATTGTGCTTTTACGTGTGGTATGATGTACTGGATGAATGTGAAAGAGTGATCAAAGCATAGTATTTTCAGGAAAGAAAATACCGTGTGGAGATTTTATGAGGGTGTATTGATCTGTGAGTATCCTGTGAATGAGGCGATCCTGACTCTGCTGATATGATGGAATCACATAGATGAAGTCATTCAGTTGGTGAGAGTCGAAGGAGGTCCATATGTATGGGTAAGTCGTTTGAAAGATAACTGACTTGACCTGTTATATGGATTAACCCTGTCATACTGAGAGAGAGTGAGGATATTGAGATTGAGATCGAGATTATGTTGATGCGCATAGCTGTGGGAACTTTACAACAATTTCGTATGACAGGTGCGCAGGCCTCTGGATGCTAAGTTCAACGCACGTGTCTTCCGGAAGTAGTGTCAAGTGTCTGTGTGTGATGAGTCAGTGGAAGTCTGACGTGAGAAATGAGAAACATTGAAATTGATAGACACTTGATGGATTATGTGAATTGAACGACTCTTGAGGAAATTGTGAAATATGTGGTTACTTGATGGTCATGTGAAGGGAATGAGAAAGTTGATGGTTTTTACGTGGGTGTCTTAAATTTGTTTTATCTTGATTTTAAAGTTTCATATCTAAATTCTCTTTCAAATATCTAGCTTACCATTTGTTTTGTATCGTGGTTATTTTTCTTAAACCTGTGATGATCGTGTATAATTTACACGGGAGCAGATGATGTTACAGGAAGTAGAGCTCCTCTGTGAGTGCTCGCCGGAAGGAGATCGCCTGTTTTCTGTTTCTGTTAGGCGATCGCCTGTTTTCTGTTTCTGATAGGAGATCGCCTGTTTTCTGATAGGAGATCGCCTGTTTTCTGTTAGGAGATCGCCTGTTTTCTGTTAGGAGATCGCCTGATTTCTATTTTGCTGTATTTTGTTTAATTTTGGAAAACTGACTGGATATGTATTAAACTCCTTATGAGGAGAAATTTCATTATACATATATATATACATATGTTCACTTCGATATTATTGTTTTACCTTTATTTCATTTTATAAATATGAAAAGATTTTGGCGGGATGTTACACCTAGAGGACACATGATCGCCAATCGCCTATGGTGTACGTGATCGACGGGAGTGCACTTAGTATGTGGTCAAGATGCTGGATTAACCATAGTGGGTTCCAAAAACCACGCGTATCAAGGTGTGGGTTAAGCCTTAGATACGCTGGACATGCGAAGCTCTGTGCTTGAGCATAAGAAATCGTCCTTAGTGTTGCATGCATGGGCGCACGAGGAGTAGTGCTGATCTATTCTTGGAAATGTGAAGCTACCGACGTCACCAAGCCATCTGGAGGTGATACCTTGGACGTAACATAATGGGAGGATGAACCTTCAGCAAGGTGTGACGATGTGACATCGGTGACCAGAGTAAGGCGATGTGTTCTCGTCACACACAAGGGCGACAAGAGATCGCCAACAGGATGAGAGGAGCATCGGTCATCAACCAGGATGGGAGACACATCGGTGGTCTGCCAGGGTAAGACATCGGTTGTCTACCAGAATGAGGAATTGGTCGTCCGTCAGGAAGAGGAATCAGTCATTGCCGGGATGAGAAGGACATCAGTCATCGGTGGAAGGTTATCGCGCGATGTCGTGTTTCACACAGATAAGGTGGGACCCAGGCTCCCAGCATGAACGTTCTGCATGAGTGTTTCAGAATAGTAGCATCAGAGAGTTGGTATGCGCAGAGACCCACATGGTCATACTGTTCAAGGAAGTGTGCACGCAAGCTTTCCTGCAGAGTGGGTGGTGGCAGCGGCATTTGTGGACAAGTTGGTTTAGATTCAAAAACTCACTTCTGAGAGGCAAAGAACGTTGTAGTGGTTCAAGAGTGACAGAGTGAGTTTACCTTCATCCTTCTCTTTTCTCTCCTTCGCGCTGCGATTCAGGCATCCTCAAGCACCAGTACGACGAGCGACGACTGCCCTTGGACTCCTGGGAAGTTCTCTGCGAGTTTTCCGATCAGGACGCTAAAACAGAGTTCGGGTATCCTTAAGTTCGGTGGGTTAGAGCTCGTAGTGAGATTTTACGCAAGTCCAGGTAGGGGAAGCTAGCCTTATTTCCAACGAAAACCTTAAGTTAGATGATTTTGATGATGGGGCGACGTGGTCGCCGATTTTCAACTGTTATTGCATAATCCCCTGTTTTTGGATGTGATCGCCTGTTTTAATGTTGTTTTCGAACTCCCCTGTTTTAGTGTCGCTTTGAACTTGTTGAGATTGAAATGAAAAATGCATATGCTATTCGAAAACCTGAGCGGTGGTATGCTTGTTTTTGTGAGTGGGGTTGTTTAAGAAAAGATTCAAAGTATTCTATGATGGAATTGTTCTTTATGTGTGGTATGATGTATGGAATGTGGTGAATGTGGGATCAAGGCATAGTATTTTCAGGAAAGAAAATACCGTGTAAGATCGTGTAGAGTGTGCATTGACCGATGATTCGTTTATTATGAGATATCCTGACTCTCCTGATATAATGGAATCATATAGATGAAGTTATTCAGGCGTTGAGAGTCGAAGGAGGTTCATATGTATGGGTGAGTTGTTTGAAAGAGAACGAGCTTGACCCGTTGTATGGATTAACCCTATCATGCTAGGATAGTGATGATATTGAGATTCATTTATACGCTTGTGAATGTGTGTGATTTCACAGCGACCCTGTGAATGTGTGTGATTTCACAGTGGTGCAGTATGACAGGTGCAGATCTCTGAGTCTAGTCAATGCACGCGTCTTCCGGAAGTAGTGTCAAGTGTCTATGTGTGATGAGTCAGTGGAAGTCTGACGTGAGAAATGAGAAACATTGAAATTGATAGACACTTGATGGATTATGTGAATTGAACGACTCTTGAGGAAATTGTGAAATATGTGATTACTTGATGGTCATGTGAAGGGAATGAGAAAGTTGATGGTTTTTACGTGGGTGTCTTAAATTTGTTTTATCTTGATTTTAAAGTTTCATATCTAAATTCTCTTTAAAAATATCTAGCTTACCCTGCATTTTTGTTTTGTGGATGTTTTCTTAAACCTGTGATGATCGTGTATAATTTACACGGGAGCAGATGATGTTGCAGGAAGTAGAGCTCCTCAGTGAGTGGTCGCCGGAAGGAGATCGCCTGTTTTCTGTTTCTGTTAGGAGATCGCCTGTTTTCTATTTTGCTGTATTTTGTTTAAGTTTTGGAAACTGACTGGATATGTATTAAACTCCCTGTGAGGAGAAATTTTATTACATATATATATATATATATATATATATATATATATGTTCACTTTGATATTATTGTTTTACCTTTATTTCATTATATAAATATGAAAAGGATTTGGCGGGATGTTACACCTCTCCCATGCTATTTCTACCCTTCACCTATCTTGCCCACCAAGGCACCCCTTCCTATAGATAGGGTGCCTTGCCTCATGTATTTTAACCTACATTTGGAATATAGTAAAGAAACTTTGCTTGAGTGAATAGTGAGTTTGTCTCCTATATGATTTCGGGTCTTATCTTGAGTGTGTGAGCATTTCAAGTGGTGGCTCTTCCTCACTTATCTTAGAGTTTCCCACCCTCCAAGTGGTGTGTTCGTCCTTTCCAATCTCCATAAGCTTACATTCCTTATTATGTTATTGTTTATGTCCTTTTTCTATTCGGTCATCTTCATTCCTTGCTTCATTTCACGTCCTTTACTTTTTGCAATCATCATCATGATCACCATATATTTGTGTTTTCCTTTTGCCCTCTAGAAGTGAACCTTCACACTTACTTAACTAATTTGTTAAGTTCGTGTCCAGTGGGGATCTTCTTTGGGTTCTCACCATAATTTCTAAAATAAAAAATTATAAACAAGAGCAACTAATTAAAAATGTGCAATCCTAAAATCAACTCACATTAACGTGGCTCATAATGTATGTCAAATTCTGACAGCTCTATGGCCTAGTGCCATCCTTCCTGCAATATCAGGCTTCTGAAGGACCTTCCGAATAGTTAGGTCAATCATTACCACTACGATGAAGCTTTGAAACTAATGACGCAGTCGCCAGGCTGTAGAAAACCACTGCCAAGGCCACTTTTTTGATAGTCTGGTATTAAGTCTTTGCGCCCTGCAATACTTTACTGATGAAGTAAATTGGCCTTTGTACCTTTCCTTCTTCTTGCAAAATAACCAAGCTTATAGCTCGGTTGGTAACTGAGAACTACAAATGGATAGGAAGTCTTGGAGTACTCTTGCTAATTTTAGCGGATTAGCTAGATATTATTTCAACTTGATTTTCACAATCATCGATCTAGATGAAACGGTCATTCTTCTTGAGGCATTGGAAGTAAGGGTACCCCTTATTACCACTAACAGATAGGAAACATGATAGGGTGACCATGCGCCCAATTAGCCTTTATACTTCTTTTACACTGGTTGGGCTTCTCGTCTCGATGATTGTTGTGCATTTGTTAGGATTTGCCTCAATTCCCTTTTAATTAGTAGGAAACCGAGGAACTTCCCTGCTTGTACACTGAAAACACATTTTTTCGGATTAAGCTTTAAGTTATGTCTTCCTATGGTGGCGAAGAGCTCTTCTAGGTCAGATATATGCCCATCCGCTTTCACTGAAGTGACTACCATGTCATTCACATATGCTTTTGGTAGCAGAATTCGATCCATGAGGCTCTGATAGGTCCCACCCGCATTCTTTAATCCAAAGGGCATGACCTTATAGCAATAACTGGCTACTTTGGCCATGAAAACCTTTTTATTTTCGTCCTTTGGGTGCATCAGAATTTGGTTTATCCCGAGAAGGCATCCAAGAAGCTTAGTTGGCCACACCCTGAGGTGGGTTCTACTAAAGATTCTATGTCTAACAAGGGGTAAGGATCCTTGGGTAGGCTTTATTAAGATCGGTGAAATTGACGCACATTCTCCACTTCCCTCTTGCCTTTTTCACCATGACAATGTTTGCCAACAACTCAAGGTATTGGATTTCCTTTATGTGGCCAACTATGAGAAGTTTTTGAGTCTCTTCTCGCATTGCGAGACACTTCTCCTCATTGAATTTTCTTTGCTTCTGATTGATGGGTTTGCCCTTCTTGTCCATGGTGAGATGGTGACACAAAAAATCTGGATCAATTCCAGGCATGTTGGTGGATGACTATGCGAAGGCATTCATGTTTTTTGAAATGACTTTGACAATTTTATCCTCCAACTCCTTGTAAAGTGAGGCTCCAAGCTTGAATTTCTTACCATTTATCTCCAATTTCTGAACTTCCCCAGCGGGTCTAGGTCACCTTTCGTTGCAAGGGTCGGCCTCTATTTCCATACCTGGTCCTCTCGTTTGGGTGATAATTGTGTAGGTGCCCCTACGATTTCTCACTGCTTTCACAACATTTGCATGCCATTGTTTGATCTACTTTCATTGTGATTACCTTTCCTTTGGGTGAAGGAAGCTTCAGCTTCATGTGGGCAGTGGAGGCTACCGTGCCCAACCTATTTAATGAAGGTTGCCTTAAAAGTAAATTATAAGCAAAAGGAGTATTGACAATGATGTAATTTACCGTGATAGTCCTTGCCATTTTTTCGTCAAAAAAGGTTGTCCTCAGCTCGACATACCCTCGTACTTCCACCTGGTCGCCTGCAAAACTGACAAGGCAATCTTCGTAAGGCCTTAGCTGATCGGGGGAGATTTGTAGGCCTACGAACGTTCCCCAGAACATTACGTCGGCCAAGCTTCCTTGATCAATCAGGACTCTATGTACATTCCGTCCCACAGTGATGGCCAATATAACCACAAGGTCATGTTCGTAGGGGAACACATCTTCTGAGTTGGCTACCGTGAAATAGAGGGAGGGGGTTGACGACTGCTCAGACTTCTTTGTATCCAAGGACATCATAGCTCGGGAATAGCATTTTCGGCTAAACGTTGAGCTACCTCCTCTAGAGAACCCTATCACGATGTTATTCAGATCTACAAAGATCATAGCTTTATGGTTTAGTTCTTGGGGTGCGGCTTCCCCATTCGGCTCCTTCTCCTGATTGTTCTCGAGGTACTTAGTCAAGAACCCATCCTTCACCAGCTTTGAGAGTTGATAAGTTAGGGTGAGGCATCACTCAATATTGTGACCTTGTGCCTTGTGGAACTCGCACTAGTCCTCTTTTCGTGCTCCCAGCATCCGATCTATCTTTTTTTTTGGAAAATGTAGCTTATTAACCAAATCGTCCTTGGTTATAAGCGCCTTATATGACACTCAGAACCTCAGTTTTAGTATATTTTCTTTGCGATATACGAGACGTACCTCTGGTCAGTTTGCCTACTCGTAGATACAACTTCGCTCTTTGAGGAGCATTCACACCCACTTTCCTTGTACCTTGGCTGCTTTGGCCGTGCATTGGCATTCTTTCCAAGTATGGCTTCTTCTGCTTCGATATGGGTCGCTGCTTGTTCCCTTAACTTAGACAACGAATCCGCCCTAATTTGGATTAACGAGTTGCTGAAAGAGATCGTTGCCATCCCTTTGATGAAGGCGGCGACCACCATCTCCTCGTTTGGAGTCTGAAGTCTTATTGAGACTGCACAGAAATGGTTTAGGTAATCCTTGAGCAGTTATCCTTCCTTTTATTTGACATCAAAGAGATCTGGCAACAATGGGGGGTCGAATTTATTAGTTGAGAACTGCTCTTTAAATATCCTAGAGAATTATGGGAAAGAGGTGATATGGCGGTTGAGGACCTCACTGAACTATTAAAGAGTGGTTCCTGTGAACGTGTTCATGAGCATTTTGCATAAGATGACGTTCGACCTGCCCGAGATGATCATTTGAGCCCTAAATGCCTTTAGGTGGCTCTTGGGATCTGCCACACCAGAAAAGGGTAATCTTTGGCATGATGAAGTGGGGCGGTATCGGTTCCTCCATGATTTGCTGTGAGAATGGTTTGGGGTCGTCCCTTGAGGACATGTTCAGGCACTGTGCCCAAATATTGTGTTGTTCATATCTGTACATGTTTCTCCGCAACTTCTCATTGTTTTTGCGTAACTCTTTGTTGGCATTAGCATTCTCTTCCATGGTCCTTCGGAAGGCCTCTATTTCCTCCACAAGACGTATTTGACTAAGTCACGTTTTCTCTCGTAGGCGATCTTGATCGGCTAGGGCTTCTTCTAGTAGCTGCTCTTGCTCGGCTCGAGCCTCTTCCTGCAAACATTCTCTTTCGGCTCGAGCTTCTTCCCATAACCGCTCTTACTCTCGTTGGTATTCCTCATTTGCCTGTTGAAGAACTCTCATGGTCTCCAGAATTTGTTGCAAGGCTGGGAGTTCATCACCTTCAGGCACTTGCGCTCCTTGTCTAGTGTTCCTCATAGCGTCAGGTTACTTGGTGCTTCATGTCTGAGTATTTAGATAATTAGTGGGATCAGCTTTTACCGGACCCCACAGTGGGCGTAAAGTTAGTGAGAACATATAAATATGAGTATAGTGTGTAGTGTATGGAGTGACACTTACCTTTATTCAGGGTCTTGAGGCCCTTTTATAGTACTCGTAGATCCTCCCTTAGGAACTGACAAATAAGGATATCCCGTTAATATATCCCCTTTATTTTAGGGGTGTAGGTAGAACATTATCTCTAACTATTTATTTAGTTGGATTTAGAATGAATATCCATAACTAATTGATTCAGTTATCCATTCAGTTATTTTTACATTTTTTGCTGCCTTTTAATGTGTTCTTCAACTGTTAGAGTCGTCTCCCTTTTAATGCCATTGGACCTATTTTTATATGGACCGAGTTATCTATTTTGGACTTTAAATTTAACGGGTCCAAAAAGACATGTTTAAACTCAAGGACGTCCGACCAATACAAAAGTCATTCGATTTTGTGTTTTACACACGCTTGAATTATACCTAATTAAACTAAAATCAAATCTCAATCCACTGGTGCAAAGTTGTGATTTCACATCATTCTAATTATGTCAAAATGTGCAGGGACATTTTTATAATTAAAATAATTTTTTTTGTCATACTTTTTATGATTCAATTCACTAGTGGAAGTTGGATTTTCATATCATCATGTTTATGTAAAAATGTGTAGTGGTCTTTATATAATTAAAATAAATTTTTTAAGTTAATTTTTTTATAATTATGATATATAATTTAAAATTTACGTTTGACTATTAGGTCACTTAATGTAAAATTCGTTTTGTATTTATGAATTTGAAATTTTGAATATTTAAATTAATTATTAATTAATTTATTAGAATGTCTATTAAATATTTAAAATTTAAATTTAAAACTCAGGAATAAAAAATGATAGGTGGAATAAATTATAGGAACTTAGAAAAAAATTATTTTAGGTCCTAAAAGTGACTTAATTGTCAAGTCAGTTTATAATTTTAGAAACTAAATTATTAGTTTATGTGATATATTTTAAGAAAATTGTAGGAAAATTTTTGATTGATAGTAAAAGTAAGATGCATTTTGTGAAATGAATTACTAAGATTTGTTAATTTTGAAGATTTCAACGGACTCTAAATCTAGAAGTGGAAATAGCATAACATGTAGATTTGCGACTTGGTTGGCTCAAATCTAGATTAATTGATAAGGAGAGGATGCATGCAGGTTGACATATATTTATTATCATTTCATCATGGGATGAGGTTGAAGAGAGAGAAAAATCTCATGTGACATGATATTTGGGCATTGCACCATTTTATGTTTTTGTAGTGGCCAGACCTCGAATGTCAGCACATGAGTGAGAGGTCGGCACAGGAGAGGTCAGCATGGTAAGGCCCACAGAGGGGCCCACAAAATTACACATGTCAAGGCGCAAAACTAGATTCACAGATACGCCATGCATGCAGGATGTGTCCAAGACGTAAGGTTATGACATAGTAGAATTATCCTTAGAAATGCATGTGAGGCACGTGAAGGTTTTAAGGCATGTGAAATATTAAGTTATTAGACACGTTTGAGTTGGCAGCGTTGGGGTAGGCGCTGAAACCCTAGCGGCCACACCTTAAGTTATGCACTCCAGGAGAGGAATGTCGCCACGAGAGTTGCACTATATGAAAGGAAGATTGCCACGGGATTGCACTAAGATTGTGCATTAAGAATCCCAGAAGTGTAACCCTAAATTGGCTAGAGGCAACGCTTGGACAAGAGCATGTATGTGGCAGGTAACCTAAAAACAGCTATATAATAGGGTAACGCCCAAGGTAAACACAGGTTCACACACAAACACAAGCTTAGAGTTTCTTACACACTCTTGGCTTGAGATACCTTAGTTATTTGATGTTTCTTGCCCTGTATTGACTTGAGCATCGGAGTGCAATCACAGGTAGCGCCCCCTCCGTTTCAACAGAGCCACGTTTGGAGAACCAACGAGAGATAGGAGGAGCCACCGTTTACTTCAGAGTCAACAACGTCCCAGTCAACCGATGAGAACATTTGGCGCCCACCGTGGGGCCTGATAAAACTAGGTCCCATCCACAATCGTGATCAGTAGAATCAAGCGACATGAGGAGTACAAGGCAAGGCGACACTGGAAGGGATGAGGACGATCAAGCCGCAACCATCCAGGAACTCATGGAGACCATCCGCAACCTTCAGCAGGCGTTTACGGTGTCTACTGCGAATCAAGATCAGTTTAGGACAGACCTAAATGCATCGTTGGCAACAAATGAAGAATTACGTAGGGCTAATGAGAAGTTGAGGAGAGGGATAGGAGAATGCACAGCGGCGAATCCGGGGGTCCCACCCTTGTAGGGACGACATTGAATCAGTTCATCGGACTCCCAGATGGACACATCACGTCCTTTGGCCAGTTCACGGAGTTTTTCAAGAAACAGTTCATCGTCAATCACGCGCGCCCACCTGTCGTGTTCGATCTCTTCGACATAAGACAGTTCTAGGAAGAACCACTGAAAGACTTCCTGAACCAGTTTGGGGCACTTGTGGTAAGACTGCAGACCAAAGATGAGGCCATGATCGTGCATGCGTTTGAAAGGGGAATCCCTCTAGGACCCTTTAGTGTCGCGCTGATACGGTGTCCGCCAAGGACGTTTGATGAGATCCAGTGCCGCGCTGTGGCACACATTACTGCAGAGGAAGGAGGTACGGACGCTATGCACTGTAAGTTGTTTATGGGTACCTTTGTAGGGATGACATTGAACTGGTTCATCGGACTCCCAGATGGACACATCACGTCCTTTGGCCAGTTCACGAAGTTGTTCAAGAAAAAGTTCATCGTCAATCACGCGCGCCCACCTATCGCGTTCGATCTCTTCGACGTAAGACAATTCCAGGAAGAACCACTGAAAGACTTCTTGAACCGGTTTGGGGCACTTGTGGTAATACTGCAGACCAAAGATGAGGCCATGATCGTGCATGCGTTTGAAAGGGGAATCCTTCCAGGACCCTTTAGTGATGCGCTGATTTGGTGTCCGCCAAGGACGTTTGATGAGATACAGTGCTGCGCTGTGGCACACATTACTATAGAGGAACACATGGTGGAGAAGCGTACCAGGGTAGAACTGCCCAAACCCGGTGCCCCAGGGCGCACTCAGCCTTTGAGGGTACATGAGGCCACCATAGGGAAGAAGGCCAAAGCAGCGCCATATGAGTCGAGGAAGCCTAAGCCCACGAGGCACAGTTTCAGAGTAGAGCTCAAGGAGTTGATAGCCATCCCCGAGGTGGAAAACAGATTGAAGTTTCCCCCAAAATCTGACAAGAAGTTGGGACCACACAAGAACAAGTGGTGTGACTTCCACCAAGCATATGGTTACACCCTGAGCAATTGCCTCTCTTTGGGATACCAGATAGACGACCTGGTAAGAAGTGGGTTTCTGACGGCTTATTTGTAGGAACCTCAGGGAAATTTTGCATTGATAGCCCCATCGGGGGACCAGGGGCATGAGGCACTACAACAATTATTGCTTTAGGCTACAACATAAAACCGTGGTCTAAAGTAGTAAAACCGTGGCCTAAAGTTTAGGCAATGGTTTTTTACCCGTGGTCTAGGTGAGCATGGTCGTTGGTAATAGGCCACGATTTTTATAAAGACAACAATTTTAAAATCGTTGCCTAAAATCTTGATAACAGGCACAATTTTAAAAGCGTTGCTTAAAGTATTGACAAAAACAACAATACATTTCTTCAATTTTAGAAGAATTACTCATACAAAAATTCAAGATAGTAAAAATAAATATTAAAGGACAATATATTAAAAAATTTGTCTTAAAGTATATATCATAACAATCATGTGTTCAATGTTAAAACTACAAATTTAGTTAAAAAAACATAGTCTATTGTTTGTTTACAACATATCAATAAGTTCATTCTTCTTCAAGATTGTCTTCGTACTCTTCGTTGCCTTCAAGCTGCAAAAAATACATAAATATATACTAATTAAATATAATTCAAACAAAATAAATATAGCAACTACCAAAATATAATTGTATAAAATAATCAATAACATGTCTTAATCAAATCCATTAAACTTTGATGTAACACTAGACAATTGTATGTATGTGTTTACAACACAAAATCAAGAGTACCACACATTCCAATCCATATCACTAAACTTATTAACATGATTGAAATTCCAATATGATTATGTATGTGTTTATATCTCCATGATCCAAGCAAAAAAACAAACAAAACTTAAGGATAAAACACTAACTTCTAAATGTACTCCTCCAACATTACAAATGAAAGCAATTTCATGTGTAGCTAGAAAACATTTCTCAAAGTCCAGTAAACAATTTTCAATTATATATACCTACTCATAATGAGGATCATGGGTGGATGCAGATGAATGTAGCCCCACGCCACTACTTTCTTTAGTTAAAACACGTGTCATCATATTATTTATGTCATCCTCTTCTAAATCTGGATTTTGCTGCTTTATCACAAATTTTACCATTTCCTCTAGAACTTCAATTTTCTTCGCCATGCCACTCACTTCATTTGCATGTTCATTTCTTATAGCAGCAATTTCTTCCTTTTTTTTCAATATTGATGGTGTCATAGTCTTTCCATAACACCGTACTCTCCCAGGTTTCTCTTTCCCAAATATTGATTGAAATGCTTTTTCCGCAGATTCACTTGAGTTTTCAATAGAACCTTGAAGCTTAGTCTAACAAAAGAAAATGAATTTTAATTATTAAAAATAATATATTTATATGTACTTCATAAATAGAAAGTAAACTTACAATGATATTATTTGTTTCTTCATCAATTTCTTTTCCTCTTCGACCTTCTCGACGTTGACGAGTTGTAATAAACATTTCAGCTTGGGTAACTTTTTCTCCTACCTTTTTCTTGGCACGCTACAAGAATTACATATTAAAAAACAATAACAAAAAGTGATAAGATGTTTTTGTATTGGATTTAAAATGTTCAAACATAATTAGAAATATCTTACTAATTCAGCATGAATTCTAGCAAAATTGGTTGGTCCCATGCGATGAATGTACTTTTGTTGTGCCCTATTTGCAACATTTTGCTCACTAATTCTCTACATTGTGATAAGATAAAAATAAGAATGAATTTAGATAATAATGCAATTTTAAAGTAATAAGACATTAAATTATGTAACCTTCATAGTGCCAGTGTTCCAATATTTCAACAATTGTTTGAAATGATCTTCAGAAATGAATAATGGACGATGCTTGAGGCGATCCTTCAATGTGGAGTACTTTAAAAAGTGTCTTTTCTTGATAAAACTCTTGTAGCGTCTCCATGCATCATTTATGAGAGAAAATATTGCTTTCTCTCCTTTATCACTAATGATGAACTTTTCCTATAAAAAAGAGCATTAGAATAATTGTATTTTCATAAATATTTGATCATTAAATGAATATAAATTTAATTTTCATACCATAACATATGTCCATATATGAGCCTTGTTATCTTTATCATTCAGCAAAGCTTTGAAATTTATGTAAATCAATGGACAAAAGGTAGAATTCCTAGCTATCGTGCCAAGGAAATAACTTAAGTCAGTTACAATCTTGTCAGTGGGACCAATTGGTTCTCCATCAATATCTAAGATAACTTCTGCACGCTCTTGAGTAGATCTTCCATGTATTGCTAAACATTGAGTTGGTCCTCGTGTTTTTTTCTTACTTGTTCCTATTTTAACATTCAACTTATTAAATAAAATATTAAAAAGAAGACATAAATATGAAAACAAAATGTCAATTTGTAATGATAAAACATTTACCTTCTATCATAGTCACTTCAACATCTTCATCTTGGTAAACATTTTCTTCTCCAACATATTGTTCTTCATCCTCACTTCCATTTTGAACATTTTCTTCTTCATCTTCATTGTTTCCATTTTCTTTAAGAAATTGATCTATTGACATTGATGGACAGAATTTTGTTTGTCTCTGACTAGGACCATCTTGTTGTTTTGTCATTGATTCAACATCTTCAATCACTACCCGTTCCTTAAATTTTGAGTTGTCATCCATCATTCTAATCTTTTTTCTAAGTTGACCTTTTACCTTTGAACTATCAACTTCAGCTTGTACTGATTTCATAGGAAATAGTCTTTTCTTAGAATTCTCTTCTTGTGAGACCGCCTTTTGCTTCTTGAGTTGTTCATTGGCACTAGAATTACTAAGTTGAGTCAATACTTTTTCAAGTGCTTGTAGCCTTTTCTTTGACTTATCATTTGCAATTGGTGCCTTTTCCATGAATTTCCTATTTGATTCTTGGAGTTGTCTATGTCCGATGCTCTTAGATGTTAATTCTTCCAATCGGAGTTTGTTTTGACTATGAATTTTATGTTGAACAGTACCTGCAGCTGCAACATTTTGTTTTCTTGAATTAAGCCTCCTATCTAAATTTTTCATGTCACTTACCTTGAGATTAGGCAAGTTCACTTGTCTTTGGGCAGCAATAGTAGGTGCAATGGTACATTCTTTGCTTGTCATTTTTTCACGTTTGATTTGCATTTTCCTTAGCAATTCTTTGCTTGATTTTACTTGAGGAAGTTTCAAATTTGCAACATCCATTTGAATCTTGTCTTGAGCTTTCATCTGTCGTTTTAAGTTTGTTTCCATATTCATTATCTGAAAAAAATAATTTGATATACCACCATGGAAGTTAAGCAAAAAACGTAATTAGTCATCTTATTAACATGTTATATGAAGGACAATCAAACATCAAGGGTATAACATTGATATTATTGAATAAGTTTCATTCCTCTTTGGTTGGCTAGGTAGACAACTACAGAGGTAGAAATTCATATCATATGTACATTAGTAGATAATAGTATGTATGAAACAAGAAAACAGAAATTTTGCATTTCAAACCTGTGCTAACTAAAAGGCAAACACTTTGTCTTCAGTATGGTCAATCTCCTCTGGTTTCAAACTTTTATCCAACCGCTGGTTTATCTACCCATGCATATTTACAATTGAATATGTAAGAGAAGGTACATATAGAATATAACAGGAAATTTAAATATGTAAGAAAAGGTGGTATTTACAAAGTAAAGTTTAGTTTTTGAATGCAAATTTTAAAGTGTTGAACAGTCCTCCTATTAGCATTAATAGTCCTCCTCTTAGTCCATGTAGTAAAACAAAGTGTCATCAAAATCAAGATCATCAGAATAATTTTTCTCCAAATGCCTAGAAGGTTTCTCAGCTATAGTGACAGGCATATCTTCCCTAACCCAATTGAGTTCATCATCATTATCAGAAGCATTTAGTTGTGATTGGTCACCCATATTAAATAAGTCTCTTGGAACTGTCTTTAAAACATAGTGTCTATTTATGTCAAAAGGATCTTGAACATAAAAACATTGGTGGACTTGAGAAGCCAGCACAAAGGGGTCATTTTGGTAACATTTTTTGTTAAAGTAGACACATGTAAGTCCATATTTGTCTTCACCACCCTCAAACCAATCACACCTAAACATCACAAATTTGAAATGACCATAATAATCTAACTCAATTATGTCTTTGATCGCCCCATAATAAGTGACAGGTTCTATCCTAGGATTTTCATCCTTAGAACTTACATAACTTGGAGTCAATGAAACCAAAGTTACACCAGAATTTTGAGTTTTGTGTGTTGCATCTCTCTTTGTAGTATGGAATCTATAACCATTGATGAGGTAACCTGAAAATCTCTTTGCAACATTATTAGGACCACAAGAGAAACGTCTAAGTTGAAGTGGTACGTCGTCTTTCATGGCTCTATCTTTGAACCATTCACTAAAATCTTGACTTTGGTTCTTGGCCTTAATCCACTTTCTTCTTTTAGCCTTCCTATTACAAATTTCATCATACTCTCTATAAATAAAAACACACTTTGTTAGTGATTTGAATTATAATTTATAAATGAGAAAATGAAAAAAAAAAACTATTATCATACCTGATGTATATGTCTAGTTCGTCACAATTGAATAAGAGGTATCGATGTGCTTGATCTTTAGATTTAAAATCCAAAGAAAATGGTTTACCTTTTTCCCCCCCAAAGGACGACCACTACTTAAAAAGTAATCACACAAATCTACATCACATAAATCATTATCCTCATAATTTCTCCCTTTTCTATTCAGCCTTGTATCTACGCCTTTATGCAAATATCTTGAACAAAGTGTTAAAGCTTCTTCTGCTAAATACCCTTCAACAATAGAACCTTTTGGATAAGCTTTATTTCGAACATAACTTTTAAGTCTGCACAAATATCTCTCAATTGGATACATCCATCTAAATTGCACCGGCCCACCTAACCTTACTTCATTTGCTAGATGGATAGGCAAGTGAACCATTATGTCGAAAAAACTAGGAGGAAATATCGTCTCCATCTGACAAAGTACTTCTACAATATTAACTTCTAAGAAATCCAAATCATGCACCTGGATCACTTTTTGACACAAAGAGTGAAAAAAGGACCCCAAACGAATTAAAGGGTTAGCCACTACATCAGGCATTATGCTTCTTATAGGAACTTGTAATAAGTAATGTAGCATGAAATGTGCATCATGACTCTTGTAACCACTAATTTTCTTTTCACTAACATTCACACTTTGAAATATTTGATGCAATTCCATCTGGTAATTTGGCAGCCTTTAAAACACCACAAAAAATTGACTTTTCATGTGCATTCATTGAAAAACAAGACCTTGCAAATTGTACACGACCTCCATCAATCTCCTTAGGATGAAGATTCTTTCTAATTCCCATATCCTGTAAATCATAGCGTGCATTAACATGATCTTTCGTCTTTCCTTGAATGTCCAAAAGAGTTCCAATAATATTATCACATATGTTTTTCTCAATGTGCATTACATCAAGATTGTGGCGTAATTTATTTTATGACCAATAGGGCAACTCAAAAAAGATTGATCTCTTTTTCCATGGGCCATCTTTTTTATTTTTTTTTTCTTTCCAAAATCATTGTTGAAATCCTTTAAGATTTGTAGGATTTCACTCCCTTCTAACATAGTTGGTGCAGACCCAAGCTCTTTCTTTCCATTAAAGGACTTTTTATTAAGTCTCCATGCATGATTTGTTAGTAAAAAGACACGATGATTCATATAGCACATCTTATGACTATGTCTCAAGTAAGATGAATGAGTGTCGTAATTGCAACATGAGCATGCCAACCTTCCTTTTGTGCTCCAACCTGACAACATAGCATATGCAGGGTAGTCACTGATAGTCCATAAAAGAGCTGCATGCATTTGAAATTTTTGATCTCTTGACACATCATATGTTTCTACACCCATTTCCCATAATTCCTTTAATTCCTCAATTAATGGTTGCAAGTACACATCAATATCATTTCCCGGTGATTGTGGTGCAGGAATTAATAGTGACAACATTGTGTATTCGGGTTTCATGCATAACCATGGTGGAAAATTGTAGACCACCGTCAAGATTGGCCAAGTACTATGTGATATACTCATAGTCCTAAATGGATTGAATCCATCACTTGTTAGACCAAGTCTTACATTTCGTGTCTCAGAAGAAAAAATAGGATGGAGTCTATCAAAGTCTTTCCAAGCTTCACCATCAGCAGGGTGTCTCAATTTACCATCTTTTGACCGCTCTTCTTCATGCCACCTCATTGAATCTGCAGTGTTTGAGCACATAAATAACCTTTGAAGTCTAGGAATTAAAGGAAAGTGCCTCAAAATTTTTGCAGGCACTTTCTGTTGATTTTGTTGTTGTAACTCAAAATTTTCATCACCAGATTCCTTCCACCTTGAAACTTTACACTTTTCACAAAAATTGTCAGTCTCATGCTCCTTCCAATATAACATGCAATCATTTGGACATGCATGAATCTTCTTATAATCAAGGCCTTTGTTTTATTAAAAGATTCAGGAATGTTTAAATTCAGCATGGCTTCTTTCAATAATTGTAATAGGTCAGAAAATGAGGCATTGCTCCACCCATGAAGACATTTCAAAAGATACAATCGAATTATGAAAGAAAGAGTAGAGAAACTTTGGCATCCAGGGTATAACTCTTGTTTTGCCTCATTAATCAAATTGTAGAATTTTTTTGCTTCCTCGTTAGGACCATCGTTTCCACCATTTTCTTCTATCACATTTCTAAATGTATCATGCAATAAGCCATCAATATCATCTTCCATGTCATCATCATTTTTATCATCATTTACAATAGGCAACGATGATATTTTCTCCCCATGGTTTACCCAAATGTTATATCCTTTTAAAAAGCCTATAGCTATTAAATGATCATAGACCACATCTCTTGTTGCCCAACAATGATTTCTACACTTAGAACAAGGGCATAAAATCTCATTTCCTTGAGGTCTTCCACTAGTGTATGCAAAATCTAAAAATAACTCAACACCATTGATATACTCTTTACTAAATCTTGGAAATTTAGTCCACTCTTTGTCCACCATCTTTAATCTAATCCATAAAAAATCATTATATATTATAAGAGTCTAAAAAATAATTAATAAGTTTGAAAAATAATAAAAATAAAAGAAAATAAATACTTGTTCTCTTCCGGTTTAATATGAATTAATTACAAGTTACAAAACTTGACTTGGAGGTTGCAAGTTCTTGGAGGAATAGCTAGTATGTGTGTTGGTGAGAGAAGATGGGTAACAAATAAATGAATCTCAAAGCATAATTAACTTTTATAAAAGAAAGATAAGGAAACACGTTAAACCTAAAGTCTGACCCAAATGAATTGCTACTTATGGTTAAACTTTATTTTCCTTAAAAATTAAATCTAAAGTTTGCATAATTAAAAATACAAGATAATAATATGAATATTATAATTAATGAACAATGTAACCTTTTCTTTTTTGGATAAGCAAGAAACGTTTGGCTCAATCTCCACGGTGGATCTTTTTGGACTTGGCAGGGGGTGCGTCCTGTAAACATCCCAAACCATTAAAAACTCAATATGCATACACATGAATGCATTTTTTTTTTTAATAAAATCAACTTCAGATATATAATTATAATTGTTGTTCAATTTCCTACATTGAAGAACCCACAAATAGTACTTTAAAAAATCAGAAAATGAAAGTCAATTTGTCACCAATATTTTAACCAGCATACTCCACATGCAATTCTACAAATAAATTCAAAGCTAACAAAATAAATATAACTAAGCCACAACCACAGGATTATAATCTGAATTATCTCAGAATCTATTAAAATGGTAATCTGCTGAATTATAATCACTTTGCTTCACATTGATTATGTTACACAACATTGATTATGTTATACAGTGCACTTCATGTAAAGAGAAAGAAAAAGATATATGTAGAAACGTATTCTTTATATATGTAATACTATAGATCTCTACAAGTATTAAGCCATAAATTCACAACAAAAATTTTTAATCTCCCATCAAAATTTAATTTTGTTCAATCCACTTCACATATGCCCCAGCTCAATAAGTTTAACAATTAAGTAGTTTTTATTTATAGATATAATAGTTGAACATAAACACACCCCTTGCTTACATATTTAAAATTAATTTTAACTATATAAAAAAAATTAAAAAAATTAAAAGCCTTCAAATTCCATTCTATCTTTCAACGCATGTCCTCATTTCAATTAAGCTAATAGAAACAGAAACTGAACCTTTACACTCTAATTTCAAACCTCAAAGAAATATTTATATTTGAAAAATGGAAAAAATCACAAATAATAAAATATATATTCTTTCAATCCACTTGACATATGTCCAGCTCAATAATTTCAGCAATTAACAACTTTTTATTTACATATATAATAATTGAACATTAACACACACCCCCTTACTTACATATGTAAAATTAATTTTAACTATATAGCAAAAACAAATAAAAACTTAAGAGCCTTCAAATTCCATTCTATCTTTCCATGCATGCCCTCATTTCAATTAAGCCAATGGAAACAGGAACTGTACCTGCACTCTAATTTCAAACCTCAAACAAATATCTGCATTTGAAAAATGGAAAAAATCAGAAAAAGTAATAGTTTGAACCTGAATGGATTTGGAATTGAAGTTTCACCTCCCAACTTGCATTTTCTTGTGTAGAAGTTGCACCTACAAAAAATCAAGAGTTCAAAAGGGTTCCACAAATTGAGAGAAGAAAGATAGAAAGACCTTGGCTGTTGAGAATATACCTATTTCTCACCTTGTTACCAACTATAGCTGTACATGAATTATTTGAATTGGCCCTTTCCACTGGTTTAAAACTGTGAATTAAGAAAAACATACAAATAAGTGGTAGTTAAAGACAAAATTTAACCAAAATGCAAGTTGTACTTGGACAGATTGTACCAATTTATTTGCTAAACTTTGTAGTTTCTTAAGTGTTATTTTTTCTTTTGTAATTGGAAAAATTTCAAAGAATTTTTTCCCCATTAAAGTGTACATGCAGAGCATAAATGATGTGTTGGTTGGTGTACTTTTCTTTAACATTCAACTGTGCATGAAGGCAAAGAATAAAAAATCAGGCACAACAGAAAGTATAGCACTGCTGCTGCTCAATACCAGCAAAATTAGACCTTACAAATCAGTTAAAGAGATGCAAACCGATTCTGAGGCACCCAATTTTTTTTTCAATCAACAATGAATAAAAATAAACAAGACACTTAACCCTTTTATAAAGAAAATCAAGTCAATCTACATTACCCAATATCAAAGGCCAAAGTGCAGATTTTTCACCTAAGATGCAAATAAAACCCCTCACCAACAAATTACCCCAAAACATATTCTATCTAATATGCAGTACCCTGCCACAAATATGCATCTTTTATTGTGCAACAATAGTAGTGACACCTAGCAAGGTTTGAAGATTTCACATGCCAAAATCAATCGTGCCAGAATTAATCAGTCTTGGAAGCTATAACCTGTCCCTGCTGAAGCAAATCTACATTCACACATTACTATGCCTTTTCCAATTACTTTGCACCCCATGCTGTCCACACTTCATGCCACTTCCTATAATTCTAATCTTAAAATGAACCTCTAGCAGTAAAGGGATCCTCTTCTACATTGACTAAGAATGTTTATCCCTTGAGCTTCTACCTTTGCACTCCTTCACACCTTAATCTCTTTTATAAACTTCTAACTAATAGCGTTGCCGAGCCAAGTTTATCATCATTTTGTTCCTTAAGTACCTTCAAAGTGCTGCTCTTATTGATACAAGGCATCACTATAAACTACACCATAGTTCTGCAACACAAACATTATGCAACACCAGAATTATGCAGCAAAAAAATATCTAATGGACCCAGGGCTATTTTAGCGTTGCCTAAAGTACAAAATGTTGTAGTGCAACTATTCTTCATTGAGACCATTAACGGAGAGTATTTGCGATTATTGTTCTACAAATATGCAAAGCTTGTGATTTAAGTATGAAGCACAAAACAAACGTTATTCTTCTGTTGTAGGTAGCTTTTGAAGCTTAAATGTGATTACAGCAAAGGAGCATAATCATAATGACTTAAAATAACAGTTCTAATTCAAAAAAAGAATCTAAGTATAATATTTAGAGATCCGTGTCTAAGAGTGCAAATTGGGTATACCAAGCTCTGGTCCTTAACAAATATTTAAAACTAGATATTATTTAGATTCCCAAACTTGAGAACTTGCAAGCAGTGATAGAAGAAATTTTAAAAAAAAGCAAGTTACTGCTTGTTTGGGTTTTAAGTACTCCACAAGTAAAAACTTGTAATGGTTGTAGTTTAGTAAATGTATATTCAATATATTTATATGAGCCTTTCATGCAGGTGGCAGCCACAGGTTTGAGGCCACTAAGGACTTTTCTTGGTGAAGAGAATAACTTAGAAGAAAAGGGGAGGCAACTTTTGTTCTATATATTTTTCAAATTACCTTTATCTGTTTCTTTAAAAATTTCAAAAACTCCTAAACCATACTATCCTGTGATATGCATGAACCATATCAATAAATCAGTTTTTTGACTACCTTTCTTCATTCTTCACTTAGTTAACAACCCATTAATCTTATTCTTCACACTAAATTAATAATACTGTTTTGTTTAGCCTTGTCTATTTTAATATGATAAGTATAATCTTACTATTCATTTTATCCTAGCAGTGCCATCATGAACAGTCACCCCATGCAGTTTCTGAGAATGTTACATGCTTTCACAATTATATATTATGCAATATGCTATCTTACCTAGCTGTGAGAATGTTCTCCCTAGGCTATAATTAAACTTGGATTTAGTTCCTCTAGTATGACTCATGATAGGTTTAGAGTATAAAGTGTAAATTTATAACCATTGATTAAAAAATCAATGGAATAGGTTTGAACACTTTCGTGATTTATTTTACGAGTTAAAGTTAGTATCATCATATATCGAGCTTGGACAAAATCTAGTAACAATGTGACATTCTCAACCGTGGCCAATACCCAATTGGTAAAGTATACTTAACAGAGAAAGGAGATTTTGATTTTTTGAATTAGTGAGAAATCAAACCTGCTACGTATCTGTCTACTTCAACATGTGCACAGATTCATGCAGAAACAGTTAAATGTTGAGTTGAAAAAAGTTACTTTAACACAGTGAAAAACACCAGTTTTGTGAACATATAAACACTCTTAGATGTTTGTTAATTACAAGAGAAAACAGTGCGAAAAGTTAACGTGAAACCAAAGCTCGGAGCCAAATAATTGTGCATCACTGAAGAAGGAACAGAAAAGTTAAATTCCATGGACAATATACTATTGGTAGCAGAGGGCAGAGGGGAGAACATGGCACTGGGGACAATAAGGAGGAGAGGAACAAGACAAACATAGACTCATAAAATGTTATATGCATGTCTGAGATACTAATAATTAATTAAGTAATGAATGTACTGATGTGCATGTTTCAGTGAAAAGTACAGATATTAAATGCTAAACACTTGGATGATTAACAGCTTTTGAAATGCAGCAATTAAAGGGTAAGAATTAATAATAGTGTGAGTGGTGAGTGGTGTGTGAAGAAGGAGATAAGAGTCAAAAAAGGAAGAGCAGTTGGGTGGTGTTTGGAGTGTGTGAGAATTAATGGAGTGGTTCTATAAAAAAGCTAAGGTAGGCCTGGATTTGGTATGTAGAAATTGGCAAAGGATTGAGAAGGGAAAGAGAAAAACAGGGATTAAAAATGGTAAGAGATGGGAAGGTAGCTAGCTACCTTTATCGTGTAGAGTGTTGGAAGCTACAAGTGTGGGAATCCTGGTGTCAGATTTTATTGGACCCTCTTCCCCCCTTGGTTTTGTGCACTCATCAGTACTGCCTCTGCCTCCAATTGCAGTCTTGTTTCTGTGTTCTTATGCTTCTCTTTCTCTCTCTCTTCCTCTTTGTATGCAAGTGTCTCTCACGGTTAGATTCTACTCCATCACACTTCCCTTCAATTCTTTCTCTATATTTTCTGCAACCCTTTTCATCATTTTATCACATATATATACCACACTACCAGTAATCATCCAGATCCTAACAAAACAATCTCTTCTCTAGTTACAATCAACCAAACTTTTGCTTAATTTTTTTAAGGTGGTAGAATGGTTCTATGATTCGCTATGATTCACTACGAAAATAGAAGCAGATGCACTAATCAATTCGACCTAATTAACTCATCCCACCTCGAACTCTCATTTAATGCATCGACTTTAGCAAGAAAATATTCGGTAAAAACCCAAAAAGCGAAAGAAATCACCAACCTTTAGGGTTTCACCGCAAATGACGAACACTCTGCCTTCGTTTGGCTCCACTGGTCACCGATTTCACCGAAACCCTCTAACCCCTCACCGTGAAGAACTTTGTTTGCCCTAAGGTTTCCAATGCACACCAGCCAAGTCCAGAATTAGTGAAGAAGAACGCGTGCACAAAGAAGAAGAAGGGGATGAAATTTTAGCAGAAAAAGGCACTGGAATTTGGGAAGAAGAAGATGCTCAGGGTTGGAGTGAGACCAGAGCGTGGGAGACGTGCGTTTTCAAGAGGGAAAATGAACGTGAGCAAAGCGTTTTCATGAGAGAGGAAAATAAGAGTTTCGCGCAAACTCTAATTTTGTTTAAATTTTATTTTAATTTTGTTTTAAACCAATTGGCCACATGTGAATAAACGTGGTTTAAAGGTGCTAAGGGGTTTATAACCATGGTCTAAAACATCAACGGTTTTTTGCCCGTGGTTTTTTATAACTTTTAAGCCACATTTATAAAATTGTGGTCTCTACTATGTTTAGGCCACACTTTTGTACATGTGGTCTATTTTAGCGTTGCCTAAAGCAATAATTGTTGTAGTGAGGTACCCATACATGGAGAAATCAACACCATCTCAAGGGGTTTCTCAGGTGGAGGGTGCATCGCTTCCCAGCGGAAGAAGTACACTAGAGAGGTAATGGCTGTTAGGGAGGTAGACCTCTACCAATTCCCATAGCCTAACCTCACCTTTACAAAGGCAGATTAGGCAGACGTTGTCCCGCATGATAATGACCCCATAGTAATTTCAATTGTGACCGTGGGAAGGAAGGTGCACCGTGTCCTGGTCGACCAGGGAAGCTCGGCAGACGTGATGTTCTGGCCGATCTTCAACAAATTGCAGTTATCCCCCAACCAGTTGAGACCCTATGACGGATGTTTGTACTGGTTTGCAGGAGATCAGGTGGAGATCAGGGGTTACATCGAATTAAGGACCATGTTCACGGATGACAAAGCGTGTTGCACGATCAACATCAGGTACCTTGTAGTTAATGCACCTTCCGCCTATAACATTCTTTTGGGTAGGCCTGCTTTGAACAGGTTAGGAGCGGTGCCTTTGTCAAGGCACATGAAGTTAAAGTTCCCTTCTCTTGATGGTGCAGTAATAACCATGAATTCAGACCAGAAGATGGCTCAAAAGTGCTACGAAGACAACCTCAAAACCAAGAGAGGTGTATGTACAGTGACTACCGCGCCACCTAAGGACGAGGAAGACGTCCGCATAGAGGTCGCCCCAGAAAGACGTGCCGAGCCCGCAGAGGAGATCGTGGAACGAGAGGTCGGGGGTAAGCACTTCAAGCTTGGTAAGTCTTTGAGTCAGGAAGCACAGGACCAGGTCGCCGAGGTTTTGGCCCGACATCTGGATGCCTTTGCATGGACTGCCTCAGACATGCCAGGGATAGACCCTGATTTCTTGTGCCACCGTCTCACCATGAACCCCCAGGTCAGACCTGTTTATCAGAGGCGAAGGAAGTTTAATGAAGAGAGGCGACGGGTCATCAGGTAGGAGACCCAGAAGCTGTTGGAAGCCAGTCACATAAGGGAAATCCAGTACCCTGAGTGGTTGGGCAACATGGTGCTGGTAAAGAAAGCTAATGGCAAGTGGAGAATGTGCGACAACTTCACTGATTTGAACAAGGCCTGCACCAAGGACTCATACCTGCTTCTCAGCATCGACGCCTTGGTGGACAGTGCCTCAGGATGCAAACTCTTTAGCTTTTTGGATGCGTTTTCTGGGTACAAACAGATATGAATGCACCCTAGAGACGAATGCAAGACAACATACATGACAGAGCACTCCAGTTACTACTACAAGGTGATGCCCTTTGGTCTAAAAAATGCAGGAGCAATGTACTAGAGGCTGATGGACCGAATACTCGCCCCTATGGTTAGGCGAAACGTGCAGGCATATGTAGATGACATGGTCGTCACCTCTCAGGAGAAAGACCAGCATGTGGCTGACCTTGAGGAACTCTTCAGCACCATATCCAGGTATAATCTCAAGTTGAACCCTGAACTGTGTGTGTTTGGGGTAGAACTAGGAAAATTCTTGGGGTTCTTGTTGACTAAATGTGGAATAGAAGCAAACCCAGAGAACATATCCTACTTCATTTATACTTCACCATCATAAAAAGGGCGATCAGCTCAGTCCTCGTCCAGGAACAGGACCAAGTACAGAGACCTATATATTTTGTCAGCAAGGTCTTGCAGGGGCCTGAGGCACGTTATCAAGCCATCGAGAAGGTGGCGTTGGCCGTGGTATTCTCAGCAAGGAGGCTTTGTCATTATTTCCACAGCTTCACGATCGTTGTGATGACGAACCTCCCCATTTGAAAGGTCTTGTAGAAACCAGATGTTTTAGGAAGAATGGTTCGCTGGGCAGTAGAACTATCTAAGTTTGATATGTAGTATGAACCATGAGGACCCATCAAAGGTCAGGTTTATGTAGATTTTGTGGTAGAGCTCTCCACAAAGGCCACTCAGCAGGGAGAGACAGGTTTCAGGTGGGTTCTTTCAGTAGATGGATTGTTAAACCAGCAGGGTAGTGGTGCTGGAGTGATCTTGGAAGGACCAGGAGGGGTCCTTATAGAGTAGGCCCTGTGTTTTTCCTTTAAAGCAAGTAACAACCAAGCTGAATACGAGGCTTTAATAGTAGGGATGCTGTTAGCAAAGGAGATGGGTGCAAAATGCCTGTTGGCCTAAAGTGGTTCGCTGTTAATCACGGGGCAAGTAACCGGTGAGTACTAGGCCAAGGATCCGTAGATGGCCACTTACCTCGAGTACGTGGAGCTCTTGGGGAGGATCTTTGTTGAATTCGAGTTGCTACATGTCCCTCGAGAGCAGAATGCCAGAGCTGAGTTACTGGCAAAGCTCACCAGCTCAGGCAAGGGGGGTAGGCAGAGGACGGTCATTCAGGAGACTTTGGGAGCACTTCGAACAGCAGCAGGAGGTGGCGCAGATGTACAAATGGTAAATGTCTCGGATACAGGAACAAGAAGCCATAAATCTCTTACTCAAGAGACGTTGAAGACACCCCGCGTAAGTTCGTATGGCCCGCCAGGGGAGAGGTCATCGCAAGTGCACTTGGTTGAAGAGGGGGAAACATGGATGACACCCTACAGACGTTACCTTGCTGATGGGACACTTCCCATGGACCCAGCAGAAGCCAGGATTGTTAAGAAAAATGCGGCCCGCTACACTCTGATCGATGGCAGTTTATTCAGGCATGGTTACACCCATCCTATCTTGACTTGCGTAAGTGGGGCACACTGCACCCGCATCATCGCTGAGCTCTATGAAGGCATATGTGGGAGTCACATCGGAGGTCGAGCTCTATCGGCCAAGGCCGTTCGAGCAGGGTAATATTGGCCGACGATGAGAGAAGATTGCATAAGGTATGCAAAACGATGTAAAAAATGCCAACAGCATGCAGACTAACATAATGCACCCCGAGAAGAACTGAGATCCCTTCACAGTCCATGGCCTTTCCATACCTAGGGAATCGACATCCTGGGACCGTTTCCCTTGGCAATTAGACAAATGAAATACCTCGTGGTGGCCATAGAATATGTTACTAAGTGGATCGAGGCTGAATCAGTAGCACAGATCACAACGCTCAAGGTCCAGCACTTTGTGTGGAAGAATATAGTGTGTCATTTTGGAATACCAAAGCGTCTGGTGTTGGACAATGGGACTCAGTTTGCGAGCCAGCAACTGGGAAAATTATGCACAGAGCTCGACATTAAACAGGTTTTCGCATCACTCGAGCACCCTCAGACCAATGGATAGGTCGAGTCGGCCAACAGAGTTTTACTAAGGGGTTTGAAAAGAAGACTGGAAAAGGCTAAGGGGACTTGGGCGGAAGAGGTTCCCAGGATTGTGTGGGCGTATCATACCACCCCGCTGTCTACTACTAAGGAAACACCCTTTAGCTTGGTATACGGGTTAGACGCCATGATTCCAGTAGAAATTTAGGAGAGCTCGCCGCGTTTTCAGAACTTTGTGGCTGAAGAATCTAATGAGGAAAGAATGGTGAACTTAGATCTACTGGACGAGATCAGAGAAGAAGCTCGCATCAGGTCTGAAGCTTTGAAAAGAAGGGTGGAATGCCAGTACAAGTCTAAGCTGAAACTGCGACAGTTCCAGGTAGCAGACTTAGTGATGTGAAAGGCCCATCCATACCAGTTAGAAAACAAGTTATCTCCCAAGTGGACTGGCCCATTTCATGTAATCGAGGCCCTTGGGAATGGAGCATACAGGTTGGAGACCCTGGAAGGTGGGGCAATCCCACTAACAAGGAACGCGACCAACCTCAAGTTTTATTTCAGTTAAACGCTTTGTGATTTTATTTCAGTTAATTACTTTGTATTCAACACAGTTGTATTATTCAGCGAAGGGGACACTTTTTTTCCTTACGGGGTTTTTTAACGAGGTCACCCAATAAAAGAAAAGAATTAAGAAAGATTTATTTGTGTTGAATAGTAAGTAAGTCCTCCGTGGCTTGAAAGTTGAGGTCGAGGCACACGAGTGAACCTCTCCTACCTTGTTGAAAAAAGGGGGAGAATAGTATGGTTCCAAGATAAGTCCTCCGTGGCTTGAAAGCCGAGGTTGAGGCACGTGAGTGAACCTCTCCTACCTTGTTAAAGAAAGGGGGAGAATAGTATGGTTCCAAGAGAAGTCCTCCGTGGCTAGAAAGCTGAGGTCGAGGCATGAAAATGAACCTCTCCTACCTTGTTAAAGAAAGGGGGAGAATAATATGGTTCCAAGACAAGTCCTCCATGACCGGAAAGTCGGGGTTGAGGCATGCTAAAGACCCCTTCCTTGACTTTGCAGCAAGGTCGAGGTAGGTGACGTCTTTCTTGGCTTATCAGTCGAGGTCGACAGAGATGAGATCTTCCTTGGCTTATCAGTTGAGGTCGACAGAGATGAGGTCTTCCTTGGCTTATCAGTCGAGGTCGATAGAGATGAAGTCTTCCTTGGCTTATCAGTCAAGGTCGACATAGATGAGGTCTTCCTTGGCTTATCAGTTGAGGTCGACAAGGATGAGGTCTTCCTTGGCTTATCAGTCGAGGTCGATAGAGATGAGGTCTTCCTTGGCTTATCAGTCGAGGTCGACAAAGATGAGGTCCTCCTTGGCTTATCAATCTAGGTCGACAAAGATGAGGTCTCCCTTGGCTTATTAGTCGAGGTCGACAGGGATGAGGTTTTCCTTGGCCTATCAATCGAGGTCAACAAATATAAGGTTTTCGCTGGCATATCAACCAAGGTCGACAAGGATGATTGGGTTTGTCAAAACGAACAGAGAACCACACCAGGAAGTCCTCTTCCGCGACTCACGCAGGGAGTCAAAAACACAGGTACTGCAATGATGAGATTGCTTGGAGGAGTTACTTGTGACACAGATATTGAAGTAAGAAGCTACAGATAGACCGGTACAGGTTTGTAAAGTCATCAAAAAAGGCACATGCAAGTTGAGAAACAGAATATGCAGAAAGGAGGACGACAACAATATTAAGAAAGAGTTACAGCAGCCAAGTTATGTTCAGAGCAGAAGGTAATAGTTATTAGCATAAGAGCTGAAAGCGAGAAGTCAAGTACATTAAATAAAGTGTGCGAATATTTACAAATAAGGTTCAACATTAGAATTATAAAAAAAGAGAGGGGGTTTAAGAATCTTCAGGAGCATCCACCAGTTAGTCATCGACGATAATCTTCTTCAGGCCCGTTTGGGAGAGGTCCACCCTAGGATGCGTGCAAACAACCTAGGCGAGGGCATCACCAAACCCAGCACCGTAGGCTTCAGCTGCCTCGTCGATGAGTTCTTCCTTTGCCTTCTGGTAGAGTTCCTCCTAGCGAGCCATCTCTGCCCTCATCTTAGCCTGGGACTCAATCATTTCCTTCTTCAGCTGGCCCATCTTGTGCTTCATTCGGGCCACCTCTGCCTTTCGGTGCGCCAGGTTGTCGACGTGTCAGGCCAAATCCTCCTTGAGGTCGACCATGTCCTTCTCTTTGCACTGCAACTCACCTTTCAAGTCTTCCATGGCCATGCAGAAGTCATTGCACTTGGAGTGCAGGTGAAGGGCCTCCTGAGACTTCGAAAACAGGAGGTCTCTAACCTCTTTGTCAGACTTCCGCAGCTCTGCCACCTCAAGAGTGAGGCTGGTGATGTGGCGGTCCGCCCCTACAGCAACTTGAGCACGACACTCGGCATCAAGTTGGGACTGGTGCATCTTCTTGGAAAGGAGGCTTGACCCGCCGAGAGCCCTCCCAAAGTCTTGGGCCACTTGTTCCATAAGTGACCCCACCTCCATGCCTTCCAAGGCCTCAAACTCTTGGGTAGACTTGAGCATGTGTTGGAGGAAGAGGGCTAGGGAGGAAGGGGGGCCCAATGGTGCGTTGGCAGGGACGCTCTCTCCTCGTCCTTTGGGTTCCGTGGCAGGTGGGGGAGAAGAAGCGCTTGGAGGACGATCACTGAATGACGGGGCACCCTCACCTTCTGAATCAGAAGCCACCATGGCAGCCTTCCGTTTCGTCTTGAAGACCAACCCCCTCATCATCAGAAGGAGGGACCTCGACTGCTACCATTACACTTTAGGACTGTGTGGCAGGGAGCTGAACAGGGGCTGCGATAGCAAGAGGAGTGGCGGTGGTTTGGTCGTTGGCAGTAGGAGGGTCGGCTTGGGCTAATCGGGAAGGGCCTGCAGCACCCTTTTTGGCAGCACGGGCAGCCAACTGCTTCCTCCTCTCAGCGCCGATAGTCATTTCTGCCACAAACAACAAGAAAACAAAGGGCACCCCGGGTCAGCAATAGTTAACATACACAAATGGCTGGAAACCTATAAGAAAAAGGTAAGCAGGAACAAAGTGAAAGCAAATACCTATGTACCCTCGCAAGGTTTTGGGGTGGTACTCGTTGTTTATGACCTCGACGCTGCTGAACACCGCCTCAGGGCCGGACAGGAACTCACACACCTCACTATCTTGAGGGTGCAAGTCTGTTAGGGCCCTGGGTTTGGCCAGGTTGGGGTTTTCCACCCAGTAAAGGGGAAACCCATCCAAGAGTGTGGGGTCTGTGGCGCGACAGTAAATCTTGAAGAATTTTCCTTTGAACCCTTTATAGGATTGTTGGAAGAGGGTTAATAGTGCTCTTCTAGCGACCCCGTTGATGCTGACCCAGAAGTTCTTCCCCGAACTCTTGGCCTCGAAGAAGTACAGGAAGGAGTCCACGGAAGGCAGGCGCCCGAAATAGTTGCAGAGGATGGCGAAGGCCCTTATGAAGGCCCAACTGTTGGGATGAAGTTGAGCGGGGGTTGTAAGGACCCAGCAAATTTTATTGGAATGAAAGTGTTATATTTAAATAATTTCAGAAGATGTTATTATTTAAAATACAAAGAGCTGGTAAATGAAGTTTCGTAGTAGTCGGACATCGGTGGTCTGCCAGGCTGAGACATCGGTGGTCTGCCAGGTTGAGACATCGGTTGTCTTCCAGGGTGAGACATCGGTGGTCTGCCAGGTTGAGACATCGGTGGTCTGCCAGGGTGAGACATCGGTGGTCTGCCAGGGTGAGACATCGGTGGTCTGCCAGGATGAGACATCGGTGGTCTGCCAGGGTGAGACATCGGTTGTCTGCCAGTGTGAGGAATCAGTCATCACCGGGATGAGGCATCAGTCATCGCCGATATGAGAGACACATCGGTCGTCTCCCAGGGAGAGACATCGGTCGTCCTCCAGGATGAGATCTCGGTGGATAGTCTTCGCGCAAGAGGTCATCGGTGGATAGCCTTCGCGCCTGTGGTCATCGGTGAAAGGTCATCGCGCGACGTCGAGTTACACACAGAGAAGGTGGGACCCAGACTTCCAGCATGGAACGTCCTGCACGCGCGCCACATAGACAAAAAGAGTGGTTCAGAATAGTGACCTCAGAGTGTTAGCCTGCGCAGAGGCACGCTTAGTAGTACTGTTCAGGGAGTGGTTGGCCTGCGCAAGAGACAACTGTAGTCGTACTGTTCAGGGAAACGTACACTCAGACTTCTCTGCAGAGTGGGTGTGGCAGCTGCTTTTGATGGATAAGTTGGTTTAAGATGCAGAGACCCACTGCTGAGAGAAAAAAACAACGTTGCAGCATTCAAAGAGAGAAAGAGTGAGTTACCTCCCTTCTCCTCCAGATATCTCCTTCGCGCTGCGATTCTAGCATCTTCACACAAGAGTACGACGAGAGGCAGCACCATTAGAGCACCTGGGAGGTTCTCTGCAAGTCCTTCAACCAGACGCAAAAACAGAGCCAAGGCGTTGTTCAAGCTTCGTTGGGTTTCGGAGCTCCTGGTGTTTTGCGCAAGTCCAGGTAAGGGAAGCTAGACTTCATTTTCAATACAAGCCATAGTTTAGCTATTTCTGAAGTGAGGGCGACGTGGTCGCCGGTTTTCGTTTTCATCCTTGTAAAATGCTCTGTGCTATGTGTTTGGGCGACGTGGTCGCCGGTTTTAAATGTAGACTTCGAAATACCCCGTTTTTGAACTAGATCGTCGGTTTTGGCGTTGTTTACGAACTCCCTGTTTTTGATGTTGCTTTGAAACGGTTGGAGATTTAAATGAGATATTCGAAAATAAGAACCTTGGAGTGAGTTTTGCTGTGATTGAAATCATTCCTTAAGTGTTATGTGATGTGTTGAATGTGGTGAATGTGGGATCGAGGCATAGTATTTTCAGGAAAGAAAATACCGTGTAAGATCGTGTAGGATGTGCATTGATCGGTGATGTCTATAATGAGATTATCCTGACTCTCCTGAGATAATGGATTCATATAGATGAAGTTATTCAGGCGTTGAGAGTCGAAGGAGGTTCATATGTATGGGTGAGTCGTGTGAAACAGAACGAGCTCGGCCTGTCATATGGATTAACCCTGTCATACTGTGAGAATGATGAACTTGAGATCGAGAATGTGTTGATGCGCATAGCTGTGGAAACATTACAACAACTTTGTATGACAGGTGCAGAATCTCTGAGTCTAGTCAATGCACGAGTCTTCCGGAAGTAGTGTCAAGTGTCTTGTGTGCTGGGTCAGTGGTGGTCTGACATGTGAAATGAGGAACTTGAAATTTATAGCCACTTGATGCAGTTTTGTGAAATAGAATGACTCTTGAGAATATTGTGAAATGTGTGATTTCTGGGCGATCAGGTGAAGGGTATTGAGAAAATCTATAGCTTTACGTGAATATCTTGAAATTGTTTACCTTGATTTTATTTTAATTATTCTTATTTAAACTCTCTTTAAAATATCTAGCTTACCCTGCGTGTTTTGCTCGTTGGCTGTTTTTCTCTTAAACTGTGATGATCGTGTATAACTTACACGGGAGCAGATGATCTTCCAGGATGTAGAGCTCCTTAGTGAGTGGTCGCCGAGGAAGAGATCGCCGGTTTTCTATCTCTTGGTGGTGATCGCCGGATTTATGTCCTGCTAGCAGATCGCCTGTTTGGGCCTTCTGTTACCAGATCGCCGGTTCATGTGTGGAGACCGCCGGTCTTGTTGTATTTGATTGAATTCGTTAAATTTTGAAAACATTTGACTGGTTATGTATTAAACTCCTTAAGAGGAGCAACTTCATTTCTTATATATATAATTATCATTCTTCAATATTATTTGTTCACCTTTATTTTCATTATACATGTATGTATGGTTTATTTTGGCGGGATGTTACAGGGGTGACGTTCATCTCAGTTAGCAGTGCTCGCTCGAAGCCGCTGAAGACGAGCCGTAGGCACACCCTCCTGGATCGAAGCCTCGTCGCAGCAGACAGGCTCGCCCACCTTGCAGGGGATCACTCCAACGAACTTATCATCCTCCTTCCCGAAGATGCGGGAGGCGTGGCTAGCCTTGTTCCTCACCTCCTTCTTCCTATAGTCTACTATGGCTTTGGAGGTGGTAAACTCGAAAACCTCCTTTCGAAGCCCCTCAGGAGCCCAGGGGTATAAGGACTGGTAGAAGTCAGAATGAAGCCCTAGGACTACTTGATGGACGGGGGGCTGGGAGGAATCTGACTCAACCCCGAAGTGAGAGGAAGTAGAGTGATCCATTTGAGAGCAGTGAAGGCTAAAACACACAGAAAAAGGGAAAAGACAGACTCAAAAGGGGAACAGAACAAACACATTTCAAAGAAAGTGTCGTGACGGGAAAGTAGGGCACGACAAGACGAAATGAGCTGAAAACATAAACAGTCCCAAGCAGTTATAAATTCATGGAAAGGCATCGCAATAGCAAAGGGAAAACATAAATGGTGAAAAGAACGTACCTTTAGTAGATTCTGGGTGAAATCGATGAAGGATCGAGAGAGAAGAAGAATGCTCAAAGAATAAAGAGTTTTTGAAAGGATGAAATGCGAAGGAATGAAACACTGAAGAGTGTAGGAGGCAAAGGGTTAACGTATAGGGGAGGCGCGAATGGACAACGCACCCTAGCCATTGAGATTGCGACATGTATTCTCCAGGGAAAGTATGGTAAAATGTCGCCTCAAAGCACTGTGTGCGTCCCATCACTCAGTCTCACCGCAATGCCACGAAGGGCAGTGCCACGTAGGTCGACGCGTCGAGCAGTTAGGCTTCTCGCTGAAAGAAGTTCTAGCTCGAGCCTGGGGGCTTGTGTAGTGGCCAGACCTCAGACGTCGGCACATGAGTGAGAGGTCGGCATGGTAGGGCCCACAGAGGGGCCCACAGAATTACACGTGCCAAGGCGCAAAACCAGATTCACAGATACGCCATGCATGCAGGATGTGTCCAAGACGTAAGATTCTAACACAGTAGAATTATCCTTAAAAACGCATGTGAGGCACGTGAAAGTTTTTAGGTACGTGAGATATTAAGTTATTAGACACGTTTGAGTTGGCGGCGCTGGGGTAGGCGTTGAAACCCTAGCGGCTACACCTTAAGCTATGCACTCCAGGAAAGGAATGTCGCCATGAGAGTTGCACTATATGAATGGAAGATTACCACGGGATTGCACTAAGATTGTGCGGTAAGAATCCCAGAAGGGAACCCTAAATTCGCTAGAGGCAATGCTTGGACAAGAGCACGTATGCGGCAGGTAACCTAAAAACAGCTATATAATAGGGTAACGCCCAAGGTAAACACAGGTTCACACAAACATAGTTCTTTGAAAGCTTAGAGTTTCTTACACACTCTTGGCTTGAGATACCGTAGTTATTTGATGTTTCTTGCCCTGTACTGACTTGAGCGTTGGAGTGCAATCACAGGTAGGGCCCCCTCCGTTTCAACGGAGCCACGTTTGGAGAACTACCGAGAGATAGGAGGAGCCACCGTCTACCTCAGAGTCAACCGGCGAGAACAGTTAAAACCTTATTAGTTAATTTGGTTATTATTTGACATTCTGAATTGTTTAACATTTTAAATTTTTTTATAGCAAAGTTTGGAAACATTCCACACATTGAAGTGGTAAAAAAGAAGGCTTTATCTGTTAGAATATATGGTCTTAAACAAGAGGGGAGGTGAATTATTTATGAAAGATTTTCGTAAACTTTGAAAGTATAATGAACTTCAATGCAGAATCACAGATACAGAAATCAGAGAAACAATCAAACAAAACTATTTAAGTTGATTAGAATAAAATCAACCGATTGTTTTTGGGATTCAACCAGTTGTTTTTATCAGCAGTGATTAAAACATCTTAAAAACAGAATGTAAATGAGTTCAGGGCAAGAGAAAAATATACAAACAATTTATACTGGTTCACTCTTATCCTAAGAGCTACATCCAGTTCCCAGAAACCACTGGGTATCAACTATGCAATCAAATCCAGATTACAACAAACACCACCAAAGAAGTGACCTTGAACACCTCAAGCCACACACTTCCTTTGGCACACACAACACCACAGAAATCAGAACACCCTCTGATTCTGCACTTACACAATAGTATTCATAAATATAAGAGATATAGAAAGGATTACACCTGATGAAGATCAAAACAAAAGATTATAGCAATCCTATTCCACTCGTTTGTGAAAATCCAAAAGCTTGAAAGCTTGAAATCAATTTAGCACAACTGAATTCTCAAAACTGTTTTCTTACCTTTTAGGAGCGTAAAACAAACTATTTATACTCCAAAGGTTGGTCAAAAACATTTAAAACATGAGCCTATTCAGTTAAAAAACATTTAAAGCTGATTTGCAAAGCATAACAAAATTCTGTTATGGATTTTCAAAAAACAATCGGTTGATTTTTCGAAACAACCGATTGAATTGGTTTGACAGCAAAGTCAACCAAGTCAAACAACTTCAAACCCTTTTCAAAAACCAATAAGTGTCAAACAACCGATTGAAACGATAAAACAACTGGTTGTTTTTCCACTTCTTTAGAAAACAATATTTTTCAAAAAAGGTTTTGATTCCAAACAATTTTAGATTCAAACCAAGAGTGAATTACACTTTAATCTACCCAAATCCCACCCACATAAGCAGCAACTCTAGCCTTCCTTCAAACCCAAAGGATTTGGAGACATCAAAATACTTTATCAACCTTGATCAATAATCTCCCTCTATTTGATGAAGACAAATCCCTGGTTGCTTGTGTTGATCTGTTTGAATCTGAACCAGCACCTGCAAAACAAAAACTATGCAAACACAGAGCATATATAATAGTATGTTATCAAGGCACACCAACTAGTTTTCTGTATAACTAAAAGAGCAGAAAAAACCAGTCTAAAACAGTGCCCAAACATTGAGTGCGGTAGTAGAAACAATTCTGAAAGCAGCAGAATTTAAACATCAAATCAGAGTTTGCAGCAGCAACATTCACAACATAGAAACCAAACACCTTCTCCCTCTATTTGTCTTCACAAGTAGAATGAAGAAAGGGTAAAATAGAATCAAGAAAGATATTGAGAATCAAGTATACCTAACTCATTTCTCAAAAAGAAAAACCTGTCTTTTGGTAAGGGTTTTGTGAAGATATCAGTAAGTTGTGATTCTATCTCAATGAATTTCATTTCACAATCTCCATTATTCACATGGTTTCTTATAAAGTGATGTCGAATCTCAATATGTTTGGTCCTTGAGTGTTGAATCTGATTCTTGGTGAGGTTTATGGCACTTGTGTTGTCACACATCAAAGGTACCTTGCTAACCTTTAATCCAAAGTCTTCAAGCTGCTGTTTGAGCCAAAGAATTTGTGCACATCAGCATCCAACAGCAATGTACTCAGCTTCTACAGTGGAAAGAGCCACACATGCTTGTTTCCTGCTATGCCAAGTGATAAGGCTTGAACTAAGAAGATGGCATGTTCCACTTGTGCTCTTTCGATCCAACTTACACCCTGCAAAATCAGAATCGGAATATCCAATTAAGTGTACGAGAGAGTGAGAAGGATATCATAATCCAACATTGGTTGTCCCCTTGAGATATTTGAGAATTTATTTTGCAGACTTGAGATGCGATTCCTTTGGATTTGCTTGGAATCTTGCACATAGACACACAACAAACATGATATCCGGACTACTTGTGGTGAGATAGAGTAAGGAACCAATCAACCCTCTATATTTGGTTGGATCTAGCTCTTTTCTAGCAAAATCAGCATCCATGTAGCAACTTGATGGCATAGGTGTGCTAGCTTCTTTGCAACTTTCCATTTCAAACTTCTTGAGGATTTCCTTGCAATACTTTGATTGACTTAGGAAAATTCCATCTTTGGACTGCTTGACCTGTAGTCCAAGTAAGAATGAAAGCTCCTCCATCATTGGCATTTCAAATTCTCCTTGCATGGCAGCCACCCACTTATCATCCTTGAGAGCTTCTCCAATTGATTTAGGCTCAATTTGGGAGACAAAGGCCATGTGCTTGCAGTAGCTAGAGATAGCACTCCGTGTAGAAACAGCCTTCTGGATCTGCCCAATGATATTCTCCACAAAAAGATCCCTTGGAATTCTCCATTCCTTTGGTAGTTTTTCCTGTTGCAGAATTTCAATTGGTTGTTGCGCAGAATCAATCGGTTGTTTTTCTAGACGGGATTCCAGCTTCTGCATAATGATGTTCTGCTCATCTTCTTTTTCAAAATTCTTTGTAGAACCCTGGTCTGCATGATTGATAACATCAAACACCACATGAATGGACTCTTCCACAGTCATGAGTCTCTTTTTGTAGACTCTATATGCATGGCTAGTGTAAGAATAGCCAATGAAGATGCCATTGTCGGCTTTTTCATCAAACTTGCCCAGATTTCTTTCCCATTGTTCAGAATGAAGCACTTGCATCCAAACACTTTTAGATGACTGATGTTTGGCTTTCTTCCATTGAAGAGTTCTTATTGGGTTTTCTTCAAGATTGGCCTTATGAGCACTCTATTCATCACATAACAAGAAGTGCTTACTACATCAACCCAAAAATACTTGGGTAAGGAAGATTCACTTAGCATGGTCCTTGCAAGTTCTTCAAGAGACCTATTCTCCCTCTCCACTACTCCATTCTGTTGAGGATTTCTTGGTGCAGAAAAGTTATGAAAGATTCCCAGCTTATCACAAAAGGAGCTAAATTTCTCATTTTGAAATTCCCTTCCATGGTTACTCCTTATGGCACCTATGTTGCTGCAGCATGTAGTTTGCAACCTTTTGGCAAGCTTCTTGAAGGCAGATAACGCATCCTTCTGAACGAAATCAGACCCATGAAAAATGCACTTTGACCCATAACTGCTTGAGGAAAGAATCTACGATAGACAGAATGCATAAAGAAATTAATTCAATTTAATGCAATGCTGTTAGAGGGAAACAATCGATTGTTTCATGAAAACAATTGGTTGTTTTTTTGTGACAACAATTAAAGCATTTCACAGATCCATAATTGACAGGCAGAGATGAATCAGAAGAAACTTTCACATACACCTTCATATAAATGAAAGATAAAGACATCAAATAAGATTTTTCGTACTCCAAAATTAAAGAAAATTCAAGACAAGAAAAACAAATAAAGTCTTATCCTTTTGACAATGTAGTTCTCTCAATGAGTCATAGATCATGATCAAGAGAATTCTCTTGACTTCCAAGAAGACTAAGTCTGGTCCAGATTTGTAATTGGGTGTCTAGAAAGAGACTTTTCCCTTCACAAGCTTGATCTTTTTGACTCAAGTATCCTTGATCTCTTAGAATTCCTGTAAAACCATAAAATCAAAGATTTGGTCCCCTTATAAATTTGGGTCTAATGATGTTAGTAGGAACCTTAGAAACCTTAGGAACCCATTTCAAAATACCTTTAGGAGCAAAACATTTCCTAATATTGCAGAATCTAATAGAGTGGTCTCTCTTCATGCAATAAAAACAAGTAACAAACTGGTTGTTTCGATTTTTCAATCAGTTATTTTTCTGGCACTTTTGAAAAAGGCTTTGAAATCCTATTTTTCTTAATCTGTGGATAAAATCCTAAACCCTACTTTTCCAAAAAAACATTTTTGAGATGCTAAGACAGTCTCAAAGTTGGATTTTCCCTTTGAAAGCCTATCCACAGTTTTCACAAGATAGTGAACCTTCTTTTCAAGAGATTCACAATTTTCACAAACTTTTGAGTCACACATGCAAGAAGAGTTCTTGTAAAGTAATTCCAAATTTTCAAAATCAGTTTTTGAATTCTCCAACTCTTTTTCCCATGTCTTGACTCTATTTTCAAGCCAGTTATTCAACCCTTTCAACCGGTTGTTTAAGAAAGCCAATCGGTTAGCTTCCTCATATGTTTCTTTAAAAGCTTGAAGAAGTTGACTATAATTTTCAGCATTTTAAGAAGTACAAGAACTTACACTACTTGCATCATTCTCTTCCTTAGCCATAAGACACAAATTGGCTTCTTCATCTTCACTTGATGAGAAGCTTAATGAAGAGATATCATTTTCATCCCAAGCAATGTAGGCTCTTTTTTATTTTCCTTTCTTTTCCTTCTTATTGACTTCTTCTCTTTGCTCTCTTTATTTAGGCATTCAACCTTTATGTGCCCCTGTTCACCACAACCAAAGCAAGTATATTTGTTGGCATTAAAATCACTAGATTTCTTATTGCCATACCTCTCTTGGTTGGAGTCTTTGTTGCGATTCTTCTTTAAGAATTTGTTGAACTTTTTGGACAACAAACTGAGAGTTTCTCCTTCACTTTCATCACTTGAAGCTTGGTTGTTCTTGTGTTTGGCAGCCTTCAAAGCAATGTTTCTTACATGCTTATCTTCACTTTTTTGAACATTGAGCCTTTTCATCTCCAACTCATGTTCTCTAAGCTTTCTGAACAAAGAGTTGTAGTCAAAGATGTCAAATCTTTAGACTCTAAGATGGTTGTGACTTTCGGTTGCCAAGACCTATCAAGACATTTGAGAATCGTGATGTTCAACTCTTCTTTGTCAAGGACTTTTCGAAGACTCATAAGGTGATTGACAGTATGAGTAAACCATTTTTGCACATCCACAATCGATTCTCCTTTAAGCATCCTAAACATCTCATACTCTTGGATTAGAGTATGTTTCCTTGCCCTCTTTACATCGTTGGTTCCTTCATGAGTTACTTCTAGAGTATCCCACATCTTCTTAGTAGATCCACATTGTGAGACCCTAAAAAACTCATCAAAATTTAAGACAGAGGTGATAATATTTTTAGCAATACAATCAAACTTTGCTCTTTTATTTTCTGCATCAATCCATTGGGACCAGGCTTTTCAATAAAAACACCATCTTTTTCAACCTTAGGAATAAAAGGGTCATTTTCAATTGCATCCCATATTCCTGTATCAAGAGATTCAACAAAGATTTTCATTTGTACCTTCCAAAATTGGTAATTCAAACCATAAAACAGAGGTAGTCTGTTTATAGAAGCATCTTCCCCAAAGGGTAATTTTTTAGCCATAAGAAAAAGGTTTTTAGGATCAAACTTGAATATTTTCAAGAACCGAGCTCCTGATGCCAATTGTTAGAATATATGGCCTTAAACAAGAGGGGAGGTGAATTGTTTATGAAAGATTTTCACAAACTTTGAAAGTATAATGAACTTCAATGCAGAATCACAGATACAGAAATCAGAGAAACAATCAAACAAAACTATTTAAGTTGATTATAAGAAAATCAACCGGTTGTTTTTGCAATTCAACCAGTTGTTTTTATCAGCAGTGATTAAAACAACTTAAAAATAGAATGTAAATTAGTTCAGGGCAAGAGAAAAGCATACAAGCAATTTATACTGGTTCACTCTTATCCTAAGAGCTACATCCAGTTCCCAGAAATCACTGGGTATCAACTATGCAATCAAATCCAGATTACAACAAACACCACTAAAGAAGTGACCTTGAACACCTCAAGCCACACACTTCCTTTGGCATACACAACACCATAGAAATCAGAACACCCTCTGATTCTACACTTACACAACAGTATTCAGAAATACAAGAGATATAGAAAGGATTACACCTGATGAAGATCAAAATAAAAGATTACAACAATCCTATTCCACTCCTTTGTGAAAATCCAAAAGCTTGAATGCAAATATTGAAAGCTTGAAATCAATTTGGCACAACTGAATTCTCAAAACTGTTTTCTTACCTTTTAAGAGTGTAAAACAAACTATTTATACTCCAAAGGTTGGTCAAAAACATTTAAAACAGGAGCCTATTCAGTTAAAAAAATTTAAAGCAGATTTGCAAAGCATAACAGAATTCTGTTATGGATTTTCAAAAAACAATTGGTTGATTTTTCGAAACAACCAATTGAATTGGTTTGACAGCAAAGTCAACCAAGTCAAACAACTTCAAACCCTTTTCAAAAACCACTAAATGTCAAACAACCGGTTGAAACGATAAAACAACTGGTTGTTTTTCCACTTCTTTAGAAAACAATATTTTTCAAAAAAGTTTTTGATTCCAAACAGTTTTAAATTCAAACGAAGAGTGGATTGCACTTTAATCTACCCAGATCCCACCCACATAAGCAGTAACTCCAACCTTCCATCAAACACCATGGATTTGGAGACATCAAAGCCCTTAATCAACATTATCAACCATTGCCACTAAGTGGAGTGACTTTAATAGACTTTCTTGACACGGGAGTACGTGTTCAAAAAGCATAAAGATAATTGTCTATGTGTCAAGTATTAGATAACTAAGGAGAACTTAATGTAGTTTTGTGCCAATCGATTAGATGTGTCTTGGAAGGTTAGTTTTTTACAATTTTTATACTTATAAAAATTTCTACCTACACTTGTTGGTTTTCTCATGTTTTTATTTGCGTTGTAGGAAAAAAGTATACACTCTCAAGGGTAGTAAAAGTTGAATGATGCCTCCCATCTATAGGCATGTAGCTCTAAAAAGGGGAGTTAAATGGAGCTTGGACTCTTTTTGCAGTGGATAAAGATAGAATGTGTAATACACTGTCCAATCAGATTGTCTAGCAGAATCATCTAGGAAAATGGTCTAATTAAGTCAACATAAAATAAACAACAAAGCAAAGTCACTATAAAGAACAAATAAAAGAACGACACACAAGAAGTTATCCTAGTTCACCCAAACACAAGCTATAGGTTAGACATTTATTTGAAAATCTCATTTAAAATTGATCTCTTCCAGAAATTATAACTTGGCACAAGGTTTCATTATTCTAAGAGTTACTTTGATGCTTATCATGAAATTAATCTAAAACATTTTTATACCTTAAAAAATCAAAGAGTTTTCATTTTCTACCCAACTTATTATTTCTTGGCAAATTCAAGTTTTAGTTTTCATTACTCACCCTTTTTAATTATATATTTTGATGTGCATCTCTAACATATTTTATTTTGCACCATTTGATACATTTATTAGCTTTTGTATCTGTGTAGGTTAAGGGGCCTAGACAGTACCTGTGACTAGATGTAAAATTGATGACATGTAGGTATTCTCCTTACTCCTTCAAGTCTCTTCCTTCCAATGCTGATGCTCAGTTGGTCGGGGGTTACCTGTAAAAGGTACTCCGACGCTCAAGTAAGTAAGAGCTCAGTCAAGCGTATTCCAGTGAATGGGAAAAATGTACCTTACTCCTCTATGAAGAGATCTATTTATAATATTGGTTTATGGGTTTTGACCCTTATGGGATGAACATCAATTGCTAACTGACGTGCATAGTGGTTCCTTAATACTAGGAATGTGTATCTTTCAGTTTAATCAATTTTATCTGTTATGTTGGAGATATTTCCTGTATATTTCGGGATATAATTTGACTCATACAACGCCATAATAGCCGTTGTTGCTTGTTTATTTATTACGTACCTTTACGTGCTATCTTACTTGGGTGGTCGGTCACCGGGGCCGAAACTGGTTCAGTCGCTTACCGAGGCCGAAATTGGCTCATCCGATACCTACCAGTGCACTAGCCCCTAGGCTCGAAGAGATGAATTTCTGAAGAGTCGAATATGACCGTTGGAGTTCTGGAAGCGAGATGTGACTAGAGGCATCAAATGCATGGCAGAGATGTGGTGTTTGCTTTTTCAAAATACTGTCGTTTTGATAAGCACTATGCAATCAAAGAAATCTAACTGTTGAATTTGAGTTTCATTTCGTATGCCAAATGACCTAAGCCTTTGGATGGATTTGGATCTAACGGTACCGAGCCATTTACACGATAAGCTCTCTCCTCTTTGGTTTCCTATAAATAGGACATGATTTGAACGTGGTTAGATTTACGCCTTCTTTGCTGATATAGAATTTTTGTTGTGTGCTCCGAATGCCGAGTCTACTAGCTTTCCTTTGCCTTTCACATATTTAGGTTAGTGATGTCTTCGACCAATTCTTTTGATAGTGTTGTAAATATTGAGTCATCAGAAGTGATTCGTACTGCATCTGGTAGTGCGAGAGATGTGAGTGACTCAATATATATGGCTTCACTGACCAAGTTTGTCATGGATGTGAAAACGTACCCCATGACTTCTTTTTTATTTATAATACATTCTTTTCCAACTTACATATCACCTTTCCCTTAAATGACTTCACCATGGGGGTTCTTCGAATCCTCAGTGTGGCGCCGACCCAATTACACCCAACTCGTGGGCGGTCCTTCAGGCTTTCCGTATTATTTGTGATCTTTTTAGGATTATTCCCACACCTCAATCTTTTTTATTTTACTGTAATTTTGGTCTAAGTACTCCCATGAGTTGGCTTTCTTTGACGAGTCGACCAAGAAGTATTCATTTTGCACCTTTCACCACCTTATACAAAAACTTTAAAGAAAAATATTTCAAAATATTTGTGGAACCGGACAGTCAAGACTACTTTTATAATATGGAGGGGTGAACTAAATTTCCTTTCCATTGGACTCAAAATCCTATTCAAATCGTCAGTTGGCCGAGGTCGTCGATGTCATCTTTGGATAAGGCAGTTTTTGTTGTTTTCAATCAGCTCCCATATAAATTACCTACCTGAGAGTTGGTAGCGTTGTAGGGTCGTCTAAGAGGTGGACAAATTTTATTGGTATGTAGATTTCTTATGTAAATGGTTGTATTCATTATTTTGATGGTGTTTAATTCGTTTGTGTCTTGCAGCTATCATGGGGATGGACCCAACTTATAGGGACCTCATGACTCAATTAAGGCACCAAGCGTCTAATAGAAAAATAAGTAGTTTTGAAACGGTTGAGAAGGGGAACCCGCCAATTCCGGTTGATGTGATACCTCCAACCACCGCCGTCCCTCCGGTGAATCGGAAGAGGGGTCGTCCGGCCAAGGCGAATCAGCAAAATGTGGAGGCAGGGTCATCCTCTTGGCAACCTTCAATGCTTAATTCTCTCCTTCAAGTGGCCCAGGGCGTGCAGATCGGCATGTCTCCAGAGGACGAGAGTGTTTTGGCGGCTATCCCTACCAGTAACTTGATTTTAGAATTAATGGAGTTGTAAAGCTGAATGCTGGTGGTCGGCTATACTCTTGGAGAGGAGTTAGAAAGAACCATGACCACTGCGGTGGCCAAGTTCAAGAATGAGCTAGTTGAATCTACCAGCTCGTTGAAAGAAAATTTGGAAGCGATGGAAGCTTTCAAATAAAAAATGCGCCAAGATAGTGTTGCAGCTAAGAAGGCCCAACAAGCCCTAAAAGCCGAGATGGCGGCAATTTAGGCAGAAAAGGCCGAGCTTGCCAAGGAAAAAGCCGAAGTTTAAGAGAGGGAGAAAGCATTATCTACTGAGGTGGAGAAGTGCCACTCCTTTATACTATGTATAAGTGAAGATTGCTTTCACCAAGGCCTTCGACAAGCGGCCTTTTATTACGGTATACTTGCTAAAGACCCCCGTTATGACTGGGACAAAGATGTGGTTGATGGGAAGGTCGTGCCTATTGGTAGGAATAACGATACTGCTATGGAGGAATTTGAAGGTGGGGAAAATGTTGTCAACCCCCAGGCTTAGCCGGAGCCGTCTTTTGAAGAAATATTGGAACCACTTTAAATGGTTATATCCTGGACCCGGGATGTGGGCTTTAAACAAATTTTAAATTTCTTCACTTTTATTCTGAGACAAGTGTCTATAGTACCTTGTGAATGTTGATAACATCTGTTAACTTCGATTATGTTGTTCTTCGTATGCTAGCAGACGAAATTGTTATATAATCTTTCATCGAACAAGTTATAGTTGTAATCACCACGTGTTAAGACTATATCTATCATGTATTCTCGATAAATGCAGTTGAAGTCTTTTATTAAGATCGTGTGACCGATAATCTATACTGACTAAGAACGTATTCTCAATAAATGTAGTTGGAGTCAAGACTCTTGTTTTGAGTATATGGATCATCGGATCGAGGAGGTGCTCTCGATAAGTACAGTTGGAGTTAAAACTCCTATACGGATAGTATAAATGATGTATGTACCGATTGAGAAATGAAACTCGATAAACAGTCGGAGTTAAATACTTCTATACGAATTGTATTCGGCAATAATTAATCTTGTCATTTTAAATGAGAGTTATCCTTGATAACTTAATTTTTAATACGGGTCGAGACAATAATCTTGATAAATACGATAGGATTTGATTTCCCATTGTTTATTCTGACTGTATGAGGGGTAGGATCAGTTGGAGTAATAATATTTTCTACTTAATAAGTCAAAGATATAATTTTTAAAATGTCTCGTTAAAACTTTCTCAGTCAAAAACTCTCCTTAGGGATAAAATGACCGAGCAAGGAAAGAGTATACTGTTTTTATGAAATTTCATTAACTATAGTAAAACTTGAGATGCGTGACATTTCACGTTCTCGGTATAGCTTTTCTTGACAAAAATTCTAAATGATAATAAGCTCCTTCGGTCGCCGTGTCCAAAATGTGAAAAGGTCCTTCCTAATTGCTGGAGAATTTTCCATCATCTTTTCGGGCGTCGCTACGCATTCACTAGACTAAATCTCCCTTATGAAAACTTCTTGGTTTTACCTTTGAGTTATACCTTTTTGTCGCCCGCAACTTGCATGCTTCTTCCTTTATTTTTCTTTGGTCCTTGAGTTCATTGGTAAGGTCGAGCCCGACCAACAAACTTTCTTTATTTAAATTTAAATATAATACTTGTTGTCATAGAGAGGGCTCACCTTCTTCAAATGGGATCATGGCTTCGGTCCCATAAGTCAAACTGTATGGAGTAGCCTGCGTAGTAGATTGTGATGTGCATCGATAAGCCCACAAAACATCAAGTAACTCTTCAGTCCACTTACCTTAAGTTGGGCCGAGTCTCTTTTTCAATTCATTGATAATGATTTTATTGGCAGTCTCAGCTTGGCCGTTAGTTTGCAGATGTTCTATTGAACTTGTAACATGTTTAATATTAAGCTTTTCATAAAACTTAGCCAACCCTCAGTTGGTGAATTGTCAACCATTGTTAGTAATGATGACATGTGGTATCCCAAAACGACATACAATGTTTTTCCAAACGAAATTTTGGACATTTCGTGCAATGATGGCTGCCAAGGGTTTGGCCTCTATCCCCTGAGTGAAATAATCTATACCTGCCAATAGAAATTTGCACTATGCTTTTCCTGGAGTAAAAGGTCCGATGATATCCATCCCCCACTTCACAAACAGCCATGGGGAGAGAATGTAGTGAAGATTCTCAGGTTTTTGGTGAGATAAGCCCCCGAATTCTTGGCACTTGATTCATTTCCACACAAATTTTGTTCAATCGCCTTGTACGGTCGACCAATAGTAGCCTGTCTGTAGTACTTTAGCGACCATTATCCGAGCTACCGAATAATTACCACGTACCCCCTCGTGTATTTCCCACATGACATAAGTGGCTTGCTCGGGAGTGATACATTTTAAGAGTGGACGAGTGTAACCTCGTTGATAGAGATCTTGGTCTTTCAGTAGAAACGGGTGGCCTGTTGTCTCATTACTTTTACCGAATGCGCCCCATAGGTCCCATCGGTTAAAAATTGCTTGATGGATATCACCCAGTTTGGTTGTATATCAGTCGTCCTACACTCTCCTAAGTTGACACTGGGATTGCTCAAGGTCACACAAATGATCGATCGATAAAGTCCTTTCTTCTTAGTAGTTGCTAGATAGGAAAGTGTATGAGCTTGGGTATTGTGTTCCCGACAGATATGTTTGATTGTTACCTCATCAAATTTTACGATTAGACCCTGCACAAAGTGATAATACTATTGTAATAACGTTTCTCTAACTTCAAATTCCTCTTTAAGCTGGCCGACCAATAACTAAGATCCACTCTTACATATGAGTTTTTTTACTTCCAAATCAATAGCAAGGTTGAGACCAACAATGATAGCTTCAGACTCGGCTTGATTATTCGACGTCTTAAATTCAAACTTCAAAGCTTGCTCAATGAGAACATCACCTTGTCCTTCGAGTACTATGCCATGGTGGGTGAGCATAAAACCTAAGAACTTCCCTCCTTCCACCCTGAATGCACACTTATTGGGATTAAGTCTCATGCGATGGTTGTGAAGGGCTTGGAAGACTTTTTGTAAATCGTTGATATGTTGTTCGCATGAGTCAGATTTGACGACAATGTCATCCACATAAACGTCAACATTTTTGTCGATCATGTCCTTGAAAATGTAGTCCATTAGTAGTTGGTAGGTGGCCCCAACATTGTGTAGGCCGAACGACATGACCTCATAATAAAAATGATTGGAGTCAATTATAAAATTTGTTTTTCCCTTGTCTCTTTGATACAATCCAAGTAAACAAGGAGATGACCAAGGTCTCAAGAGACCATTAATACTATGAGCAGTCATCTCAACAATCAAGTCAAGACCCCACCAAAGATATAGCAAGCTTCACCAGAAGAAGAAGTGGGCATATACCAGAACACCAAATGTTCTTTCTTCTGGTCTTCTTAAAAGTTAAAACATGTTGTAAATAATTTGGGCTCACTTGAGGGGTCCAAATAGCAAGATAGATTATAATAGGTGCCTCTAGCATAATAGAGGGAGTTATAATTTTAGCTTGTGCCTAGGCCCTTTAGGGTAGGAATGTAGCCCTACCTTCTAGAAACCAAGCTAAGGGGTGGCATTGACCTAGGTCAAACCCTAGGTCTCCCCTTCTGTGTTCCTTTTATGCCCCTCCCCCTTCTTGTCTTCCAAGGCACCCATTCCTATAAATAGGGTGCCTTACTCCATGTATTTTCATGTTGAATTGGAGTAGTATAGAAACTCTGCACAATTTGTGTGAGGCTGTGTCCTCTTAGATTTAGGTCTTATCTTGAGTGAGTTGAGAGCTCTCAAGTGGCAGCCCTCTACACTCATCTTGGAGAAACCACACTCCAAGTGTCGTGTCTAACTCTCTTCCATCACCATAAGCTTTCTATCCTTCATCTCTTCTTCCATTTTCCATTACTCCATTTTATCTTTGTGTTTATGTTCTTGTTTTTCCTTCATTTTCCATTCGGTCATTATCATCTTATTGTGTTTCCTTTCATTTTCTTTCAATTTCGCACCATTCGGTCATTCTCCTTTTGCCTTTGGAATTGAACCTTCACACTTACTTAGTAGGAATCTTCCCTAGGTCTCACCATATATTTTCTAAAATCCAAAACATAAGTAAAGTTTCACTCTAGGATGCATCTGGATCTGATTGTATCCTAAGCATACATCTAGAAAACTTAGGATAGTGTGACTTATTGCTCCATATATGAGCCTATCAATGCTCGACAGGGGATAAAAGTCTTTAGGGCATGCTTTGTTGCGATCAGTGTAATCTACACACATCCTCCACTTACCATTTGATTTCTTGACCATGACTATGTTAAGCAACCATGTTGTATAATGTGCTTTTTGGATGAAGCCAGCCTTCATTAACTTCTCAATTTCTTCTTGTGTGGCATTACGCTTTTCTTCGCCTAGCTTTCATTTTTTTGTACTATCTGTTTGGCCTTTTTATAGATGTAGAGGCGATGTGTAATGACATCGGGGCTAACCCTGGGCATATCAGCGGCTGTCCAGGTGAATAGGTTGGTATTATCAATTAAAGTTTGGCCTGCCAACTTGCAATCATCCAGTTTCAAAGATGTTCCAATGTGTGTCTTATGTTCATCATCTCGAAGGGGTAAAGGACGAAGGTCTTCACCTGACTCCATACGCGCTTCATCCAATCGAAGGTCCAAATCAACAAGTGCAACCATATGTTCCCTCAATCTTCTATCTCATGAGCGTCCTTCTATCGAGCATCCCCTCCTTCCGGGAGATCGACCGCGTAGGGATGCTCTATATAGCCATTCGGTAGGTTCGACCTTTAAACTTGCGACATAACATTCATGAGCAATTTTTTTATCCACATGGACCGTGACTAAATCACCGGCCAATGATGGAAATTTTATAGCTAAGTGAGGGGTGGATACTATCGCTTTTAAACGATTAATGGATAAGCGTCCGAGCAATACATTGTAGGAAGTATTTGCATTAACCAAAAAATACCTAATTTTAATGGTTTTACTGAGACACTCCTTTTCGCCGAACATGGTGATGTGATTTGATTCTAGGATTGTTCATTTTATGGGTTACTCTTTTGTTTATGCGTTCTGAGATTAGCAGAATATGGTGAGAAACCCAAAGAAGATTGCCATTGGACACGAATTTAACCAAGTGGTTAAGTAAGTGTGAAGGTTCACTTCTCGAGGGCAAAGAGAAAACACAACTATATGGTGATGATGATGAAGAGGTGCGGAATTAAAGCATATAATGGAAAATAACAAGATTGAAAAACCAAAAAAGGAAAAGAAGAACACAAGAATATAAGAGGAATGGAAATGGCACAAGGAAGGAAGAGATGAAGAGATAGAGGAAGCTTATGGATGATGATGGTGGTCACGCCACTTGGAGTGGTGGGAGACTCCAAGATGAGTGGTGAAGAGCCACCACTTAAAGTGCACAAACACTCAAGATAAGACCCATAAAAAGAGAGCACTCAAGACTCTGACAGAGTTTCTTTTCTATTCAAATTCAAATGTAAATACATGAGGCAAGGCACCCTATTTATAGGAAGGGGTGCCTTGGTGGGCAAGATGGGCGAAGGGTAGAAATGGCAAGGGAGAGGGGCGGCCTAGGGTTTTGACCATGGTCAAAACTGCCCCCTTAGGCATAGCTTCTAGAATATAGGTTAAAAACCCTAATTCTAGGTGCCTTGTCTTGAAAAATTGGGTTTGGCACAAGCCCATTTCGCTAAGTACACTCCCATTTATGCTTTGTAAACCTACTCTAGCCTATTCTTCTATTTGGACCCCCAAAGTGAGCCTAATTAATTTTACATAACTTCTCTTGTGGAAAGAAAAGAAGGAAAAACATCTGATATATCTAGTTCTTCTTATGCTAATGCTCTCTCGAGGTTTGGTGGGTCTTGGCTTTGTATATTGAGATGACTGATCTTTTTGTGAAATGCTTGATGTATACTTAGTCATATGCTGGATGTTGTGGTTTGTATCACGTGGTGTATAGGCCGATATATCCTCTGCTATCCACTCGTTCGCCTGAAAATCCAACAATATGTTCATCATACGACTGAATTTTTGTTTTTGGAATCCTCATTTTCCTGAAGGTCTTCCAATAAAGGATATCTTCTGAACTGTCCTGATCTACCGGGACCTTGGTAATTGCAAATCTATCTATTTCCACAGTAATCACCATGAGATCGTCTTGTGTTAGGTTTATGGTAGTGAAGTCATCATCAGTGAAAGTAATCAGGGGTATCCTCAGTCATTTTTGGGTGGATGTGGAACAGACCGATTGAATGGCTCAGAGATGTTTCTTTCTAGTTGAGTTGGAGCATCCGGGTCTTGCGAAGCCTCCAGCTATTGTATTGATTTCTTGTCCGAGAATGCTAAACGACACCAGGCTGACAATAGTGTTGATGACTTCTTGAACCCTTCGCCTTGTTCGAATGTTTCTCTTAGGGCTTTCATTTCGTATCTGTCTCACCAGGCGATGGTTGTCATCTCTGCCACGCGAGTTTGCTCATCCTTATTGATCATAGTATTCCTTTTCTCCTCTAGGTAGATATCGATTTCTTTGTGGTGATCGGTAAACACTGGTGTCAGTTTTAATGAATTTGTTGAAGTGGCTAGCTTGGATAATCTCTTCTATTTTATCCTTCAATGATTGACAGCCTTCAGTCGTGTGGCCATAATTGTGGTGATATTGACACGTTTAGATGTGTCTGCAACATTTCGAGGAGTTTGTGATTGCTTCTAGGTTGGTTGGATTGCCAAGACAAGATGATGCATAGTCATCTCTAGCATCAAGTTTCTGAAACCCATGCATACTTTGCTGAATCTACCCATAAACGCTTGCAAGGATTCTCCTTTTTCTTGCTTCATGTTAAGGAGAGACATGGATGAGGTATGATGCGGTCAGCTAGTTGTATATTGTATGATGAACTTGGAAGTGAGAACTTTAAAGTTCCCCACGAAATTAGGAGGGAGTCTGGTAAACCAACCGATTGGTCCTTGTTGAAGGGAGGTGGGAAAGAGCCTATACCATATTGCTTTGTTGGTGGTGTAAAGAGTCATATGTATCTTGAAAACATTCAGATGTTCGTTCGGGTCAATGGAACCATCATATAGTTTGATGGTTAATCCTTTCCACTTAGGAGGAAGTGGTGTGTCCATTATCTCGTCTATAAATGGGTGGCCTCTCGGGTCCTCCTCGTCGTTTGGGGGAGAAGTATTTCTAGAACTCTGGTGAGTTTGACGAGTAAGATTTGATGAAGACTTGAGAGATAGAACACCCCTTGACCAAGCCCAACCTTCCACAAGGATGACCTGGAGTACGACACAGGATCCAGGGCTAAGTTAGGACCAACCACTAGCCAGTGGCTCAGAGCCCATCATCCCTCATAGAACCACCAGGAGCAGAGCCCAAGCAATGGGAGCTAAGCATCAACTAGTCTTTTTGTTTTTAATTTCAGTAGAGTAGGGTTCATATATGATGTGAGTTGATTTTAGATTGATTCATTAGGTGACACTTTTTAGAATTAGGATCAAAATTCTTAAGCAATTAAAGTGAGAAGTTTAAGGAAAATTCCCACTGGACATTAACTTAACAAGTGTTAAGTAGATGTGAAGGTTCATTTCCATAAGACCAAAGGAAAAACACAATTATAGGTGATGAATGAATAATAGAACAAGGTGCGGTAAGTGCAAAATTGAAACGCAACAAATTCAATGAAGAACACTAAACAATAAGCAAGAACCGAATAGAAACAAGAACACAAACACAAGACATATTTAGGAATTGAAATGGAATGGAATTGAAATTGAATAGATGAAGGAAAGGAAAGCTTATGTGGATGAAGCTTGGGAAGAAGGTCACGCCACTTGGAATTGTAACATCCCGCCAAAAGCTTTTCATATTTATAAAATGAAATAAAGGTAAAACAATAATATCGAAGTGAACATATGTATATATATATGTATAATGAAATTTCTCCTCACAGGGAGTTTAATACATAACCAAATCAGTTTTCCAAACTTAAACAAAATACAGCAAAATAGAAAAACAGGCGATCTCCAAACAGAAAACAGGCGATCTCCTTCCGGCGACCACTCACAGAGGAGCTCTACTTCCTGCAACATCATCTGCTCCCGTGTAAATTATACACGATCATCACAGGTTTAAGAAAAAGCCAAACACAACACCAAAAACACAGGGTAAGATAGATATTTGAAAGAGAATTTAGATATGAAACTTTAAAATCAAGATAAAACAAATTTAAGACACCCACGTAAAAACCATCAACTTTCTCATTCCCTTCACATGACCATCAAGTAATCACATATTTCACAATTTCCTCAAGAGTCGTTCAATTCACATAATTCATCAAGTGTCTATCAATTTCAATGTTTCTCATTTCTCACGTCAGACTTCCACTGACTTATCACACACAGACACTTGACACTACTTCCGGAAGACACGTGCATTGACTAGACTCAAAGATCTGCACCTGTCATACTGCACCACTGTGAAATCACACACATTCACAGGGTCGCTGTGAAATCACACACATTCACAAGCGTATAAATGAATCTCAATATCATCACTATCCTAGCATGACAGGGTTAATCCATACAACGGGTCAAGCTCGTTCTCTTTCAAACAACTCACCCATAGGTATGAACCTCCATCGACTCTCAACGCCTGAATAACTTCATCTATATGATTCCATTATATCAGGAGAGTCAGGATATCTCATTATAGAAATCACCGATCAATGCACATCCTACACGATCTTACACGGTATTTTCTTTCCTGAAAATACTATGCCTTGATCCCACATTCACAACATTCAACACATCATATAACACTTAAATGAACAATCCCAATCACAGCAACAATCATTCCAAGGTTCAGATCTTCGAATATCACATTTCAATCTCAAACAGTTTCAAACGACACTAAAACAGGGGAGTTCGAAATCAACATTTAAAACCGGCGATCACGTCGCCCCACACATAAAAACAGAGCATCGTGGAAAGGAATATGAAAATCGGCGACCACGTCGCCCTCACTGCAGAACCTACTCGCCTAACGTTTTTATAAACGAAAATGCTAGCTTCCCTTACCTGGACTAGCGTAAACTTCTCTAAGAGCTCCAACCCAACGAGATTCAAGGATGCCTTAACCTGCACCATGGAGCCTTAGTCACAAAACTAGCTATACCATTCATTTCTACGTTAACAGGGACGATTTCTGAAGCCAAGAGAGCTGCATGCAACGCCTACACAGAGGCAACCCTCTCAAGGGCAGGATCGACTCGAAGAACTGAGCGAAATGACTTACTCTATTTTAGCATCCGGTTTGGAGAACTTGCAGAGAACCTCCCAGGTGCTCTATGGTAGTTGCCGATAGCCAACTGGTGCGCTAGGACGTCTGAACGTATGGAGAAGGAGAGGGAAGAAACAGGGAACCAAAGTTAACTCACTCAATCACTCTCGAACCAGCAACGTTTTCTGCCTCTCAGGAGTGAGTTTTGAATCTAAGCCAACTTGCCCAGAAATGCCGCTGCCACCACCCACTCTGTAGGAAAGCTTGCGTGCACACTTCCTTGAACAGTATGACCACGTGGGTCTCTGCGCATACCAAATCTCTGATGCTACTATTCTGAAACACTCCTAATGTCTACGTGTCGCGCACGTAGAACATTCATGCTGGGAGCCTGGGTCCCACCTTATCTGTGTGAAACTCGACATCGCGCGATAATCTTCCACCGATGACCGCTCGCGCGATGACTATCCACCGATGTCTCATCCTGGCGATTGTTGAACCAAGTGGTGTTCAAGGTTTTGAAGAATCCAAATCCTTTGAAGGATGATGAAGCTTTTGCTGTGCTTGCTGTTGCTGTGCTGGTTTAGTTAGGATCTGGGTAGTTTGAGTTGTGTAACTCAACCTTTGATTGAATCTAAAGCTCAAGCATCTCAACTTTCAAACAAAGTAAAGTGTTTTTTTCAAACTGAGTTAAAACAACCGATTGTTTTATCGAAACAACCGATTGTTTAAGCTTAGGTGTTTTGAAAACTGTTTTGAAGTGTGAAAATTGGTTAAGTAACAAAACAACCGATTGATTCGAGGAAACAATCGATTGTTTGTTATGTTTTTATAACAGAAAACAGTTTTGACTTTGACTGAGCTCTAAATGGTTTTAATTCATACGCTCCAGTCATTAAATGCTTTGACCAATCTTTCTAAAGCAATTAAGAGTTTGTTAAGATTTGATTACCAACATCTTCTTTATATATATACAGAAAAACAGATTTGAGTTTTAAGATCTAAGTGAATTGTGAAAGTTTTTCTAAGAGTTGGAGATTGCTTAGAGTTTTGGTTGATCAAAGTGCTGAGATAGGATTCTCTTGTACTGATTTCAGATTGCTTCTGTAACAAGTGTAATCCTTGTAATTCTGTGAACATTCGTTTGTGGTGTTGCTAAGAAGAGCTGTGTGTTCTTGAGGGGATCAAGATCAGCTTTCTTAGTGTGGTGTGCTGACCAAGGAAAGTGTGTTTCTTAAGGGTGTTCAAGGTCACTTTCTTGGTTGTGTGTAAGTAATCTAGTGTTGATTGCTTAGTGGATTTCCTCAGGGTTTCTGAGAAGACTGGATGTAGCTCTGGGTTGGAGTGAACCAGTATAAACATCTATGTACAATCTCTCTATCCCTAACTCTTTAATTTCAGTTTGTTTGTTGTTTGCTGGTATAAACAATCGATTGTTTCGAAGAAACAACCGATTGTTTTCCTGGCAGTGCTGTTTTGCTTGCTGTTTTGGCAAACTGAATTGCTTAATCATTTGATTTCTGAAAGATATTCATTCTAGCTTGGAAAAGTTTGCGAAAACCTCTTTAAACAATTCACCCCCCTCTAGTTTAAAGCCATCTTTCCTAACAGCGATGACCGCATGCCTCGCGCCCTGGCGATGTTCGCATGTCGCGCGTCCTGGCGATGCCCGCATGTCTCGCGCCCTGGCGATGCCGGCATGTCTCTCGCCCTGGCGATGCCCGCATGCCTCGCGCCCTGGCGATGCCCGCATGCCTCGCGCGCTGGCGATGCCCGCATGCCTCACGCCCTGGCGATGCCCGCATGCCTCGCGCCCTGGCGATGCCCGACGACACATCGCCACGCCTTGCTGAAGGTTCTTCATCCCACTATGTTACGTCCAAGGTATCATCTCCACATGACTTGGTGACGTCGGTAGCTTCACATTTCCAAGAGTAGATCAGCACTACTCCTCGTGCGCCCATGCATGCAACACTAAGAACGATTTCTTATGCTCAAGCATAGAGCTTCGCATGCACAGCGTATCTAAGGCTTAACCCACACCTTGATACGCGTGGTTTTTGGAACCCACTATGGTTAATCCAGCATCTTGACCACATACTACGTGCACTCCCGTCGATCACGTACACCATAGGCGATTGGCGGTCATGTCTCCTCTAGGCGACAGGCGATTATGTGCCAGAGAAGTCGGAGATCGCCTCCGTCTTCAACAACGGCGATCTCGTAGACTTCTAAGTTACACTTTTCTTCCTTTACTCTTCTTGATCCACATGTCTTCCTCGAGCACACCCACGTGATTACCTCACGATAAAGTCATCGCACCTGACTACTTGGTTAATACAATGGTCAGCCGACCGACCTCTACCAGCTGACCCCAGACCTTGGGCGACGTCCGAGGTCCGACTACTATGAAACTTCATTTACCAGCTCTTTGTATTTTAAATAATAACATCTTCTGAAATTATTTAAATATAACACTTTCATTTCAATTAAAGTTTCTAGGTCCTTACAGGAATGGTAATTTGCTCCAAGATAAGTGATGATGCCGCCACTTAAGAGCTCCCAAACACTTACAAGATACGACTAATCTCACACAATTTGTGTATAGTAACTTTACTAAAAATTCAACTTGTGATTACATGAGCCAGGCACCTCCTTATATAGCTTTGGAGGGCTGGTTTTTACAAAGAAAAAGGTGGGAAAATTCAAAAGAAATCTAGTTTGAAAATGGTGCCTAGGATAGTCAAATGGAGGGCATGACTCTTTACCATTTCTTACTATAGACCCTATACTTCTATCCACACCTTCCTTTTATGTTCTATTTAAACCTACTCTAAAGAAATTACAAAAAAAGACATCAATTGATGCATATCTCCTAAAGTCTTTGCCCTGCTCCTAGTAATCCTCTAAGGCATGGTGGGTGCTGAGATCATGGGTTGGGCTTGGGCCTCAGGCACCTTCTCTCCTTGGTCCTCATCAATATAGCATAATAAAAGGGTGTATTTACCAAATTGGGCTTATGCCAAGTCCATTAGGTTAGGAAGGTAGCCCTAGCTTCTAGAAGGTAGGACAAGGGGCAACATTGACCAAGGTGAACCCCCTAGGCCGCCCCTCTTTTCTTCCATTTCTACCCCTCCCCCATCTTGCCCACCAAGGTACCCCTCCCTATAAATAGGGTGCCTTGCCTCATGTATTTCAACATTTAAAAATTTGAAGTAAAGAAACTTTGCTTGAATGACTTTGTGAGTCTGAGTACTCTAGTGTTATTTGGGTTATCTTGGGTGGGTAATATCTCAAGTGTCGGCTCTGGCATCACTCATCTTGGAGTCCTCTCTACTCCAAGCGGCGTGACTTCCTTTCTTACCATAAGCTCTCTTCATCCCTTTCTTTTTTTTAATCTTTATTTGCGTCATCTTCCATTCCATATATGTCGTCTTCTTCTCTTTGATTTGTTCTTTACTTTGTTCTTTTTCTTTATTTGTTCCTTGTCTTTATTTCCGCCCCATTACATAAGTTGTCACCTTATAATTGTCTTTTTCTCTTTGCCCTTCTAAAGTGAACCTTCACACTTAGTTAACCACTAGGTTAAGTTCATGTCCAGTGGGAATCTTCTTAGGATTCTCACCTAAAATTGTTAATCCAAAAATATTAATCAAGAGTGAAACCTTTAAAATGTGCCAATCTAAAATCAACTCACATCAAGACTGGTCTGATGAGTTTGGTGGATTTGATGTGTTTGGTGGGTTTGTGGTGGTGCTTAAGATTGCTCTTCTCTTTCACATCCATCAAGACGCTGTTCTAGGTTTTTATTTTGCTCTTTCAAAAGGGACATTTCCTCCTCATGTCAACACCGATCTTCTTCATTACGTAATTGATCCGCGATGCCTTTTTATTGTAACAAGTGTTCAAGAACTATTTCTGATCTTTTTGTAAAAAGATTTGTGTTGTTTAATGAATTCCACCTTGGTATGAGATGGGAACCAGTATAAAATCTTGGTATTTTTTATGCTTTCTTTATTAATACATCTTAATTTTTCTACATAATTTTCTGTACTGGTTTAATCAATCAATTATTTTTAAAAATCAATTAGTTGTTTTTGTTCTCTACATATCTGTTTGGCTTTTTTAAATAACAAAAGTTGTGTTAAACAATATTGTATGGTACATTATGAATTGATTTTGTTTGTATCCATTCATATTCATTATTGTTATTACAGGTTAATTTGAACCATAGAGCTTCTTTAAAACATTGTTTGAATCTTTGAATTCTACACTTTTCTTGAAAGTTGTAATATTTTTGTTCTGTTATTGTTAACTAGAAAAAAATTCGTTATCTTACAATGTAATCTATTGAAATTAATCAAAAATTTATTTCTTAAAACAACTTTAAATCTTTTCAAACCGTGATTCTAATTTACAAAATTTTGTTTTAACATTGGTGTGTAAAGAAATTTAATCAATTGTTTTTTATAAAAACATATTCATTTTTCTTAATCAGTGTACTTCTCTAAAAATCAATATGTTGTTTTGAAAAACAATGAGTTAAAATTTCATCAAATTTGTTTTAAACCGGTTATTGTGAAAATCTAACTAAGTACAATTCACCCATGCCCCCTCTTGAACTTAGCCCCCCATTAATTCAACATAATCAATGACAAAACAAAAAAATGCTCCTAATAACACATAAAAAAAAAATTGTGTCCGTCAATGTTAATAGATCAGTTTCTTAAAGAAGATGGAAGTATTGAACATGAAGAAGAAAATGTTCAAAATGGAAGCGAGGATGAAAAACAATATGTTGGAGAAGAAAATGCATACCAAGTTGAAGATGGTGAAGTGAATATGATAGAAGGTAAATGTTTCATTAATACAAATTGACAACTGATCCGGTCAGTCACTTGTAGTCGATGACCACGTGGACCATTCACAGGGTGACACGTGGTAGAAGATAGCAGGTGAATCAGGAAGGAGATCACTCAGAATGGTGATCGGTGGTCAGTTACCGAGTGACCACCACCCCCAGATCAGTGCCTATATGAGCACTTGGAGGTAGAGCGCGAGAAGTAATGAAGCACCGATCATTCATCGGTGCATGGTCATCGGGTTTTCTTGCTACACACAGTTAAACTGGGACCCAGGCTCCCAGCGAGAGCGTTACGCATGCATGACACGTAGACCGTGAAGGTGTTCCCAGAGCAGTTGGCACCAGAGATTAGGTAAGGCAGGTGGCCCCAGAGATTGAGTGTGTGCAGAGGCGCCCAAGTGGCCATCTTGTCAGAGTTTTCACTCAAGTAGAGGAAACCTGCACGCAAGATTGCCCTCAGAGTGGGTGATGACAGCACAGGAGTAATCAAGTAAGCCCTAGACGTAGCAGTAGGCCCTAAGACTACATAAGGGGCAGTGAAACACTTAGCAAAGGTACATGATTTCAAACTAGAAATTACACAGAGAGATTTTCGGTGTTTCTTGCCTAAGACTGACTTGAGCGTTGGAGTTCAAACAGCCGCTAGGGCGCCCCCTATCTTTGCAGGAACCATTTTGCTTCGTTCAAGTAGAAGCTAACCTGAGAAAGAGACACGGGTGCGGGAGCGATGTGGAGTCAACTAACGGGAAAGTCAACCGGCAGGAACATTTGGCGCCCACCGTGGGGCCCGAAGTAAAACAAAGCCCCCATACACAAGAACGAGAGTAGAAACCGCACAGATGAGGAATACCAGACAAGGATCTGTTCCACCAAATGGAGGCGAAGGCGTTACCATGCAGCAACTCATGGAGATGATGCACGCACTCCAAGAGACGGTGGCAGAGTCCAGGGCGCACCAGGAGCGCATGCAGGCGGACTTGGCCGCTTCCCAGGCCAGAAATGAGGAGCTGTACAGGGCCAATGAAGAGCTACATTTGAATCTGCACCACATGCAGCAAGCTGGGGATCGCGTGGGAGAGGATCAGGCTCCACCAACGCCCCCAAAGGCCTTTCCCATCCCCTTTTCCGAAGAGATCATGAACACAGTGGTGCCTCCCAACCTGGTGGGAATGAAGGCGTCGTTTACGGGGGTGGAATATCCAGAAGCACATCTGACAGCCTTCCACACTCAGATGATGCTGTCTGGAGGCTCAGACGCTGTGTACTGCAAAATGTTTATGAGTACACTGAGCGGAATAGCTATGGAGTGGTTCGTGAGCCTGCTAGAGGGCCACATCATCTCCTTCCATCAGTTTTTGAAGCTGTTCATGGAGCAGTATATTGTCAACAGAGTGCCACCGGTGGTATTCTACGATCTGTTCGACGTGCGCCAGTACCAAGGGGAGTCGCTGAAGGACTACCTCAACCGTTTTGGTGCACAGGTGGTGAGATTGCCCAGAAAGGACGAGGGCATGCTGGTGCATGCATTCAAGAAAGGCGTACTGCCTGGTCCTTTCAGTGAATCGCACATCAGGAGCCCACCTGCCACCTTCGCTGAGATACGGTGACGCGCGGTGGCGCACATTGTAGCAGAGACAGAGGTCTCTTAGAAGAGAAGCAGAGCTGCACTGTCGAAGCCGCGCGGAGGTCAGGGGAAGCAGCAGCAACAGGCACGGGTGCATGAGGCCAAGGAAGGGAAGAAGGCGCAGGGAAGGCCTCGTCCCTATGCACCCAGGAAGGACCAGACCAGGGGGCGTGCAAGGGAGAACAACGCACCCCCTAGGTATGATTTCATGGTAGAGTTGGCAGAGTTGATCGCCATCCCTGCCGTGGCTGCAAGACTCCAAGTACCAGAGAAAACTGACCAGGTACTTGGAAGGAAGAAGGATGAGTGGTGTGAATTCCATCAGGCTTATGGGCACACACTCCACACCTGCCTGGCGTTGGGGCATCAACTTGCTGAATTGGTGAAGACAGGATTCCTGACCGATTACCTGCGGGAAGTGCCAGGTGATCGCGCTTCGGAGTCCCAGGAAGGTGATCAGCAACATGAAATCCCTGTGCACGGGGAACTGAGGACGATCGAGGGGGCTTTCTCTGGCGGAGGGTGCTCCGCGTTGCAAAGAAGAAGGTGCGCACGCTCAGTGATGGCTGTAGACTTAGTGTATGAAGGCCATTTCCCCGAGGTGGATATCACATTCACAAGGGCGGATCTGCAAGAGGCTGTACCCCATGACAACGATCCTGTGGTCATCTCCCTCGTGACAGCAGGAAGAGGAGTGCACAGGGTGCTCGTAGATCAAGGGAGCTCAGCGGACGTCATGTTCTAGTCGACGTTCAACAAGCTGCAACTGTCCCCCGATCAGCTGAGGCCATATGTTGGGTGTCTTTATGGTTTCGTGGGGGACCAGGTCGAGGTGCGGGGCTACACAGAGCTGAGAACGACGTTCACCGATGGAGTGGCGTCCCGCACAGAGAAGATAAAGTACTTGGTGGTGAATGCCCCATCTGCATACAATTATTTGCTGGGAAGACCCACACTCAACAGGTTGGGTGCAGTGCCATCGACAAGGCACATGAAGTTGAAGCTGTCGTCGATGGAAGGGGTTGTCATTACCATCAAGTCAGATTAGGCTGAGGCTAGGCGCTGTTATGAGAACAGCCTCAGGAAGAAGAGAAGCATCTGCCATGTCACTACGACACGACCATCAGGCGTGCTCAAGGAGCGATCGGTGGTTCGTAGTACACGGGCAGATCAGGTGAAGGAAGATGCTACGTTGGGGGGCTCCCAGGTAGCTTAGGCGGAAGCTGAAGTAGAGAGCATGATCGCTCCTCGTGAGTCAGGCATCGCCAGGGCAGTCATCGCCGATGGGTCCATACAGAGTAGTTGAGGCGTTGGAGAATGGAGCTTATCAGTTGGAGACTCTGGATGGAGCAGCTATCCCAGGACGTGGAACGCCCCACACTTGAGGTTCTACTTTAGTTAAGGTGTAAAGTAGATGCGTTCTTGCGCCATATACACACTCAGTATATATATTATAAACAGTTGAGCAGATCAGGGGGCATTCTTTTCCCTAAGGAGGGTTTTTAACGAGGCCACCCAATAAAAAAGATTTCAGTATATCAAGTGTGCAAGTGTTTCCCAGTTTAAAATTCTCCTTGCCCCAAGTGCAAGTGCATGTGATCAGTTGGAGCCTACTCGCCCCAGGCGCGAGTACGGGCAACCGACCTAGATCCTCTTCACCCCATGCGTGAGTGCAGGTAGCTAAGGGAGCCTACTTGCCCCAGGCGCGAGTACGGACAATCGACCCAGATCCTCCTCACCCCAGGCGTGAGTGCAGTCAGCTAAGGTTTGAAAAGCCAGGGGTACTAGTAAGACCAAGAGAAGGAAAGGGAGGATTTCGAGAAACGTCCTTACCCACTTGGCGTATACCAATATTGGCTTAGTAGAGCTCTTAGTTAAGGCTCTTCTCACCCCAAGAGTGGGAAAGGGACAGGATAACCCGATTCGCGTGAGGTCGATGACATTGGAGCAAGCAAGAGGGGTCATCGAGAAAAACTTTTCCTCCTCAGAACAAGGTGTCATCAACGGTGATCGGCGTTCAGACCTACAGGTCGATGACCTTGGGGTAAGCAAGAGGGGTCAATGAGAAACACTCTTCTTCCCCAAAACACAGGCATCATCTTTAGCGTTCGGAGGTCGATAACCTTGGAGAAGGCAAGAAGGGTCATCGAGAAACACTCTTCCTCCTTAGAACAAGGTGTCATCGACGGTGATCGGCGTTCAGACCTACAGGTCGATGACCTTGAGGTAAGCAAGAGGGGTCAACGAGAAACACTCTTCTTCCCCAAAACACAGACATCATCTTTAGCGTTCAGAGGTCGATAACCTTGGAGCAGGCAAGAGGGGTCATCGAGAAACACTCTTCCTCCCCAGAACAAGTTCTTGTGCGATAAGTCAAAGCATTTAGGCCCCGCTAAGTCAGTCATCCAGCATGAAGTTAAGCATAAAAACTGTTAAAGACAATGCTAAGGTAACAGTTAGTCGCGATTAAGTCAGAAACCAAGTTTGAAGGGTTGTAGTGAGATCGCGCTAAAGCCTAAGCTAGTTAACAGTTAGTCATATGCAGAGAGTTAAAGATGCAGAGAAACAAGCAGCTGAAGCAGATAGATTTCATTCACATTAAAGTCGATACACAGAGTCTTTACAGCTAAAAGCTTTATACACAAGTTATGTAGCAAAAAAAGAAATTACACAAAAGGAGAAGTCGCAAGCGAAGAATCTCAAGGAGGAGGAATGAGCTTGCCATCGACCACTGAATGGCGGAGGCTGAATCAGGTAAGGTCCAAGTCTGGTAGGACGCAGTGAACCTGCTCCAAGGCCATCCCGAACCCGTCTATCAGAGCCTCAGCACCAGCAGCCATGGTTTCAGATACATCAGCCTCAAGCTCCTTCCTCTCTTTGGCAAAGGAAGACTCAGCCTCTTCCAGTTTACCCTTGGCTCCTTTGAGCTCCTCCTGTGTCTTGGTCAGCTTGTTCTGCGCCTCGAAGAGTTGGACTAGGACCTCTTCGATCTTCTTCTCCTTCAGAGCAACCTCCTCCCTAGAAGCCTTGAGATCCTCCGCCTGTTTGTCGTTCAGTTGGCGTAAGGAAGAAGTCTCAGCCTCTAAGCGGATGTTCTACCCCTTCAGCTCCATGGCTTGACCATCTAGAGCAGCCACAGCCTCACCCATCAGGAGCTCAGTCCTGATGGTCTCCTGCACCTGCAAAAAGTAGTCTCTCTTGGCCTTCTCCACCATGCCACTCAGCACGTTCACCATACCTTGTGAAGCTTCAAAGTCACTCACCAAGGCGTCTTTGTCGTGCTCAAGCTCCTAGATCTTCTTTTCCAAGAGTTCTTGTTTGTGCTGCTGAGTGGAGAATTGCAGGGAGAGTACCAGACTCTTGGCCAGATGCGCATCCACATCCTGGCACATGGACCAAGGGCGCGACCACTTAGTCTCTTCGCTGAGAACGAGTTCACAGCTCGAGACTAGGGGGCTTGTGATCCGGTCGGTCATCGGTAGTCGATGACCACGTGTACCATTCACAGGGTGACACGTGGTAGAAGATAGCAGGTGAATCAGGGAGGAGATCACTCAGAATGGTGATCGGTGGTCAGTTACCGAGTGACCACCACCCCCAGATCAGTGCCTAGATGAGCGCTTGGAGGCAGAGCGCGAGAAGTAATGAAGCACCGATCATTCATCGGTGCATGGTCATCGGGGTTTCTTGCTACACGCAGCTAAACTGCGTGCAGAGGCGCCCACGTGGCCATCTTGTTAGAGTTTTCACTCAAGTAGAGGAAACCTGCACGCAAGATTGCCCTCAGAGTGGGTGATGGCAGCACAGGAGTAATCAAGTAAGCCCTAGACGTAGCAGTAGGCCCTAAGACTACATAAGGGGCAGTGAAACACTTAGCAAAGGTACGTGATTTCAAACTAGAAATTACACAGAGAGATTTTCGGTGTTTCTTGCCTAAGACTGACTTGAGCGTTGGAGTTCAAACGGCCGCTAGGGCGCCCCCCTGTCTTTGCAGAAACCATTTTGCTTCGTTCAAGTAGAAGCTAACCTGAGAAAGAGACGCAGGTGCGGGAGCAACGTGGAGTCAACTAACGGCAGAGTCAACCGGCAGGAACAACAACATTTTTTCATGTTTATGTGTTCTTTTTAATATTTCATTTTATGAGTTGAATGTTAAAATAGGAACAAATAAGAAAAAAACACGAAGACCAACTCAATTCTTAGCAGTACATGGAAGATCTACTCAAGAGCATCTAAAAGTTATCTTGGACATTGATGGAGAACCAATTGGTCCCACTCACAAGATTGTAACTGACTTAAGTTTTTTCCTTGGCACAATAGCTAGGAATTCTTACTTTTGTCCCTTGATTTACACAAATTTCAAAGCTTTACTGATTTGAGTTGATTTTATATTCATTTGATTTGTAACACTTTATTAAGAATTCGATCAAGATTCTTAGAGAAATTAGGGTGAGTCACCTAGAGAAAATCCCCACTGGACATTAACTTAGCAAGTGCTAAGTAGATGTGAATGTTCATTTCTAAAGGTCCAAGAGAAAAACACATGAATGGGTGACTTTTATGATGCACAATGATTAAACCGAAATGGGTAAACTCAAGAACTACAACATATACTCAATAAGAACACAAGAACAACACAAGAACATAAGATTTGAAACAAGAACATAATAAGAATTGAAACTATCAATAGAAACACAACAAGGAACAAAACCCACTAATGGAAATTCAAGAACTCAACATAGGAGTGGGTAACCATGGAAACCGAATAGAAAATAGTAACATATATCAAGTTTGAACCGATTAAAATGAGAAAAAAATACAAAAAATGAAAGAAGACATCAAAAGGAAGAGATTGAACCAATTGGTATTGAAAACAAACAAGTAGAACACAAATGGGTAATTTTGGAAGATGAAAGGAAATGGACTTATGTGGTTGAAGCCATGGAGGGAGATGCTTCACGCCACTTGGAGGGTGGTTCTTCCAAGATGAGTGAGGAGTGCCGCCACTTGAGAGTCCCAAAAGCTCACAAGATAAGACATGGAAGAAGAGAAAGAGAACTAGTCTCACAAACTCTCTCACAACAATTCAAGATAGTTTCTTTACTTCAATTTTCAACTTGTGTTACAAGAACCAAGCACTCCTATTTATAACTAGGAGAACTGGTCATGTTACAAGGGAGAAGGAGTGGGAAGAGTCACTCTTCTAGCTTCTTCTAGCGCCTAAGAGAGAAAGGAGTAGGAAGAGTCACTTCTTCCACTTTTCTAAAAATTGTGCCTAAATGACTTACAACGAGAGATGTCTTTCGGTTTTCCTCTTTTGGCATTCTCCTAAGGCTATTTCTATATTATTTACAAATTTTATACAAGGGTAATTACAAAAAGAGATAGCATTTAATGCTCTTTACCCAAAACTTTTAGCCTTGCTCCTTGTGATCCTTTAAGGTATGAAGGATTTTGAGCTAGTTTGTCCTTGAGCTTCTTGGGCTTGAACCTCACTTTCCTCTTCTACTTGATCTCCATCATTTACTCAATGATAAAGATAACAAGGCTTGTATATAGGCATATTTTATGGTATAAAAAATAAACTTATATTGATTTAATGATACAATTTTTATGAAAATACAATAATTCTAATGCTCTTTATATAGGAAAAGTTCATTATTAGTGATAAAGGAGAGAAAACGATATTTACTCGCATAAATGATGCATGGAGACGCTACAAACAACATCCATTATTCATTTATGAATATCATTTCAAAGAACTGATGAAATATTGGAACACTAGCACTATCAAGGTAAATTATTTAATATCTTATTACTTTAAAAGTGCATTACCATCTGCCTTCATTTTTATTTTCTCTTATTACAATATAAAGCATTAGTGAGCAAAATGTTGCAAATAGGGCACAACAAAAGTACATTAATCGCATGGGACCAACCAATTTTCCTAGAATTCATGTTGAATTAGTAAGATACTTCTAATTATGTCTTTATATTTTAAATCCAATACAAAAATATCCCATTAATTTTTTGTTCTTGTTTTTCAATATGTTGAAATGTTTATTACAACTCGTCAACGTCAAGAAGGTCGGAGAGGAAAATAAATGGATGAAGAAATATATAATGTTATTATAAGTTTACAAATATTTATGAAGTACATATAAATATATTTTTTTTAATCATTAAAATTCATTCTCTTTTATAAGACAAAGCTTCAAGGTTCCATTGAAAACTCAAGTAAATTTGCAGAACAAGCATTACAATCAATATTTGGGAAAGAAAAACTTGGGAGAGTATGTTGTTATGAAAAGACTATGACACCGTCAACATTTAAAAAAAAGGAAGAAAATTGCTACTATAAGAAAAGAATATACAAATGAAATGAGTGACATGACGAAGAAAATTGAAGATCTAGAGACAATGGTAAAATTTGTGGTAAAGCAGCAAAATCCAGATTTAGAGGAGGATGACATAAATAATATGATGGCACGTGTTTTAAGTAAAGAAATTAGTGGAGTGGGGCTACATTCATCTGCATCCATCCATGATCCTCATTATGAGCATGTATATATAACTGAAAATAGTTTATTGGGCTTTGAGAAATACTTTCAAGTTACACATGAAATTGCTTTGATTTGTAATGCTAGAGGAGTACATGTAAAAGTTATCGTTTCATCCTTAAGTTTCTTCTTTTTTTTTGCTTGGATCATGGAGATATAAACACATAGATAATCATATTTGAATTTCAATCATGTTAATAAATTTAGTGATATGGATTGGAATATTTGGTACACTTGATGTTGTGTTGTAAACACATACATGCAATTGTCCAATGTTACATGAAAGTTTAATGGATTTGATTAAGACATGTTATTGATTAATTAAAACAATTTTATTTATACAATTATATCTCGGTAGTTGATATATTTATTTTGTTTCAATTAGACTTAATTAATATATATATTTATATTTTTTGCAGCTTGAAGGAAATGAAGACTATGAAAACAATCTTGAAGAAGAATGGACTTATTGATATGTAGTAAAGAAACAATACATTATGTTTTTTTAAACTAAGTTTGTAGTTTTAATTTTGAAGACTAGATCCTTATAATTATCCTTGAAGAATTTTTTTTTTTATTATGTAGTTTGAACACATCTATAGAAATATGAGATTTTTTGTTGGGTTACTACTATTTTAATACACATTATTCTTCAATACTTATTCCTTCCATCTTGAACTTTTGTATGATTAATTTCTCTAAAATTTTTAAAAAAATTTATTTTCATTTTTCTCAATACTTTAAGCAACAATTTTACACTAGTGCAAAATGTAAAAACAACGACTATTTATTTAATGCGTTTTTACGGTCATACGCTGTCATTCAAAACGCGGTGACATTTTTGAAATTAAGTTCATTTATGAATGCGGCTATTTGTAATAGCCACATTCATAAATCAAGCGCCTTGATTTAAGAATGCAGCTATTTGTAATAGTCACATTCTTAAATAAAAGCACTTGATTTATGAATGCGACTTTACCTATAGCCACATTCTTAAATCAAACACATGATTAAAGAATGCGGCTATTAAAAATAACCGAATTCTTAAATCATTTTTTACCCTAACTCTGAAGTGCGCCACTTACACTTTCATACTTTCTTTATATTCTTTGCGCTTTGCATTTTCTCTGTTTGTGCTCTGGTGTTCCTCTCTTCTTCTGTGAGCTTCATTGTCTTCCCATGCCATTGTATATTCGTTCGAGCTCTCTTTCTTCACCAATGGCTTATAAATTTTTTTCGTTTCTCTTTGTTTGTTTCATTACCTTTGTCGCTACTTGTGTTGGTTTGTGGGTTTCTTCGTCGTTGTTGCCGCCGCTGTTGCTATCGGTCTCGTGCCACTCTTCACCACTGTTGCATTCACGCACAAGGTTGGTGGTGTTTTAATTTATTTTGAATTTTTTTGTAATGTGATGAATTTGTTTATTTTTTATTTATTATAATTTGTATTTTTTAAAATTTATATTAGTTTTGTTTTTAGGTGATAATAGAATTATTAAATTATTAAATGGTAGATAGATTTATATTATTTAGTATTTATTATAATTTGTATTTATTATTAATTTATATTATGTTAGTTGTTAGTTTAAAATAGAATTATCGTGTTGGTATTGAGTCCAAGGGTGTTTGACCCTTGACAATTGATATGTGCTGGTATTGAGTTCGGGGGTATTCGACTCTCGGCAAACGCGTGAGATAAAACACTCATTAAAAAACACCTGAATGACTATTAAAAAAGATAATGGATGGAAATTGGATTAATTATGTTTGCATAAGTGATAAGTATGAAAGAGGAGTAGAAGAATTTATACAATTTATGCAACGTAACACGAATAATAGTGGTCATGATGGAGCAAAGATCAGGTGTCCCTCTGTTAACTATTTGAATGGAAGGATATTGGATGTTAAGATAATCAAGGAGCACCTTCTATGTGATGAGTTTCTTCGATCTTATACAACTTGGACATGGCTTGGTGAATTATTAAATTTACCATGTGTTTCTGTAACTGAAGAATATGTGGGGTCCACCATGGATGATGTTGTACATGATGATGTAGATGATGATCGATTGGAAGACATAATTCGTGATGTGAGAGCTGAGTCTTTTGCAGAAGTGCACGGATATCAAAGTATGTCAAGCGATGTAGAGACTCCATTGTATCCTTGATCAACTAACTTCACACAATTGTCAGCAGTGTTAAGATTGATGAATTTGAATGCAATAAATGGATGGACTGATAAAAGCTTCACGAAATTGCTTCAATTGTTGAATGATATGCTTTGAGAGGGAAATACTCTACCTAATCATCATTATGAGGCCAAAAAGATTCTTTGTCCAATGGGTATGGGGTATAAAAAGATATATTCATGTCCTAATGATTTATATTATACAAGAAAAATTTTGAATTGTTGAAAAATTGTCCGAGGTGTGGGTTATCATGTTATAATTTGAAACAAAAAGATGATGATACTATTGAAGAGATAGAAAAGCATGGACCCCCAATGAAGGTTATGTGGTATCTTCCCATCATTCCAAGGATGAAGCGTTTGTTTGCAAACCCAAACAATGCTAAGAATCTTAGATGGCATGGAGATGAGAGGAGATGTGATGTCATGTACCGACATCCAAATGATTCTATTCAATAGAAGAAATTTGATGATGAGTTTCCAGAGTTTGGTAAAGAATCAAGAAATATCTGACTTGGTTTAGCTACAGACGGAATGAATCGGTTTGGTAATATGAGTACGAATCACAGTTCATGACCTGTTTTACTAGTTATTTATAACTTACCTCCTCGATTCTGCATGAAGCGAAAATACAAGATGTTTTCTATGATGAAATCCAGTCCGAAATAACCAGAGAATGACATAGATGTTTATCTAAGTCCCCTAATTGAAGATTTGAAGTTAATGTGGGATCAGGGTGTTGAAGTATTTGACGGATTTGCTAATGAAACTTTCAAGATGCATGCCATGTTATTTTGCACCATCAATGACTTTCTGGCATATGGTAACTTATTAGGGTATAGTGTTAAGGGTCATAAAGCATGTCCAATATGCGAAGAAGACACTGCTTCTCAACAATTGAAACATGGAAGGAAGATAGTATATCTTCGGCATCAGAGGTTTCTTAGAAGTCATCATCCTTACCGAAGGTTGAAAAAAGCCTTTAATGGACATCAAGAGACTAGTAGTCCACCAACTCCATTAACTGGTGTTGAGGTTTACGAAAAGGTAAATAACATAGACCACACCTTCGGTAAGTGGAAAAAAAAGTCATCTATGACAAACATTTGGAAGAAAAAATCAATCTTCTTTGATCTTCCATACTAGTCGAGGTTAGAAGTCCGACATTGTATAGATGTAATGTATGTTAAGAAGAATGTGTGTGATAGCTTAATTGGTACACTTCTTAACATTAACAGGAAGATGAAGGATGGTCTAAATGCTCATTTAGATTTGGTTGAGATGAACATACGAGGCAAGTTGGCACGGATAGAAATGCGTAAGCGCACATATTTGTCCCCAACCTATTACACCATGTCAAAATATGAAAAATAAAGTTTTTGTCAATGTTTAAAGGGTGTGAAAGTGCCACAAGGACATTCCTCAAATGTGAAGAGCCTAGTGGCAATGCAAGATTTGAAGTTAATTGGGTTGAAGTCTCATGATTGTCACATCTTGATGAAATAGTTATTGTTGATAGCTATTCGTGGGATCTTACCAAAAAATGTTAGATATACCATAACCCGTTTGTGCTCATTGTTCTCTTCCATCTGTTGTAAAGTCATTGATCCATTCAAATTAGATGAACTTAAAAATAAAATTATTGTTATCTTGTGTGAATTGGAGATGTTTTTTCCTCCATCTTTTTTTGACATCACGGTTCATCTAGTTGTGCACTAGTAAGAGAGGTTAGATTGTGTGGAGCAGTGTACTTAAGATGGATGTACCTTATTGAGCAGTATATGAAAATTTTGAAAGGTTATATGAAAAATCATTATCATCTAAAAGCTTCAATGATTGAAAGGTACATAGCTGAAGAAAGTATTGAATTTTGTTCAGAGTACATGTCAAAAGCAAATCCAATAAGTCTTCCAACTAATTCATGGCACCACAGGCGTTCTACAAGTAAATGTTTACGTGGTGTGAATATTGTAAGCAAATCTTGATCAGAAGTCTTACAAGCACATTTGTATATATTGAATAACACAGACGAAGTTATACCTTACGTAGAAGCTCATAAAGCCATTGTAAAGGAAAATAACCCAAAACAAGCAGAGAAATGGGTCTTGATGGAACACAATAGAACTTTCATGCCTTAGTTTATAGATGAGGTGTTAAAGGATTCAATGGCATTGAAGACCTTGACTAGGTTGGCTGCTAGATTGAAAGTTTGATGCCATTTCTTGTACAACGTACAAAGTGAACAATTGTATATTTTATACGAAGTCTACGGATTAAAAGAGCACAGTTCAAAATTATGGTGTTACTCTTGAAGCCGAGTCAATTTAGTTTTCCACTTCGAAAGATACAAATCTTGTACTTGGATCAATGCCATACTATGGGTTTATAGAAGACATATGGGAGATTGACTATACTAAGTTTTCTTTTCTAGTTTTCAAGTGTAAATGGGTTGACAGTAAAAGTCGGGTTAAAATTGATGAATTAGGATTCACACTAGTGGACTTTCGAAAGATAGGATATCGAGATGAGCCATTTATAATGGTTCAACAAGCATCTCAGGTTTTCTACGTCAAAGATCCTACGTCAGAACATTGGTATGTCGTTTTACATGGAAAAAAACAAGGGGAGGTCGTAGATGATATTGAAAATGGTGACCCCCATTCATTCACACCAATGATAATTAATAAAGATGATGATGTAGTTGATGATGTACATGCAACCTGTAAAGACCATAGTGAAGGAATTTACATATGAATATTCAACCCACTATGGTAATAAATTTAGAAATATTTTTGAAAATATGCATTTAGAATTTTATGTATTTGTTTTATATGATTTTCTTTCAATGCAGATTAACTAATGTTTGTTACCTAACTTTTTTACCAGAGATATGGATGATGATCAGACTCCAATCAGACCCTGATCCGGAAGAGGCAACAAAGAACCTACTAGATTGAAGCGTCTCTCTTTGAGATGTGCTTCTTGTGACAAGACATGTTGACATTGACTTCAACACTTGAGTGGCTTTTGGTCCTAATGCTAAGACGTTTAACAACTATCTTGGAGTTGTTTCTCGTGAGAGGCTCTCCATTTTAATTAATTCATATGATGATATGTTAGAGGTTGATCAGAACATGCTCTGGGAGGATGTTCGAGTAAGCTTTACATTATTACCTTATCATAGAATGCTTTTTAATATTCATTGATTAATTTTAATTTGATGATATTATTTTGTAGGCAAATTTTGAAATCCCCTAATGTGGAACCGCTTCGATCAAAGATTATATCCAATATCGAAATTAAATTCCTTCAGTTTAAGTCAACACTGACGACAAAATATATTTTTGCAAAGTTTAAAGGCGAAAATCCTTATTTAAAGTACAAACATATTGATGAAGAGACATGGTGTCTTTTTGTTCAAAGCCGTGAATGTGAAGCTTGGAAAGTAAGTAAAGTTACTTAAGTATTTTTATTTATATAACATTAATAACTTAATATTATTTAATTCACTTTGTTTATTTAATTTATGACAGGATCGTTGGAAGAAAGCTCAAGAGATAGCTTTAAAGAATGTTATCCCACACGTATTGTCTCGTATAGGGTATTGAAAGCTTAAGCACTCACTGATGGTGGAAAAGGAGGAATCCAGACAGGGGACTAGGTTTGAGATTGATACAAGGGTCACTTCTCATCCATCACCACCTTTGTGCCATGTAAAATGGAAGATGGCCCGAAATAAAAAGTCAGGTGCAGTTAGTTCTGAGCAATCAAAGATAGTCTCGGAAAAATTGTAAGCTATTTTTATCCTCTTTTGTATTTATTTTAAATCATTAATTATATTAAAAACTTATATGATTTTGGTATCTTGTAGGATTCCTTGATTGAGGAAAGTTCCCAGGATAATTTTGTCCTTGAAGGTCGTCGCGATATCCTGGTTGAAGCAATTGGACAACCTGAGCATTGTGGCCATGTTCGTGCAGCTGGAAAATAGGTTGGAATTAAACTATATTTTGGAGCTGCACCATGTCACTTATCCTCCTCTGATACAAACCAAGACAATAAGAAGATGAATAAGGATGCACACTATGAAAGGTCATCTCAACATTCAAGTGAAGACCTCACCAGAGATAGAAATGGACAAAGACCAGAACATCTCAAGTTCTTCCTGTTGGTCTTCTTAAGAATAAAACAAGTTGTAAATAATTTGGACTCACTTTGGGAGTCCAAATAGCAAATATAGGCTAGAATAAGGTTCCTTTAGCATAATAGGGGGTGTAGTTATCATTTTAATTTGTTCGTGGCCCTTTTGGAAGCCATTTTGACCTAGTTTCTAGAAGGACAAGCCTAGGATGCGGGTTTGACTTAGTCAAACCCTAAGGCTGCCCATTTTTTCGCTTTTGCCATCCTACCCCTTTAGCTTGTTCTCCAAGGCTCCTTCACCTATATATAGGAGGGCTACCTAGTGTATTTTCATGTTGAATTTGAATAGAAAAGTTACTCTACACAAATTGTGTGAGGTGTGTGTGAGGCTTGAGTCTTCCATTTCCATCTCTTCTCTTTGATCATTATTTTTTTGTTGTTTCCTTTATGTTCTTTTAATTTCTGCCTTGCATCATTGTCACCCATATTCTTGTGTTTTTTCTCTTTGCCCTTGTGAAGTGAACCTTCACACTTACTTAACCACTTGGTTAAGTTCGTGTCCAGTAGGGATCTTCTTAGGGTTTTCACCATTATTGTGCTAAAATCTCTATCTTAAATAAAGTGTCATCAAAAAATGAAAACATCTCAACTCACATCATCCTCCCCCGGAGACCAAAGCAGAAATAACAAGTAAGATACGTCAAGAATTAATGGAGGAGATGAGAAAGGAGGTTGAGCGAATGCGGCTTGAGTTGTGATAGGAGTTTCTATCGCAACAGGTTTGTGATGAGCCAGTTCAGGCGTTTGTTAGTCTCGCTCCCAAGAGCACGAAGGGGAGTTGTGCAGTTCCTACAACATCAAGGGAGGATACCATTGGCTAGACAAGCCAATGTTAACTATTGGTAGAGGGTGGCATACTTCCTCAGGTGATGGCCATTGAAAAATTCTATCAAGAGGCCACCACCTTACATAACGTTCCTCTCTCCCCTGATGTGGCGAAGGTAACAATTGAAAGAGTACGAGTACCTAATGCTCGTGTTCCACTGCCTTCAGATGAGGTAACAACTGTGGCCGATGCATTCCAAGCATTCATAGCCTGGCCAAGACACCTCATTCGAATTATGCCAAAACCTCCGGTAATAATTTCATTTCATTATATTAATTTGTATTTATATATTACATCTAATTTAATATAAAATTTCTTTATTTTTTGTAGAAACCTCGTCACAAACCAAGTCTGAAAAGGAAGCATGAGGTTCTTATTGACGATCCTATAGCTTCCTTAGCTGGAGTTTCTAGACAGATTGGTCGAGACCCTTCGGAAGTTCCATGGGATGATACGTCTTTTGAAATAAATATTGACATGTCATTGTACATATACATGTCAGATTTGTTAGAATTTGTAGCTGGGGATCAGAAGCTCAATATAAATATAATTCAATTTTTTATGATGTAAGTATATTTACCTATATTTCAATTTACTTTATGTTAAATTATTATTGATTATGCTTTAACTAATAACTTGTAGGTTTTTTAATGGAGTCTCTCTCACTGAGGGAAAGGAAAATGTGTATAGATTCTTAGGTCCCGCATATACTAATCCCACTGGAACAAAGACAATTGAAACCCAATCATACATCACTAACACCTTGGAAAAAGAGGGAAAACAAATTTATTTATGCCCTTATATTAATGAGTAAGTTTAATTATAAGTCATCAATTATTACTATTTCATGTTTTAAATATTTACTAACTCTTTTCATGAATGATATAGGGGTTAATGGCAGTTACTTGTCTTATCAATGGTTGAAAAGACTGTTGTGTGGTTTTGTTCCCTACACAAAAAGTCATCCACAAGTCTGAAGAATATCATTGATAGGTAAGTACACTATTAACTTAACTATGTATGTTACTAATTAAGCATCTACTAACGCGGCTTTTTGTATTAATCAGTTCATGGCGTGGATATAACATCCTAAAAGGTCGATCCAATTTAAAATTTTAACATCTGAATTGGATAAAACTAAAGGTTTGTAATTTTTGTCTTTCTCTTTTCATTGTTTATCAATATTAACTTTTACTTTTTATTGAATTATAGTGTAATAAATAACCAGGAAGCTATGAGTGTGGCTATTACATGCAACGGATGGTTACCATAGTAAGACTAGGCCTTAAAAGTGATTGGCATGAGGTAACGTGATGGTAAATTATTTTATAATTCTTTAACATATATGTATCTTAAAACTAATTTATGTAAACCGTATTTTGTAATGCAATTCTTCACGAATGAGCAACCAATGTCTTCGGAAGCCATAACATATGTGAGACATTCTTGGTCCACATATTTCCTAAATTTTTATAACTCTAGGATAGTTCATGAATAGTGTAGGAATTAGATAAATAGATAGAGATATATTATTAGTGTTTGTAATACATTTTTATCAACATATGAAATTTGATTCTCTGAATTTATGTATTTGTCTGGCTGGGTTATAATTGAATAGGTCAATTTATATGGAAATTAGCATTAAACAGATTGTACTAAAAAAAAAAAACAACCATATACGACGACAACTATTTATCATAGCCGTATTTATAAATCCAACGCAAAGATTTATAAATGCGACTATTTACCATAGTCGCACTTGTAAATGCGATTTATAAATGTGGCTATGGTAAATAGCTGCATTCGAAAATGCATTCCTCCTACCACTTAAAAATCATTCAAAGGATATATAAATGCAGTTGTTTACCATAGCCGCATTTATAAATCGCATGTACGAATGGGGCTAAATAGCCATCTTCTTATCTCATGGATTTAAGACTATGTGTACAACAAATGCGGCTATATAGCCTCCCTTTTAAATCAAAAATAGCTACCGTCGTTTACCCATTCTGCACCAGTGTTGAAATTGTGGTTGTTATCAAGACTTTAGGTAATGATTTTAAACTTTTATCTTTATAAAAACCGTGACCTATTACAAACGGCCACACTCACCTAGATCACAACTAAAAAACCGTTGCCTAAACTCTAGGCTACGATTTTTATGCTTTAGGCCACGATTTTATGTTGTTACCAAAAGTAATATTTGTTGTAGTCTTAGGATTTCCACATGACATGCTAGGAATGGAGAGTATTTTAAGAACTCATTGGTCACCTTAGAAGTCTCCTTAGCTTATAAATAAGAGACTCCCATCTTGTAATTTCTAGGCTTTGTTGATATATGAAATTGTGTTTTTGAAATTCTCAGCAGACTTATCCCAAGTTGATGTGAGTTGATTTTATGATTTAGCATTTTATGGTGGCACTTTAATTAGGATTGAGATTTTAGGATGATTAAGGTGAGAACCTAAGGAAAATCCCCACTGGACATTAACTTAACCAAGTGGTTAAGTAGATGTGAAGGTTCATTTCACAAAGGCAAAAAGGAAAACACAATTATAAGGTGATGATGATGACAAGTTATGGTGTGGAATTACATAAGGAAAACAAGAGCAACATATAAAAACCAAATAGAAATGATGAAGCAAAATAAGAACATGTTTATGAATATATGGAATGATAATGGAAGGAAAAGATGAAGGAAAAGGAAGCTTAGGAGGATGAAGCTAGAGAAGGATCACGTCACTTGGATGGTGGTTTGCTCTAAGATGAGTGAGGAATGCCGCCACTTGAGAGCTCTCTAATTCTCACATGATAAGACAATGGTGTAAGGAGACAAAGCTCACAAACTCTAACACAAATTATGTATAGTAACTTTACTCTAAATTCAACATGGAAATACATGAGGTAGGCCTCCTTATCTATAGGTTTAGGAGTCTTGGTGAGCAAGCTTAAAAGGTAAGGATGGAAATACAAAAAGTGGGGCTGCCTAGGGTATTGACTTTAGTCAAACCACACCATCATCCTAATCTTCTAAAAGATAGGTCAAAAATGCAACATTTGATAGTACACCCCTCCTTCTTTTGCTAAAGGCACCTATTTGCTAGCACACCCCTCCTTCTATTGCTAAGGGCACCTTTTTGATAGCACACCCCCTTCTATTGCTAAAGGCACCTATTTGCTAGTACACCCCCCTCTAATACTTAAGGACACCTATTTTACTACTATTACAAATAAAGAAAACAATTGATGCTTAATACCCAAAGCTTGTGCTCTGCTTCTTGTAATCCTCTGAGGTATGGTGGGAGCTAAGGCAATGGTTGGAGCATCCTGACTTGGCCCTTGGTCTTGTGTCATGCTCCTAGTCTGCCTCCTCTGAGGTTGGGCTTGGTCAGTAGGCGTATTCCCTTCTAGGTCCTCATCACAAGTCTTTTTTCTATGATGCTTATTGCATTATTAGAAACTCAAGGAAGTTTGCCTAACCTCTTTCTTGCCCTTTGCACCTTGTAATCTCAAACCCAAACCAAGAACCTCCATGACCATTCGGTGCTTCCTCCACAAATCTACAAGTCTTCCCTGGCCTTCCATCAATCTACACTCAACACTCGAGAAGAATTGCATCATCTAAGAATGAGCATGGAACAACTTCCATCATTTTATCTTAAAAACACCTTCAAGAAATCTTCAAGATTCGTCCAAGAACTTGAATCCTTCCTTTCAAAATTGAATCACTTCGCACACAAACCTTACAACAACCTTTCGTAACCTAAATCCATTGCCTTACCCATTAAGAACACTTCTTCCACCATTAGGAGTTGTTTTTCTTATTATAACATTGCCTTCAGTTTTAAATTTAAGAGTGTTCGATCCATCCCATCTAAACCTTCCCAATAAGGTTTACAAAAGTATACAACACTGGCATATCAAAACAACTTAGTCGAAGATAGGAGTAGGAGTGAACTATTAATACTTCTTTTTATGCCCATAAATGACACCAATATTTTGACCACAATTTCATTAAGATTAAAAATCACATAAAATATCATCTGCTTTAAAGCTTGATATTTTGTCATGGTTTAATCCTTAAAAGATAAATGGATAGAGTAAGGGATAAATGTGTGTATAAGTTATCCTTAATCTTAAATTTAAAGAAATATAAAACTTTTAGTAGAGTAAGTATTTTATGGAAAGATATAGGACGTGTTTGAAAAGTGGTATTTAGAGTATCTTCCTTTAAGGAAAATTGAAATCTAACATCATCCTCAATTATAACAATTAACTTGGTAATATTTACTTCAATTGTTCTATCTTGAACAAAAATGAAATTTCATTATCCAAAAAGATATATTTACTATTTCTAAAATTTATTAATTGAAAGAAGTTTTACTTTTTGACATATATTTTGATTTTTGATTAGCTGGTCGAACAATCTGAAAGGAATATTCAATCAACATGCAATTAATAAAAACCAAAGTAGATCAACAATAATTGATAGAAGACCAAAGCTTCTAGTTATATGAACATCTTTTTAACTAATAAAGATTCAATGTGATCTTTCATTATTCCTCTTGCATTTGTATAGTTATCTTCATCCTTGTAATGCATGTCGATCACACGTGCAAAGTTGACTACACGCAAAAGAAAAGTCATTGGTACTTGAGTAGGAGCTAAGCATGCATCATTTATGTCCTTCCAAGCATTCTCGACTAACTTTTGTAATTCTTCAATGGCACATTTCCTTGAAACTTTATGCTGCTTCATATAGCAGTAAATGCTTGAGACAACATGTTCTCTCTGTTGTTCAAACTTCATAAACAAAAATAGAAAAAATAAAAATGAATCCAAACAAAATCAATATTTAACAAAACATATAGGATTTATTAATGGTTTTACCAAATTATTATTAAGTCTATCTCTTTAAAAATTTTAAATTTTTTACAATTGCTAACTCTTAATATAAGATAAATAAGATGTTTATTGTCAAACTCAAATTATAATTCTATTATTACTAATTCTTCTTGACATATTTTGTAAAATTAGGTGCATTTATCAGTAGTCCCATAGAAAACTGTCACACTTTCTTTTTAGTTAAATTGATAGAAATTAATTAGTGTCTAGCATGTACCTCATCTCCAACAATGTCATCCATGATTCTGCATATAGTTGTAGATGCTGCAATAATTATTGGTTCATTGGTTGCCCATATAAGAACCTCCTCTGTTGTATCTTCCATGCCTAGGAAAGATAAGGTGATTAAGAAAGGGTAACCAGCTGACATTCCTCTTACTTCCATGTACTCCTCTATTGTTGGAATGTGATTGGTATGACACCATCTTGCCTCAGCCATGTGAGCCTGGACTAGTCTTTTCATCTATCATTAAAGTACAAATATATAATATTAAGACTATTCCACATTCACTAGGACAAAAAAAGGGTTTTACGATGTGTGTAGATAGTGGTTTAAGAGGGAGCATCGCCTATAGATAGCAATGACAATTTTGAAAATTAGATCAACATATAAACTACAATTCTAATTATAAATGTCCTCTATTTGAAACAGAGCATATAGACTATGTTTTGGTGGCGAACCATAGCTTATAATGGCCATTATAGACTACAGTATTTTAGGAAAATGTCACCCCATATAGACTATGGTTATTAGGTCATAACCGTTGTCTATACACTTTTTTATTTCTCACTCCAGGTCTTTTTGTCTTTGTAATTTCCTCTCCGTTGCTCCCATAGTTGTCTTCTTTGTGACTTCTATTTGTTGTCATTGCTCTTATTCCTTGTAACGTGCCTTACTTATGTTTTTTTATGTTGTTTTTCAAATTTTTTGTGCTTTCTTGATGAATTTTTCTCTATTTTCAGTGTTGAATAAGTGGGTTCCTAGGTTTGAAATTGTTGCTCGTATTCTCCTTCTCGTCACTGTTGTGTGTCACCGTTGAAGCTTTCTAGCTCCTCTACAACCTTTGTTTCTTTACCACAACCTTTGTCCACCATCTTAAGTTTCCACAACCAGAAGTCATTCTCTTTAAAAAATTTCTTGACATTAAACTTGGAAAAAAAAGTAAGAACAACATTGAAGAAAACATTTTAGATTCATATACTCTATAGGTGACAATTTTGTATATAATTGGCATCTATAATGGTCTAGTAGACTACAATTGTGTAGTGGTCATCTATAATTTATAGACGGCGTGTGCATAGATTACGACTCTAAAACTGTTGTCTCATATGCATATTTTGGCCACTTCACATAATAGTAGTAAATTCAAATTCCTTGTTTGGTCATTAAATATGATTGGTGATGTTTTTAGATGAAAATGATTTTTTACACCTTTATTGTACATAAAAAAAATATCTATTTTCTATACTCACACAATTCAAATTAGTTGGAAAAAAAGATATTTAGTTTATATTTTTTTTATACAAATATAGAAATAAATAAAAAAATTGATTTAATTTCTTAAAATTAGTTGAATAAAGAATAAGAAAAAAATTAATGAAACTACAATTACCTCTTTCTTAGCATACTTCATGAAATATACTTTTCCTTGCTTTCTCATTTCTTTCTCAATTTCTTCATAAACATCCAAAATTGCCTTATAACATAATTGCATGTATTTTGGGAGATCAACCAAGCAACAAATATCCCACCTACAAGTCTTGAGAAAGTTATCTTTAATATATTGGAAGAATTAAGCTAAAGATATACTACTATATGTCATTTTGATGTGCCTAACCTCTCAATTGCACTGGTGAAAAGCTCAAGTTCTTCAATGGTTCCGTAAGCATCATAGAGGTCATCAATGATGGAAGCTAGACCTATTGCTTTTGTTGTTATCCATCTAGAATACTGTGGTTCAAAATAGACCCCCAAAATCCAAAAATAACATTCTACGATCCTATCTCGTGTAAAAGGTAAATTGGTTGAGACATTTAAATCCTTAGTCCACCATCTGCATCACAAAAAATAGCATAAAAAATATTTAACTAATATTCATTGATTTATGCAATGAAAGGTAAATATGTGTGAGGAAGATATTACTTGGTTAGAGTGCTGATTTCTTTCAAATGTAGCTCTTGTAGCATATTAAAATCTAATTTTGCAAATGTTAACAATTTTTCATCATGAGATGGATCTTCCTCGTAGAAAGACATATAATATGTGGCCTCCAACCTAGGCAAACCTCTGCGAAGTGATTGTTTTAAGCTATGTTGCACTCGTGCCACATGAGAACAACTTAATTGGGTAGTTATAAACTTCGTTAACTGCTCGAAACTGAACTTATGTGCTTCTTCAAGCACATCTTCTCCATGACATCTTAGTTCTGCTGCTTCATACAAGCTTAACATTCCTTGAATATCATCAGCTAAACTTTCCTTAAGCTTTCCGGTTTGGTATTGGAATTTGCAAAATATACCTGTTTAATTTATAAACATGTGTTAATTTCAAGGTATATATTTAATTATATAACTACTATAAGGGATACTATCACACAATTGACTTACAAAAATTAATATCAAACTATTTGCATAAGTTGGTTTGAGTCACCCTATAAACCCAACCTTTAAAACTGAAAATTGTTTTGACAAATAATAAGTGTTGTATAATTTAAAAGAAATTAAAGCTTATTTAGGTCAAATTATATTTATTAGAGGTTAGAAAATTTTGATAACTGAGAAATATGCACAACTTGATGTATTTTTGTATTTTGCTTTTCTTTTTTTCCAAAGTCTACATCAAACAAATTTTGTAATCATAATCATAACCATAATAATAATGATGATGATGGTGATGATGATAATATTATTAATAATATATTTATTAATATTAATAATATTAACAAAAAGTGATGAAATGCACATGTGATTGATATTTCACTATAGAAACATATCGAGACTGAGAGACAAGAGAATTGTAACCAAGAGTGAGAGGTAATCAAGAGTGAGACCATACTCCATGACTCATACTATTTATAAGTCATATTTATGAAAATGTTGTCTTTTCATTTCTATAATTGAGAAGAGACCACATTTTTATGAGTCTAGACAAAGCTTATTCTAATGTAGTTTATTCATTTCTAAAAGCAACACCTTTAATTGTGCCTTAAATATAAATAGTTTATAAGTCGTGCTCTTTGGTAGTCCATATATACACACTTACAAAAGGTGTTGCCTTTTCATGTTTAGAAAACACTTATATACTCGTAGGCAAGTTTAGTATTGTCTAAGGCAAAAAAATATTACAATTTACAAAATGTGGATTAAAACAACCACATTTAAAGATCGTTCCCCATATTAAAAAAAACTTTAATTAAATATAATTTAAAATACCTATAATTAAATATTATATTTTTATCATTTTAGATCATACTTTTTAATGTGATTTATTGTTCTTTTAAAAGTCACATCACAAAAATGTGACTTAAACCTTTATGAACCAAAAAATATAGTTTAAAATTATTCATATAAACCACATTTATACTTAGTTGACCAAGTATAGTGCACGGTAAAGTAATAATAAATGATATAGTGAGTCTATTTTTGTCTTTTTCTTACATATATAACTTCATCCTTATTTTAGGTAAGAAACTCATTATTTTATTACACTAGTTTATCTCCCCCAAACCACATTTTTTCAATAGTTAGAATTGTAGCCAAAATTATTATAGTTTACAAGTTTTTTTAGTTTTGTTTTATTTAAAAAAATGCAGACATGCATCCTACCTCATGGTCTGTTTCAAACCAACTTGAACTTGATTAACTCATTTCTGATTCATCTGCGCAAGAAAAGCTCAAAATTTGATTCGAACAAAGTATTTAAATTTGTTTAGACTTGTTTTTATATAGTTGACTCCACTACACTCCTGGGAAGAAACAAAGACATCCATGATGTGATGATGGAATGCAACTAGTACCAAAGTAGCCCAAAGAGCAAACAACAAATTTAATACCATCACAGAAGAAGATATTGTTTTTGAAAAAGAAATTGGTTAAAAGTTAATGAAGACATACTTGAAGAAATGCGGTATCCATGCTGTCTAAGCAACCTAAAGAGTAGAGCCGTATGGTAAAGATGATCACTATGAGCTATGATATTATTGTCCTTTGTTGAAATGTCATAAATTTGACATAGAAGAGTGTCAATTTCGTGCTCAAAATGGTAAGAGACACCCAAACGTTGGACTGAATCAATGAAGTTCAATTTAAAAGAGAAATTGTTATGATCAATAGGTGAGACAAGGCTCTTCCTCACGTCCTCTTTTAATAGTTTAGCTTGTTGAATGTGGCTATCACTTTCCTGCATGAAGTAGATTAAATGTTAAATACATGCAAATGTAACATCTTGGCTAAAGAGATTGAAAATGCAAAATGATATACAGCGGAAGTAGGAACGTAGGAAAGGAAGCGATCGCCCCAAACGGAAGGATGAAAATTTGCAGTGGGTCGAGTGAAGGGAGGTTTTGCACCATTGGCAGAAGTTGGAAGTGATAAGCTTCCGCTAGACATGGTTTGTTGCGTAGTATGCATAATGTAAGTGACTTTTTGGTGAAAAGGAAGTGTATATCTCTTACCTTTCAAATGTTGAAGAACAAACAACCTTACCTCTTACATTTATAAGAAACCAAAGTTATTTGGCAAAGGTAGTGACGTAAAAGCAGACTCAGTCTGTGGAAAAGGTTCAGAATTGTGGCACAGAAATTATGCAAAACTGTGACCACCAATTATGTTCAATACAGGCAGATATTTTGAAAATAGTATAAAACAAAAAAAAAAAACTAACATAATAGAAATTAAACAAAATCCATGAGAAAAAAAATATAAAAATAAAGAGACTCGCGCTTTGACATTGATAATAAAAGTATTTGTTTTGAGAAAGAAAATTATTATACTTACTGCTCTTATTTGTTTCGACTATTTTGGCTCTATTAAATATTATTTTCTATTTTTTACTTATTTTAATTTTATATTTTTTGTCTTTTTCAATCTATGAAAGTCATGGAAAATATTAAAATATTATTTCAAGTTACGATGAAAATGACACTACAAGAAATAATGATGGTAGACTCCTTAAAAGAGCGACACAAAGAACAAAAGAGAGATGTTACATGGGACTAGTGTGGGTGATACTGGACTCAACTACAAGGCCCATTATAAGGGTATCTAGGCCCACTTGGTTAAATGACCACATCTAGAAGGATCTGTTTTTTTGTCTTTTGTGAGGATTGGATTGAACCTTTTCTCTTAGAATTTTCTATTAGAATTTTTAGTTATGTTTTTTCAGTATGTTCAACATAGCTATCTATTAGGACAAGCTGGATGACTTTTCAAGGGATATTATATATCCCACGAGACCTAGGAGAGAGCAGTAGGTGTATTCTTGGTTTTTGCCTTCTCTTTTATCTTAAACGTTGTTTTTATTCCATCTGTTGTTTCTTTTCCAATCCCTTTTTTTCCTTGTTTTTGGTGTTCTTCCCCATCCCTGTTTAATCCTTGTATTAGTGGGCTTAGCGTTCCAATATAAATGAAAGCTAATCTCTTGGTGCCTATGCATTAGAGACGGCCTCCAATGGGACACAAATTTACAAGGTAGTGTTGGATATAAAGAATAATATATTATTTAACTATAGCGTAGGTTTGAGGGACACTAAAATGGATATAAAATTAAATAATTATTAAGAAGTGAACTTTAAGCCTATAACTCAACTTCATGAAACTAGCTTATAAGGTGAGGTTTGCATCCACTTATATACTATGAAATATATTATTATAGGTGGTCCGATAATGGTCCGATAGTAGATGGCCTGATAAGGCCAACAAACAATCGTTAGGATAGGCTCGAAATGACTCTGATAGCATATTAAAAAGTGAACTTTAAGCCTAACTCAACCTCGTTAAATCGACTTATAAGGTGAGGTTTGCACCCACTTATATATTATGAAATGTCCTAATCTCTAGTTGATGTGGTATCTCCAAAAATAATTAAACTTAGCATCACAATTTGGGACACTACGTGAGAAAGCAAATGTAAGTAAATTGTCGCCATTGGAGACACAACCTGGGAAATAAATATGGGGAAAATGCACTTAAGCATTTTTGGGAGGAATTTCAAGATTATGAGTTTGAAAGTGTGAGACAGAAATGAGAAAATGAAAACGTGAGAAAAAAAATATTTTAATGTTTTATTTTTTTTCTCATTAAATAACTTAGCATGGGCTAAGGTGGACAATAAACTTTAATGTCACCTTAGTGTCACCTAGACCTACTCTAAATGTAATAAAATATTAATTTGCATCCACTTTGTGTTCCCATTCTCGATACAGTATCATTTTGCAACTTATTTTTTAATTGCATCTACTTTGTGTCTTCATTTTAGACGCTAACTTATTATTATTATTATTTTAATAATTTTTAACTTGCATACACTTGTGTTTCCATTCTAGACTCAATATTATTCTATCATTTAATTTTTTTCATTATATGTACTTTGTATCCTTATTCTAAACTTTAACTTATTATTATTATTATTTTAATAATTTTTAGTGTGAGTTAAAGGTCTCCATTATAACAGTAGTACAGAAAAGCCAAATAAATGCGGCTATTTTACATTTATAAGTGCGGCTATACAGTCGCACTTGATCAACACGTAGTCTTAAATCGAAGACTTACAAATGCGACTAAATAGTCATATTTGTAAATCCAATTTATAAGTGCGGCTATCCTAAACAGGCGTATTCGTATATGCTTCTGGGAGAGAAGAAAAATAATAAAATATTAGATTTACAAGTGCGGCTTTTACCAAAGCCGCACTTGTAAATCCTGCGCTTGATTTATAAGTGCAGCTTTGGTAAATAGCCGCATTTGTAAATAGTAATTTTTTTAGTGCATTTTGTTTAGTGCTAATTCCCATATAAATTAACCTGTTCAATTATAACCCAGCCAGACAAATACAGAAATTCGGATAAGCAATTCTTATATATTGATAAAAATGTATTACAATCACTAATAATATATCTTTATCCATCTATCTATCTAATTCCTACACTATTCCTTAGCTAACCTAGAGTTATAAAAATTTAGGAAATATGTGGACCAAGAATGTCTTACATATGATATGGCTTCCAAAGACATTGGGTTCTCATCCGTGAAGAACTGCATTGCAAAATATGGTTGACATAAATTAGTTTTAAGATACTATGTTCAACAATTATAAAAATAATTTAACATCATGTTACCTCATGCCAATCACTTTTTAGGCCTAGTCTTAAAATGGTAATCATTCATTGCATAACGTAATAACCACACTTATAGCTTCCTGATTGTTTATTACACTATAATTCAATAAAAAGTAAAAGTTAGTATTCATAAACAATGAAAAAGGAAAGGAAAAAAATTACAAACCTTTAGTCTTATCCAGGTCAAATTTTGAAAATTTGAATTGGATCGACCTTTTTGGATGTTATATCCACACCACGAACTGGTTAAGACAAAAACCTCGTTAGTAAATGGTTAATTAGTAACATACGGAGTTAAGTTTATATTGTACTTACCTATCAATGATATTCTTAAGACTTGTAGATGGCTTCTTGTATAGTGAACAAAACCACACAACAGTCTTATGAACAAGTGATAAGACAAGTAACTGCCAGTGACCCCTATATCATCCATGAAAAGAGTGAGTAAATGTTTAAAACATGAAATAGAAATTGAAGACATATAATTAAACTTACTCTTTAATATAGTCATAAATAAATTTCTTTTCCCTCTTTTTCCAAGGTGTTAGTGATGTATGATTGGGTCTCATTTGCCTTTGTTCCAATGGGATTAGTATATGCGGAATCTAAGAATCCATACACATTTTCCTTCTCCTCAGTGATAGAGACACCATTCAAAAACCTACAAGTAATTAGTTAAAGCATAATCAATGCTAATTTAACATAAAGTAAATTGAAATATAGGTAAACATACTTACATCATAAAAAATTGAATTATATTTATATTGAGCTCCTGATCCCAGCCACAAATTCTAACAAGTCTGACATGTATATGTACAGTGGCAGCTCAGTGTTTACTTCAATAAAGGTATCATCCCGTGGAACTTCCAGAGGGTCTCGACCAATCTGTCCAGCAACTACAGCTAAGAAAGCTATAGGATCGTCAATCGGAACCTCATGCTTCCTTTTTGGACTTGGTTTCCGACGAGGTTTCTACAGAATAAAGAACATTTGTTTTAAATTAGATAGAATATATAAATATAAATATAAATGAATATAATGAAATGAAATTATTACCGGAGGTTCTAGCATAATTCGAATGAGGTGTCTAGGCTAGGCTACGAATGCTTGAAATGCATCAGCGATAGTTGTTACCTCATCTGAATGTAGTGGAACACGAGCATCAGCTACTCGTACTCTTTCAACTATTACCTTCGCCACATTAAGGGAGAGAGGAACATTATGTAAGGTGGTGGCCTCTTCATAGACTTTTCCAATGGCCACCACCTGAGGAATCATGTCGCCCTCTACTAGTAGCTCACATTGTCTAGACTGACCAATGATATCCTCTCCTGATGTTGTAGGAGCCGCACAACTCCCCTTTGTGATCTTGGGAGGGGGACTAACAAGCACCTGAATCAGCGGCTCACCACAAACTTGTTGTGATAGTAACTCCTGTTGCAACTCTAGCCACATCCTTTCAGTCTCCTTTCTCATCTCGTCCATTAATTATTGACGTAGCTTACTCTTCATTTCTGCTTTGGTCTCTTGGGGGGAGGAGGATGAGTGTCGTGGTGTAGCTCCAAAATATAGTTTAATTCCAACCCCTTGTCTAGCTGCACGAACATGACCACAATGCTCAGGTCGTCCAATTGCTTCAACTAGGATATCGCAACGACCTTCAGGAACAAAATTACCTTGGGAGCTCAAGGAATCCTGCAAGACATCGAAATCATATCATTTTTTAATAATTAATGCTTTAAAATAAATGCAAAAAGAGGCTAAAAATAACTTACAAGTTTTTCGATGATAATCCTTGATTGCTCTGAACTTGGTGCACCCGACTTCTTAATTCGGGCCATCTTCCATTTTACATGGCGCAAAGGTGGTGATGGAGGAGAAGTGACCCCTGTATCCATATTCTCAGACCCGGTCCCATGTCTAGATTGCTCCTTTTCCACCATCAGTGATTGCTCAAGCTTTCGGTACCCCGAACGAGACATTTCGTGCGGGGTAAGATTCATCAAAGCTATGTCTTGTTGTTTCTTCTGACGATCCTATCATAAATGAAATAAACAAAGTGAATTAAATAATATTAACTTATTAATGTGCCTTCAATAAAAATAGTTAAGTAACTTCACTTACCATCCAAGCTTCATTTTCATGGCTTTCTTTGAAAAGACGCCATGTCTCTTCATCAATGTGTTTTTACTTTAAACAAGGAATTTCGCCTTTAAGCTTGCCAAAAACATAATTCTTCGTCAGTCTTGACTTAAACTGACGAAATTTAAGTCTGATATTGGATAGAATCTTTGATCGAAGCGGTTTCACATTAGGGATTTCAAAATTTGCCTGCAAAATAATATCATCACATTAAAATTAATCAATGAATATTAAAAGGCAATATATGATAACGATAATAATTTAAAGCTTACCCAAACATCCTCCCAGAGCATGTTTCGATCGACCTCTGATACATTATCCCATGAATTAATCAAAATGGAGAGTCTCTCCCGAGAAATAACTCCAAGATAGCTGCTAAAAGTCTCAGCATTAGGATCATAAGCCACTCCAGTGTTGACGTCAATATCAACATGTGTCTTCTTACCATCAACACATCTCAATGAGAGACGCTTCAATCTAGTAGGTCCTACACTGCCTCGTTTGGATCGAGGTCAGATTGGAGCCTAATCGTCATCAATATCTATGTTAAAAAATTAGGTAATGTAACATCCCGCCAAAATAATACATACATACATGTATAATGAAATTAAGTGTAACCAAATAATATTGAAGAGTACAAGATAATATGTATATATATATCAGAAATGAAGTTACTCCTCTTAGGGAGTTTAATACATAGCCAAATCAAATGTTTTCAAGGTTTAACGAAAATAAATGAAATACAGTAAGACCGGCGGTCTCAAAAAAAACGGCGATCTCCAACATAAAACGGCGATCCCAAACAGAAGACCTCAAAACGGGCGATCTTCTATCATGACACGAAAACCGGCGATCACCACCGAGAGGTGGAAATAGGCGATCTCTTTCCCCGGCGACCACTCACTAGAGAGCTCTTCTTCCTGGAAGATCATCTGCTCCCGTGTAACAATTACACGATCATCACAGTTTTGAGAAAAACAACCACAATAACAGATGAAAGGGTAAGCTAGATAATTTAAAAGAAGTTTAAATCAAGAACATGCAAATCCAAGTAAACCAAATTCCAAAATATCCATGTAAAACGTAGAGCTGCTCATAGCATTCAGCTGATCGCCCAAAATCACAAACTTCACAACATTCACCCATAGTCATTCCATTTCACAATACAGCATCAAGTGTCTATCAATATTCAAGTTTCTCATTTCACATGTCAGACTTTCCACTGACTCACCACACAAGACACTTGACACTACTTCCGGATTGACTCGTGCGTTGATTAGACTCAGAGATCTGCACCTGTCATACCACACCACTGTGAAATTCACACAGGGTCGCTGTGAATCCACACAGCATGCGCATATATCATCTCAATGTTACCATAGTTCTCCTGGTATGACAGGGTTAATCCATAGGACAGACCGAGCTCGTTCTTTTTCACACGAGACGCCCATCATATAGACCTCCTTCGACTCTCAACAACTGAGTAACTTCCTCTACGTGATTCCATTACCTCAGCAGAGTCAGGATATCCCCTTAGGAATCACCGATCAATGCACCTACCACAAGATCTTACACGGTATTTTCTTTCCTGAAAATACTATGCCTCGATCCCACATTCACAGCATTCAAAGACATCATGCCACACTTAAAAGAATGATTTCAATCACAGCAATAGCCATTTCAAAGGATTCATATTTTCGAATATCTCATGTAAATCTCAAGCAGTTCTCAAAACAACATCAAACACAAGGAGTTCGCAACACAGCGCCAAAACCGGCGATCTAGTTCAAAATATGGTATTTCGAAGGCTGTATATTAAAACAGGCGACCACGTCGCCCAAGCACACAACACAGAGCATTTCACGAAGACGAAAGCGAAAACGGCGACCACGTCGCCCACACTTCAGAAATGGTTCAACTATGGCTCGTAGTAAAGATGAAGGCTAGCTTCCCTTACCTGGACTTGCGCAACCACCAGGAGCTTCGAAATCCAACGAAGCTTGCAGAATACCTTGGCTCTGTTTTTCGCGCCTGGTCTGAAGAACTTGCAGAGGACTACCCAAGTGCTCCAATGGTGTTGCTTCTCGTCGTACTCTTGTGTGGAGAGGCTGAAATCGCAACGCGGAGGAGGGAACTCACTCTTTCTCTCTTCGACTACAACAACGTTTTCTTCCTCTTCAGTAGTGGATTTCAGTAACTTAAACCAACTTATCCCTCCAAAAGCAGCTGCCACCACCCACTCTGCAGGGAAGTTTGCGTGTACGCTTCCCTGCACAGTACTACTAAGCATGCCTCTGCGCAGGCTACGCTATGAGGTCACTATTCTGAACCACCTTTTCGTCTACGTGGCGTGCGTGCAGAACGTCTCTTGCTGGGAGTCTAGGTCCTACGTTCTCGGTGTGTAACTAAGCGCCGCGCGATGACCTTTCGCCGATGGCTACCAGCGCGAAGACGAACCACCGATGACCTCGCATGAAGACAAACCACCGATGACCTCTCGCGCGATGACGAACCGCTGATGACCTCTCGCGCGAGGACAAACCACTGATGAACTCTCGCGCGAAGACAAACCACCGATGACCTCTCGCGCGATGACGAACCGCTGATGACCTCTCGCGCGAGGACAAACCACTGATGACCTCTCGCGCGAAGACAAACCGCTGATGACCTCTCGCGCGAGGACAAACCACTGATGACCTCTTCCTGGCGAACGACCGATGTCTCACCCCCCCTGATGATGCCCGCATGCATCGCGCCCTGGAGACGCCTGCATGCCTCGCGCCCAGGCGATGACGTGTAGTCTAGGCGACCGGCGATGATGTATAAACAAGGAACTCTTATAGTTTTTTTTCTAGACTACACTTTCCTTCCTTTTTAACTTAGATAAAACATACTTAGAATTTACTTAAAACATACTCTTTCATTCCAATAAATTTCAGGTCCTTACAGGTAACATACATTAGTTAATCTGCATCGAAAGAAAATCATATAAAACAAATACATAAAATTCTAAATGCATATTATCAAAACCATTTCTAAATTTATTACCATAGTCTATGAATGTTCATATGTAAATTCCTTCACTGTGGTCTTTACGGGTTGCATGTACATCATCAAGTACATCCCCATCTTTATTATTTATCATTGTTGTTAATGAACCGGCGTCACCATTTTCAATATCATCTATGGCCTTCCCTTATTTTTTTCCCGTGTAAAACAACATACCAATGTTCTGCGTAGGATCTTGGATGTAGAAAACCTGAGATGCTTGTTGAACCATTATAAATGGCTCATCTCGATACCCTGTCTTTCGAAAGTCCACTAGTGTGAATCCTGATTCATCAATTTTAACCCCACTTTTATTGTCAACCCATTTACACTTGAAAATTGGAATAGTAATCTTAGTATAGTCAACCTCCCATATCTCTTCTATAAACCCATAGTATGCCATTGATCCAAGAACAAGATTTGTATCTTTCAAAGTGGAAAACTGCATTGACTCGGCTTCAAGAGTAACACCAGAATTTTGAACTGTACTCTTTTCATCCATAGACTTCGTGTAAAATATACAATTATTCTCTTCATACACTTTACAAGAAATGACATCAAACTTCAATCCAGCAGCCAACCAGGTTAAGGTCTCCGATGCAGTTGAATCCTTAAACACCTCGTCTTTAAACCAAGGCATGAAAGTTCTATTATGTTCCATCAAGACCCATTTCTCTGCTTGTCTTGGGTTACTTGCCTTCACGATGGCTTTATGAGCTTCTATGTAAGGTATAACTTCATATGTATTATTCAAAATATACAAATGTTCTTGCAAGACTTCTGATCGAGATTTGCTTACAATATTCACACCACGTAAACATTTACTTGTAGAATGCCTATGGTGCCATGAATTAGCTGGAAGACCTATTGGATTTGCTTTTGACATGTACTCAGAACAAAATTCAATATTTTCTTCAACTATGTACCTTTCATCATTAAAGCTTCTAGACGATAATGATTTTTCTCATAACCTTTCAAAATTTCCATATACCGCTCAACAGGATACATCCATCTTAAGTACACTGGTCCACACAATCTAACTTCTCTAACCAGATGCACAACTAGATGAACTATGATGTCAAAAAAAGATGGAGGAAAAAACATCTCCAATTCACACAAGATAACAACAATTTCATCTTCAAGTTCATCTAATTTTAATGGATCAATGACTTTACAACATATAGAAGAGAATAATGAACACAAACGAGTTATGGTGTGTCTAACATTTTTTAGTAAGATCCTACGAATAGCTACTGGCAACAACTGTTGTATCAAGATGTGGTAATCATGAAACTTCAACCCAATTAACTTCAAATCTTGTATTGACACTAGGCTCTTCACATTTGAGAAATGTCCTGGTGGCACTTTCACACCTTTTAGACATTGGCAGAAACTTACTTTTTCATGTTTTAACATGGTGTAACAAGCTGGGGGCAAATATGTATGCTTACCCATTTCTATCTGTGCCAGCTCACCTCGTATGTTCATCTCAATCAAATCTAAACAAGCATTTAGACCATCTTTTATCTTCCGGTTAATGTTAAGAAGTGTACTAATTAAGCTATCACACACATTCTTCTCAACATGCATTACATCTATACAATGTCAGACTTCTAACCTCGACCAGTACAAAAGATCAAAGAAGATTGATTTTTTCTTCCAAATGTTTGTCACAGATGACTTTTTTTTTTTTTACTTACCAAAGGTGTGGTTTATGTTATTTACCTTTTTGTAAACCTCAACACCTGTTATTGGAGTTGGTGGACCACTACTCTCTTGGCGTCCATTAAAGGCTTTTTTCAACCTCCGGTAAGGATGATGACTTCTAAGAAACCTTCGATGTCGAAGATATACCATCTTCCTTCCATGTTTCAATTGTTGAGAAGAGGTATCTTCTTCGCATATTGGACAAGCTTTATGACCCTTAACACTATAACCTGATAAGTTACCATATGCCAAAAAGTCATTGATGGTGCAAAATAACATGGCATGCAGCTTGAAAGTTTCATTAGCAAATCCGTCAAATACTTGAACACCCTGATCCCACATTAACTTCAAATTTTCAATTAGGGGACTTAGATAAACATCTATGTCATTCCCTGGCTGTTTCGGACCGGATATCATCATAGACAACATCATGTATTTTCGCTTCATGCACAGTCCAAGAGTTAAGTTGTAAATAACTAGTAAAACAGGCCATGAACTGTGATTTGTACTCATATTACCAAACAAATTTATTCCGTCTGAAGCTAGACTAAGTCGGATATTTCTTGATTCTTTACCAAACTCATCATCAAATTTCTTCCATTGAATAGAATCAGCTGGATGTTGGTACATACCATCGCATTTCCTCTCATCTGCATGCCATCTAAGATTCTTATCATCGTTTGGGTTTGCAAACAAAGGCAAGAAGATACCACATAACCTTCATTGGGGGTCCATGCTTTTCTATCTCTTCAATGGTATTGCCATCTTTGTGTTTCAACTTATAACGTGATAATCCACACCTCGGACAACTTTTCAACAATTCAAAATCTTTTATGTATAATACACAATCATTAGGACATGCATGTATCTTTTTATACTCCATACCCATTGGACAAAGAATCTTTTTGGCCTCATAATTACAATTAGGTAGAGCATTTCCCTCAAGAAGCACATCCTTCAACAATTGAAGCAATTTCGTGAAACTTTTATCAGTCCATCCATTTATTGCCTTCAAATTCATCAATCTTAACATCGCCGACAACCGTGTGAACTTAGTTGATCCAATATACTATGGAGTCTCTGCATCGCTTGACATACTTCCATATCCATGCGCTTCTGCAAAAGACTCGACTCCCACATCACGAATCATGTCTCCAATCGATCATCATCTACATCATCATGTACTGCATCATCCATGGTAGACCCCACAAATTCACCATGCCATGTCCAAGTTGTATAAGATCGAAGAAACCCATCACATAGAAGGCATTCCCTTATTATCTTAACATCAAGTATCCTTTCATTCAAACAGTTAACACACGGACACCTGATCTTTGCTCCATCCAGACTACTATTATTCGCGTTACGTTGTGCAAATTGTATAAATTCTTCTACTCCTTTTTCGTACTCATCACTTATGCGAACAAAATTAATCCAATTTCGATCCATTATATTCTATAATAGTCATTCTAGTCAATCAGGATTTCGTCAAAATATTTTATCTCACGCGATTGCCGAGGTCGAACACTCCCGGACTCAATATCAACACGTATCAATTACTGAGGGTCAAACACCCTCGGACTCATACCAACACGATAATTCTACTCTAAACTAAAACTAACATAATATAAATTAACAATAAATAAAAATTATAATAAATACTAAATAATATAAATTTTAAAAAATATAAATTATAATAAATAAAAAATAAACAAATTCTTAACATTAAAAAAAATTCAAAAAAAATGTAAAACATAACCAACTTTGTGCATGAAGGCAACATTGGTGAAGAGTGAGAGAGCGACAACGACGGTGGTGGCGACGACAGCGAACGCAGCTGTGGCAGCGGCGACGGTGACCACAAAAGCACAACAAACAGACGCACAAGGCAATGAAACAGTGCTTAAAGATTGCAAATGTCAAAAACAGTGAGAAGGAGAAACGAAGAAGAGATGAAGCAGAAAGACGAAGAAGAAGAGGTGTAGAAGAAGAGGTGCAGAAGAAGAGGCGAAGAAGAAGAAGAAGGAACTCACAGTGGCAAGAGAATGCAGAAGCAAACACGCAAATGGAGAGGAACAGTGAGGAAACAAACGCCAAAGAAAAGGAAGAAAGTATGAAAAACGTAAGTGGCGCGCTCCAGGTTAGGGTAAAAAATTGTTTTATAAGTGCGGCTGTTTGTATCAGCCGTATTTATAAATCAAGCGCTTTGATTTATGAATGTGGCTGTTTGTAATAGCCACATTTTTAAATCAAGTGCGTGATTTTTAAATGCGACTGTTACAAACAACTGCATTTATAAATCAAAGCGCTTGATTTATGAATACGGCTGTTACAAATAGCTACATTCATAAATGAAAATAATTTCAAAACTGTCACCGCATTTTGTAGGACTACGCCTGAGATAAAAACACATTTAATAAACCATAGTTATTTTACCTTTTTCTACTAGTATAAACATAATATTTGATATTTATTTTTGTGTCTAACTTGAAAAACTTCATACTAATAACTATTATTTTATAACTCCATTGTTGATAACTAAAATTAATTTTTCTTGTATTGTAATGTTGACATGACAATTAACGAATAAATTAATATTTAAGAATAAATAATGGATAGACCATGCAAAGGAATAGGTTGATAATTGTGGCACAGAAAATTATGCAAACTGTGACCACCAATTAAGTTCAATACAGGCTCTTTAACGCAGTTATCTGGACAATAAAAAATATTTTTCTTTTAAAAGTCATATTAGGCAGCACCAAATAAAAAAATAATATAAAATAAAATAAAACAAATAGGCAGATCAAATTCATGCAAATAAAAAGTCCAATCAGATTGAACGCGTCCATTCAATAGCCGTAGTTTCATAACATTTTATTGTTTTAATGAACAGAACTTTTATAACAGCTTTAAAGAAGTTTAAGAAAATTGCTCACATTTTCAATAAAAATATTTATAATATTTTAAAAGGGAATTTATAGCTGCTTTCACAAAATTAAGTAACTAAATTTTCATTTAGATATGTAATTTAAAAAAGATTATAATATATTTTCAAAGTTTCAAAATAAAAAATTTAATAATTTCAATAAAAGATATGTAATGTTTTTTTAAAGTATAAAATTCAAAAATATTTACAATTTTTAAATAAATTAGCAAATTCGAAATTGTGATATCTCTATATTTTTCCCACATTTAATAATTTTAATTTGTAATATATATAACTCTTTTGTACTATGTTTCAAAATATATCTCTTTTCATAAGAATTTTAAATATTTACATAAGATTAAAATAAAATATTCAAAATAAAATAAACATTTTCATTTTCCAGCTTCTCACTGAGGAGTTCTATCACCTGTAACCATAGTTATTAAACTCACGAGTCAACTCGTTGACTCGTCCGAGTTTACGTTCCCACATACACTTATCGAGTTAACTCGGTAGTAAACTCATTTTTTGAGCAAACTCGGTGAAATCGAAGTGAAATCGTGATTCCGGTTCGAGTTGACGAGTTTAACTGGGTTTCTTTTTTAACCTAAAATAGTGTCGCTTTGACCGGGTTTCATTTTCATGCGGTTACACTTTGCGTCTTCTTCTGTGGAGTGCAACAGTTGTGGCGATCGAGCGGAGCGATCGCGCGATGGTGTTCGTGCGGGGGTTGTGGTGGTTGCGGGTTGTAGGTGGTTTGTGCAATGGTTGCAGTGATCGCAGGTTGTAGGTGGTTCGTGCGGTGGTCATGGGTTGCAGGTGGTTCATGCGGTGAAATTAGGTATGTAGTGTGATTTAAGGGATTAGGGTTCTGTTTTTTATTGGGCTGCAAAATAGAAGATGGACTTCAAATTCTTTTTTTTTATTTAATTAAGCTGCAAAATAATGTCTGTGTTTTTTTTAATTCGGAAAAGTTGCTACAACTTTTTTTTTTGGTAGAAATTGAATTGGGAGGAGCAGTATATTTTTTAAGGAATGTCTGGGAGTGGATCAAATTCAAGTGAGGTCAATCCGACTACATCTTCAATTTTTAATAAAAGTAAAAATGCTCCAGAAAATAGATATGATATTGGATGGAAGCATAGGATAGGAAGTTATTTATTATTAATTTTGTTTTAATATGAAAGTAAACTCTTACAAGTTTACAAGTCGAGTCTACAGAGCTCCCACGAGTTTATGTAGACTTACGAGTTTGACAACTTTGCCTGTAACATTATATACTCCCTAGTAAATACACGATTATCATAGATTAAAGAAAGCAAACACAAAACAAAGAACAAGGTAAGCTAGCTATTTTTAAAACTTCTAATATAATTATAACTTTAAATATCAACATAAAGTCATCAATTCTCATACATTTTCACAAACCATCAAGTGTCTATCATAATTAATTTTTCTCATGTCAAGCTTCTACTGACTCACAACATATAGACACTTGACTCTACTTTTAAAAGACTCGTGTATTGAAATTAGCATCCAGAGAAATTAGCTCCGGATCAAAGAAAAATCAAACTTTCATCTTGGAAATCAACCCTGTATTCCTTATGGAAACACGTGCTTCAATCTTTAAACTTCCAACATACTGCTTATTTACTCTTCATAATTTATATCTATCTGAAAATAAATCAATGCACTATTAAATCTAACTTGCCACTTATTCTACGCTTGTTGGGTAACCATCCAATTTGTATCCTTGTGATTTTGAAACTATTGTTTTCTATTCCTCAAGCTATAAGAATGAAATCGATAAAGAATCAATTCAGTCAAAAAATAACACCTATATCTTTCAAAGGCAAGCTTCTCAAACTCATTTAGAATTTGAGTTTATAAACAAAAATCATAACACTTATAATATATGAAGTATTACACAAAAATAATTATTGGTGTAAAACTGTTAATCTAAAAGACAAATTTCAATTAAATAAATATACCACATAATAATCAAATATATGCTCAACATCAAACTTTTAGAATTAAGATAGAAAATCATCTTGATTCAGTTATGAGTGTGCACCCTCACAACTTTATCAAGATCATTTCATTCTTAATACTAAATTTTTTATTTAGAACATACGTTTAACAAGAGCACAACAATATTTCAAAACCCCTTTTCAAAAAAACCAATCTAAAAACTTTTCACTATATTTTAAATTTAGACTTAAAGAACTATCATTAAGCAAAAGAAATACAACGAACCCACTACCCTTAGGTCATCCTAAGGATGAACTGCTCTGTGATACCAAATATAACATATCCTTATATTTTTTCCACATCTAATAACCATAATCTGCAGTATATATAACTCTTTCATACAATGTTTCAAAATCTATCCCACTTCATAGGATATTTAAATATCTACATAAGATTAAAACGAAATATTCAAAATAAAATAAATATTTCCATCATCCAGCTTTTCATTGAGGAGTTATATCACCTATAAGATCATCTGCTCGTATGTAAATACACGATCCTCACATATTAAATAAAGCAAACACAAAACAAAGAACAAGGTAAACTAGCTATTTTAAAAAAAAAAATTAATATAATTATAACTTTAAATATCATCATAAAATCATAAATTCTCATACATTTTCAGAAACCATCAAGTGTCTATCATAATTCATCTTTCTCATGTCAGACTTATAATGACTCAACACATAGACATTGGACTCTACTTCTGGAAGACTTGTGTATTGAAATTAGCATCTAGAGACCTACACCTGTCATATTACTCGTTGTGAAATCAACACAGCCATATGCGTAATCATCTCAATATCTCATCATCTCATTAACTCATATGACAAGGTAAATCCATATGATATGCTATGATCAATTCTTTCAAAACCTTATAATTAGTCAAATGAACTTCCTTCGACTCTCACCAACTGAATAACTTCATCTATGTGATTCCATTATATCAGTAGAGTTAGGATCATCTCATTCACAGGACACTCACACATCAATACTCCATAATAACAATCTCAACAATGTATTTCCTTTCCAGTAAATAATTTGTCTTGATCACACTTTTACCTCATTACATACATCATTTAACACACGAATGCACCATTCGATCACATCATATTTTAAACTTTCTAAACAATCCAAATATATCTCAAAATTCACTTAAACACATAACTTTTTAATCATATTTTTAAATAAAATTTAGATTTTTCACTTAAAAACAATAAGCAATAATAAACTAGGCTTTCAAAAGCAAAAATAAAAATTTTAAGTTTTTTTTTTTTTTTAACTTGCTTGAGCTAGAATTTGCTCACTTGGACAAGACCCATTCTCACCCAAGAAAAAATTCTCTTGCTTGAGCAAGATCGAACCCGAGAGCACCTAAAATTTCATCTCAGACCTTGCCTGATTCCTTCTCGTTTGGGCGAAAACGAACCCGAGAGCACCCCATCTTTTCATTTTATTCTTGCCTGAGCGAGATATACAGAAAAATTTGCATAATTCTACCTAATTTCATCATTTAGAGTCAAACAAAACAATTACAATAACTCATTCACTTCAAAAGTAACTTACACTATATCAACTATACAAATCAACCAATTTTTCAGATTCGAACTAAAACATTTAACATAAATCATCCATATCAAAATCAACATATTCACATTTTATTTCAAACAATACCCTACATTACTCATAGACAATCAATCTTGCAAACAAAATTTGGAACTGATGACCATGTCACCCCCACATCCAAATCTTCTAACCTAAGGTTCTATTTGAAATTAAATCCAATCAACAACAAAGCTTCAATGTTGGAAGGATGTTGTTGGAGGAAAAAATAGTGGTCGATGTTATGGCACTACAAACTTGTCTACCAACATTCAGCATGGTGTGTCATTGATGACTCAACCTAACATATTACCTTCTTCCATTGAGTACATAGTTGAGAATGAAAAACTTCGTCGAAAGGTCATGGAAGCAAATCAAATAGTTAATCAAACAAATCAAAATGTAGCTCTGTTGATGGATAGAATAAGTTGTGGGAGCAAAAATTAGCCATGATAGAACGACATCAACCTAACACATCAAGTGACATGAGTCAGGTCCACCCACACTATGCTGAACAATTTGATGATCAGCCAATTCCTTGAATTAATCTTCCATTTAAGTCAAATTAACTACAATATCCTTTCATTAAATGTGCATGTCTTCAAATTTATTCACTAATTTAAAATTCTAAGTTTGAACTTATTTTGGTTTATGTAATACTTCATTCAATAGTTCCATAACACAAATAATTAATATACTTTAATTGTTCTAATACTTTTCACAAGTTCTAGGAATTTAAATTTTAATTTATGTTTCCAGCTGTTGTATTTATGTTTAAATTTTTTCTTCATATGTCATGTTTTCTTTATGGACACTTATATATTACATTCTATTATTTTGAATTATAATGATAAACGTTAAGTGTTATGCAACTTTCAAATCTGATTTTTTGTTATGCTTTGAATTTTAATTACAGGACATTCATGTTATCATGCTTAATTCATTATGATTTGGATTTTAATTATTGATCACATCTTATAATTCAATTTCAATATTCATTTCAGTTTGGAATTTGGTGCTTTTTGTAAATTTGGTATTCTTTGTAAATTTATTTCTTTATCACAATGAATTAAATGTATTGCATTCTCATAAAATAGATTTGGATTCATTGAAAAATTGATTCAAATTTGATTTGGTATTAATTTAAAAAAAGTTCAAATTTGATTTTTAAATATTTACAGGTATAAATATTCAAATGCAAACAACTTCCTACCCTATATATATATATATATATATATATATATATATATATATATATATATTTTTTTTTTTTTTTTTTTTTTATTTCACAATTTGCATGGGCCTAACCCACACTAATATTTTAAATTATTTCCACTTACTCTCAACTAAGCCCATTCTCAACTAAGACCCATGTCACATCGTCCCACTCTGTGGTCGAGGACTCATCGCCCTATTGTGTAACGAGGACACATCGTTCCTTTCTGGCGGTCGACATGCTGATGACTAATCAGCCCACTGGTCCATCCTACTCGTGGGACCCAGCCCACGTGGCTCTGGCCCATGCTGTGGGACCCATCTCACGTGGCTCATCATTACTAGCTGTTCTTGGTGTCCGATGATTGGTTAGTACAACTTTAATTTATTTTAATTAGCATCCAAGAAACGTAGGCTACACTAGCCAACTTATCAGCACACGCATTTTCTTCACGAAAAATATGAGTAACCTTAAACCTGAATTTCTTAGAATTCTTTATGAATAGGTATAGTCTACCTATGTATCGTTTTTGTTAACATATGAGTTTTGGTCTAGTTCTCCCATATTTTTTTTTTGTATTTTTTTTAATAATATTTTTTTTCATGTGATGACAGATGATTGTTAATTGAGGTGTATTGAGATGTCAAGTTGCATAGTGATATCTAATATGAAAACTTTTAATTTTTTTTCTTTATAATCTATTTGAAAATAATAATGTTACGAAACTGTTGATAATTAAAGAAAGAAATTAAAAATTAAAAATTAAAAATTTTATCTTCAAATATCTATAAATTTAATGTAAATATTGTAATATATACCCCACCTTTTGATGGTCTCCACTATTTTCGTAGAAAACACATTTTTTTCATGGATTTATAGTGTATGTTGATAAAGTACGCGTGAAATGCAGATAAATGTGTACATCAATGACTATGACTCCTTTATTTGTCTAATGTACCATAGTCATAACAATATGATTCACGTAACCATAAATAATTGAAGTGGTGGCACTTAATTTTGGGTCACTTGTTCACCATACAATTTGGAAAATTTGGTTGTGAGGATTGTAGCTTGATACTCTAATCTTTTCACGCTCTCATTTAAAATTCAATAATTTTTTATTTTATTTTCAAATTTTATTAATTTTTATTTTTATTAGATGAATATAATATTTTATTATTAAAAAGAGTTGTAAAACAAAGTGACAGAAAGTTTATTTTTTGTTGTCATCCATGCATATATAAGATATAAGTTCATGGATATATATTCGGTATTTTGACCTGTGATTTAATATTTAGGTGGGACATTGTTCAATTCAATCATGCATGTGATTGTTATTGGTACCTTCTGAAGACCTGGGTCAGCTAAATGACATTGTCAGCTAAGTGACATTATGTCACATGTCATCTCATGATCATTGATTGGTTCTCGGAAGATACTGCTCTGCTGCTTTGTTTTCTTTGTTTGCAATGTGTGTGCACAGAATCTCTTGCTTCTGCATTGCATTCAATATTAAGTGCATTTCACATTTAGCAATTAAAAAATCAACTTATCGTTACACGAATGTTACAACTCATGCACATAATTTTATTTAGTTTTAAACTGTTTAAAAGAATTGTTTCATTTGATTTTAGCTTGTTTTTAATTAATGATATTCTTCACCACTTAATAATAAAATTATAAAATAACTATTCAATTTATTTAAAAATTATCATTAATGAAAATAAATAAATTAAAGTAAGTTATTTTAACTTATTTATGTCATTATAGGTTTGATATAGATATGAAAGATTAAAAGGTAAACTTATGTGTATCTATAGAATATTATTTTTTATTTTTGTGTTAAATCGTGACCATAATCAATATATAATGTTTTTATTTTACATTCGTAACCGATATAGATGATATAGAATGAACACATTTTTATACGAGTTATAGTCACAACTTAATATAAAATATGCTCATTCTAAGTTATATTCACGAATCATGTTGAATAAGATTTTTAATAGATTATTTGATGAAGGACCATCCAGCCACTACACTTTGGGTTAAAAAGAATGAAGAAGATGGAGTCTTAGTTGAGGAGAACTCACATTTGAAGAGTCTTTTATCTTCTTCTTAGTTTTGTAGAAATGTATAGAAGCAATGTCTACATAAAACAGAAAGTAGAAAAAAAATGTATTTGACAAGATTTTCTTCATGTAAAAAAATTAAGACATAATTAAGTTTGATTTGAGCCTTATTGGGGTTTGACTTGAGAGTGAAAACCCCAATTTGAGAATCAAGGTACAACCTTCTTCATTAGGAAAGTCAAAACCATACTTGAAGAGGCCAAGAGGGAGTCAACACACGACCACACCAAGCCCCATGGTCAAGGTAATCCACTAGAGAATCTTGGGAGCTTAAGAAACCAAACAATGTGGGACCTAGCTAGAGAAGCCTAGGTGACAAAAATGCAAGTTCAACTACACTTTGCACAAATAGTCCCAGATCTCCCAAAAAGCATAGTGTGTAAAGCCTCTCCAAATATAAATATGAGACATACTCCCTTGTAATTCGCTTTTTCTTTGAATGAGAAGTGAACTTGCCTAGAGCTTGTCTTCTTGTTCTCTTTTGAAATTCTTAAAAATGATAGTACTCTCCTCCTATGTTCTCATACCAAAGGAGCTTCCTTGGGAGAGATATTTTTGAGTTTCAATTTTGAAACTTGAGGAAACGTATGAAAAGTTTTTGTTGAGTCTTCCGCTGGCATGCAAAGATGCTTCCATTATTTGGCTTCAAGAGATAGGTCAAGTGGAGGCTTCAAGAGCTAAGTTCTTTCCTTCGTGCTATATTCTATGGCTTTTTGTTGATTCAATTTTCTAGTTTTAGTCTTAAATCAATTTTGTTTTAGGCTTCCTATTGCATGTATGTTCATGTCAATTTTTGGTGTTATGTTGTATAATTCATTTACTTACCTTTAAATTTCTAAATCCTCTATATATGTTTAGAGTATTGTTTAGTCCTTTTACATGTCATTAATTTCATAGAAGTAATCCTTCAAATTTTTGTTCAATTTTTCTTATATCTATTATGTGTTTCATGAATTGTTGAGTCTTGTTACCTGTGTTTAGTACTTCTTTTTCCTGTTAGTTATAGCAAAATTTTGAAACACTTCCTTAGATATTTATTTGTTGGCCAAGAGCCTACCAGGTATTTTCTCTTGAGATTTTTTTCATTTGAACCATACTTGGAGTATAATTCATTTTCTACTTGAAGTGTCACTAGTGCAAAATGTAAAAATAACAACTATTTATTTAATACGTTTTTATGGTTAGACGTCGTTATTCAAAACGCGGTGCCTTTTTGAAATTAATTTCATTTACAAATGTGGCTATTTGTAATAGCCGCTTTCATAAATCCAGTGCTTTGATTTATGAATGCGGCTATTACAAATAGCCACATTTGTAAATCATTTTTTACCCGAACTCTGAAGCGTGCCACTTTCACTTTCTTACTTTCTTTCTCTTCTTTGCACTTCGCGTTTACTCTGTTCCTGCTCGTGTTTGCGTTTCGTGTTCATCTCTTCTTCTGCAGCTATTAGTGCCATTGTAAGTTCGTTCGTGCTCTCTTTCTTCTTCACCAATGGTTTATAAATCTTTTTCGTTTCTCTTACTTTAATTCTTTTTTTGCATTGCTCGAAGTATTGTTTCATTGCCTTCGTCACTTCTTGTGTAGGTTTTGGTTTGCTCTGTTGCTGCTTCCGCATTCGCTATCGCCGCCATTGCTGCCAGTCTCATGCCCATTGGACCAAAGGCAAATGAAACCCAACCATACATCACTCACACCTTGGATTAAGAGGGAAAACAAATTTATTTATGCCCTTATATTAATGAGTAAGTTTAATTATATGTCGTCAATTATTACTATTTCATGTTTTAAATATTTACTAACTTTTTTCATGGATGATATAGGGCTCATTGGCAATTACTTGTCTTATCCACGGTTGTCTGCTGTGTCATTCTATTCCCTACACAAGAGGATATCCACACATCTGAAGAATATCATTAATAAGTAAGTACACTATAAACTTAACTTCGTATGTTACTAATTAAGCATCTACTAACGCGGTTCTTTTGTATTAATCAGATCATGGCATGGATATAACATCCTAAAAGGTCTATCCAATTCAAATTTTCAAAATCTGAAGTGGATGACATTAAAGGTTTGTAATTTTTGTCTTTCTCTTTTCATTGTTTATCAATATTAACTTTTACTTTTTATTGAATTATAGTGTAATAGACAACCAAGAAGCTATGAGTGTGGCTATTACATTATGTAATGGATGGTTACCATTGTAAGACTAGACCTTAAAAGTGATTGGTATGAGGTAACATGATGGTAAATTATCTTTATAATTCTTTAACATATATGTATCTTAAAACTAATTTATGTCAACGGTATTTTGTAATGCAGTTCTTCACGGATGAGCAACCAATGTCTTCGAAAGCCATAGCATATGTGAGACAATCTTGGTCCCCATATTTCCTAAATTTTTATAACTCTAGGTTAGCTAATGAATAGTGTAGGAATTAGATAGATAGATAAATATATATTATTAGTGTTTGTAATACATTTTTATCAATACATATGATGTATGAATTTAGTTGTTTTCCAAAATTTTGAGTGGAGACCTATGAGATCGAGAGTTTAAGGTCTAAAAAAGAGAAAATAATTATGAAAGTAAAAGAAAAAAAGAAAAGCCAAATTACATAACTGAAAAAGGCAAAGAATGGGAGCAACTCTATACTAGAAACATATGTTGGTGAATTATGTATGATAATTTGAGTTGATAGTGAATTTTGGTAAATTTTGTCTGAAAAATTCTCCAATGAACCAGACATATCTGTTGCTTTTGAATCTTGAATTTTTTTTTTAAAATCTAAATCTAGCACCATTCCTTAGGTTCCATTTGTGGGCCTACTTAATTTGTACCTATTATTGCTTGTCTTTTCTTTCAATATCTTGAGTTTTGTCATAACTCTAATAATTGATATTTAAATTTCTAAATTGAGTTTTTGCTATTTTTAATATGCTTTGTACTCCTCTTGAAGCTATTCAAGAGAAATCCCAATAAAACATTGTTATAATACACGTTCATTTAATATGCATTTTCATATATAGAAAAGTTCGTCTAGACTTTGCTTTTCTTTCTTTTGGATACCACTTTGAAGGTACCATTGGCTCTAGAACGGGGGGAGGGGTTGAATGGAACCTGAACTCAATTCGCAAACCTGAAAAGAATAAAGCAAGCACAATATCTAACAAACAAAGGATATAGAAAGAGAGGCATAAACACAATATTTTATATTGGTTCACCCAACAACAAGGGATATGTCTAGTCTGCTCAAGAGTCTTTCACTAAGTATTCTCCACCTCTCTAGGTACACAAGTATTTGTATGTAAAGATACTAGACGATTTATCACCCATTAGACTAAGAGACTAAGTTTTGATATATATTAAATGTGTAAAGAAAGATATTTTGTACAAGCACAATTGTACTTAAATTGCTGTGTTTGAAAAGGATTTTGAAAAATAGAGGACATACGTGTTTTATTCATTGAAAAGTTTTTGAAAACATATTTTGTGGAATATATTAAAGAGAAATTAAACTATGAGAGATTTATTCTAAAATTTAATATATTAATATTGTTTGGAATGAGAATGTAATGTATTAATAATTCTAAGATATTAAGGGATTTTGTTCTGTTATATGTTTGCTCTGACATATTGAAATTATTAATATCACTAGTAATCACAGGTTTCTTAATGTGATTTTAGGAACAAACAAGACGCAGAAGAGAACATGCTTAAGTTTCCTTATTAAGCATCCAAAGAGCATAAGAAAGTTATTTGATGGAGGACCATATGGAAGGACTCATTGGGCCTTTAACAATAGCCATGACTAGAAGATTGGAAGAAGAAAGAGCTTAAAAGACCCTATTTTTATGGAGAATTAATTTTTTACTACTTTTTCAATTTCTCTAGTCTTGTAAAAATTGTATAAAATAGTGTATGATTTATTTGGGCTTGTATTTAGGCCATGCATTGGGCTTATTTTTGGGCCATATATTGGACCTAATAGAATATGATGTAAAGAGGATAGGATAGTCTAGCTAGGATTACATTTGGGCCTCTTTGAACCCAAAGCAACCCTTGATCGTCTAGGATTGAAACCACACATGGAACGTGACATGGAGGGCATGTGGGATGTGTGAAGCAAGCTGGAATACAGTTGGACAAGGAGTGGAATGTGAGGATCTCCACATGGCAACACCTCATTTGAGAGCATTTTCATTTAAGACAAAATGACCACTTGTCAAGCTAGGAATGGAGAGGATTTTCTCCAATCATAGTGAGCCATTTGTCATGCTATGAATGGAGGAACAGGTCCGAATATTGGGCACCAATTAGGTTGATGCTAATTACCATGTAATTCAGCTTAGAATTGAATTGTGTGATGCTGCCAAATTTTCAGCTCAAAGTTGTCTTTTAAGCTCTCTCTTTGTTAGCCCTAAAAAGGTGACTAGCTTAGAATCACTTTTAGAAGTGGGTCTCACCTCTTCTGAAACTTCTACTTCCAAATTACAAATTCACCTTCTCCAATTCAAAATTTCAGCCATGGATACTACAAGCTTCTTCCATCATTTTGCATAATTAAAAGAAAATCCCAAAGAAGCTTGGAGATAAAACCAAGGATTGCATCATTTGGTATCTAGAGCCTTAGGTTCATGGTTAAGATAAGTTCATCCTTTGTTCTTTTTTTTTTTTTTTCTTTTTTGTGTTGTATTCCTATTGTTTTGAATGTATTGAATCAATTTTTAATATATTTCCACTGTTTGTTTGATGTTTTGTGTTAATTAATCAATTCATAATGTTACTTTTTCCTTGTGTGCTTTTATAGTTCTTCACTTTCACTTTCACATAGGACACGCCTAGTTTACATTTTTCATATTTTCTTTATTTCTTTCTTGTTTAATTTCTTGCTTTCTTTTATTTGTAAGTCTTTGTGATACTTAGGACTTTTCTCTCCTTCTGTAGTTGATATTCTTTTGATCATTAAGAAGCCTTGAACCGACTCATATAGAAAAGAAAAAATCATTTTGATGTTTCTTTTGAGGGAGATTGATTAAGTCTATTTGAGGAATCTATGGTTAGGAAATCCATTAGTACTTAAGTGGTTTAAGTGACTCACCACTCTTTCTTGTAAGTGAAATCAGAGAAACATTAACTCTTTAATCTTGATAGAAACTTCCAACTTCCAAAACTATTTGTGAAAAATTTTATCACTCATTGTTGAATCAAAGTTTTTTGTGAAAACCATTTCTTTCTAATTCAAAAATGAGTAATCATATTCATGTACCTAGTGTACAAGGAAATAATAGGGAACTAGAGCAAGGAAAGAGAAATCACAAAATTCAAAAAAATCTCATTCACATGCATCTCATTCTCAACTCCAAGAGTCTCTAGGAGAGGTAAGCATTAGAAACCATGAGTATTACCAACCACCACCTAGAAGACTTAGGCAAAGAGAGGAAGAAGCCCCAAGGGAAGTAAGGGTAGACCTACCACATTTCTATGGTAAGGACAATGTAGAAGTTTACCTAGATTGGGAAATGAAAGTGGAACAACTCTTTGCTTGTCATAGGGTGAGTGAAGAGAGAAAGGTACCCTTAGCCACCCTTAGTTTTCAAGGAAATGCCATGTATTGGTGGACCTCTCTAGAGAGAGATAGACGTCTTCATAGGGACCCTCCCATAGAGTATTGGAATGACCTTAGGGGAGCCCTAAGACGTCGCCACATACCTTCCTACTACCATAGGGAGCTAATGGACAAGCTCCAAAGGCTCCAACAAAAGAACATGAGTGTGGAAGAGTATAGGCAAAAAATGGAGCTATACATGATGAGAGCCTCTATTAGAGAGGAAGAGGTCACCACCATATCTCGGTTTTTAAGTGGACTCAACCTTGAGATAAGAGATAAAGTAGAGCTTCTTCCCTACCAAGACTTGAATGATTTGGTTCAACTTTGCATTAAAGTTGAACAACAAAATTTGCGCAAAACTTCAAGTCAAAGGGTGGGAATCTACTCTAACTCTTATCCCAAGAGAGAGTATAGAAGAGAAAGGGAGGATAGTTTTTCAAAGGATAAATCCAAAGAAACTCCCAAGAGTGTAGGAAAATATGTGTCTACCTCACAACCCCACAGTAGAGACACCCAGTGCTTCAAGTGTTTTGGTAGAGGCCATATAGCATCCCAGTGCCCAAATAGGAGAACCATGATCTTAAGAGGGAGGGATGAGTATAGCAGCCAAGATGAAGAGTCTAGTGGGGAAGAAGAGAAGGAAAGTAGTGAGGGGGCATATCCTTGTGAGGGAGAATTAATGATGATCAGAAGAACCCTCAACAATCAACCTAGTGTGAACCATGAAACACAGAGAGAGAACATCTTTCATACAAGATGTAAAGTTTCAGAAAACATTTGTTCTCTCATTGTGGATAGTGGCTCTTGCTGCAATTGTTGTAGCACTAGGATGGTTGAAAAGCTTAATCTACAATTAATACCTCATCCAAAACCTTACAAACTTCAGTGGATAAATGAAGATGGGGAATTAACTGTAGATAAGCGGGTAAAAATCAGTCTTTCTGTGGGGAACTATAAAGATGAGATTTTATGTGATGTAGTACCCATGGAAGCCTGCCACATCTTATTGGGAAGACCATGGCAATTTGACAAGAAAAATGGTCTTACCAACGAGATAACTTTTACCCATAGGGAGAAAAAGTTTGTACTCTATCCTTTAACACCTTCACAAGTGGTAAAGGACCAAGTACAAATGAAAATAAAAAGAGAAAATGAGAAAAAGAAAAAAGAATTAAAGGAAAATCCTTTGTTTGGAGTTGAACCAGGCATTGATTAAATTCTTCTTCCACAGAAAACCCTTGTGAGAATATGCTTGAAGATAAATCTGTGTCTGGAGCTGAACCAGATATAGATATAAACCTTTCCTCCACAGAAAAGCCAAGTGAGGGGTTGTTTGAAAAAGAAGAAGAGGAATCTAGAAAGAATGAAGAGTATCTTACAACACCTCCTACAAGCATAGTGGGAAAAGAATCCTTAAAGGGGGATTGCAATAATTTTAACTCTCCTTTTCCTTTGAATCATGATGCTTACTCTTATTTTCAAAAATCACAAAAACAACACTTTGTGATGTTGTTGCTTATCTTGGGCAATGAACAACACAAAGGAAGCAAAAATATTTTTGTAAAGGGCCCTATTTCTTTCCAACAAAACTTTTATAAAAATAGCAAAGGGGCTTATTTCCTTACTATTTTATTTGAATACACTAGTCTTAATTTTCTTATCTCACTTTTCTTTGATGTTTATTGTAGGTTAATATTTGATCCTGGAGGACAAGCATAGTTTTCAAAGGAAGAATAAGGCTGTTGTTTGAGATCAACCCTGTAGATCTGAGGACAGATCCTCTCAAGAAGGAGGGGATGATGGAAGAGGCCCAAGCTCCAACCCAAGTTCAGGCCCAACACAAGGTCCATGGCCAAACACATTCACGCCCAAATGAGTCAAGCCACGGATGGGAGGGAGAAGACCTTGTACATGCTACTTGGAGGCCCATTAGGGGTAGCTTAGTAGATTAGTGTAGTGTAGAAAGTAAAACTTGCTCACTTAGGGGTGTGCTATCAAAAAGGTGCCCTTAGCAATAGAAGGAGGGGTGTGCTAGCAAATAGGTGCCTTTAGCAAAAGAAGGAGGGGTGTACTATCAAATGTTGCATTTTTGACCTATCTTCTAGAATATTAGGATGATGGTGTGGTTTGACTAAAGTCAATACCCTAGGCAGCCCCCACTTTTTGTATTTCCATCCCTACCCTTTAAGCTTGCTCACCAAGGCTCCTAAATCTATAAATAAGGAGGCCTACCTCATGTATTAACAAGATTAATTTGAGTAAAGTTATGCTGCGAAATTTGTGCCATACTTACTCCCTTGCCTAAATCTCTTGATTTATGGTTTTAATCTTCACTCCTTCACCACCAAAGAGAGCTGGCCAAACCTCTCTCATTTTCATACACTTCATGCACCTTCAAGATCACCATCACTCCTAGGAGGGTCTTGCTCATTTCAACCATTGCTTCCGCACCATCTTCAACATCCAAGGAGAGCTCAACATGTGAAGGCCATCAGATTGGGTTTAGAAGAATCCAGTCCTTGTGTTGTGCTCGTGTTGTTGGTCTCCAAGAAAGATGGATCTTCGATAATGTGCACTGATTGTAGGGCCATCAACAATATCACTGTAAAATATAGGCACCCGATCTCGAGGTTAGATGATATGCTTGATGAATTGCATCGGGCAACTCTTAACAATGAGAGAGAGGTGGTAGCTTTGGCCTCTGTTGAGGTGATAGTGTCGGCCTACTTGTAGACGTAGAGTCGAGTCATGGTTTTGACCAAAGTTCTTGGGGCAAAAGCCGCCAAGGAGTATTCAATATCAAAATTGAAGAAAGAGTTGGCCGAGTCTGCCAATTCCTTGAAAGTAGCCTTGGAGGCAAATTCTGACCTTTAAGAAAAGTTGGTCGTGGTCGATTCGAGCAGTGACGCCCTCCACCAAGAATTAGGCTCTTGGAAAGTAAAATACACTTCACTAGAGTGAGACTATGCTTCTTTGTAAAAGATAGAGGAGAAGGCGGTTAGGGACATGAAAGACCTAGACCGGCATGTTATAGAGACGACACTAGCTGAACAAGAAGCCGTGAAAGCCAAGGGTCAAGCTGAGACTGAGCTTTTCAAGTTTAACAGTATGTCCTCGACGTCCAGCAAGCCCTTCGCAAGCCACTTTTTTTCTATGGGATGCCTTTGGATAAAAGCAAATTTGACATTTCCAAAGACGTCCATGAAGGACGATTGATGCTTGTGGACGACATCCATTCTATTGGGGATGGAGCTTAAGAGGGCACGTGGGCAAAGTAGGGTTAAAGCTTTTCTTTTTTGTAATTTTTTTACCACCATCTTTACATGCATTTTGGTTAATGAGACGAGTTTTTCATTCCATCATTTTCTATATATGACGACTACCTTTTTTCTTTCTCTTAACCTCTTGAATTGGGTGAAACATGTTTTAATTGTTAGCTTTGTGGGTTTATATAAATATAGTTCCAATTCAATCAAATCCCACTCTTTTACTTGGAAAGTGAACCTATTGAATTGTAGTACAATTGAGGGTTGTCGTATCCACAAGGAATTAATGATACCACAATATGATTATCTTTTATAATGAATTTATTTGTGTTTTATAGGTGGTTTTCATGTAAATAATAATAATAATAACATTAAAAATAATACTACTAACTATTTAGATCGAGAGGTGAAGTGTTAGACAATTATTGAAGTAAAAAGATAACAATATAGCACAGATGTTACAATTGGAATAACCGTACGAATCTACTTTGTTATTGTCATTTATCATTGCAATGTTTTATTGAAAATCCATGTTCCTTTTTTTGCCAAACCAAGTTGATTGCTCACGCAAGGTTATCTAGAGAGTAACCCACTGTTATGATATTACCTTTGCATTAAGGTGAAATATTTCACCATAGTCTCTGCTCCATGCTTTATGACCATTAAATCCTATGGCTAGCTTAATAGGGTTCAGAAATATGAAATCACATTTTGGTCTCATTCATGCCCTATGGACAATCAATGGTCGTTTCTCACCATTGAGAATTAAGCACACTACCAGACCCAAGGAATTTGAATATAAAATAGAAACATGCATTTATAAACAACTTACCCAAAAAATATTAGTGTCATTCAATCCTAATAAAATATATTTAGCAACTCATAATGAAATCTTACAATACACTTCTAGGTTCCTTCCTCTTGAGATTTGTCTTCACTTATTCTAAGGTTTTGGCCTTCTTGACCTGATTGGATTCTGAAGTTTCAGACTCCCTAAGTTTGAACCAACATAACCTCGCTATTTAAGCCTCTCTAAGGATTTCACTTGATCCTTTTGTTGATTAACAAGCTTTGATGAATCCAATCTATCATGAAGATTTGAAGTTGTGTGTGTGTTTGTTTAGGTAGATTTTGTTGTATTTTTTTGTATTACATTATGGTCTAAGTCACTTGAAAAACTATCTCCATATAAATTATTGTTTTCTTAATCTGTTGTACTTTTTAATCAGTTGATTCATGGTTTAATAAGTTAAAATTACTTTTATTAAAGTAGGTTGACTATATTAAGTATTTTTAATAGATTGATTTATCGTATCAACTGAATGAAACTACTTAAAGTTTTTAAAGATTTAAAAATGTTTTGTTTTCTTTTTTGTGTTTTCTATTAAGTGAAATCAAGAAGTTATTTCAATAAAAGAACCAATTTAAAATATGTTGATTTCTTCTGTTAAAAGAAAACGATTAGTTATTTCAAAAAATCAATTAAATATTTTTAACATTTACTGTTATACTAACTAATCATATTTAATTTGATACAGTTGTTTTTGTTAAATGATCAAACCGTTTTTGCAATCATTATTACCTTATATAAGGATGCAATATGATCATTTTAAAACAACAAATTTCAAAAGAGAGAAAAGTAGAAAAGTTTTGAAATCATTCTTGGAGATTTTTGCTTCTTGGATCATTCTTGTGCTATAAAGAAGATTTATGGGTTTAATTTTTCACTGTGCTTCATCTGTAAAAATCCAGGTGTATTCAAACCTTTATTCATTCATTTTATTCTGTTGTAGGAGATTCAGATAGGGTTTCTGAAGTTTTGCAGTGTGGTTAAGAGTGTGTGTTCTTGTAGGATTCAAGAACAATAGTCATGATTGTTTCTTTTGTAAGCCTGTGTGTTTGGTTTAGTGAATTCTTAGTGATTTTGTTGAGGATTGGATGTAGCTCTTGGTGTGAGAGTGAACCAGTATAAATCTCCTATGCAATTCTCTCTCTCTTTGATATTTGTTTTATCTGATGTTTTCGTGTCTTATACGTTTAAATCAATCGGTTAAATACACGTAATAACTGTTTCATATTTTAAATGTATCATTGTTCTGGATTTTATAATCACCTGAACAGAGAAATCAATTGGTTGATTTTATTAACTTTTCAATTTGAGTCTAGCTTTTGTAAAAATCTTTTGAAAACAATTCACCCCCCACTTGTTCTAGGCCACCTATTCTAATACCTTCTACCTAAAGCTCTTAGTACCTCTTAATCTTTTGAGGACTCTTCCTTTCTTACACTTATTCTTGGTTCCTTTCAATGCGTCTTGATGCTTTGAATGTTACCCCAAGGTCCCTATTTCTTCATCCTTAAGCATTCTTTTTGGGCTTCAATCTTCATTTCTTGGGCTTCTTGAGATTTCAAAGTTAGGGATTTGTTAGGGATTGGTTCTAGATTTCGCTAATCACTATCAAATATTTAATCATGAGGTAGGTTGGCTTAACTTTGGCTTCAAGAAAAATTATCTTGATCCTAACTTAATTAAATTTGGCTTGAGCCCTTTCTGAGCGAATTTGGGTTTTCTTCATGGTGAAGTATTATATTTCGCTAAACCCTTTACCATTCTCTCAACATTTTTGTCTGTGGAATCTTCTAATGTTCTAACCTCAATTTTCTCAGCAGATGGGGATGCGCTCAACATTTTGGAGATTTTCATTCTGCTGAGCCATTCTCCATGCCCTAGGTGCATAAGATCTGATGCTCCATCTTTTTTTGCTTGTTTTTCTTCACTTTTTTGCATAATTCTCTGTGTTTTCCTTTTTCTCTTCATGTTCTTCATGTGCACCTATGGTTGGAGTGGTTGGGATGCTTTCTTCCTGATAATTGTACATATTCTTCCTATTTTACATGCCTTTTTAACTATGATTTTGCTACAATTAGGCACTTATCAATAACTGTCGAGGGTGCATTATTTTTTATTGTGTGCTTGCCGAATACTCGTTGGCTTATGCCAAGGTCTTTAAGATTGACGCTTAAGCCTTACTTTCGAATATATGGTGTGTTGGTTTAAATCAAATTCGTTTCGATTAATGTCAAATGCATCTTGATTTATTCTTAAGTTTTGCTTTATGTTTCATTCAACACAAAGTATGGTGTGTTGGTTCACACCAAAGACATGTCAATTCACGTTGAGTGCTTCTTGGTTGATGCTACAGTTTTGGTTTATGTTTTGGTCAACATAAAGCATGATGTGTTGGTTCACACTGAAGACATGTCGATTTACACTGAGTGCATCTTGGTTGATGCTTAAGTTTTGGTTTATGTTTTGGTCAACATAAAGCATGGTGTGTTGGTTCACACTGAAGACGTGTTGATTTACACTGAGTGCATCTTGGTTGATGCTTAAGTTTTGCTTTATGTTTTGGTCAATATAACACATGGTGTGTTGGTTCACATCGAAGATGTGCCAGTTCACTTGAGTACATCTGGGTTGATGCTTAATACCTGGTGAAGATTTTTGTTAACATTTCTCGAAGTAGATCTTTTATTCAATGCCTTGTTATAACCTTCCGAACTAAAACCATACCTAAGGCGAAAATGTCGAGTGAGGAAAGAGTACACATGGAGAGATACAATGAGTTTTTAACTAAAATAAAACATCAATGTGTGGCATTCCACGTCTTAGGAATCAGCTCCCTGAAAGATGATCAATTGTTATGCACCGTTCTTGCCTTCTTCTGTTATGCGAATTGGTCCTTCCCAATTGGATTAGATCTTTCCTTCATTTTTCTTGGTGTTGCTGAGCATTCTCCATACATGGTCTCACTTATGAAAGGATTTCGGTTTGACCTTGGTGTTGTATCTTCGTGACACATACACCTTGCAGGCTTTGTCCCTTATTCGAGCTTTGTCTTGCAATTCACTGCTCATATCCAGGTTGGTGGCTAGGCTTTCATATTCGAAGTTCAAGTCGAAGAACGTTCTTCTGGGGGATAGTTCACTGATTTTGACTGGGATCATTGCATTCGTCCTGTATGCGAGGTTGTACAACATCCATAGGGTGGTTGACTGCGACATGAACCTATACGTCGTAGGACCTTGAGTAACTCCTCGGTCCACTTGCCTTTGGCCGTGCTGAGTTGTTTTTTAAGCTCTGTGAGAATGACTTTTTTGGAGGCCTTGGCTTGCTTTTATTTTTCTAGGAGTGTTCGACAGAACTTGAGATAGGTATTATGCCGAGTTTGTTATAGGAATTGATGAGACCTTGGTCGATGAACTACCGGTTATTATCTTAGATGATGGTGTGTGGTATGCCATATTGGCATATGATGTTCTTCCAAATGAAGATCCTTACATTTTTAGTTGTGATTTGGGCCATGGACTCAACTTCAATCCATTTTGTGAAGTAGTCTACGACTACCAGCAGAAATTTGTGTTGTCCCTTTCTAAGGGGGAAGGGTCCTATGATATCCATGCCTCATACGATGAAGGGCCATGGGGATGATATGTCACTACAAGAAAATCTCGAATTATATACGAATTATTACATACGGTTCAAAATTCGTATGTAAAGTAAACATTACATACGAATTTTATTCCGTATGTAAATAGATATTACATACGTATGTAAACCAAAGGTAAATTACATACGGATATTTCCGTATGTAAATGACAGTTAAAATAAAATCTGCAGTGGGTGGGAATCAAAACCAAGTTCCTTCAATGACCAAAGAAACTTTAACCACTACACCAGACAAATTCTTTTATAATACTATGATTTTTATTATACTTATTATTATTATTAATATTATTATTAATATTATTAACAATGTTTGATATTAAAACTATTTCTTATTTTTTTTCTGGAGTCTGCATACAAAACAGAAAAGGAAGTGGATGTAACAGTAAAAAGCACAACATATTGCTTCCAACATTAATAATAATGAAAAAAATTTTGGTCTTACATACGGATTTTGGTTGTATGTAATTCCAATTTTTTTTGTAGTGTGTGGTGCAACTGTTCTGATTTGGTGTGTGGTATATTGGCAAACTCTTGGCATTTGGTGTAACTCTTCAAGGATGTATTTGGCTTGTTCTTTTGAAATGCATTTTCGCTTGAATAGGTCGCCCTTTAACCAAAAAAAACATGCACACCTCTTCTACATAGCCTTCTCGTCCTTGTCCTTACATTTAGACGTCTCCATGAATTTTTTAATTGGGTCAATCCATGATTGGTCATCGGATACCTGTAGGCATTCAACATGTTCATCGATGTTGGCTGTTGGTAGGGTTTGATATACGGTGGTTGAAGTATTGATTGTTGTTATAAATGCATACCTTTATCTCATTCTTGGACGTGTATTTATAGGGATATCAGGTTGGTCAATGTTTGATATGATTTATCGAGTTACTCTTCTGATAAGGGAGGTTTTTGTACATGTTTGTGTTTCTTATATCTTTTATATTTATCTTATTTTGATTTGCTAGATCTTATTTTATGTTTTTAATTATTTTTTACCATTATTTTTTTATTTCTATTTTCGCTTTTGCTTTTATTGTTGCTATTTTTAATTTTTAATTTTTTTGTTTCTAATCTTAATTTTTATTGTTGTTTTTAATTTCTACATTTATTTTATTTTTATTTTTGCATAATTTTTCTCTAATTTCTTTTGTTTAAGCATTAAGCGTAGCATTTGCATTAGTTTTTTTTTATTTTTATAGGATTTGCATTTAGGGTAGACACTGCAACTGCTACTCTTTTATTTATAAATTGAAAGCAATCTAGGGAAGACTCTGACTACGAAAAGGAAAGACTTGGTTTTTAAGTTTGTCCACTTGTGACTCACTTCTCTTTCATGAGAGGTCATTTGGTTTGCTTTTCAATTAAAAAAAAAATTTTGCTTTGAGGCATCAAATAGGTGTTGGTGTTCATTATATATCTCACATGTTTTTAATTCTAAAATGGAACAAAAATTAGCTGAACAAATTTACAATTATGACATTCATTTTGAGTCATATTTGTAGCAACCTTCAAAATTTTATGAGCAACTTTTGCAACAATGTGAGTCCTACTTTCAACAGCCTCAAGCTTATAACCAATATTGTCAATAGTCTTACGAGCAACCTTAACAACAACCATATTATCAACAATACTGTTACGATGAATATGAGTAAAGTCATCCACCCTTTCAACAATTTGTGCAGTCCCAAATTACTCCTCCTACTTTTAAAGAACAAACTTTAGAGGAGATGTTGAGGCAGATGAATGATAGAAGCATAAATTTCATAAAGAATGGGAGGCTAATAATATTGCTTTCAAAAATATATTGATCAAATAACTTATCACATGAATGAGACTGTGGAAGCTGAGACTGCTACACCATTGTTAGCTGCTGCTCAACCTCCACTAATAGAGGAGAAATCATTGCTTAATCAAGAGGCATTAAAAGCTGTGACACAGGAAGATCATTCAGTGCATCATATCAACACTAAGGATGAAAATGTGCTTGAGTTTCTAGGAGATTTTAACTTTTCCTCTTCAATTGAATGTAGAGAGGTTGAGATAGATGAGTTCTTAAAATGCACTAACCCTTGTGATGCATATCTTAATATAGATGATGTTGATGCTACTATACTTGCAGAATCTACTGAAAAAGATTGCACACTACTAAGAAATGGCTCTGACAGGGTTTTGGAGGTAATACAAGAGGAGGAAGAGCAGACATTTCCCATCTTTCAGGTAGATGTTGCTAGTGGAGAAAAAGATTATACTATTCTTCCATACTTCAAGCTTCAAAGATACAACCTCTACTACTTAAGGTGAAGCCCATATCACTAATTCCATCATCTCCACTGGCTACACCTTCTATCATAGTTGTAACATTTGGAAACACCTTTTACAACCCTCCACAACCTATTGACTTACATTTCATTCCATTTCCCACCCTAACTAGACCGTCTACCCTAGCTAGATTGTCTATCCTTTGACCACCATCCTTAGACAATCCCCAACCAACCAACCAACCATCCATATAAGATCATCTATGTTGAATAAATTTCTACCTTTCATCTATGTTTTGCACAGTACCATCTTCCATCCATGGATGCAATTATACCATTTCACACACCCTCCAGACCCACCCCAGTTTCATCCATTATTTAAAGGCTTCTTCATCATAGTGTGTTTGTTTCATAGTTTACCAAGGTACTGCATGTCTTGGCAAGACCTTCCAACAATCATCATCTTTGTGCCAGACTATACGAAGGCCCTTGGCTTATATTGTAGAGGAGATGGTTGAAGAGATTAGTTGCAGTTTCTTCCTTTCACATCACTTACATACTTCAATAAATTTTTCTCACACATCCACTCTATCATACCCCAATCCAAACACACTCAACTTTTCTCACACTTTCTTCTCAAATCATCCACTCCCCCACACTCTCAACTTTCTACTCTCAAATCTAAACAAAGCAATTAAGTTTAATTTGACCTAAACTATAAATGAGATTAATTTTAATAGAATGACTTATCCCCTCACCTTGCAACTTTTATTATTGGCCACACGTTTCTAAATTTAGCCTATGAAGTCCGTGTTCCCTTCTATATTAAATTATTTCATCCTTAAATTAAAAGTGGTTATTGATTAAATTAAGCAAGACAAGATAACATTTAAAGTTTATTTTGCTATAATAAGTTTCATCAATACTTCAAGATTTGGTTTTAAATTAATATAATTATAAATAAGGTTCGACTAAAAGTTATTTTTGAATAACTAGTTATGGTCCAAATTGGTATATATTTTTAGAGATTAAAAATGACGAAAATAATTTTATTAAACTCGTTCTTTAAATTTAAGTTAAATTTGTTTTTTTTTTCTTTTAAATGTAAAATTGACAGCTGTTGTCTTAGCAGTTCTGAAAAATATATATTTTACTTAATCTCCTTAGCAATTAAATATACTTATTCGAAATTAAAAATGATCAAAATCTGCACAATTACCTTTCTCTAGAGTGCAAAATATCAAAGCAAAGGTACACCTATCAACAACAAAACATTAATAGTTATACACTAGGAACTAAAAACAGATCCATCAGTGCCATTTTAGTTGTCATCCTATCATTTTCTTATCGCCTCCTAAGTCCGATGTCCACACAAGCTTAATTAACATCACATTTTCATGCCTATTTCGTTTTTGCTGTAGACCCACTATATTTCACGTTATTCACTGTTGTTATTGGAAAAATCATCATATCTGACCCAATTGTACGTTTCCATTAATTTTGTTTTTCACATCATTCACTATTTTTATTCTTGCTCACACGTTTTCATTCATTTAAGCACTAAACTTTATGCTCTTTTCCAACCTCTAATTTTAAGTGAGAGAGAAAATAAAACATACTCATAATGATTAAAATTAGAATTCAAATATTACATAAATTGTAAGAAAATTAACAGTTTTCTAAAATGGCCATATATAAATGTTAAGGCTTAAACATAATTTTTATCTTATAGTTTTGTGAATGTGTATCAAGGATGTGATAGAGGTTGTAGTTGGCAACCAAGAGCTTATATCGGTCATTCAGTTTTGGATGATGTAAGTCTCTTAAACATTATTTCAATTTACTTTATATAATCAATTTATTGATTGTGTTTTAACTAATTATACTTTTAGATATATGTTTGGAGTATGTATTAATGAGGGGAAATAAGATATCTATGGATTCATAAACTCCAATTAATTTTTTTGTGGGGAAATAAGAAGTTAAAATCCAGACATACGTCACCAACTACTTGGTTACAAGGGAGAAACAAATATATTTTGCACCTTATATTAATGACTAAGTACACTTTTAAAATTTGTCAATTGTTACTACATACTTATAATTATACTAATATGATTTTCAATGGAGGCATAAGTGGAATTTACTTGTGATATCACTAACTAATCACACCATTAGGTGATTTTGCTTATTGCACAAGAAGCCACCTGCGTATCTCTAACAAGTAGTGGATTAGTAATTACATTATCAACTTATGTATGTTTATAACTTAAGCATCTCCTAATGATTCTTTTAATAATTAGCTCATACATTGGATATAATCACTGGTGCAGGCAAAACCAATGCAGTTATTTTGTATTTATAATGGCAGCTATAAAGCCGCATTTAATCAGCACGTAGTCTTAAATCGAAGAGATACGAATGCGGCTATATAGCAGCATTTGTAATTCCATTTATAAATGCGACTATAGTAAATAGCCGCATTCTTATTTAGTTTTTTTTGAAAAAAAATCAAAACCCTAAATCCAAAACTTAAACCTAAACTTTAAAAAAAATTAAAAATTTAAAACACCACCAACCTTATGTGTGAAAGGCAGCAACGCCGGCGACAGCAGAGGCAGCAACGCCGGCGACAGCAGAGGCAGCAACGACAGCTGTAGTAGACGCGGCAGCGGAGACAACAACGGCAGCGACAATAGCGACGGAGCAAAGCAAAAACCCACACAAGCAACAATGAAGCAATGCAATAAAAAAAAAAGTAAGAGAAACGAAAAAAAATTATAAACCATTGTGAAGAAGAAAGAGAGCTCCAATGAACCTACGATGGCACGAGAAGACAATGAAGCTCACAGAAAAAGAGAGGAACACCAGAGCAAAAACGGAGAGAAAACGCAAAGCGCCAAGAAGAGAAAGAAAGTATGAAAGCGTAAGTGGCGCGCTTCAAAATTAGGGTAAAAAATGATTTAAGAATGCGACTATTACAAATAGCCGCATTCGTAAATAAAATTAATTTAAAAAATGCCACCGTATTTTGAATGACGGCGGCTAACCTAAAAATGCATTAAATAAATAGTCGTTGTTTTTACATTTTGCACTAATGAATATTCTGAGAGGTCCACCAAGTGCAAGGTACCAAAAGCTGACATGGTTGCACCTTAAGGTTGTTTGTAATTTTAATTAATTAATTTCCTATCTTCTTTTGTTTTTAAAATAAGTATCTTCATTAAGTCTTCATTAATATTTAATTGTAGTGCAATAAACAAATGGAAGGGTATGAGTGTGACTATTATGAATGGATGAAAACCATTGTAAGAGTAGATATTGAAAGAGGTTGAGACTAGGTAATTACATTTAACTAATTATTTATATCACAAACTATGTCTACTTTATGGACTAATTTAAACTTATTATGTGAAAAGTATTTTATGGATGTTCATCCACTTGAGTCTCAGTCAATGATTATGTAAACTAGGGCATCCTATTTTCTCAACTTCTACAACACCCCAGGATAGGTGATGATTAAAACAACTTATAATCTTATTGTTTAATGTTTGATTTAGGTTATATATTTTTAGTGTATAGAAATTTTGACATTACATAATTAATTTAAAATTTGATTTGATGTGGTTAATTTTGTATTGATTTATGAGTATTGACATGTTATTTTGTCATATTCTCAAATTTGCGTGAGCTTTGGTTAATATACAGGTTAATAAAGAGGAGTAAATCAAATAAACAAACTGAACTAAAAAAAATCACAACATAGACGACAATTAAAACCAAAACAGTATAATTACCTTATTGGTCCCTACATTTAGGGTCAATATTCAATTTACTATAGTGGTTTTTAAGAAAATCAATTTGGTCACAAGTTTTTTTAAAAAATATGCAATTTGGTTTCTTCTGTTATATTGACATTGATCCTGCCGCTTGACTCGAACATGGAGGATTGCCTCGTCACTCCTTCATCTAGCCCTCTGTTCTGCAGGAACGCTCCAAGAACCACCGCTGGAACTCCAAACGCTGCCTGCAAAACGCACAGACGGCGCCTCTGGCGGCCGTTGTAGCTCCGACGCTCAAGTCAGGCAACAGGAACACCAAAACTATATCTGAATCTCTCTGTGAGACTTGTGTGTAACTAAAACTCTCAAATGTGTAGGCTGTAAGAATCTGTAAAACCTCCTCCAATTTCGTTAAGAGTTTCGTATATATACCTGAGTCTTTCTCTCTCCTGACGGTTATTCCTCTTGACACATGGATAACATCTGGTCATACACGTGTCACCATCTGGAGTATCTGCAGCTGAAACGTTACTTCCACTGTGCCCCTGCGACTAAGTTATCCACACAGGGAGTAGCTTAGTACACAGGCTACTCTGGGCGCAACCTTAACATGGCGAGCTGGTTAACCCTGGGCATCGCAGCTCACACTACACATGGTGGCAGATATGCCACTTATCCTCTGTACTTAGACCATACAACAAGTGCTTGCCAAGTCTTCTCCAACACCCGACGATGTGCTCTTTCGGTGACTTGCTGACCACCTGATCTCCTAACCTTAACACACGGCGATCATGTGCAAACGAGGCGATTACTGATCCATACCGGCGATGAGCGATTACTCATCCTCAAGGCGATAGGCGATTACTCACCTCAAGGCGATAGGTGATTACTCATCATCACAGGCGATAGGCGATTACCATTCTGAGTGATCGCCTCCCTGATTCGCCTGCTACCCTCTACCACGTGTTACCCTGTGAATGGTCCACGTGGTCAACTGCTGCTGATGTCATTGACTACCGATGACCGACCGGATTAGACATGAACGACGTTAAGTAGTGATGAGGTGGCGCACAATGTGGCATATTTATACATAGATTGAGTCTACATATTATGCCACGTTTATAATTAATTATTAAATATATTTATTTTTAACTTTTGAATATTATCTCTTTGCATAAACCCTAATCCCAAACTCATAAGCAAATATTACCTCTCCATCTACACAAACCCTAATCCCAAACTCATAAGCAAAATTGCAGCTCGTGCAGGTTCAATTTCTTGTGGTTCCCATCTTCTGGTTCGTCAAGCAATATGATGTTGATGTCCAAAACCCATTAATTGTTATCGTTTTGGGCTTTGGAGGTGAATTTGGAGAAGAGGTTGGCAAAGGAGAGTGCGTATGCGGAGCGGGCGTGGGTGGCGAGGCGGAGGGAGTTGCAGAATTTGGGGGAGTTGGCTTTAGCGATGGGGAATTGGAGAGGATGTTTTGGGAGAGGAAGCAGTGAACTCATTTATTCTCTAAATCTGGAAGATCCTGTTGGTCTTCTTCTTCTTCCTCTATCGTTCTGCTTCTTCACCAACAAAGCTTTGGAGGCCCTTTATTTTTTGAAAAGGCTGAAACTTCAATCTCTTAACTCAATAACATTCTCTTAAGCAACAATATCAAATGTGGGATTGCAAATCTCCAATTCAATTTCCTCTTTACATAAATTTCAATTTTCCCCTTTTTTTTCTATAGTGGGTGGATCCTTATGTCTTAACAATTTTTTCTTAGATTCATCAATTGACTAGGTTTCACCTTTTCTCTTATATTCAACACAACTACAAAGAAACTTGGGATGCAATTTTGATTGGTTTAGATATACAACTCTCTTTTTTCTTCTTGTCATTTGATTTGGGTTATGAATGAATTTAATTAAGTTAAAGAATTTAATTTAAATGAAATCATAATGGAGAAGAATGTTAGAATACTAGATTACACTTGGAGACACCTGTAAATAAAATTGTCACTCTATATGCCGCATACTCTGCCACGTACTCACTAGTTAACGTCGTTCATGCCAATCTAACAAAAGAGACCAAATTGCATACTTTTTAAAAAAAACTTGGGATCAAATTGATTTTTTTAAAAATCACTGTAGTAAATTGAATATTTAACCTAAATATAAGGACCAATAAGGTAATTATACCAAACCAAAACCGTCATTTATGTAGTGAATTTTTTTTTTATTTTTTTTAATTTATGAACAATAAAGATGGCAGTTTGAGTAAAAATGTCGTCAATTAGCAAAAATAATAGACAACATTTTTGGTATTAATTGATGTCTATATACACAATAATGACGAAGGTTCAGACCATCGTCTAAATTCAAATTTTTAACAATGGATGGATAAAAAACAATTTTAAAACCTTCGCTTTAAGGTTTTAAAAATCGTCATCTAAACACCCATATACAGTAGTGGGTTACTTTGTCAAGTTTTTCCAAAGTGAATGGACCTGCAAGGCCCATGCCCATAGCTGAGGATGTTTGATTTTGGACAAGAAACACTCTGATTAGCGATTGAAATCATTGGGTGCAGGTACAAAAATGGTTCCCTGAACCTCCAATGAATAACTTTTGGACCGAGTAGAAATTTTCTAAAAAAGTAAAAATCAATAGCTAAATTTTAGGGTAAGTTGTGAATCTCACTAAAATATAGGTGGTAGTGGGTTGTTATTTCCCATTAATATCTCTCACATCATAGTATGTTTAATTAAAACAAGTAAACATTTACAAAAACTATAAAATTAACATAAAATAATTAAGAATAAAACCTTTAATATAAAAATAAATGAATCAACATTGACTTTATATTAACATCAGATCAAATATATCATTCTAAAAAATCTATTTTTATTTAAATCACTACTTTTAAGTTTAATTTGACGTAAACTATAAATGAGATTAATGATATCAATTTTAATAGAATTACTTATCTCCTCACCTCTAATTTATGAATTTAAACATTTTTACATATTTTGTGATTATAATATGAAAAAAAACAATTTATTTCTAAATTTATGTTAAATTTAGAATTCTAGAGAAAAATGGAGATGAAAAGGCTAAAGGAGAATAGATAAGATGAAAAAGGAAAGTTGGAACGCTCAAAACTCGCCCATACTAGCCTAAGCCAGAAGCACTCCAGAGGAACTCCCCCAAGCGAGCCCTATCTCGCTCAGGTGTGATCACTCCAGAAAAGTTGGATTCTTTCTCGTCCAACTCGCCCAAGCAAGTTGTAGCTTGCCTAGGCGAGAAGTCGCTTAGTCCAAGCCCAACTAGGTTAAATATGAGGCATGAGGCATAATCTTAGATATCATTGGGAGAATAGAAGGTGATAGAAAACCCTAGAGGAGACAATCGTCAAGGAGAAACATCCTAGATCTTCTTTTCTTACTTTCCATGCTTGTAATGGCCAACATGAGTGGCTAGTTCTACCCTTTAGGATTGGGAGTAATTTGTTCAAAATCTTATGTATTGAGGTGATAATTAAACATAATATTATGTTCTTGATTGATAAATATAATATTATGTTCTTGATTGATTATTGATATTGTCATTTTATTTTTAATACTTGTTTTATCATGATTGTATCCTTAGATTTGAATAAAAAGTACTTCTAAGCATCTGACCTAAATGATAATGCTTAACATATTTGAATGCTATGAATAAAATTGAAATGTCAATTGCTATCGGCATCTGCTCGTAACGATAAGGATTTTTTATAAATACGCGAGGAATAGATATTTAGGAGACTATCTTAATAATTTTAAATGCAAGGAATCAATATAAATGAATTTTCTATGGGCATCAATATCAATCAAAAGAGTGAGAAGAATGACCTCCAATCCCAATTTTCCCAATTGAATCAAACAACTCTTTACTTTGCTTTATTTACATTATTGCAATCTCATACACATCAAACATCTAACAAATTTTTACTTATTGTTTTCTATTTAGTGAATCTTATACTTTAGAATTCAATTGTTCCTTGTGGGTTTAATATCCGTCCTTAAGGAAAAATTATTACTTTTGACACGGTACACTTGTCGTAAAATATTCATTAATTCCCTTTTCAAATTAGTTCCTTAATTTCATTTATTCTATTGCAAAAATGTTGATGATGGAGTAATGGGGTTAGAGGTGATTGATCGCTTAATTTTCACATGTCACAACTAATTGGATAAACAACTCTTTAATTTAAATTGAATACACTATAAAAGAACCTCATTATCTCTTTCACATAATTCTTGGACATCCTTATGATTTATCCTTTTTGCAAGTGATGTCCATCAAAGTTGTAGTTGATGAAAAGATAGGATGGATGGAAAGCGTATAGGTAGAAGATCATATAACGAGGACATTGATTGATATCTTTGATGTAGTGATCTTATTCTTCAATGTGAAGAAAAATATACGAGCAATGATATTGACCGTGTTATGTGAGTTGATTTTAAGATTGCACATTTTAGGGGTTGGACTTTGTTTATGAGTTTTTGTTTTAAGCAAAATATGGTGAGAAACCCAAAGAAGATTCCCACTAGACATGAACTTAACCAAGTGGTTAAGTAAGTGTGAAATTTCATTTCTAGAGGGCAAAGAGAAAACACAATTATGGTGGGATGATAAATAGGTGTGGAATTAAAGAGCATATAAAGGAAAGAAAGAAGATTGAAACCGAATAGAAAAAGATGAACACAAGAACATAAAGGAATGGAAAAATAAGAAGATGAAAGGAAAGAGAAGATTAGGATGATGAAGGTGTGGTCACGCCACTTGGAGGGGGAGGAGACTCTAAGATGAGTAGTGAAGAGTCACCACTTGAAGTGTAGAGTACTCAAGATAAGACCCAAATTCTAGGAGACTCAGCTCACTAAACACTTTGATAGATTTTTTTTTTCTATTCAAAATTCAATGTTAAAAATACATGAGGCAATACACCCATTATATAGGAGAGAGTTACTTAGGGAGCAAGAATAAGAGGGGTAGGGGCTTCATTTGTGAGAAACCTTCTAGAAGGTAGGTCAAAGAAACCCTAATCCTAGGTACACATGTCATGAAAGGTGGGCTTGGCACAAGCTCAATTTATTAAGTACACCCTACTCTAGCTTATTCTTCTATTTGGACCCCTAAAGTGAGCCCAATTTATTTACATAACTTGTTTTGTGGAAAGACTAGAAGGAAGAACATCTAATATTTTGGTTTATGTCTAGTTCTTCTTCTGCTAAGGCTCTCTTGAGGTTTCGTGGGGCCTAGTCTTGTATGCTGAGATGACTGACCTAATTGTAAAGTGTTTGTTGTCTCCTTGGTCATCTTCTGGTCTAGTTGGGTTGTATCACCGTGTGCATTCCAATATTATGCAAAAAGCACCAAAGGATAAAAGGAGCAAGTGTTGGTCCAGCAAGGAAGAATTGTACGCATTGGTGTATCTTGATTTCTTGATATACTAAGCTTGTTCACCATGAAATGGTAAAAAGTGGTTGAAATGAAGCCTGTGGATGACCTCTGTGAAAGGCTAAAATCTAGTGTTCTTGAAACTGTTAGCTTACGTTGTCCCTCAGTTGGGGATAAACAAACTGTAATTTTATGATTGAACTTTCATTTTAGTTTGTAGGGGTTATATGCATTGCTCGTTTTATTTTATTTATTGATTTTATAACTTCTTCAATCATTTATTTTGCAAAAGTGAGTCATTCCATTTTCTTTCTCTTCCTTTTCTATTAAAATAGTTGAAAGAGAACTAGTCCCAACTTTCAAAATCGGATAAAGAGCTAGTAACCTATAACTTCAAATTTTGCAGGTTAATTTTTTGTTCTGATCCTTTTATCTATTTTCATCATATTAATGACTTAATACATGAGAAAAAAAAGATAATAACCCAATATTTCAAAGAATTAAAATTATTGAATTGGAAAGGAGAGAGAGAGAACCACTCACATTCAATGTAAATGTAAGTTGAAAACTGTTACAAACTGTAACCAAGTTTGAATTATGAACATTAAAACCTGCAAGAGACTCGAAAGCCTTGAATAAATAAATAGAATAGATATAAATAATTGTGGTTACAAAAGCACATGAATGCTTAAATGATAAAATGAGTAAAAAATCAAATGTTCTTCCAAAACCTATGGTATTTTATAGGGGTTTTGAAACCCATAGTATTTTATGGAGGTTTCAAAACCTATGATATTTTATGGAGGACTTGAAACCCATGATATTTTATGGAGGTTTTGAAACCCATGGTGTTTTATGAAGGTCCTAAAACCGATAGTATTTTATGGATGTTTTGAAACTCATGGTATTTTACGGAGATTTTTAAACCTATGGTGTTTAACAGAGGTCTTGAAATACTTTTCTTGGTGTTTAAGCAACCTCGAGAAACACATTCCTCAGGGATGGTTTAGCGGGATAAACGATAACTCTGGGTAAATGTCTTAACGGAGATTTTAATCCTTCATAATGTAAAAATAAACCCCTCTTAAAATCATTTTTTTCTTGTAGTATGTGTTTAATACTAACTTACTAGATTTCTTCATTTTCCTCTTTAAAATTAAGCTACCCATGGTTTAAACCTATTTTCCTTACAGCTGTCGTAGACACTTTCCTTTTGTTATGTCCCTTTCCAAAGAAAAAGCAGTACCACTCTAGTGTACACGTTTTCTACAATATGTATCTATTTTCACTTTTTTCCATTCTATTCCCTTCTAATATCACATCAACGTTGCTATTAATTCAAACTTCTTAAAATGTCTTTAACAATTTTAACTATTCCTCCAAGGGTTCCACTTGCCGGCTCCAAGTCAAGTTCTATAACTAGTGATTAACTCATATATTAGTCAATTGGAAGAGAACAAGTATTTATTTTCTTTTATTTTTATTATTATTAAAATTAATAATTATTTTGAGTCATTTACAATATATTATGTATTTTTATCTATGAGATTAAAGATGATGTACAAAAGAGTTGACTAAATTTCCAAGATTTAGTAAAAAGTGTATTAATGGTGTTGAGTTATTTTTAGATTTTTGCAGACACTAGTGAAAGACCTCAAGGGAATGATATTTTAAGTCCTTGTTCTAAGTGTAGAAATCAATGTTGGGCAAGAAGAGATGTGGTCTATGATCATTTAATAGCTATGGACTTTCTAAAAGGCTATAACATTTGGATAAACCATAGGGAGGAAATACCATCATTGCTTGCTGTAAGTGATGATGACATGGAAGATGATATTGACGGCTTGTTGAATGACACATTTAGAAATGTGATAGAAGAAAATGGTGGAAACGATGGTCCTAACAAGGAAGAAAAAAAATCTACAATTTGATTAATAAGGCAAAGCAAGAGTTATACCATAGATGCCAAAGTTTGTGCACTCTTTCTTTCATAATTCAATTCTATCTCTTGAAATGTCTTCATTGGTGGAGCAATGTCTCATTTTCTAACCTATTACAATTATTGAAAGAAGTCATTCAGAATCTAAGATTCCTAAATCTTTTAATAAAACAAAGACATTGATTAAATATTTTAGGCCTTGATTATAAGAAGATTCATGCATGTCCAAACGATTGCATGTTATATTGGAAAGAGCATGAGACTTACAATTTTTTGTGAAAAGTGTAAAGTTTCAAGGTGGATGGTGGAAGGAATCTTGTGATGTAAATTTTGAGTTACAACAAAACCAAAATTAGAAGAAAGTGCCTGCAAAAATTTTGAGGCACTTTCCTTTAATTCCTAGACTTCAAAGGTTATTTATGTACTTAAACACTACATAGTCAATGAGGTGGAATGAAGAACAGAGGTAAAAAATAAGTTAAATTGAGACTCCCTACTGATGGTGAAGCTTGGAAAGAATTTGATAGAGTCCATCCTAATTTTTTTCTAAAACTAGCAATGTAAAACTTGGTCTAACAAGTGATGGCTTTAATCCATTTAAAACTATGAGTATATCACCTACTACTTGGCCAATCATGATGGTGGTGTATAATTTTCCACCATGGTTATTGCATGAAACCCGAATACAGAATGTTGTCACTATTAATTCCTGGACCATAATCACCTGGAAATGATATTTATGTGTACTTGCAACACTAATTGAGGAATTAAAGGAATTATGGTAAATGGGTGTAGAAACATATGATTTTTTAAGAGATCAAAAATTTCAAACGCATGCAGCTCTTTTATAGACTATCACTGAAGGAAGGATGGCACGTTCATGTCACAAATATGACACTTATTCATCCTACTTAAGACACAGTCATAAGATGTGTTATATTGTGTCTTTTTACCAGCAAATCATGCATGGAGAGTTAATAAAAAGTCCTTCAATGGAAAGAAAGAATTTGGGTCGGCACCAACAATGTTACAAAGGATTGAAATCCTAGAAATCTTAAAGGATTTCAACAGTGATTTTGGAACAAATAAAAAAAAAAATAAGAAAGATGACCCGTGGAAAAAGAGATCAATCTTATTTGAGTTGCCCTATTGGTCACAAAATAAATTACGACATAATCTTGATGTAATGCACATTGAGAAAAATATGTGATAATACCATTAGAACTTTTTTGGACATACAAGGAAAGAAAAAAGATCATGTTAATGCACGCTATGATTTATAGGATGAGAATTAAAAAGAATATTCATCCTAGGGAGATTGATGGAGGTGTGTACAATTTGCAAGATCTTATTATTGATTAATTAAAACTCAAAGAAGTTGGCCTAATCTCTTCCTTGCCTTTTTGATACAAACCACCTTGACAAGCAGATGACTAAGGATACAATAGTCACTTCACAATTAGGCCAGTCATCTCAACATACAAGACCAGGCCCCACCAAAACCTCAAGAGAGCCTCAGCAGAAGAAGAACTAGACATAAACCAGGATATCAGATGTTCTTCCTTCTAGTTTTTTCACAAGACAAGTTATGTAAATAAATTGGGCTCACTTTGGGGGTCTAAATAGAATAATAAGGTAGAGTAGGGTTCAATTAGCATAAATTGGGGTGTACTTAATATAAATTGGGCTTGTGCCAAGCCCACCTTTCATGACAAGTGCACTTAAGTTTAGAGTGTTTTTACCTACCTTCTTAAATGTTTCTCACCAATGACGTCCCTACCCGTCTCACCTTTGTTCCCCAAGTCACTCTCTCCTATATAGAGGGTGATGAGGACCAGAGAGAGAGCACACCTATTGGCCAAGCCCATCCTTCTAGGAGGATGACTTGGAGCATAACTCAAGATACAGGGCTAGGTCAAGATCCACCTCTAGCCACTGCTTCAACACCTAGCCTTCCCTAGAGGATCACAAGGAGTAGAGGTTAGGCCTTGGGAGCTGAGCATCAGCTAGTGTCTTTATTTTTAATTTCAGTAGATTAGGTTTCTTTTAGCATAATAGGAAGGTGTTATCATTTTAGCTTGTGCCTAGCCTTTTAGGGAAGGAAAGTTGACTTAGCTTCTAGAACTTTGCTCCTAGGGTGTGGCCTTGACTTAGTCAACCCTAGAGGTCGCCCCTCCCTCATTTACTTTCATGCCCTTTCTCTTCTTGTTTTCCAAGGCACCCATTCCTATAAATAGGGTTCCTTACTCCATTATTTGGAGGTTGAATTTTGATATAGAAGGAAAACTCTACACAAATTGTGTGAGACTGGTGTTCTCTTAGCTTAGGTCTTATCTTGTGAGAGTGAGAGCTCTTCAAGTGGCGGCCCTCCTCACTTATCTTGGAGAATCAACACTCAAGTGGCGTGTTCACTCTTTTCCATCTCCATAAGCTTTCTTTCCTTCATCTATTCTTCCATTTTCCATACACCATTATTCTTTGTGTTTCCTTTCTTGTTTTGCTTCCATTTCCATTTTTTTTCCTCCATTTAAATTGTTTCCTTTCATGTTCTTTCAATTTCGCATCATACATCATCTTCACCATATAATGTGTTTTTCCTTTTTCCTTTGAAAGTGAACCTTCACACTTACTTAACCACTTGGTTAAGTTCGTGTCCAATGGGGATCTTCCCTAAGTCTCACCTTATATCTGTTAAAATCCAATTCATAAACAAAGTGTCACCTCTAAAATGAATAAATCTAAAATTAACTCAAATAATGCTTTTAAGTTTAGATTTACCTAACACATACTTAGGGAGTCATTCTTTCAATATGAGAGATCTAACTCCTTTCTCTACAGATCTTACAAATTCATGGATGAATTCTCTCCCACCCAAAGAGCATGATGAGCACTAGAGAGAGAGCAAACCCACTGGCCAAGCCCAACCTCCTAGGAGGATGACTCGGAGCATGACTCAAGATACAGGGCTAGGTCAACATCCAACTCTAGCCACAACTTCATCACCTAGCCTTCCCTAGAGGATCACAACGAGTAGAGCCCAAGCATTGGGAGTTGAGCATCAGCTAGTGTCCTTTTTTTTAATCTCAGTAGATTAGGTTTCTTTTAGCATAATAAGGGGTGGGCTTATCATTTAAGCTTGTGCCTAGCCTTTTAGGGAAGGAAAGTTGACTTAGCTTCTAAAACTTTGCTCCTAAGGTGTGGCCTTGACTTAGTGATGGAGATCAAGTAGAAGAGGATTTCACTAATGGAGGAAGAGGCCATCCACCCCAGCATTTAAAATTCTTCTTACTAGTCTTCTTAAAAAGTAGAACATTTTGGGTTCTCTTGAAAATTCAAAAGATAGTAGTATAAATAAATCTTTGTAAATACTCTTGTATAAATTTGTAAATAATATAGAAATAGCCTTAGGAGTATGCCAAAGAGGAAAACCAAAAGAAACCTCTAAATGTAAGGCATTTTAGGAACTTTCTTTAGGAAAAAGTGGAAAAAGTGACTCTTCTACTCCTTTCTCTCTTAGGCACTAGAAGGAGCTACAAGAGTGACTCTTCCCACTCCTTCCCCTTTGTAACATGACTAGCCCTCTCCATTATAAATAGGGGTGTTTGGTACTTTGAATAACAAGTTGAAAGTTAGAAGTAAAGAAACTATCTTGAAATTGAGAGAGAGTGAGTTTGTGAGACTTGTCTCTTCTTCTCCTCCATGTCTTATCTTGTGAGCTTTGGAGACTCTCAAGTGGCGGCACCACCCACTCATCTTGGAAGAGCCATCCTCCAAGTGGCGTGAACACATCTCCAAAAAGGCTACAACCACATAAGTCTTTTCTATTCATCTTCTACAAATTTTTGTTCTACTTTTTTGTTTTCAATTCTAATCGGTTCATTCTCTTCCTTGTGATGTCCTCTATCATTTGATGTGTTGTTCTTCCATTTTAATCAGTTCAAACTTGTTATAGTAACCTATTTTTGGTTTGGTTTCCATGGGTATTATGGTTCATGTTGCTTTCTTGAATTTCCAATAGTAGGTTGTGTTCTTGTTGTGTTTCTATTACTAGTTTCAATTCTTGTTGTGTTCTTGTTTTTAATTCTAGTTTCTTTGTACTGTTTTTGTGTTGTTACTGCACTTTGGTTGTTGTTCTTGAATTACCCATTCATATTCCATTGTTATCTTACACTACAAGTTTCCTATTCATGTGTTTTTAGTATGAACCTTTGCTTTCTTGAGTAAAAACTCTATTAATTGTTCTTTAGAATTTTGATCCTAATTCTTGAAAGTGTCTTGAATACAATGAAACCTACATCAACTCAACCCAAACCAAGGAAGGTTCATAAGAGACTCACATCACTTAGTCAACCCTAGAGGACAACCCTCCCTAATTTACTTTCATGCCCTTGCTCTTCTTGTTTTCCAAGGCACCCATTCCTATAAATAGGGTTCCTTACTCCATTATTTGGAGGTTCAATTTTGATATAGAAGGAAAACTCTACAAAAATTGTGTGAGACTTGTGTTCTCTTAGCTTAGGTCTTATCTTGTGAGAGTGAGGGCTCTTCAATTGGCGACCCTCCTCACTTATCTTGGAGAATCCACACTCGAAGTTGCGTGTTCACTCTTGTTCATCTCCATAAGCTTTCTTTCCTTCATCTCTTCTTCCATTTTCCATATGTAATTATTCTTTGTGTTTCCTTTCTTGTTTTGCTTCCATTTCCATTTCGGTTTCCTCCATTTAAATTGTTTCCTTTCATGTTCTTTCAATTCTACACCATACATCATCTTCACCATATAATGTGTTTTTCCTTTTGCCTTTGGAAGTGAACCTTCACACTTACTTAACCACTTGGTTAAGTTCGTGTCCAGTGGGGATCTTCCCTAGGTCTCACCTTATATTTGTTAAAATCCAATTCATAAACAAAGTGTCACCTCTAAAATGGATAAATCTAAAATCAACTGACATCAAAGGGTGTCTTGCCTCATGTAATTTACACTTGAATTTGAATTAAGAAAAGAAACTCTGCTTAAGTGATTAGTGAGCATTGTCTCCTAAATTGTTCTTGGGTCTTTTCTTGAGAGTAGTGCACCTCAAATGGTGGCTCCTCACCATTCATCTTAGAAGCTCTCATCCTTCCATGTAGCATGACTTCTCACTCCATTTTTCCATAAGCTTTCTTCCTCTCTTCACCTTTTCCTTTCCTTCTTTATGCCACTCTTCTTCCATTTTTTACGTTTTTCCTTTTCTTTATTTATAATTCAGTTCATCTATTATATTTGCTTCCCTTTTTGTTCTTAATTACGTACCTATTCATCATCAACACCACATAATTGTGTTTTCTCTTTCTAGAAGTGAACCTTCACACTTACTTAACCACTTGGTCAAGTTCATGTCTAGTGGGAATCTTCTTTGGGTTTCTTAGCATATTTTGCTAATTCAAAAACTCATACAAATTGCACACCATAAAATGTGCAATCTTAAAATTAACTCACATCATGTGGTATTCAAAGCATGGTTTTAAATTGTGTTTATCTTTTCTGAGTGGATTTCTGCTTTTAAATTTCAGCACATTTCAATTTTTCTTTTATCTTCAAGCAATTTCAATTCTGCTTTATAATTCAACACCTTTCAATTTCTCCTTTAAATTCTTGTCATTTACAATTCCGCTTTTTATTCACTAAGCAATTTAGATTTTGCTTTTGAATTATTTGTGTCTTCTTTTTACCTTACCTATTTTGGTTGAGTCTTTTGTTCTTAGTGTTCTAGGACTCTTTAATCCATTATGTTTATTTTTATTTTTAATTGTGAATAACTAAAACTCAATTAGAATTTGTTTGAGTAGTAGTTGATTTAATTCTAAACAAAGAATTCAAGTGATTATATGAATTGAATCCTAATCTATTTGTGAAAATTGAAAAGTGAAGTAAAAAATGCATGACAAGATGTGGAATTATTGAATCCATAAAAATAAAGACAAAAGAAACAATTTGAGTGCATTCACATTTCAAAGTTCAATTAAAAAAGAGGATTCTTTTTATGTGGTAAATTGTTTTCATACAATAGTACAGATAGTTCATTAACGACGATTAAAAAGGCCATATAAAGACGGTTCTCGAACCGTTGTTATTGCGGGTGTCATTATAAATCAATTTTTTATAATGACGGTTCTAGAACCGTCGTTATAAACCCACATTAATGACACGTATAAAAGCTATCATTCTGCGAGAGAAATTAAAAAATAAAATAAAAACACTTATAACGACGGCTCCAAACTGGAACTATCATTATAAGTGGTTGTGAGGGGCTTTTAAAGACGGTTCCAATGGGAACTGTAGTTATAAGTTAATTTTTTTATAAAAAAAAGGTATTTTATTATTATATACTCACTACTCAATCTAATTCTGCATAAACTATCAAATTTCCAAAACAATATTGCACCTAATATTATAATTTAAATATGAAAGTGTACAAAAAGTTTTATAACTATATGAAAAAATTATAGAACTATATATGGTTACCAAGTGAGCTTTTTTGCATTGCACTTGCACTTGCACTTCTCCTCCCACCCAAGATGTTATATCCAGAATAAGCACTGAAATAAAAAGATTTCATGTTAGAAACACACACATAAGATTATGTAATGTAATGTATGAGTAATAAATTTGTGAATGTAATGTAATCATAATGGTTTGATAAATCTCTAATTTATACTAGAAAACATCATGCAAATTTTCAAATTTTTCTGATAAGTGTAAGTATGAGAACCTAGACCTCAAAATACTTAAAAAATACCTAAATGATACTAAAAAATAAAAAAAACATGATAGTAAATGGTGGATTTAGGAAATTTGGTGGGGCCAATCCCCCTCGGATATTACGCGTCTCCATCCGAGTTCTCTATCAAAAGTTATGACTGTTTTAAGTTTTGCCACACTAATTTTTGGCAAATCCAAATCTATCACTCTTCTCCAACACAAGCCCTAAACTATTAACTAATGACCACATATGTTCAAATATTTATTCAAAAATTTAAAATTCTAAACCCTAAACATACCAACCTTCTATAGTGGATGTACTGGCCGTGTGTGGGTGTGCGGTGCAGAGGTGAAGGGTTGGCGCGCATTCTCATCATCAACGCAACTATCTAATTCAAAAACTCTCCTCTAAATCTAAATAAAAATTGCCGAAGGTCGAACACCCCCGAACTCAGAACCTACCAACACGTTGTATATTAACAAATTTATTAAAAACAGTAAAGAGCATTAAAACCCTAAACTAACCTAGTAGCAATGTCCTCCTTCGATGGTAACGTGCGGTTGCAGGAGGAAGGGAGTAAGGGAGAAAGGAAGGAAGGTAGAAAGGGAGGAAAGGAGGAACGGAGGAAGGGAGGCAGGCAGTGCACACAACCTTAGGGTTGGCCACACGGTGCGAGCATAATGGTGTGGTGGGTTTGGGGGCGATTCAAGGTGAAGGGATGAGAGGAAAAAGATTAAGTGAGTGAGAGTGAAAGTGAAGGAAACGCAGGAAAAAGCACTCCAGGAGCCATATATAACGACGATTCCTACTTGAACTGTCGTTAAAAATACCCTGTCCATATATATAACGAAGGTTCCTTACTGAACCGTCTTTAAAACTACAAGAATGCCACCGCCTCTTTTATAACGATTCTTTACGAACCGTCTTTATATGGCGTCCTAGAATACATATTTTGTACTAGTGATATTTGTGGAATCTTATACTTCCTACTTTTACAATTTTTAAGAAAATAAAAACTTCATAGTTAAAAGTTTAAGTAAGTTTCTTTGAGTCTTAAATGTGCTTTTCTTGTTTGTCTTGTTTTAAGTTTTGTTATCATCTTAATTCCAATTTGGTTTAGCTTTCTTTCTTTTAAATTTTCTTGCTTGTCTTCAAATTTTTCTTAAATTTTGTTGAGGGTTCTTTGTATGAGCAAGTGATAAGAGCTTTGACCTCTTTCACTTGAAGTATTGCTACCAAGTGTAGACCCTTTTGGAAAAAATTTGAAAACCTTTCTTGAGTAAATCTATCCTTGCCCATTCCTTTTTACTAAATAGTCGAGTGATACACGTGAGTGAGTGCATTATTTGTTGTTTAAAACTAATTGTTTAATTTTTGTTGTGCACAAATATGCATCATTATCCTTAAGGGAATATTACAAACCACCCTCTCCTTAAAAGGCACACCTTTTGGTGGAACTTGAAGAGGCCAAGAGGAGCTTGGTTCAAAAGGAGGAAGACATGAGACAATTGGTAGAAAGGATGCAACGCCTTGAAGACATCCAAGAGAGGCAAGCCAAGGAAAGGAGATGGGAGCCTAGAAGAGCTACTCGTCATTACATGCACTATGGAAGCCAAGAAGAAGAAGAAGATTGGAGAGTGCAACATTTTGAAGCTAGGCGCCATCATCACCCACATCAACTACCAAAGAAGACCCTACCTTTTGTAAAATTACCTAATTTTAATGGGGATAGTGACCCAAATGTATATCTAGGATGGGAAGCTAAGGTAGAATTTTTTTTTTAATGTGTATAAGGTCGAAGATGACCAACAGGTTAAGTTAGCCTACCTAGAATTTGAGGACTATGCCATGCAATGGTGGCATCAAACTGTAATGGACATTGGGCTAAACAAGAGGCCAACCATGGTCTCTTGGCACGATTTAAAGTTATGCATGTGTGTGCGGTTTGTTCCTCCTCATTATAGGAAGGAACTCTTGTTGAAGCTCCAACAACTTCATCAAGGACCTAGGAGTGTGGATGAATATTTCAAAGATTTAGAAGTTACTTTGACTAAAATTAATATGCATGAAAGTAAAGAGTCAAAGATTGCTAGATTTGTGAGTGGATTACGACGAGAAATACAAGATGTTGTAGAATTATACGAGTATATATCTTTGGAAAAATTGGTTCACCTAGCCATCAAGGTTAAATCACAACTTTTACATAAAACCTCTTTCAAACATACTCATAATGATGGCTTTTACAACTCATCTTGGAAGGATAAAAATAAATTTCACAATCAAGATATTGCTTCCAATTCCTCTCAAGAATCCACCCCACAAACTTCTAAAAACAACCCTTCCCCTTCTAAAAATAAATCGCCAACTAAAACCTCAAATAAAAAATGCTTTAAATGTCTAGGTTTTGGTCATGTGCTGCAAATTGCCCTAACAAAAGAACCATGGTGGTAAAAGGGGGGATAGTCATTAGTGACCATAATGATCAATCTTCTAGGTCTAACTCCCGTACCCCTTCAAAAATCCTACTGAAAATGAATATGAGATACCTTCTGAAGGTGACTTATTGATGGTAAGGTGATGTTGGTACCATTCAAAAACCTTTTGCTGAAATTCAAAGAGAAAATATTTTCCACATCCACTGCCTTATCAACAACAAGTTATGATTCATGATCATAGATGGACGGTAGTTGTGCTAATGTGGAAAGTACAAGAGTAGTGAGGAAGCTTGGATTACCCACTATCTCTCATAAAAAGCCCTATAAACTACAATGACTTAGTGAAGAGGGTGAAATTCTAGTTAATAAACAAGTCCTCATAACTTTTGCTATGAGAAAGTATAAAGATGGGGTTTTATGTGATGTTGTGCCAATGGAAGCAACACATATTCTATCGGGAAGGCCTTGGCAATATGACAGAAAAATTTTACATGATGGCCATACCAATTAAATTTCTTTCAACTTCCAAGGGCACAAGGTTATATTAAAACCCTATCTCACAAGGAAGTTAATGAGGACCAAGTAAAAATGAAAACCAAAAGAGAAAAAGAAAAAGGTGAGGAAAGTAAAATCAAAATGGGTCTCATCATCTCATACCATGTAGTCAAAACAATAATGTTGAACCGTACAAAACTAAATGTGCTTGCTAGGTATACTTCTTCCTTATCTTTTTCATTACCAAACCATTCTAAATACTTGACATCTTTGATAAAGAAGTATAGGGATGACATTCGAAACCTCCTAAGGGTTCTCACCTTCTAAGAGCATTTTCACAAACAAATCACTTCCTCCCTAAACATTCTCTACAAACATAGCCTGTATCTAGAACTCATCTATGCGAACTCCCAAAATTTTATGAACATAAGTTTGATTCACAACCCAATGCTAGAAATATTTCTATTTGTCTTGTGAACAAACTAACAATGCTATTTATAGGAGTTCTAAATTTGAGGTTGAATTCTTTACAACTTAGGGGGCATGATACAAACCACCATGACAAGTAGATGACTAAGGACACAACAGACACTTTACAATTAGGTCACTCCTCTCAGCATACAAGACCAGGCCCCACCAAACCTCAAGAGAGCCTTAAAAGAGAAGAACTAAACATAAAGTAGAATATTACATGTTCTTCCTTCTAGTCTTTTCACAAGACAAGTTATGAAAATAAATTGGGCTCACTTTGGGGGTCTAAATAGAAGAATAAGCTAAAGTAGGGTTCACTTAGGATAAATTAGGGTGTACTTAGCATAAATTGGGCTTGTGCCAAGCCCACCTTTCATGACAAGTGCACCTAGGTTTAGAGTTTTTTGACCTACCTTCTATAAGGTTTCTCATAAATGATGCCCCTACCCCTCTCACTCTTGCTCCCGAAGTCACTCTCTCCTATATAAAGGGTGCCTTGCCTCATGTAATTTACACTGGAATTTGAATTAAGAAGAGAAACACTGCTTGAGAGATTAGTGAGTTTTGTCTCTAAAATTGTTCTTGGGTTTTATCTTGAGAGTAGTGCACCTCAAGTGCTGGCTCCTCACCACTCATCTTGAAATCTCTCATCCTTCCAAGTGGCGTGACTCCTTACTCCATTTTTCCATAAGCTTTCTTCATCTCTTCACCTTTTTCTTTCCTTCTTTATGCCACTCTTCTTCCATTTTTTATGTTCTTCCTTATCTTCATTTACAATTCGATTCATTTATTATATTTGCTTCCTTTTTTGTACTTAATTCTGCACCTATTCATCATCAACACCATATAATTGTGTTTTCTCTTTGCCCTATAGAAGTGAACCTTTACACTTACTTAACCACTTTGTTAAGTTCGTGTCTAGTGGGAATATTCTTTGGGTTTCTCACCATATTCTGCTAATTCAAAAACTCATAAACAAAGTGCCAACCATAAAATGTAATCTCACGCCCAAACCAAGAACCTCCATGACCATTTGGTGCTTACTCCATAAATCTACAAGTCTTCCACTACCTTCCGTCAATCTACACTCAAGAAGAATTGCATCATCTAAGAATGAGCATGGAACGACTTCCATCACTTTATCTTGAAAACACCTTCAAGAAAGCTTCAAGATTTGTCAAAGAACTTGAATCCTTCCTTTAAAACTTGAATCACTTTGCACACATGCCTTACAACAACCTTTCACAACCTAAATCCATTACCTAACCCATTAAGAGCACCTCTTTCACCATTAGGATTTGTTTTTCTTATCCTAACATTGCCTTTAGTTTTAAATTTAAGAGTGTTCAATCCATCCCATCTAAACCTTCCTAATAAGGTTTACATCAGTATACAATATTGATTATTCTTATAGTGGATGTGGGACTTTTGGCATATCAAAACAACTTATTCGAAGACAGGGGTAGGAGTGAACTATTAATACTTCTTTTTATACCCACAAATGACACCAATATTTTCACCACAATTTCATTACGATTAACAATCACGTATAAGATATTATCTCCTTTAGAGCTTGATATCTTGTCATAGTTTAATCCTTAAAAGATAAATGGATAGAGTAAGGGATAAATGTATGTATAAGTTATCCTTAATCTTAATTTTTAAGAAATATATTGTTATAATATATGGCCTTAAATAAGAGGGGAGGTGAATTGTTTATGAACGATTTTCGCAAACTTTGAAGGTTTAATGAAACTTAATGCAGAATTATAGACAGAGAAATCAAGTTAGCCAAGAATATAATCTGTTTTAAGAGAAAACACAGAAAAACAATCGATTGTTTATTCAAATCAATCGGTTATTTATATCAGCACAATATAAACAACTTAAAAACATAATTTAAAAGAGATCAGAGTAAGAGAAATTCACACTAGCAGGTTTCTACTAGTTCACTCTTATACCAAGAGTTACATCCAATTCTCAAAACCTTATGAGTTTCTACTATGTAATCAAAAACAAATTACAATACAACCACCAAAAGAGTGACCTTGAACCCTTCAAGAAACACACTCTTTTTGGCAAACCAATCCACAGAAATCAGAACCCTCTGATTCTGCACTTACAACCAATTATAGAAATATAGTAATCCAGGAAGAAGAGATAGAATACACCTGGGAATTACAAAGCTTAAAGATCAGATGAACACCCCAGTCCTATTCCACACACTTGAAAATCCAAAGCTTGAGTGAATCTTGAAAACTCTTTTCCAAATTTGCACTGTGATTTTTCAAAATTGTTTCTTGTATTCCTGGAGCGTGTAACCAACTTTAAATACTCCAAGGAATGATTAAAAGCATTTAAAACAGGAGCGGAATTAGTTAGAAATCATTTAAGAAAGATTGACAATTCAAAATTGAATTTTTGTTAGGATTTTCTAAGAAACAATCAATTGATTTATCGAAACAATCGATTGATTTGGCTTGATAGCTAGTCAACCAAGTCAAATCTTTTTCAAAATCTTCTAAGAACAAAAACAACCGGTTGATTCGATAAAACAACCTGTTGTTTTTCACTTAGTTGAAAAACATTTCATTTTAAAAAGGTTTTCAAATTCAATCAAATCTGGATTCAAACAAGGAGTGGATTACAACACATTCTACCCCAGAACCCACCCAAACACAGCAGCAACACAGCCTTCCATCAAACATCTTGGATTTGGATTCTTCAAAGCACATGATCACTCTTGATCAACAATCTCCCCCTATTTGATGAAAACAAATCCCTGATTGCTTGTGTTGGTCTTGTTTGAATCTGAAATAGCACCTGCAAAACAAAACTTATACAAACCCAGAGCATCTCTAATAGCAGGTTATGATGGCACACTAACTAGTTTTCTGCATAAACATTAGAGCAGAAAAATCAGCCAAAAAACAAGCCAAAAACAAGAGCTAAACCAGTCATGCAGCAGCAGAATTAAAAACATTCAAACAGATCAGAGTTTAGCAGTTTTAAGACAACATAGAAACCATATTCTCCCCCTATTTGTCTTCATAAATAGAATTAGGAAGAGATAAAAACAGATTAAGAAAAGATTGTTCAAAAATTAAAGCAAGATTGACATAGAAAATTAACTAAACTTGGCTTCAATCTCCCTTTCCATATTGCAGTTTAAATAATTGGTTCTGCACTGCTTCAATTTGCTCATCCAAGTTCTAGAAACGTGAATCCATGCTCTGAAATCTTTGACCAAAGTCCTAAAAGTTTGTAGCACAAAGATCATGAAGATTCCTTTGATTTTCAGCAAAGTTGTCCGACCTATTGACCATGAATCTCTCAAAAGGTGACATTGAGAGAATCCTATCTCCTTGGTTTCCAGCACTTGTTCTAGCACCTGTGTTAGCAGTAGGTTGGTCTTCATCACCTTCATTATCCATTTCAGCACCTTCAGCAGCAGGTTGGTCTTCATCTTCATGATCAACTTGCATTCCACTTAAAGATCCACCTTGATCACCATCTTTGCTTACCCACTTCCACCAATCTTGGTAAAGCCCATCTTATTTAGTGAACCATTGTTTACTTCATGAGTTGATTTCACCAATTCAGAAGTTTCTTCCTCAAGATCTACATCAAAGTAAGCCAAGAATTTTGAAATCAAGAGAGCATAAGGATAATGGTAGTCACTTAACATCATTGATTTCTACATGTGTTCTTTGATGATATGGATCTAGTTGATCTTGAATTTGTTCATAATGCAATATATATACACAAGATCTTCCTCAGTGAGAACAGAGTGATTGCTCCCCCTTGGTGTGAGAATCCAAGTTACAATGAGAGCCATTAACATTATTCAATTTCAACCCACCAACAGAACAAAATCTCACTTGTGAATTAGGATTCTTCAAGCAACTTCGGTAAAATTGGACTTTGTTGAAATCTTCCACCACACCAATGTTTCCTTTGTTGATTCACAACCCAGCATACTTCAATCCAGTCACTGCAGCCCACACATCATGGGTAATCACCATATGCACACCTTTGACATGAGAAACAAGGTTGTTGTCTTCAAACTTCAAGTTGGTGTAGATGACTCTAATAAGATCAGGGCAAATGTTCCCTTTCATCTTCAAGAACCTCTTCAACAGTTGGTCCTTGAGAAGGCTATGCACATCATCCAGCTTTTGGCTTTTCAACTAGCTAAAAGAGACAACTTTTGGGTTATTTATCACTTTTCTACTAGTTTCAAAGCTATATTTTTCAATTAGTTCATTGTCTCCCAAAAACCAGCCTTCAAGATGTCCTCCTCTTCTTACAACCCTGTGTTTGACTCTTTTTTATGATCGAGGAGTGGAATCCATGGTGACAGATTTCAGAACTCATAAACAGAGAGCAGAAAAATGGATATGCAAGAGATGCAACAAGAGATGTGCCAATTGGTTATTTTTGTATAGAAAAACAACTGCATAGGGTTTTATAGCAAAACAGAACCCATCTTTAGTTCTTTTGCTTGCAGTGGGTTTCATTATCCAAGGAGAGGAATCTAGTCCAAGCTTACACAGAATCGCGTCACTCCACACCAGAAAATCACATGGTCAGCACATGAGGATTTGACTAGTCATAAAGGCACTTGAATTTCCAAGATTTGGAATATATTCCTTTTATGACAAGAAGTAACTTCTTTTTGAACCAAATCAGACCCTTAATAGCTGCAGATTGACTCATAATTCCTCGAGAAAGAAATCTGCAAGAGATAGAATGCATAAAGAAATTAAATCAATTTTATGCAGTGTTGTCAGAGGAGAAACAATCGGTTGTTTGGAGAAAACAATCGGTTGTTTTTCTATAACAACAACTAATTTGAATTTTCAAATGCAGAGTCAGTATGCAGAGAAGAATCAAATTATAATTGCTTTACATTTATCACACATGGATGAAAATTAACACAGATTAATAAAAGACAAAAACAAAAGCAAAGAAAGTCTTATCCTTTTCTCACAGAGTCCCTTCAATGAGTCATTTTCCATGATCAAGCAACCTTCTTTTGGCTTTCAAGAAGACTTAAGCTGGTACAGAACCTTAATTCAATTCCAGATAGTCTTTTCCCTCCAAATGCTTGATCTATAGACTCAAGAGCCCATTCTCTCTTAGCATTCCTGCAACACAAGAAAATCAAGCACCAAGATTTGGTCCCCTTACAAAAGTGGGTCCTTTTGCATCACATTTATCACTGGGAACCTTAGAAACTTTGAGAATCCATCTCATAGTGCCTTTAGGAACAAAGTATTTCCTAATTTTACAAAATCTAACTGAGTAGCCTCCCTTCATGGAGTAAAAGCATGTAACAACTGGTTGTTTCGACCTTTCAATCAGTTATTTTTCTGACACTTTTGAAAATGGCTTTGAAATCCCACTTTTCTTGCTTTATGGATTAAACCCCAAACCAGATTTTCCAAAAACACATTTTTGGGATGTTAAAACAGTTTCAAAGTTAGATTTACCCTTTGAAATTTTATCCACAATTTTAACAAGATAGTGGACTTTGTTTTCAAGATTTTCACAAACTTTGGAGTCACACAAGCAAGAAGAATTTTTGTAAAGCAGTTCAAGATTTTCAAAATCAGTTTTTGAATTTTTCAATTCTTCTTCTAGTGTCTTGACTGTATTCTCAAGCCAGTTGTTCAACCCTTTCAACCGGTTGTTTAAGAGAGCCAATCGGTTATCTTCCTCATGAGTTTCTTTAAAAGCTTGAAGCAATTAACTATAGTTTTCAGCATTTAAAGAGGCATAAGAACTTACACTACTTGTATCATCTTCTCCCTCTGCCATCAAACACAGATTGGATTCTTCATCTTCACTTGATGAGGAGCTTGATGAGGAGACTTCATTTTCACCCCAAGCAATGTAGGATTTTTTTTATTTCCCTTTCTTTTTCTTCTTGCTTGACTTCTTTTCCTTGCCTTCTTTATTTGGCCATTCAGCTTTTATATGCCCCTGTTCTCCACAACCAAAACAAGTGTAATTGTTAGAATTGAAATCACTAGTTTTCTTGTTTCCATACCTTTCTTTGTTGGATCCCTTGTTGCAGTTTTTCTTCAAGAATTTGTTGAACTTTTTGGACAGCAAACTAAGAGTTTCTCCCTCACTTTCATCACTTGAGTCTTGCTTATGCTTGTGCTTGGCATCTTTCAACGCTATGTTCCTTACATGCTTGTCTTCACTTTCTTGAACATTGAGTCTATTCATTTCAAACTCATGTTCTCTTAACTTTCCAAACAAGGAGGCAATGGTTAAGGATGTCAAATCTTTAGACTCCATGATGGCAGTAACTTTTCGTTGCCATGATCTATCAAGACATTTTAGAATCTTGATGTTCAACTCCTCTTTATCAAAGACTTTTCCCAGGCTCATTAGATGATTGACTATGTGAGTGAATCTCCTTTGTACTTCAGCAATTGATTCTCCTTTGAGCATTCTGAACATTTCATACTCTTGTATTAGAGTATGTTTCCTTGCCCTTTTCACATCATTTGTCCCTTCATGGGTGACCTCTAGAGCATCCCACATTTCCTTAGCCGATTCACATTGTGAGACCTTGAAAAATTCATCAGAATTCAAAGCAGAGTTTATGATATTCTTGGCAATGCAATCAAACTTGGCCTTTTTATTTTCTGCATCAGCCCATTGGGACTAAGGTTTTTCAATCAAAACACCTTCCTTTTCAAATTTGGGAATAAAAGGGTCATTTTCAATTGCATCCCAAATCCCTCTATCTAGAGATTCCACAAATATTTTCATTCTAACCTTCCAAAACTGATAGTTCAAACCACAAAACAAAGGTGGTCTGTTAATTGAGGCACCCTCCCCAAAAGGTAGTTTTTCAGCCATAAAAAAAAAAATTAGGATCAAACTTGAGTAACGTTCAAGAACTTAGCTCTTGATGCCAATTGTTATAATATATGGCCTTAAACAAGAGGGGGGGTGAATTGTTATGAAAGATTTTTGCAAACTTTGAAGGTTTAATGAAACTTAATGCAGAATTACAGACAGAGAAATCAAGTTAGCCAAGAATATAATTTCTTTTAAGTGAAACATAGAAAAACAACCGGTTGTTTATTCGAATCAATCAGTTGTTTACACCAGCACAATATAAAACAACTTAAAAATAAAATTTAAAAGAGATCAGAATAAGAGAAATTCACACTAGCAGGTTTATACTGGTTCACTCTTATACCAAGAGCTACATCCAGTTCTCAGAACCTTTTGAGTTTCTACTATGCAATCAAAACTAGATTACAATACAACCACCAAAAGAGTGACCTTGAACCCTTCAAGAAACACACTCTTTTTGGCAAACCAATCCACAGAAATTAGAACCCTCTGATTCTGCACTTACAACCAATTACAGAAATACAGTAATCCAAGCAGAAGAGAATAGAATACACCTGGGAATTCCAAAGCTTAAAGATCAGATGAACATCCTAGTCCTATTCCACACACTTGAAAATCCAAAGCTTGAGTGAATCTTGAAAACTCTTTGCCAAATTTGCACTGTGATTTTTTAAAACTGTTTCTTGCATTCCAGTAGCGTGTAACCAACTTTAAATACTTCAAGGAATGATTAAAAGCATTTAAAACAGGAGCGTAATTAGTTAGAAATCATTTAAGAAAGATTCACAATTCAAAACTGAATTCTGTTAGGATTTTCAAAGAAACAATCGATTGATTTATCGAAATAATCGATTGATTTGGCTTGACAGCTAGTCAACCAAGTCAAACCTTTTTCAAAACCTTCTAAGAACAAAACAACCAGTTGATTCCATAAAACAACTTGTTGTTTTTCACTTAGTTGAAAAACATTTCATTTTAAAAAGGTTTTCAAATTCAATCAAATCTGGATTCAAAGAAGGAGTGGGTTACAACACATTCTACCCCAGAACCCACCCAGACATAGCAACACAACTTTCCATCAAACAGCTTAGATTTGGATTTTTCAAAGCACATGATCACTCTTAATCAACATATAAAACTTTTGAGCATACTAATAGAGTGAGTATTTTATGGAAAGTTTATAGTACGTGTTTGAAAAGTGGTATTTAAAGTATCTTCCTCCAAGGAAAATTGAAATCTAATGTCATCCTCAATTATAACAATTAACTTGGTAATATTTACTTCAATTATTCTATCTTGAACAAAAATGAAATTTCATTATCCAAAGAGAGATGTTTACTATTTCTAAAAATTATTAATTTAAAGAAGTTTTCCTTTTTGACAAATATTTGTTCTTTAACCAACTTGTCAAATAATCTGAAAAGATATTCAATCAACATGTAATTAATAAAGACCAAAGTAGATCAACAATAAATGATAAAAGACCAGAGCTTCTAGTTATACAAACATCTTTTTAACTAATAAAGATTCAATGTGATCTTTCATTATTCCTCCTGCATTTGTATAGTTATCTTCATCTTTGTAATGCATGTCGATCATACGTGCAAAGTTGACTGCACGCATAAGAAAAGTAATTGGTACTTTAGTAGGAGCTAAGCATGCATCATTTAAGTCCTTCCAAGCATTCTCAACTAACTTTTGTAGTTCTTCAACGACACATTTCCTTGATACTTTATGTTGCTTCATATAGCAGTAAATGCTTGAAACAACATGTTCTCTCTGTTGTTCAAACTTCATAAACAAAAATAGAAAAAATGAAAATGAATCCAAACAAAATCAATATTTAATACAACATATAGGATTTATTAATGGTCTTACCAAATTATTATTAAGTCTACTTCTTTCAAATTTTAAGAATTTTGTAATTGTCAACTCTTAATATAGGATAAATAAGATGTTTATTGTTAAACTCAAGTTATAATTCTATTATTACTATTTATTCTCGATATATTTTGTAAAATTAGGTTCATTTATCAGTAGTCCCATAGAAAATTTTGTCACATTCTTTTTTTAGTTAAATTGATGATAGAAATTAATGTTTCTAGCATGTACCTCATCTCCAACAATGTCATCCATGATTCTGCATATAGTTGTAGAAGCTGCAATAATTATTGGTTCATTTGTTGCCCATATAAGAACCTCCTCTGTTGTATCTTCCATGCCTAGGAAAGATAAGGTAATCAAGAAAGGGTAAGCACTTGACATTCCTCTTACTTCCATGTATTCCTCCATTGTTGGAATGTGGTTAGTATGACACCATCTTCCCTCAGCCATGTGAGCCTGGACTAGTCTTTTCATCTAGCATTAAAGTACAAATATATAATATTGAGAAACTATTCCACACTCACTAGAGCAAAAAAAGGTTTTTATGATGTGTACAGATAGCGGTTTAAGTGGGAGCATTGTCTACAAATAGTGGTGACAATTTTGAAAATAAGATCAACATATAGACTACGGTTCTAATTATAAATATCCTCTATTTAAAATAGAGCATATAGACTATTGTTTGGTGGTCAACCATCGCCTATAATGGCCACTATAGACTACAGTTTTTTAGGAAAATGTTGCCCCATATAGACTACGATTATTAGGTCATAATTTTAGTCTATAAGTTTTTTTATTTCCCTCTCCAGGTCTTCTTGTCTTTGTGTTTTCTTCTCCGTTGCTCCCATTGTTATCTTCTTTGTGACTTCTCTTTGTTTTTTATTCCTTGTAATGTGCCTTATTCTTTTTTATGTTGTTTTTCATATTTTTTGTGCTTTCTTGATAAAGTTTTCTCTATTTTCAGTGTTGAACGAGTGGGTTCCCAGGTTTGAAATTGTTGCTTCTGTTCTCCTTCCCGTCGTTGTTGTGCGTCACCATGGAAGCTCTTCAGCTCCTCTACAACCTCTCTTTCTTTACCACAACCTTTGTCCACCATCTTAAGTTTTCACAACCATAAGTTGTTCTCTCTAAAAAATTTATGGGCATCAAACTTGGACAAAAAAAATAAGAACAATATTGAAGAAAACATTTTAGGTTCATATAGCTATAGGTGACGATTTTGTATATAATTGGCATCTATAATGATCTAATAGACTATGATTGTGTGGTCTTCATCTATAAATCAAGATTATAGACGGCGTGTGCATGCATTACAACTCTAAATTTGTCATATCATATGCATATTTTGGCAACTGCACATAATAGTACTAAATCCAAATTCCTTGTTTGGTCATTAAATAGGATTGGTCATGTTTTTAAATGAAAAGTGCTTTTTTTACACCTCTAATATTGTACATAAAATAAATCTATTTTTTATACTCCACACAATTCAAATTAGCTAGAAAAAAAGATATTTAGTTTATATTTTTTTATGCAAATATAGAAATAAAAGAAAGAAAGAAAATTTGATTTAACTTCTTAAAATCAGTTGAATAAAGAATAAGAAAAAATTAATGAAACTATAATTACCTCTTTCTTGGCATATTTCATGAAATATACTTTTCCTTGCTTTCTCATCTCTTTCTCAATTTCTTCATAAACATCCAAAATTGCCTTATAACATAATTGCATGTATTCTGGGAGATCAACCAAGCAACAAATATCCCACCTGCAAGTTTTAAGAAAGTTATCTTTGATATATTGGAAGAATTTGGCTAAAGATATACTACTACATCTCATTTTGATGTGTCTAACCTCTCAATTGCATTGGTGAAAAGCTCAAGTTCTTCAATGGTTCCGTAAGCATCATAGAGGTCATCAATGATGGAAGCTAGAGCTATTGCTTTTGTAGTTATCCATCTAGAATATTGTGGTTCAAAGTAGACCCCCAAAATCCAAAAGCAACATTCTACGATCCTATCTCGTGTAAAAGGTAAATTGGTTGAGACACTTAAATCCTTAGTCCACCATCTACATCACAAAAAATAGCACAAAAAATCTTTAACTAATATTCATTGATTTATATATGCAACGAAAGGTGAATATGTGTAAGGAAGATATTACTTGGTTAGAGTGCTGACTTCTTTCAAATGTAGCTCTTGTAGCATATTAAAATCTAGTTTTGCAAATGTTAACAATTTTTCATCATGAGATGGATCTTCCTCGTAGAAAGACATATAATATGTCGCCTCCAACCTAGGCAAACCTCTGCGAAGTGATTGTTTTAAGCTATGTTGCACTCGTGCCACATGAGAACAACTTAATTGGGTAGTTATAAACTTCGATAACTGCTCGAAACTGAACTTATGTGCTTCTTCAAGCACATTTTCTCCATGACATCTTAGTCCTGCTGCTTCATACAAGCTTAACATTCCTTGAATATCATCAGCTAAACTTTCCTTAAACTTTCCGGTTTGGTATTGGAATTTGCAAAATATACCTTTTTAATTTATAAACACGTGTTAATTTCAAGGTATATATTTAGTTATATAACTACTATAAGGGATACTACCACACAATTGACTTACACAAATTAATATCAAACTATTTGCATAAGTTGGTTTGAGGTCACCCTATAAACCCAACCTTTAAAAGTGAAAATTGTTTTGACAAATAATAAGTGTTGTATAATTTAAAAGAAATTAAAGCTTTTTTAGGTCAAATTATATTTATTAGAGGTTAGAAAATTTTGATAACTGAGAAATCTGCACAACCTGATGTATTTTTTTATTTTGCTTTTTTTTTTTCAAAATCTACACAAAACAAATTTTGTAATCATAATCATAACCATAATAATAATAATGATGATGATGATGATATTATTATTAATATATTTATTGATATTAATAATATTAACAAAAAGTGATGAAATGCACCTGTGATTGATATTCCACTATAGAAACATATCGAGAGTGAGAGACAAGAGAATTGTAACCAAGAGTGAGAGGTCATTAAGAGTGAGACCATACTCCGTGACTCATACTATTCATAAGTCATATTTATGAAAATGTTGTCTTTTCATTTCTATAGTTGAGAAGAAGACCACATTTTTATTAGTTTAGACAAAGCTTATTCTAATGTAGTTTATTCATTTCTAAAGACAACACCTTAAAACTGTGCCTTAAATATAAATATTTTATAAGTGGTAGTCTTTGATAGTCCATATGTACATAACTTAACAAAACTGTTACTTTTTCATGTTTAAAAAACACTTATATACTCGTGGACAAGTTTATTATTGCCTAAGGAAAAAAATGTTACAATTTACAAAATGTGGATTAAAACAACCATGTTTAAAAGATCGTTTTCCATATTAAAGACAACTTTAATTAAATATAATTTAAAATATCTATAATTAAATATTATATTTTTATTATTTTAGATACACTTTTTAATGTGATTTATTTTTCTTTTAAAAGTCACATCACAAGAAAAATGTGACTTAAACATTTATGAGAAAAAAATATAGTTTAAAATTATTCATATAAACCACATTTATACTAAGTTGACCAAGTATAGTGCACGGTAAAGTAATAATAAATGATATAGAGAGTCTATTTTTGTCTTTTTCTTACATATATAACTTCATCCTTATTTTAGATAAGAAACTCATTATTTTATTCCACTAGTTTATCTCCCCCAAACCACGTTTTTTCAATAGTTAGAATTGTAGCCAAAATTATTATAGTTTACAAGTTTTTCTATTTTTCCTTTTCTTTATTTAAAAAATCAGACATGCATCCTACCATGGTCTGTTTCAAACCAACTTGAACTTGATTAACTCATTTCTGATTCATCTGCGCAAGAAAAGCTCAAAATTTGATTCGAACAAAGTATTTAAATTTGTTTAGACTTGTTTTTATATAGTTGACTCCACTACACTCCTGGGAAGAAACAAAGACATCCATGATGTGATGATGGAATGCAACTAGTACCAAAGTAGCCCAAAGAGCAAACAACAAATTTAATACCATCACAGAAGAAGATATTGTTTTTGAAAAAGAAATTGGTTAAAAGTTAATGAAGACATACTTGAAGAAATGCGGTATCCATGCTGTCTAAGCAACCTAAAGAGTAGAGCCGTATGGTAAAGATGATCACTATGAGCTATGATATTATTGTCCTTTGTTGAAATGTCATAAATTTGACATAGAAGAGTGTCAATTTCGTGCTCAAAATGGTAAGAGACACCCAAACGTTGGACTGAATCAATGAAGTTCAATTTAAAAGAGAAATTGTTATGATCAATAGGTGAGACAAGGCTCTTCCTCACGTCCTCTTTTAATAGTTTAGCTTGTTGAATGTGGCTATCACTTTCCTGCATGAAGTAGATTAAATGTTAAATACATGCAAATGTAACATCTTGGCTAAAGAGATTGAAAATGCAAAATGATATACAGCGGAAGTAGGAACGTAGGAAAGGAAGCGATCGCCCCAAACGGAAGGATGAAAATTTGCAGTGGGTCGAGTGAAGGGAGGTTTTGCACCATTGGCAGAAGTTGGAAGTGATAAGCTTCCGTTAGACATGGTTTGTTTGTTGCATATAATGTAAGTGACTTTTTGGTGAAAAGGAAGTGTATATCTCTTACCTTTCAAATGTTGAAGAACAAACAACCCAACCTCTTACATTTATAAGAAACCAAAGTTATTTGGCAAAGGTAGTAAAAGTAGACTCAGTCTGTGGAATAGGTTCAGAATTGTGGCACAGAATATTATTTAATTTTTTTTAATAACTCTCAGAAATACTTCAGTTGTTCTATAATACTCGTGGTTGTGAAGTTTACTTGTCATAACTCATTGATAGTTCTACTAATACGAAAATTCAAATAAACAACTTCATCATTAACTATGGAAACCAACACATTTTTTTAAACTAATAAATATAATTTTAAATAGCTATTATATTAAAACATTAATTGTATTTAATTCATATAATAATCCGTATGAAGTAAAAACTTTAAGAACTAAATACCTTTTCATTGACTTGTATAATTCAATTAAACATAATGTGAATTGTTTAGTATTTTATGATAGTATCGATATTTAAAACCTGTAGAGGACTGACTATATTTAACAGTAAAAGTAAAAGGATCAAAAGATTAATTATTTAATATTTAGGTGAAACTCAACCCTTTGTTTAACGAATTAATTGGAATGTTCGAGGGTCATCGAACATTACAAAAAAATATGACTGTAATATAACTCATTACAGACTGGCCAAAACAAACTTCAGAAAAAAGATAATACAACTTGGGATGTGGTTGGCTTATTTGGTGTTTTGTCCTGTGATTTAACAGTTAGGTGGCACATGTTCAACTCAATCATGCATGTGATTATTAAAGAGTTCAGTTCAATTCAATTCAATCATCCAATCTTAAGCCTACTCTTCGATACATAGGAACCTATTTTTATTGGCTCGGATGGACTCATGATTTTCTCCAATAATGCTCCCAACTTGACCGTAAAAATACAAGGATTACTTCAACTATTGTCTATACCTAATCAAGTATGAGAAAATACAAGGATTACTTCAACTATTGTCTATATCTAATCAAGTATGAGAAGATCTTTCCATTCCGTAATTTAGGTCATTTGTGACCGCTTACAAAATACGCACACCTTGTTGTCCTTCCCTCACAGTCCAGGATGACCACACGCTTCTCAATCAGAATTTACAGACTCCATGGAATGCCAAAAAATAGTTTTGAATAGAAACCCCCTCTTTGTCAACACCTTCTTGAAATAGTTGTTCAAGACACACGAAATCACATTAAAATTTAGGTAAGTTTATCATTCACAAACATATAGTCAAACTGAGGTACTTAATCGAAGTTTAGAGGCTTACCCATGCTGTTTCGTCAGGAACCACCCCAAAAAAGATATTAATATCTTTACTTAACGAAACGAAAATTTGGTACAACATCATGTACTACTCAGCGATAAACACATCACTGTTCCACGCATTCTAGGCAGGCCGTCACCCATCATCCACCACCTTGAAAATAATGGTTTTTCTTATCAACAATTTGAAAATAAGGTTAATACGAAACTGTTGATAGTGTTGATAGTTAAAGAAACTTTATTTTTTGTTGTCATCCATGTACCAATAAAATATAAGTTCATAAATAATATTTTATTTTATTAAATAACTCACTAAAAAAATCATTAAATAAAAATTAATTTTAGAAAAAAAATAGTCACTATATTTATTAAATTAATAATATTTTAGAGATTAAAAAAATTATTATGATCTAAAGTAGTTTATATTATTATAATAAAATTTAGAAATTAGTATTTAATTAGTTACCAAAATTTTAACTACCAACTAATTTAGATTCTAAAATAAATTTGGTAGCTAATTAGATATTAATTTAAAAATTAATTTATAAATTTATAACTATTTTAAATATCAATAATTTTCTAATTTATTAAATAGTATTTAATTTAGTTAATGTGATAATTAATTATTTTTTATTTTTTATTTTTTAATTTTAGTTTTTATTTAATTTTTTTCTAATAGTAACTCTTGAGAAATACTTAAGTTGTTCTCTATCGTGATTGAGAAGTTTACTTAGAAGTCATATTTACTAGATCGATATGAAAATTCAAATAAACAACTTCATCATTAACTATGGGAAAACAACACATTTTTTAAACCTAATAAAGTGGTTTACATATAATTTTAAATAGATATTATATTAAAATATTAATTTATTTAATTCATATAATAATCTATATGAAGTAACAACTATAAGAACTAAATACCTTTTCATTAACTTGTATAATTCAATTAAATATAATGTGAATTGTTTAGTATTTATATGATAGTATCGATATTTAAAACCTGTAGAGGACTGACTATATTTAACAGTAAAAGTAAAAGGATCAAAAGATTAATTATTTAATATTTAGGTGAAACTCAACCCTTTGTTTAACGAATTAATTGGAATGTTCGAGGGGTGATCGAACATTACAAAAATTATGACTGCAATATAACTCATTACAGACTGGCCAAAACAAAACCTTAATACTTCAGAAAAAAGATAATACAACTTGGGATGTGGTTGGCTTATTTGGTGTTTTGTCCTGTGATTTAGTAGTTAAGTGGCACATGTTCAATTCAATCATACATGTGGTTATTGGTACCTTATGAAGATGTTGGTCAGCTAAATGACATTATGTGACATTATGATCATGTTTGGTTCTCACAAGATATTGCAATATGCTGTTTTGTGGTACTCTAATTGGTTTTCTTTGTTTGCATTGTGTCCAGAATCTCTTGCTACTGCATTTTCTCTCTGGTGGCATATATTTCCGTTCAATATTAAGTAGATTTTTCAGTTAGCAATTAAAAAATAAACTTTTAATGGTTAGACGAATGTTACAATTGTGTAATATTTGTTTACAAAACTCATGCACATATAATTTTATTTAGTTTTAACCTTTTTAAAAAAATTGTTTAATTTGATTTTAGCTCACTAGTGCAAAATGTATAAACGAATACGGTTTATTTAGTGCGGTTTTGCGCTCAAACGCTTTCATTAAAAATACAATGGCATTTTTGTAATTAAGTTTATTTACAAGTGCAACTATTTGTAAAGCCGCACTTGTAAATCAAGCCTTTGGATTTACAAAGGCGGCTATTTGTACAGCCGTCTTTGTAAATCAAAATGCTTTGATTTACAAGAGCGGCTATTTGTACAGCCGCTTTTGTAAATCAAAACGCTTGATTTACGAATGCGGTTTTATAAATAGTCGTCTTCTTAAAACCTTTTTAACCCTAATTTCAGAAACGCGCCACTTACATTTTGATATTCTCCTTTCTCTCGCGCTTCGTTTCTCTTAACTGCTTCCTCCAATAATTGTGCTTCCTCTTTTCTTTCTCTCTTCTTTGCATTGTCTTCATGCCATTGGTAAGCATTGTCTTCCTCTCTTCTTCTTCACCATTGATTTTTGTATGTTTTGCGTTTCTCTTATGTTTTGTCTTATGCCATTGCTAAGGTCATGCTTCATTGGGAATGTTTTTGTTTGCTTTATGCTGTGTCTTCCTCATCGTTGTTGTCGCCTTGCTCCGTCATATATTTGCGTTTCATTGGGAAATTTTTATTTGCGTTTTTTGGACTTCCATTGGGATAAAATACGAAGAGGTATGATATGGATGCACCAAGACATAAAAAAAAACTCTAAAATAATGACCATGTTCTTCAAAAAAGATAAAAGTTGAGAACTTTGATTAGAAACCTAATCAATAGCGAAAAAGAAAAGAAACCCTAAACGCCTCTTGTAAATGCAGTTTATAAATGCGGCTCTGTAAATAGCCGCATTTATAAATTGAATTTATGAATGCGGCTCTATAGCTGCATTCATATCTCTTCGATTTACAAGTGCGTGCTGATCAAATACGGCTATATAGCCGCCTTTATAAATTCAAAATAACCGCACTCGTTTGGCTTTTTTGCACCAGTGGCTTATTTTTAATTAATAATTTCTTCATCACTTAATAATAAAATTATAAAATAATTATTCATTGTACTTAAAGCATTATTCACTACTGTACAAATGTCTTTAGACAACGGTTTTCAAAGGTCTTAGGTGATAGTTTTAGAGTCGTTGTCTATACACACGTCGTCTATAGTTTTGGACTATAGACAACAACCACACAACCGTTGTCTATTAGACCACTATAGGTGACAATTATGTACAGAATCGTCACCTATAGCGTAAGTGATCTTAAAATGTTTTCTTTAATTTTGTTCTTATTTTTCTTGTTTTTTATTGTTGATAATCCAATAATTTGTATGTCTATAGGGACAAGAAAAGAAAGTCAATAAGATAAAGAAATGGCCACCAAGTTTGATGTCAAGAAATTTTCGAGAGAGAACGACTTTGGGTTGTGGAAACTCGAGAGGGTGGAAAGAGGTTGTGGTAAAGGAACAAAGGTTGTGGAGGAGTGTAAGAGTTTCAATAGTGATGCACAATAGCGGTGACAAGGAGAATACGAGCAACAATTTCGAACTTGGGAACTCACTCGTTCAACACTGAAAATGAAGAAACTCATCAAGAAAGCACAAAAGGTATGAAAAACAATAAGGAAGGTACATTACAAGGAATGAGACCAATGGCAACAAAGAGAGGTCGTAGAGAAGACAGCAATGAGAGCAATAGAGAAGAAAGAACGAAGATAAAAAGGCTTGAAGTGGGAAATAAAAAAGCATATAGACGATAGTTATGACCTAATAACCGTAGTGTATATGGTAGACACAGGTATAGGCGACGATTGTCTATAAAACCGTAGTCTATAATGGTCATTATAGGCGACAGTTGTCCAACAAACCGTAGTCTATATTCTCAGTTTTCAAATAGACGACAATTATAATTAGAAATGTAGTCTATATGTTGATCTTATTTTTAATATTACTGTCACCTTTTTGTAGATGATGCTCTCGCTTAAACTGGTGTTATACACGTTGTAAAACCATATATTTTGCACTAGTGATTAATGAAAAAATAATGTTATTTGCTATTTTTGTGTTGAATCATGACCATAATCAATATATAATGTCTATATTTTATATTTGTAGTCAACATAGGTGATATAGAATGGACACATTTCTATGTGATTTATAGTCATAGCTTAATATAAAATGTGCTCATTCTACATTAGTTATAGTCACAATTCATGTTGAGTAAGATTTTTAATAGACTATTTGATGGAGGACCATCCAACCACCACATTTTGGACTAAGAAGAATGAATATGGAGCCTTATTCGGAGAGAACTCACATTTGAAGAGTCTTTTATCTTCTTCTTAGCTTTGTAAAAATGTGTAAAAGTAATGTGTACATAAAATAGAAAGTAGAAAAAAATGTATAGGAGTAAAATTTTCTTCATGTGAAAAAATTAAGACTTAATTAATTTTGATTTAAGCCTACTTGGGGTTTGACTTGGAGTCAAAGCCGCAATTTGAGAACCAAGTTGTAGTCATCTTCATTAGGGAAATCAAAACCCTAATTAAAGAGGCAAAGAGGGAGTCAACACACGGTCACACCAAGCCCCAGAACTTATAAACTTATTGTTTCAAAAACTTCACTAGAGGAGCCTAGGAACTTATAAACTCTTCAAAAATAAAAAAATAAAAACCAAGCAAAGTGGAACTTGGAGAAGCCTAGATGACAAAAATGCAAATGTAGTTGCACTTTGCATAGTATGTGTAGAGCCTCTCCATCTATAAATAAGAGGCATACCCCCTTGTAATTCACTTTTTCTTTGAATGAGAATTGAACTTGCCTAGAGCTTGTCTTCTTGTTCTCTTGTGAAAGTCTTAAAAATGAGAGTATTCTTCTCCCAGATTCTCATACCACTAGAGCTTCCTTGGGAAAGATCCTTTTGAGCTTAAATTTTGAAACTTGAGAAAGGGTTTGAAAAGTTTTTGTTGAGTCTTCAACTACCATCCGAATGATGCTTCCATCATTTAGCTTAATTTGTTTAAATGGTTCGTATGGATATGGACTCATCCTCGATGCCATAACCATGACTCATCATCCTTTGACAAAAGACACTCATTTATAGGATAGTTATGCATAATATCTAAGAGATAGATGTTGTTTACCCTTTTACCTGTGAAGATTATCTTATCAGTTACTTCATTTGAAATTGTACACTTATTGGTTTCAAAGTTAACTTTGTAATCTTTGTCACATAATTGACTGATGCTCAGAAGACTATGTTTTAGTCCTTCCACATATAAGACATTCTCTATTATTGTTGAACCTTTGGTTCCAACATTTCCTCTTCCAAGAATCCTTCCACGGTTGTTGTCCCCATATGTGACATGCCCTTCTGCTTTAAGCTTCAAATCTGTAAACCGAGTAAGATCACCGGTCATATGTTTGGAACACCCACTGCCCAAGTACCATTGGTTTTTCTTGTTGTTTTTCTGCAAAACAAAGATTAACACATATGGTACCCTTTTTAGTATTGGGTCCAGCTGGATTATCACCTTTCCTTAGGAAGCCATTTGACTATTCCATTTAGAACAAGGTATTTCCTAAACTTACATGTTCTGGAAGTGTGACTAGTTTTCATACAATAAAAACAGGAAACAAAGTATTTTGATTTAAAATTATTGAAGGAAGAAAAACCTGTTTTTGCTGGAACAAAAAAACTTGATAGCTTTTTAACATTGTTCTTTCTTCCTGGATTGTATACTATACCATTCTTATTAAAAGTAGCATTTTGTGATCCTAAGAGTGTTTCAAGATTCTTCCTACCCTTAGTGAAATTGGACAAAGTTTTTAACATGTATTCAACTTTCTTTTCCAAACCCTTACAATTTTCATAGGTTTTTGATAGAGGCATGCAAACATGTTAATTCTAGGTTCACTAACTCTGTTTTAGCTTCAAATAGTTCCTTTTCTAGTGCCTTAACTTATGGTTCAAGTATGTTATTCGCACTTCTCAACTTATTGCATATAACAGCCAACCTATTTGCTTCATCATGGGTTTTTTTAAAGGCAATTAACAGTTGATCATAGTTTTCTGAATCATTTGAATAATTATTAATTGAATCATAGTTGGATTCTTCATTGTTCACCATGAAGCATAGGTTTGCTTCTTCGCTTCCAGTTGATGAGTCACTTGATGAAAAGATTTCATTGTTCTCCCATGAAATATATGCTCTTTTTCCTTTGCTTCTTTCTACCTTCTTGTTGGCTTGTTTGTCTTTGTTTTTATTGTTTAGACAATCAATTTTTATGTGACTTGGTTTACCGTAGTCAAAGCAAGCGTAGTTAGATGAATTACATTCATTAGGTTTAGAGTACCTTTTCTTTGGTTGAGTTCTTTCCTAACTTTTTTTCTTTAGAAATCTGTTAAATTTTCTGGTGAGAATACTTAAGGTTTCTTCTTGTCCAATGTTCTCTTCTTCTTCACTCATATCATTCTGCACACTGGATTTCAGAGCAATACTTTTATTTTTCCTTTCCACTGATTCTTGGTCCTTTAATATGTTGAGTTCTAACTCATCTTCTTTGCATTTCGTGAATAGTGCAACAATGGAGCATTTTGATAAATCTCTGGATTCAGAGATTGCAGTTACCTTAGGCTACCAACTTCTGCCAAGACATTTCAGAATTTTGATGTTCAACTTTTCTTTATCAAAATCCTTTCCAAGACCTATGAGAGCATTTACAATGTGTGTAAATCGTTTCTGCACATCTGCAATGGTCTCTTCTGGCTGCATCCTAAATAGTTCATATTCTTGAATGAGGGCATGTTTTCTTGACCTTTTCACATCATTCATGCCATCATGGGTTACTTCCAGTATTTCCTACATTTCCTTAGCTAACTTGCATTGGAACACCCTGAAGAATTCATCCATATTCAGGGCTAAGGTGATAATGTTTTTTGCTAGAGAATCATATTGTGCCTTTTTCTTTTCACTGTTGCTCCATTCAGACCAAGGCTTTTTCACTGTTTCATCTTTAACAACCTGCACAGGAACAAAAGGTCCATTTACCACAACATCCCAAATTCCTATGATAATAGATTCCATAAAAATTTTCATTCTAATTTTCTAGAATGTATAATTCAATCCACCAAACATAGGGGGTCTATTAATAGACGCACCCTCAACAAAAGGCAATTTAAACTCAGACATATTGAAAAACTTGAGTAAGCTACAAGTCCTGGCTCTTGATACCAATTGTTGGGTTTATTAGTGTCTATGTTCAAGAGGGAGTGAATTGGACTTATAAAAAATTTCGCAAAGAAAACTATTTAAGAAAACCTAACAGAAAAGAACAAATTGATTTAAGGAAAAACAAACTTATTTTCTGATTTCAAGAAGCAATTTCAGAAATATAACAGATTAGTTTTAGAATTAACAGATTTAATTTCTGACTTAATAGTTCTAGACTTACGTACAGAGAAACAATTTGAGACAATGTTTGGATCTCTAACAAAGTTTTAACAAATAAATACTTTAATGATTAAAATCAAGAGATACAAAACTTTTAATATGATTTCCAAACCAATACCTTTAACACAATTAGTTTAAAAAGAAAAAGTTTAATTACTTTATTCGTCCTTACATTTGAGATCAATAGTCAATTTAGTATAGTGATTTTAAAAAAAATCAATTTGGTCCCTATATTTTTTAAAATGTATTCAAATTGGTCCTTTTTGTTAAGTTTCACCTAATGGCGTCAAGTGTTGCTTATGTGGCAGAGAGAGTGTTTATATGGCAGAGAGAGTGTTTATGTGGCGGAGAAAGTGTTTATATGGTAGGGAGAGAATGTTTATGTGGACAGAGAGGTGAGATTGAGAGTTATTATTATTGTTATTATTATTATTATTATTATTATTATTATTATTATTATTATTATTACTACTACTGTTATTATTACTATTATTCTTATTATTATTACTATTATTATAATCATTATTATTGTAACGCCCCTCAATATCTTATTCTTATTTATATAATAAAATAAAGGTAAAACAATAATATCAAAATTAATATATGAATATATAATAAAATACATCCATCAGTACATTGTATTTCAAAATAATATCCCTTCTCTAGGGAATTTTAATACATAACTATCCAGTTTCAAAATAAAATAAGCTACAACACAAGAACAGGCGATCTCCTTGTCCATCCACTCACTGAGGAGCTCCACTGCCTGCAACATCATCTGCTCCCGTGTAAATTACACACGATCATCACAGTTTTAAAGAAAACAAACACAAAACAAAACGCAGGGGTAAGCTAGATATTTTTAAAAACTTTAAAACATGAAACTTGGTATTAACGTAAACCACCCAATATTCACACATTTCACAATTCCCTCAAGTGTCATTCATTTCACATAATCCATCAAGTGTCTATCAAATTTCAATATTTCTCTTTCTCACGTCAGACTCCCACTGACTCATCACACATAGACACTTGACACTACTCAAGTGTCCATCCACTCACTGAGGAGCTCCACTGCCTGCAACATCATCTGCTCCCGTGTAAATTACACACGATCATCACAGTTTTAAAGAAAACAAACACAAAACAAAACGCAGGGGTAAGCTAGATATTTTTAAAAACTTTAAAACATGAAACTTGGTATTAACGTAAACCATCCAATATTCACACATTTCACAATTCCCTCAAGTGTCATTCATTTCACATAATCCATCAAGTGTCTATCAAATTTCAATATTTCTCTTTCTCACGTCAGACTCTCACTGACTCATCACACATAGACACTTGACACTACTTCCGGAAGACTCGTGCATTGACTAGACTCAGAGATCTGCACCTGTCATACTACATTGTTGTAAAGTTCCCACAGCTATGCGCATAAACATAATCTCAATCTCAATCTCATCACTCTCTTAGTATGACAGGGTTAATCCATACAACAGGTCAAGTAGTTATCTTTCAAACCACTTACCCATACATATGAACCTCCATCGACTCTCAACGCCTGAATAACTTCATCTATATGATTCCATTATATCAGGAGAGTCAGGATATCTCATTATAGAAATCACCGATCAATGCACATTCTACACAATCTTACACGGTATTTTCTTTCCTGAAAATACTATGCCTTGATCCCACATTCACAACATTCAACACATCATATAACACTTAAATGAACGATTCCAATCACAGCAACAATCATTCCAAGGTTCAGATTTTCGAATATCACATGCATTTCACATTTCAATCTCAAACAGTTTCAAACGACACTAAAACAGGGGAGTTCGAAATCAACATTAAAATCGGCGATCACGTCCAAAAACAGGGGATTATGCAATAACATTTGAAACCGGCGACCTCGTCGCCCCAACATCAAAAATCTTCTAGCTTAAGGTTTTCTTGAAAAAAAATAAAGCTAGCTTCCCTTACATGGACTAGCGTAAACTTCACTAAGAGCTCCAACCCAACGAGATTCAAGGATGCCTTAACCTGCACCATGGAGCCTTAGTCACAAAACTAGCTATACCACTCATTTCTACGTTAACAGAGACGATTCCTGAAGCCAAGAGAGCTGCATGCAACGCCTATGCAGAGGCAACCCTCTCAAGTGCAGGATCGACTCGAAAAACAGAGCGAAACGACTTACTCTGTTTTAGCGTCCGGTTTGGAGAACTTGCAGAGAACCTCCCAGGTGCTCTATGGTAGTCGCCGATAGCCAACTGGTGCGCTAGGGCATTTGAACGTATGGAGAAGGAGAGGGAAGAAACAAGGAGCTAAAGCCAACTCACTCAATTTCTCTCTACTCAAGCAGCGTTCCAACCTTGCCTATCCAGACTGAAGTTTGAACTTAAGCCACCCTTCCCAGGAATGCCGCTGCCACCACCCACTCTGCAGGGAAGCTTGCGTGTACATTTCCACTAACAGTAATGCCACGTGGGGCTCTGCGTACACCAACTCTGGGTCACTTTCCATACCAACTCTCTGGAGCCACTGTTCTGAAGCACTCTCCCTGACTACGTGTCGTGCATGCAAGACGCTCATGCTGGGAGCATGGGTCCTACCTTATCTGTGTGAAACAAGATCCACCAATGCCTGGTCGCGCGATGACCATCCACCATCCACCGATGCCTGGTCGCGCGATGACCATCCACCATCCACCGATGCCTCTCATACCGGCGATGACTGATGTGCCTCTCATCCCGGCGATGACTGATGTGCCTCTCATCCCGGCGATGACTGATGACACATCGCCACGCATTGGTGAAGGTTCTTCATCCCACTATGTTACGTCCAAGGTATCACCTCCACATGGCTTGGTGATGTCGGTAGCTTCACATTTCCAAGAATAGATCAGCACTACTCCTCATGCGCCCATGCAAGCAACACTAAGGACGATTTCTTATGCTCAAGCATAGAGCTTCGCATGCACACCGTATCTAAGGCTTAACCCACACCTTGATACGCGTGGTTTTTGGAACCCACTATGGTTGATCCAGCATCTTGACCACATACTAAGTGCGCTTTCGGCGATCATGTACACCATAGGCGATTGACGATCATGTGTACTTTAGGATTAAGTACCAGAGAAGTCGGAGATCGCCTCCGTCTTCAACAACGGCAATCTCGTAGACTTCTAAGCTACACTTTCCTTCCTTTATATTTTAAATAAAAACATACTTAGAATTCACTTAAAATATATCACTTTCATTCCAATAAAATTTATAGGTCCTTACAATTATAATTATTATTATTGTTATTATTATTATTATTGTATTGACCAGTCCTCGGACATCAGCTGGGTCCCACAGCACGGGTCAAAGCCACGTGGAATGGACCCCACAGGGGGTATTGAACAGAGTGGGGTGACGAGTCATCAGCCTACAGAGAGGGGTGATGAGTCATCAGCCTACAGAGATGGGTGATGAGTCATCAGCCTATAGAGAGGGGTGACGAGTCATCAACCTACAGAGAGGGGTGACGAGTCATCAGCCTGCAGAGAGGGGTGACGAGTCATCAGCCTGCAGAGAGGGGTGACGAGTCATCAGCCTATAGAGACGGGTGAGTAGTCGTCAGATTACCAAGATGGGCGGAGGTGTCATCGTCACTCAGCAGGTCGAGGAGTCCTCGGCGACAGTGTGTGGCGAGGTGACATCGGCCTTGGGTGATTTGAACAGCATAAACAAAACAGTTAAGATTGGTTCCCAGAGGGGGCCAATGACCAGTTGAATACCCAGAGGTAGGGAGAGGCCTGAATCACGAAGTGCCTATGCGGGTAGCAGGGAGAGCACAGTTGGGTGTAGAGTCCTGAGGGGACGAGTGCTCACCAGAGCTAGGGTTTTCCCAGTAAAGCTACATGCATGGCACGTGAACAGTGAAGGCACTCCCAGAACAGGTGGCCCCAGAGACTAGGTGCACAAGGAGGCATCCAGGTGGTCACCCTGTTAAAGTTTGCACTCCAGAGAAGGAAACCTTACGTGCTAGATTACCCTAAGATTGGGTGATAGCGGCACAAGGGTATTCCAGTAAACCCTAAATATGGCTAGTAGCGCAGCGAACCCTAATTAGGGCTAGCGGCGCAGTAAACCCTAGACTATATAAGGGACAGTAAGATACTTCACAAAGGTACGCAGTTTCTAGACCTAAACACATACAGAGAAACTTATACACTTGGTGTGCTTGCCCTACACTGACTTGAGCGTCGGAGTGCAAACGGCCTCTAGGGCGCCCCCTTTCTCTTTTGCAGGTGCAGATTGCTTCGAGAGAACCAAGCACGTATCAACGAGAGGAAGGAGGCGTGTGAGTGTCGTGAGTCAACCGACAGGCGAGTCAACTGGCAAGAACATTTGGCGCCCACCGTGGGGCCCGAAGTAAAACAAGGTCCCATACACGAGAGTGAGAGAAAAAACCACAGAAGATGAGGAATACAAGACACGGATCTGTTCCACCGAATGGAGGCGACAGCGTTACCATGCAACAGCTGATGGAAACGATGCGCGCCCTCCAAGAAACGGTGGCGGAGTCTCAAGCGCATCAAGCGCGTATGCAGGAAGACCTGGCCGCCTCACAGGCCAGGAAGACCTGGCCGCCTCACAGGCCAGGAACGAAGAGTTACACCGAGCAAATGAGGAGCTGCGCTTGAATTTGCAGCACATACAACAAGCTGGAAATCGTGGGGAAGATGATCGAGCCCCACCAGTGCCTCCAAGGGCCTTTCCCATGCCTTTCTCCCAAGCAATCATGAACACGGTGGTTCCAGCTACTTTTGTAGGACCCAAAACCGTGTTCACCGGGAAGGAAGATCCTGAAACGTATCTCACTGCCTTTCACACGCAGATGATGTTGTCAGGGGGGTCCGACGCAGTGCACTGTAAACTCTTTATGGCCACACTGACAGGAACTGCGCTAGAATGGTTCGTGAGTTTACCAGAAGGACATATCACGTCTTTCGCTCAGTTCTCCGCGCTGTTCAGGGAACAATATCTTGTCAATAGGGCCCCCCCACCAGTGTCTTACGATCTTTTTGATGTAAGGCAGCATCAGAGGGAGTCCCTCAAAGATTACCTTAATAGGTTTGGGGCGATGGTGGTGAGGCTGCACACCAAGGATGAAGACATGGTGGTGCACGCCTTCAGGAAGGGCGTATTGCCAGGGCCTTTCAGCGAGTCCCTAATACGCAGCCGCCCCAAAACCTTCAGCGACATAAAACGGCGTGCTGTGGCCCACATTGTCGCTGAGGGGGAGCTCAGTGAGAAGAGAGAAAGTGCAGTTTCGTTAAGGCCCCGAGCGCCTAGCCGGCCTCAACCGCTGAGGGTATATGAGGCGACCACGAAGAAAAAAGCTCAAGGGAAACAGAAGCCCTATGAGCCCCGAAAACCACAGCCTAGGGCGCGAAGCAAAGATGACATGTCCCCTAGGCATGAATTCGTGGTGGAGTTGAAGGAATTGATTGCAATTCCTAATGTGGCAGAAAGACTGAAGGTGCCCCCGCAGAGTGACAAGAGGTTGGGGCCCAATAAAAATGCATGGTGCGAATTTCATCAGGCTTTTGGGCACCCCGTTCGAAACTGCCTGGCTCTGGCTCACCAACTGGACGAGTTGGTGAAGAGTGGATTTCTGAACGACTATCTGAAGGAGGCATCGGAAGGTGAGACAGTTGCTGCACCAAGGGCAGACCAGGGGCATGAAGTGCCCATTCATGGGGAGATCCACACTATATCAGGTGGGTTCTCAGGAGGAGGATGCACCTCTTCACAACGAAAGAGGTATGCACGTTCAGTGATGGCAGTGGAGGCCTGCGAGGAAGACCACTTTCCGGACATTGATCTCGTCTTTACAAAAGCTGATCGCCGAGATGTTGTTCCCCATGACAACGATCCGGTGGTTATTTCTGTAGTCACTTCCGCGCGTAAGGTGCACCGGGTGCTGGTCGATCAGGGGAGCTTGGCCGATGTGATGTTCTGGTCGACCTTCAACAAACTACAGCTGTCCCCTGATCAGTTGCGACCCTACGTCGGTTGTTTATATGGGTTTGCAGGAGATCAGGTAGAAGTGCGGGGATACATAGAGTTGAGGACCACGTTCACCGACGGAATGGCGTCCCGCACAGAGAACATCAGGTACCTTGTGGTGAACGCTCCCTCAGCCTACAATATACTTTTGGGTAGGCCGGCCCTGAACCGGTTGGGGGCCGTGGTGTCTACAAGGCACATGAAGATGAAGTTGCCATCAATGGAGGGGAAGGTGGTAACCATCAAGTCGGACCAAAAGGAGGCTAAAAGGTGCTACGAAAATAGTCTCAAAACGAAGAGGGGAGTCTGCATGGTGACCACCTCACCACCGGGAGGAGGAACCAATGAGACAGGTATGCCTCGAGGTGATGTCGGGGTCACCCGAGCAGAGATCGCCCGGGCGAGACGACCAGAACCCGCGGAGGAGATCGTAGATAAGGAGATCGGAGGGAAGATCTTCAGGCTGGGTAAATCCCTATCTCAGGAGACCCAAGATCAAGTAGCGAGAGTTATCGGAAAGCATCTGGACGCTTTCGCTTGGTTCCCCTCAGACATGCCTGGCATAGACCCTGATTTCCTATGCCACCGCCTGGCGCTGAATCCCCAAGCCAGACCGGTCCGCCAGAGGAGGCGGAAGTTCAATGATGAGTGAAGGCAGGTAGTCAGGGAGGAAACACGCAAATTGCTGAAAGCAGGTCACATACGGGAAATACAATACCCTGAGTGGCTTGCAAACGTCGTCCTGGTGAAAAAGGCCAACGGGAAGTGGAGGATGTGCGTGGACTTTACAGATCTTAACAGGGCGTGTCCGAAAGATTCCTATCCTCTACCCAACATAGATGCATTGGTGGACAGTGCTTCAGGCTGCAAATTGCTCAGTTTCTTAGACGCTTTTTCTGGGTACAATCAGATCAAGATGCACCCGATGGATGAGAACAAGACGGCGTTCATGACAGAGCTGTCTTGCTACTGCTACACAGTCATGCCGTTCGGTTTGAAGAATGCGGGTGCCACATACCAGAGGCTAATGGACAAGGTTCTCGCACCCATGCTGGGACGCAATGTGCAGGCATATGTAGATGACATGGTGGTGACGTCCCAGGCACGAGATCAGCATATTGACGACTTGGAGGAGCTGTTCAACACTATAGGAAAGTACAGGTTAAAGTTGAATCCCGAAAAGTGCGTCTTTGGGGTGGAGGCAGGCAAGTTCCTTGGGTTTTTGCTCACGGAAAGAGGGATTGAGGCCAACCCAGACAAGTGTGCAGCAATCATAGCCATGAGGAGCCCGACGTCGGTGAAAGAGGTGCAACAGTTGACAGGTCGAATGGCTACACTCTCCCGATTCGTGTCAGCCGGGGGAGATAAAGGCCATCCTTATTTCCAGTGCTTAAGGAGGAATAGCAGATTCACCTGGACGGCGGAATGTGAGCAGGCTTTCCTCAAGCTCAAGGAATACCTGGCCAGCCCACCAGTTTTGTGCAAGCCTCAACTTGGCATACCCCTGCGTTTGTACTTTGCAGTTACAGACAGGGCGGTGAGTTCTGTCTTGGTACAAGAACAACAACAGAGCCAGAAGCCCATTTATTTTGTAAGCAAGGTGCTACAGGGACCCGAGGCGAGATACCAAGCCTTAGAGAAGGCAGCATTAGCAGTAGTGTTCTCGGCCAGGAGATTACGCCACTATTTCCAAAGCTTCACAGTGGTGGTGATGACAGATCTGCCGATATGTAAGGTCTTGCGGAAGCCTGATGTGGCAGGAAGGATGGTGCGCTGGGCGGTTGAACTGTCAGAATTTGACATCCAGTATGAACCCAGGGGCCCGATCAAAGGACAAGTCTACGCTGACTTTGTGGCCGAGATGTCTTCAACCGAAGCCCAGCAAGAGGGACCCGATTTTAAATGGGTATTGTCAGTAGATGGGTCCTCGAATCAGCAAGGCAGCGGAGCGGGGGTGATCTTAGAAGGACCCAAGGGGTTGTTGATAGAGCAGGCCCTGCGATTCGCGTTCAAAGCCAGCAATAACCAGGCGGAGTATGAGGCTTTGATCGCTGGGATGTTATTGGCAAAGGAGATGGGGGCACAGAGCCTTATAGCCAAGAGTGACTCGTTGTTGGTCACCGGTCAGGTGGCCGGGGAATACCAGGCCAAAGATCCTCAGATGGCCTCTTACTTGGAGTATGTCCAGAGATTGAAGAGTTCATTTGAAGTATTTGAACTAGTACACGTGCCCAGGGAGCAAAATGCCAGAGCTGACTTGTTGGCCAAACTCGCCAGCTCAGGCAAGGGGGGCAGACAGAGGACAGTCATCCAGGAGACCCTGAGGGCGCCTCGCACCTATACAGCTGATAACTTGGTGGGAGTCCATCAGATCAGCCAGTCAGATGGCGAGAAGAGGAGTCATCGGTCGTTGACTCAAGAAACTTTAAAAAAGCCACGAGTCAACGCATGCATGCTGTTGGGGGTAGAAGCACCACAGATCTGTCTATTACAAAATGGTGAGACATGGATGACGCCCTACAAGCGTTATATAGCAGATGGAATGCTCCCAACAGAGCCGGAGGAGGCAAAAAAGATAAAGAAAAATTCGTCCAAGTATACGCTCGTTGAAGGCGAGTTGTACAGACATGGGTTTACTCACCCCATCTTAGTCTGCATGCATGGCGAGCAGTGTGTGAGGATAATGACAGAGCTCCATGAAGGTATCTGCAGTAGTCATATCGGAGGCCGAGCACTGGCCTCTAGGACCGTGCGAGCAGGGTACTACTGGCCGACGATGAGGGAAGATTGTACTAAGTATGCACAGCAATGCAAGCAGTGCCAGTTGCATGCTGACTGGCCTAAGGCGCCACCAGAGGAGCTCAGGTCGATTTACAGCCCTTGGCCGTTTCATACTTGGGGAATTGACATCCTCGGACCTTTCCCTTTGGCGATAAGGTAGATGAAGTACCTCGTGGTTGCCATAGAATATTTCACAAAGTGGATTGAAGCTGAGCCAGTAGCACAGATTACAGCACAAAAGATCCAACACTTCGTGTGGAAGAACATAGTTTGCCGTTTCGGCATACCAAAACGCTTGGTGTCTGATAATGGCACTCAGTTTGCGAGCCAACAGTTGGGAAAGCTATGTACAGAGCTGGGAATCAAGCAGGTGTTTGCATCAGTCGAGCACCCACAGACCAATGGGCAGGTCGAGTCGGCCAATCGAGTCCTCCTCAGAGGATTGAAGAGAAGGCTGGAGAAAGCAAAGGGAAGGTGGGCTGAGGAGGTTCCCAGAATAGTATGGGCTTACCATACTACCCCCCAGTCCACTACTAAGGAGACTCCCTTTAGTTTGGTGTATGGTTCAGATGCCATGATCCCGGTGGAGATCCAGGAGAGCTCACCACGTTTCCAGAACTTTGTGGCTGAGGAATCCAATGAAGAGAGGAAGGTGAATCTTGACCTTTTGGATGAGGCCAGGGAAGAAGCTGGAATCAAGGCTGAGGCGATAAAGAGGAGAGTCGAACTCAAGCACAGTTCCAAACTGAGAGCTCGGCGATTCCAGGCGGCAGACCTTGTTATGCGGAAGACATCTCCATACCAGATAGAGAACAAACTATCCCCTAAGTGGACTGGTCCTTTCAGAGTGACAGAGGCCCTAGGGAATGGAGCATATAGACTTGAAACTTTAGAAGGAGGTCCGATTCCTCGAACATGGAATGCGACTCACTTGAAGTTTTATTTCAGTTAAAGCTATGTAATCTTGTATGCAACACAATACAGGGGACACTCTTTTTTCCCTTCTAAGGGTTTTTAATGAGGTCACCCAATAAAATTCAGTTAAAGATATATGTTTTTTAGTGTGTTTGTACAATGATGTTAGAACCTGTCACGTGGAGTTAGAGGTCTCGTAAGTGGAGAGGTAGGTTCGTAGAGAACACCTCCACTTCGAGTGAGAACTTCCAATGTGAAAGAAGGGTTCGCCCAGAGAAATCCTCCTCGCCTGTGAGCGATGTGAGGTCAGTTAGAACCTGTCACGTGGAGTTAGAGGTCTCGTAAGTGGAGAGGTAGGTTCGTAGAGAACACCTCCACTTCGAGTGAGAACTTCCAATGTGAAAGAAGGGTTCGCCCAGAGAAATCCTCCTCGCCTGTGAGCGATGTGAGGTCAGTTAGAACCTGTCACGTGGAGTTAGAGGTCTCGTAAGTGGAGAGGTAGGTTCGTAGAGAACACCTCCACTTCGAGTGAGAACTTCCAATGTGAAAGAAGGGTTCGCCCAGAGAAATCCTCCTCGCCTGTGAGCGATGTGAGGTCAGTTAGAACCTGTCACGTGGAGTTAGAGGTCTCGTAAGTGGAGAGGTAGGTTCGTAGAGAACACCTCCACTTCGAGTGAGAATTTCCAATGTGAAAGAAAGGTTCGTGTGGTTAAATCCTCCATCGGCCATGAACGATGACAGGTCAGTCAGAACCTATAAGTGGGGTTAGAGGTCTTGTGAGGGGAATGGGAGTTCATGAGGAACACTTTCCCCTCCAAGTGAGAACGCCCAAGTTAAGGTAAAGGTTCATTAATGAAGTTAGCGGAAAGACATGTTACTTGAGGTTCATTTTGCAGGTGCATTATCTGTGATCGTGAGTTCCACCAGATATAAAACATGTCAAACAGATGAATAAGCAGCAGAAATACAAAGGCAAGCAAAGTGCTGTATAAAGTAAAGAAGGTTGAAAGCAAGGTAATTACATTACAAAGGAGGGTAATTACAAGATGTTCAGCCACTAGAACAATTGCTCAGAAGACCTATCTGGGCACTATTTGCCCATCAACTACCTGCACGGTTGCAGAATATGGTGAGAGGTCCATCTCGGGATGCACGCAGGCAACCTGAGCAAGGGCATCACCAAAGCCTTCCCCATAGGCGTCAGCGGCATCATCAATAAGCTCAGCCTCGGTCTTCTTCAACAGTTCGATCTGTTGGGCAAGTTCCTCCTCAACCTTGCCCAGCTGAACTTCTCGATTGGTCGCCCTCTCCTCCAGCTTGGCCATTTTAGCTTGTGCCCCCTCTGCTTGCTCTTCCAGCTCAATGATCTTGTTGCGGAGGGGAAGTATTTTAGCTTCAAGCTGGAGGGCCTCCTGCCCCTTGGAGAAAAGAAGCTTCTTGGTCTCCTTCTCGGATTGACGAAGACTACCCAGTTCTTGATTGAGGGCAGTCTCTCGCGTGGTCGCTTGACGAAGTTGGAGATCCTTCTGTTCCAGCTCCCTCTTCAATTTGGCGGTCTCTTCTAGCAGATCCGCCTCAACACTACCCTTGACCAGCAAGGAGTTGGAAGCGGCCAAGAACTCCCCGAGACCATGGCTGAGGAGGTTCTCAAGAGAGTTTCGGTCCATGGCCTCCAAGGCGGCTCTGCCAGGCATTTGAGCGAGCGACCTTTGAAGCAGAGAAGGCAGCTCTGGGGCAGAAGGCATCGGACCAGTGGCAGGAGCACTCTCCCCACCCCCCTCAAGTGCTGGGATTGGCTCAGGAGGGGAGGAGGCGCTGGGAGGGTGCTCCCTAAAAGAAGAAGAGTGCCCTTCTGTGGCGGAAGAGACCTCTGCGGCTGTCTCCACCCTTTTTCTTTTGAAGACGAGGCCGGAGCAGGTGTCCTCGTCGTCAGAAACCTCTACAGGGGGTGCCCTCTTGGATTTTTCAGCGATGGGTTCCAGGGCAACACCCGCGGGTGATGACGGACCTGCGGGGGCTGAACCGCTAGCATTGCTGCGACTCAGCACGTCTGCCAGCCTATTCTTCTTATCAGCGCTGAGTACCATGCTTGCAGTGAATGATTCAAAGGTGTTAGAAAGGCAAAGTATTGAGCATGCGAACAGATAAATGCAAGATGAAGTTAGTATACCAAGGTACACACTGAGAGTCTCAGCGTCATACTCATGCCTAATCAGCTGGGTGGAGTCAAACACCACCCCCCAGCTGGAAATGATTTGGCAGAGTTCTTGATCGGGGACTGTCAACTCCTCGAGCTTGCGTGGCTTTTTGAACTTCAACTCCCCCACCCAGTACAAGGGAAATCCATCGAGCATGGTGGGGTCGTAAGAGCTGCAGCAGACTCGGAAGAACTTCCCCTTGAAGTTCTTGTACGACTGCGAGAAGAGCGTTAGGAGGACTCTCCCGGCCACCCCATTCAGGCTCACCCAAAGCCTCTTGCCGGGGCTCTTCGCCTCGAAGAAGTACAGGAAGACATCGACAGAGGGGGTGAACCCTAGGTTATTGCAGAGGATGGAGAACGCCCTAATAAAGGCCCAACTGTTGGGGTGCAGTTGAGCGGGCGCTACGTTTAACTCGGTGAGCAAAGCCCTTTCGAATCCTGTGAAGGGGAGACGGACTTTGACTCTTTTGAAAATGGTGGCGTAGAAGAAGAAGAAGGGTTCCCCGTTGCTGCAACGATCATCTGCGCATACGGGCTCATTTACTGTGCAGGGGCGCACAGAGACGTACGCGTCCGTTTCCCTACCAAAGACGCGTCCTTTAATTTCATTCTCATCATCCCGGTGCTTGCGAAGGTCGTCGCAGGATGTGAGTTTGGAGGTCTCTGCAAGAAGATCCTCAGAAGCCCAGGGGTAGAGGGCCTTGTAATCGACCGCTACCGTTGGAGGAGGGTTGGAAGTGGTTTTGGTTCTGGCCATCTCGAATCTAAACAAATGAGAGGCAGGAAAAGAAGAAAGGCTCAGAAGAAAACAATGGTGGACGAAGACTCAAAGGTCGAATGAACCCAGAAAAGAAGAACAAAACCCTAGAATGTATAAGCCGCACGCAGGCCCGTAAACAGTTACTGCATACCGTATAGATGATCAATATGAAGGAGAAGAAGACATAAAAATCATACCTTTGGTTGATGAAGAGTGAAGAAGCGTGAAGGATCTGTTGGGAAGAAGAGAGCGTGCACTGGAAGATAGAGTATGCGAAGGTGAGAATGCAAAGTGATGAAACAGTGAAGTGGCGCGAGGTTTTGAAGAGGTTTAACGTAGCCCTAGGGAGCGTAAACGTTATGAATCTCAAACCGTTGATACGGCCACGTGTTAGCAGATGAGAGGGGGTTGGTGAAGTGTCTTCTCAGCGTACTATTCATGTACTTACGCGCAGAGCCACGTAGGCCGCCCAAGACGATGACTTAGTCCCTACGCTGGAACAAGTTAACAGCTCGAGACTAGGGGGGCTTGTGTACCGATCAGTCCTCGCCTATCACTTAGTCTCTTCGCTGAAACAAGTTAACAGCTTGAGACTGGGGGGCTTGTGTACTGACCAGTCCTCGGACATCAGCTGGGTCCCACAGCACGGGTCAAAGCCACGTGGAATGGACCCCACAGGGGGTATTGAACAGAGAGGGGTGACGAGTCATCAGCCTACAGAGAGGGGTGATGAGTCATCAGCCTATAGAGAGGGGTGACGAGTCATCAACCTACAGAGAGGGGTGACGAGTCATCAGCCTGCAGAGAGGGGTGACGAGTCATCAGCCTGCAGAGAGGGGTGACGAGTCATCAGCCTATAGAGACGGGTGAGTAGTCGTCAGATTACCAGGATGGGTGGAGGTGTCATCGTCACTCAGCAGGTCGAGGAGTCCTCGGCGACAGTGTGTGGCGAGGTGACATCGGCCTTGGGTGATTTGAACAGCATAAACAGAACAGTTAAGATTGGTTCCCAGAGGGGGCCAATGACCAGTTGAATACCCAGAGGTAGGGAGAGGCCTGAATCACGAAGTGCCTATGCGGGTAGCAGGGAGAGCACAGTTGGATGTAGAGTCCTGAGGGGACGAGTGCTCACCAGAGCTAGGGTTTTCCCAGTAAAGCTACATGCATGGCACGTGAACAGTGAAGGCACTCCCAGAACAGGTGGCCCCAGAGACTAGGTGCACAAGGAGGCATCCAGGTGGTCACCCTGTTAAAGTTTGCACTCCAGAGAAGGAAACCTTACGTGCTAGATTACCCTAAGATTGGGTGATAGCGGCACAAGGGTATTCCAGTAAACCCTAAATATGGCTAGTAGCGCAGCGAACCCTAATTAGGGCTAGCGGCGCAGTAAACCCTAGACTATATAAGGGACAGTAAGATACTTCACAAAGGTACGCAGTTTCTAGACCTAAACACATACAGAGAAACTTATACACTTGGTGTGCTTGCCCTACACTGACTTGAGCGTCGGAGTGCAAACGGCCTCTAGGGCGCCCCCTTTCTCTTTTGCAGGTGCAGATTGCTTCGAGAGAACTAAGCACGTATCAACGAGAGGAAGGAGGCGTGTGAGTGTCGTGACTCAACCGACAGGCGAGTCAACCGGCAAGAACAATTATAATTATAATTATAATTCTTATTAATATTATTATTACTTTTATTATTATTATTTTTAGGATTATTATCATAATTATTATTATTATTATAAATATAATTATTATTGTTATTATTATTATTATTATTATTACTACTGTTATTATTACTATTATTCTTATTATTATTACTATTATTATAATTATTATTATAATTATTATTGTTATTATTATTATTATTGTTATTATTATTATTATAATTATAATAATTATTATTATTAATATTATTATTACTTTTATTATTATTATTATTATTTTTACGATTATTATTATAATTATTATTGTTATTATTAATATTATTACTATTATTATTATTGCTATTATTATCATCATTATTATTTTTATTTTATTATTTTTATTATTATTATTGTTATTATTAATATTATTATTATTATTACTGTTATTATAATTATTATTATAATAATAATTATTATTATTATTTTTATTTTTATAATTATTATTATTATTAATATTATTATTACTATTATTATTATTTTATTATTTTTATTTTTATTAATATTACTATTATTATTGGTATTATTATTATTATAATAATATTAATATTAATATTAATAATAAAAATAATAATAATAATAATAATAATAATAATTAAAAAAAATGTGGGACAAATTTTGACAACTTCATATTTTCATATATGTCAACCATCACTAAAACCTATATATCTCATGTATTTAATTACATTAACTTACCTTATTAGTAAGTTCCATCTCACATCAACCACCTTAATAATTATGCATCATTTAAAAAAAGGTGTTACCTTTTGATCTTTCATACACATAAACAAATAGCAAATTTATTCAATAAGTATAATGTATCGAGTTTTAATAACGAAATCAATTTTCCCATCAAATATGTAATATTTATAAACACATTCATATAATTGTTTAAATAGATTAAAACTAAATAAAATACAACTATCCAAAACACAAAACTAACTAATAAAATTAAGTTATTTTAGGAATTCACTCTCAAATATAATCCGTTGAACAGAATTTCATTTTGTTGAGCAAATTAATTGTTTTTTATCTTATTTCTCTGAAGGAATATTCACATAGCAAGACTCTTAAGAATTTCCTTTAAATTTACTAAGCGGATAAGAAAACAAAAGACCAGCAAATATAAAAAAAATTCAACCAAAATCAATAATCTCATGTACGATTAACTATAACACTTTAATTTTTTACTTATAAAAAAAATGGTTTAATAACAACCAATTCAATTTTCATATCATATCATCTCTACATTTTTTATACTTAAAAAATTTATTTATTTTTAAAATAAATAGTTCCAAAAAAAACTCAAATTTTGAGTCAAAACAATTATGATATGATATAATTCCAATTCAACATATGTACAATGTACCCAATCAGAATAATAACATAGAAGAATTTTGGTTTTTAAAGTCTAATCATTATTAATTGTAGTCAAATTTCAAATCATCATAAGTAATTCGGTAAATCCATAGATCAAATTCGAATATTAAAAAATATACATATTTTGAAAATCAGTCAAATACATAACCTCAATTTCATATATAAGAGAGTTCCTCCAATTTAAATTATTTTCTAAATTTATATTCTAATTAAAATCAAAAGCAATTTTAACTTCTTTTATCTGAAAAATGATACTCATATAGCTTTCAAAAAGTTAAATTTAACAATTATAAGTAAACACATTATAATTATATCAGTATTGTATATATCAACTTTGTTGGTTTAGTGATTACAAAATATATACGTATTTATATGACACTTATTCGATTCCTTGGAAGCAAAATGTTAATAATATATGAGTCTTGTATAGACATACTCGAAAAAAACTAAATTTATAATACAAATAATATTATTCATTAAACCTCTGAATCTCCTCCCATAATATTCATTTCAACAACTTTTACTTTTATTAAAATAATTAATTTTATTTTCTAGATAATATAGATTATAAGATTATTTGAATCTTAATTAATCTTACGTTGAATTTAATTTGTGACGTTTTAATTTTTGCCCTCTATATAGAATAGTCGGTATATGTTCAGTTAAGTACTTTATTTTTACATTTTTCTTTTCAATTTTAGAAATTTAAATATTTAAGTATTGATTTTTTTAACTTTTGGAATATTAGATTATTACACTTATAGAAATTTATGATATGTTATTTTTACTATATTTAAGTTGCTTTATTTTATTTTACATCTGTTAATTTATTTTTTATTTATAAACTGTTAAATTTTATTAATGTAGTTATATATATGCTATATGTATATTTAATATAGATTTTATGTGAGTTCATATTAAAAAGTTTACACGAGTTTACTTAGAAAATATTTTAATAGTGAAATAACTTATTTTAATATGAATATTATTATTATTATTATTATAATAACAATATGAATATTATTATTACTATTATTATTATTATTATAATAAAAATAATAACAGTAATACTAATAATAATAATAATTATTATTATAATAATAACAATAATAATAATTACAATAATAATTATAATAATAATAATAATAGTAATAATAATATTAAGAATAATAGTAATAATAATAGTAATAACTCTTAATCTCACTTCTCTCTCTACCTAAACACTGTTTCTCTACCACATAAACACTCTCTCTTTGCCATATAAGCAACACCTGACGCTGTTAAGTGAAACTTAATGGAAAGGACCAATTTGAATACATTTTAAAAAATATAGGGACCAAATTGATTTTTTTAAAAACCATTATACTAAATTGACTATTGACCCAAAATGTAAGGACGAATAAGGTAATTAAACCAAAAGAAAACAACTCTTTAAAGTGATATTTAAGTGCAAAAATTAATTCTAGCATGCAATTTTCAAAAGCCTTTTGGAAGCAGTTTCAAAAGGATAGAGCCTTAAACAAGATTGCTTATCTAAATTATTGAAATTAGTATTACTTAGTCAAAAAGGAAAGATACTTGAATTTTTTAAGAAAGATTAAATCCTTATCAGAATCTTGAAACACGGAATATGATTTAACCAAGTAGCAGTTAAAACAAAAAATTCAATTCTGAAACAATAGGTTTATTTTATTGCAGTTTTCCAGTTCTCAGATATAAAGCAGTGATCAAGAAAGGAGAAAGTCACACACAATTTTATACCGGTTCACTCAATAAGAGCTACATCCAGTCCCACCTTATACCAAGATGGATTCCACTAATGCAAAACAATCTTTATACAAAAAACCTTTTAGTTCTTGAACCCTCCAAGAACCAAGATCTCAAGTTGAAACACTCTATCTTAGCAACACACTAACTTCTAGAAACTCTATCAAGAAGTACAAATATCATCTAACATTTTTTGAAAATAGAGATGCTCCATGTAATTCATCTAACATATCATCCAAATGAGAAATTGGGTGCCTATATTTAATTATGATATTGTTTATAGTCCTACAATCAATACATATTCTCAAAGATCCATCTTTCTTAGGAACTAAAAACACAAGCACAACACATGGACTTAAACTCTTTTGAACCCATCATTTGTTTAATAAACCCCTTGAAGATACAACCTATGCATCACAGAAACTTATAAAGCAAGAAAAAAAACAAAGGAAGGAATTAAAAGTAGAAACTAAAGCAATAAAGGAAAATGATTGGGAAAGTAAACTAGTCGAATCCAAAGGTGTAAGTGAAGGTAACACTAAGAGCCCCCTAACACACTTACTGTTTAACCAAGTGATGTTCAATGTTTTAAAGAATCCAAATCCTTTGAAGAATGATGAAGCCTCTGCTTTGCTTGATGCTGCTGTGCTGGTTTAAAGCTTTGGTCTGGGGTAGTTTAATGTTGTAATCCACCCTTAGATTAAATCTCAAAGCAATTAGCATCTCAATCTTTAAACAAAGTAAAGTGTTTTTCAAACTAATTTGAAACAACCGATTGTTTACACTTAGATGTTTTTAGAAAGTTTGAAAACTGTTTTTGAATGAAGAAAACTGTTAAGTAACAAAACAACCGATTAATTCGAGGAAACAACAGATTGTTTGTTCTGGAACCTTAACAGAAAAACTGTTTTCTTTGACTGAGCTTTAAATGATTTGAAACTGAATACGCTCCAGTCATTAAATGCTTTGACCAATCTTTTTGAAAGCAATTAAGGGTTTGTTAAGATTTGATAACAAACTATTTTATATAAATTCAGAAAAACTGTTTTTAAATAACAGAGAATGATTTTGACAAAGTTTTTCTAAGAGAGTTTTAAAAGAATTGAGATTGCTTAAGAGTTCAGTGATTGATCAAGGTGCTGGAATAGGATTCTACTTGTATTGATTTCAGATCTTCATCTGTAACAAGTGTAATCTTTGTAAACTGCTAAAACAATTCTTCTGTGTATTGTTGTTGAGATTGTCTGTGTGTTCTTGAGGTGTTCAAGATCAACAATCTTAGTGTTGGCCAAGGAGAGTGTGTGTCTTGAGGTTTTCAAGGTCATTCTCTTGGTTGTTGTGTAAGTGATCAAGGTGTGATTGCTTAGTGGATTTCCTTAGGGGTTCTGAGAAGACTGGATGTAGCTCTGGGTTGGAGTGAACCAGTATAAACAACTGTGTACAATCTCTCTATCCCTACTCTTTAAATTCAGTTTGTTTGTTGTTTGCTAATATAAACAACCGATTGTTTCGAAGAAACAACCGATTGTTTTCCTGGCAGTGCAGTTTTGCTTACTGTTTTGGCTAACTGAATTGCTTAATCAATTGGTTTCTGAAATAAATTCATTCTAGCTTGCAAAAAGTTTGCGAAAACCTCTTTAAACAATTCACTCCCCCTCTAGTTTAAAGCCATCTTTCCTAACACTTACAACACGTATGCACGTGAAATGGAACTAGTTTTGATGAACCCCTTGAAGCTTTTGTGATGTTGAATATCAAACTTTATGCACTGAATTCTCTTGTCTCCCCCCCTTTCTTTTAGAAATTCTCAATGCAAAATAGCACCTCAAAGAAGAAACCCAAGAGTTCTTTTTCCTCAATACCAACAACTTGAAAACTCCAAATCCTTCATCAACAAAGGAATCCAGGAACAAAAGCAATAAAAGCAAAATTCGGAAAGCTAAACTAAAGACAAATTAATGTGACAAACTTCAATGGAAAATCAAAGAAAAGACAAAAAAACAATTAAAGGTAAGAATAAAGGCTAGCAAAACACCAAAATAAACCTAAGAATGGCTATAGAATGAATTACAAAAGAAAAAAAAATGTGGAGTGAACAAACACCGAATAGTCTAGAATTTATGCAAAATTTTCCAAAAACTATTTTTATATGAATTTGTTTTATGTAAGAACATTAATACAAAATGTGATCAAACGCAATAAATTTTGGGTCAAACAAATGTATGTTCAAAGAGAAAACAAATCAAACACCGCAACACTAGGGTTAAAAAATTGAAACTATTTTCAAAGTTGGCAGAAAGGACTTAAAACTTTATTGTGAAAAAATACAATGAATTTGGGGCTCAAATTTTTGTCACAAATGAAAAACACTATAAGGAAGGTCTGGTTAAAATTTTAGGTAAAAAAAACCCAAATAATAAGGCATAATAAATTTCAGACCAAGAGCAATCAACACAAAAAAACTTGCTTTTCTTGGCAGAAAATGTCCTGACTTTTACTATTTATATCTTTTTTTCTATTTTGATTTTGGACGTGCCTTTTTAACTGGATACAAACAACATTTCTATGAACTTTTGTAAAGCTTTTCATATTTTTTTACCCAAAAAAAAAATCAAAATAAATTCTCAAAACCGAGACAAAAACTTTACAAATCTCGACATGAAAAAAAACCTAGGAAGTCAAATGAAATAAGAACAAACTAACGAGAAACAATGCTAAATTATTGAATTAAAAACACTAATGAAAAAATAACACTGAAGATGATGGAAGACCATCCCAGTCACCTAAATAATTAGGCTCAAAAGAGAAGAAGTTTTAATCAGAAGATTCTTTTCTAGAAGATTATCCTCCTGTGGCCATGTAAAAATTATATAGAGTAAATTGAATTTCATTTTTAGTCTTTAATTTTTATATAAGAATTTTGGGTCTTGTATTTGGACCATTTTAATCTAGGATTTTGGGGCTTTAGAGAAGCCAAGAGGGACACCTACATGGCACCTACAAGGTGCCACATAAGCTTCCTACAAGGCGCCACCTCTTTCGTTCCTTCCTTCTCCAAAAGGTGTATATTCCCTTCCTTCATGAAGCATATGAGGCTCTACATTCATGACTCTTACTCTCCTTTATGCCACATGTCAACATGCTAATGGATAGCGTCCTAAAGACAAGGTGATGGAGATTCATCTTAAACAAAGCCAACCATCACAACTCAAGGCTAAGAGCAGAGACAGAAGAATATATATTTTCTCTTAAGCCTTGTATAAAATGTAAAAAGCAGAAATAGGGAATTTCCTTTCTGACCTTGTATTTTGGGTCAAATGTAGAATAGAAATCAAACTTTAAACCTAGGGATGAGAGAATGTGAACAAGAACCTCTACAAACCCTAACTTGTCATGCAAGCTAGGGTTAATAGATGAGAAGGGCGACCACTACAAACCCTAAACCTAACTTGCCAAGAAAGTCAAGGTTAGGGAAACTACCATGCACGTTCCACTCCTCTTCCATGGCTATAAATAGATCCCTACACCACTTGTATATTTAGACTTATATTGAGTGTCAAATTGCATATCCAAACTCTCATTAGTCTCATTCTTATTCTTGTTAGACTTCACTACCAAGCCTAGGGTGTCGAGAAGAAGAACCTTTTCTTCAAATAGCTTCAACATGAAGCAACTCCTCATTTGCACCGTGTAACTACTTCCACTTCATACCAAACCTCCCACTGCCATTCCTCTTTCATTATTTGGTGCAAATCAAGTCCAATTATTGAGCAAGATCCATCACAAAGATTGCCACATGACAATCCACTAAAGGAGAGTTTTTAAGTTGCCACATTATTGATTTTACTTAAAGAAAAATAAATGGTCTAATTCAGGTTTTTCTCACATTTTAATAATACAAACTGAAAGCACTTCTTATCTAACATATTAAAATATAGTTTTCAGCTTTTGAAAACATATTTTAAAAAAAGCTAAAAATCTGTAAGTGTTTTCAATTAATTGTTTTTCAAAATAACAGATTGAAAAATGTAACTTTCCATAAATTAATTAAAAATCAATTGTAAAAACATTTTAACCAATTAAAAAACTTTTTCTTGGATTCGTCATCTGATAAAGCAAAAGATAACTCACAAACATAAGATAAAAAAAAAAACTTGACTACCTATACACATAAGCCAACAAAACATCTTTATCAAGACTTATCAAACACATAGGTTGGATCCTTGAGATGTCCAACAATTATTATCATCATTATTATTTTTAATATTATTATTATTATAATTATTATTATTTATATTACTATTATTATTATTAATAAACTTAATATTAATATTATTATTATTAATAAACTTAATATTAGTAGTATTTTTATTATTAATATTATTATTATTACTATTATTATTGATATTATTATTAATAACATTAGTAATATTATTATTAATACTTATTAATATTATTATTATTAATATTATTATTATTGATATTAATATTATTATTATTGATATTAATATTATTATTATTGATATTACTATTATTATAATTGTTATTAATGTCATTAATATTAACATTATTATTATTACTATTATTATTATAATTATTTTTATTATTAATAATAATTTTATTACTGTTATTATCTTTATTAATATTATCATTATAATTACAATAATATTGTGAACTTTATTGACTGATTTTTTATCGATAAATAATAGTATTCTTTCACCAACAGATATTCATTCGTGTTCATTTACTGATGAATTTTACTAGCGGATATATTTCTGTCTATAACTACTGACGAATTGTATTGATAAATTTGTTTGTTTGTAACTATCGGCAAATATTGATCCGTACTCATAATTTTTTAGCTTTCATGTTCATTTGTAAAATTCGTCAGTAAAATATATGTTGGTAATAAAAAATTAACGACGAACAAAGATTCGTTGGTAATTTTTCGTCAATAAATCAATAATTTCTTGTAGTGGTTAATCTTAGCTAAATTTTGTATTTTATTTTTCTATTTTAACAATTTCTCTTAGATAGGACATGCCTTGAGTTTTTGAACTTAGATTTAGAGATCTTTATTGTCCTTGGAAAGCTAAGAGAGAGCCCTACAACTATTATTTTGGTTGAGCTATATAATGTGTTGCTAGAAAAATTTAGGAAGCTGGAAGTTAACATTCTTCACCAAGGTAGCTCTCAGCCTTTGCCATTTAGGTTGACCAAATGCTCACCGTAATTGAAACCAATATCATACATTTCATCATTGACTACACGACCTACCCCAAGCCATAAATACCAATAACATCCATTTCAAGAACCAAGATACCTAATCATACAATGAACCCACCTACCACAACATGGAGGACCATCCCAACATATCTAGCCACCTTATAAATATTTGTAAAAAGTATATAAGATTTAACTATAGGCCTTGTATTATGAGCAAAGTAGTATAAGGGTCTATTTTGAGTATTGTAGTTGGGCCATGGATAGAATAGGTTTAATAACCTAAGTGTAGGTGCCACTTATGAGGTGTGTGGGAAACTTGCTCCACAAGTTAGTGTTAGGGTTTATGAAACTTGTCATGCAAGTTTCCCTTTCCTATAAATAGGAACCACTTCTTCTTGTATTTTCAACCTTGATTTGGGTAATGAAATCCTATTCAATTTCTTATAGACTTTCTACTTGTCTTAGTTCTCCCTAGATGTCTTAGTTCTCCCTAGAGTAGTCTTCTTCAATTCAACAAATTAACTGCTGGTCCCCACAAGAAGTCTCCCATTGTCAAATCCCACAAAATTGCTTTTGAAATTAGAAGCAAAATCACGCTTTAGTCACCTCAATTCCTCAATTTTCACAACTCACAGGGCTATTCTCATGGACTCAAATGAAACAGTGCATTAAAATAACATGAGCCCACCGAATTCCAAATACCAGCACTTACTATTGAACTTTCGCAATGTTCTTTCTCACCCTCTTGGTTTCGTTGGGTGGCTTAGAATTTACTTTTAGAAATTAGAATATGATGCAAACCACACCAGGTGATTGAATTCACGTGTTCACCGAATTTGCCTCATTCACTGCTCTAGATTTTTTTTGCACCAAGCACCAAACTAGAAACCAATGCCAATTCAAAATTCAAATGATTAAAGAAGATATGAAATCAGCACTAAAACCACTCTGCATTTTCCAACAAGCACCAAAAATTGAAATTGAATACAGCTTCTTTAATTCAATAGCATAAACACTTCACATTTTGAACTCTTTTCTCTGTCTCTCAGCTGCCACAGCTGGTACTGCACCAAATTGCTGCTAAAACACTGATCAGCTCTTTAAAGCTTGAAGGCATCGCTTGCTTCAAATAGTTCTAGCGGATCAACCCTATTGCTTCATGCCAACTCCACCGTATGGATCAAAATTGAATGCAATTATTACTCTAAATGTACCTTCCACCAAGGGAAGCACTTGCTTGAAGAAATGTTTTAAACCAATTTCAATTACAGAACAAACACAGTGAACATTCCTTGACTGCTACTTTAAATTTTCCATTTTTCTCAAACATGTAATCTGCTCCAATAAAATTCAATGACAACAAGATAATTCAAGCTACTGTTTGCACTGTTTGGACAATTATGTCACCATTTTGCATCGAAAAGAAAAAATTCACTAGAAATTGCTTCACCTTAATCAACTGAGTTGCTAAACTGAGTGGAAGAAACAGTGAAGTATTGGTGTATGGAGAATCAAAATGAAACTTAAGAGAGGTTAGGCCAACTCCTAAGAGGTTTCATGCTAAAATACTTACAAATAAGGCTAACTAGGAGTGAGTTAAGAGACTAATTGGAGAGAATCATCTTCATTTCCATGAAGACAAATGGTTTTTTGGCATTGGTGAAAATCCTTTCCGTTTAGGGGATGATAAGTGGACTTTTAGGTTTTCCTTGCCACTTCATTTTTTCTATTTGCACTCTAGTAATTTATTTGTGCAGCCTAGATGGTCCAGAGTTGCATTAGGTTCAAGGAGATCCAATTGTAACTCTAGCTAGACCCTTTCTTTTTTCTATTTACACCCTACTCTAATTGGCCTAATACACATGAAATTGACTCAAAATATGGCCTAAATTCAAGTCCAAAATAAAGCTTATACTATTTTATATCATGTTTTATAAAACTAGAGAAAAATGGAAGAGTAGACAACAATTAATTTTTCCTAAGATAAGAGTCTTCTGAGTTCATTCTTCTATTTCCATAAGTCTTCTCAGAAGGTCCTCCATCATTAATAGTACTAGTCTTGGCTACACCGTTTTCTCCTTCTATAGAAGGGGGCTTTAAATTGAACAATTTTGAGGATGAAGTTCTATCATCGACGTTTATGGTTAGACTTCTAGTGACTTCTCTAATATTTGTTTCTCTAGCAAAGAGGTAATGGTTGTTTATGTTGAAATTGTTGTCTCATATTTATGTTTGATATCTTTAAAAAAGTGTTGTACAATACTTTTTGTACTTTACTTCCTAGTTATACAACACAATTTTCTTTTTTACTAGTGTTCTTATACAACACTTTTTGTTCTCTTTACTAGTGTTCTCTTTATGTGTGTTTTCTTTTTCCTTTGGTCTTATAAAGAAGAAGTAGGTGAAAGGCTTATGGTGGTGTTATTAAGAAAGGAAGAGAGCCACACGCACACGGGTTTGGTGGCTTCAAGTTAAGGCAAACTAAGATGTTTGGTTTGTTGTTCACTAATACCAGGAACAACAAGTTTTCCATAGTAGGAAACAAATCTTTTTCTGGAATCTCTTATTTTTAAGGGATTGTTAAATATTAAATTTGTTTGGGGATTAAGTATAACTATTAATTTTTAATATATTAATTCAGTTGGTTAAATAAAAATATAAGTAAATTGTTATAAATTATAAATTCCTTAAACATGTTCAATTTTTTCTTAGAACCAAAAAAAGTATAATTAGTTTTCGGAACTTATTTCCTCTTAAATGCAATAATAGTTAGTAAACTACAAAAAGATTATCTACTACATTAGATTGAAGTTAACTTTTAAATCCTAGTATATTTAATTTGGATATATAATCATTTTAGCTTTAAAAAAATGAGAAGTTTTAAAATTAAAAAATATACTAAATATCCATTTCATTTTCAGTAATTTTACTTTTAAAACTCAAAATAGAACACAATACAACATCCTGTCGTTCATATATATTTTTATTAATACATGCAAATTGGTTGTGATTCATTTTGTAATATCAGCTCGACAAGTATCAATGCCTTTAGCAAAGATATTTTATAAAAATGAAGAGTCGTACTATTTAGGTGATTTTGTTGGGGAATGTTCTCAGTGACGGTGATTATTTGGAGTCTTTGATTATATATATATATATATATATATATATATATATATATATATATATATATATATTTATGGGTTGATACTTTTTTTTTATCGATAAAAAACAAATGAGTTAATATGAGGTATTTCAAGGATATCTCAACCCTTATACAAAAAACAATCACCTAGCAATAAATGAAAAACCAAAAGAAAGGTAGACTCTTTGAATTGAACCTACATATCTTCTAGACACCTTGACCGACTTCATACAAATCAAAGGCTCAAGACAACAATTTGAATACGAAAAACTTACTCCATGCGCTTTAGACAAAACTCATGACCAAGCCTTCATTTGTGCCATGGTGAAGATTTCGGATGGATCTAACCTTGCCCCCTTTGAAGATCCTCCTATTCCTGTGAAACCACAGTTTTCCTATAACAGCTATCCACACACCTTCCCAAATCTGATTAACGTTTTCCTTAACACCACTAATCCTGAATCCTTCGAAATGCTTCTTTGCCTCCCTATGATTCGTCACTACCATGCCTATCCACTCGTAGCACTTGGCCTACACAAGCCAGACAACTTTACATGAACAAAAAAGATGAGACATGGTTTCCTCCTCCTCCCTGCACAGAGAACATGTAATAGTCGTTATAACTATCCCCCTTCTAACCAAGTTTGCTTTAGACGCAATTTTGTCTTCCAGAACCCTCCAAACTATTAGGTGTGAAGACGGTTGTGCCTTCATTCTCCTGAACTCTCCAAACACCTCCCTATTTGACCCCTGCCCACCTTGTTTGAGGATGTTATACGCAGACTTAACCGTGAACCTCTTTGCCTTTCCAATCCCAAGAATCCTCCAAATCCATCACAATCCTCTGTTCCCCCCATCACTTGCATCAATTGTTGTTCCTGCTCCTTCTCCCATTCGAAAAGATTTCTTCTCCATTTGACCTTCCAAGTTCACTCTGAATTCTGTGTCCTATCTCCCGCCTGCCAGATAGAAGCATCCTTATTTTGAACAAATAGAGTAGAGTCTTGGGAAGGCGTCTTTGAGGTTCGTATTGCCTATCCATGTGTCCTCCCATAGCTTTATCTCCTTCCCATTCCCCACCTTCCAGGCCAAGTTATCCTTGAAATTGCCTTTCCACTCTTCTAAAGACCATACCTCCTTCAAGTTCCTCCACCAAAGTGAATCTGTGCTACTTTTCCTTTGGCTCCTAAGATCCCTCCATCCTCCATATTTCGAGTCCAGGACTTCTTTCAACATGCCCGTCTTCTCGCTGCCTAAATGCCAAATCCACTTCACCAGTAAGGCAACATTAAACTGCCTCAAATCAATCATTTCGAACCCTCCTTCCTCTTTTGACTCACAAACCTTCTTCCACGAGGCCGACGCGATTTTCCTGCCTTCCGTTCCCTATCCCCATAGAAAGTTGCTCTGCAGTCTCACTATTTCCTTCATCACCATAACCGACATTTTAAACAAAGACATATAAAACAGAGGGAGAGCAGATAACACTGATTTAATCAAGCATAGTCTTCCTGCCATGGAAATGGACTTATCTTTACATTTGCTTAACCTTTTTCTAACTTTTCCCACTCCCTCCTCCCAGAAATTACTTCTTTTGTGATATTCACTAACCGAAAGACCTAGATATTTAAACAGAACCTCCATCAACTCGCAATTTAAAATACCTGCAAACTGCTGGATCAACAAAGAACTGCACCCTACCCCTCCGACTTTACTCTTCTGATAATTGACCTTTAGGCCTGAAGCTAGTTCAAAGCAGTTAAGAATAGCCTTGATAACTAAACACTTTGTGTAGACGCCATGCAAAAGAACATGGTGTCATTCGTATACTGAAGCATATTCATGTTTATAGCCCTACCTCCGATCTCCACACTTTCTAACCGATCTTTCTCAACTGCCTCCCTAACTGCTCCAGTCAATCCTTCGACCAGGATGAGGAAAAGGAACGGCACGAAAGGATCACCTTGTCTTAATCCCTTTCTCGACTTGAACTCCTGCATAGGAATCCCGTTTACTAATACCAACACCGTTGACGACACTAAGCAAGCTTTTATCCATCCTATCCATTTGTCACAAAACCCTAGCCTATCTAACATGTAGAAAATAAACTCCTAAACTACTGAGTCGTAAGCCTTCTCGTAGTCAACCTTGAAGAACACACAACTTTTCTTACTCCTCTTGACTTCTTCTAACACTTCATTAGCTACTAGGACACTGTCCAAGATTCCTCCACCCTCTAGGAACACAGACTGTCTAGAGTCTATAACCTTATGCAACACTGTCTTCAACCTCATGGACAGAATCTTGGCCACAATTTTGTAAAGACACCCAACCAATGAAATCGGTCTAAAGTTGTTTAGATGTTGAGGATTATCGACTTTAGGATCAAAGTAATAAAAGAGGTGTTCGTCCCCCTTGACCTTCTTCCCTTAGACTCAAAATTCTGAACTGCTTTCATGATGTCATCCTTGAGCTCCTCCCAACAAAACTTGATAAACCCAAAATTGAAGCCATCAGGACCCGAACTTTTGTCGCTATCACACCTCCACACCGCCCTTTTAACCTCCTCTTCATAAATCCTTCCAACTAGAAAAACATTATCTTCATCCGTAATTTTGTTGATCCTCTTCGAAAATAACTTGGCATATGGTATCATTGATCCTCAAATTCTTTACCATGCCCATATCTCTTCCAACAGGAGTTCTTATCCGCATCCTTACAAATTCAAGCACATCACAGTTTTTCGTTGCATCATCAACCTCAACTAGCGTCCCAACTTGAGATGCAATTTGGAAAAAACAAGAATCTTTCCAGAACCTTAAAGGTAGGCCTCTACATCTGACCCATACCATCTTCTCCTGAACTTCAAGATTATCCTTCCACTGTACAACCCATTCGAAGGTTTCATCAAATAATCCCTTATTTTCTTCCATCGTTATTTGAATGACCTGTTCGGCTGCTCCAGATAGCAAGACACAGAGACCCCCAAATACCTTACTCTAATGATGTTAAACCCCTCTATAAGAAAACTTTCCTTAACCGCCTAAACCTTCCCTGTATTCTTCACCTTTCCAATAAAACAGTTCTTCAACCAGTTGGTGTCTTCCTCCACCACTCTAATTTGAACCCTGACAAATTCATTGGCCCCATGAGCGTTCTTACCATTATCCGATCTCGCTGCCTGAAATCTTTTTTGGTCGTTTTCCCTAACCACCACCTAGGCGTACGAATAGCGTGGTTCTTTCTTCCTCCATTCCCTCTTCTATTGAGTATTAGTATCGCTATTCCTTTCACTCCATTCCTGCCTTGTCCCTTGTGTTCTCCTGTATTTTGGTTTGGTCACCCTCAACTTCCATGTCCCAATCCAAATAAGGTCTAATCTTCTTTCTAGCACTTCCATGTCTACCACCTTTGAAAATCTTATGAAACCAAATCTCTGACCTTTGATATTTAGTCTGCTTGAGATGAAAATTTCTTTAATCCTTCCCCACCTCTGAAAAATCTTCCACATATCCCGTTCATTGTGATCGTGAGGGAAATTGGAGAAGAAGAAGCCGACATCCATTGTAGTGACTTATTTCCTTTCAAAGTGTTGTGGAGAAGAAGTGACTTACCTTGTCTTTGGTGCTACCATGAGCTTTGATCACTTTCTTTCGCAGTGTTTGGTACTCAAAATAAAGTTAATTTATCCTTGTTATTGAAAAACTGAGGTTTATATATTTTATTGTTGTCAATATTTTATTTCGTATTTATTGACTTATATACTACCTATTTGATAAAAAAATAAAAATGAAATAAATATTATACTCCTGTCATAAAGCGTGAATTAAAAATTAGTTTTTAAGATGTTGACAGGTCACGCACTGAAAGGATATATATAATATGGATATGGTTAACTTGTATTTGTCCGCTACCCCTACCTAAGTATTTAATAATTACAGGAAAAATTAGTTCATGCATGCAATCTAATTTCACGTGCATGTTATGTGTGCAATGATGCTTATGAAGATATTTTATAGCACAATTATTGTGATTCCTGATATAATATTAAATTGTTAGTGTTTTTTCACTTCCTTTTATTTTTGGAATTTCATGTTTTAGTATACTTAGTATGTCTACTTTCTAACTAAATGTGAAAAGTTTTCAAGAATTTACATTTCCATCAATTGAATAAATTATTACATCAGTATTTTCTAACTTGCTTTGTGTTGGGTTTAATATTAACTTGCTAACTTTCTTCATTTTCCTCTTTAAAATTAAGCTACCCATGGTTAAGATCTACTTTCCTTACTGTTGCAGACACTTTTCTTTATGTCCCTTTCAAACGAAAAAGCAGTACCATTCTTGTGTACACGTTTTCTACAATATGTCTCGCTCATCTATTTTTACTTTGAGTCCCGATATATTGACACCCTCTGCACAATAATATACATGTGATGCTAAAGATGTGACAATGACGTGGTAGAGTAAGATTGTGTTTAGTGACGTGACAAGTTCAAAATAGAGTAGTAACATAAATGAACAGTGAGACGTGAGTTTTAAAATAGGGTAAAAAATAATATATTACATCGGTTCTTAGTAACAATCGGTGTAATATATATTTTTTTTACTTAGGATGACTCATATTACACCGGTTAAACAATCTAATTAATGTAATATATGACCCATATTCAAAAAAAAAAAAATCATGAAGAGTAAGTGGCCATAAACGTCATAGAAGTGACCACTTACAGACACACGGGTAACCAGTTTTGCGTATGTCACTACATGTGGAGGAATCTGTGGCTGGATAACTAGTTCTGGTAGGGTGGGTGTTTAGTTTTGCCATGGGTGTAATATATGACCCATATTACACCAATTAAGTCATCTAACCGATGTAATATATGGCCCATATTCAAAAAAATTTTGAAAGTGGGTGACCATAAACGTCACAAAAGTAACCACTTACAGGCACACCGGTAACCAGTTTTGCATGTGCCAGTACTTGTGGAGGAACCTGTGGCTGGGTAACCAGTTCTAGTAGGGTGGGTGTCTTGTTCTGCCATGGGTGTAATATATGACCCATATTCCATCGGTTAAGTCATCCAACCAGTGTAATATATGGCCCATATTAAAAAACTTTTTGAATTTTTTTTCATGAAGAGTGGGTGGCCATAAACATCATAAAAGTAACCACTTACAAGCACACGAGTAACCAGTTTTGCATGTGTCAGTACAGGTGGAGGAACCTGTGGTTGGGTTACCAGTTTTGGTAGGGTGGGTGTCTAATTCTGCCATGGGTGTAATATATGGCCCATATTACACTGGTTAAGTCATATAATCGATGTAATATATGGCCCAATGACACTGAACACTTGAACAACAAACAAAGAAGCAGCGGCGACGACCGTACAAGAAAGACGTTTACCTGATTTCTAACGCCCTACACCGAAAAAAAGTATGGTTTGTGTTTCGCTTGTTCTACTACTTGGTCTGTGCTTCCCGCTGCTTCTTTCTCCCTCCCTCCAGCGAGGCCGCTACTTCTTTCTCCCTTTCATTCGACCTTCCTTTTGTTCAAAACTCTCCCGCTTCTGCACCCGCACGCAAACGCTAAACCCTTACACTCTTAAAAAAATGCCTTCAGTGCCACATCACTCCCATCAGAATTACAAAAACCCCACTACCACATCCTCACCCAATGCCACGCCTACGGCATCAAGTTTGTGTTAGTTGAAAAAGGGTGTTAACAAAACATTTTCATTTTACTTTTTTCCGTTCTATTCCCTTCTTATATCACATCAACATTGTTATCAAACTTACTAATATGTCTTCAACAGTTGTAACTATTTGTCGGCTCCAAGTCAAGTAACTTGTGATTAACTCATATATATTAGCCAATTGGAAGAAAATAAGTCTTTATTTTCTTTTATTTTTATTAATGTTCAAATTTATTAATTATTTTGAGTCATTTACAATATATTATGTATTTTTATCTATTAGATTAAAGATGATGGACAAAAAGTGGACTAAATTTTCCAAGTAAAGAATATATGGTGTTGAGTTATTTTAGATTTTGCATATACTAGTGGAAGACTTTAAGGGAATGATATTTTATGTCCTTGTTCTAAGTGTAGAAATCAATATTGGGCAAGAAGAGATGTAGTCTATAATCATTTAATAGCTATGGTTATAAAATTTGGATAAACCATGGGGAGGAAATGCCATCATTGCCTCTTGTAAGTGATGATGACATGGAATATGATATTGACGGCTTATTGCATGACACCTTTAGAAATGTGATAGAAGAAAATGGCGGAAACAATGGTCTTAATGAGTAAGCCAAAAAATTCTACAATTTAATTAATGAGGCAAAACAAGAGTTTAGATTCCAAAGTTTCTCCACTCTTTATTTCATAATTCGATTGTATCTCTTGAAATGTATTTATGGGTGGAGCAATGCCTGATTTTTTGACCTATTACAATTATTGAAAGAAGTCACGTTGAATCTAAACATTCCTGAATCTTTTAATAAAACAAAGGTCTTGATTATAAGAAAATTCATGCATGTCCAAATGATTGTATGTTATATTGGAAGGAGCATGAGAGTTGCAATTTTTGTGAAAAGTGTAAAGTTTCAAGGTGGAAGGAATCTTGTGAAGTAAATTTCTAGTTACAACAACAACAAAATCAATAGAAAGTGCCTACAAAATTTTTGAGGAACTTTCAATTAACTCCTAGACTTCAAAGGCTATTTATGTGTTTAAACAATGTAGAGTCAATGAGGTGGCATGAAGAAGAGCAATCAAAAGATGGTAAATTGAGACACCTGTTGATGGTGAAGCTTGGAAAGACTTTGATAAACTCCATCCTAATTTTTCTTCTGAGACTCGCACATGGTGTTTATGAAATTGCAAGTTTTTGTATTATTAACTTAAAATTCAATCACTCTTTTTCAATTGCAATACTAAAAGCAAAAATTGGGAATTTGGTAAAACCCTATGAACAATAAATGAAAGGGAGGAGCTGAATGGAACCAAGCAAACCACACGCAATTTAGCTTTAGTAGTGACAAAGACCACAATGCACACAATTTACATATTTCATTAAAAACCCCAATGTGAACATGAGTGAGGCTGGCGGTGAGGGAAGCTTACCTTTCAAAGTCATGTTCGAAGCAAAATCAGTGGCTAACAGTGAGTCTGACAACAAGGCTGGCGATTCGTGGTCAAGCTGATGGTAGGAGTCACCATGAAAAACTCGGTGTGGATGAGGAAGACGAAAAATGGGTTGCGGTAAAGGTGCAGGTGAGGTTAGGTTAAACGAAGAAAGAAATTTGGAAATTTGGAAATTTGGAATGACAAAGAAACAAAGGATTTTGGGAAATTCTGGGGAATCACAAAATGAAGATGTAAATAGTGTTGGAATTTATGGCCTTAAACAAGAGGGGGGTGAATTGATTATAAATGTTTTTCACAAACTTTGAAGATATAATGAAAGCCAATGAAGAATTACATAACAAGAACCTTGATCAGCCAACAAACAAAACTGTTTTAGTTGATTTCTAGAAAATCAACCGGTTGTTTATGCTATTTGTACCAACCAGTCCTCGGACACCAAGAACAGCTAGTAAAGGTGAGCCGCGTCAGCTGGGTCCCACAGCATGGGCCAGAGCCACGTGGGCTGGGTCCCACAGGTAGTAGGGACTAATGGGATGATTAGTAATCAGCATATCGACCACCAGAGTGAACTGAGGTGTCCTCGTCACTCAGCAAGGTGATGAGTCCTCGATAACTGGGTTTAATGAGGTGACATCGGCCTTAGATGTTTCGAGTAACAGAACTAGAACATCTACGATGGATCTTAAGGGAAGACCAGTTATCAGTAAAATGCCCAGAAGTAAGGAGAAGCCTAAGTCATGAAGTGCCTATGCGTGTGGCAGGGAAAGCAGAGTTAGGTGCAGAGTCATGAGGGGTTAAGTACTCATCAGAACTAGGGTTTCCCAGTGAAGCTACATGCATGGCACGTGGACAGTTAAGGCGCTCCCAGGACAGGTGGCCCCAGAGACTAGGTGCACGAGGGGATACCCAGGTGGCCATCCTGTTAGAGTTTGCACTCTAGTTAAGGAAACCCTATGTGCTAGATTACCCTAAGCCTGGGTGATAGCGGCGCAAGGGTATTCCTGTAAACCCTAAATATGGGTAGCGGTGTAGAGGAAACCCTAGAATATATAAAGGGTAGTAAAATACTTCACAAAGGTACGCAGTTTCTAGACCTAACATAGATACTAAATATACTTGGTGTGCTTGCCCTAGTTTTTGACTTGAGCGTCGGAGTGCAAACGGCCTCTAGGGCGCCCCTTTTCTATCTTGCAAGCGCAGGTTGTTTCGAGATAGCAAAACATAATTCAAGGTGAGGAAAGGAGGCGTATGATCGTCGTAGAGTCAACCGGCAGGAGAGTCAACCGACAAGAACACAATTCAACCGGTTATTTTAACAATAGTGAATAAAAACAACTTAAAACAGATATAAGCAAGATCAGGAAAAGAGAGAATCACACAAACAAATTTATATTGGTTCACTCTTATACCAAGAGCTACATCCAGTTCCCAGAAATCACTGGGTATCTACTATGCAATCAAAATACAAATTACAAACCACACACACCAAAGAAGTGATCTTGACTCCCTCAAGAACACACACTTCCTTTGGCAAACCACAAAATAGAATTCAGAACACCCTCTGAATCTGCACACCACAGTCTTTACAGAATTTACAAAGATCAAAAGAGAAAATGAATGATCACACCTAATACAAACTCAAAATCAAAACCAAAATTACAAGGCAATCCTATTCCACTCTTTTAAAATAATCCAAAGCTCGAAGCAATCTTGGATAAAACTAATTTGAAAGGTATGTCTATTTTCATTACAAATTAGGAGTGTATAATAGATTATTTATACTCCAAAAATAGTTAAAAACATTTAAGACAAGAGCCAAATCAGTTTTGAATCATTTAAGACAAATTCAACAAACTTAACTTAATTTGTTAAGGATTTTCAAAAAATAATCGATTGAATTCTCGAATCAATCAATTGAATGGGTTTGACACCAAAGTTAAACAAGTCAAGCTTTTTCAAATCCTTTAAAAAACCACTAAGTGTCAAACAACCGATTGGAACGATAAAACAACAAGTTGTTTTTCCACTTCTTTTCAAAACACTCTTTCTCAAAAGATCTTGATTAAAACAAGTTTGTATCACAACTAAGAGTGGATTAACAAATTCAAACTTCCCAGAACCCACACACATAGCAGCAGTAAAGATCTTCATGCACTTCTCTTGGATTTGGAGACATCAAAGCCTATGTTCAACAATCTCCCCCTATTTGATGAAGACAAATCCCTGGTTTGCTTATGATGTTCTGCTTGAATTTGAAGGCACCTGCAACACAGAAAAGTATGCAGTACCAGAGAGCAATCAAATCCATCTTCTCCTAGCACCAAAGAACCCATTTTCACCATGTGATTTTCAAAGAGAAAACTAACAAAATCAGTGTGAAAAACCAGCAGAGATAGGTGCAGAATTAGAGGTAATGCAACAGCTAATTAAACCAGATTAATCCATAATTAAAACAGATGTTTAACAGCATACAAACCATAACCATTCTCCCCCTAATTGTCTTCACAAATAGAATAGAAGAAGGATAAAAACAAAATAACAAAAATTTTCCAGCATTTAAAGAAAGAAAAAACATTAAAATATTTAATCTTCCTTCCCATATTGGAGCTCAAAGAGTTGATTCTGAACAACTTCAATTTGTTCATCCAGATTTTGGAACCTTGTATCCATGCTATGAAATCTTGTTGCACAGAGATCATGAAGACTCCTTTGATCATCTGCAAAACTGTCCATTCTGCTCACCATCAACCTTTCAAACGTGACATTGATGTGATGTGCTCTCCCATGTTTCCTACACTTGGACCAACATCAAAGGTACTAGTAGTTTCAGCACCATATGTATCAGCACCAACATCTTACCCAACAGTAGCTTGTTCTTCATTGTTCACCACATGTGATGATTTCAGCATTTCGGTTTGCTCCTCTTCAAGATCAACTTCAAAGTAATGCAAAAACTTAGAGATAAGAATAGCATAAGGATAATGATAATCACTTAACCTCAGATTTTTGCATATGCTCCTTGATGATGTGGATCCAATTAACTTTGATCATGTTCATAATGCAGTAGATGAAGACAAGATCTTCTTCAATCAGCACCGAATGATTGCTCCCCTTTGGTGTTAGCATCCAAGTCACTATGAAAGCAACGAGTCTTTCATTCATCTTCATTCCTCCCACAGAGATGTTTCTTACTTTTGATTGAGGATTCTTTAGGAAATTTCTGTAAAACTGCATCTTGTTGAATTCTTCAACAACTCCAATGTTCCCTTTGTTAATACTCAATCCAACATACTTCAAACTAGTAATTGCATACCACACTTCAAGAGTTATCTCCATCTCCACTCCTTTTACATGTAATGTAAGGTTGTTTCCCTCAAATTAGAGATTGGTGTAGAAAACTCTTACAAGATTAGGATAGATGTTTCCTGACATCTCTAAGAATCTTTTCAGCAGTTGTTCTTCAAGAAGAACCCTCACTTCAATGATTTTTTGCTCCTTCAAAAAATTCAAAAGAAATCAACTTTGGATTGTTGATGGCTTTTCTACTAGTTTCATGAAGATACTTCTCAATCTTCTCATCTTCTCTTGAGAACCAACCTTCCAAACGTCCACCCCTCTTTACAGCACGAGTCTTCATTCTTTTGGAGGAAGGAGGTGTGGAATCCATGGAGAAAAGAGAAAATTTCAGAACTAGGGAGAAGAGTGCAACATATTTGATAAAAAATGTAGAGGAAAAATCAATAGGTTGATTCTGTGAAGGAAAACAACTATAGAAGATATGGTTATATAGTCATTAAAAGCAGCAACAAACTTTGGCTTTTAGTGGGTTGTTTTCCTCAAGAAAAAGAATTTGTTCTAGATGTACACAGTCCCACGTTAGCAGCAACAGAAAACACATGGTTAGTACAAAAGACTTTAACTAGTCATAATGGCACTTAAATTTCCAAGAAGATATGGAATATATTCCATTTATGACTAATGTAACTCCCTTTCAGAGTGAACTCAAGGCCATGATGAATGCAATGTTGACTCGTAACAAACAACTTTGAGAAGAAATCAACAACAGAACCAATACACAGAGAACCAATCCAATTGTAAAGCAGTACTGCCAGAGGCAAAACAATTTGTTGTTTCATGAAAACAATCGGTTGTTTTTCTGTAACAACATTTATGATGTTTCAAAAAATAAGAAATCATGGCAGAGAAAAAGCAGAATAAGAATATTCTCATAACATTTATATAGAGAGAGTTTTCACATTTAAAAGATATCAAATGGGGCCAAACTTGGCTAAAGAATTACAAGATTAAAAATCAAAGACATGAGTTCTTAGCCTTTTGATAAAAGATCATTTCTTATGTAGCCATAGAACATGATTCAAGAAATTCTCTTGACTCCAAAAGAAAATAGAGAGCATTTATGATCTGCAACTTGAAGTCCAGTTTGGATCTTTCTCTTTCAAGCTTGATTCTTTAACCCAAAGGTTCTTGGTCCTTTAGAGTGCCTGCAAGAAAATAAGATCAAGTAGCAAGATTTGGTCCCTTTACAAATTTAGGTCCATTAGCATTAATAGGATCATAAGAAACCATAGGATTCTTAGGAACCCACTTCATAACACCTTTAGGAACAACAATTTTTCTAATTTTACATAACTTAACAGAATGGCCTCTTTTCATGTAGTAAAAGCATGTAACAACAGGTTGTTTCAATTTTTCAATCAATTGTTTTTCTGTGATAGTGGAATAAGGCTTTGAAACACCACTCTTCTTTCTTTGTGGATTAAAACCCAATCCAGATTTTCCAAAAACACATTTTTGAGATGCAAGAACAGTCTCAAAGTTTGATTTTCCTTTTGAAAGCTTGTCCATAGTTTTCACAAAATAATGAAACTTCTTTTCAAGAGATTCACAATTTTCACAAACACTTAAGTCATACTTGCAAAAAGAGTCCTTGTAAATCAATTCCAGATTTTAAAAGTCATTTCTTGAGTTTTCTAACTCTTCTTCCAGTGTTATGACTCTATTTTCAAGCCAATTATTTAAACCTTTCAACTGGTTATTCAAGAGAGCCAATCTATTAGCTTCTTCATGAGTTTCTTTGAAAGCCTCAAGAAGTTGACTATAATTTTCAATATTGATTGAGGTGCAAGAGCTTACACTGCTTGTGTCACTTTCTCCCTCTACCATTAGACACATATTAGCTTCTTCTTCTTCACTTGAAGAGGAACTTGATGAAGGCACTGTTGAACCAAGTGGTGTTCAAGGTTTTGAAGAATCCAAATCCTTTGAAGGATGATGAAGCCTCTGCGTTGCTTGATGCTGCTGTGCTGGTTTATTGTTTTGTTCTGGGGTAGTTTAATGTTGTAATCCACCCTTAGATTAAATCTCAAAGCACTTAGCATCTCAATCTTTAAACAAAGTAAAGTGTTTTTCGAACTAAGTTGAAACAACCGATTGTTCTGTCGAAACAACCGATTGTTTACACTTAGATGTTTTGAGAAAGTTTGAAAACTGTTTTTGAATGAAGAAAACAGTTAAGTGACAAAACAACCGATTGATTCGAGGAAACAATCGATTGTTTGTTTTGGAACCATAACAGAATAACTGTTTTCTTTGACTGAGCTTTAAATGATTTGAAACTGAATATGCTCCAGTCATTAAATGCTTTGACCAATCTTTTTGAAAGAAATTATGGGTTTGTTAAGATTTGATAACAAACTTTCTTTATATAAATTCAGAAAATCTCTTTTAAAAAAAAAGAATGCTTTTGACAAAGTTTTTCTAAGAGAGTTTTCAAAGAGTTGAGATTGCTTAAGAGCTCAAGGGATTGATCAAGGTGCTAAAATAGGATTCTACTTGTATTGATTTCAGATCTTCATCTGTAACAAGTGTAATCAGTGTAAACTGCTGAAACATTTCTTCTGTGTATTGTTGCTGAGATTGGTTGTGTGTTCTTAAGGTGTTCAAGATCAGCAATCTTAGTGTTGGCCAAGGAGAGTGTGTGTCTTGAGGTTTTCAAGGTCATTCTCTTGGTTGTTGTGTAAGTGATCAAGGTGTGATTGCTTAGTGGATTTCCTCAGGGTTCTGAGAAGACTGGATGTAGCTCTGGGTTGGAGTGAACCAGTATAAACAACTGTGTACAATCTCTCTATCCCTAACTCTTTAAATTCAGTTTGTTTGTTGTTTGTTGATATAAACAACCGATTGTTTCGCAGAAACAACCGATTGTTTTCCTGGCAGTGTTGTTTTGCTTGCTGTTTTGGCTAACTGAATTGCTTAATCAATTGGTTTCTGAAATAAATTCATTTTATCTTGCAAAAAGTTTGCGAAAACCTCTTTAAACAATTCACCCCCCTCTAGTTTAAAGCCATCTTTCCTAACAATTGGCATCAAGAGCTTGGTTCTTGAAAGTCATTCAAGTTGATCCTAAAATCTTTTTAAATGGCTGATAGACTACCTGATGGAGAGAGGCCAAGCTCACCCCACCATGAAAGCCAAGGGCCAAGGCTAGACCGTCTAGAACCACATGGAGAGCGTCTAGCACAAGACAAGGGGGAGCTACATGAGGAGCGTCTAGGAGGGAGCCTAGACCGTCTAGGACCTCTTACAAGGTCCATGGCCAAGCACATTCACGCCCAAATGAGTCAAGCCACGGATGGGAGGGAGAAGACCTTGTACATGCTACTTGGAGGCCCATTAGGGGTAGCTTAGTAGATTAGTGTAGTGTAGAAAGCAAAACTTGCTCACTTAGGGGTGTGCTATCAAAAAGGTGCCCTTAGCAATAGAAGGAGGGGTGTGTTAGCAAATAGGTGCCTTTAGCAAAAGAAGGAGGGGTGTACTATCAAATGTTGCATTTTTTACCTATCTTCTAGAATATTAGGATGATGGTGTGGTTTGACTAAAGTCAATACCCTAGGCAGCCCCCACTTTTTGTATTTACATCCCTACCCTTTAAGCTTGCTCACCAAGGCTCCTAAATCTATAAATAAGGAGGCCTACCTCATGTATTTTCAAGATTAATTTGAGTAAAGTTATGCTGCCAAATTTGTGCCATACTTACTCCCTTGCCTAAATCTCTTGATTTATGGTTTTAATCTTCACTCCTTCACCACCAAAGAGAGCTGGCCAAACCTCTCTCATTTTCATACACTTCATGCACCTTCAAGATCACCATCACTCCTAGGAGGGTCTTGCTCATTTCAACCATTGCTTCTGCACCATCTTCAACATCCAAGGAGAGCTCAACATGTGAAGGTCATCATTTGGTATCATAAGCATGGGGTTCTTCAAAGATGAGTAGTTCTTGGTCCTTTTTCATTTTGAGTTCTTCTTTAATCCTTGTTGTTCATCTTTGTTTTCCATACTTGTCTTGCTGTTTTTTTTATTTTTAATTTGAGTGGGTGTGCTGTTTGGAAATTCCAATTGGTGCATCTTGTTCAATTGTTCTTGAGCAATCTTTGTGCAATTTTTGGTAGGATTCCATACACCTTTGTGTTGCTGTTTTTCTTTTAGGTTTTGAGTCTTTATTGCAATTTTTATTTTGGTTCATTTTATGCTCTTTGAGTCTTTAATTTTTGAATCTATATATGTTGTCTAAGTCATGTTTCTCCAAAATGTCATAAAATCATAAGTAGTACTTTGTTTGGCTTATTTGTTTCTTGATTTTGGGTCTAAAAGTTTGATTTGAATCTGCTGGGTTTTTGAGCTTTTGGTGCCTTTTTATTTTTAGGTTGAGTTCATATTTGTGTTTTAGTTCTACACAAATTCATTCACATCTTTTCCTTTGTGTCTTTTGGTATATCTTGCTGTTTTTTCCATTTTACCCAGAATCCCCTGTTTTGCATCAATCTGTGCTGGCTGTTTTTGCTTAGAAAAATTTTGATTCTCTGGAATATGCAAGATTGAGGTGTTATTGAAAAGAAAAAAAAAAGAATCAGGTCAAAAAAAGAAATAGAAAAAAAATGAAAAATATTTTAAAAACAGTTTGCAAATCTAGGCACTCCAGCTGGCATAACTGAACACTGATTTTGCAAAATTCATTAAAAAAAAATGGCTCATGCGTTTTGGATGAAATCTGTCCCAGAATTTTGTTGAGATCTTGAAATATTTGCAGATCAATTTTCAGAGGCAAATCTTTAAAGGACAGCTCAGTATAAAGTGGGGAAAGTCACGTTTTCTGGCCACAACAGATTTTCTGTGGTGCTGTTTTTATTTTTTTTTAAATCTATTCTAGTGCTATTCTTAGGATTCACTTTGTATGCCTACCTTTCTTTGAGTACCTTTATTTGCTTGTTTTATATTTCTTTGGAACTCTTTCTAGTTGTCACAAATTTTAACTCCATTTGGTGGTACTATTTTTCTAATTAATTTGTTTCTTGCTTTAATCCTTTGGCCTCTAAATTTGGTGCTGGAATTGTTTCTCAAATGGTGCCTATTTGAGTAGAAATTTAACTTGAGTGAGGTCTAGCTTGTGTGATAGGTGCTGGATTGGAGAATTAATTTCCTAATTCTAAGAGGAGCCAAAGCAAGGGCAGCAAACAAATATTATCCAAAAACACCACAAACACTTGGAGGGCCCAACAAAGAAAAGACAACCAAGGGAGTGCCAATAGCAAAACAAGGATCAACAAAGGGGGTTTTCTTAATCTTCTTCGCAACTTAACCTTGTTAATTACTTCTTTAATTACGTGATTAGACGGTGAGTGTGTCTTCAAGGGCTCCAAGTGTCCAAGAAGCCTCACCTAGGACCGACTAGTGTAGACTTTAATTGGTTTAGCATGTGTTAATTGTTTTTAATTGTTTTCCTTGCTTAATTAATTACGTTTGCTAATTTTCTTGCCTTGTTTAAGTTTGTTAATTTTTTTTGCTTGGTTATTTAGCTAGTTTGCATTGTTTTCTTGCATCAAAAAAAAAAAAGGATTTCTTCAACTTAATTGTGTTTTAAGTGGTTTACTAAGAGAAAACTTTGTGTGAAGACATTGAGGAATAGTCTTTGGCTAAGGCAAGGCTTGGTATTTAAGTAGTCCATTGTGAATCACCTCCCTTACCTGGAAGACTACCTTCTTTGACTTCCCTAAATTTTCTCAAGGTAAAATACTTCTACACACAAAGCTTTAGTCATGTCTTCTTCTTCTCATTCTCCAAAGCCTATTGAAAATGAATTAAAATCTATGAAAACTCTTTTGGAAGAAGTTTCACAAGCCGTGCAAATGATTTCTTTTAGAAAATTGGAGAATGAGTCTAAAATTAATGAGTTGGCTAAAGCCCAAGAAGAAAAGTCACAAAAATCAAAAAAATCTCAAACTCATGCATCTCATTCGCAAGTCCAAGAGTCTCTAGGGGAGGGAAGCCTTAGAATGTATGACTACTACCAACCACCCCCTAGAAGAAATAGGCAAAGGGAGCAAGAGGGCCCAAGGGAGGTTAGAGTAGACCTACCTCATTTCCATGGTAAAGAGAGTGTAGAAACCTACCTAGTTTGGGAGATGAAAGTAGAGCAACTCTTTGCTTGCCATAGGGTGAGTGAAGAACGCAAGGTACCTCTAGCCACCCTTAGCTTCCAAGGGAACGCCATGTATTGGTGGACCTCTCTTGAAAGAGAAAGACATCTTCATAGGGAACCTCCAATTGAATATTGGAACGACCTTAGGGGAGCCCTAAGACGTCGCCACATACCCTTATACTACCATAAGGAGTTGATGGACAAGCTCCAAAGACTCCGACAACACAATATGAGTGTTGAGGAGTATAGACAAAAAATGGAGTTCTACATGATGAGAGCCTCCATTAGAGAAGAGGAGCATATCACCATAGCTAGGTTCCTTAGTGGCCTCTCACTTGAGATAAGGGATAGAGTAGAACTCCTTCCATACCAAGACTTGAATGACTTGGTCCAACTTTGCATTAAAGTTGAGCAACAAAATTTACGCAAAACTTCAAGTCTAAAGGTTGGATCCTACTCTAACTCCTATCCCAAGAGAGAATATAGAAGGGAGGGTAGTACATCAAAAGAAAAACCTAGGGAAAATACCAAACCCTTAGCCAAAGATGCCTCCACCCCACTCATCCGAGCTAGGGACGTTAAGTGCTTTAAGTGCCATGGAAGAGAGCATGTGCAAGCACAATGCCCAAACCAAAGGACTTTGTTTTTGAAAGGTGTAGATGAGTACACTAGTGGCGAGGATGAGCCAAGTGAAAGAGAGGAAGGGGGAGAGGATGAGAGGGTAGATCCATTAGAGGGAGAATTGCTAATGATTAGGAGAACCCTCAACAATCATCCTAGTGCATCGATGGAGACACAAAGAGAGAACATCTTTCACACAAGATGTAAAGTTTTAGAAAATATATGTTCTCTCATTGTGGATAGTGGATCAAGCTGCAATTGTTGTAGCTCTAAAATGGTTGAAAAACTCAATCTACAAGTAGTTCCTCATCCTAAGCCATACAAGTTGCAATGGATAAATGAGAATGGGGAACTAAGTGTAGATAAGCAAGTGGAAATCAAGTTTTCCATAGGGAACTATAAAGACAAGGTTTTATGTGACGTAGTGCCTATGGAAGCTTGCAATATACTCTTAGGAAGACCATGGCAATTTGATAAAAAAAACCTTGCATGATGGTCTTACTAATGAGATTTCCTTCACCCATAAACATAAAAAGTTTGTACTTAGTCCCTTACCACATTCACAAGTGGTGAAAGACCAAATACAAATGAAGGAAAAGAGGGATGAGGAAAAGAAAAAGAAAAGAGAGCTTGAAAAGGAAAAAGTCCTTAGGGATAGGAAGGAGTGGGAGAAGAGTGTTCCTTCCCCCAAGGTTGCTCAACAAGAGAAGCCTTTTGAAAACATCTTGGAAAATTTACTTCTTGTTGAACAACCAAGCCTTGTCTTTTGTAAAGGAACACTTGCATGCACTGCCACAAGTAGTGAACTTATGAGTCTACCTCCTAAATTAGAAAAAATTTTAAGTGAATTTGATGATGTATTCTCTAATGAGGGGCCCAATGGACTCCCTCCCATTGAGGTATAGAACACCAAATTGACTTGATTCCGGGGGCAAGCCTACCAAATAGGCCCGCCTATAGAACTAACCCCGAGAAGACCAAGGAGATAGAGTCACAAGTTCAAGACTTGTTGGAGAAGGGTTGGGTTCAAAAGAGCCTAAGCCCTTGTGCTGTACCTGTCTTGTTGACGCCCAAAAAAGATGGACCCTTTCAAGTCCTCAAGAGAGTCAACAACAATGCATACAAATTGGACCTACCTCTTGAATATGGAGTGCATGACACATTTAATGTAATTGACCTATCTCCATTTGTAGGTACCAATGGCGACTTGGATTTGAGGACAAATCCTTTCCAAGGGGGAGGGGATGATGGAGAGAGGCCAAGCTCACCCCACCATGAAAGCCAAGGGCCAAGACTAGACCGTTTAGAACCACATGGAGAGCGTCTAGCACAAGACAAGGGGAAGCTACATGAGGAGCGTCTAGGAGGGAGCCTAGACCGTCTAGGACCTCTTACAAGGTCCATGGCCAAGCACATTCATGCCCAAATGAGTCAAGCCACGGATGGGAGGGAGAAGACCTCGTACATGCTACTTGGAGGCCCATTAGAGGTAGCTTAGTAGATTAGTGTAGTGTAGAAAGCAAAACTTGCTCACTTAGGGGTGTGCTATCAAAAAGGTGCCCTTAGCAATAGAAGGAGGGGTGTGCTAGCAAATAGGTGCCTTTAGCAAAAGAAGGAGGGGTGTAACATCAAGATCTTGAAATGTCTTGATAGAGCATGGCAACCAAAGGTAACTGCAATTTCTGAATCTAAAGATCTAACATCCTTAAGTGTTGCTTCTTTGTTTGGAAAGCTTAGGGAACATGAGCTAGAGATGAATAGACTCAATGTTCAAGAGAGTGAAGATAAGCACACAAGGAGCATAGCCTTGAAAGCATCCAAACATAAGGGAAAGCAAGATTCAAGTGATGATAGTGATGAGGAAAATCTTAGTTTGCTGTCAAGAAAATTCAGCAAATTCCTAAAGAGAAGCCGCAACAAAGACAACAACAAGGATAGGTATGGAAACAAGAAATCCAATGAATTAAATTCAAATAACTATACTTGTTTTGGTTGTGGTGAGCAAGGTCACATAAAGGCAGACTGTCCCAACAAGAGCAAAGAGAAAAAGACAAGCTACAAGGAGAAGAAAGGCAAGATAAAAAGAGCCTACATAACTTGGGATGAAAATGAGGTGTCATCATCAAGTTCTTCATCAAGTGAAGATGAAAAAACCAACATATGTTTAGTAGCTGAGGATGATGATTATTCTTGCAGTTCAAGTGAGGTAAGTTCATGTGCTTCCTTAAATGAACAAAATTATAGTGAATTGCTTGAAGCTTTTCAAGAAACACATGATGAAGCTAATAGATTGGTTCTTTCAAACAATTGATTGAAAGATCTTAACAATTTGCTTGAGAAGAAAGTTAAATCACTTGAAGAGGATCTGAGAAAAGCAAAAATTGATTTTGAAAATTTGGAAAATCATTTCAAAAATGCCTCTTGCAAGTGTGACACTCTCATTTGCACAAATTGTGAAAATCTTGAGAAAAAGGTTCATTATCTTGTTGAAACTGTGGATAATCTTTCAAAAGGGAAATCAAACTTTGAGAATGTCTTGGCATCTCAAAACTGTGTTTTTGGTAAGGCTGGTTTAGGCTTCAATCCACAGAACAAGCAAGATAGATTTTCAAAAGTTTTTTCAAGAAAATCAGAAAAACAATAGATTGGATCATCGAAACAATCGATTGTTACATGCTTTTACTGCATGAAGAAAGGCCACTCTGTTAGATTCTGTAAAATCAGAAAGTATTGTGTTCCTAAAGGTCTTATGAAATGGATTCCAAAGAGATTTGATGTTACTAACAACAAAGTGAAGCCAAATGGACCCAAATTTGTAAGGGGACCAAATCTTGCTACTTGAATTTGTTTATGCAGGAAAAATAAAGAGAAAGAGAAGAAAAGAGGCATTCTGTTCAAGCTGTTAAAGAAAAAGGAAATCATTGAAGCTGAATCAATGCTGTGCAAAAGATCAAAACAGTGAAGAAAAGTTTTCTTGATCAATAAGCATTTGGATCATTGAAGAAACAACACAAGGATAAGACTTTCCTTTTAATTGTTCTTAATAATTGTTTCAAAGTTCTTTCTTGTGATTAATTCTCTTTTAATCAAATTTATTCTGCTTTAATCTGTTTCTGTTAATGGCTAAAATCTTCAAAAATCAAGTTTTTGTAACTGCTGCAGAAAAACAACTAATTGGTTCTTTGAAACAACCGATTGTTTCGAGTCTGACAGCACTGTGAAGAAATTGATTTAATTTTGAATTACTCTTCTATCCACTGGAGATCAATTTCAAAAGGGAGAATCTTGGTCAAAGTATCTGCATTGAAAGCTGAACGTACTCAGAAAGTGGTTACAACATTCATAAAGGAAAATATTCCAAAATCTTGGAAATTCAAGAGCCTTTATGATTAGTCAAAGATCACATGTGAAGACCATGTGTTGTTCAGTTTTTATTCTGACATTTACTATGCAGAACAACTTTCTCTCTTTGAAAATCAGGTACCCATTAAATGAAATTAAACTCAAATTGTTTTTCGTATGGCTATAAAATCAGGTGCAGATGAACAACCAATTGCAACATCTCTTGCAATATCTCTTGCACCATTTCTTGAGAAAATCTGTGAAGAAGTGCTATCCTCTATTTTCTCATCTCTGCTGCCATGGAATCAACTCCTCCCACTTCCAAAAGAATCAAAACCAGAGCTGTAAGGTCTGGAGGAAGGTTGGAAGGATGGTTTTCTGGAGATAAGGATTTCATTGAAAAGTATAGATATGAGACAAGTCTCAAGAAGATAAACAACCCCAAGGTTGTGAGCTTTGATTGGCTGAAAAGTCAAAAGCTGGACAATGTGAGAAAGCTACTCAAGGATCAATTTCTCAGAAGGTTCCTGGAGATGAAGGGAAACATATATCCAGATTTGGTGAGGGTTTTCTACACCAATTTGAAGTTTGAGGGAAACAATCTAGTTTCTCATGTGAAAGGTGTGGACATGGAGATAACCCATGAAGTTTGGGCTGCTGTTGCTGGACTCAAATACTCTGGTCTACGAATCAGCAAAGGAAATCTTGGTGTGGTGGAGGATTTTAACAAAATCCAGTTCTACAGAAGCTGCTTGAAGAAGAATCAATCTCAAGTGAGTGCATGCTCAGTTGGAGGGTTGAAACTTGATGAGAGGTTACTTGCTCTCATTGTGACATGGATTCTAACTCCAAGGGGGAGTAACCATTCTGTTTTAACTGAAGCAAGGAAGACGTATAAGCAAGGAACAAATTAAAAAAGTAAAAGAAGATATTTATGGAAATGGAAGATGAATGGTGCAACTTAAAGAAAAATAAAAGGAGGAAAGGGATGCAGAAAGCTTATGGAATAGAAGGGAATTCACGCCACTTGGAGCAGATGGAATCGAAGATGAGTGGTGCAAAAGTCACCACTTGAGATATCACTACCTTAAAATAAGACCCAGATAAAAACTGAGAGTACTCAAACTCACAAATTCACTCAAATAGAGTTTTCTTTCTATTCAAATTCAATGTGTAAATACAAGAGGCAAGACACCCTATTTATAATAGAAATAGGTGCCTTGGTGGGCAAGTTGGGGAGGGGGATAAAAGTAAACATGAAGGAGGCGACCTAGGGGTTGATTATAGTCAATGTCGCCCCTTAGGCCTAGCTTCTAAGCTAGGCCTACCTCTTAACCCTAATGGACTTGGCATAATCCCAATTTGATAAATACACGCCTTTATTATGCTATATAAACCCTACTCTACTAAACTAAAAAACAAAGAGACTAGCTGGTGCTCAGCTCCCATTGCTTGGGCTCTGCTCCTGGTAATCCTCTAAGGAATGATGGGTTCTAAGTCACTGGCAAGTGGTTGGTCCTAACCTAGTCCGAGATCTTGTGTCATACTCTGAGTTATCCTTCTGGAAGGTTGGGCTTGGTTAGGGGGTGCTCCATCTCTCAGGTCTTCATCAAGCTCTCCGGGTGGGAGAGAAATCGTCCACGAATTTGCAACACCTGTTTGACCTCTTTCGAGGAGAAGAGAAGGCTGGTCTTAGAACTCTTTTTGTTTTTTTTTTTTTTTTCATTTTCTCTCTTCTCCTTCATTTTTACTTGGTCTTCATTTACCTCTTTTGGAGATAGAGAAGGCCATCATGTAAATTTTTTTTGTCAAATTGCCATGGCCTTCCTAAAAGAATGTGGGTCGATTCCATTGGCACAACATCACACAAGACCTCATCTTCATATTTTTCAATTGAGAAGGCTACGAGGACTTGCTTATTAACAATGATTTCTCCTTCTTCACTAAGCCATTGGAGCTTGTAAGGCTTTGCATGAGAGATGGTGGGCAATCCAAGCTTTTCCACCACTCTTGTGCTGGCCACATTTGTTCAACTCCCCCCATCTACTATTAATGAACATAATTTGTCATTAATAAGGCACCTCGTATGAAAATATTTTCCCTTTGACTTTTATCAAAAGGTTTTTGCACTTGTCAAAGCATGCACCTTACTACTAACAAATCACCTTCACAGGGAATCTCAGGGTCATCCTCACTTTGGCTTCTAGAAGAGGCAGGGGAACCAGATCTTGAACTATGGTCACTCACAACAACCCCTCCTTTTACCATCATTGTTCTTTTTGTAGGACATGGATGCTATGTGCCAAAAACCTAAGCATTTAAAACATCTTATGTTTGAGGTTTTGGTGGTTGACTTATGGGTAGAGGTGGAAGGGTTTTCTTTAGAAACTCTGGGGTTTGAAGTGGTTTCTTTCGAAAAATTGGAAGGAAATTTTTTTGAAGAAGTTTTGTTTTTTTCCTTCTAAAAAGATTTGTATAAGTCATCATTATGAGTATTTTTAAAATGGGTTTTCTTAAAAACTTGTGATTCCACCTTGATGGCTACGTGAACCAATTTTTCTAAGGAAGAATACTCATATAATTCTACAACATCTTGAATTTCTCTCCATAAGCAACTAATAAACCTAGCTATCTTTGACTCCTTATTATCATGCATATTTATCTTAGTCAAAGTTGTTTTCAAATCTTTAAAATATTCATCTACCGATCTAGGTCCTTGATAAAGTCGTTGGAGCTTCAACAAGAGTTTCGACCCATAATGAGGAGGAACGAATCGCGAGCACATACATTCCTTTAAATTATACCAAGAGACCACGACTAGCCTCTTGTTCAAACCAATGTCTATTACAACCTGATGCCACCACTACATGGCATAATCTACGAATTCTAGGGAAGCTAACTTTACCTTTTAGTCTTCATCGACCTCATATACATTAAAAATATGATCTACTTTAACTTCCCATCCTAGATACAAATCGGGGTCACTTTCCCTATTAAAACATGGTAACTTAATTAAAGGAAAAGAAGTCTTCGGTTGTTGGTGTTGGTGGTGCCTATTATCCGCATGGTACACTCTCCAATCTTCTTCTACGTCTTCATAACACTCGTAGTGCATGTTATATCTTGTATGGCGCCTAGGCTCCCGCCTCCTCTCTTGGGCCATGCTTTTTTGGTTAGCTTCTAACCTCTGCATTCTCTCTCCAAGTTGTCTTATCTCCTCGTCCTTTTGGGCCAAACATCTTTGGGCTTTAGCTAATTCCCCCATAAGACGTGCCTTCTGAGGGGATTGAAGCTTTGAAGACTCCTTAGAAGAGAAATGAGCCATCAATATTGCACACAAAAAGCAAACGGTTAGTTAAAACAAATAGTTTAAACCTTAACTCACGTGTATCACTCAAGAAAGATACTCCCTCAAAAGATCTACACTTGTAGCAACACCTCAAGTGAAAGATGACAAAACTCTTACACTTTCTCACTAAAGTGCCCTATGAGTGGTGCAAGAGTCACCACTTGAGATATCACTAACTCAAGATAAGACCCAAATAAAAATTGAGAGTACTCAAACTCATAAATTTACTCAAGCAGAGTTTTCTTTCTATTCAAATTCAAGGTGTAAATACAAGAGGCAAGGCACCCTATTTATAGGAATTGGTGCCTTGGTGGGCAAGTTGGGGAGGGGCATAAAAGTAAACATGAAAGGGGTGGCCTAGGGGTTGACTATAGTCAATACCGCCCCTTAGTCCTAGCTTATAGAAGCTAGGGCTACCTCCTAACCCTAATGGACTTGGCACAAACCCAATTTGATAAATATATCCCCCTATTATGCTATATGAACCCTACTCTACTGAAATTAAAAAAAAAAAAAAAAAGACTAGCTGGTGCTTAGCTCCCATTGCTTGGGCTCTACTGGTGATCCTCTGAGGAATGATGAGTTTTGAGGCATTGGCTAGTGGTTGGTCCTAATCTAGCCCTGTCATACTTCGAGTCATCCTTCTGGAAGGTTGTGCTTGGTCAGGGGGTGCTCCATCTCTCAGGTCTTCATCATAGTCTTAGGATTGCAACATGACATGCTAGGAATGGAGAGTATTTTGAGAACTCAATAGTCATTTTAGAAGTCTCCTTATCTTATAAATAAGAGACTCCCATCTTGTAATTTCTAGACTTGATTGATATATGAAATTGTGTTTCTAAAATTCTCAAGACACTTATCCAAGTCTCTTTTATGATGCTCATTGCATTCTTATGGGCTAGTGGAATGGAGCCAGGCTTATTTGGCAGAGGGTGAAGCGGATAAAAATAATGAGGGTGGCAAATAGTAGAACTATTGGGCAAGCAGAATGGACCCAGGTTTATTTGGTAAAGGTGGTGCGAATATGAAAAGCTCATTGTAAATAGGAAAAGAATTATGGGTGGTAATATGAGCATGGGGATCCAAAAAGCAAAAGGACCCAAAATTTGAAAATACAAAATAAGACTGTTTCTTCCTGCACCTCCATATGTTGTTCTCCCACCTCCATAAATTTTCGTATTTCAAAAAATGTCGCTTTGTAATATTTCGGATTACGTAATCCAGAAGTCTTTTTTCAAATTCGTAATTAGCTTCTGGATTTCATAATCCAGAAGCCTTTTTTCAGATGCACGATTAGTTTCTGGATTACATAATCTGGAAGTCTTTTTTCAAATGCGTGTCCGGATTACATAATTTGGAAGCTACTCTATGGGGGTGGAACAAAAAGGATAAAAAGGTATTTTCACGTTTTGCATGGGGGTGGCAGAAGAACATATGGAGGTGCAGGAAGAAACAGACATAAAATAAACAACAGGCCCCACTCATGGACCCATTTTTGCTCTTTCTCTCTTTCTTACGTGCACCCTCTCTCATTAGCGAAATGGCATTAGTCTACAGTGGTCCCACCACATATTTGTTCATGCAAACTTGAGATGGAATTGTGTGTATGGTGCACATATTTACAAGAAGAAACAGTGTGGTGCAGTGTGAGTGAGAATGAAAATCATGAGTGAAAGGAATGCGGGTAAGGGCTGATCAAAACACAAGAGTGTGTTTCCGTGAGGAATGAGTGGGTGAAGAAAAAAAGAATCTGCAGTGAGTAAAATGAATCCCCCTTTAAAGAGTGTAGGATGAGGAATATATGGAGAAGGGAAAAGAGCAGAGTAGGGGTGACTCTGTATTTTGTCTTTTTGTATAAGCCTTTTTCTATTTTCATTGTGTGTTCACCGAATTTGTGTTGGCCAAGCATCAGACACACGAGCGATGTATTTTGCGTGGGCCAAGCCAATGAAAAGCAGACACGAATGTTGTCGATCATTCCCATGTAAAAGCAACACAATATTGTCAGTTTATGCGTGGGCCAAACTGATGCAAAACTTTAAAAAAAAAAAGAAAAAAAAAACTTGTGTGGGTTTGACCGACGCATAAACAGAAGCAAAAAAAAATTAAAAATTCTTTGCACAGGCTTGGCCGAATGCATTAATGGTTTAAAAAAAAACATTCTATTTTTTGTTCTGGCTATTTTTACCAGTAACAATCAGAATAACATATTCCCAATCAAATTCACAATTCAGAATAACAAATCTCCCACATTCACAATAGAAAAATCATCCAAATAGGTAAACAAAGTCATTAAGATAATTTCAATCATCCAATCATTCAAAGTGAATATTAATACATGTTCTCGCCGGTTGACCCGCCTGTCGGTTGACTCACGACACTCACACGCCTCCTTCCCGCGTTGTTATGTGCTTGGTTCTTTCGAAACAATCTGCACCTGCAAAAGAGAAAGGGGGCGCCCTAGAGGCCGTTTGCACTCCGACGCTCAAGTCAGTGTAAGGCAAGGAACACCAAGTGTCTTGAGTTTCTCTCTATGTGTTTAGGTCTAGAAACTGCGTACCTTTGTGAAGTATTTTACTGTCCCTTATATAGTCTAGGGTTTACTGCGTCGCTAGCCCTAATTAGGGTTTACTGCGCTGCTAGCCATATTTAGGGTTTACTGGAATACCCTTGCGCCGCTATCACCCAATCTTAGGGTAATCTAGCACATAAGGTTTCCTTCTCTGGAGTGCAAACTTTAACAGGGTGACCACCTGGATGCCTCCTTATGCACCTAGTCTCTGGGGCCACCTGTTCTGGGAGTGCCTTTACTATTCACGTGCCATGCATGTAGCTTTACTGGGAAAACCCTAGTTCTGGTGTGTACTCGTCCCCTCAGGACTCTACACCCAACTGTGCTCTCCCTGCTACCCGCATTGGCACTTCGTGATCCAGGCCTCTCCCTAACTCTGGGTATTTAACTGGTCATTGGTCTTCCCCCAAGGCCGATGTCACCTCGTCTTCACCCAAGGCCGATGTCACCTCGTCTCCACCCAAGGCCGATGTCACCTCGCCATACTCTGTTGCCGAGGACTCCTCGACTGCTGAGTGACAATGACACCTCAGCCCATCCTGGTGGTCTGACGACTACTCACCCTTCCCTGCGGGAACGCGCTGGTGACTAATCATCCTTCTCTGTGGGAACATACCGATGACTGATCACCCTACTTTGCGGGAAATGACCGATCACCCTTCTCTAAGGGAACACACCGATGACTGATCACCCTACTCTGAGGGAACATACCGATGACTGATCACCCTCTAATGGGGTCCATTCCTCACGTGGCTTTGGCCCATGCTGTGGGACCCATCTGACGTGGTTCGCCCTTTACTACCTGTTCTCGGTGTCCGAGGACTGGTCGGTACAATACATAAAATAAAACTTAAAATTAAAATAAACCATAAAATAAAATTGTACTTTAGAAATTGGACATAGTGGAACAACAACGATGAAGGCACCTTGGAGTTGAAATGAAGAACAAAAAAAATGTTACGAAAAATTATAACATACAGAGAAGAGAAGATAAAGGGAGAAAGAAGACAACCGGCGGGTGACAGAGGCGGGATTGGGCAATGGAGGGCACTGGAAGGCGGCAACGGAGGCAATGAGGGTTGCAGCGAAGTGAGAGCTGAAATAGAGAAGGAGAACAAAATGAAGAACAAAATAAGAGAAGAGAAGAGAAAAGAAGACAACCAAAGAAGAAATAACAAACCGACGTTGAACAATGCTAGAGTAGTGACGGGGAGACGGATGCACTACAAGGCGGGGGCAGCGAAATGCGACGAGTGGGCACAACAAAGGGGGGGCGGCGAAATGCGAAGAGAGTAAAAATATTAGGTTTCTCAATTTGGGGAAAGAGGGAAAGTGAGGGCATACAGCGAAATGTGCTCTTTATATAACATAATGTATGTGTTGGCCATGTCTGACGCATAGGTGGAAGCAGATTTTGTGTCGGCTAGCCGACACAAATCCCTACATGTATGAAAAAAATTAATTTAACTCAAGATATAATAACAAATATTACGTATAAATTTATATTTTATAAATTCTTTCAAAAATACATAAATCACTAAATTTAATAGATATTTAATTCACTATTTTTGTAATATTTTAAATATTTAATAAAATTAAATAAAACTTTAAAAAATTAATTTAATTTACATAACAAAAATTAATTTAATTTATACAACAAAAGATTAATTTAATTTATACAACAAAAATAAATAAATAATTCAATTAAACTTTGGTTTAGAAAACCATTTATCCTTAGTGTTGTTTTTTTCTACTATTATCTAAAAATAATCAATTTATTAATGTCTAGAAGAAACGAAAAAAATAACTCTTAGGAGCAATATTGAAAAAAAGGTTCCCTTTACTATAAAATAATTTCATCGAAGTAAGTATAATTGTATGTGTGTTAGCATCTACTATACCCTTTTTTAGCCTTTAAAATCTATTTCTTAGTTCAACTTGTACCTTAATAACTGTAATAAAAAAATTAGTACATATGCTCCACCCAAAATGGCAATTGGCTTGGGTTATTAACTTATAATCCAAAATTCGATGAACCTTCCATATAATGATCAAGGTGGCCCACGACTAAGTAAAATTCACCAAGGTTTATGGGAATATTATTAACGAACCTCTCATATAATTATCATCATATAACAATGTTAATTTGGACAAATATATTATGGGAATCAATCTTATTAATGCACAATTAATATATTCTCACGTATTGATTTTAGGACACAATATCTTGATTTCTTTAATTATACTGATTTTATCATATAATATCTCTGATCATATACATAATATCCTAGCTCCATTAATGCATTGATTTAATAATACAATATCCCTAATTATATTACCTAAATACTCTTATTATATTACAAAATACTCCAATTATACATACATGATATTCAAATTTTATGACATAATATTGTGATATGCCACATTAAAAACCTGGAAAAGCCAGTGTTGAAGATCCAAGCTCATAAAGGTTTATAATTAGATGACCACTCAGAAGGAGTAGACTCAACTCATATTTGACACAATACTTACTATATACACTGAGAACAAAATCATTCCACAAAAGTAACCTCTTTTATATCACAATGGACATCAAAGGGAATGTCTAGTTCAAAATAAATTGTTCCTATATCCATTACAGAGATATTATGAGATTAAAATTTATTTAAGTTACCAACCAATGATTTTATCCTCACTTTTTTCTTTTCTTAAGTCTACTTTCACATTTTGTGACAATAATTGTTTTTTTTTATTTTTAAATACATCCATTAAATTTTACATTAATTAATACACGTCAAATTTATATCCCTAAATTTATGCATATTTTATATTTTATATAACATTTAAAAATTTAAATACGTATTTTTTTATTTACTCAATTATTATTTTTCTACATTTTTCAATTCTTTCTAAACTTTTTATGAGAATTTCTTTAAATAATTTTAATATTGAACACTTAATAAAATAAATAAATTTAATTTAATTAACTTATATCAAAATTTAAATTTTACTTCAAAATAAATTCTTCAAAACTAAAATATTTATTACAATATTAAAAATTCATTAAATTTAAAATAAATAAATCTATAAATATAATAGAAATATACATATAATAAATTATTCAAAACTAAAATATTTAGTATAATATTATAAATTAAAAAAATTTAAAATAAATAAATCTTTACAAAAAATTTAAAAAATTAAATAGTAAATATGCGTTGACCTAGCTGACGCATAAATTAAATATATTTTTGTATGGCGTTGGTTAGGCCGACGCACAACCCAAAGTATGTGTTGGTCTAGCCGACGCAATATTATTATTATTATTATTATTATCATTCTCTTTTCTCGCGTCTCGCATACGTCAGAGAACCCACGCAACATCTTCTTTGTGTCGACCTTTTGTGGGTTGGCCAATGCAAATGGCGTCTACAATTAGTCGACGCAAATATATCACAGCTAAAACGACGTTTTCTTGTGGTGTGTGCAGTGGAAGAATCAGAGGGTGTTGGGTGAATGAGACAAAAATAAGAAAGAAAAAGTGGTGCCGGTACTATAGTGAGGGTGAGTGGAGGAAAGAAAAGAATATGTGTGCATTATGTACGTGAGTGAGATTCTATGTGAAGAAAAAGAATAAGTGAGAAAAGGTGAGGGGTGCTAAAAGTTATAATGGGAGTGGAGAGGAAAACAATGAAGGTGGGTTGAGGGATAAAATGGAAAGTAGAGGTGAGAAGAAGGGAATTTGGAGGTGAGAAAAGTAGAGGAAGAGATTAGTTCGGGAGTGTGTGGAGAGAAGCAAAGGGTTAATTTCCTTTTGTACCTTTTTTCATACTTTTAAGAAATAGGGAAAATTTTATTGTTTTATGATTTTTTGTCCATCAGTTTATGGGTAATATGTAGTAGAAAAAGAAAAGTCTTGTCCAAAGAATTTTTCAAAAATGACTAAGGAACTTCACATGCCACAATTGTTTTGGGTATGCATGCAATCTAATAACTTTTTAAAAAAATAAAAGTGCAATGTAGCTAGTATTATCTACTTTATGGCATGGAATAAAATGTGTCATCTTACTAAAGCGATTCACAACCACAAGAATAGAATAAAACTCCCTTGGTGTTCAGGGTAACCCCAACATAAAATCCATACTAATATAAACCCAAGGAGAACTAGCTGTAGGAAGAGATTTATAAAGACCATGAGGAATAAGTTTGGATTTAGCTTGTAAATGAGCAATGCATTTAGCACAATGTCTTTGAACATCAACTCTCATTTTGGGCCAAGAAAATTTAGATTTCAAAATAGACAAGGTTTTATCAACCCCATGATGACATGTGAAAATTGCTCTAAAAATTCTACCCACTTTGCATGTCTTTTGTTTAATTTACTTTGCCCTTTAAGATACTTAAGTGACTCATGATGAGAATGAATGACAAACTCTCTAGTCATTGAGTAATGCTCTCATGTTTGAAGGGCACGAATAAGAGCATAAAGTTCTTTGTCATAGGTGGGATAATTCAAAATAAGTTTTTCACTAAAATAAGCAATTGGATAGCCACCTTGAGTTAACATAGCACCTATTCCAACATTTGGTGCATCACATTCTAGTTCAATGGTAGAAGAAAAATCATGTAAAATTAGAACTGGTGCATGAGTTAAACTATGTTGAAGGTTTTGAAAAGCTTTTTCTTGTTTTTCAACCCAACACAAAGGTACATAATTCTTAACAATATCATTAAGAGGAGTAGCTATAATAGAAAAATTAGGAACAAAACATTTAGAAACCACCTAAACCATGAAAGCTCCTAACTTCTTCTACTTTTTTAGGATGGGCCACTTTTGGATAACCTTTATTTTCTCATAAACAAATTGAACACCATGTTTTCCAACTAGAAACCCTAAGAAAAAAAAAGAGTATCTTTACAAAAAATACATTTGTTCAAGTTGGAAAAAAGATGAACATCCTAGAGAAATAACATGCCTAAGATGTTTGATATGATCATTCAGATTTGTATTGTAAATTAAGATGTCATCAAAATAAGCTACTACAAATTTTCCCATGCAATCCCTTAAAACATGCTTCATAAGTCGCATGAAAGTACTAGAAGCATTAGTTAGACCAAAAGCCATAATAAGCCACTCATATAGTCCAAACTTAGTCTTAAAAACGATATTCCATTCATCTCCTTCTTTAATTCTAATTTGGTGAGAATCACTTCTAAGATAAATTTTTAAAAATAGAGATGTTCCATGTAATTCATCTAACATATCATCCAAATGATGAATTGGGTACCTATATTTAATTGTGATATTGTTAATAGCCCTACAATCAATACACATTCTCAAAGAACCATCTTTCTTAGGAACTAACAACACATGGACTTAAACTCTTTTGAACCCATCATTTGTTTAATAAACCCCCTGAAGATACAACCTATGTATCACAAAAACTTATAAAGCAAGAAAAAAAAGAGAGGAAGGAATTAAAAGCAAAAACTAAAGCAATAAAGGAAAATGGTTGGGAAAGTAAACTAGTCGAATTCGAAGGTGTAAGTGAAGGTGACACTAAGAGTCCCCTAACATACTTACACCACCAATGCACGTGAAATGGAACTAGTTTTGATGAACCCCTTGAAGCTTTTGTGATGTTGAATATCAAACTTTGTCAACTGAATTCTCTTGTCTCCCCCTCTCCCTTTTAGAAATTCTATATGCAAAATAGCACCTCAAAGAAGAAACCCAAGAGTTCTTTATCCTCAACACCAACAACTGGAAAACTCCAAAGCCTTCACGAACAAAGGAATCCAAGAACAAAAGCAATAAAAGAAAAATTTGGAAAGCTAAACTAAAAAGAGATTAATGTGACAAACTTCAATGGAAAACCAAAGAAAAAACAAAAAACAATTAAAGGCAAGAATAAAGGCTAGCACAACACAAAAATGAACCTAAGAATGACTATAAAATGGATTACAAAAGAAAAAAAAAATTGGAGTGAACAAACATCGAATAGTCTAGAATTTATGCAAAATTTTCCAGAAACTATTTTTGTATGAAATTTTTTTATCTAAGAAAATTAATACAAAATGTGATCAAACACAATAAATTTTGGGTCAAACAAATGTATGTTCAAAGAGAAACAAATCAAACATTGCAACACTAGGGTTCAAAAATTGAAACTATTTTTCAACGCTGGCAAAAAGGACTTAAAAATTTATTGTGAAAAAATACAATGAATTTGAGGCTCAAATTTTTGTCACAAATGAAAAACACTATAGGGAAGGTCTGGTTAAAATTTCAGGTAAAAAAACCCAAATAATAAGGTGTACTAAATTTCAAACTGAGAGCAATCAACACAAAAAACTTGTTTTTCTTGGCAAAAAATGTCCTGACTTTTACTGTTTATATCTTTTTTTCTATTTTGATTTTGGTTGTGCCTTTTTAACTAGATACAAAAAAAAAATCTCTATGAACTTTGGTAAAGTTTTTCAAGTTTTTTTACAGAAAAAAAAAAGCTCAAAATAAATTCTCAAAACCGAGACAAAAACTTTACAAATCTGGACATAAAGAAAAACCTAGGAAGCCAAATGAAATAAGAACAAACTAACAAGACACAATGCTAAATTATTGAATAAAAAGCACTAATGAACAAATAACACTCAAGATGATGGAAGACCATCCTAACCACCTAAACAATCAGGCTCAGAAGAGAAGAAGTTTTGATAAGAAGATTATTTTCTAGAAGATTCTCCTTTTGTAGCCTTGTAGAAATTGTATAGAGTAAATTGAGTTTCATTTGTAGTCTTTAATTTTTATATCAGAATTTTGGGCCTTGTATTTGGGCCATTTTAATCTAGGATTTTAGGGCTTTAGAGAAGCCAAGAGGGACACCTACATGGCACTACCACATAAGCTTCCTACAAGGTGCCACCTCTTCCCTTCCTTCCTTCTCCAAAAGGTGTCTATTCCCTTCCTTCATGAAGCACATGAGGCTCTACATTCCAGACTCCTACTCTCCCTTCTGCCACATGTCAACATGCTAGTGGATAGCTTCCTCAAGACAAGGTGATGGAGATTCATCTCAATCAAAGCCAACCACCACCACTCAAGGCTAAGAGTAGAGATAGAAGAATATATATTTTCTCTTAAGCCTTATATAAGATGTAAAAAGTAGAAATAGGAAATTTCCTTTCTGATCTTGTATTTTGGGTCAAAAGTATAATAGAAATCAAACTCTAAACCTAGGGATGAGAGGACGTGAACAATAACCTTTACAAACCCTAACTTGTCATGCAAGCTAAGGTTAGCAGATGAGAAGGGCAACTACTACAAACCCTAAACCTAACTTGCCAAGAAAGCTAGGGTTAGGGAAACTACCTTGCACGTTCCACTCCTCTTCCATGGCTATAAATAGAGCCCTACATCATTTGTATATTTAGACTTATATTGATTGTCAAATTGCATATTCAAACTCTCATTAGTCTCATTCTTATCCTTGTTAGACTTCACTACCTAGCCTAGGGTGTCAAGAAGAAGAACCTCTTCTTCAAATAGCTTTAACATGAAGCAACTCCTCATTTGCATTGTGTAACTACTTCCCTTTCATACCAAACCTTCCACTGCCATTACTCTTTCATTATTTGGTGCAAATCAAGTCCAATTATTGAGCAAGATCCATCACAAAGGATTGCCACATGACAATCCACTAATGGAGAGTTTTTAAGTTGCCACACTGTTGATTTTACTTAAAGAAAAATAACTGGTCTAATTCAGGTTTTCCTCACATTTTAATAATACAAACTAAAAACATTTCTTATCTAACATATTAAAATATAATTTTAAGCATTTGAAAACATATTTTACAAAAAGCTAAAAATATGTAAGTGTTTTCAATTAATTGTTTTTCAAAATAACATATTGAAAAACTGTAACTTTCTAAAAATCAATTAAAAACTAGTTGTAAAAGCATTTTAACCAATTAAAAAACTTGTTCTTGGATTCATCATCTCATAAAGCAAAAAATAACTCATAGACATAAGATAAAAAAAAAAAAAAAAACACTTTACTACCTATACCCGTAAAGCAACAAAACATCTTAATCAAGGCTTATCAAACTCATAGATTGAATCCTTGAGATGTCCAACAATTATTATCATTTTTATTATTATTTATATTACTATTATTATTAATAATAATAAACTGAATATTATTAATATTTTTATTATTATTATCGATATTATTATTAGTAATATTAATATTATTATAATTATAATTGTTATTAATGTCATTAATATTGACATTATTATTATTATTATTATAATTATAATTATTATTATTATAATTATAATTATTATTATTGTAATTACTATTATTATTAATAATAATATTATTACCGCTATTATCTTTATTAATATTATTATTATAATTAGAATAATATTGTGAAATTTATTGATTGATTTTTTATCGATAAATAATGGTGCTCTTTTATCGACAAATATTCATTCGTGTTAATTTATTGATGTATTTTACCAGCAGATATGTGTCTGTTTGTAACTACCGACGAATTGTATCAAAAAATTTGTTTGTTGGTAATTATCGGCAAATATTGATTCGTACTCATAATTTTTTTAGCTTTCATATTCATATTCATTTGTAAAATTCATCGGTAAAATATGTGGCAATAAAAAATTAATGACGAACAAAGATTCGTCGGTAATTTTTCGTCAGTAAATCAATAATTTCTTGTAGTGGTTAATCTTGACTAAATTTTGTATTTTATTTTTTTATTTTAACAATTTCTCTTAGATAGGCCATGTCTTAAGTTTTCGAACTTAGATTTAGACATCTTTATTGTCCTTGGAAAGCTAAGAGAGAGCCCTACAACTATTATTTTGGTTGAGCTATACAATGTGTTGCTAGAAAAATTTAGGAAGGTGGAAGTCAACATTCTTCACAAAGGTAGCTCTTAGCCTTTACCATTTAGGTTGACCAAATCCTCACTGTAATTGAAACCAATATCATACATTCCATCATTGACTAGTTCGCGACCTACCCAAAGCCATAAATACCAACAACACCCATTTCAAGAACTAAGATACCTAATCATACAATGAACCCACCTACCACAACCTTTATGATGGTAGACCATCCCAACAAATTTAGCCACCTTATAAATATCTGTAAAAAGTATACAAGATTTAATTATGGGCTTGTATTATGAGCCAAGTAGCTTAAGGGTCTATTTTGGATATTGTATTTGGTCCATGGATATAATAGCTTTAATAACCTAACTGTAGGTGCCACTTATGAGGCTTTACCTCAGCCGTAGTCCTACAAAACGCGGTGGCATTTTTTAAATTATTTTCATTTATGAGTGCGGCTATTTGAAAGAGCCACATTCATAAATCAAACGCTTTGATTTATGAATGCGGCTATTTGTAATAGGCACATTCATAAATCAAGCAGTTGATTTATGAATGTGGCTGCACTTGATTTACAAATAGCTGCACTCGTATATCAAAGGGCTTGATTTATGAATGCGACTGTTACAAATAGTCGCACTCATAAATCAAATTTTACCCTAACTTGGATCGAACCATCTACATTTTTCATATTTTCTTCCTCTCCTTTGGCATTTGTTGTTCCTCTCCATTCGCGTTCGCTTCTGCATCATTCTCTTGCCACTATGAGTTCCTTCTTCTTCTTCGTCTTTCTTCTTCGTTTCTTCGTGTTTTTTCTTTTTCATCTCTCTTTCTCACTCTGTTTTTGGTATTTGCATTGTTTAAGCACAGTTTCATTGCCTTGCGCTCCTGTTCGTTGTGCTTTTGTGTGCTCCGTCACCACTGCCACTGTCGCCATCGTCGCTGCTACCACTGTCACGTTTGTTGTTGCCGTCGTTGCTGCTACCGCCGTCGCTGCCGCTCTCCTTCCACTCTTCACCAACGTTGCCTTCACGCACAACGTATTCGTATGAGCTTCTGGGAGAAGTGGAAAAATAATAAAATATTGGATTTATAAGTGCGGCTATTACAATAACCGCACTAATAAAGCCGCATTTGTAAATCTTCGATTTAAGACTACGTGTTCATCAAATGTGACTATATAGCCGCACTTATAAATGTAAAATAGCCGCATTCATTTGGCTTTTCTATACTAGTGGTGGAACAAATTTTTTTATCATACACGCCTTTAAATCACTCCAATACTCTACTTTTGATTTTGTACCATGTCTAACATCAAGCTACCTTTGTTTCCACCAAGAGCTGGCATATTCTTGAAAACATAGGGTAGCCATGAAAAATCTAGTATATTCATCCACTTTTTATTTTTTAAAAGTTTGATAAAGCCTTGTCTCCCATTCTAAATACGCTTCAAAATTTTTGTTTCCATCAAAATAGGGAATGTATACTTAGAATAATATAAACTTCTAGGCTCAAAACATACCCCTTCCTTTCTTTGATAATGGGAGTTATAAATCTTTCTTCTATGAATAGGTCTTTCTTCTTCAAACCTTTTGTCCATATTTTGGTTAAGAACCATTTTGCCAAACATTTCCTTTATCTCATCCCATTTTCTATCTTTATCTTCTCTCAAAATTCTATTCTCTTTTCTCCACCCATAGGCATTTTCTTGTTCCCTATTACTTCCTTATACACTTGATGCATGTAAATGATCATTCATTTTGAAAAATGCAAAAAAGTTTACAAGAGTTTTGATTCAACAAGGAGTGAATAAAAAATTTCAAAAATATTTTTATATATTTTTATTTTTGTGAAGTAAATCAAGAGTTCAAGTATTAGCTTTCTCCAAGTTTACTCCCAGGAAAGTAAGGCAAGTCACAATGGTCTGCTTAAGTACCAAGACTTTCCTAGCCACAGCTTACCTCAGATAGTTCTCAAAACAAGTTCTCTCAAAGAACTTCAAAACTTTTCTCTATATGTGTGTGTGCAAGACTTCCTAAGGGTCAAAAGAAGATCAACTACAAATGGAGAACAAAACCTAAGTATCACGAAGACTTAAAAATAAAAGAAACCAAGAAATTAACAAGAAGAAAGTAAAGTAAAGCAAGAAAATCTAGACGAAAATCCTAGGTGAAAATGCAAGTGACACTTTGAGTCCCTTGACACATTTCCACAAGATTGAGCGCTTTACTATTACAATGTTCTTAATGGGATTGCTTTGAAAACATTTTCCCAAGCAAAACAAAGTAAGCAAGAAATTAAACTTTTAACACAATTTCCGTGATAATATGAAAAATAAAACAAAAATTGTTTGATCTTTGGAGCTTGGCAAATCTTCCTCTCAAGTGTTTATCACTCTTCCTTTTGAACTTCCACTTGTTTGTTCTCTATAGCGTGGTCATCCTTAGATTTATCTTTTTTCTTCTCCAAAATGCTACCTAGCAATGTTAGTAAACCCTTTCCAAAGATCACACTAAGAAATAATTTTCATTTGAAGAGATCAAGAATATTCCAAATCAAGAAAAGCTCAAAATTAAGAAAGTTAAACTTAAAATAATAGAATTGTGACCAAGGTTATCAAACTCATCGGTGAACCCTTAAACCCGTTCAAGTTTAAGAGTCAATTGGTGCTTGGTGAGTGAACCCGTGAGTAAAATCGTTTTTTGGCAAACTCGGTGTAGACTCTGACAGACTCGTTGCACTCGGTACAAACTCGCGAGTTCGAGACCGAGTCAACGAATTATGAAAAAAACTCAAACTGATGGAGATGTTTGCTGTCGTGCTTCACTGTCGTCGTGCCTCACCTCATCGTGCCGTCGACGTGCCTCGTTATCGTCGTTCCTCACCGTGTCGCGCCTCACTATCGCTGTGTCTCATCGCGCCACGTTGTCGCCTCACTATCGCTGAACCGTGCCACATTGGTTGTGGGTTTGTGGTTAATTGGGGAAAAGGTTAGATTTAGGGTTGAGAGTGAGTTTTTAGTTGGGTTGGGTCGAGGATTTTTAGTCTAATTGGGTTGGGTTGGGTTGGGTTGGGTTTTTTAAACCTGATTGGGTTAGGTTGGGCTTTTTTAACTTGATTGGGTTGGGTTATTTTTAGGTTGGGTGTGAGGATTTTTAACCTAATTGGGATTAGGGTTAGGAGTTAATTTTAGGTTGGGTTGGGAATTTTTATGCTGATTGGGGTGGGTTATTTTTAAGTTGATTGGGTTTGGGGATTTTTAAGTTGATTGAGTTTAGGGTTGGGAGTTACTTTTAAGCTAATTTGTGGATTTTTTTTTTTTATTCAAAGTGGCTGAAATAAGATTGGGATTGAGATTAAATTATTTTTTATTGATTTGATGTTTCAACACAATAAAAAAATTGTAAAATAATATAAAATTGATATATGAATATATTTTTATATGAAGTAGACTCTTACGAGTCTACGAGTCGAGTTTAGGAGTTGAGTTTACGAGTCGAGTTTACGAGTCGAATTTACGAGTCAAGTTTACGAGTCGAGTTTACGAGTCGAGTTTATAGACCTCTCATGAGTCTGAGCAGACTCTCGAGTCTAATAACCTTGATTGTGACAAACTTTAAAAAGTATAAAAAAATCAATTTTCTAACGCATGCAATGTAATGAATTATATCAATTCAACAAATTAACCGCTGGTCCCCACAAGAAGTCTCCCATTGTCAAATCCCACAAAATTGCTTTTGAAATTAGAAGCAAAATCAAGCTTTAGTCACCTCAATTCCTCAATTTTCACAACTCACAGGGCTATTCTCATGGACTCAAATGAAACAGTGCATTAAAATAACATGAGCCCACCGAATTCCAAATACCAGCACTTACTATTGAACTTTCGCAATGTTCTTTCTCACCCTCTTGGTTTCGTTGGGTGGCTTAGAATTTACTTTTAGAAATTAGAATATGATGCAAACCACACCAGGTGATTGAATTCACGTGTTCACCGAATTTGCCTCATTCACTGCTCTAGATTTTTTTGCACCAAGCACCAAACTAGAAACCAATGCCAATCAAAATTCAAAATTCAATTTCTCAAACATGTAATCTGCTCCAACAAAATTCAATGACAACAAGATAATTCAAGCTACTATTTGCACTGTTTGGACAATTATTTCACCATTTTGCATCAAAAAGAAAAAATTCACTAGAAATTGCTTCACCTTAATCAATTGAATTACCTGAGTGAAAGAAATCATGAAGTGTTGGTGTATGGAGAATCATAATGAAGCTTAAGAGAGGTTAGACTAACTCCTAAGAGGTTCCATACTAAAACACTTACAAATAATAAGACTAACAAGGAGTGAGTTAAGAGACTAATTAGGCTGAAATTTGACAGCAATTCAATAGTCTATTCAAAGCTCATTTACAAGGGGGCTAACACTTATATTTATAGTGTTATAGATAGTCAAGGTGCAAGTTTTAATCCTAAAAACTCTTCACTCATAGAATGACAAGTGGCTCCCTCTGATTGGAGCAAATCCTCTCCAATTAGAGGTTGACAAGTGTCCTCCTCTAATTGGAGAGAATCATCTTCATTCCCATGAAGACAAATGTTTTTTTGGCATTGGTGGGAATCCTTTCCATTTAGGGGATAATACGTTGACCTTCATGCCTTCCTTGAAACTTCATGTTTTCTATTTGCACTCTAGTAATTTATTTGTGCATCCTAGATGGTCTAGAGTTGCATTGGTTCCAAGGAGATCCAATTGTAACTCTAGCTAGACCCTTTCTTTTTTCTATTTACACCCTACTCTAATTGGCCTAATACACATGAAATTGACCCAAAATATGGCCTAAATACAAGTCCAAAATAAAGCCTATACTATTTTATACCATGTTTTATAAAACTAGAGAAAAATGGAAGAGCAGACAACAATTAATTCTTCCTAAGATGAGAGTCTGAGTTCCTTCATCTGCTTCCATAAGTCTTCTCAGATGGTCCTCCATCATTAGCAGTACTAGTCTTGGCTACATTGTTTTCTCCTTCTATAGAGGGAGACTTTAAATTGAACAATTTTGAGGATGAAGTTCTATCATCCACGTTTATGGTTGGACTTCTAGTGACTTCTCTAATATTTGTTTCTCTAGCAAAGAGGTAATGGTTGTTTGTGTTGAAATTGTTGTTTCATATTTATGTTTGATACCTTTAAAAAAGGGTTGTACAATGCTTTTTGTACTTTACTTCCTAGTTATACAACACGATTTTCTTGTTTACTAGTGTTCTTATACAACACTTTTTGTTCTCTTTACTAGTGTTCTCTTTATGTGTGTTTTCTTTTTCCTTTGGTCTTATAAAGAAGAAGTAGGTGAAAGGCTTATGGTGGTGTTATTAAGAAAGGAAGAGAGCCACACGCACACGCGTTTGGTGGCTTCAAGTTAAGGCAAACTAAGATGTTTGGTTTGTTGTTCACTAATACCAGGAACAACAAGTTTTCCATAGTAGGAAACAAATCTTTTTTCTGGAATCTCTTATTTTTAAGGGATTGTTAAATATTAAATTTGTTTGGGGATTAAGTATAACTATTAATTTTTAATATATTAATTCAGTTGGTTAAATAAAAATATAAGTAAATTGTTATAAATTATAAATTCCTTAAACATGTTCAATTTTTTCTTAGAACCAAAAAAAGTATAATTAGTTTTCGGAACTTATTTCCTCTTAAATGCAATAATAGTTAGTAAACTACAAAAAAAGATTATCTCCTACATTAGATTGAAGTTAACTTTTAAATCCTAGTATATTTAATTTGGATATATAATCATTTTAGCTTTAAAAAAATAGAAGTTTTAAAATTAAAAAATATACTAAATATCCATTTCATTTTCAGTAATTTTACTTTTAAAACTCAAAATAGAACACAATACAACATCCTGTCGTTCATATATATTTTTATTAATACATGCAAATTGGTTGTGATTCATTTTGTAATATCAGCTCGACAAGTATCAATATGCCTTTAGCAAAGATATTTTATAAAAATGAAGTGTAGTACTATTTAGGTGATTTTGTTGGGGAATGTTCTCGGCGACGGTGATTATTTGGAGTTTGATTATTTTTTTTATGTATATATATGGGTTGATACTCTAATACCAAAGTTAATTTATCCTTGTTGATTGGTTATTGAAAAAAAAGGAGGTTTATATATATATTTTTTTCAATATTTTTTTTCATATTTATTGACTTATATAGTACCTGTTCCATCACTGATAAAAAATAAAAATGAAATAAATATTATACTCCTGTCATAAGGCGTGAATTAAGAATTAGTTTTTAAGATCTTGACATGTCACATACTCACAGAAAGAAGAAAAAAAAATTATACATATATATATATATATATACATATATATATATATATATATATATATATATATATATATATATATATATATATATATATATATATATATATATATATATATATATATATATATATATATATATATATATATATATATATATATATATAAACAGACTCACCTGCTGCCCCAATCTAAGTATTTGTAAGTGAATTAAGAAGAATGATAGAGAAAAGGTAAAGAAATATTATTCATTATTCAGTGTTTTACATAGGATTAGAACATTTTATAAAAGGGAAAAACCAATGTGAAGAAGCTATTATAACAGAAAAGACTAAGTATGTAATTGTACTAGCAGTATTATATTTAACACTCCCCATAAACTTATGGGTAACTAGTGCAAAATGATGAAAGGAAGACTCCTTTCCAAGTGCGGTTTCACGTTAAAACGCATTTGTTAAAAACACGGTGGCATTTTTGAAATTAGTTTGTTTTACAAATGCGGTTATTGGTTAAAACCGCATCTGTAAATGAAAGCTTTTCATTTACAGATGCGGTTATGTGTATGACCGCATCTGTAAATGAAAAGTTTTTCATTTACAGATGCGGTTATACACACAGCCGCATCTGTAAATGAAAAACGCTAAGACCCCTAAGATGCCACTGTGCTCCATTTCTTCTTCTTGTCCTCTCCTTCTCCACCCTTTGCCCATCAGTGCTCTCTCCACACTTACCCTTTCCCTTCACCACCGCGTCTTAGTTGAGCCATCTCTTCCGCGCCTCTCGCTCCATCTCCACCACCGTAAACCTCCGCCAAGTCTTCTGGCCGGCAACACCTTGGGGACTTGGTTGCACCCACAACTATAGAAGGTTAGTTTTTTAAGGGTTTACGGTTTTAAATTTTTTAATTAATTTTATAATAAATATTGATATATGGATTTGGATGTATGTTTAAAACTTGATTGTAGTGTGTTTATGTGTTTAGTGTGTGTATGTTTAGGATTTAAAGTGAAAAATTAGTAGGAAAACTTCAAACGACCATAACTTTTGATGGAGAAGTCGGATGGAGACGCATAAAAAATGAAAGTTGCTCGAAATGAGGTAACGAACGCCATGGCCAATTCTGCAAGGGGGATTGGCCTTACCAAAATTTCAAAAATCCACCATTTACTATCACTTTTTTATTTTTTAGTATTATTTAGGTCTTTTTTTGGATATTGTGAGGTTTTAGTTCTTATATTTACACTTATTAGAAATTTCTAAAATTTTGCATAACGTTTTCTACCATAAATTAGAGATTTATCAACCAATTTTGAAATGCATTTCTTCACGGATGAGGAACCCATGAGTTCGGAAGCCATGACATATGTGAGACAATCTTGGTCCACATATTTCCTAAACTTTTATAACTCTACGATTCGATCAATAGTGTAAGAAGATAGATAGAGATATATTATTACTATTTTATGTATACATTTTGATCAATTACTATAAATTGACTTTTAGTTTATCTGAATCTGTTTATCTGTCTGACTGGGTATAATGAAACTGCACAAGATAATTTGTATGGGGTAAACAACTAACCAAAAGCTCTAAAAAAAAAAAACCTGATTTACAGATGCGGTTAAGGTAAACAACCGCATCTGTAAATCATTGCCACTCCAAACCTGGAGCATTTACAGATGCGGTTATAGTAAATAATCGCATATGTAAATCATTCCAATTCCAAACCTGGGCACACTTCTGGAGCATTTACAGATGCGGCTCCAACAAAAAGCCGCATCTGTAAATAGTATTTATAGATGCGGTTGTTTAACCGCATTTGTAAATCTAAATCTCTAATTTACAAATGCATGTTGATCAAATGCGGTTGTATAGCCGCATTTATAAAATAAAAATAACCGCATTTGTTCTACGTTTTTGCACCAGTCGGTGAGTTATCAACTAACCAAAGTTTATCTTTGAATTTTTGAAACATTGTCCCTGACAAGGGTTTTATTAGAACATCGGCGATTTGAAATTGAGACAGAATATGAACCAACATCGGCGATTTACGAATTGGGTGCTTGATTTTATTGAAAATTAAAAGTTTCCTACAGTGTTAAATGATAATCTACTTAGTTACCAAAATGTCTACTCTTTCACTTTCTTTTGATGTTTGAGGTATGTTCCAATATTTGAATTTAAAAAACAATAAACTTTTTAAAATGTTTTGCATCAATTACCATTTTAGAATATTTAATTATTGTAGTGTATCAAATTCTTTAATTTTTATTGTTATTACTCATTTTGTAATTGTGTGCTTTGTTTTATTATAAACAAATCATCTTTCAACCATGTTAATTGATAATTTGTTGAGCTACCAAGTTGTGAAGTTTGTTCTCTATCCTTCAATCGTTGAGAAATGTTCCAATATTTGATTTCAAAAAACAATAAATTTGTTTTTAAATATTTTTACATCAATTACTCTTTTACAGTATTTAATTGTTGGACCACGTTAAACTAATATTAAAAAAGTTGAGACCAAATTGAACTTTTAATAAACTTTGGAATCATACTGAATTTATAAAAAAAAAATAGTGAGGAACAAAATTGCATTTTTGGAAAAAATATTGGGACCAAAATGGTCATTAAGCCTAAAATATATTTGCATCAATTACCCTTTTACAGCATTTAATTATTTTATTGTATCAAGTTTTTAATTATTATTACTATTATTACTTATCTATGAATTGTGTGCTTGGTTTTATTGAAACTTGAAAAGTTTCATTCAATGTTAAATGATAATTTACTAAGTTACCAAAAGGATCAAATATGTTCACTCTCCTTCAATCATTGAGATCTGTTCCAATGTTTAAATTTAAAAAATAATAAATTTGTTTTGAAATATTTGTCATCAAATACCCTTTTATAGTATTTAATTATTTTATTGTATTGTGTTTTTAATTATTATTATTATTATTATTGTTATTGTTATTATTGTTATTATTATTATTGTTATTATTATTACTCATTCACAAATCGTGTGTTTGATTTTATTAGAAAATGAAAACTTCTTTGTAATGTTTAAATAATAATACATGTTTCTTTGTTTGAAAAATTTATTATAATTATTATTATTATTACTTATATTATTTATTATTATTCTAAAATTATATAATAATAAGTTTTCATATATAATATACATGTTATTTATTATTATTTTAAATCCTTCTATTTTTATCCAACTAAATTTATATAATAAATATATTATATTTTTAAAATAAATCCTGTTTGTTGCACGGGTTATCCTAACTCCATATCAATGGAAAACAAGTTATTAGGTCATGTGAGTTGATTTTAGGATTGTACATTTTAGAGATTGTAAAACTAAAAAGGATAAAATTTCACACACTATAAAAAAAAAAATTAATTTTACTAGAGGTTTTTCAGAAGAGGTTATAAGAACCTCCACTAGTATATATATACATAATGAGGGTTTTTTAAACCTATGATAAGTTCCTATACTTTTACCAAAATAATAGTTTTCTTTTTCCTTATTTTTCACTTTCCCGCATTTTGTTGGTGGCACACTTCTCATGTTTTATTTTTTCAGATACTAAAACTTCCTCAGCTCTCTCACATTTTTACACATTCTTCAATCTTCGAACATTCACCTCTCTCACCTCTCACGTTTTTACATATTCTTCGGTCCTAGAAATTCCAGTTCAGCTGTCTCACGTTTCAGCCCTAGAAAATCATCTTCAACCTCTCCGTTCTTCCCTCTGAAGCTTCATTTCTCACTATGTTTTTTTCCTAGAAAGTCATCTTCAACTTCTTCGTTCTTCCCTCTGAATTGAAGGTTCATTTCTCACTCTACTTTTTTTATATTTGGTATTCATTTATGTTTTTCCCTATTTGATTTTTCAAATTTGGTTTTCATCTTCTCCATTTCTCATTTCCAGAGCTGCGGTGCGTTTTGCACGATCGTGCCTCGGGTTTCTGCTCAAGGATATCTTGGAACACCGTCTCTGATTAGTCTCAGGTACGCTCTTCTCTCATTGTAATGATTTTTAGTTTTTTGGTTTGATGATGTGTTCTTCATCTCCGAGCTTTGTTTTTCTTATAATTGTTCTGGATATTTTTTCAAGTCAACTTATATCCAACGATTCCAATGGACCAAGTTGTACTACCTAGCAAATTGAAAAAACTCCTAGGCTTTGGCTAGAGAAATTTATTATTACTATTAAGATTAAAGAACAATTCATTAAAGTCTGTTGTGATGGCACTAAACCTTGAAACAGTAGTTGGTAGAGAAATAAGATTATCCCAAAGGAGACTAATGGTATGAGAGAATTAGCACATGTTTGACTTAACTTAAGTTCTTGAGGATGAAGACTTGGTGTGGTGTGCACTAGTCGTGGTAATATACATTTATATAGGGGAACCATCCGTCCATTGATTCCAAACTTGACCTATGTGGCTTTCGTTCAGAGTGTTTCAAATCTGGACTTGTCAGAGAAACATTTCAATGTGGCTTTCTGGGCTGGTAGATGACTTTTTCAGCACCCAAATGGTACTGGACCTGCAGGTGACGCTATTGTCAAGTGTTCTTGGAAAGGTTTTTGGTGTGTAGAAGTGAAGGGGGTCTAGATAGATGTTGATGATGAACCTTGTGTGAAAGGAGCTTGTGCAGCCGTTATATAGTTCTGCATAATTATGCAGAAAACATGTCCTGGTTTTTCACTGATGCACTCTATTTTTTTTCTGCTTTTTTCTATCTCTGCTGCACCCTGTTTTAATCTATAGTTTGTGGCCTTAGAAAAAGTATGATGTACTCAGAATAAGGTTGGAAAAGAAAAGAAGCACATAAACTATTCACCTAATTAACTAACTTAGAACAATGTGTGTGCAGTTTTTGTGTTGGTGTTGTTATTACTATTATTATGATCAGATTGTTAGTTTTGGCCCAAAATAGTATTAATCAACTAGTTTCTAAAGCTGTAGTATCGAAGCTTTTCACAACTTTTTCTAACTACTAGACTTTAAAGAAGATACCTTTGGACATACTCTCATAAGAAGCTTTCGTGTATATAAAACTAACGCATTTTATTTTATACTTCAATTGACTTGAGTTGTAATGTTTTTTTTACCAGGATTACGTTACTCGGTACTTTTTGGGAGCATGATTTATTTGGATTCCTATTGAGTTTTTAATCATTATTCTTTATCATTTTTTGAATTGACCACCCATAAATTGACTTTACCGGCCATTTAGAAAGCTGTAAATTTTATGCATGACCTAAGATTATGCGCTAAATATCACAATCATTAATATTGTCTAAAATAAAGTTAATTGTAGTATGGGAATTTATCGCGGCACTCCAAAAGGTTGTTCATTTTTTTAAAGTTGTATTGAATTTTAATAATTAAAGAAGGTTGATATGCTACTAAGAGTTGACTGGATTTCATTTTTATGCACTAGGAATTTTACTTAAATGTTATAATTAAATCTTATAATGTTAACTTAATCATAAATTATAAGTTTGATTTTAAAAATAATTATTATATAAAACTCAACAAATTTATCTTACACTGTACACTACAAAGTGCACTCTGTTTTTTTTTTCTGCCTTTTCTGTCTCTGTTGCACCCTGTTTTAATCTAGTTTTTGGCCTTAGAAAAAGTTGTTTCTGTTTTGGTTAGGGTCAATGTAGAGACTGTATGGTTTTAGTTAGTTGGAGTGTTTGTATTACTATCAACTAAGATTAGGCCTGAGGAGGGGCGCGCACTGCAACCAAGGTGTAAGTTTAATTCTAATAAAATCTATAATTGTCAGTCACACTTAATGTAAGTTTAATTTATTCCTTTTGTGTTCTTTGTAGGAAAAAATTCAAGCATATGAATTAACCTCATCATCATTCATATCTAAAGAAATATTAACAACCGATTCCTTAGCTTATGTTTTCGGGAGTCGAGAGATTATGGACGTGTTAGGGGTTTAGGTTTGGGTCCTTGCCCATCTGAAGTGTTTGGCTACAATGCTCATTCATATAGTGGGACATCTTTCAATACAAATTTATAAAATCAGGTTCATTATTTATTACTTTTAATCATATTTTTTTTTATTTGGGATGTGAAGTTCATTAGTGGCAATGTGGCAACATGATATATATGAGTGAAAGTAGGTTGACTGTTACCCTATCAATTTTTTTTCTCTTGTATATTTGTACACTAGTCCCCTCATCTTCATTCTTAATATTAAGCTAGGCACTAACCTTTTTTAAAAGATGGGGAACGTTGATTGAAATATCATATTAGAGACTTGTATTTGAGTCATATTAAAGACTTGTACGGTTTTTGGAGTTGGCCATAAGGACAGAGTTGGTGAGTAGAAATTAGAGAAAACTAAAGGTTAACAACATTTTGAACTTGGCCACACATGGAGTATGTCTTATTCATTCCTTTTAATTTTACAGTACTCAATTTAATGTTAATTATTGTTTAGTGAAAGCAACACTAGATCTGTGAGTGTTCAGTTACAACAAGAATGGTATTCATAATAGAGTAAGAGAGCAACTACTCCTCCTGATATGCTAATATGTTGAAACTCACCAAATATAAAAACTAACCAGACACCAAGATAAGCTATCTAAGTACCTATTCCTCTCACAAGTGTAACAGAGGTAAATGACACTAGACCTTGGAAAAATTAGAAAGTTGAGTATAACAATAAAATCTGTATTACAAATACTTGAGATAGATTTATTTTCCTTTGTAACAAAGAAAAGCAATGATCTTGGCTTAATAAACAAATTAAAGTAGGTACCACCGCCATTATCATGTTCAAAGTGTGGCTTAATAAGATAATTAACAATTTTCTTTTAATATTTATTTATAGTGTATTAATTAGTGTGGTGTTATGGCGTGACGTAAGTAGACTAGATACAATCATGAAATAAAGCCTATTAATGGTAAGTTCTATGTTTTTAGGAAGTGGTGATTTTGGATATTGGCCTAAATGATGAAATAGTGCTTAGTACCGGAAAGAAGTCTGGAATTAAGATCAGAGAATAAAATAAGGTAGAAGAAAGATTTAGTATAAAAGAAAGAACGTGTGATTGAAGGAGAGATAACAATTTAGCTATGCTGCTATCTTTTTTTTGCTAAAACAATTAGTTTATTAACTTCTTTTCCGAATATATCATTCCTAATTTCATATTTCATGAAATTAAACTATGCTGCTATTTAAGACAAAGACCGAAATAAATTATAAAATTTTTGTTGCTAACCTGTTTTATTATTGCTTTCCTTTGTTTTTGTTGCTAACCTATATACCCTTTATTAGTCAATTATTTACTTTTCTTGTTCACATTTGTACAATATTATATTTTAATTTTTACTATGGTGTTGACTGATTAGATTTGGCAACAGTATTCTGATGGCAAGTGACTAATTTCATTCATTTTGTGTTCTAAACTAGGTTTCTATATTGACATTACAAGTCAATGAAATGAAGGTGATGATGACTCTTTTTGTGTAAAACTATTCAGGAGATTTGTCTCATGATTTTGCTACGTTTCATACATCATCGGTAATCTTTATTAAATTAATATATTTTATATTGTAATTGGAATGTTACTTATTATAACTATTTTTATATATTAGGCATCCGATCAAGGAAGTGTTCCTAATGATGAAACAAATGATCAACATCAAGAATCATAGCCGAAGAATGTTATTTAGTATGAACTGTTTTATTATTCACTTTTTGAGATTTCATAGGTTTTAGTTATTTGTGGGCACTATTTTGTTTGTATGGTACACAAAGAAGGTTAACAAGGAAGAGAAAAACTGCTACTTTACTTTCTCTTCCATTTTACAGAGTCACCTGATAGAAAAATTTGTGTATGTTTGTCTTTTTTTAACTTTGAAGGGTACAACAAAGTCAGTGACTCTTATGTTATCTTCTCTTTTTTCTTTATCTTTTAAACAATGGAAAAACTTTGCCTTTTGTCCCAAAATAGGTGTTGTTTCTGCGTGGTTGGCGAGTTCTTTTCCATTCCATATAAAATATTATATTAAATCAAAAGGGAACAATATAACACAGTGAAAAATATTAGCAAGCATGGTGAAATGTTGGAGGAGGACGTGATTGTTGGTCTAATTATAGGAAATGGGTGCCTATTCTTAAATTGGTGAGTAAACATGATTTCCTTTAAAATGTTAGTAATATATATTTAAAACCTTTTATTACTTTCTTTCTAGCACTATTCTCATTATTAAATGAAAATTTAAATTAGCCCATTAAATAATCTCTACTTTTTAGTAAATATTATCTAAATAATAGGATAAGTATTATACCTTCCTTATTATAACAATATTATCTAAGTGTACATAACAGGTTTATTTAACAACATAACTTGTTGAGGAAAACTGTTGGCTATTTTGGTTTACCATTTTTACTATTTGTCATTTATTTTTTTATATATACACCTCTTAAAAGTAATGGGGGTTTTCAAAACCTAAAGAAGATTCCATTGGACACGAACTTAACCAAGTGGTTAAGTAAGTATGAAGGTTCACTTCTAGAGGGCAAAGAGAAAACACAATTATATGGTGTTGATGATGAATAGGTGCGGAATTAAAGAACATATAAAGGAAAGAAAGAAGATGGAAACCGAATAGAAAAAGATAAGCACCAAATCATAAAGGAATTGAAAAATAAAAAAATGAAAGGAAATAAAAGCTTAGGATGATGAAGGTGTGGTCACGCCACTTATAGGGGGAGGAGATTCCAAGATGAGTGGTGAAGAGTCCCCACTTGAAGTGCAGAGCACTCAAAATAAGACCCAAATTCTAATAGACTCAACTCACTAAATACTCTAACAGAGTTTCTTTTTTATTCAAAATTTAATGTGTAAATTACATGAGGCAAGACACCCTTTATATAGGAGAGAGTGACTGGGGGAGCAAGAGTGAGAGGGGTAGGGACATCATTTGTGAAAAACCTTCTAGAAGGTAGTTCAAAAAACCCTAAACCTAGGTGCACTTGTCATGAAAGGTGGGTTTGGCAGAAACCCAAGTTATGCTAAGTACACCCCAATTTATGCTAAGTGAACCCTACTCTAGCTTATTCTTCTATTTAGACCCCTAAAGTGAGCACAATTTATTTACATTACTTGTATTGTAAAAAGACTAGAAGGAAGAACATCTGATATTCTGGTTTATGTCTGGTTCTTCTTCTACTGATGCTTTATTGAGATTTGGTGGGGCCTGGTCTTGTATGCTAAGATGACTGACCTAATTGTGAAGTCTCTATTGTGTCCTTAGTCATCTGCTTGTCAAGGTGGTTTGTAATAGTTATCTATTACAAATCAAACTGGAAACAACCAACAATTCCACTCAACCAAACTTAAGCTACTAAACAGAGAAACACAATAACACCACACAAGCGTCCTACTCAAACTAAACACCTGTAAAGTCAAGGACTTTTAATCATAAACAAAAACGTTAATGGATTTAGACACCAATTTGACCAGGAAAATAAGCATGTGCAGCTTTAGATGTAATCCAAGATCTGACCTTTACTTGGACCAAAGAAAAAATTTCATAATGATTTATCACTCCACCTTTAAAGATGTATTTATTCCTATGCCTCCAAATCTCACCAATAACTGCAATCCATACACTTCCCCAAAAGACATTATTATAGGTTGGAACATTACACAGTTTAGAATGCAAAAAATGTGAAACAGGATTGATATAACCTTCCAAGCATTTAGAAGATGAACTTCCAATTGATAGAATCATAGGCCTTCTCATAGTCAACTTTGAAGAAGGCATAACTTTTCTTCTTCCTTTTTATCTCCTCTAACACATCGTTACCCACAAAAATGTTGTCCAACAACCCCCTTCCTTCAAGAAAAGTTGATTGTCTATGTAACGCCCCTCATTTTCCACTCATACGTATATAATATGAAATACATTAAAATAAGAGATATCAAATTTAACATATGTATATATAATAAAATACATTCATCCCAGACATTGTGTCTCAAAAGAAAACATCCCTCTTATAGGGGTTTTAATACATCTCCATCAAATGTTCCAAAATACATGAAGGAAAACATTAAACTAAATCTGTCCCTTCCTCCAACACGCTCACTGAGGAGCTCTACTACCTGCAACATCATCTGCTCCCGTGTAATTACACGATCATCACAGTTTTAAAGAAAACAACCACAAAACAAAACAAAAGGGGTAAGCTAGATATTTTTAAAAACTAACTTTAAATATGAAACTTTAAAATCAACATAACCAGCTTCTAAACATCCACATAAATCCATCACTTTCTCATTCATATCTCACAACCATCAAGTGTCTATCAACAATTTCAATATTTCTCTTTCTCACGTCAGACTTCCACTGACTCATCACACATAGACACTTGACACTACTTCCGGAAGACTCGTGCATTGACTAGACTCAGAGATCTGTCATACTACATTGCTGTAAAGTTCCCACAGCTATGCGCATAAACATAATCTCAATCTCAATCTCATCACTCTCCTAGTATGACAGGGTTAATCCATACAACAGGTCAAGTAGTTATCTTTCAAACCACTTACCCATACATATGAACCTCCATCGACTCTCAACGCCTGAATAACTTCATCTATATGATTCCATTATATCAGGAGAGTCAGGATATCTCATTATAGAAATCACCGATCAATGCACATTCTACACAATCTTACACGGTATTTTCTTTCCTGAAAATACTATGCCTTGATCCCACATTCACAACATTCAACACATCATATAACACTTAAATGAACGATTCCAATCACAGCAACAATCATTCCAAGGTTCAGATTTTCAAATATCACATGCATTTCACATTTCAATCTCAAACAGTTTCAAACGACACTAAAACAGGGGAGTTCGAAATCAACATTAAAACCGGCGATCACGTCCAAAAACAGGGGATTATGCAATAACATTTGAAACCGGCGACCTCATCGCCCCAACATCAAAATCTTCTAGCTTAAGGTTTTCTTGAAAAAAATAAAGCTAGCTTCCCTTACCTGGACTTGAGCCAATCTCACTAAGAGTTCCAAACCCACCAAGAACTCAAGGATGCCTTAACTCTGTTTTAGGGCCTTGAGCAGAAAACTTGCAGGGCACAACGTCAGGAATCCAGGGGCAGTCGCCGATCTTCAACTGGTTCGCTAGGACGTCTGAACGCAGGGAGAAGGAGAGGAAAGAAACAGGGAACCAAAGCTAACTCACTCACTCACTCTCGAACCACAGCAACGTCCACTGCCTCTCAGGAGTGAGTTTTGAATCTAAACCAACTTGCCCAGAAATGCCGCTGCTACCTCCCACTCTGCAGGAAAGCTTGCGTGCACACTTCCTTGAACAGTATGACCACGTGGGTTTCTGCGCATACCAACTCTCTGATGCTAACTATTCTGAAACACCCTTTCTGTCTACGTGTCGCGCATGCAGAACGCTCATGCTGGGAGCCTGGGTCCACCTTATCTGTGTGAAACACGACATCGCGCGATAACCTTCCACCGATGACTGCTCGCGCGATGACTATGCTTCTCATACCGGCGATGACCGATTCCTCTTCCTGACGAACGACCGATTCCTCACCCTGGCAGACAACCGATGTCTCACCCTGGCAGACAACCGATGTCTCACCCTGGCAGACAACCGATGTCTCACCCTGGCAGACAACCGATGTCTCACCCTGGCAGACCACCGATGTCTCACCCTGGCAGACAACCGATGTCTCACCCTGGCAGACCACCGATGTCTCACCCTGGCAGACAACCGATGTGTCTCCCATCCTGGTTGATGACCGATGTTCCTCTCATCCTGTTGGCGATCTCTTATCGCCCTTGTGTGTGACGAGGACACATCGCCCCACTCTGGTCACCGATGTCACATCGTCACACCTTGCTGAAGGTTCATCCTCCCATTCCTCTAAGTCTGTGTTATCACGGTTCACACTACTCATGGTGGCAGACATGCCACCTATCTTCTATATCACTCATCTTCTGTATTTAGACCACATACTAAGTGCTTACCAAGTCTTCTCGAATACACAGCGATGTGCTCTTTTCGGCGATCATGTACACCATAGGCGATTGGCGATTTCATACGGGGGAAGTCGGAGGCCGCCGCCTTCTTCAAAAACGGCGATCTCCTTGACTTCTAAGCTACACCTTCCTTTCTCTTACACTTCTTGATTAACGTGCCTCCCCCCTTCAACCACTCCCACGTGATTACCTCACGATGAAGTCATCGCACCTGACTACTTGGTTAGTACACTGGTCAACCGACCGACCTCTACCAGTTGACCCCAGACCTTGGGCGACGTCCGAGGTTTGACCACTATGGTATTTTCTATTTTTATGTCCTTTTTATTTTAAATAATAACATACCTAGAAATTATTTAAAATCTATCACTTCTATTCCAAATAATTTATAGGTCCTTACAGTCTAGGGTCTATGACTTTACTTATCAACCTTTTCAGCCTTAAAGACAAAATCTTTGACACAATTTTATATAGACAACCAACTAACGATATAGATCTAAAGTCACCTAACTGATGGGGGTTATCGGCCTCAGGAACCAAACAAATGAATGACGCGTTTCAACCCCTAGGCCATCTGCCTTTGTTTGCAAACTCATTCACTGCTGAGAGAATATCCTCTTTTAAGAACTCCCAACATAATTCGATAAAGCCAAAGTTAAACCCGTCAGGACCAGGACTCTTCGAACTATCACAACTCCAAACAACTGACTTTACTTCCTCTTTAGAGAAGGCACCTACCAACATACCATTGTCTTTCTTTTTGCTTTTTTTTTTTTTTTTATAAAAGTTTTCATGTTAGGCATCACTATGCAACTTGACATCTCAGTTAGGCTGACACCTCAAGTAACAACAATCATTTGCCATCACATGAAAAATGTATTATTAAAAGAAGAAAAAATAAAGAAAATACAAAAATATGGGGGGACTAGACCAAAATCCATGTGTTAATAAAAACGATACGTAGGTAGACTATACCTATTCATAAAGAATTCTAATAACAGATTAGATGGAAGCCTATTATACCAATGAAATGATTCTCTATGAATAAATCCTAAATTAGCCAACTTATCAGCATACTCATTCCCTTCACGAAAAATATGAGTAATCTTAAGCCTGATTTTTCTATAGTAATTAAGACAAGCATTCCATCGATTATGAATCATCCAAGGAATAGTTATCCTAGCAGTAAACGCAGCACAAATCAAGGCAAAATCATATTCCAACTAGACATTAGTAAGTCCCATCTTTTAAGCTTCCTCCAAAATATATATAACTCCATAAAATTCAGCAACCAGAACAGTCTGAATACATACCAGTGTCTTCACCAGATATTGTATTGAAGCTAACATTACCCAATCTAATGGGAATCTCATCAACATTTTCAAATCTTGAATTGAAAAAGTCTTTAACCTTATCCTTAACCACCTCATTATCATCGCTCTAATGACCATTCTCAGAAACCCCATTTAACCCGTTCTTAGCCCTCCTCCATTTTACCGCTGAATGAATTTCTTTTGTATTAAGATCATCCTGTTTTAGCCTATTATGACGAGCTTTCTATTGCATTACAGCTTCTTGGTTGAAAAAATTCCTAATTTTTTCTGCTAGCAGAGAACTCCACTCCTCCCTCCCTTGCTCATCAATCTCACTTTCTTCATCTCTTGCATCTAACTCATGAATTTTCTTTTGTAGCTCTTCCCTTACCTGATTAACATTCCTGAACACATCTTTGTTCCAGGTCTTCAGATCAGCCTTTAGTTTTTTCAATTTTTCTTTGAAAATAAAAGTCCCTCCACCCTACACCTTGTAGCTAATCCGTTTACTCCGCACAAAATCTTTAAACCTTCCATCGCTTTACCAGACATCTAAGCTTCTAAACAGTTTTGGACCCCAATCCACTTTCGTATCTTTTAAAATTATGGCACAATGATCAAAAGTCGATCTATTACGTTAATATTAACATATATGCTTTCTATCCCTTATTTGTAGCTTATTTACCCGACTAGAGGTTCAAATTTGTTAACCTTCATGACCACCTCTATGTTCAAAAGTAAAAAATATTGATACAAAACAAGACAAATAAATCAACAAAAATTGAATCGGGATGGAATAATTTTTGTATGATAAACAGGAGGTTCAAAGAGTGCGACATTGTCTTTCAAGAACAACTCAACGAACCCAATAATGACATTGTGAGTTATTGTCCTTTCATGATAAATGATTTTTTTATAATTTTTTTTTTCTGTTTCACTTTATTGAGGCCTAGATAATTTCAACCTCTTTTACGTTTATTGACTTATGTTTATACTTCATGTTTATGTTTTGTTTACCTTAATTTTATTATTTTTATTTATTTATTCACACTTAATTGATGATAGTTTTTTTTTATATTTCTTGCCTTATATTTATATATTTATATGCATTTTATTTTTACTTTTTTTTAATGCATACCATCCATGCTAATTAAATTTAAAAACAATTTTTCATCTCCTATAAATAAATTCAAGTTCAATTTAACTAATTATTTTTATTTATAGAATTTAATAATTAAAATATTTTTAGCAAATATTTCAAATGTCTAATTTTATATAAAAAAATCACTTTTAAACTTAAAAAATAAATATCAGCGTGAGCTTCAAATTTCTCGTACATTCCACGGGTTACAAGAATATATATATATATATATATATATATATATATATATATATATATATATATATCCGACGTGGATGGTCTGAATAAAAGTTAAAGTGATTTAGTGTTTAGATTGAACAAATTTCAGGATAAAAAATATTTTAGAAAAAAGAATAAAAGAAAAAATTAACTTTTTCATGCGATAAAATGAGCTTTATGAAAGAAAAAAAGTTATAGTTGAATTAGCTTTTACATGAGTTAATTTTAACTTTTGATATTATTTTATTTATTTTTTCTGACAAGACTTTATAAAGATGTTTGGGAAATGAGATCTTAGATAAGTTCTGCTTACTTTTTGTCGTAGTTCTCACATAAGCTTCCAAAATTTTGTAAGAAAAAGAAAACAAATGCAGTGTTTGTATTTGGTTACTTATAATATAGTGTTTGTAATTGTAACAGGTGCTGCTGATTACAATAAATCAAATAATTTAAGATAGGTTTCATTTGACATCGTAATGATTGATTATTCTTAATTAGTTATTAATCCAGTTCAACTTCAGATCACGGTCATTTTGTATATTTGAATTTACAGTTATTTGGAATCCCAAATTTAATAAATTGTTTAAAGGTAACAGTCATACCTTTAAACAATTGATTTAATTAATTCTTGAATGGTGGTTTAATTGATTCTTGCTTATCTTTGAACAAATTGCAGTCCAATACAGTTTTTCTCATTGTTAATAGTATATACTTACATGTTATCATAATATGTGCACTTTGTTATATGACATTATGTTTTTATTTATTCACAATATTGATTTAGTAATTTATTCTTGTAGGAATTTATTGCTTATAGCATTTTGCCCCTCATTTAACTTCTCAACTTTTAACTTAACTTCTCAACTTACAACCACACCTTTTCTTAGACAAGTTTCCTAAATTAGCAAAATTAATTTAGTAATGTATGCCTATTTTATTGTTAAAGAGCTTCTTGATATATCATTTTCCCTTTCTTTCCAATAAATTAATTTGGTCTCAGTTTTTTAAATTTCCCTTTTATACAACTTTTTTATTTTATAGTTCTTGAAGTTCTGCATCTTCTTTATCTAAAGGGGCAAGATGATAAAGAAGAGATAAGGTGCACAGAGAACAAAAGGAAGAGTGAAAGGAATTGTTTTTCTATTTTTCATATCTTCTGCATCTAATGATGCCACATTTTTATATTACAAAAGGAAAACAGAAAACCTATTGGGCTTAATAAAAAAACAAACAAAGTCTAAACTAAGAAAAATTCAAAAAGGCAAAAATACCAAAACTCCCCCTTAAGCTGGTGGGTGAATATTACAGCCACCAAGCTTGGAGAGTAGCTTATGAAACCTTTTTTTTATCAAGCGCTTTGGTAAGGAGATCTGCTGGTTAATTTTCTGAACTGATTGAGAGTAACTAGAAAGACCTTGTTGTAGCTTCTCCCTCACCACATGACAATCAATGTCTATGTGTTTGGTTCTTTCATGAAAACTATTGGTGTATGCAATGTGACGTGCATATTGGCTATCACAGAAAATACTTGCATTGTTGTTGGTTACCACATGAAGATCTTCAAGAAGATAGCCGAGCCATTGTACTTCACAACAGGTAGTTGCAAGGGCTCTATATTGAGCTTCAGAAGAAGATCTTGACACCGTACTTTGCTTCTTGGTTCTCCATGACAACAACAATTCTCCAAGGTAAACAAGGAATCTAGTGGTTGATCGGCATGTTGTTATGCATGAGGCCCAATAAGAATCAGAAAAAACTTTAATCTGAACATTATTGTTTTTGGGATAGTAAATACCTTGCACTGGTGATGTCTTTATATATCTAAGTATTCTTTGAATAGCTTGGTGATGAAATCTAGAAGGTGCTTGAACAAATTGACTTAAGAATTGTACAGAAAAACTGATATCTGATCTTGTATGAACCAAATATATTAGCCTTCCAATAATCCTTCGGTATGTACCACTGTCATGCACTGTTGAGTTTTGATAAAAAACTTTTCATTCTTCTTAGTCATGGGTGTGATTATTGGCTTTGCATTCAACATACCTGCATCAACTAAAATTTCGAGTGCATATTTCCTTTGATAGATATGGATGCCATTCTTGGTTCTAGCAATTTCTAATCCTAAGAAAAACTTTGAATGACCAAGAACTTTTATTTTAAAAGTTGTATTTAAAGAATTTTTAACATCCTCTATATCTTTCATATTGTTACCAGCAACTCATATATCATCTACATATATGAGAAGAGCGATAAAAGATGTCCTAGCAATTTTAATAAAAAGAGAATTATTTGTCTTTGAACGAGCAAAATTAATACTAAGAAGAAAAGTAGTGAGTTTGTCAACCATTGTTTACTTTCCTGCTTTAGCTTCTATTTCTGGTTGAGTCTTTTATTGGTTACACCAAGGGGCATCTCCATATAGACCTCCTCTTGCAAATCACCATACAAGAATTCACTATTCACATCCAATTGTTCAAGGTGCCAGTCCATGGCAACAACCTCAACAATGATAGTTCAAACAATAGAGAGCCTGGTCACATGTGAATAAGTTTTCATGTAATCTATACCTTGATGTTGTGTATACCCTTTGGCGACAAGTCTTTCCTTGTATCCTCGATTTCTCCATCAGCTCTGCATTTAATCTTATAAACCCACTTACAGCCGATGGGTACTTTGTTAGGAGGAAGATCCATTATTTCCCCATTTTAGTTGGCTTCAATAGCTTCTATTTCTGCCTTCATGGCTTCTATCCATTCAGGAAATTGTTTTGCTTCTTCATAACTTTGTGGCTCGGTTTGAGAGGATATGGATAAAGAATAGTTTAGTTGTTTTTCTAAAATATTTTTGTAGGATAAAACAGAGCCAAGTGGATAACGCACCTTTCTATTTTCTTCAAGTTTCTTGCTACATGGTGACATCATGATTTGGTGGTGATAGTCTTCAAAGAAGGTTGGTGTCTTCCTGATCCTAGTTGAACGTCTCAATTCTTCATGTTGAGTACAAGTTTCAGCTTCATTTTGCACAAGAATATCATCATATATTTGTCTCATGAAGTCAATGTTTTCTTGGACAGTTTCCTGCTCATCTCTGTCACTCATGTTATAAGTGAAAGTTTCATACAAAACTATGTTTCTAGATACAAAAATCTCTCTATAGTTAACATCTAGAACAACATACCTTTTAGTACCTTGTTTGAAGCCAATGAAAATGCACTTTTATGCTCTTGGATCAAGCTTATGTCTATTTTGTTCAAGAGTAAAAACAAAACATAGACACCCAAAAATCCTCATATCAAAAATGTCAGGCATACATTCATACATAAGCTCATAAAGATATTTGTTTTGTATTATAGGAGATGGCAAACAATTTATCAAATGCAGAGAATTCAAAACAACATAAAACCAAAAAACCTTGGGCAATTTATATTGAAACATAAGACAACATGTGATATTTAGAATATACTGATGCTTCTTTTCAAGAGTGGAGTTTTGCTGTGGTGTTTCATTGTAAGATGTTTGATGTAATATACCATGTAAATCATAAAAATCCTTCCAAAAAAACTCCTTCTCATTATCAGTTCTGATAACCTTTATGCCTTATTAAATTGATTCCTAACATACATGATAAAATTATGCAAGAATTCACTAGCATTATTTTTGGTTTTCATTAAGTGAACCCATGTATATCTACTATAATAATCTACTATCGTTAGAAAGTATTTATGTCCCTGAACAGGACTAACACCAAAAGGGCCCTAAATATCCATATGAACAAGATCAAAAGCATGCTTACTAAGTTTTACTAAGAGTAAAAGGCAGTTTATGTTGTTTAGCTAAATGGCAAGGAGTACAGACATTCGTATTATCAAAATGCACATCAGAATATTTCTTAGCCAGATTTTCTAGCACTCTATTTAAGGGATGGCCCATCCCACAATGCCATATGTCAAGTTTATTATCAGATTTGAAAACATCATTATTGTGCATACTGCAAATCAACCTGTCTCCTTTTTCTATATGCAAATGGTATAGTCCATTGTGTATTTAAGCTTGACCAATCATCTTCAAAGAATGCGTCTCCTGTATCTGACAAATATTATGATAAAAAACAAGTTGGCATCTCAAGGATGTTGTTACTCGTTGAACAAAAATTATATTCAATGTAAATTCAGGTATGTACAAGACATTATATAGTGTTATGTTCTTTGACAAAGTCACAGTTCCAGCATACATAGCAGTAATAGTATGATTATTGGATAACTTAACTCTCACAGGTTTTATTTTGTAATAACTTGTACTGGCCAGGAGTGCTCGGGACCTTAACCCAAACATTTAGGTATGGTCAGCTAGGTTGTGTAAGTTATGCCTAGCTCGGCCTGGGCCATGTATGGGCCCAATAACTCATTTCAAGGTCGGTCCAGGCTTTTAGTAAGTCTACGTGGGAAAGATGATTAAAAATAACAGAAGGAATAATTAATTAGTTGAAGTAAATTATTAAATGCAAGTAAAAACGATTAAGAATGATTATATCCAAAAGAAATATGTACACACTAACAGAATGTTGTTATTGTAGAATTATATTGTTGTTGAAGATTATATTGTGGTTGTTGAGATTATGTTCTCAATGATGAAAGTTGTTGAAGGAATATCTATAAAAGGGGTTTAAGACCCTAGGTAAAGGTAAGCTTTTTCTAAACCCTACACTGATATATTCATCATTGAATGATCTCACTAACTTGATTGTCGAAGCCATGTCAACAGGTAGAGCCCCCCTGTTGTCCTAAAGTGCTCGTCCATATCAGCAGCCCAATTCAACCCTAAAGCTAAGAGGCTCAATTCGGATCTCACTTTTAAGCTCAACCAAGGTGAACCGACGAGAACATTTGGCATCTACCGTGGGGCCCGGTAAAACTTGATCCCACCCACAACTACGACTAAGCATTCTAATGTCTTTCCAACGTGATGAGGAACACGAGGCAAGGACCGCTGGGATTTGAAGAAGGTGAGGCCCCCACCCTGCAACAAATTATGGAGGCCATGCGGGCCCTCCAGGAGTCAGATGAAGAATACCAACGTGAACAAGAACGAATTCGACAAGAAGCCAAGGTCGAGCAAGAATGGCTACGTGTAGAAGCCTAAGCTGACCAGGAGCATCTTCGAGAGGAGACACACGTAAGCCGGGCTCAACTTATGGCAAGGATTGAGGCCTCTTGAATAACCATGGAGGAACACACACATGCCAATGAAGAGTTGCACAACACCAAAGAGGAATTGCAAAGGAACTTGCACCGAAAAGGCTGTCGTCCCACCTGGGAACGTCCCCCGAACTTGTCATCAAGAGATGACCTCAAGCTGTTCTCTCAACAAATCACAGAGGAGCCTATGCTGCCTTATTACATCACGCCCAAGATTGCACTTTTTTCCGGTGTAGAGGACCCTAAAAATCTTTTAAAGGCGTTCAGGGCTCAGATGATCATCTCGGGAGGGTCGGATGCAATCTAGTGTAAAATGCTAATGGGTACTTTCAAAGGAACAACTCTGCAGTGGTTTAGCGGAATACCGAATGTTCAAATCACCTCTTTCCCTCAATTTGACAGAATATTCAAAGAGAAGTTCTCAGCCAATAGGGTCAACATTCTACGTCCCTACAATCTTTTCAATATCAAGCAGAGGGAAGGGGAGTCACTCAAGGAATATTTAAACAGATTCTGTGCAGTCTCAATAAGACTCTAGACTCAGGATGAAAGATGGTAGTCGCTTCCTTTGTACAAGGGATGGCATGAAGCTCGTTTAGTGATTCATTAATCAGGAGCCCGACAGATATGTTGGCCAAGGTACGTGAGTGAGCTACCATCCATATCAAAGTCGAGGAAGTTGTGCTCGGGGAAAAATGGCAGCTCGCATTCGAAACAACACAAGTACAAGGAGAAGAACTGAGACTGTTATGCCAGGAGTAGAGAAGCATCCACCGAGAAAAGAGTAGACTAAAGGTACGTCCCTTATGTTGCCAAGAAGAATAAACTTAAGGCAAAGGATAGAGGAGACACATCAATCAGACCTAGGTTCCGGGTATCTTGCAAAGAACTCATCGGAATGCCCAGAGTGTTGGAAACCCTAAAGACAAACTGATTTTTGGGGTCACGAAAGGATATGTGGTATGATTTTCACGAAGCTTATGGGCATGGAATTGAGAGATGCATCGCCCTCAGTTACCAACGGGCAACCTTAGTTAAAGAGGGCCTCTTGACAGAATATCTCGAGGTCGGCCAAAAGGGTTTGTAGGTGGAAGCTGCATCCTCGGAGCAAAGGCACGGAGCTTCAGTCCTTGAAGAGTTAAGCACCAATGTGGGAGGATTCTCAGGAGGTGGAAGTTCAGCCTCTAAGCGCAAGCATTATGCTTGATTAGTAATGTCTCTAGATGCCAAGGAGCCCAACAACCTCATTGAGCTATCCCTTTGCTTCACAAAGGCTGACTTGGATGACGTGTTTCCCCATGAAGATGATCCCGTGGTGATATCTATTATCACTATAGGACAAAAGGTGCACAGAGTCCTAATTGATCAAGGAAGCTCAGCGGATGTGATGTTTTGGGGAACTTTTATAAATTAGCAGATATCCCTTGACCAGTTAAGGCCATATGAAGGCTGTCTAATCGGTTTCATTGGTGACCAGGTGGAGGTGTGAGGATATGTCGAGTTGAGGACAACCTTTTCTGATGAAAGCGCGGCCAGTACAATTACCATCAAGTACATTGTCATCAATGCGTCCTCTGCATACAACCTGCTCCTGGGCCAATCTGCCTTGAATAGGCTAGGTGCGATGGCCTTAACAACCCACGTGAAGATGAAGCTACCATCAGCTAAAGGGAAGGTGATTACGATAAAGGCTAACCAAAAGATGACCAAAAAATGTTATGGGAGTAACTTGAAGAACCGTAGGGGAACCTACACAGTTGCTATCTAGCACGAAGGGCCAGGATGGATAGCCGAGGTCGATGTCAGCAATGAAAGACAACCTGAGCCTACTGAAGAAGCTCGTGAGAAGGTAATAAAGGGAAAGAAATTCAAGCTCGGTAGCTCACTTTGTAAGGAGTTAGAGGACAAAATAGCCAATGTCATCTCGGAGAACATGGACACCTTCGCGTGGTCATCAGCGGACATTCCTGGAATAGATCCAGATTCCTTGTGCCACCGGTTAACAATGGACAAAAGAGTTAAGCCTGTGATTCAAAGATGGAGAAAGTTCAATGAAGAAAAACATCTTGTCTTTCGGGAAGAAAGTCAGAAGCTGCTAGCAATTGGCCATATAAGGAAAATCCAATACCTCGAGTGGTTGGCAAATGTTGTCTTGGTTAAAAAGGCAAACAAAAAGTGGAGAATGTCTATTGACTTCACTGATTTGAACAAGGCTTCTCTCAAGGATTCCTATCCTTTACCAAGCATAGATTCCCTGGTTGACAATGCATCAGGATGTCATTTGTTGAGTTTTTTATATGCTTTTTCAGGATACAATCAGATCTGCATGCACTCGAAAGATGAGAGTAAGACAACTTTCATAACCGAGGTTGCTAGTTATTGATACAAGGTCATGCCCTTTGGCCTGAAGAACGCTGGGGCGACCTATCAACGACTCATGGATCGAATTCTGTCACCAATGCTCGGGCGCAATGTCCAAGCATACGTGGACAACATGGTTGTCACCTGGAAGAAGGAAGACCAGCATATTATCGACCTTGAGGAACTATTTGCTATGATAGGAAGGTATAATCTGAAGCTTAATCCTGATAAATGTGTGTTTGGTGTTAAAGCAGGGAAGTTCCTCGGCTTTCTACTAGCCGAGAGAGGAATAGAGGCAAATTCAGATAAATGTGCAGCAAGGCGACACTCATTTTCCCTCATCAAGGGTTTTTTAATGAGGTCACCAGTAATAAATTTGTTCTTTGGAAAATGCGTGAAATGGGTTAAATATCAATAGATGAATAATCCGACTAAGCACATGGTAAGTCAGGCTAAGTTGGTATGCGAATGATTACCTGAGTATAGGCGTGCTGTGAGATGAATAAATGTAAATAGATGAATAATCTGACTATGCACATGGTAAGTCGGGCTAACTCGGTATACGAATGATTACCTGAGTATAGGCGCGTTGTGAGATGAATAAATGCAAATAGATGAATAATTCGACTATGCACATGGTAAGTCGGGCTAACTCGGTGTAAGAGCGATTACCCAAGTCTAGGCGCTCTGTGAGATAAATAAATGCAAACAAATGAGATAAATAAATGCAAACAAATGAAGTATTCGATTATGCACATGGTAAGTTTGGCCAACTCGGTGTATGAATGATTATTCGAGTTTAGGCGCTCTATGAGATGAATAAAAATCACTCAACCATGCATAGGGTAAGACAACCCAACTCAAAATGAATAGGGTCATCCGAGTAAGGGTGCCCTGTGAGTTGGACTATTTTGATGAATTATTTGATGTGGCAACCTAACTCGTGTAAGGATGACAACCCGAGTATAGGCGTCTGACACTAAGTGTTTATTAAACAGGTGAATTATTCATGGTGCATGATAAGACGACCGAGCTCTAAGTAAGTGTGAATATCCGAGTAGGCGCTCTGCAAAGTAAGATCCAAAGAATTCATGATGGCAGGCCTTTGCTAGGTTCGTGAAACAAAACTATGTTGTCAAAAAGAGTATACAAGTCAAAGTTGAATTGTAGACTTGTTCTGGCCACAAGGATGTTATTCATCAAAAGGTTAGTTTCCCTGTTGAGATGAAGTTTCATAGTTCTTCATGTTTAGTTTCGCCTAAGTTAGCCAGACTTTTGTTATGCTAATTAATCCATGTTCAGGGTGTAGAGGTGAATTAGTTTAAGTGGTAAAGCCTTTGTGCATGCATTTTTAATGATATAAGTAATTGTGATGTAAGTAAAGGCATTCACAACAGCATAAGTATATTTCCCTAAAGCTGTAGAATAATATTTTAAAGTATTGAAAGCATTGAAAGAGTTAAAGGTGTCAGAGGTTCAATGTTGAAAGTGATAAGAAAGTTGGAAATAATAAGGATTACAATCCATAAATGTTTGAGTTATTCCCCCATGATTTGGCCATCAACCACGGTTTTACCTGGGTTGATTTTAGAAAGATCTACGGTCGGGTGAATGATCTTGGCTTGGTCCAGGGCAACCTAAAATCCTATGAGGTAGGGTTGAGCTGCATCTTGTTTGAAGGAGTCAGTGGCTTTGATGAGCTCTTCCCCTTTGCGGGTCACCTCCTTCTTCAGCTCGTCGACTTCAGATAAGAGCTTATACTTCTATCTTCGGTTAAGCTTGATGCCTCTTGGGTTTTCTCATCTCGAAGTCGCTCAGCTTCATGGTATAGGCCACTCCAACGGTCGATCTCATCCTAGAGACTTCCTACCTCCTTGTGGAGTTCCGTGTGCTCCTTAATTCGTTGATCCTCGGCTGCCTTGCGCTCTTTTGTCTTAGCATCAACCAGGTAAGCCATGGTAAATGCATGCCCGAATAGCTTCAAGGTGTCATGACGGAGGTGATCTTCGTCATGAACCATGAGTCTAGCTTTGTCCTCACTGGGCAGGAAGAAGGTTTCGCCATGGGAGCGGATGTCGAAGTCGGGGTCCTACAATGGTGACAACCTCTTGGTATGGAGCTCGGCCGTCGAAATGAGAATGCTTGGCAAGGGGAGTGGTCGTTGGTTTTCTCCTCTTGAAGACGAGCCCTGAGGTGGTCTGCTCCGGGTCAGTTGGAGTCTAGGTGACCACAACAGGGGCTTTCCCTTTTTGTGCCAACGACTCCTTGGGTAAGCTAGTAGCCGCCCTCATCTTTCTAGTAAGCTTGGCCAGCTCAGCCTTGCTGATATTAGAGAGCATGGTATCTGCAAAAGTGAAAGAGGGATTAGTGGCATTAATATAAGTTCTTTTACCAAGGGTAGGAAAGAAGAAGTACTGGTGTAGGCTTTAAAGGTACCTGGGAGGTATTATTTAGTCAACAACGTGGAGGTATCAAAGCTGAGTAGGTTTATAATTCAAGGTGAAACAAATGAGAATTCAAAAAAGTCTAATGGTATTCTTTGAAGAATGGTCACTGAGTTGTGAGAAATAGGAATCTACCTATAGAAGATTATTCAATGCTTAAGTTAGTAGAAATTAGAAAAATTAATTAATCAATAAAATCAACTGAAATAAGATTTATGGATGTTCTTACCGAGTAGAAGCGTGAACAAATCGAGGTGGAACAAATGAAGTTTTAAGAGAATGGTCATTGAGTGAGAAATAGAGATCCACAATTCTTCAATGCTTGAGGGAAGTAAATAAATTTAAGAGTGTAAGTATATATGAGTATCAAATGAAAAGATTAAGTGAATACTTCCTAAATAATCAATATATATTTATAAACTTTCCGTATAGATTAAAATATTCAAAGATAAGTTTGAATAAATCATTTTTGTTATAGGTTAAAATATTTAAAAATAAATTTAAATAAATCAGTTATAACAAAATTATATATATATATATATATATATATATGAAACAATTAATCTATCTTTCTCAAATATTTTAAAAGTCAGTTAGTATAAATAAAAAATTAATATTTAAATCTCTAATTATGAAAAAAAAAACTCACATTTATTCTCTTTTAAAACAAGTTTATCAATTTATTAATTTTTGTTTAAAAAATAAAGAATAAAACTTGTTATTAACATTGTAATATATAATTATTTACGCACATTTATTTCGTGGTATTCAAAATATAGCAGTTTTTAGTTTTTGGGTGCAAGTGCTTATAAACCATTGGTAGTCTTCAAAACATAGTAGTTTTTGGGTGCAAGTGTGAACCATAGCAGATTTGCAATTTCCGTTGAAGGCTTTTTTTTTTTTCAAAATCAAAATAAGGTGTAAGTCATCTTCTTTTGATTTTTTTTATAGATTAGGGTTTTTATTATGAAATTTGGGATTGAAATTCTTTTAGGGTTTAGGGACAGGCTTCTTTTTCATTCTATTGTTTTGGCAGCGCTACCAACCTAACCTGTAACTTAGCGATAAAAACTGCACCATTCTTCTTTCTTTTCTGTTAAGCTGCAATGGTTTCCTTTGGCCAACCACCCTCTGCCACTCAACTTGTTCAGTCAAACTTCCGTTTTCCTATTTGTGATATGGTGATGCGTTTGCAGATTTTGTTAATTTAGACATCTTGGGTCATGAGAATTATTATATTATGATTCTTATTTTAGGTGTTTTTTTCTTCATTTTAAGCATGTATATTATATACATAATGCATTATAAATGTTTTGGGAAATAGTGGGCATCCTGCAACCACTAGCTAAACCTGCACTAGCGGTTTTGGAGGGTGCCTGTCCGACAATCTACTTTTGCCTTTAATTTATTTTCATGATCTTATCAGATAATAGTGTAACCCTTGATAATAAGGAGCATGGTTGTCAAACTCGCGAGTCAACTCATTGACTCGTTTGAGTTTACGAATCCACTTTGCCTTACCGAGTTAACTTGGGAGCAGACTCGGTTTTGAGGTAGACTCGGTGGACTCGGTGTGGACTCGCGACTTTGGTCCGAGTTGGCGAGTCCAGCTGGGTTTTTTTTTAAAAAAACAAAACAGTGTCGTTTTGAATGGGGGACCTGAATGAAATAAAAAAACTTAGGTTTTTGCGTTTCGTTTTGTGTTTCCGTTATGTTCTGTGGAGTGTGACAGAGATAGATTGAGCGGTGGTCGCGTCGCAGGTTGCTATAGGTGGTGGTTGCGTCGCGGGTTGCTCTAGGTTGTGGTGGCGTCGCGAGTTGCTGCAGGTGGTGGCGTCACGGGTTGCTGCAGGTGGTGGCATCGCGGGTTGCTGCAGGTGGTGGCGTCGCGGTGGTGCATTGCGGTGGTTGTGTCAGAGCGTTTGTCGGACTCGTGGGTTGTTGCTGTTCATCATATAAGGTTAGAGTTAGGTGGTGTGAAATTAGGGTAGGGAAGGGAAGGGATTAGGGTTCTGTTTTTTTTTTTTTATTGGCTGCAGAATGTACTGTTTTTTAATTGAGAATGGTTGCTGGTTGCCCTGCACTTTTTTTTTTTTGGACAGAAATTGAATTTGGAGGAGCAGTATTTTTGTTAAGAAATGTCTGGGAGTGGATCAAATTCAAGTGAGCTCAATAGAACTGCATCTGCATCTTCTAATAGAAGTAAAAATGCTCCAGGAAATAGAACTGATGTTGGATGGAAGCATGGGATAGATGTTAATGGAAATGGTAAAAAAGTGAAGTGTAGTTATTGTTCAAAGACTATGAGTCGAGGAATATTTAGGTTCAAGCATCATCTTGCTGGAACTAGGGAGGACTCTGAACCTTGTTCTTCTGTTCCAGAAGAAATAAGAGATTTGATGATAAAAATTGTTGCAGAAGCTAAGCAAGCCTCTTTGAAAAAAAGAAAGTTAAATATAATTGATGAAGAGACCAAGGATGTGAGGGGCTTGAAGAAAGACAACATATATTTGGTTCTAAAGGAAAAGAAAAAGTTGGTAGTAGGGGGCAGTTCAAGCTACCATAAATCAAATGATGAAGAAAGGTTATAAAGAAGAAGTGGATGCTCAAGTTGCTGAATTTTTTTACACAAGTGCCATTCCGTTTAATGTAATTAAAAATCCAGCTTTTGCAAAGATGTGTGAAATGATTGGAAAATATGGAGCTGGCTATAAACTCCTAACTTATCATGATATTAGAGAAAAACTATTGAAGCAAGCAATTGACAAAACTGATTTAGTGCTTCAAGAATACAAGGAAGAGTGGAAGAAAACAGGTTGCACAATCATGTCTGATGGGTGGACAGATAAAAAGAGGCGTTCTATTTGCAACTTCTTGGTGAATAGTCCTAAATGGACTGTTTTTATGTATTCATTGGACACGTCAGACATATCAAAAACAGCAGATAAAGTTTTTAAAATGTTGGATGACGTTGTTGAATTAGTTGGAGAAGAAAATATTGTGCAAGTGGTGACTGATAATGCTGCAAATTTCAAGGCAGCTGGAGAGTTGTTGATGCAAAAAAGGGAGCATTTGTATTGGACCCCATGTGCTCCACACTGCATTGATTTGATTTTTGAAGATTTTGAAAAGAAGTTGAAGGTCCATGAACTTACTATCAAGAAAGGAAGAAAGATCACCACATATATTTATGGCAGATCAATGCTAATTAGCATGTTGAAGAAGTCCACGAAAGAAAGAGACTTGATAAGACCAGGTGTGACCAGATTTGCCACTGCTTATTCAACTCTCAATTGTCTTCATGAATTGAAAGCCTCATTATTGACCATGTTCAGTTCTGAAGAATGGAAAACAAGCAAATTTGGAACTTCACAAGAGGGGAAAAAGGTTGAAAATATGATATTAGATAGCCGATTTTGGAAGAATATATCCACGTGCCTCAAAGTTGCTGCCCCTCTTATGGTGGTCCTAAGATTGGTGGATTCAGATGCAAAACCTGCAATGGGTTTCATATATGAAGAGATGGATCGGGCAAAGGAGAAGATTAAGAACAATTTTAATCATGTTAAGAAAAGGTAAAAATTTTATAGCTTTCTCTTTAAAAATTTAATTACTCCTTCTTCTTCTATTACTTATATGATAGTTGGTTGGCTGGTATTGATTACTATTGAATGAATGTATGTAGCTATGAAGAGGTTTGGAAAATAATTGATGCAAGATGGGATAATCAACTTCATAGGCCTCTGCATGCAGCTGCATATTATCTCAATCCCCAATTCCATTATGAACCTGAGTTTAGATCTGATGATCCTGAGGTGAAAGAAGGGTTGTATACATCCATGAGAAGATTGGTTAAGGATGCTGCAGAAAGAAGGATAATTTATGTGCAACTTGTTGAGTATCATTTTGGTAGAGGAGCCTTTGCAATGGATGACACAAAGGAAAGTAGAAAAACAATACTTCCTGGAGAATGGTGGGAGATGTTTGGGTATAAAACTCCAGAGTTGAAGAGGTTTGCTATCCGAATTCTAAGCTTGACTTGTAGCTCTTCTGGATGTGAGCGAAATTGGAGCTCATTTGAAATGGTAATTGAAGTTATTTATAATTTCTTTATTTAGTTTTATATGGTTAGTTACTAAATTTCCTATTTAATATAGGTTCATACAAAGAGAAGAAACCGTTTACATAAAAAAAAGATGAATGATTTGGTGTATGTCATGTACAACTTGAAGTTGAGTAACAAAAAAATTAGAAAAACAGTTGCTCTTCCCTTTGATGATATTCAATCAAATGATGAATGGATAACTGAAGAGGGAGATAATATTGATGAGATTGATCAAGTTCAAGATGCAAATGTTCACGTAAATCCGGCAATAACAGTTCCAACTCTAGATGCATTTGATCTTGAAAATTTGACTTTTGATGTCAATGTGGATGAAGATGAAGATGGAGATGATGATGAAGATAGATGATGATGGAGATGATGGAGGAGAGGATATCATTAGAGGATTGGACATAGAAATTTGAATTTCTAATTATTTAATTTCTATGACTTGAATTGAACAATTTAACTTTTGTAGTATTTGTATGGCCTTCTTTATTTGAGACTTTGAAGTTAGATGATTTGGTATATTATTAATTCTCATTCAGGACTAAATGTAGTTATTTACACTATTTTTTTTTAATATGAAAGTAGACTCTTACGAGTCTACGAGTCGAGTCTACGGAGCTCCCACGAGTCTATGTAGACTCGCGAGTTTGACAACCATGATAAGGAGTATCCCATGCACTGAATTACCTCACTTTGCATGTCATATCACCAAAAGATATAGCAAAACAGATTGCATAAGCTTAGGCCACCTAACTATAATTAGAACATAACTATCAAGCTCTTCAAACGAGACACCCCAAAACTATGCAAAATGGCTACAGCTGCATTTCTTGCTGTGCCACACTGCAACACTACAAAACCTATGCCCAACACATATTATTACGTACCCCACAACATAAACCAAATAGAGCTCCCTATTGGAGCTTTCCTTTTAGGGTAGGGAGGCATTGCTCATAGCCTTGAGGGAGAAAACTATATTTTTTCATTCACAGTAAGTCCAATAATCTACTGCCATTGTCTCCACAATCACAGTAAGTGCAACTTATACTCTAATGAACTTATTAATGATCTAATAATAAGATAAGAGACTCACAAACATAAAAATAAGAGCATATAAAACGCGCAAAATGACTCAAACTACATGGATATTCATTGTAAAAATAAGGAAAAAAAATCAAACAAAGGACTACTTAATTTGATGACATATATGGAAGCAACATGACTTTAGACAACTAGAAATGGATCATAAAATAAAAAGAAACCCACATAAACTTTTTTTACCAAAAGAAAATGAAAGAAGACTAAAAAAAAAAAATCAAAAGCACACAAGATAAACTAAAAAAGAACTCCCTGTTGAACCTAGTGGTGTTCAAGGTTTTGAAGAATCCAAATCCTTTGAAGGATGATGAAGCTTTTGTTTGCTTGCTGCTGCTGTGCTGCTTTGTTGTTTTGTTCTGGGGTAGTTTAAAGTGTAATCCAACCTTAGATTAAATCTCAAAGCAATTAGCATCTCAGTTTTTGATAAAACAAAAGTGTTTTTCAAACTAAGTTGAAACAACCGATTGTTCTATCGAAACAACCGATTGTTTATACTTAGATGTTTTGAGAAAGTTTGAAAACTGTTTTTGAATGGAGAAAACTGTTAAGTGACAAAACAACCGATTGATTCGAGGAAACAACCGATTGTTTGTTTTGGAACCATAACAGAAAAACTGTTTTCTTTGACTGAGCTTTAAATGATTTGAAACTGTTTACGCTCCAGTCATTAAATGCTTTGCCCAATCTTTCTGAAAGATGGGTTTGTTAAGATTTGATAAACAAACTTCCTTTTATATAATTTAGAAAATCTTTTTTAAAAGGTTGAGAATGCTTTTGAAAAAGTTAGAGAAAAGCTTCTAAGAGAGTTTTGAAAAATTGCTGAGATTGCTTAAGTGCTAGAGAGATTGATCAAAGTGCTGGAATAGGATTCTACTTGTATTGATTTCAAATCTTCATCTGTAACAAGTGTAATCTGTGTAACTGCTGAAACATTTCTTTTCTGTATTGTTGCTGAGATTGGCTGTGTGTTCTTGAGGTGTTCAAGATCAGCAATCTTAGTGTTGGCCAAGGAGAGTGTGTGTCTTGAGGTTTTCAAGGTCATTCTCTTGGTTGTTGTGTAAGTGATCAAGGTGTGATTGCTTAGTGGATTTCCTCAGGGTTCTGAGAAGACTGGATGTAGCTCTGGGTTGGAGTGAACCAGTATAAACATCTGTGTACAATCTCTCTATCCCTTACTCTTTAAATTCAGTTTGTTTGTTGTTTGCTGATAAAAACAACCGATTGTTTTTCTGACAGTGCAGTTTTGCTTACTGTTTTGACTAACTGAATTGCTTGATCAATTGGTTTCTGAGATAAACTCATTCTAGCTGAAAAAAGTTTGCGAAAACCTCTTCAAACAATTCCCCCCCCCCCCCCCCCCCCCGCCTCTAGTTTAAAGCCATAATTCCTAACAATTGGCATCAAGAGTTTGGTTCTTGAAAGTTATTCAAGTTGATCTAAAATCTTTTTTTTATGGCTGGAAAACTATCTTTTGAGGAGGGTGCTTCAATCTACAAACCACCTTTATTCTGTGGATTGAATTATAAGTTTTGGGAAGCAAGAATGAAAATCTTTATTGAATCAATTGATCAAAGAATTTGGGACTCAATTGAGAATGGTCCTTACATTCCAAAGTTCAAAAAGAATAATTCCTTTACTATAAAACCTTTGTCCAAATGGACAGATGATGAATGTAAGATGGCTCAGCTTGATAGGTCTGCTCAAAACATTATAGCTTCTGCACTAGATACTAATGAATTTTTCAGGATATCAAAGTGCAAAACTGCTAAGGAAATGTGGGAGACTCTCAAGGCTGCTCATGAACCAAAGGAAGCAATGACAAAGAGTCAAGCAAGAAGGAAGAAAAGACAAAATAAGAAAAACCTCAATCTTTGCTTAATGGCCAGAAGGGAGGATGACTCATGTAGTGTAAGTTCATCAAACTCTTCAAACTCTGAAAATTATGGTCAATTGCTTCAAGCCTTTCAAGAAACACATGAAGAAGCAAACCGATTGGCTCTCTTAAACAATCGATTGAAAGAAAAGAATAGCTGGCTTGAAAACAGAGTAAAAGCATTGGAGGAGGATTTAGAAAATTCAAAAATGGATTTTGAAAATCTGGAAATCATTTACAAAAACTCCTCTTGCAAGTGTGACACTCTAGTTTGTGAAAATTGCGAAAATCTTGAAAAGAAGGTCCACTATCTTGTTAAAACAATGGATAAGCTTTCTAAAGGCCAATCCAACTTTGAAAGTGTGCTAGCTTCTAAAAAGTGTGTTTTTGGAAAATCAGGATTGGGTTTTAATCCACAAAACCAGCAAGATAGATTTTCAAAAACTTTTTCAAAAAAGCCAGAAAAATAATCGATTGGACCATCGAAACAATCGATTGTTACATGCTTCTATTGCATGAAAAGAGGTCATTCTGTGCGATTCTGTAAAATCAGAAAACATGTTGTTCCTAAAGGGCTTATGAAGTGGATTCCCAAGAAAAATAAAGCTTGTGTTGATGAGTATACACCAGATGGACCCTCATTCATAAGGGGACCAAACCTATGTACTTGAGATTTTTCTTTGTAGGAAAACTTGGAGGAAAGAAAGCAGCTTTGGTACTTGGACAGTGGATGCTCCAAGCATATGACAGGGGACAAATCAAAGTTCCTGAGAATATCCTTCAAGCAAGAGGGTCATGTCACCTATGGAGATAACAACAAAGGAAGAATACTTGGAAGAGGATCCATAGGAGATGAGAACATCTTGGTGATTCATGATGTGCTCTTTGTTGAAGGCCTAAAGCATAATCTGCTGAGTATTAGCCAACTGTGTGACAAGGGGTATCAAGTGATGTTCAAGGAAAACACATGTGAAATCTGTCTACCCAACACTAAAGAGGTAATGTTGGTAGGTAAGAGAGTTAATAATGTGTATCTTCTAGATATCTCTTCACCATGTTCAATTGGATGTCTTCTATCCAAGCAAGATGAATCTTGGCTTTGGCATAGAAGAATTGCTCATATTCACATGAATCATTTGAACAAGCTTATATCAAAAGATCTTGTGATTGGGCTGCCAAAACTCAAGTTTGAGAGGGATCACATTTGTGAAGCTTGCCAAAAAGGGAAACAAGTGAAAAGTTCTTTTAAAACCAAAAATGTTGTCTCTTCATTGAGACCTCTTGAACTCCTTCACATGGATCTCTTTGGACCCTCTAGAACTATGAGTCTTGGTGGAAATTATTATGCTCTTGTTATTGTTGATGATTTCTCTAGGTACACTTGGACCTTGTTCTTGGAATCAAAAAGTGATGCCCTTGCTGCATTCAAAAAGCTAGCAAGAAGACTTCAAAACACAAAGGGCAGCAACATAGGCTCAATAAGGAGTGACCATGGAGGAGAATTCCAAAATGAGAAGTTTGTCAAGTTCTGTGAGAAGTTGGGAATCCTACACAATTTCTCTGCTCCAAGAACACCACAGCAAAATGGAGTTGTAGAGAGGAAGAACAAGTCTCTTGAAGAGCTTGCAAGGACAATGCTTAGTGAATCTTCACTTCCTAAGTATTTTTGGGCAGATGCAGTGAGTACCTCTTGTTATGTGATGAATAGGGTGCTTATAAGGCCCATTTTGAAGAAAACTCCATATGAACTTTTCAATGGAAGAAAGCCTAACATCAGTCACCTCAAAGTCTTTGGCTGTAACTGTTTTGTTCTCAACAATGGAAAGGAAAGCTTGGGAAAATTTGATGAGAAAGCTGACCTTGGCATTTTCATTGGTTATTCCCTCACAAGCCATGCTTATAGAGTCTACAATAAAAGGTTGATGACTGTAGAAGAATCAGTCCATGTAGTCTTTGATGAGGTAGATCGCAGAATCAGTGAGAACCCAAAGATCAGTGCTGAGGAAGATGAACAGAGCATCAGTTTGGAGAAGCTGGAAATCTGTGTAGAAAAACAACCGGTTGATTCGCAGAAACAACTGATTGAAATTCTGCAACAGAGTGAGTTGCCCAAAGAGTGGAGAATTCCCAGAGATCTGTCAGTGGATAACATCATAGGGCAGATAAAGGAAGGTGTCTCCACACGTAGCTCCATCTCAAACTTCTGCAGACACACAACTTTTGTCTCTCAAATTGAACCAAAGTCAATTGAAGAAGCTCTCAAGGATGAGAAGTGGGTTGAAGCTATGCAAGAAGAGCTAAATCAATTCGAAAGAAATGAGGTATTGTTTCTTGTTCCTAGAACTAATGAAATGAATATTATTGGTGCAAAATGGGTTTTCAGGAACAAGCTAGATGAGGAAGGAGTGATCACAAGAAACAAAGCAAGGCTAGTTGCCAAAGGCTACAATCAAGAAGAGGGCTTAGACTATGGTGAAACCTTTGCTCCTGTGGCTAGATTGGAGGATGTGAGGCTGCTGTTGGCTTTTGCATGTATGAGTGGTTTTAAACTCTTCCAAATGGATGTAAAAAGTGCCTTCTTGAATGGCTACATCAATGAGGAAATCTATGTAGATCAACCACCGGGTTTTGAAGACCACAAGTATCCCAACCATGTCTTCAAGTTGAAGAAAGCTTTGTATGGTCTGAAACAAGCTCCAAGGCAGTGGTATGAGAGGCTTAGCAATTTTCTGCTATCTCTTGGCTATGAAAGAGGAATGGTAGACAAGACTCTCTTCATCAAGAAGTCACATGCAGAAATAATTCTAGTGCAAATATATGTTGATGACATCATCTTTGGTGCTACACAAGATAGGTTGTGTGAAGAATTTGTGGCTGCTATGAAAGGTGAGTTTGAAATGTCTATGATGGGAGAACTATCTTTCTTTCTTGGATTGCAGGTTAAACAAACAAAGGATGGGATCTTCTTAAGTCAATCAAAGTATTGCAAGGAGATTCTCAAAAAGTTTGAAATGGAGAATTGCAAAGAGGCAAGCACTCCAATGCCATCAAGCTGCTACATGGATGCAGATTCTGCTGGAAAGAGTATAGATCAAACAAAATTCAGAGGATTGATTGGATCATTGCTTTATCTAACAGCAAGTAGACCGGACATCATGTTTGCGGTGTGTCTATGTGCAAGATTTCAAGCAAATCCTAAAGAGTCACACTTCAAAGCTGCAAAGAGGATTCTGAAATATCTCAAAGGAACATCATTTGTAGGATTATGGTATCCCTCTCATTCTCCAATACATTTAATTGGTTATTCAGATTCTGATTTCGCAGGTTGCAAGCTAGATAGAAAAAGCACAAGTGGCGCTTGTCACCTTCTTGGCTCTAGCCTAATCTCATGGCATAGCAAGAAACAAGCATGTGTAGCTCTCTCTACTGCTGAGGCAGAATATATAGCTGCTGGTAGCTGCTGTGCACAGATCCTATGGCTCAAACAATAACTTGCAGATTTTGGTGTACAAATCAGCAAAGTTCCTTTGATGTGTGATAACACAAGTGCAATCAATCTTACCAAAAATCAAATCCAGCACTCAAGGACCAAACATATTGAAATAAGACATCATTTCATTAGAGATCATGTGCAAAATGGGAACTGTGAAGTAAAGTTTGTGGAGACCAAATTGCAGCTAGCTGACATCTTCACAAAGCCTTTGCCAAAAGAGAGGTTTTTCTTCTTAAGAAATGAGTTAGGTATTCTTGATCTAAATAATCTCTCTTAAAATCTGTGTTTGGTACATGTTAAAATCTATTTGTGAAGACAAATAGGGGGAGATTTATTGGTACTTGTATATCTGTATCTTATATGCATAAAAACGTTTAAATCTCTGAGTATAAAAGTGTTTTCTGTTGCTGCTGATAGAAACAATCGATTGTTTCGTGTAAACAACCGATTGAATTTTATGTTAAAAGAGGTATAATCTAACTTGCTGCTGTAAGAAGCTTTGGATAGTACAAATGTTTTCTTTGCAGGAACTGCTTCAGATTTAATCAGTACAACACAAGCACCAGGGATATGTCTTCATCAAATAGGGGGAGATTGTTGAACCTAGTGGTGTTCAAGGTTTTGAAGAATCCAAATCCTTTGAAGGATGATGAAGCTTTTGTTTGCTTGCTGCTGCTGTGCTGCTTTGTTGTTTTGTTCTGGGGTAGTTTAAAGTGTAATCCAACCTTAGATTAAATCTCAAAGCAATTAGCATCTCAGTTTTTGATAAAACAAAAGTGTTTTTCAAACTAAGTTGAAACAACCGATTGTTCTATCGAAACAACCGATTGTTTATACTTAGATGTTTTGAGAAAGTTTGAAAACTGTTTTTGAATGGAGAAAACTGTTAAGTGAAAAAACAACCGATTGATTCGAGGAAAAAACCGATTGTTTGTTTTGGAACCATAACAGAAAAACTGTTTTCTTTGACTGAGCTTTAAATGATTTGAAACTGTTTACGCTCCAGTCATTAAATGCTTTGACCAATCTTTCTGAAAGATGGGTTTGTTAAGATTTGATAAACAAACTTCCTTTTATATAATTCAGAAAATCTTTTTTAAAAGGTTGAGAATGCTTTTGAAAAAGTTAGAGAAAAGCTTCTAAGAGAGTTTTGAAAAATTGCTGAGATTGCTTAAGTGCTAGAGAGATTGATCAAAGTGCTGGAATAGGATTCTACTTGTATTGATTTCAAATCTTCATCTGTAACAAGTGTAATCTGTGTAACTGCTGAAACATTTCTTTTCTGTATTGTTGCTGAGATTGGCTGTGTGTTCTTGAGGTGTTCAAGATCAGCAATCTTAGTGTTGGCCAAGGAGAGTGTGTGTCTTGAGGTTTTCAAGGTCATTCTCTTGGTTGTTGTGTAAGTGATCAAGGTGTGATTGCTTAGTGGATTTCCTCAGGGTTCTGAGAAGACTGGATGTAGCTCTGGGTTGGAGTGAACCAGTATAAACATCTGTGTACAATCTCTCTATCCCTTACTCTTTAAATTCAGTTTGTTTGTTGTTTGCTGATAAAAACAACCGATTGTTTCGAAGAAACAACCGATTGTTTTTCTGACAGTGCAGTTTTGCTTACTGTTTTGACTAACTGAATTGCTTGATCAATTGGTTTCTGAGATAAACTCATTCTAGCTGAAAAAAGTTTACGAAAACCTCTTTAAACAATTCACTCCCCCCTCTAGTTTAAAGCCATAATTCCTAACACTCCCAAACACCAATATAGATGGTTCAAGAAAGAACAAGATATTTGAACCGATTAAACTAAACAAAAACACATTTAAATGTTGGACACACATTTAAAAAAGATTCAAGACATTGTAAAAGGTGAGGAACAACACGGAAATGGAAGAACAAAAGTTAGAACAACTTATCTCTTGAAGACCTAAGCTCTGATACCAAATGATGCAATCCTAGCTTGCATTGCTATGAATCTTTTGTTTTGTATTTTGGGGTCCAGAATTTGGTGTGATTGGGTGGCTAAAATGAGTGAAAGAAAATATGAAGTATTGGTGTATGGAGAATGATAATGAAGCTTAAGAGAGGTGAGGCCAACTCTTAAAAGGTTCTAAGCTAGACACAAAACTAGTGCTAGCAAAGAGTGAGCAAAGAAGACAAAGTGTAAACAAATTTGGGCAACAATTCTTTAATCAATTCTAAGCTAATTAATATAGGGGCTAGCACTTGTATTTATAGTGCTATGGGCGGCCAAGGTGCAAGCTTTAACCCTAAAAACTCTTCACTCATAGAAGGACAAGCGACTCTCTCTAATTGGAGCAAATCCTCTCAAATTAGAGGTTGACAAGTGTCCTCCTTTAATTGGAGAGAATCCTTTCCATTCCCATGAAGACAAATGTCCTTTTGGGATTGGTGGGAATCTATTCCGTTAAGGAGATGACATGTGGACCTTCATGTGTACCTTGCCACTCTATGCTTTCTATCTGCACTCTAGAAATTTATTTGTACACTCTAGATGGTCTAGAGTTGCATTGGATCCAAGGAGGCCCAATTGTAACTCTAGCTAGACTCTTTCTTTTTATATTTACACCCTACTCTAATTGGCCCAATACATGGCCCATGAAAATTGGCCCAAAACATGGCCTAAGAAAATGGCACAAATACAAGCCCTAAAATAAAGCCTATACTACTTTGTATAATATTCATAAAACTAGATAAAAATGGAAGAGTAGAGAACATTAATTCTCCCTGAGATGAGAGTCTTCTAAAATCCTTTTTCTGCTTCCAATCTTCTTAGCCAAATGTTTCGAGGTTGGATGGTTTTCATCTCTTGTCTTTTAAAAATATCAGAAGAAAGAATATCTGATGCTCTGACCTATATCCAGTTCTTCTTTTGCTAAGGTCCTTCTGAAGTTTGGTGGGGTCTTATCTTGAATGCTGAGATGACTAACTTAATTGTGAAGTATCTATTGTGTCCTTAGTCATCTGTTTGTCGAGATGGTTTGTATCAACACGTCCCACATCCCTCCATGTTACACTCCATGTGTGGTTTCAACCTAGACTGTCTAGGGTTGCTCTGGGCTCAAAGAGGCTCAAATGTAATTCTAGCTAGACTATCCTATCCTATTGACATCCTATTCTACTAGGCCCTATACATGGCCCAAAAATAAGCCCAATACATGGCCTAATTACAAGTCCAAATAAATTCTACACTATTTTATACAATTTTTTATAGAATAGAGAAATTTGAAGAATAGTAAAAAATTAATTCTCCATAAAAATAAAGTCTTTTGAGCTCATTCTTCTTTCAATCTTCTAGTCATGGCCCTTGTCAAAGGCCCAATATGAGTCCTTCCATATGGTCCTCCATCAAATAACTTTATTATGCTCTTTGGACGCTTAATAAGGAAACTTGTGCATGTTCTCTAATGCGTCTTGATTGTTCCTAAAAACGCATTTAGAATCTTTTGTGATTACTAGTGATATTAATAATTTCAATATGTCAGAGCAAACATATCATTGAACAAAAATATCTTAATATCTTAGAATTTTTAATACATTCCATTCTCATATATTAATTCAAACAATATCAATATATTCAATTTTAGAATAAATGTCTCACATTTTAATTTCTCTTGAATATAGTTTACAAAATATGTTTTCGAAATACTTTTAAATGAATAAGACACGTATGTGCTCTATTTTTCAAAATCCTTTTCAAACACCGATTTGAATATCAATTTAAGTACAATTGCGCTTGTACAAAATATCTTTCATTACACATTTAAGATATATCAATTATGCTCATTGTGTTTCAGAGAATGTTTTTAAAATGGACATTTTATTCATATGATATATTCATTGGTGTTTATTTAGAAACATTGTGAATCTCAATTATAATACTACGTTTTGATGCAAGGATAATTTATATGATTGGACTTAATCAAAACAAGTTTAGAAAACATCTGATAAAAATTTAAGCACGTGTAAAACGAATGGATTAGGTTTGGAAACTTCTCTTACACTTATTTGTCCAACGCACGATCATTGTCTGCAACGTTCAATTGATCATTATCTAGTCCATGTAACACTCATGTTTTATATGTTATCTCAGTGTATTGTCCCATGCATCCAGAAACATAGTCTGTCACTTTTAGCTTTGAACACTTATGTATTAGCCTTCATCTAACACTGGAATATGACGCTTTTTCCATTGAGTTATGGTGCAGACATCGTCTGCCAACTTGATAAGTCCTTTAGTGTGGCTCCTTTTCTTTCCAGATTGCATTTTTTGTGTAAGACTTCCTTATGTGGTACTTGTATTTATTCCAATGCATGTCTCATGTATGGTCTGATATATTGTTTCTCTTTTGTTGTACGTGAATTAGCTTGGTTATACATTTAACACGTCTTATAGTGTTTTGTTATCATAAAAACTCTTAGACTCTTAGTCTAATAGGTGATAGATCATCTAATATCTTTACATACAAATACTTGTGTACTTGGAGAGGTGAGAATATTTAGTCAAAGACTCTTGAGTGGTTTGTTTGAGGGGACTAGACGTATCCCTTGTTGTTAGGTGAACTAGTATAAAATATTGTGTCTATTCCTCTCTTTGTATATCCTTTATTTGTTAGACATTGTGCTTGCTTTATTCTTTTCAGATTTGTGAATTCAGTTAAGGCTCTAGTCAACCCCTCCCCCCATTCTGGAGCCAATTGTACCTTCAAAGTGGTATCCGAAAGAAAGCAAAGAAAAGTCTAGACGAATTTTCCTGTATGTGAAAATGCAAGTGATATTTCGAGCCCCTTGACACACTTTCACTACTAAGTGAACATGCATTATAACAATGTTTTTATTAAGATTTCTCTTTAATCATTTTCCGAAATACTCAAGGAAAGAAAAACTTAAATGTACAACTCAAAATTACACAAAGTTTGTGACAAAAATTGGAAAAAAATGTGTGAGCTTTAAGCTCAAATGTGTGCTTCTTCTTGCTTATTTTTGTTTTTTTTTCTCCTCTTTTTTCTACAATTTCAGTTCATCCCCTAATCCTCGTGTGTCTACACTCTAATGAAGCTTTCCTTCTAAATCTTAGGCACAAGAATATTCTTCAACAAGTTCTTCACCAAGACATCTAAGATGTCACCTTAAGGAGAGGTGAGTTAAAGAAAAAAAATTAAGAAAAATCACCATGGTAAGTCTTATAGCTTCAAGAGGAGTACAATGCAGATTAAAAACAACAAAGACTCAATTTAGAAATTTGAATATCAATTTATAGAAGTTATGACAAAACCCAAAGGATATTGAAAGAAAAGACAAGCAATAACAAATTTGCAAGTAGGCACACAAATGGAACCTAAGGAATGGTGTTAGATTTAGATTTTGAAAAAAAAAATCAATATTCAAAAGCAATAGATATGTCTGGTTCAGTGCAGTATTTTCCAGAAAAAATTTACCAAAATTCACTATCAACTCAAATGGTCATACACAATTCACCAACGCATGTTTCTAGTATAGAGTTGCTCCCATTCTTTGCCTTTTTCACTTATGTAATTCTTTCAGAATATTTTTTCTCTTTTTCAAACCTTAAACTCTCGATCTAGCAGCTTTCAACTCAAAAATTTGGACAACAACTCAATTCATACATCAATTTTCACCACACTTCAAGTAGAAAATGAATTATACTTCAAGTATGGTTCAAATGAAAAAAATCTCTAGAGAAAATACCTAGTAGGCTCTTGGCCAAGTGAATATCTAAGGAAATGTTTCAGAATTTTGCTAGAACTAGTAGCAAAATACAAGCAACAAAACTTAAAATAATTCGTCAAACACATAATAGACATAAGAAAAATTGAACAAAAATTTGAGGGACTACTTCTATGAAATTAATGACATGTAAAAGGACTAAATAATACTCTAAATATACATGGAGGATTTAGAAATTTAAAGCTAAGTAAATGAATTATACAACCTAACACAAAAGAAAATTGACACTAACATACATGCAATAGGAAGCCTAACACAAAATTGATTCAAGACTAGAACTAGAAAATTGAATCAACGAAAAATTGGAATTACATACAATCAAAGTTTGTATGTAAAAAACTGTCGTAAGTAAGCGGTATAGGGAGTATATAATGCAATAAATTTCAATTTTTAACTTTCAGTGACAAAAGAAACATTAATCACTAGACCAGACAAGTTTTTTCGTTATATTATAATTTTTATTATATTTATTATTATTAATAATAGTTATATTAATAATAATATTAATATAATTGATATTATTGATATAAATTATAATTGGAATGTTTGAGGGTGATCAAACATTATATAACTCATTACACCCTGCAGACTTGCCAAAACCAAAGCTTAATACTTCAGAAAAAAGATAAAACAACTTTGGATGTGCTTGGCTTATTTGGTATTATCATTGATAAAAGAAGCTATGTGATGGAGAAACATCAAATGCAGTAGATGTAGGTGTTTTTTTATGAATGAAAAGGTGATTTGTAATAAAGTTGGAGTATCTTAAAATATTTTAATTTATTAATTATTTATTTACTGATAATTTATTTATTTTTTATATTTTTAGCCTATTATTTAGTATTTAGGTGGCATATGTTCAATTCAATCGTGCATGTGATTGTTATTGGTACCTTCTGAATATGTGCGTCAGCTAAATGACATTATGTCACGTGATCATGTTTGGTTGTCACAAGATATTGCTATGCTGTTTCGTGGTACTCTAAATTATTTTCTTTTGTTTGCAATGTGTGCAGAATCTCTTGCTACTGCATTTTCTCTGGTGGTATAGCATGTATTTCCATTCAATATTAAATAGATTCTTTATTGTGGTATAGCATTTATTTCCATTCAATATTAAATAGATTTTTCATTTAGCAATTAAAAAATCAACTTTTTATCGTTATACGAATGTTACAATTGTGTAATACTTGTTTACAACTCATGCACATATAACCTTTTTAAAAGAATTGTTTCATTTGATTTAGCTTATTTTTAATTAATGATATTCTTCACCACTTAATAATAAAATTATAAAATAATTATTTATTGTAATTTAAACATTATTAATAATGAAAATAAATAAATTAAAGTCGGTTATTCTAACTTATCTATATCACTTATAGGTTTGATATAGAAATGAAAGATTAAAATGTACATCTTATATGTCTTTAAAGAATGTTATTTTCTATTTTTGTGTTGAATCATTGACTATAATTAATATATAATGTTTCTATTTTACATTCGTAATCAGTATAGACGATATAAAATGGACACATTTCTATACGAGTTATAGTCATAATTTAATATAAAATGTACTCATTTTAAGTTATAGTCACGATTCTCTAGTGATTATCTTGATCATAGGGCTTGGTGTGATCGTGTGTAGCGCCCCTCATCATCCACTAATACGTATATAATATGAAATACATTAAAATAAAAGATATCAAATTTAACATATGTATATATATATCATAGAGTACATCCATCCCATACACTGTAATTCAAAATAATATCCCTTCTCTAGGGAATTTTAATACATAACCACCCAGTGTTTCAAAATAAAACAAAATACAGCATAAGAACAGGCGATCTCTTCGTCCAACCGCTCACTGAGGAGCTCTACTACCTGCAACATCATCTGCTCCCGTGTAAATTATACACGATCATTACAGGTTTAAGAAAAAACCAAACACAACACCAAAAACACAGGGTAAGCTAGCTATTTTAAAACTTTAAGTATGAAACTTTAAAATCAACATAACCATCTTTTAAACACCCACATAAATCCATCACTTTCTCATTCATTTCACATAACCATCAAGTGTCTATCATATTCAATTTTCAATATTCAACTTTCTCACGTCAGAAATCCACTGACTCACAACAACATAGACACTTGACTCTACTTCCGGAAGGTTCATGCGTTGAACTTAGCATCCAGAGACCTGCACCTGTCATACCACACCACTGTGAAATCCACACAGGGTCGCTGTGAAATCCACACAGCCATGCGCATACATAATCTCAATATCATCACTCTCCCGGTATGACAGGGTTAATTCATATAACAGGTCAAGTTAGTTATCTTTCAAACAACTTACCCATACATATGAACCTCCTTCGACTCTCAACAACTGAATAACTTCATCTATGTGATTCCATTATATCAGTAGAGTCAGGATCGTCTCATTCACAGGATACTCACAGATCAATACACCTCATAACCAATCTCAACACGGTATTTCCTTTCCTGAAAATACTATGTCTTGATCACAATTTCACATTCATCCAGTGCATCATACCACACGTAAAAGCACAATTCCATCATATAATATTTTGAATCTTTTCTTAAACAATCCCAATCATAGAAACAATCATACCAAAGTTCAGATTTTCGAATATCATATGCATTTCACCTTTCAATCTCAAACAATTTCAAAACGACACTAAAACAGGGGATTTCGAAATTTGCATTAAAACCGGTGATCACGTCACCCAAACATCAGAATTTTCTAGCTTAAGGTTTTATTGAAAATAAAACTAGCTTCCCTTACCTGGACTAGCGTAAAACCTCACTAAGAGCTCCAAACCCACGGAGACTTAAGGATACCTTAACCTGCACCATGGAGCCTTAGTCATAAAACTAACGACCTTACCCATATTCTGCGTTAACAAAGACTAATTCTGAAGCTAAAAGAGTTGAATGCAAAACCCATGCAGACACAACTCTCTCAAGTTCAGAAACGACTCTAAAAACAGAGCACGGAGGACTTACTTTGTTTCACGGCTTTGATCAGAAAACTTGCAGGGCACAAACGTCAGGAATCCAGGGGCAGTCGCCGATCGTCAACTGGTGCGTGAGAAGGTCTAAATCGCAGAGTGAAGGAGAGGAAGGAAAAGGATGAAGACTAACTCACTCTATCACTCTCGAACCACAACAACGTTCTCTGCCTCTCAGGAAGTGAGTTTTGAATCTAAACCAACTTGCCCAGCAATGCCGCTGCCACTGCCCACTCTGCAGGAAAGTTTGCGTGCACATTTCCTCTAACAGAACTGCCACTTGATGTCTCTGTGCGTACCAAACTTTGGGTTACCTACCTTACCAACTCTCTGATGCCAACTATTCTGAAACACCCCTTTCCGTCTACGTGTCGCACATGCAGAACGCTCCTGCTGGGAGCCTGGGTCCCACCTTATCTGTGTGAAACACGACATCGCGCGATAACCATCCCCCGATGACTGCTCGCGCGATGACCATGCCTCTCATACCAGGTGATGACTGATGCCTCTCATACCGGCGATGACTGATGCCTCTCATACCGGCGATGACTGATGCCTCTCATCCTGTTGGCGATCTCTTATCGCCCTTGTGTGTGACGAGGACACATCGCCTTACTCTAGTCACCGATGTCACATCGTCACACCTAGCTGAGGGCTCGTCCTTCCATTCCTCTAAGTCTGTGGTATCACTCCCACATGACTCGGTGACGTCGATAGCTTCTCCTGCCCGAGGACAGGTCGGTACCAACTCCTCGCGCCCCAATGCATGCAACTCTAAGGACAATCTCTTATGCCCCAGCATAGAGTTTCGCATGCATAGCGTATCTAAGGTGTAAATCACACGTTAATACGTGTGATTTTTGGAACCCCCTATGGTCCCCTGACCGACCTCTACCAGCTGACCTCAGACCTTGGGCGACGTCCAAGGTCTGACCACCATGAAACTTCTATTACAAGCTCTTTTCATTTTAAATAATAACATCTTCAAAAATTATTTAAATATAACACTTTTATTCCAATTAAATTTTTTCTAGGTCCTTACAATCCCCCCAACAAGAAAAATTTTCGTCCTCGAAAATTGAATTACTAAGGAAAGAGGTAGGGATAGGCTTCTCTCATGGTTTCTTCTAATTCCCAAGTTGAATCACCCGATCTGTCATCCCACACCACTTTCACCATGTTGATGGTCTTGCCTCTAAGCTGTTTACTCTGCCGATCGTCAATCCTAACTGTTTTTGCTTCAAAAGACAAGCCATCCTTGATCTGCACATCGTCCACTTCCAGCACATGACTAGGGTCTGCCATGTACTTCCTCAGCTGTGATACATGAAAGACATTATGCAGGTTTGCTAATTGGGGAGGTAGGGCGATCTCATAAGCCACTGGACCGATCCTCCTTAGGATCTGATATGGCCCAACAAACTTAGGGGACAGCTTCTTTGATTTGATAGCTCGTCCTACACCCTTGGTCGGGGTCACTTTCATAAACACATGATCTCCAGCTGCAAACTCCAAAGGTTTTCTCCTCTGATCTGCATAAGATTTCTGTCGACTTTGAGAAGCTTTCATTCGGTCTTTTATCTGTTTCACCTTCTCGGTCGTCTGCTGAATCAACTCTGGCCCGACCAAGACTGCTTCGCCCTCCTGGTACCAACATAAAGGAGTTCTGCATTTCCTTCCATACAAGGCTTCATACGGTGCCATCCCTATACTGGCATGATAACTATTATTATAAGTAAACTCCACCAGTGGCAACATCTCATCCCAGCTTCCCAATTGATCCAAAACACACGTCCTCAACAGATCTTCTAAGGATTGGATCATTCTCTCAGACTGTCCATCGGTTTGAGGATGATATGCAGCGCTCATCCTCAACGTAGTTCCCAAAGAATCTTGTAAAGTCTGCCAAAACCGAGAAGTGAACCTGGGATCTCTATCCGAAACAATGCTGGAAGGTACTCCATGCAGCCTCACAATTTCTCTGATGTACAACTGAGCCAACTTGGCCATGGATATCCTCAAATTCACTGGAAGAAAGTGGGCACTCTTCGTCAGCCGATCAACTATGACCCAGACTGCATCATGACCCCTTACCGATCTGGGTAAATGAGTAACAAAATCCATTGCAATGTTGTCCCATTTCCACTCAGGAATATCCAATTGCTGCAACAAACCGCCAGGTCTTTGATGCTCTACCTTCGCCTTCTGACATGTCAAGCAGGTAGCAACATACTGCGCGATCTCTTTCTTCATGCCCGACCACCAAAATGACCCCTTTAAGTCCTGGTACATCTTGTTCATGCCTGGATGTAGGCTAAGACGACTCTTGTGACCTTCCTCTAGGATCATCTTCTTCAACTCTCCATTCACAGGTATGCAAATTCTGCCATTAAATCTCAAGATCCCCATCATCTCCCATCACAAAGTCCTTAGCCTGATCGGTGCCTAGTAATTCCACAATACGCTTCAGACTAGGGTCCTCTAATTGCTTATCCTTTATCATTCCAATGAAATTATTAGTTATAGTTAACTTACTACAATTGATATGATTATCATGAAATTCTACTCCTAAGTTTAAGTCTCTGAATTGTTCGATCAACTTCTGCTCTTCCATCATCATGATTGATACCTGCATTGACTTTCTACTCAAAGCGTCTGCCACTACATTGGCCTTTCCTGGATGATACATAAGTTGGAAATCATAGTCCTTTAAAAACTCCATCCATCTTCTTTGTCTCATATTTAACTCCTTCTGATCAAACAGATATTTCAGGCTTTTATGATCACTAAACACCTGAAACCGAGCTCCATACAAATAATGCCTCCAAATCTTCAAGGCAAACACCACAGCTACCAACTCTAAGTCATGAGTAGGATAGTTTCTCTCATGAATTTTGAGTTTCCTTGAAGCATATGCAACTACTCTTTTCTCTTGCATCAAAACACATCCCAAGCCCTGATGTGAAGCATCACAGTAGACGTCCAAAGGTCTTCCTACATCCGGGATCACCAGCACCGGAGCACTAGTCAATCTTTCCTTTAATTCCATGAAACTCTTCTCACATCGGTCGGTCCAAGCAAAAGGTTGATCTTTGCGAGTCAACTGAGTCAAAGGAGCCACTACCTTGGAAAAAACCTCAATGAACCACCGATAGTAGCCAGCTAGACCCACAAAACTCCTTATCTCTGTGACTGTCTTAGGACGTTCCCACTGAAGCACTGCCTCTACCTTGGCTGGATCCACTGAGATCCCCCGAGCAGATATCACATGTCCTAAGAAGTTAACTTCCTTCAGCCAGAACTCACACTTGGAGAACTTAGCATATAATTGCTTCTCCCTCAGGATCTCCAACACTGTCTTCAGATGTTCCTCATGTTCTTCCTCGATCCTTGAATAAATAAGTATGTCGTCTATAAAGACTACAACAAACTTATCCAAGAAAGGACGAAAAATTCTATTCATGTAGTCCATGAACAGAGCTGGAGCATTTGTCACTCCAAACGGCATCACCACATACTCATAATGTCCATAACGAGACCTAAATGCCGTCTTTTGAACATCTTCAGCCTTTACCAAAATTTGGTGGTATCCCGTTCTCAGATCAATCTTTGAGAACACTGAGGCTCCATGCAATTGATCCATCAAATCATCAATTCTAGGCAGAGGATACTTGTTCTTGATGGTCAACTTGTTCAACTGGCGGTAATCTACACACAACCGAGACCCTCCATCCTTTTTCTTAACTAGAAGCACTAGAGCCCCCCATGGAGATACACTAGGTCTGATAAATTGTTTCTCCAACAACTCTTCCACTTGCTTCTTTAATTCCATCAACTCAGCTGGAGCCATTCTGTAGGGTGCCATTGATACTGGTCCAGCTCCAGGTACCAAATCAATAGAGAATTCCACTTCTCTCTTAGGAGGTAGTCCAGGTATTTCTTCTGGAAATACATCCATGAAATCCTTCACCACATGTATACTGCCCATATCTTCTTTATTCTTCACTCCCCCTTGAGCTAGGATCACAAAGCACCTCGCCCCTTCTTTCAACTCCGACCACACATGCTGAGCAGATATCACATCTGACTCTTGGAGATCTGGAAACACCACTTTCTGCCTACCGCAATCTATGAGAATGTGATTGGCAGATAGCCAATCCATTCCTAGGATAACATCCAGATCCTAAAGAGGTAGACAGATCAAATTTACTTTGAACCTGCGTCCCTCTACTATCAGTGGACATTCAGAGCAAACTGTGGAGGTCATGACCTGTCCTCATGCAGGTGTAGAGACCAACAGTTCAACCGGCAGCTCCTTCACTAGAAGGCCCAACTCGGCTATGCACAGACTTGACACAAAAGAGTGTGTCGCTCCAGAATCAAACAAGGTTTTTACACTTCTACCAGCTATAAAACAAACACCTTGCACCAAGTTACCTGACTGAGATGCCTCAGCTCCTGATATAGCAAACACTCTCCCTGCTACCTGAGGTCTGCTGCCTTCATTCCTCAACTGTTGAGAACCGCTGGATTGAGTCATCCTATTCCTGTTAGGACAATCTCTAGAAACATGCCCCGTCTTTTGGCAAGTGTAGCATCTTCTCTCTGAATTCCTCTTGGAGCACACATTGGATGTGTGTGGTCCACCACAATGGAAACATCTGAGTTTCCATGGTTGTTGCTGCTGAAACTGGGGCAGTGCTGCTCCTGCCCTATGCTGTGGAGGTCTCGCATAAGGCTTATTTTGCTGCTGCTGCACCTTGGCCTTCCCACTGGAAGAACCCCCTGGGTGTGACCTGATCACCCGGGAATCACTCTTCTCCAGAGTCTCCACCATCTTCGCCTTCTCCACTAAGACGTGAAATTCCCTGATGCACATAGGGGCTATTGTCCTCTTCAGCTCATGCTTCAGTCCCTCTTCAAACTTCCTACACCTCCAAGCCTCAGAGGTAGCTTGGGTATAGAATCGGGCAAGGTACTCAAACCGAGCAGCATAAGCATTCACTGACATCTCCCCCTGCTCCAACCTGAGGAATTCTGCTTCCTTCGCAAACCTTGCACTATATGGAAAATATTTCTCCAGGAATCTCACCCTGAAGCTCTCCCAGTCTAATACTTCCTCTCGGGCTTCCATCATCTGTTGAGTTCCCATCCACCAGAACTTGGCTTCTCCAGATAGCAGGTATGTAGCAAACACCAACTTCTTATCCTCAGGGCAGGAGGTCGCCTTGAAGATTTTCTCTAACCCCCTGACCCATTGATCTGCTTGGTCAGGAGTAGCATTCCCACTGAACTTAGGTGGGTTGTGCCTGAGGAACTCGGTCAGTCCCATCTGCTCCTGAGGCTGACCGATGTGGGGAGCTGTTGCAGCCGATCTAGCAATCTCCCAATGTTGCATTGCAGCTTGATGATTCTGAGCCATCGCCGCATTCTGCTGCTGGATAGCACTTGCCATCATCTCAATGGCCCTGGCGATCTGGCTCATTTCTGCAGAAGGTTGGGGAGGGGTAGGCGGTCTAGGAGCCATTTTCTCTGTATAAGATTAGGAAACTATTATTCTCTAATCATATTCCTAAAAAAATGAACTTGATAAAGAATCAATTCATTTAGAAAACCACATCTAGGTCTTACAAAGGTCAGCATCTCAAAATCATCTAGAATTTTGAGTTTATCAGCAAGATCATGATACTTATAACATCAAGCAAAACACCAGAACAGCTACTGGTATAAAACCATCAATCCAAACAACCACTTTCAATCAATTACAAAAACACTCAATAAAACGAAATAATTCACACCAGAATTCAATATATGCTAAACATCAAACCTTTAGAATTAATATTGAGAATCATCTCGATCCAGTTATGAGTGTGCACCCTCACTACTTTATCAAGATCTTTTCATTCTTAATACTAAAATTTTCAGTTAAAGCATATATTTACTAAAGCACACACAAAATTTCAATAAGAAAAACATTTAAAAACCTTTCACTATAGTTTTAATTCAAAACTCCAAAAAAAAATTTTTTTTTAAGCAGAAGAAACACAATGGATCCACTGCCCTCAGGTCATCCTAAGGACGAACTGCTCTGATACCATTAAGTGTAACGCCCCTCATCATCCACTCATACGTATATAATATGAAATACATTAAAATAAAAGATATCAAATTTAACATATGTATATATATATCATAGAGTACATCCATCCCATACACTGTAATTCAAAATAATATCCCTTCTCTAGGGAATTTTAATACATAACCACCCAGTGTTTCAAAATAAAACAAAATACAGCATAAGAACAGGCGATCTCTTCGTCCAACCGCTCACTGAGGAGCTCTACTACCTGCAACATCATCTGCTCCCGTGTAAATTATACACGATCATTACAGGTTTAAGAAAAAACCAAACACAACACCAAAAACACAGGGTAAGCTAGCTATTTTAAAACTTTAAGTATGAAACTTTAAAATCAACATAACCAGCTTTTAAACACCCACATAAATCCATCTCTTTCTCATTCATTTCACATAACCATCAAGTGTCTATCATATTCAATTTTCAATATTCAACTTTCTCACGTCAGAAATCCACTGACTCACAACAACATAGACACTTGACTCTACTTCCGGAAGACTCATGCGTTGAACTTAGCAACAGAGACCTGCACCTGTCATACCACACCACTGTGAAATCCACACAGGGTCACTATGAAATCCACACAGCCATGCGCATACATAATCTCAATATCATCACTCTCCCGGTATGACAGGGTTAATTCATATAACAGGTCAAGTTAGTTATCTTTCAAACAACTTACCCATACATATGAACCTCCTTCGACTCTCAACAACTGAATAACTTCATCTATGTGATTCCATTATATCAGTAGAGTCAGGATCGTCTCATTCACAGGATACTCACAAATCAATACACCTCATAACCAATCTCAACACGGTATTTCCTTTCCTGAAAATACTATGTCTTGATCACAATTTCACATTCATCCAGTACATCATACCACACGTAAAAGTACAATTCCATCATATAATATTTTGAATCTTTTCTTAAACAATCCCAATCATAGAAACAATCATACCAAAGTTCAGATTTCGAATATCATATGCATTTCACCTTTCAATCTCAAACAATTTCAAAACGACACTAAAACAGGGGATTTCGAAATTTGCATTTAAATCGGCGATCACGTCACCCAAACATCAGAATTTTCTAGCTTAAGGTTTTATTGAAAATAAAACTAGCTTCCCTTACCTGGACTAGCGTAAAACCTCACTAAGAGCTCCAAACCCACGGAGACTTAAGGATACCTTAACCTGCACCATGGAGCCTTAGTCATAAAACTAACGACCTTACCCATATTCTGCGTTAACAAAGACTAATTCTGAAGCTAAAAGAGTTGAATGCAAAGCCCATGCAGACGCAACTCTCTCAAGTTCAGAAACGACTCTAAAAACAGAGCACGGAGGACTTACTTTGTTTCACGGCTTTGATCAGAAAACTTGCAGGGCACAAACGTCAGGAATCCAGGGGCAGTCGCCGATCGTCAACTGGTGCGTGAGAAGATCTAAATCGCAAAGTGAAGGAGAGGAAGGAAAAGGATGAAGACTAACTCACTCTATCACTCTCGAACCACAGCAACGTTCTCTGCCTCTCAGGAAGTGAGTTTTGAATCTAAACCAACTTGCCCAGCAATGCCGCTGCCACCGCCCACTCTGCAGGAAAGTTTGCGTGCACATTTCCTCTAACAGAACTGCCACATGATGTCTCTGTGCGTACCAAACTTTGGATTACCTGCCTTACCAACTCTCTGATGCCAACTATTCTGAAACACCCCTTTCCGTCTACGTGTCGCGCATGCAGAACGCTCCTGCTGGGAGCCTGGGTCCCACCTTATCTGTGTGAAACACGACATCGCGCGATAACCATCCATCGATGATTGCTCGCACGATTACCATGCCTCTCATACCGGCGATGACTGATGCCTCTCATATCGGTGATTACTGATGCCTCTCATACTGGCGATGACTGATGCCTCTCATACCGACGATGACTGATGCCTCTCATCCTGTTGGCGGTCTCTTATCGCCCTTGTGTGTGACGAGGACACATCGCCTCACTCTGGTCACCGATGTCACATCGTCACACCCAGCTGAGGGCTCGTCCTCCCATTCCTCTAAGTCTGTGGTATCACTCCCACATGACTCGGTGACGTCGGTAGCTTCTCCTACCCGAGGACAGGTCGGTACCAACTCCTCGTGCGCCAATGCATGCAACACTAAGGACAATCTCTTATGCCCCAGCATAGAGTTTCGCATGCATAGCGTATCTAAGGTGAAAATCACACCTTAATACGTGTGATTTTTGGAACCCCCTATGGTCCCCCGACCGATCTCTACCAGCTGACCTCAGACCTTGGGCGACGTCCGAGGTCTGACCACCATGAAACTTCTATTACAAGCTCTTTTCATTTTAAATAATAACATCTTCAGAAATTATTTAAATATAATACTTTTATTCCAATTAAATTTTTTCTAGGTCCTTACATCGTGTGTTGACTCCCTCTCTTTAAGTATGGTTTTGACTTTCCTGATGGAGAGGGTTGTACCTTGATTCTCAAATTGGGGTTTTCACTCCCAAGTCAAACCCCAATAAGGCTCAAATCAAACTTAATTATGTCTTAATTTTTTTACATGAAGAAAATCTTGTCAAATACATTTTTTTCTACTTTCTGTTTTATGTAGACATTGCTTCTATACATTTTTACAAAGCTAAGAAGAAGATAAAAGACTCTTCAAATATGAGTTCTCCTCAAATAAGACTCCATCTTCTTCATTCTTCTTAATCCAAAATGTGGTGGCTGGATGGTCCTTCATCAAATAATCTATTAAAAATCTTATACAACATGATTCATGACTATAACTTAGAATGGGCACATTTTATATTAAGTTGTCACTATAACTCGAATAGAAATATGTTCATTCTATATCACCTATATCGACTACGAATATAAAATAAAAACATTATATATTGATTATGGTCACGATTTAACACAAAAATACAAAATAATATTCTTTAAATACACATAAGATTTACCTTTTAATCTTTCATATCTATATCAAACCTATAAGCACAAGTGCAAAATGATGAAAGGAATACTCCTTTCTAAGTGTGGCTTCGCGCTCAAATGCATTTGTAAAAAACGCGGTGGCATTTTTGAAATTAGTTTGATTTACAAATGCGGCTATTTGTAAAGCTTCATTTGTAAATCAAAGCTTTTCATTTACAAATGTGGCTTTACAAATTGCCGCATTTGTAAATCAAAGCTTTTCGTTTACAAATGCGGTTTTTACAAATAGCCGCATTTGTAAATTGTTTTTACCCTAAAATTTGAAGCGCGCCACTGCACTTTCACACTTTCTTCTCCGCTTTGTTCGTTTTCACTGTTCATGCGCTCGCATACTCTAAGTTCATCTTCTCTGTGCATCTTCATTCCTTGCTTCCATTGTGAGTTTCTTGAATCCATTTCATTCTCTGCATCTTCAGTTCATTTCGCTCTTCTTATATTTGCTTTTTCTCCTTGCATTGGTGGTGGAAGGTACTGTTGCATTGCTGTACTCATCTCCATCGCTGCTCCGTCATTGTCCCGCCACGCTTCCGCTGTCGCCGCCGTTACTGTTGGTCCTCTACCACTTCGATCACCATCAACGTTGGTTTCGTACACAAGGTTGGTTCTTGTTTAGATTTTTTGAATTTTTCTTGGTTTATTTTGAATATTTTTTTTATGTATTATAATTTATATATTATTTAATATAAATTTGTATTATATAATTTCTATTTTCTAAAATTTATATTATTTAGTAGTTAGTTGTTATGTTAGTTTTGTTTTAGATTTTTTGAATTTTTTTTGGTGTATTTTGAATTTTTTTTTATGTATTATAATTTGTATATTATTTAATATAAATTTGTATTAATTTATATAATTTGTATTATATAATTTCTATTTTCTAAAATTTATATTATTTAGTAGTTAGTTGTTATGTTAGTTTTGTTATGTTAGTTGTTAGTTTATAATAGAATTTATGTTATGTTAGTTGTTACTTTAGAATAGAATTATCGTGTTTGTATTAAGTCTGAGGGTCTTGGACCTTCGACAATAATACATGCTGGTATTGAGTCCGGGGGTGTTCGACCCTCAGCAAATGCATGAGATAGAACACTTATTAGAAAATCCTAGGTAACTATATTCCAGAATATATAATGGATCAAAGTTGGATTAATTCTGTTCATATAAGTGATGAGTACGAAAGAGGAGTAGAAGAATTTATACAATTTGCGCAGCGTAACGCGATTAATAGTGGTCATGATGGAGGAAAGATCAGGTGTCCGTGCGTTAACTATTTGAATGGAAGGATACTGGATGTGAATATCATGAGGGAACACCTGCTATGTTACGGGTTTCTTCGATCTTATACAACTTGGACATGGCATGGTTAATTATTAAATTTACCACGTGTTTCCATAACTGAAGAATATGTGGGATCCACCATGGATGAAGTAGTACACAATGATGTAGATGATGATCGATTGGAGGACATGATTCGTGATGTGGGAGCTGAGTCTTTTGCAAAAGCGCATGGATATGGAAGTATGTCAAGCGATGCAGAGACTCCATTGTATCCTGGATCAACTAACTTCACACGGTTATCGGCAGTGTTAAGATTGATGATTTTGAAGGCAATAAATGGATGGACTGATAAAAGCTTCATAGAATTGCTCCAGCTGTTGAAGGATATGCTTCCAGAGGGAAATACTCTACCTAATCGTAATTACGAGGCCAAAAAGATTCTTTGTCCAATGGGTATGGAGTATAAAAAGATACATGCATGTCCTAATGATTGTATATTATACCGGAAAGATTTTGAATTGTTGAAAAGTTGTCCGAGGTGTGGGTTATCACGTTATAAATTGAAACAAACAGATGATGATACTATTGAAGAGATGGAAAAGCATGGACCCCCAATGAAGGTTATGTGGTATCTTCCCATCATTCCAAGGATGAAACGTTTGTTTGAAAACCCAGACGATGCTAAAAATCTTAGATGGCATGCAGATGGAAGGAAATGTGAAGGCATGTATCGACATCTAGCTGATTCTGTTCAGTGGAAGAAATTCGATGATGAGTTTCCAGAGTTTGGTAAAGAATCAAGAAATATCCAACTTGGTCTAGCTATAGATGGAATGAATCCGTTTGGTAATATGAGTACAAATCACAGTTCATGGCCTGTTTTACTAGTTATTTACAACTTACCTCCTGGATTGTGCATGAAGCAAAAATACATGATGTTGTCTATGATGATATCCAGTCTGAAACAGCCAGGGAATGACATAGATGTTTATCTAAGTCCCCTAATCGAAGATTTGAAGTTAATGTTGGATGAGGGTGTTGAAGTATTTGACGGATTTGCTAATGAAACTTTCAAGCTTCATGCCATGTTATTTTGCACCATCAATGACTTTCCGGCATATGGTAACTTATCAGGTTATAGTGTTAAGGGTCATAAAGCATGTCCAATATGCGAAGAAGACAATGCTTCTCAACAATTGAAACATGGAAGGAAGACAGTATATCTTCGGCATTGGAGGTTTCTTAGAAGTCATCATCCTTACCGGAGGTCGAAAAAAGCCTCTAATGGACACCAAGAGACTAGTGGTCCACCAACTCCACTAACTGCTGCTGAGGTTTACGAAAAGGTAAATAACATAGACCACACCTTCGGTAAGTAAAAAAAAAAGTCATCTATGACAAACATTTGGAAGAAAAATCAATCTTCTTTGATCTTTCGTACTGGTCGAGGTTAGAAGTCAGTCACTGTATAGATGTAATGCATGTTGAGAAGAATGTGTGTGATAGCTTAATTGGTACACTTCTTAACATTAACGGGAAGATGAAGGATGGTCTAAATGCTCGTTTAGATTTGATTGAGATGAACATACGAGGCGAGTTGGCACCAATACAAATGGGAAAGCGTACATATTTGCCCCCAGCTTGTTATACCATGTCAAAAGATGAAAAAGTAAGTTTCTGTCAATGTCTAAAGGGTGTAAAAGTGCCACAAGGAAATTCCTCAAATGTGAAGAGCCTAGTGTCAATTCAAGATTTGAAGTTAATTGGGTTGAAGTCTCATGATTCCCACATCTTGATGCAACAGCTTCTGCCTGTAGCTATTCGTGGGATCTTACCAAAAAATGTTAGACATACCATAACCCGTTTGTGCTCATTCTTCTCTTCCATCTGTTGTAAAGTTATTGATCCATTAAAACTAGATGAACTTCAAGATGAAATTATTGTTATCTTATGTGAATTGGAGATGTTTTTTCCTCCATCTTTTTTTGACATCATGGTTCATCTACTTGTGCATCTGGTTAGAGAGGTTAGATTGTGTGGACCAGTGTACTTAAGATGGATGTATCCTGTTGAGCGGTATATGAAAGTTTTGAAAGGTTATGTGAAAAATCATTATCGTCCAGAAGCTTCAATGATTGAAAGGTACATAGCTGAAGAAAGTATTGAATTTTGTTCAGAGTACATGTCAAAAGCAAATCCAATAGGTGTTCCAACTAATTCATGGCACCATAGGCATTCTATAAGTAAATGTTTACGCGGTGTGAATATTGTAAGCAAATCTCGGTCAGAAGTCTTGCAAGCACATTTGTATATATTGAATAATACAGATGAAGTTATACCTTACATAGAAGCTCATAAAGCCATTGTGAAGGCAAATAATCCAAGGCAAGCAGAGAAATGGGTCTTGATGGAACATAATAGAACATTCATGCCTTGGTTTAAAGAGGAGGTGTTAAAGGATTCAACGGCATCGGAGACCTTGACCTGATGGGCTGTTGGATTGAAGTTTGCTATCATTTCTTGTAAAGCGTATGAAGTGAATAATGTATATTTTACACGAAGTCTATGGATCAAAAGAGTACAGTTCAAAATTCTAGTGTTACTATTGAAGCCGAGTCAATGCAGTTTTCCACTTCGAAAGATACAAATCCTATACTTGGATCAATGGCATACTATGGATTTATATAAGAGATATGGGAGCTTGACTATACTAAGTTTTTAGTTCCAGTTTTCAAGTGTAAATGGGTTGACAATAAACGTGGGGTTAAAATTGATGAATCAGGATTCACACTAGTGGAATTTCAAAAGATAGGGTATCAAGATGAGCCATTTATAATGATTCAACAAGCATCTCAAGTTTTCTACGTGAAAGATCCTACGTCAAAACATTGGTATGTTGTTTTACACGGGAAAAAACAAGGGGAGGCCATAGATGATATTGAAAATGGTGACCCCGATTCATTCACACCAATGATAATTAATAAAGATGACGATGTACTTGATCATGTACATGCAACCCGTAAAGACCACAGTTAGGGAATTTACATAAGAAAATTCAACCCATTATGGTAATAAATTTAGAAATATTTTTGATAATATGCATTTATTATATTATGTTTTTCTTTTATATGATTTTCTTTCGATGCAGATGAATTAATGTTTGTTAAATAATTTTTTTAATAGAGATATGGGTGATAATCAGAGTCCAAAGAAACCCAATCCAAACGAGGCAACAGAGGACCTACTAGGATGAAGCGTCTGGCGAAGAAACGTGCCGCTGGTGAGAAGATAGTTCTTGACATTGACGTCAACACTGGAATGGCTTCTGGTCCTAATGCAGATGACTTTAATAGCTATCTTGGAGTTCTTTCTCGTGAGAGACTCTCCATTTTGATTAATTCATGGGACGAGGTGTCAGAGGTCGACTAAAACATGTTGTGGGAGGATGTTCTGGTAAGCTTTACATAATTATTGTTATCATATAAAGCTTTTTAATATTCATTGACTAATTTTAATTTGGTGATGTTATTTTGCAGGCAAATTTTGAAATTCCTAATGTGGAACCGCTTCGATCAAGGATTATATCCAATATCAAACTTAAGTTTTGCGCCTTTAAGTCAAGACTGACGACGAAATATATTTTTGGTGACCTTAAGGATGAAAGTCCTTATGAAAGATACAATTTTATTGATGAAGAGACATGGCATGCTTTTAAAGAAAGTCGTCTAACGGAAGAATGGATTGTAAGTAAAGTTACTTAACTATTTTTATTTATATAACATTAATGAGTTAATATTATTTAATTCACTTTGTTTATTTCAATTATGATAGCATCGGCGGAAGAAAGCTCAAGAAATAGCTTTAAAAAATCTTACCCCGCATGTAATGTCTCGTTTGGGGTATCGAAAGCTTGAGCAAGCACTGATGGTTGAAAAGGAGCAATCTAAACAGGGGAGTGCATTTAAGGATGTGGAAACATGTGAAATGGAAGAGGGCCCGAATTAAGAAGTCAGGTGCAACAAGTTCTGGGCAATCAGGGGTTATCATTGAAAAAATTGTAAGTTATTTAAGCCTTTTTTCATCTATTATGTTGCATTAAAACCTGATATGATTTTTGTCTCTTGCAGGATGCCTTGGACTCCCAAGGTAATTTTGTTGCTGAAGATCGTCACGATATCCTTGTTGAAGCAATTGGACGACCTGAGCACTGTGGTCGTGTTCGTGCAGCTGGACAAGGAGTTGGGATTAAACTTTATTTTGGAGCTGCACCACGACACTTATCCTCCTCCCCCAAAGAGAGCAAACAAGAAATGGACAATAGGTTACATAAAGAATTAATGGATGAGATGAGAAGGGAGATGAAAAAGATGAGGCTAGAGTTGCGACAAGAGATATCACAAAAACTTTGTGTTGACCAGCCGATTCAGACGCTTCTTAGTCCCGCTCCCAAGAGCACAAAGGGGAGTTGTGCAACTCCTACAGCATCAGGGGATGATATCATTGGCCAAACGAGGCAATGTGAGCTACTGGTAGAGGGTGGCATCATTCCTCAGGTGGTGACCATTGGAAAAGTCTATGAAGAGGCCACCACCTTACATAACGTTCCTCTCTCCCCTGATGTAGCAAAGGTCATGGTTGAAAGAGTACGAGTACCTGATGCTCATGTTCCACTACCTTCAGAAGAGGTAACAACTGTGGCCGAAGCATTTTAGTCATTCGTAGCCTGGCCCAGACACGTCATTCGATATATGCCACAATCACTGGTAATAATTTCATTTCATATGCTAATTTATATTTATATATTACATGTAATTTTTAACAAATTTTTTTCTTTTTGTAGAAACCTCGTCGGAAACCAAGTCCAAAAAAGAAGCATGAGGTTCCGGTTGACGATCCTATAGCTTCCTTAGCTATAGTTGCTAGAGAAATTGGACGAGACCCTCTGGAAGTTCCATGGGATGATACGTTTTTTGAAACAAACCCTGAGCTGCCATTGTACATATACATGTCAGATCTGTTAGAATTTGTAGCTGGAGATCAAGAGCTGAATATAAATATCATTCAATTTTTTATGATGTAAGTATCGTTACCTGCATTTCATTTTCATTTATGTTAAATTAGCATTCATTATGATTTAACTAATTACTTGTAGGTTTTTGAATGGTGTCTCTGTCACTGAGGGGAAGGAAAATGTGTATGGATTCTTAGATCCCGCATATACTAATCCCACTAGAGCAAAGACAAATGAGACCCAATCATACATCACTAACACCCTAGAAAAAGAGGGAAAAGAGGTTTATTTGTGCCCTTATAATAACGAGTAAGTTTAAATATATATGTTAAAAGTTTATTATATTCATGTTTTATAAATTTACTCTTTTCATGGATGATATACGGGTCATTGGTAATTACTTGTCTTATCAGTGAATGATAGCACGACTTTGTGGTTTTGTTCCCTACACAAGAAGATATCCACAAGTTTTAAGAATATCATTGATAAGTAAGTACACTATAAAATTAACTATGGTTGAAACTATAATTAATCCACTATCAAGGTTATTTGTATCAACCAGTTCATGGCGTGGATATAACATCCTAAAAGGGAGATCCAATTCAAATTTTCAAAATTTGAACTGGATAAGATTAAAGGTTTGTAAGATTTTTCTTTCTCTTTTCATTGTTTAATTATACTAACTTTTACAATTTATTGAATTATAGTGTAATAAACAACCAGGAAGCTATGAGTGTGGCTATTACGTTATGCAATGAATGAGTACCATTGTAAGACTAGGCCTTACAAGTAATTGGCAAGAGGTAAGATTTCTTAAATTATTTTTATGACTTCAACATATATATGTATCTTAAAACTAATTTATGTGTCAACCATTTTGAAATGCAGTTCTTCACGGATGAGGAACCCATGACTTCGGAAGCCATGACATATGTGAAACAATCTTGGTCCATATATTTCCTAAATTTTTATAACTCTAAGATTTGATCAATAGTGTAGGAAGATAGAGAGAGATATATTATTACTGTTTTTGTATACATTTTGATCAATAACTATAAATTCACTTTTAGCTTATCTGAACCTGTTTATCTGTCTGGCAGCCTAGGTATAATTAAACTGCACAGGTTCATTTGTATGGGATAAACAACTAAACAAACTACTCTAAAAAAAAAGAAATCTTATTTACAAATGCGGCTATTTACCTTAGCCGCATTTGTAAATCAAGCGAATGATTTACAGATGCGGTTATTACTAAAGACACATTTGTAAATGTGATTTACAGATGCAGCTATGGTAAATAGCCGCATTTGTAAATCACATTTACAGATGCAGCTTTGGTAATAGCTGCATCTGTAAATCACATTTACAGATGCGGCTTTGGTAATAGCCGCATCTATAAATCATTCCAATTCATGAATAACTCTGGAGCATTTACAGATGCGGTTGCAATAAAAAGCCGCATTTGTAAATCATTCCAATTGAAAAAGAAGGCACCACCTCTGGAGCATTTACAGATGCGACTCCAACAAAAAGCCACATTTGTAAATAGTATTTATAGATGCTGCTATATAGCCGCATTTGTAAATCTCTGATTTACAAGTGCGTGTTGATCAAATGCGGCTGTATAGCCGCATTTATTCTTCATTTCTGCACCAGTGATCACAATTAAATATAGGCACCCAATTTCTGATTTGGATGATATGTTAGATGAATTACATGGAGCATCTCTATTTTCAAAAAATGTTAGATGATATTTGTACTTCTTGATAGAGTTTCTAGAAGTTAGTGTGTTGCTGAAATAGAGTGTTTCAACTTGTGATCTTGGTTCTTGGAGGGTTAAAGAACTAAAAGGTTTTTTGTAAAGATTGTTTTGCATTAGTGGAATCCATCTTGGTATAAGGTGGGACTGGATGTAGCTCTTATTGAGTGAATCGGTATAAAATTGCGTGTGCCTTTCTCCTTTCTTGATCACTGCTTTATATCTGAGAATTGGAAAACTGCAATAAAATAAACCTATTGTTTCAGAATTGAATTTTTTGTTTTAACTGCTACTTGGTTAAATCATATTCTGTGTTTCAAGATTCTGATAAGGATTTAATCTTTCTTAAAAAATTCAAGTATTTTTCCTTTTTCACTAAGTAATACTGATTTCAATAATTTAGATAAGCAATCTTGTTTAAGGCTCTATCTTTTTGAAACTACTTCCAAAAGGTTTTTGAAAATTGCTTGCTAGAATTAATTTTTGCACTTAAATATCACTTTAATAGAGTTATTTTCTTTTGGTTTAATTATCTTATTCATCCCTACATTTCAGGTCAATAGTCAATTTAGTATAATAATTTTTAAAAAAATCAACTTGGTCCCTATATTTTTTAAAATGTATTCAAAATTGGTCATTTCCGTTAAGTTTCACCTAACGGCGTCAGGTGTTGCTTATATGGCAGAGAGAGAGTGTTTATGTGGCAGAGAGAGTGTTTATGTGGCAGAGAGAGAGTGTTTATGTGGTAGAGAAAAAGTGTTTAGGTAGAGAGAGAAGTGAGATTGAGAATTATTATTATTATTATTACTATTATTCTTAATATTATTATTACTATTATTATTATTACTATAATTATTATTGTAATTATTATTATTGTTATTATTATAATAATAATTATTATTATTATTAGTATTACTGTTATTATTTTTATTATAATAATAATAATAGTAATAATAATATTAAAAATAATGGTAATAATAATATTCATATTGTTATTATTATAATAATAATAATAATATTCATATTAAAATAAGTTATTTCACTATTAAAATATTTTCTAAGTAAACTCGTGTAAACTTTTTAATATGAACTCACATAAAATCTATATTAAATATACATATAGCATATATATAACTACATTAATAAAATTTAACAGTTTATAAATAAAAAATAAATTAACAGATGTAAAATAAAATAAAGCAACTTAAATATAGTAAAAACAACATATCATAAATTTCTATAAGTGTAATAATATAATATTCCAAAAGTTAAAAAAATCAATACTTAAATATTTAAATTTCTAAAATTGAAAAGAAAAATGTAAAAATAAAGTACTTAACTGAACATATACCGACTATTCTATATAGAGGGCAAAAATTAAAACGTCACAAATTAAATTCAACGTAAGATTAATTAAGATTCAAATAATCTTATAATCTATATTATCTAGAAAATAAAATTAATTATTTTAATAAAAGTAAAAGTTGTTGAAATGAATATTATGGGAGGAGATTCAGAGGTTTAATGAATAATATTATTTGTATTATAAATTTAGTTTTTTTCGAGTATGTCTATACAAGACTCATATATTATTAACATTTTGCTTCCAAGGAATCGAATAAGTGTCATATAAATACGTATATATTTTGTAATCACTAAACCAACAAAGTTGATATATACAATACTGATATAATTATAATGTGTTTACTTATAATTGTTAAATTTAACTTTTTGAAAGCTATATGAGTATCATTTTTCAGATAAAAGAAGTTAAAATTGCTTTTGATTTTAATTAGAATATAAATTTAGAAAATAATTTAAATTGGAGGAACTCTCTTATATATGAAATTGAGGTTATGTATTTGACTGATTTTCAAAATATGTATATTTTTTAATATTCGAATTTGATCTATGGATTTACCGAATTACTTATGATGATTTGAAATTTGACTACAATTAATAATGATTAGACTTTAAAAACCAAAATTCTTCTATGTTATTATTCTGATTGGGTACATTGTACATATGTTGAATTGGAATTATATCATATCATAATTGTTTTGACTCAAAATTTGAGTTTTTTTTGGAACTATTTATTTTAAAAATAAATAAATTTTTTAAGTATAAAAAATGTAGAGATGATATGATATGAAAATTGAATTGGTTGTTATTAAACCATTTTTTTATAAGTAAAAAATTAAAGTGTTATAGTTAATCGTACATGAGATTATTGATTTTGGTTGAATTTTTTTTATATTTGCTGGTCTTTTGTTTTCTTATCCGCTTAGTAAATTTAAAGGAAATTCTTAAGAGTCTTGCTATGTGAATATTCCTTCAGAGAAATAAGATAAAAAACAATTAATTTGCTCAACAAAATGAAATTCTGTTCAACGGATTATATTTGAGAGTGAATTCCTAAAATAACTTAATTTTATTAGTTAGTTTTGTGTTTGGGATAGTTGTATTTTATATAGTTTTCATCTATTTAAACAATTATATGAATGTGTTTATAAATATTACATATTTGATGGTAAAATTGATTTCGTTATTAAAACTCGATAATAATAACAATAATAATTATAATAATAATTATTATTATTATAATTATAAAAATAGTAATAATAATAATAATAAAAAATAATAATAACAGTAGTAATAATAATAATTATTATTATTATAATAATAATAACAATAATAATAATTACAATAATAATTATAATAATAGTAATAAGAATAAGAATAATAGTAATAATAACAGTAGTAATAATAATAATAATAATAATAATAACAATAATAATAACTCTCAATCTCACATCTCTCTCCACATAAACATTATCTCTCTACCATATAAATATTATCTCTCTGTCACATAAGCACTCTTTCTACCATATAAACCCTCTCTCTCTCTACCATATAAGCAACACCTGATGCCATTAGGTGAAACTTAACGAAAAAGACCAATTTGAATATATTTTAAAAAATATAGGGACCAAATTGATTTTTTTTTTTTAAAATCACTATACTAAATTGACTATTGATCCCAAATGTAGAGACGAATAAGGTAATTAAACCTTTTCTTTTTAAACTAATTGTGTTAAAGGTATTGGTTTGGAAATCATATTAAAAGTTTTGTATCTCTTGATTTTAATCATTAAAGTATTTCTTTGTTAAAACTTTGTTAGAGATCCAAACATGTTTCTCTGTACGTAATTCTAGAACTGTTAAGTCAGAAATTAAATCTGTTAATTCTAAAACTAATCTGTTATATTTCTGAAATTGCTTCTTGAAATCAGAAAATAAGTTTGTTTTTCCTTAAATCAATTTGTTCTTTTTTGTCAGGTTTTCTTAAATAGTTTTCTTTGCGAAATTTTTTATAAGTCCAATTCACCCCCTCTTGAACATAGACACTAATAAACCCAACAATTGCTATCAAGAGCCAGGACTTGTAGCTTACTCAAGTTTTTCAATATGTCTGAGTTTAAATTGCCTTTTGCTAAGGGTGCATCTATTAATAGACCCCCTATGTTTGGTGGATTGAATTATGCATTCTGGAAAATTATAATGAAAATTTTTATGGAATCTATTGTCATGGGAATTTGGGATGCTGTGGTAAATGGACCTTTTGTTCCTGTGCAGGTTGTTAAAGATGAAACAGTGAAAAAGCCTTGGTCTGAATGGAGCGACAGTGAAAAGAAAAAGGCACAATATGATTCTCTAGCCAAAAACATTATCTCCTCAGCCCTGAATATGGATGAATTCTTCAGGGTGTCCTAGTGCAACTCAGCTAAGGAAATGTAGGAAATACTGGAAGTAACCCATGACGGCACGAATGATGTGAAAAGGGCAAGAAAGCATGCTCGCATTCAAGAATATGAGCTATTTAGGATGCAGCCAGAAGAGACCATTGCAGATGTGCAGAAACGATTTACACACATTGCAAATGCTCTCATAGGTCTTGGAAAGGATTTTGATAAAGAAGAGCTGAACATCAAAATTCTGAAATGTCTTGACAGAAGTTGGTAGCCTAAGGTAACTGCAATCTCTGAATTCAGAGATTTATCAAAATGCTCCACTGCTGCACTATTCGGGAAATGAAAAGAAGATGAGTTAGAACTCAACATATTAAAGGAGCAAGAATCAGTGGAAAGGAAAAATAAAAGTATTGCTCTGAAATCCAGTGTGCAGAATGACATGAGTGAAGAAGAAGAGAACTTTGGACAAGAAGAAACCTTAAGTATTCTCACCAGAAAATTTAACAGATTTCTAAAGAAAAAAAGCCAGGAAAGAACTCAACCAAAGAAAAGGTACTCTAAACTTAATGAATCTAATTCATCTAACTACACTTGCTTTGGCTGCGGTAAACCTGGTCACATAAAAATTGATTGTCTAAACAATCAAAACAAAGACAAACAAGCCAGCAAAAAGGTAGAAAGAAGCAAAGGAAAAAGAGCATATATTTCATGGGAGAACAATGAAATCTCTTCATCAAGTGACTCATCAACTGGAAGTGAAGAAGCAAACCTATGCTTCATGGTGAACAATGAAGAATCTAGCTATGATTCAATTAGTAATTATTCAACTAATTCAAAAAGCTATGATCAACTATTAATTGCCTTTAAAAAAACCCATGATGAAGCAAATAGGTTGGTTGTTATATGCAATAAGTTGAGAAGTGCAAATAACATACTTGAACCAAAAGTTAAGGCACTGGAAAAGGAAATATTTGAAGCTAAAACAGAGTTAGTGAACCTAGAATTAACATGTTTGCATGCCTCTATCAAAAACCTATGAAAATTGTAAGGTTTGGAAAAGAAAGTTGAATACATGTTAAAAACTTTTTCCAATTCACTAAAGGTAGGAAGAATCTTGAAACACTCTTAGGATCACAAAATGCTATTTTAAAAAAGAATGGTATGGGATACAATCCAGGAAGAAAGAACAATGTTAAAAAGTTGTCAAGTTTTTTTGTTCCAGCAAAAACAGGTTTTTCTTCCTTCAATAGTTTTAAATCAAAATACTTTATTTCCTATTTTTATTGTATGAAAACTAGTTACACTTCCAAAACATGTAAGTTTAGGAAATACCTTGTTCTGAATGGAATAGTCAAATGGCTTCCTAAGGAAAGGTGATAATCCAACTGGACCCAATACTAAAAAGGGTACCATATGTGTTAATCTTTGTTTTGCAGAAAAACAACAAGAAAAACCAATGGTACTTGGGCAGTGGGTGTTCCAAACATATGACCGGTGATCTTACTCAGTTTATAGATTTGAAGCTTAAAGCAGAAGGGCATGTCACATATGGGGACAACAACTGTGGAAGGATTCTTAGAAGAGGAAATGTTGGAACCAAAGGTTCAACAATAATAGAGAATGTCTTATATGTGGAAGGACTAAAACATAGTCTTCTGAGCCTCAGTCAATTATGTGACAAAGATTACAAAGTTAACTTTGAATTATGTGACAAAGATTACAAAGTTAACTTTGAATTATGTGACAAAGATTACAAAGTTAACTTTGAAACCAATAAGTGTACAATTTCAAATGAAGTCACTGATAAGATAATCTTCACAGGTAAAAGGGTAAACAACATCTATCTCTTAGATATTATGCATAACTATCCTATAAATGAGTGTCTTTTGTCAGAGGATGATGAGTCATGGTTATGGCATCGAGGATGAGTCCATATCCATATGAACCATTTAAACAAATTAAGCTAAATGATGGAAGCATCATTCGGATGTTACTCGAAGACTGAACAAAAACTTTTCAAACTTTTTCTCAAGTTTCAAAATTTAAGCTCAAAAGGATCTTTCCCAAGGAAGCTGTAGTGGTATGAGAACCTAGGAGAAGAATACTCTCATTTTTAAGACTTTCACAAGAAGACAAGCTCTAGGCAAGTTCAATTCTCATTCAAAGAAAAAGTGAATTACAAGGGGATATGCCTCTTATTTATAGATGGAGAGGCTCTACACACACTATGCAAAGTGTAAGGACCTAGAAAATTTTATTGGAATGAAAGTGATATATTTTAAGTGAATTCTAAGTATGTTTTTATTTAAAATATAAAGGAAGAAAAGTGTAGCTTAGAAGTCTACGAGATCGCCATTGTTGAAGACGGAGGCGATCTCCGACTTCTCTGCTACATAATCGCCTGTCGCCTAGAGTACGCATGATCGCCAATCGCCTATGGTGTACATGATCGCCGAAAGTGCACTTAGTATGTGGTCAAGATACTGGATCGACCATAGTGAGTTCCAAGAATCACGCGTATCAAGGTGTGGGTTAAGCCTTAGATACGCTGTGCATGCGAAGCTCTATGCTTGAGCATAAGAAATCGTCCTTAGTGTTGCATGCATAGGCGCACGAGGAGTAGTGCTGATCTATTCTTGGAAATGTGAAGATACCGACGTCACCAAGCCATGTGGAGGTGATACCTTGGACGTAACATAGTAGGATGAAGAACCTTCAGCAAGGCATGGCGATGTGTCATAAGTCATCGCCGGGATGAGAGGCACGCGGGCATCGCCAGGGCGAGAGACACGCGGGCATCGCCAGGCGAGAGAGACGCGGGCATCGCCAGGGCGAGAGAGACGCGGGCATCGCCAGGCGAGAGAGACGCGGGCATCGCCAGGGCGAGAGACACGCGGGGATCGCCAGGGCGAGAGATAGACGGTCATCGCCAGGATGAGGGACACATCAGTCGTTTTCCAGGGAGAGACATCGGTCGTCCGCCAGGAGCAGTCATCGGTGGATAGTCATCGCGCGAGCAGTCATCGGTGGAAGGTTATCGCGCGATGTCGTGTTTCACACAGATAAGGTGGGACCCAGGTTCCCAGCATGAGACGTCCTGCATGCGCGACACGTAGACATTAGGAGTGTTTCAGAATAGAAGCATCAGAGAGTTGGTATACGCAGAGACCCACGTGGTCATACTGTTCAAGGAAGTGTGCACGCAAGCTTCCCTGCAGAGTGGGCGGGGGGCAGAGGCATTTCTAGGCAAGTTGGCTTAGATTCAAAACTCACTCCTGAGAGGCAGTAAACGTTGCTGTGGTTCGAGAGTGATTGAGTGAGTTAACTTTGGTTCCCTGTTTTGTGACTAAGGCTCCATGGTGCAGGTTAAGGCATCCTTGAATCTCGTTGGGTTGGAGCTCTTAGTGAAGTTTACGCTAGTCCAGGTAAGGGAAGCTAGCATTTTCGTTTATAAAAACGTTAGGCGAGTAGGTTCTGAAGTGAGGGCGACGTGGTCGCCGGTTTTCATATTCTTTTTCACGATGTTCTGTTTTTATGTGTGGGGCGACGTGATCGCTGGTTTTAATGTTGATTTCGAACTCCCCTGTTTTTGTGTCGTTTGAAACTGTTTGAGTTTGAAATGTGAAATGCATGTGATATTCGAAAATCTGAACCTTGGAATGATTGTTGCTGTGATTGGAATCGTTCATTTAAGTGTTATATGATGTGTTGAATGTTGTGAATGTGGGATCAAGGCATAGTATTTTCAGGAAAGAAAATACCGTGTAAGATCGTGTAGGATGTGCATTGATCGGTGATTTCTATAATGAGATATCCTGACTCTCCTGATATAATGGAATCATATAGATGAAGTTATTCAGGCATTGAGAGTCGATGGAGGTTCATATGTATGGGTAAGTTGTTTGAAAGATAACTATTTGACCTGTTGTATGGATTAACCCTGTCATACTAGGAGAGTGATGAGATTGAGATTGAGATTATGTTTATGCGCATAGCTGTGGGAACTTTACAGCAATGTAGTATGACAGGTGCAGATCTCTGAGTCTAGTCAATGCACGAGTCTTCCGGAATAGTGTCAAGTGTCTATGTGTGATGAGTCAGTGGAAGTCTGACGTGAGAAAGATGAATATTGAAAATGTGATAGACACTTGATGGTTGTGTGATATGAATGAGAAAGTGGTGGATTTATGTGGGTGTTTAAAAGCTGATTATGTTGATTTTAAAGTTTCATATTTAAAGTTTTTAAAAATATCTAGCTTACCCTTTGTTTTGTATCGTGGTTGTTTTTCTTAAACCTGTGATGATCGTGTATATTTGCACGGGAGCAGATGAGGTTGCAGGTAGTAGAGCTCCTCAGTGAGCACTTTCTGGAGGAGGAGATCGCTGGTTTTGAATGCTGTGGTTTTTGTTTTATTTTGAAAACTCCTGTATGGAGATGTATTAAAACTTCCTCAAAAAAGGGATATTATTTTGAAGCACATTTGTATTAATGGATGAATTATATTATGTATATATCTATGTTAAATTTTGATATTATTGTTTCACCTTTATTTTATCATATAAAAATGACCAATATTTTGAGGGGCGTTACACAAAGTGCAACTATATTTGCATTTTTGTCATCTAGGCTTCTCCAAGTCCCATTTTGCTTGTTTTTTATTTTTTATTTTTGAAGAGTTTATAAGTTCCCAGGCTCCTCTAGTGATTTCTTTGATCTGGGGCTTGGTGTGACCGTGTGTTAACTGCCTCTTTGCCTATTTAATTAGGGTTTTGATTTTCCTAATGAAGATGACTACAACTTGGTTCTCAAATTGCGGCTTTGACTCCAAGTCAAACCCCAAGTAGGCTTAAATCAAACTTAATTATGTCTTAATTTTTTCACATGAAGAAAATTCTACTCTTATTCATTTTTTTCTACTTTCTATTTTATGTACACATTATTACTTCTACACATTTTTACAAAGCTAAGAAGAAGATAAAAGACTCTTCAAATGTGAGTTATCTCCGAATAAGGCTCCATATTCATTCTTCTTAGTACAAAATGTGGTGGTTGGATGGTCCTCCATCAAATAGTCTATTAAAAATCTTACTCGACATGAATTGTGACTATAACTAATGTAGAATGAGCACATTTTATATTAAGGTATGACTATAAATCACATAGAAATGTGTCCATTCTATATCACCTATGCTGACTAGAAATATAAAATATAGACGTTATATATTGATTATGGTCATGATTCAACACAAAAATAGCAAATAACATTTTTTTTTTCATTAATCACTAGTGCAAAATATATGATTTTACAACGTGTATAACACCAGTTTAAGCGGGAGCATCATCTACAAAAAGGCGACAGTAATATTAAAAATAAGATCAACATATAGACTACATTTCTAATTATAATTGTCGTCTATTTGAAAACTGAGAATATAGACTATGGTTTGTTGGACAACCGTCGCCTATAATGGTCACTATAGACTACAACTTAGAATTGTGACTATAACTTAGAATGAGCACATTTTATATTAAATTGTGACTATAACTCGTATAGAAATGTGTTCATTCTATATCACCTATATCGACTACGAATGTAAAATAAAAACATCATATATTGATTATGGTCACAATTTAACACAAAAATAGAAAATAATATTCTTTAGATACATATAAGATTTACCTTTTAATCTTTCATATCTATATCATACCTATAAGTGACATAAATAAGTTAAAATAACTTACTTTAATTTATTTATTTTCATTAATGATAATTTTTAAATATATTGAATAATTATTTTATAATTTTATTATTAAGTGGTGAAGAATATCATTAATTAAAAACAAGCTAAAATCAAATGAATCAATTCTTTTAAACAGGTTAAAAGTAAATAAAATTATGTGCATGAGTTGTAATATTCGTGTAACGATAAGTTGATTTTTTAATTGCTAAATGTGAAATGCACTTAATATTGAATGCAATGCAGAAGCAAGAGATTCTGTGCACACACATTGCAAACAAAGAAAACAAAGCAGCAGAGCAATATCTTCCGAGAACCAATCAAAGATCATGAGATGACATGTGACATAATGTCACTTAGCTGACAATGTCATTTAGCTGACCCAGGTCTTCAGAAGGTACCAATAACAATCACATGCATGATTGAATTGAACAATGTCCCACCTAAATATTAAATATTTAAAATTATATGTATGCCAATTTATTACTTTAAAAAAATGTGTTGCTTTCCATAGTTAATGATGAAGTTGTTTATTTGAATTTTCGTATTCATCTAGAACTATCAATGAGTCATGACAAAGTAAACTACACAACCACGAGTATTATAGAACTACTGAAGTGTTTCTAAGAGTAATTATTAAATAAATCATTACATAAAAATTAAATTTAAAGATAAATATTAATTACTATATTTATTAAATTAGATATTATTTTATATATTAAAATATTATTGATATGTAAAATAATTTTATAAATAATCTTTAAATTACTATCTAATTAGTTATTAAGGTTTTGGTTATAAATAGATATGATAATATAAAATACTTTAAATATTAATGTTGCTTTAATTTTTAAAAAATAGTATTTAATTTAATTAATATAATAATTATTCATTTTATTGTTTTTAGAAGTAGTTTTTATTTAATAATTTTTTTTAGTAAGTTATTAAAAAAATATCATGAACTTATATCTTATATGTGGATGGATGACAATAAAAAATAAAGTTTATTTGATACTTCTATTTTTCTCTCACTTTTATTTTATAACTCCTTTTAATAATAAAATATTATATTTATTTAATAAAAATAAATAAATAAAATTTTAAAATAAAATAATAAAAATATTGATTTTCAAATAAGAGTGTGAAAAGATTAGAGTATCATCTCACAACCAAAATTTCCAAATTGTATGGTGAACAAGTGACCCAAAATTAAGTGCCACCACTTCAATTATTTGTGGGCTCCTGAATGATACTGTTATGAGTAAGGTACATTAGACAAATAAAGAGTCCCAGTCATTGAGTCATTGATGTATACATCAAATTTATCTGCATTTCACGTGTACCATTTCAACATACACTATAAATCCATGAAAAAAAAAAAAGTGTTTTCTACGAAAATAGTGGAGGAGACCATCAAAAGGTGTGGTATATTACAATATTTACATTAAATTTATAGATATTTGAAGATAAAATTCTTAATTTCAAATTTCTTTCTTTAATTATCAACAGTTTCGTATAAACCTTATTCTCAAATTGTTAATAAGAAAAAACATTATTTTCAAATATGAATAGATTATAAATTATATTACGTTATTATTACGTTTCATGACTTATGGTTCGCTCGGTAGAATTAAAATAGACATAAATATGGAATTAAGTTAATGAAAAATGGGAGAAATATTTACGGTAAAATAGTGGAGATCAGTAAAAGGTTTAGATATACTATAATGTTTACATTAAATTTATAAATGTTCATAAATAAAATTCTTAAATATTAGTTTATTCTTTAATTGTCATATCAAAATTATTTTCATACTAAAATAACTTTTTACTATTTTTCATGACTAATATTAATATCTAATCATTTTATAGGTGTTCACGGGATTGAAATAGTAAGAGTAACCGGTTGAACAATTGATTCTTTCTCTTTCGTCGTGCTTCGCTTCTTCCTTCTTTCGCTTCCAAGTCTCAAACTTCACTTCTCAGTTGGAAGTGTATCTGCAAAAGGTATTATGATGCTCAAGTAAGAGTTCGGTATTTAGTCACTATAAGAAAGAAAAATAGTATCAGTCTTTGAGAGACACAAATAGTAGAAATTATTCATATTTCCAACCAAATAAATTATTCAAACAACTAAAACCAACCATTCCTTTTTCTATATATAAATTGCTTTTAGCGTAGGTCAAGCTTCACAAATAAAATGGAAGTTAACGCGTTGGATGCTAACACTGTAGTGTGGGACTGAACTGGTGACGTAGTTTGAGTTGGCTAAAGCTACACAAAATGGAAGCACTAAACCTACACAAAAATGAACACATTTTGAGTGGGCTAAACCTAAGTAATCTGGACACATTTTGAGTGGACTAAACCTACGCAATATGAACGCATTTTGAGTGGGATAAACCTACACCGCTACAAGAAAAAAGAGTCTTAACGGAGGTTATTTAGCGGAGGTTAATATCCCTAGGAATTGATTTAATTAATGAAGGTTTTTTTAACCTATATTAAGTTCCAAAGGTTATTCTAAAATCTCAGTAAAATATGTGCACTTCGTTATATGATATTATATTTTTATTTATTCACAATATTGATTTAGTAATTTATTCTTGTAGGAATTTATTGCTTATAGCATTTTGCCCCTCATTTAACTTCTCAACTTATAACTTAATTTCTGAACTTACAACCACACCTTTTCTTAGACAAGTTTCTTAAATTAGCAAAATTGATTTAGTAATGTATGCCTATTTTATTGATAAAGAGCTTCTTGATATATCATTCTTTCTTTCTTTCCAATAAATTTAGTTTCAGTTTTTTAAAAATTTCTTTTATACAACTTTTTTTTTTATGATTGAATAGTGCATGGTGTTATATGACAGATTATGGATATTCGCCAAAATCGAAGTTGAATACATAATAGATCAATGTCAAAATCGATGCAAGCTACGGTTTGAGGTAGCATGGGTGGCAAGACACCCCTAATCCTAACTTGTCATGAAAGCTAGGGTTAGGTAGCTTGCATCACACACTACTCCTCTCTTCTTCAGCTATAATTAGGCACTCTTCTTCTTGTATTTTTCGACGATTTGAGTAATGAAACTGTTGGAGATCTCACATCGACTAAAGATAAGGACATTTCATAGTATATAAATGGGTGCAAACCTCACCTTATAAGCCAATTTTATAAGATTGAGTTAGGCTTAAAGTTCACTACTTAATATGGTATCAAAACCATTTAGATTCTATCATAGCGAGAGTTTGTTAGGCTTATCAAACTCATTATCAGACCATCCATAATATATAATCCCAAATACGAGTTGGCAGAGGGAGGTGTATTTGAGATCTCACATCAACTAGAGATAAGAACAATTCATAATATATAAGTGGGTGCAAACCTTACTTTATAAACCGGTTTTATAAGATTGACATAAATTTAAAGTTCACTTCTTAATAGAAACTTTGCCTAAATTATATTCATTTCTCTCTTATCTCAACTTTCTTTTTGCTAGAGTTCAAGTGAACCTAGGCTAGGATAACAATGAAGTAGTTCTTTATCTCTCCAAGTTTCTATGTGAAACTACTAGCACCGATTCACTTCTTTACTTCCTCCATCAATTTACATATTCCACTGCCTCCAAACCAAGCAACCTTAGGTTCAATTTGTTTAGAATTGTATGGAAGCAACTCGCCTTCCATCAAGATGTTTACTATTTCCAAAAGTTATTAATTGAAAGAAATTTTCCTTTTTGACAAATATTTGTTCTTTGACCGGCTTGTCGAACAATCTGAAAGTGATATTCAATCAACATGTAATTAATAAAAGACCAAAGTTGATCAACAATAATTGATAGAAGACCAAAGCTTCTATCTTATAGGGACATCTTTTTTACTAATAAAGATTCAATATGATCTTTCATTATGCCTCCTGCATTTGTATAGTTATCTTCATCTTTGTAAAGCACGTCGATCACACGTGCAAAGTTGACTACACGTATAAGAAAAGTCATTGGTACTTGAGTAGGAGCTAAGCATGCATCATTTATGTCTTTCCAAGCATTCTCAACTAACTTTTGTAGTTCTTCAATGGCACATTTCCTTGACACTTTATGCTGCTTCATATAGCAGTAAATGCTTGAAACAACATGTTCTCTCTGCTGTTCAAACTTCATGAACAAAAATAGCAAAAATAAAAATGAATCCAAACAAAATCAATTTTTAACAGAACATATAGGATTTATTAATGGTCTTACCAAATTATTATTAAGTCTACCTCTTTCCAATTTTTAAAACCTTTTTCAATTTCCAACTCTTTATATAAGATAAATAAGATGTTTATTGTTAAAATTAAATTATAATTCTATTATTACTATTTCTTCTTGAAATATTTTGTAAAATTAGGTGCATTTATTAGTAGTCCCACAGAAAACTTTGTCGCATTCTCTTTTTAGTTAAATTGATAGCAATTAATTAGTGTATAACATACTTCATCTCCAACAATGTCATCCATGATTCTAGCTATAGCGGTAGAAGCTGCAATAATTACTGGTTCATTTGTTGCCCATATAAGGACCTCCTCCGTTGTATCTTCCATTCCCAGGAAAGATAAGGTCATCAAGAAAGGGTAACCACTTGAGATTCCTCTTACTTCCATGTACTCTTCCATTGTTGGAATGTGGTTGGTATAACACCATCTTGCCTCAGCCATGTGAGCCTGGACTAGTCTTTTCATCTAGCATTAAAAAGGTACAAATATATAATATGGAGAAACTATTCCACAATAACTAGTGCAAAAATAGAGTTTTACTGTGTACAAATAGTGATTTAAGCAGGAGTGTCATCTACAAAAATTTGGTGACAATTTTGAAAATAAGATCAGCATATAGATTACGGTTCTAATTATAACCATCGTCTATTTAAAATAGAGCATAGAGACTACGGTTTGGTAGTCAACCGTCACCTATAATAGCCACTATAGACTAGGGTTTTTTAGGCAACCGTTGCCTATATCTATGTCTGTCATATAGACTACAGTTATTAGGTTATAATCGTCGTCTATATGTTTTTTTATTTCCCACTTTAGGTTTTCTCATCTTCACGCTTTCTTCTCCGTTGCTCCCACTGCTATCTTCTCTGTCACCTCTCTTTGTTGTCATTGCTCTCATTCCTTCTAATATGCCTTCCTTATTGTTTTTATGTTATTTTTCCTACTTTTGTGCTTTCTTGATGAGTTTTTCTCTATTTTCAGTGTTAAACAAGTGGGTTCTCAAGTTTTAAATTTTTTCTCGTGTTCTCCTTGTTGTCGTTGTTGTGAGTTACCGTTGAAACTCTTGAGCTCCTCCATAATCTCTTTTCCTTTACCAACCTTTGTCCACCATCTTGATTTTCCATTATCCGAAGTCGTTTTGTCTCAAAAATTTCTCGATGTCAAACTTGTCAAAAAAAAAAGAAAAATAAGAACAAGATTGAAGAAAATATTTTAGGTACACATTACACATATACTATAGGTGATGGTTCTGTAATAAAGATCGCCTGTAATGATCTAATAAACTAAGATTGTATGACCGTTAATTATAAACGACATGTGCATAGACTATGACTCTAAAGTCGTCGTATCATATGCATATTTTGGCAACTACACATAGTAATAAATCCAAATTCCTTGCTTGATCATTAAATAGGATTGGTGATGTTTTTAGATGAAAATTAATTTTTTTACACCTCTAATATTGTACATAAAAAAATATCTATTTTCTATACTCCACACAATTCAAATTAACTGGAAAAAGATATTCAATTTATATTTTTTTATGTAAATATAAAAATAAAAAAATTAGAAAAGAAAATTTGATTTAACTTCTTAGTATCAGTTGAATAAAGAATGAGAAAAAAAATTAATGAAACCATAATTACCTCTTTCTTGGCATACTTCATTAAATATACTTTTTCTTGCTTTTTCATTTCTGTCTGAATTTCTTCATAAATATCCAAAATTCCCTTATAACATAATTGCATGTATTTTGGGAGATCAACCAAGCAACAAATATCCCACCTGCTAATCTTGAGAAAGTTATCTTTTATATATGGAAAGAATTATGTTAAATATATACTATTATCACTATAAGAAAATCATTAAATAGAAACAAAATTTTAAACACTGAAATAATTAGTTACTATTTGACTAAATTAGAGATGATTTTATAAACTAGTTTTTATTATTAATAAAATTTTATAAAATCGTTTCTAAATTAGTATCTAACCATTAGTTACTAAGGTTTTAACTACTAACTACTTTATATTCTAAATTAGTCTCTATTTGTGTTTTAGTAACTAATTTAAAATCTAAAATATTAGTAGCTAATTTAGATGTCAAATTATAAACTATTTTATAAATTGTTATTAATAATAGAAACCACTTTAAATACCAATAATTTGTATAGTCTCTAAATTAATATCTAATTTAGTTAATATTGTGATTAATTATTTTTATCTTTAAATTTAATTGCTACTTAATGATTTTATGTCATTTTGATGGGCCTAACCTCTCAATTGCACTGGTGAAAAGCTCAAGTTCTTCAATGGTTCCATAAGCATCATAGAGGTCATCAATGATGGAACCTAGAGCTGTTCCTTTTGTTGTTATCCATCTAGAATATTGTGGCTCAAAGTAGACCCCCAAAATCCAGAAACAACATTCTACGATCCTATCTCGTGTAAAAGGTAAATTGGTTGAGACATTTAAATCCTTAGTCCACCATCTGCATCACAAAAAACAACACTAAGATTCCAAAGACAAAAACAAAAATCTTTAACTAATATTTATTGATTTATACAACGAAAGGTAAATGTATGTGAGGAAGATATTACTTGGTTAGACTACTGACTTCTTTCAAATGTAGCTCTTGTAGCATATTAAAATCTAGTTTTGCAAATGTTAACAATTTTTCATCATGAGATGGATCTTCTTCGTAGAAAGACATATAATATGTCACCTCCAACCTAGGCAAACCTCTACGAAGTGATTGTTTTAAACTATGTTGCACTCGTGTCGTATGAGAACAACTTAATTGGATGGTTATAAACTTCGTTAACTGCTCAAAACTGAACTTATGTGCTTCTTCAAGCATATCTTCTCCATGACATCTTAGTCCTGCTGCTTCATACAAGCTTAACATTCCTTGAATATCATCAGCTAAACTTTCCTTAAACTTTCCGGTTTGGTCTAGGAATTTGCAAAATATACCTGTTTAATTTATTAACATGTGTTAATTTCAAGATATATATTTAATTATATAACAATTATAAGGGATGCTACCACACAATTGACTTACACAAATTAAAATCAAACTATTTGCATAAGTTGGTTTGAGTCATCCTATAAACCCAATCTTAAAAGTGAAAATTGTTTTGACAAATAATAAGTGTTGTATAATTTAAAAGAAATTAAAGCTTATTTAGATCAAATTATTAGTGGTTAGAATATTTTGATAACTGAGAAATCTGCACAAACTGATGTATTTTGCTTTTTTTTTTTCAAAATCTATAACAAACAAACTTTATAATAATAATAATAATATCATTATTATTAATATATTTATTAATATTAATAATATTAACAAAAATTAATAAAATATACCATGATTGATGTTCTTCTATGGAAACATATTGAAAGTGAGAGAGAAGAGAATTGTAACCAAGACTTAGAGGTCATGATCAAGAGTGGGACCATACTCCCCCACTTATACTATGTATAAATCATATTTATAAAAATATTGTCTTTTCATTTCTATAGTTGAGAAGAGACCACATTTTTATTGATTTAGGCAACACTTATTCTAATGTAGTTTATTCATTTTTAAAGACAACACCTTAAAATTGTGGCTCAAATATAAATAGTTTATAAGTCATGATATTTGGTACTCCATATGTACACACTTACAAAAGATGTTGTTTTTTCATGTTTAGAAAATACTTAACAAAACAAAGACATCCCTGATGTGATGATGCAACGCAACTAGTACCAAAGTAGTCCAAAGAGCAAACTCAAACAATAAATTTAATAGCATCACAGAAGAAGTTATTGTCTTTGAAAAAGAAATTGGTTAAAAGTTAATGATACCTGAAGAAATGCGGTATCCATGCTGTCTAAGCAACCTAAAGAGTAGAGCCGCATGGTAAAGATGATCACTAGAGCTATGATATTATTGTCCTTTGTTGAAATTTCATAAATTTGACATAGAAGAGTGTCAATTTCGTGCTCAAAATGGTAAGAGACACCCAAACGTTGGACTGAATCAATGAAGTTCAATTTAAAAGAGAAATTGTTATGATCAATAGGTGAGACAAGGCTCTTCCTCACGTCCTCTTTTAATAGTTTAGCTTGTTGAATGTGGCTATCACTTTCCTGCATGAAGTAGATTAAATGTTAAATAAATGCAAATGTAACATCTTGGCTAAAGAGATTGAAAATGCAAAATGACATACAGCGAAAGTAGGAACGTAGGAAAGGAAGCGATCGCCCCAAATGGAAGGATGAAAATTTGCAGTGGGTCGAGTAAAGGGAGGTTTTGCACCATTGGCAGAAGTTGGAAGTGATAAGCCTCCCTTAGACATGGTTTGTTGCATATAATGAAAGTGACTTTTTGGTGAAAAGGAGGTGAAGCTCTTAGCTTTCAAATGTTGAACAACAAACAACCCAAGCTCTTACATTTATAAGAATCCAAACTTATTTGGCAAAAGTAGTGACGTAACGCAAACTCAGTCTGTGGAATACGTTAAGAATTGTGACACAGAAATTATGCCAAAAAAAATCCATGAGAAAAAAAAATAAAGAGACTTGCGCTTTGACATTAATAATAAAAGTATATTTGTTTTGAGATAGAAAATTATTATACTTACACCTCTTATTGGTTTCGACTATTTTCGCTCTATTAAATATTATTTCTATTTTTTACTTATTTTAATGTTATATTTTTTCTCTTTTGAATCTACGAAAGTCATGGTAAATAATACAGGCTATTGGCCAATGAAAAAAAATATTTTTCTTTTAAAACTCATATTAGACAGCACCAAATCACTGGTGCAGAAACGTAAAACAAATGCGGTTATTTTCATTTTACAAATGCGGCTAAACAACCGCATTTGATCAACACGCATTTGTAAATAAGAGATTTACAAATGCGGTTAAACAACCGCATTTGTAAATACTATTTACAAATGCGGTTGTTTCCCGTAACCGCCTCTGTAAATGCTCCAGAGGTGTGCCAGGTTTCATGAATGGCAATGATTTACAAATGCGGTTGTTTACCTTAACCGCATTTGTAAATGAAGGCAATGATTTACAGATGCGGTTGTTTACCTTAACCGCATTTGTAAATCAAGGGAATGATTTACAAATGCGGTTGTAGTAAACAACCGCCTCTGTAAATCACATTTACAGATGCGGTTGTAGTAAGCAACCGCATTTGTAAATCATTCCCTTGATTTACAAATGCGGTTAAGGTAAACAACCGCATTTGTAAATTAGGTTTTTTTTTTTTAGAACTATTTGGTTAGTTGTTTTCCCATACGAATTATCTTATGCAGTTTCATTATACCCATCCCAGCCAGGCAGACAAATAAACAGATTCAGAGAAACAAAGTCAATTTATAGTAATTGATCAAAATGTATACAAAAATAGTAATAATCTCTATCTATTCTTACACTATTGATCAAATCGTAGAGTTATAAAAGTTTAGGAAATATGTGGACCAAGATTGTCTCACATATGTCATGGCTTCCGAACTCATGGGTTCCTCATCCGTGAAGAACTGCATTTCAAAATGGTTGACACATAAATTAGTTTTAAGATAGATAAATTAGTTTGAAGTTATAAAAATAATTTAAGAAATCTTACCTCTTGCCAATTACTTGTAAGACCTAGTCTTACAATGGTACTCATCCATTGCATGACGTAATAGCCACACTCATAGCTTCCTGGTTGTTTATTACACTATAATTCAATAAATTGTAAAAGTTAGTATAATTAAACAATGAAAAAAAAAAAAGAAAAATCTTACATACCTTTAATCTTATCCAGTTCAAATTTTGAAAATTTGAATTCGATCTCCCTTTTAGAATGTTATATCCACGCCATGAACTGGTTGAGACAAAAAACCTTGTTAGTGGATTACTTATAGTATCAACCATAGTTAAGTTTATAGTGTACTTACTTATCAATGATATTCTTAAAACTTGTGGATATCTTCTTGTGTAGGGAACAGAACCACAAAGCCGTCCTATCCTTCAGTGATAAGACAAGTAATTGCCAATGACCCCTATATCATCCATGAAAATAGTTGAGTAAATTTATAAAACATGAATATAATAAACTTTTAACATATATATATTTAAACTTACTCGTTAATATAAGGGCACAAATAAACCTCTTTTCCCTCTTTTTCCAGGGTGTTAGTGATGTATGATTGGGTCTCATTTGTCTTTGCTCCAGTGGGATTAGTATATGCAGGATCTAAGAATCCATACACATTTTCCTTCCCCTCAGTGACAGAGACACCATTCAAAAACCTACAAGTAATTAGTTAAATCATAATGAATGCTAATTTAACATAAATGAAAATGAAATGTAGGTAACGATACTTACATCATAAAAAATTGAATGATATTTATATTCAGCTCCTGATCCCCAGCTACAAATTCTAGTAGATCTGACATGTATATGTACAATGGTAGCTCAGGGTTTGTTTCAAAAAAGGTATCATCCCATGGAACTTCCAGAGGATCTCGTCCAAGTTGTCTAGCAACTATAGCTAAGGAAGCTATAGGATCGTCAAGCGGAACCTCTTGTTTCTTTTTCGGACTTGGTTTCCGACGAGGTTTCTACAAAAAGAAAAAAGATTTGTTATAAATTACATGTAATATATAAATATAAATTAGCACATGAAATGAAATTATTACCAGTGGTTGTGGCATATATCGAATCAGGTGTCTGGGCCAGGCTACAAAGGACTGAAATGCTTCGGCCACAGTTGTTACCTCTTCTGAAGGTAGTGGAAGACGAGCATCAGGTACTCGTACTCTTTCAACCGTGACCTTTGCTGCATCAGGGGAGAGAGGAACGTTATGTAAGGTGGTGGCGTCTTCATAGACTTTTCCAATGGCCACCACCTGAGGAATGATGCCACCTTCTACCAGTAGCTCACATTGCCTCGTCTGGCCAATGATATCATCCCCTGATGCTGTAGGAGCTGCACAACTCCCCTTTGTGCTCTTGGGAGCGGGACTAAGAAGCGTCTGAATCGGCTGCTCAGCACAAAGTTGTTGCGATATCTCTTGTCGCAACTCTAGCCTCATCTTTTCCGTCTCCCTTCTCATCTCATCCATTAGTTCCTGACGTAGCCTTTGCTCCATTTCTTTTTTGCTCTCTTTGGAGGAGGAGGATGAGTGTCGTGGTGCAGCTCCAAAATAAAGTCTAATCCCAACTCCTTGTCCAGCTGCACGAACACGACCAGAGTGCTCAGGTTGTCCAATTGCTTCAACAAGGATATCGCGACGACCATCAGCAAGAAAATTACCTTGGGAGTCCAAGGCATCCTGCAAGAGACAAAAATCATGAGGTTTTATTATAAGTAATGCATCATAATAGATGAAAAAAGGCTTAAATAACTTACAATTTTTTCAATGATAAGCCCTGATTGCTCTGAACTTGGTGCACCCGACTTCTTAATTCGGGCCCTCTTCCATTTGTCATGGCGCGTAGGTGGTGATGGAGGATAAGTGACCCCTGTTTCCACATCCTGAGATGCACTCCCCTGTCTGGATTGCTCCTTTTCAACCATCAGTGCTTGCTCAAGCTTTCGATACCCCGCACGAGACATTACGTGCGGGGTAAGATTCTTTAAAGCTATTTCTTGAGCTTTCTTCCGCCGATGCTGTCATAATTGAAATAAACAAAGTGAATTCAATAATATTAACTCATTAATGTTATATAAGTCAAAATAGTTAAGTAGCTTCACTTACAGTCCATTCTTCAGTTAGACGGCTTTCTTTAAAAGCAAGCCATGTCTCTTCATCAATAAAATTGTATCTTTCACAAGGACTTTCATCCTTAAGCTCACCAAAAATGTATCTCGTCGTGAGTCTTGACTTAAAGGCGCGAAACTTTAGTCCGATATTGGATAGAATCCTTGATCGAAGCGGTTCCACATTAGGAATTTCAAAATTTGCCTGGAAAATAACATAACCAAAGTAAAGTTAGTCAATGAATATTAAATAGCTTTATATGATAACAATAATTATGTAAAGCTTACCAGAACATCCTCCCACAGCATGTTTCGGTCGACCTCTGACACCTCGTCCCATGAATTAATCAAAACGGAGACTCTCTCACGAGAAAGAACTCCAAGATAGCTATTAAACTCATCTGCATTAGGACCTGATGCCATTCCAGTGTTGACGTCAATGTCAACAGCTGTCTTCTCACCAGCGGCACGTTTCTTTGCCAGACGCTTCATCCTAGTAGGTCCTCTGTTGCCTCGTCCGGATCGGGGTCTAATTGGAGTTTGATCGTCACCCATATCTCTGTTAAAAAATTATTTAACAAACATTAGTTCATCTGCATGGAAAGAAAATCATATCAAACAAAAACATAATATAGTAAATGCATATTATAAAAAATATTTCTAAATTTATTACCATAATGGGTTACAAGTTCATATGTAAATTCCTTCACTGTGGTCTTTACGGGTTGCATGTACATGATCAAGTACATCGTCATCTTTATTAGTTATCATTGGTGTGAATGAATGGGGTTCACCATTTTCAATATCATCTATGGCCTCCCCTTGTTTTTTCCCGTGTAAAACAACATACCAATGTTCTGACGTAGGATCTTTCACGTAGAAAACTTGAGATGCTTGTTGAACCATTATAAATGGCTCATCTCGATACCCTATCTTTCGAAAGTCCACTAGTGTGTATCCTGATTCATCAATTTTAACCCCACTTTTATTGTCAACCCATATACACTTGAAAACTGGAACTGAAAACTTAGTATAGTCAAGCTCCCATATCTCTTCTATAAATCCATAATATGCCATTGATCCAATTACAGGATTTGTATCTTTCGAGGTGGAAAACTGCATTGACTCGGCTTCAAGAGTAACACCAGAATTTTGAACTGTACTCTTTTCATCCATAGACTTAGTGTAAAATATACAATTATTCACTTCGTACGCTTTACAAGAAATGACATCAAACTTCAATCCAGCAGCCAACCAGGTCAAGGTCTCCGATGCCGTTGAATCCTTTAACACCTCCTCTTTAAACCAAGGCATGAATGTTCTATTATGTTCCATCAAGACCCATTTGTCTGCTTGTCTTGGATTATTTGCCTTCACAATGGCTTTATGAGCTTCTATGTAAGGTATAACTTCATCTGTATTATTCAATATATACAAATGTGCTTGCAAGACTTCTGACCGAGATTTGCTTACAATATTCACACCGCGTAAACATTTACTTGTAGAACGCCTATGGTGCCATGAATTAGCTGGAAGACCTATTGGATTTGCTTTTGACATGTAATCTGAACAAAATTCAATACTTTCTTCAGCTATGTACCTTTCAATCATTGAAGCTTCTGGACGATAATGATTTTTCACATAACCTTTCAAAATTTTCATATACCGCTCAACAGGATACATCCATCTTAAGTACACTGGTCCACACAATCTAACCTCTCTAACCAGATGCACAAGTAGATGAACCATGATGTCAAAAAAAGATGGAGGAAAAAACATCTCCAATTCACATAAGATAACAATAATTTCATCTTGAAGTTCATCTAGTTTTAATGGATCAATGACTTTACAACAGATGGAAGAGAAGAATGAGCACAAACGGGTTATGGTATGTCTAACATTTTTTGGTAAGATCCCACGAATAGCTACAGGCAGAAGCTGTTGCATCAAGATGTGGCAATCATGAGACTTCAACCCAATTAGCTTCAAATCTTGCATTGACACTAGGCTCTTCACATTTGAGGAATGTCCTTGTGGCACTTTTACACCCTTTAGACATTGACAGAAACTTACTTTTTCATTTTTTGACATGGTATAACAGGCTGGGGGCAAATATGTACGCTTACCCATTTCTATCGGTGCCAACTCCCCTCGTATGTTCATCTCAACCAAATCTAAACGAGCATTTAGACCATCCTTCGTCTTCCCGTTAATGTTAAGAAGTGTACCAATTAAGCTATCACACACATTCTTCTCAACATGCATTACATCTATACAATGTCTGATTTCTAACCTCGACCAGTACGGAAGATCAAAGAAGATTGATTTTTTCTTCCAAATGTTAGTCACAACTGACTTTTTTTTTGACTTACCGAAGGTGTGGTCTATGTTATTTACCTTTTCGTAAACCTCAGCAGCAGTTAGTGGAGTTGGTGGACCACTAGTCTCTTGGTGTCCATTAAAGGCTTTTTTCAACCTCCGGTAAGGATGATGACTTCTAAGAAACCTCCGATGGCGAAGATATACTGTCTTCCTTCCATGTTTCAATTGTTGAGAAGCAGTGTCTTCTTCACATATTGGACATGCTTTATGACCCTTAACACTATAACCTGATAAGTTACCATATGCCGGAAAGTCATTGATGGTGCAAAATAACATGGCATGAAGCTTGAAAGTTTCATTAGCAAATCCGTCAAATACTTGAACACCCTCATCCCACATTAACTTCAAATCTTCGATTAAGGGACTTAGATAAACATCTATGTCATTCCCTGGCTGTTTCGGACCAGATATCATCATAGACAACATCATGTACTTTCGCTTCATGCACAATCCAGGAGGTAAGTTGTAAATAACTAGTAAAACAGGCCATGAACTGTGATTTGTACTCATATTACCAAACGGATTCATTCCATCTGTAGCTAGACCAAGTCGGATATTTCTTGATTCTTTACCAAACTCTGGAAACTCATCATCAAATTTCTTCCACTGAACAGAATCAGCTGGATGTCGGTACATGCCATCACATTTCCTCTCATCTGCATGCCATCTAAGATTCTTAGCATCGTCTGGGTTTGCAAACAAACGCTTCATCCTTGGAATGATGGGAAGATACCACATAACCTTCATTGGGGGTCCATGCTTTTCCATCTCTTCAATAGTATCATCATCTGTTTGTTTCAATTTATAACGTGACAACCCACACCTTGGACAACTTTTCAACAATTCAAAATCTTTCCGGTATAATATACAATCATTAGGACATGCATGTATCTTTTTATACTCCATACCCATTGGACAAAGAATCTTTTTGGCCTCGTAATTACGATTAGGTAGAGTATTTCCCTCTGGAAGCATATCCTTCAACAGCTGGAGCAATTCCGTGAAACTTTTATCGGTCCATCCATTTAGTGCCTTCAAATTCATCAATCTTAACACTGCCGACAACCGTGTGAAGTTATTAGTTGATCCAGGATACAATGGAGTCTCTGCATCGCTTGACATACTTCCATATCCATGCGCTTTTGCAAAAGACTCAGCTCCCACATCACGAATCATGTCCTCCAATCGATCATCAACTACATCATCGTGTTCTGCTTCATCCGTGGTGGATCCCACATATTCTTCAGTTACGGAAACACGTGGTAAATTTAATAATTCACCATGCCATGTCCAAGTTGTATAAGATCGAAGAAACCCATCACATAGCAGGTGTTCCCTCATGATATTCACATCCAGTATCCTTCCATTCAAACAGTTAACGCACGGACACCTAATCTTTCCTCCATCACGACCACTATTAATCGCGTTACGCTGCGCAAATTGTATAAATTCTTCTACTCCTCTTTCGTACTCATCACTTATACGAGCACAATGAATCCAACTTCGATCCATTATATATTCTGCAATATAGATACCTAGGATTTTCTAATAAGTGTTCTATCTCATGCATTTGCTGAGGGTCGAACACCCCCGGACTCAATACCAGCACGTATTATTGTCGGAGGTCCAAATACAAACACGATATTCTATTATAATGTAACAACTAACATAACATAAATTCTACTATAAACTAACAAATACTTACTAAATAATTTAAATTTTAGAAAATAGAAATTATATAATACAAATTATATAAATTAATACAAATTTATATTAAATAATATACAAATTATAATACATAAAAAAAAATATTCAAAGTACAGCAAAAAAAATTAACAAAACTAACATAAAAACTACTAACTAAATAATATAAATTTTAAAAATTAAAATTATATAATATAAATTTATGTTAAATAATATACAAATTATAATAAATAAAGTCAAAAATTCAAAAAATCAACTAACCTTGTGTGCGAAGATGATGATTCAACTGATAGAAAACCAGAGGTGGAAGCGGGGCGCGACAGCGGCGAGCAATGCAACACTAACTTCAAGCACTGCGCAAGGAAAAAACCATATATAAGAACAGCATTCCTAAAGGAGAATGAAATGGGATATATACGAAACTCACAATGGAAGCAATAACAATGAAGATGCACAGAAGCAAGGAACACAGCGCAGCGCAGCAACAGCGACAAGGAAGAGCAGAGCAGAAAGAGTGAAAGTGCAGTGGCGCGCTTCAAATTTTAGGTTAAAAACATTTTACAAATGCGGTTATTAGTTAAAACCGCATTTGTAAATGAAAGTTTTTCATTTACAAATGCGGTCATACGCGTGACCGCATTTGTAAATGAAAGGCATTTCATTTACTAATGCGGTCACGCGTATGACCGCATTTGTAAATGAAATGAATTTCATTTACAAATGCGGTCACGCGTATGACCGCATTTGTAAATGAAAAACTTTCATTTACAAATGCGGTCACGCGTATGACCGCATTTGTAAATGAAATGCCTTTCATTTACAAATGCGGTTTTAACTAACAACCGCATTTGTAAAACAAACTAATTTCAAAAATGCCACCGCGTTTTTAACAAAGGCGTTTTAGCGCGAAACCGCACTTAGAAAGGAGTATTCCTTTCATCATTTTGCACTAGTGAATGAAAAATAATATAAATTAAAATAAATAAAAAAACCAATATAGTACCAGATCAAATTCATGCAAATAAAAGGTCCAGTCAGATTGAACGTGTCCATTCAATAGCCGTAGTTTCATAAAATTTTATTGTTTTATTGAACAGAACTTTTATAACAGCTTTAAAGAAATTTAAGAAAATTGCTCACACTTTCAATAAAAATCTTTATAAAATTTTAAAAGGGAATTTATAGGAGCTTTTAAATAATATTAAGTTACTAAATTTTAATTTAGATATATTATTTTAAAAAAATCTATTTTTCTTCAAAGTTTCAAAAATAAAAAGTTCAATAATTTCACAGAAGTTGGAAGTGATAAGCATCCGCTACACATAATGGTGGAAAAAATCCAAATTACAAAATCCAATCCATAATTAATTCATATTAGTTTTAATTCATTTAAATGGATTTATTTCAAATCCAAATTCATATATTTGGATTTTAAATCAATTCATTTAATTGGATATGGATTAGATATAGATTGGATACATCTTTGGATTATCCAAATTGTATTTTGGGTTGGATTTTGACTTGGCCCGATCCAGGTTGAGTCAAGACAATCCTGGTTCAGGTTGAGCAAAGTCGACCCAAGTCCATGTCGAACTAAGTCGGTCCGGGTCCAAGTCAAATCGAGTCGGTCTGGGCCAAAGTCAAACCGAGTCATTCCAGGCCAAAGTCGACCCGAGTCATTTCGGGTTTATGTTGACCCGAGTCAACCTTGGCCCAAGTCGACTTGAGTGGGCCAAAGCCCAAGTCAAGTTGGCACCCAGATCAAGTTGAGTCGACACTGGACCCATGTCGAGCCAAGTCGTCTCAGGCCCATGTCTAGCAAAGTCAGTCCATTCCATATTGAGACAAGTCATTCCAGACCCATCTGGAGTCGAGTCGACCCGGGCCAATGCTAACTTGAGTTGGTCTAGGCCCATACCGAGTCAAGTTGACCCAGGCCCATACCGAACTAAGTCGATCCAGGCCCATATCGAGCTGAGTCAGCTCGTGCCCATATCGAGTCGAGTTAACCCGGGCTGATGTTGACAAGAGTCGAACCGGGCCAATATTGACCCGAGTCAGTCTGGGCAGGTGTCGAGTCGAACGAGCCTGAGCCGGTGTCGAGTCGAATGAGCTCAGGCTGATGTCGAGCCAAGCGGGCCCGAGCTGATGTCGAGCCGAGCGGGCCCGGGCCAATGCCGAGTCGAGCAGGCCCCAGCTGACGTCAAGTCAAGCGGGCTCGAGCCGACGTTGTGTCAGTGGGCTCAGGCCGATGTCGTGTCAGACGGATCGGGCTGATATAGAGCTGAGCGGGGCCGAGCCGTTGTTGAGCTGAGTACGCCCAGGCTAATGTTAAATCGAGCGGGCCTGGATCGATGTCGAGTCGAGTGGGCCCTGATTGACGTCGAGTGGAGCAGGCCCGGGCTGAGGTCGAGTCGAGTTGGCCCGGGCTGACATCGAGTCAAGCGAGCTTGGGCTAATGTTGAGCCGAGCGGCCCGAGTTGATGCTGAGTCGGGCGGGCCTAGGCTAATGTCAAGTCAAGCGGGCCCGGGCCGACGTCGAGTCGAGCGGGCATGGTCTGACACCGAGTCGAGCAGGCATGGTCTGGCACGGAGTCGAGCTGGCTCGGTTCGACGTCGATTCGAGTGAGCTGGGGACGATGTCGAGCCGAACGGGCCCAAGCCGATGCTAAGCAAGCGGGCCTAGGCTAATGTCAAGTGAAGCGGACCCGAGCTAATGTCAAAACAAGCGGGCCCAGGCTGATGTCGAGCCGAGACGGCTGGGGTCGATGTTGGGATGAGTCGGCTTGGGCCCATGTCGAGCAAAGTTGGTCCGAGTCCATGTCGAGCCGAATTTGTCTGAGCCCATGTTGAACTGAGTTTGTTTGGACCGGTGTCGAGCCGAGTTGGTGTCGAGTCGAGTTGGTCTGAGCCCATGTCGATTCTGGCCCATCTCGAGCTGAATAAGTCCTGGCCGAGGTCGAGTCGAGTCGGACTGGGCTGATTTTGAGCGGAGTTGGCCCGAGCCCATGTCGAGCAGAGTCAGTCCTGGCCCATGTCGAGCCTAGTCGGTTTAGGTCGATGTTGTGCCAAGTCGACCTGGGTCGATGTTGTGTCGAGTTGGTCAGGGCCGATGTCAAGTGGAGTCGGCCCAGACACATATCGAGTATATTCGGTCTTGGCCCATGTCGAATATCTATATCAAAATGGATTTAATGTAATTGACAAAGTGAATTTAATCCACTTTAAATGGATTTAAAAAAAATCCAAATAAATTTGATCTAGTTAAAATGGATATGAAATTTTCGCGGTCGAATACATTTTGAATTTGATAAATGTATTGCTTGTGAAGTATGTGTTCGTGTCTGTCCTATAGGTCTACCCATTGTTGATTGGAAACTATAAACTGATATTCGAAAGAAACGGTTGCTTAATTACAATATTGATTTTGGAATCTATATATTTTGTGGTAATTGTATTGAGTATTCTCCAACAAATTGTTATCAATAATCAAAGAATATGAACTTTCAACTTAAGATCGCCACGAATTGAATTATAATCTAATTACTTTGCTCCAATTGGATTTTGAAATATCCAATTCATGAACACCCTAGTTTGTTGTGTAGTATGCATATAATGTAAGTGACTTTTTAGTGAAAAGGAAGTGTATCTCTTACCTTCAAAAATGTTGAAGAACAAACAACTCAACCTCTTACGTTTATAAGAAACCAAAGTTATTTGGCAAAGGTAGTGACGTTCAGAATTGTGGCACAATTATACTGTGACCACCAATTATTTAATCATTTATCTAATATATATATATATATATATATATATATATATATATATATATATATAGAATTAGACTAAACTCATGTGAATTAAAAATAAAGAAATTCTCAAAAATAACTGAAGTAACTTTTTTCTAATAATTCAAAAGATAAAAAACAACTTCAAATTCCACAAATCTAATCAGATTCACCATTTTTCATTAAAGAAGAGTATTTACTTTCATAATTTTTTACCGTTTTAATAATAGAACTTTTATAAGCTTTAAAGAACTTCAAGAATTTTACAACAACTGTTTAAATTATTAAATGCTAATTTCTCACATTTTCAATAAAATTATTTTTAAAATTTTAAAATAGAATTTATAGCAGCTTTTAAATAATTAAGTTACTAAATTTTCATTTAGCTATAGAATTTCAAAAGAAAAATTTCTAATGTTTCTTTAAAGTATAAAACTCAAAAGAATTTACAATTTTTAAATAAATTAGCAGATTTTTAATTAATAATTAATTTAAACTAATAAATATTAATAAACCTTTATAAATTTAAAAATTCAATAAAATATTTATAAGAATTTGGAATTATTAAAATTAGTAATTTCGAATTTAAATATTTATCTCAAATTTCATTATTTAAATAAAGTACTTAAACACTTTTTAAAAGTTCAAACTTTTTAAAATCAAGCTATAACAAATTTAAACAACTATCAATTTTTCACAGTTTCCATGTTTCTCTTACATTTACTATAAAAGTATATTTATTTTGAAGATGAAAACTTGTATATTTACACCTCTTATTGGTTTCGACTATTTTCACCCTACTAAATATTATTTTGTATTTTTTACTTAATTTTAAATTTTATATCTTTTTCAATCCTACGAACCATTAGTCATGAAAAATATTAAAAAATTATTTCAGGTTATGATGAAAATGATGTCGTTATGACAATTAACGAATAAATTAGTATTTAAGAATTTTATTTATGAATATCTATAAATTTAATGTAATATTATAATATATCTAAACCTTTTATTGATCTCCACTATTTTACGGTGAATATTTTTCCCATTTTTTATTAACCTTAATTCCATAGGCTATTTTAATTCTACCAAGTGAACCATGAGTCATGAAAATTGATAAAAATTAACGTGATATAATTTATAATCTATTCATATTCGAAAATAATGTTTTTTTCTTATCTGCAATTTGAAAATAAGGTTGATACGAAATTGGCTGATAAGGTTGATAAATAAAGAAAGAAATTAGAAATTATGAATTTTATCTTCAATATCTATAATTTAATGTAATACACCACACCTTTTTTATGGTCTCCACTATTTTCGTAGAAAACACGTTTCTTTTTTTTTGCATGGATTTATAGTGTATGTTTAAAAAGTACATGTGAAATGCGGTGGGCTCCTTTATTTGTCTTATTCTCATAACAATATCATTCAGGAGACCACAAATAATTGAGGTGGTGGCACCTAATTTTGGGTCACATGATTTGGAAAATTTTGTTGGCAGAGAATGATACTATGATACTCTAATATTTTTACATTTTCATTTGACAACCAAGAATATTATATATTATTTTTAATTTTTAATTTTTAATTTTTTAATTTTATTAGATAAATATAATATTTTGTTATTAAAAGAAATTGTAAAATAAAAGTGAGAGAAAAAGACCGAGTGAAATAAATTTTATTTTTTATTGTCATCCATGCACATATAAGATATAAGTTCATGAATATCATTTTATTTTGTTGAATCACTTACTACAAGAAATTATTTTATTTTATTAAATTTTAAAATTATTAGTTAAAATATTTATAGTTAATTAAATATATATTAATTAATTAATTAGAAACTAGTTTATAAATTTATAAATTATTTTATATAATAATAATTTTTTAATTTATAAAATAATATCTAATTTAATGAATATAATATTTATTTTTTTTTAAAAATGATTTTTATTTAATAATCTTTTTAATAGTAACTATTAAAATATATTTAAATTGTTTTCTATTAGTCGTGGTTGGGAAATTTACGGTACAAGTCAGAACTCATTGACTGTCCTAGATGGATATGAGAATTCAAAGAAACAACTTCTTCATCATTAACTATGAGAAAAAACACATTTTTAAACTAATACATTTGCTTATATAGATTTTTTTTATTAAAAAAAGTAAAATAAATTAAATAATGAATTTTAATGATACTCAACCCTTATTGTAGGTTCAAAGTTTTTATTTTTTTATTTTTTTATAAAAAGCTTTTATGTTAGGTATCACTATGCTACTTGACATCTTAGTCAGGCTAACACCTCAAGATGTAGGTTCAAAGTTTTTATTTTTTTATTTTTTTATAAAAAGCTTTTATGTTAGGTATCACTATGCTACTTGACATCTTAGTCAGGCTAACACCTCAAGAAGAAGAAGAAGAAGAAGAAGAAGAAGAAAAGAAGAAGAAGAAGAAGAAGAAGAAGAAAAGAAGAGAAGAAGAAGAAGAAGAGAAGAAGAAGAAGAAGAGAAAAGAATAGAAGAAGAGAAGAAGAAGAAGAAGAGAAGAAGAGAAGCCTCCTCCCTCCTCCTCCTCACCTCCTACGCCTCCTCCTCCTCCTCCTCCTCCTCCTCCTCCTCCGAATCCTCCTCCTCCTCCTCAGCCTCCTCCGAAGCATCCTCCTCCTCCTCCTCCTCCTCCTCCTCCTCCTCCTCCTCCTCCTCCTCCTCCTCCTCCTCCTCCTCCTCTCTCCTCCTCCTCCTCCTCCTCCTCCTCCTCCTCCTCCTCCCCTCCTCCTCCTCCTCCTCCCTCCCCTCCTCCTCCTCCTCCTCCTCCTCTCCTCCTCCTCCTCCTCCTCCTCCTCCTCCTCCTCCTCCTCTCCTCCTCCTCCTCCTCCTCCTCCTCCTCCTCCTCCTCCTCCTCCTCCGCCTCCTCCTCCTCCTCCTCCTCCTCCTCCTCCTCCTCCTCCTCCTCTCCTCCTCCTCCTCCTCCTCCTCCTCCTCCTCCTCCTCCTCCCCCCTCCTCTCCTCCTCCTCCTCCTCCCTCCTCCTCCTCCTCCTCCTCCTCCTCCTCCTCCTCCTCCTCCTCTCCTCCTCCTCCTCCTCCTCCTCCTCCCTCCTCCTCCCCTCCTCCTCCTCCCTCCTCCTCCTCCTCCTCCTCCTCCTCCTCCTCCTCCTCCTCCTCCTCCTCCTCCTCCTCCTCCTCCTCCTCCTCCTCCTCCTCCTCCTCCTCCGCCTCCTCCTCCTCCTCCTCCTCCTCCTCCTCCTCCTCCTCCTCCTCCTCCTCCCCTCCTCCTCCTCCTTCCCTCCTCTCCAGAAGAAGAAGAAGAAGAAGAAGAAGATCCCTTCGCAACAACTGTCCAGCCAAGTATGTGTTAGCACCATAAACACCTGCAAAGCTAAAACATTTACCATGCAAATTCAATTTTTTTTAATAACGTACGTACCAACTTAAAATGAGTTTAAACCCTCATAGAATAAGCAACCAACTCCGGTACACACATCATACATAATTCCTATTCTTATTACCTACCTTGCAAAATTCACATAGAATTTAAAATAGCTATTATATTAAAATATTGCATTACAAGAAAAATTATTTTTAACGTTTTTGGTGATTTTAACCCCCGCTAAGTGTGTTACCCGTGGTTTGTTTTTTCCTGAAAGATGTAGCTTCGTTAACGGATTACCAACATAGGGATTTGCAAAACCCCGGATATTACCAGGGATTTGCAAAACCCCTGATATTTACCAGGGATTTGCAAAACCCCTGGTATTACCAGGGGTTTGCGAAACCCCCGATATTACTAGGGGTTTAAGGGTATTTTAATATGTTTACTCTTGTGACTAGACGTGAGAAACTGCAATCATGGTTTACTCTTAAAGATGCAAAATTTATATGCAACATTAAATTTTGGGAGACAAATTTGCAAGTCTCCCTTCCAAAGGACTCGAACCCAAGTCCCTTAAGTGACCAAAGAAGGGTTAACCACTAGACCAAACAAGTTCTTTTGTCATATTATGATTTTTATTATACTTATTATTATTAATAATAGTTATATTAATAATATTAAATATTATTATTAATATTATTAATATTATTAATATGATTAATATTATTAATATGATTAATATTATTAATATGATTAATATTATTATTATGATTAATATTATTATTATTAATTAATAATAATATTAATAATAATAAGTATAATAAAAATCAAAATAATATAAAAGAATTTGTCTGGTGTATTGGTTAAAGTTTTTATGGTCACTAAAGGAACATGGTTTCGGATCCCATCCACTACAGATTTTATTTTATTCCCGCTTCATGGTGCCAAAGTTACATACGAAATTCGTGGACTTCCTTGATCAGATGCCTCAAGGCAATTCTCATTTAGTTTTGCACCAAAAAAGTTATCATTGCCTTCATTTCATTAACTTGTGATGTTAATGAAGAAACCTAGTTTAGAACACAAACTTCATTTCATTAACATATTTATAAGAATTAAAATAAGTAAGTTCTAAATATAAAGTTTAAGCATAAAGAATATATGGATACACAATTAAGCAAGTAAAAAAATGATAAAATAAAGGTAAAAAATTATTAACCTGATTTTGTAAATGTGTATAGTAAGGCAAACTTGAAGATGTTCCACTATATGAATGAGCATTGCAACCAAAAACTTTAGATGGACAAGGACCCAAACCTAAACCCCTAACACGTTCACAATGTTCTCGGCTTCTGAAAACATAAGCTAAGGAATCAGTATTTGATATTTCTTTTTATATGAATGGTGATGAGGTTAATTCATATGCTTGACTTTTTTCCTAGAAAGAGCACAAGAAGAAACTAATTAAAATTACATTAAGCGTGGTTAATAATTATATAATTTATTATAATTGAACTTACACCAATTTCCCTCGCTTCATCACTCACAAATGCTCCATTAGCATGTTTATAGGTAGCTATTCATACATCTCCTCTACTAACCTTGTGGCCACACTCTTTTTTCTATTAAAAAGAAGAAAAATTATATGACACAATGTAAGAGAGATTAAAACATATATTTGACATGAACACACTGGTGCAGAAAAGCCAAACGAGTACGGTTATTTTGAATTTATAAAGGTGGTTATATAGCCGCATTTGATCAGCACGCACTTGTAAATCTAAGAGATACGAATGCGGCTATATAGCCACATTCGTAAATAGCATCATTTATAAATCGCATTTACAAGAGGCGTTTAGGGTTTCTTTTCTTTTTCGCTATTGATTGGGTTTCTAATCAAAGTTCTTAACTTTTATCTTTTCTGAAGAACATGGTCATTATTTTAGCGTTTTTTTATGTCTTGGTGCATCCATATCATACATCTTCGTATTTTATCCCAATGGAAGTCCAAAAAACGCAAATATATGACGGAGCAAGGTGACAACAGCAACGAAGAAGGCACAGCAGAAAGCAAACAAAAACATTTCCAATGAAGCATGACCTTAGCAATGGCATAAGACAAAACATAAGAGAAACACAAAACATACAAAAATCAATGGTGAATGGTGAAGAAGAAGAAAGGAAGACAATGCTTACCAATGGCACGAAGACAATGCAAAGAAGAGAGAAAGAAAAGAGGAAGCACAGTTATTGGAGGAAGCAGTTAAGAGAAACGAAGCGCGAGAGAAAGGAGAGTATCAAAATGTAAGTTGCGCGTTTCTGAAATTAGGGTTAAAAAGGTTTTAAGAAGGCAGCTATTTGTAAAGTCGCATTCATAAATCAAGCGTTTTGATTTACAAAGGCAGCTGTACAAATAGCCGCCTTTGTAAATCCAAAGGCTTGATTTACAAGTGCGGCTTTACAAATAGCCGCACTTGTAAATAAATTTAATTACAAAAATGCCACCGCATTTTTAACGAAAGTGTTTGAGCGCAAAACCGCACTAAATAAACCGTATTCATTTATACATTTTGCACTAGTGACATATGTATAGATGTCACCATTTCATCTATTTTCCTTGCAATGCTCTTAGATCCACATGTGTGAGCAATGGTTTGCTTTGTCCTATTCTGTTTATTTTTTAGGGCATTTTCCTAATCATCAACATATAAAAATTAATAAGTCTGAATGTAAATGCCTAGAAAATGTTCCAGTTATACCTTTGTTTTTGAATTTAGACGATAATCCACAAAAGAAGCCCAATGATCTCTATTTATTCCTTCTGAAGCCATTGCAATCAATTCATCTCTTGTATGTGTTCCACCATTCCTTTGTTCCCATTATTCTTATCGGTGGTCTTTCCATTTTGTGTTAAGTGATTTAAGGACATGATTTATATGAACATCACAACGAACATCAAATTTAGCCTTCAAAACAGTCAACAATTAAAATTAACAATAATTGTAGTATATTTAAATTATAAATTAAATTATAGTATAATTTTGGATATGATTACCTGAATAGTGTGTTTAAGTATATCTTCTTTATTAAATTTAGGAACCTTCCTCCAACTAGAATAACTAATAGGAAATGCATTATAGTTTCTTGCTATACAACCTAAGAACCTATTCAATAATGCTCCACCGTCTGCAATTGGTTGGCCCTCATTATTCCATTGCACAACAATCCTTTCATTTGGAGGTAGATTCCAAAATCATTGGTTCTTAATTGTTTTGTGTTTCTTTTTCCTTCCTCATCTGTGAAATATTAAAAACATTTGTCTTAAAGGATATAGGACTAAACCAAAAAATAATATTGCGTATATAACTATATATAACATTGTATGTTTTTAACAAATTGATATATAGTGGCTTACCAATGACATCAACAAACCATGCTCTCTTGCAAGCTGTAGGCCTTTGTTGATGTGTTTGCAACAGTTTCCTCATTTTCTTCCTCTTCATTTTTTGAATATACATCTGATGTACCAGGTATTGTTGGTTCAGGTACATGTACATGATTTGGTGGCTAAGAATTATATTGAGGTGCAATTGGGGGTTGAACAATGAATGTAGCAGCAGAGTTGGTCTGACTAATTGAACGTATCCTCACTTTCAAGGTTCTTGCAAATAAATCAGCACAATTAAAAAAAAAAAAACCAATTATGTCTAATGATGTTTAGAATTTCTTTACCATAGCAGCACCTCTTAACGACCTGGTTAAGAAGGTGTAGCTTTTGTTCGGGGTGAAAAATAAGAAAAATCTTTTGAAAATTTAAAAGATAAATTAATACACGTACCCATTCTAGCTTTATCTGATTTCTCTAAAATTTTGAGCTAGAGTGTGATGCTTCTGGTGTGGGTATAGGTGTTGTGTTAATTCAATGTGGTCATCCTATTGCATATTTTAGTGAAAAACTTAAAGGACCCACTTTGAATTATCCCACCTATGATATTACGCTCTCATTCGTGTCCTCCAAACTCGAGCACATTACTTGGTAATCAAAGAATTTGTTATGGACATTGAGCATGGTTGGTATTAAGGACATCTTATAAAATGGCTTCATCTTTGAAAAATTAAATTTGAGAAAATAGATTGTTCGGTCAAGTATGCTACCATGAGGAATATCAATATTGTTGGTAAAGAAGAAGGATGAGGAATCTAGATTATGTGTTGATTTTTAAAAGACAAACGAGATTGTTGAGGGATGATGGTATGATGGATGACGTTGCATGAAACATCAATATTTTCCAAGTAGACATGTTTAGGTATCCAAAACTTCAAGTAAAAAGTGAAGATGTGAATAAGACAACTTATAGATCCAAATATGATCGGTAAAAGCAAGTAATGATGTTGTTACAAAGCTAGCATGGAAATGAAAAGTTATGTGGATTTAATTTATTGTTACAGAAGGTTAATTAGTTACATTCAATATTCTAATAATCTTAAGTACTTGTTTGATCATAAGAGACTAGACAAGGGACAAAAGATATTGGTGAAGTTATTAAGGGAGTAAGATTTCAAGTTTGTGTATCATCGGGGGAAGGAAAATTTGGTTGAAACTGCCATGAGCAAGGAGATATTTAAAGTGTCTGATGTAATGGCTAAAGACTCAAATTAATGGAGAGGTAAGAACTAAGTGGACTGAGAATTTCATTATGGAAGTAAAGGGGGAATTATGAGGTTTAGGATAAGTTGTTGTATTTGCAAACAAGAAGTTAGATAGCATAGTCTAGTATAAAAGTTATAAAAATTATTTAATGTGCATCACATATAACTAAGATATATTTGAAGAAGTTTTGTGATGGTTCAACATAAAGAGGAAGTGGGTCCATAGGTCCTTGTTTGTCTGACCTATAAAAAAAATGAAGTGAAGTATCGAAGACCTGGAATAATGTTACAACCCATTGGAGGTGACTAAGTAGAAATAAAGTTGTTTTGTTATATGTGTGGTTCCTTTTCCACAGATAATGAGAGTACATAATGGAATATGGATTGTAGTAGACCGAGTAATGAACAATGCATAATTCCTTTTGGAGAAGATGGATGGAGTTTTGAAAGATTATTAATTTTAGTGGAAGTACTATCTAGGAAAGGAAATGTTGTTGCAAATGGTTAAAGTCACGAGGAGACATAAGTATCAACACTTAAGATTATATGGTTGGAGTTGAGTGGGAAGTTTCAACAATTTAAATTTTCAAGTTGTAGTACATTTGTTATAACTAGTGAGTTTCTAGAAAAAAGTGAGAGTAAGGAAATTGGTGAAATTCAATTTGAAGAATATTCTAAAATTATTAAATTCTGATAAAAGTAAAGATTTCTCTATGGGAGGTAAATAGTATCTTGAAATTTAATCAGGTGGGTTATCTAAGAGTCATGAAAGCAAACTCAATTTACATCTAAGTATGACACAAGGGTATCAAGATTTAAGAAAGTTTATTTGGTGGCATGGTATGATGGAAGAAATAGTCAAGTATGTAGCTACTCATTTATCTTGTAAAAAAAATTATAATAATCAAAGATCGAAGAAATAATGACTAGGAAGTATGTTAAAATAGTTTTGAGATTCACGAGATAAGAGTGAAATAATATTTCCATGAATTTTATCACCTACTTGTCATATACAATGAAGAAAAATGACTCTATGATTAATATGGGATGAATGAATGAGGATTACGCATGTTCTACCTATGGAAGGGAGTTATATGCTTGAGGTTATGCAGATAATTGGGTGAGCTAAGAGGTTTGAGTTTGATAAAAGTGGTGAAGATGTGACATTAGGTTTTGTAACTAATTTTAAGGAAGTTTGTGTTTGGCTAGGTTATTCTTACCTTTTAATAAGGGTGAGAATGATCCTTTAGCACATGGTATTGGGTGGAGTGAGATAGTGGTAGATCTTAATCTTAGTTATAAGTAAAGGTCTCTAGTAATTGATGTAGCACGTCCTTCTAAATATGAGAATATTATCGCTCAAAGTTGAAGAACAAAATAAGCTAGTGCTGTTAACACCCACATGTGACCATTAGAAAGTAAAAGAGGTTCCCCCTATAAATATGGGAAGAATCCATTTTTGATTTAGTTATACATATCTCAAGTTTCTATGGATTTCATTTCTTTGGAATTTGGTGTTTCCTATATTAGTATAAGCTTGGATTGGATAACATGAGTGTTATTGGAGATATACTTGCAGAGAGGTTGGTGTGAGATGTCTCATTCATGTTAGAATGCAACAAAGTTGTGGATCATTGAGTTAGGTCACATCAAAATCTTTTAGGCAATTTGACAAGAACCTTTCAACAGAAATATTGTGAAATACTCAAAGATCACGGGGTTGACCTAGATTGTCTATTTCAGATGGAGGAAAAAGACATTGAAGCATTCATTGATATGCATAAGAAGGAAGTTAGTCAAGCAAAAAAAAAAAAAAATTAACATATTTTTCATCACTTAAGTTATCAGCAATTGTGAGCCAGAATTTGAGAACTATGATGATTAAAGACATCTTCGATCAAGCCGACATCTAATGCAGATAAATGAATAAGACCTTTAAGCTTCTCTAGGGGTAATCATGATTTTCTAAGAGTTATGTCATTCCTTGGTGTAAGGAGAGCAATCATATCTAAGAAGATGACTCCAAAGTTCATAGGTCTTTACTAGATTCTCAAGAGAATAGGTTCTACTACTTATAAAAAATTTTATCTCTTCAATTAACCAACCACTACAAGAAAATAATTGATTAGAAACCAATTTTAAAGACCAAAAATAATTAGTTGCCATAGTGACCAAATTAAAGACCATTTTGAAGACTAAAAAAATTTTTGGTTTCTAAATTAGTTTCTATTATTGTTAAATGGTTTCTAAATTGGTATCTAATTAGCTACCAAGGTTTTTGCTACCAAATTTAGAATCTAAATAATTGGTAGTTAAAAGTTTTTTAGTCTCCAAAATGATCTCTAATTTGGTCACTATAACAACTAATTATTTTTTATCTCTAAAATTAGTTTCTATTTAATCATTTTCTTGTAGTGAACATTCCTTATGTCCTTCATGTATCATAACTAAAGAAATGTATATAATTGGTCACAATGATCTTCTAGTATTTGATTTAGTTAAATATAAGATCTGTCTTATGAGATGAACTTAGTTAAAAACAAATGGATTCTCAAGTAAAGTAAATTCGTGGTAAAAACATCGATATAGTCAAAATGTTATGAAATCTCACATGTTATGATTCTACTTGAGGAATAAAAGAGAAGATAAGAGAATAATATCCTAATATTTCTTGGTAAGCTAATTTTCGATGATGAAAATTTTTGCTGGTGGGGATAATTGTTAGATTCGAACACACCCTCCCTCCCCTTTTTTTCTCTCTTTCCCTCTCCCTTTTCTCTTCAATTTCTCTTCCATAATTCATCTATTTCCAAATCTAATCACGCTCTGCAGTAGCTGAGGAGTCAGACTACATTTCTACCCGATCAGATTTTCAAAATAGAATAAGTTCATTTTTACTCTAAAGATCCCTTATTCTCTATTTTTTTCTTAGGATTTAGTCATCAATCTTGGTGGGGTCAGTTGAGAAAAGTAATCCTATCAACTTATTCTACTATACACTGAATTGCTGTTTTGTTTGGATAACTTGCATTGGGCCCTTATATTTTGTATCCGGACTGAGAGGCTAAAATTCTAAAGGTTGCTTGGAAAGCAAGAAATTAAGGTAAGGGAAGCTAACTTTAAATTTCAATAGTACCTTAGGCTAGAAGATCTGAATGTGGAAAGGATGTGACCCAAGTTTAAATTTCTCTTGCAAGGATCTTATTTGATAAAATTGTTTGATTTTATGTTGTGTAAACATGTATAAATATTAGATTTTGATATTTTTGAAGTTAAATATTGTTTTTGATGTTGGAAAGGTTATTGAATGTTATGAATTTTTAAATGTTGTGTGATTGAATCATATGTATTACATATGAATGATGAAAATTATATGAAATTGATGTCATACCTTTGGGATAATGTATGAGTTATTGTTTGATGGTGCATTAAGTATGAAAAGCCTATGTTTAACAAAGATCCTCTAGCTTCACTGATGATCTAAGTCATATAGACTAAGATATCAGGTGGTGAGAAGCTGATGAGGGAGTTCATACACACCGGGTCTCGCTTTAGACACTCGATATTGGATGTTCGAACTTACTCTAATCCTTGATGTATGGCTTAGACGTTAGTCTCTGGCAGGGGCATACTTAATGAGTCTTCTAGAAGATGATGGATTCATGGGTAGGCAGTGTGATTGAAATGAAATCAAAATGTTATGGATGGAAATAAAATTTAGTGATTGTGATTGAAAATAGATCCATGTGTGGTCTATATGAATGATGAAATTGGTATTGAAATTTTATATGGCAACATTTAAAGAAATATTTATAAATGTTTAGTTTGATTGATTCTTTTTGCATGAATTAAATATGTTATGGAATTTCTTTTCACTAGCTTACCATTACTTTTCTTGTTGTGTTCTAAACTGCGATGACTTTACTACGTACACGAACAGATGATCATACAAGTGCAGGAGAGCCCAAAAGGTTTTAAAGTTTTGTTTTGAGTTATGAATTTGTAAATATTTGTATTTTTATAAGTCCTAATTATGTATTATGAATGTTTTGAAAAAAAAAAACTTTGAGCTTGTATAAAAATATATAGAACTTCTATTGTAATAATTAGATTTTTTTTTTGAGGTGTTACAATTTTTTTTTTCATTAACAAAATTAGAATACGAGATTTTATTCAAATAATCGAAACTTGGGTTTATTAAAATAAAAATATTTCGCGGTGCATGTCATTAGGAATACATGTAACTTCTCTCACTTATTTATGTGTCCACCAATAAAAGAATTAATATGTAAATTAAAAAAAAATACTTTCTTATTTGTTTCCTATTAATCATTATTTAATAATATATCCTTCTCACTTGTAGTTTTGGTATATAACGATCTTTTACAACTTATTTATTATAATGAATGGTAGTCCAACTGGATAAATTTTTTAAAAAAATGATCAATCTAGTTTCACCCATGTTTAAAAATAAATCATAATTCTTTACCTAAAAACTTATCATGTGCTAGGTTAAGGTTCAATGAGTTATTTTTTTCTAATTAAAAATTACAACTTATCTATATAAAAAAAATATGATAACATTATTTAAAAATTTAAAATTTAATATTCAACAATAAGATGCGTTATGCAATAATAATATTATATAACTTCGTTTAAATATTAATTATAATAAGTTTTTTAATATCTTTTTCTTTATAAATGCATAAAAGTTCTCATGTTAGGCATCACTACAAAACTCGACATCTCAGCTAGACTGACACCTTAGGTAACAACAATCATCTGTCACCACATGAAAAAGGTATTATTAAAAAAAGGAAAAAAAGAAAGAAGAAAGGAAATATATGCAAATATGGGAGGACTACACCAAAACTCATATATAAAAAAAATAAGAAAAACGATACTTAGGTAATCTATACCTATTAATAAAGAATTCTAAAAAAAAAGACTAGATGGAAGCCTATTAAACCAATTAAATTGTTCTCTATGAATAAACCCTAAGTTAGCAAGCTTATTACACATGCATTCCCTTCACGAAAAATGTAGAAATCCTAAACCTAATTTTCCCTCAGTAATCAAGGCAAGTGTTTTACCTATTACGAAAAATCCAATGAACCTTAGTCCTAGTAGTAAATGTAACACAAACCAAGACAAAATCACATTCAAGCAATAAACTAGTAAGACCCATCTTTTTAGCTTCTTCAATGGCATATATAACTCCATAAAACTTAGCTACTAAAGCAGTTAGAATATCAAGGTAAGTAGATAAACCACCAATAAACTCCCTCATACTCCCACGGAAAATACCACTACTAGCAGCAAGACCGGGAGAACCTGTAGTAGCACCATCAGTATTAATTTTAACCTAACCTTGTGAAAAAAACTCCCATCTAATAGGAAGAGGATGAAGAACTTTGCCACTATGAGTATTAATATCAAAGAACTTAAGCACATTAAAGTCAAACATATCAATCCTCATAGAATTTTTAGATGAATTACCCACTATGCAAGTGAAATCCTTAATGGTGGAAATGGCCCTGGAAAGATCAATCTTAACCTGAAATCTAGCATAATTTCTCATACGGCATATCATCCAAATAGAGAAGGTAATCATAGCAAGTTTAATCAAGTTAACCAAAGGACTACCATCGCTTTTAATAAAAGAAAGAAGATCAATTACATTAGAGAAATAAAAATTAAGAAAAATTTTCCGAACCCAACTCAGAATATGCAAAGCATTATGACATTCAAAAATAAATGTTGAATAGATTCTTCTTGCTTTTCACAAAGAATACACATAAAACATATATGCAAACTTTGTGCTGAATGTGTTGATCCGTTGGAAGCCTCCCATAAAAAATTTTCCAAAGTACTAGAGTTTTGGAAGGAGGAATATATTGAGACCAAATGATATTACCCCAACCATAGGGAACACCTAGATCTAAGAAAAATTTCCTAGCAGACTTCATGGTAAAATGACCAGAATCTTCTAGAATCCAATTAGGAGTATCACGTTCCTTCCTAATCATGACATGTTCAGAAAAATGGTTTGCCTGTTGTACAGTCAAGGGAATAATCCAATCACGATCATTCCAGAATTAAGAAACTGTAGTGACCAGGGTTCTAGAACCATCAGGTACCCCTAGAATGTTTGATAAACAGGTAGAAAAACACCATTTATCATTTTAGAAATTAAAAACAGTACATGTACCAACCGTCCATGAGGTATGTTCAAGAATAGTGTCAAAAAACTGTTTAATTTCAGGCCAACTAGAAGAGGATCTATAAGCCAATCTAAACTGGTACTTAGATTTAAGAACTCTGGCTTTCAAGAAAAGAGACCAAGGTTTATGACTCTAAGCAAAATTCCAAGTAAGCTTGAAAAGGTAAACATTATTTTCGTACTGGAGGTTATTATTCTTCAATCCTCCATTCTCAAAGGAGAACATATCTTAGCCCAATTAACCGTAGTTATGCCTTTTCATAATATCACCAGTCAAAAAAAAAAAAAATTCCTCTCCACTACTCAACTTGCTTGAAAATAGAAACAGGTAATTTATACACATTAAAACTATAAGCAAGAAAATCAATAACCACAATATTAACCAACTGGATCCAAATCATCATGCTAAGAGATTTCCCTTTCTAAGACGCAAGCTTCTATTTGATTTTATCAGCCAAAGGTTCAAGAAAGTTGAGCTTGGGAGCACCAACGAAAATAGGCACCCCTAAATACTTAAAAGGTAAAAGACCATGACTGTAAGAAAGATGATTTTGAATTTTTGTAACGAATCTTGTAGAATTATCTATGGTAAAAAGGCTATTTTTAGAATTGTTAACGTACTGACAAAAAAGATCACCATATTTTTGAAAAAAAATACTCAAATTTTTAAGAGACTTATTATCTGGCATACATAAAACAAATATATCAACAACATATAAAATGTGAGAAGGAGTGATGTAACCTTTAGGACTAGCCATATGCAGAATCCTCTTATCATTCACAAGTTTAGAAATGCCTCTACTTAGAACCTCCTCTGCAAGACAAAAAAGCAAGGGAGATAAAGGATCACCTTGTCTCACAACTATACTACAAGAAAAAAAATCCCGCGAAACTTCTTTTTTTCCTAATAGAAAGCATGGCGGATTGAAGAATTGTACTAATTCAACTGAAAAATGAAGGATGGAATCTAAAACGTGTCAAAACCAACAATAATAAATTCCAACTCAGAGTTTCAAATGTTTTATGAATATCAACTTTATAAGCCACATTACCTCCTCTACCCTTTTTACAAAGCATGTTAATAGCCTTAGAAGCAATACCAATACAGTCATGAATCTGTCTGCCCTGCACAAACCCATATTGATTAGAAGAAATGATTCTAGAAGCGACCACAGTAAGCCTATCTGCCAGTATTTTGGAAATGATTTTAAATTTGAAATTGACAACAACAATTGATCAAAATTTTTTAATGGAGTCAGCACCTTGAATCTTAAGAATAAGGGATACCACATTACTATTCATCAAGAAAGAATCAAATTTTGTTTAAAAAATTGTTGAACTCACATCATATGTTTAATTAAAACAAATAAATATTTATAAAACTATTACTATTCATCAAGAAAGAATCAAATTTTATTTAAAAAATTGTTGAAGTCACATCATATGTTTAATTAAAACAAATAAATATTTATAAAACTATTACTATTCATTAAGAAAGAATCAAATTTTGTTTAAAAAATTGTTGAACTCACATCATATGTTTAATTAAAACAAATAAATATTTATAAAACTATATAAGCATATACAAAATTATATCACTATAAAATTAACATAAAGAATCAAGAATAAAACATTTAATATAAAAATAAATTAATCATTGACTTTTTAACTTATATTAACATCAGATCAAATACATCAGACTAAAAAAATCCATTTTTATTTAAATTATTATTTTTAAGTTTAATTTGACCTAAACTATAGATCAGATTAACGATCACCTTGCAACTTAATTATTGGCCACACGTTTCTAAATTTAGCGAGTGAAGTCTGTGTTCCTTTCAATATTGAATTATTTCATCCTTAAATTAAAAGTGGTTATTGATTAAATTGAGTGTTTGTTAAAAGATAAGATAACATTTAAAGTTTTTTTTTTCTATAATACGTTTCATCAATATTTCAAGATTTGGTTTTAAATTATTCTAATTATAAATAAAGTTTGACTAAAAATTATTTTTCAATAACTAATTATGGTCCAAATAGATATATATTTTTAGAGATTAAAAATGGCGAAAATAATTTTATTAAACTGGTTCTTTAAATTTAAGTTTTTTTTTTCTTTTAAATGTAAAAGTGATAGTTGTAGTCTTACTAGTTCGAGAGATTTGAATTATTGGCGTGAAATATGTTGAAATATTCTTAAATATTTTAATTAATTAATTTATTTCTTATTAATAAAAAAAACTCTAAAGTGGAAAGTACTAAAGGAAAGGAACCTTAACCTATGAAAAAGAAGAGACCCCATCCCCTGCAGGATGGCTCCAAAAAACATCAGTGCCATCATGTCTACTCTTTTCTTCTAGTCCACACAAGCTAATTGAACATCACATTTTCATGCCTATTTCGTGTTTGTTGTAGACCCATTATATTTCACATCATTCACTATTTTTATTCTTGCCCACACATTGTAAAAATCATCATATCAGACCCAATTACGTTTTCATTAATTTTGTTTTTCCATATCACCATGTTGAACATTCATTTGATCACTAAACTTTATGTTCTTTTCAAACCTCTAATTTTGTGTGAGAGGGAAAATACAACGTACGGATAATGATTAAAATTAGAATTGAAATATAACATAAAATTGAAAGAAAATTAACAGTTTTTTCTTTTTTAAAATGGCCATATATATAAATGTTGAGGTTTAAACATAATTTTTATCTTATAATTTTGTGAATGTGTATCTTTTATTTCTAGACTTTAAAATTAAACTACTATAGCTCATTATTAATATATTATTTAATTATTAAAATTATTGATGTATTATTAACAAAAATAAAAATTATTTCACTACAAAAATGCAAAAAAAAAATAGTTATCATAGCATTTCAACGATCATGAAAGGAACGTTATTAGAGTTGGCGTAACTCGTGGTAATTCATTGTTAAAATAAATATTAAAAGTGTCGACTAAGTGAATTTTATACCGATACTAAAAATTATTAAAATAAAATGTAATTAACATCGATTTAGGAACCAAAAATAAATACTAAAATTATATTTTATATTAAATAAATATAGAATAACATCAGTCTAACTGACACAAATTTTATTGTTAAATATAATATATAGATTAAATATGAATAAAATATTGTGAGCTTAATCGGAAAAAAAAATTCTTGCCTTTTTTTTTTGAGGCGATTTTGTGTTGGGAATAGGCTGGTGTGGTGGTTTAGCTGTGGCTTGTGTTATGAGATCAAGGTTGTTGTTGAATCTTTAAGATGATTTTTTTTTTATTAACTTTTTTAATATTATTTATTTTATAATAAATTTTGGGTCAAACGGATGTATATTTTGGGAGAAACAAATCAAACACCGTAATACTAGAGTTTAGAAATTGAAAACTATTTTTCAACACGGAAAGATAGGACTCAAATTTATGGCAAAATAAATACAATGAATTTGAGGTTCAAATTTTTTTTATCACAAATAAAAAACATCATAAGGAAGGTGTGGCAAAAATTTTAGATAAAAAACCTCAAATAATAAGATGTAATAAATTTCAAACCGAGAGCAATCAACACAAAAGACTTGTTTTTCTTGGCAGAAAATGTCTTGACTTTTACTGTTTATACATTTTTTTTTCTATTTTGTTTTTGGACATACCTTTTTAAAAAGATGTAAACAAAATCTCAATGAACTTGTGTAAAAAAATTCAGATTTTTTAACCGAGAAACAAACTCATAAAAAATTGTCAAAACCGAAACAAAAACTTAACAAATATGGACAGGAAGAAAAACCTAGGAATCCAAATGAAATAAGAACAAACTAACAAGACACAATGGAGAATTATGTAATAGAAAATACTAATGAACAAATAGCACTTAAGAACTCAAAGATTACAAAAGAAAAAGGCTCAAAAGCTTATACTAAATTTTATGACAAAAACACAACACTTAGTGTGCACTTCCAAGAAGCATTTTAACAAACACGTATGTAATAGGTGGAAAATTAGAATTATGTGACAATTGAAACAAAAACTAGACAAAACTAATGACAAAATAAGATTAGAAACATTAAAACTCACCTAATTGCACACAAAACTGAATAAAAACAAAATCATTAAAAAAAAAAACCAAATTTGAACAAAATCGAATTTCAACAAACTTTTTTGGAGGTTTTGGTGCGGATTCAACTCACAACAAAAGGAAACAACAAAAAATGAAAACATATAACTCAACAACAATTAAAATGAAATGAACCAAACCGAACAACAAGAACATGAAGAACAACCCATGGAAATTCAAGAAGCATAAAAAACAATGAAAATAATCAACGAAAAATGAAAATAAACAGTGGAAACTTACAAAACAATGAAAAACATATGGAGAAACAAAGAATATGGTGCAACATTACTCAAGAAAACTCAAGAACAACCAAATTTATTTTTGCGAATAAGGCTTATATGGATTGTAGCCTTGCTCTGATCCACCTGATGCAATCCGTCTTGACTTTTGAGTGAAGATTGATGGAAGGCAACGAAAGACTAGTAGATTTGTGGAGGAAACATCGAATGACTATGGAGGATTTTGGTTTGGGCGTGAGTTTACAAGGTGAAAGGGCCAAGGAAGAGGTTAGACCAACTTCCTTGAGTTTCTAAAAATGCAATGAACATCATAGAAGAGAGAATTGGTGATGCAAACCAAGACTACATGAAGATGACCAAGGACGACAAATATGAAGGGTCATCTCAACAATCAAAGGAGGACCTCACCAGAGGAAGAATGGGCCATACACCACAACACCTAAAGTTCTTCCTACTAGTCTTCTTAAAGATTAGAATATTATCTAAATAAATTGGGCTCTCTTGAAGGATCCAAATAGTAGAATAAAGAGAGTGGGCCCAAGCCCAAGAAGCCAAGAAGCCCAAGCCCAACTCATGATCTCAGCACCTACCATATCTCAAAGGATTATTAGGAGTAGGGCAAAGACTTTGGGTGATGAACATCTCTTTTTGTAATGTCTTTAGAGTAGGTTTTAAATAGAACATAAAAGGAGGGTGTGGATAGGAGTTTAGGGCTTATGAGTAGAAATAGCAAAGTCACACCTTCCATGTGACTCACTTTAGGCGCCATTTTCAAATGGTTTTCCATTTGAATTTCCCACCTTTTCTTTGATGAAATCCGACCCTCTCACATTATATATAGAGGTGCTTGGCTCATGTAATTATAAGTTGAATTTTAAGTAAAGTTACTATACACAATTTGTGTGAGATTAGTGATAATTGTTCTCCAAGCTTTAGTCTCATCTTGTGAGTTTTGGGAGCTCTCAAGTGGTGGCAACTACACTCATCTTGGAGCAAATTCACACTCTCAAGTGGTGTGTTCTTCCCTCCATAGCTTCATCCAAATAAGCTTTCCTATCCATCACCTTTCAATTCCAATTCCATTCCATTTCAATTCCTAAATATGTCTCGTTTTAAGTTCTTGTTTTCAATTCGGTTCTTGCCTATTGTTTAGTGTTTCTTTCTTTGTTTGTTCTGTTTTCAATTTTGTTTTTGTGCATTTTAATTCTGCACTTTACCGCACCTTGTTCATCCATTCATTCATCACCTATAATTGTGTTTTTCCTTTGGTCTTATGGAAATGAACCTTCACATCTACTTAACACTTGTTATGTTAATCTCCAATAGAAATTTTCGTTAGACTTCTCACCTAAATTGCTTAAGAATCTTGATCCTAATTCTTAAAAGTGTCACCTAATGAATCAACCTAAAATCAACTCAAATCTTGGCTTCTTGGGCTTGGGTCCACTCTCCTTATTCTACTATTTGGACTCTTCAAGAGAGCCTAATTTATTTACACAATATTCTAATCTTTAAGAAGACTAGTAGGAAGAACTTTAGGTGTTGTGGTATATAGCCCATTCTTTCTCTGGTGAGGTCCTCCTTTGATTGTTGAGATGGCCCTTCATATTTGTCATCCTTGGTCATCTTCATATGGTCTTGGTTTGCATCATGGGAGAACTCTTGAATAAGGCGACTGGCAAGTCTTTAGGAAAAGCTTGAAGAGTTACTTTTGCAAAGAGGAGGCGCCTAAGTGGATGCCTTGTTGGAAAGAAAATGGGTTTCTTTTTAAGAATTTATAAATGTGGACTTAAGGTCAAACATTCCTATACTAAATTGACTTAGAAATACAAAACCAAAAATACTATTCTACTATTTACATTTTTATACAAGGTTGAAAATATGGTGGCTTGGAAGGGAAGATGGTCCTCCAACATTGGGTCTCCATTTTTTTATTTCTTTGGCACGTTATGTGAAAATCCCTAAGGACGAAGATTGAACCCACAAGGAACATTTATTTAAAATCCTAATAGTAGTATTCACTAAGTATAAGAATATGTACAATAATTTGATTTGAAAGATATTGACATAAGTTTGCATGAAAATTAAATAAAAGCAAAGTAAATGATTTGGATGAGTCAATTGGGAAAATTGGTAATGGGGTTAATCCTTCTTACTCGTCTGTAGTTTTAATGAATAAAAATGCATAACATTCCATCTTGATTGACATTGATGCACATATAAAAATCATTCATATCGATTCCTCGCGTACAAAATTATTAAGAGAGTCTCCTACATATCAATTCCTCGCATATTTATATAAACTCCTTATCATTTAGGAAAAGATGTTAAGCATTCAAATATGTTAAGCATTATCATTTAGGTCAGATACTCATAAGTACTTTTCAGTCAAATCTAAGGATCAAAATCATGAATAGTTCCAAGCTTTGAGAATAAAATGATAATACCAATCATTAATCAAGAACTGAATATTATAAATAATATCACCTCAATAAATAAGAGTTTGAATATATTACTCTCAATCCCCCCAACCTAGAATCTTGCTTGTCCTCAAGCAAAGTAAATGAATAAATCATATTTGAGTTCAAATATAAAAACTACTGTATTTACTAAACAACAGATTAAATTAGAAACTTATGGTGCTTCCAACTACAAATATAGAAATATATACAATCAACGTCCAAGGTAACAACTAAAACAATGAAATGAAAATTTATTAAGGAATTTCTTCTGATATTCTCATAAGTAAGTGTTCCTCTCAATTTCCACTTAATCCTAATAAATCATATTTGTTTTTCATTTCACCTCCATATCACAATCACATTAGAACATGAATCTTAAGGTCTTTTGCAAGGTTATAATGAGCCTGAGCTTCCAAAAAAGTATTGGTTTTTCAGATAACAAAATGCACATTTAAAAGAAGAAGAACATCCTACATTCTAAATATAGTACATATGCACACTTTCTTCCATTTTCTTTACTTATTCATGATTTCAACATGAACCTCTTTCTTTTTGTGCTCTTCTTTTCTTTTTTTTTTTTTCTTCAATCAAAGATAATAGAAATAAATTATTTCTATTTCCAACCAAATTTATTCAAACAACTAAAAGCAACCATTCCCTTTTCTATATATAAATTGAATCTATGTTCTCCTTCCTTAATAAAGTCAACAGGTACGAAAATATATCAGTTAAGGTTTAGGGTGCAATAACCAAAAAAATATTCTTGGCTCAAAAATGGCTATCTCTAAGATATAACTAATTTAAATAAAACTTGGCTATTTGGTCCTGGGTTTCTAATTAATACAAATGTCTTAATCATTTTCATGCTCTTTTATGATGTAACATAAAATCAAAATTAAGCAACCAAAACTGTCAATTCAATAGTGAAACTCTCAAACTATTTAAGATTCACACATACTTACTTGGCTTAATTCGTCTAAATGCTTATTGTTTGTCATTCTCTGTTCCTACTAATCATCCTATTTAATTTTCATGTACCACAATCTCAAAAAAATTTAAATATGGATTCAACACATTTTCTTTTCTAACTCGTGTCTATATCATTTCACTATTCTAATCTTTAAACATAAACTCTGATTAATAATTTTACTACGATTCAAATTAATATTCCAATTCTCACAATAACATTTTAAGAACTAAATAAAACTAGAAAAACAACTTAACAAATAAAATAAAACTAAAAATACTCAACAAAAAAAATAAAACTAAAAGTACTCAACAAATAAAATAAAACTAAGAATACTTAACAGATAAAATAAAACTAAAAATATAAGCAAATAAAGCAAATAATAATAATAAGCAAATTAAGCAAACTGAAAAAATAATAACTAAAAAGATAAAACCATGTTTTGTGCTCAATTATTTTTTCTTAGCAACTCATCCAGCTCTGTGGTGAAATCCTCATCTACAGTTGTAAATGGTCTTCTTTCATCTGCTGGAACTCCCTCCCAAGAAAAGAATACTTGTCCCAGGTTACACAACATTCGATCAAAAATGTTTCAGGGTCATCAAACCTAGTTTCACCACACAACACATAACTTCAAACAAAAATAAAACAAAACACACAAAAAAAACATAGTAATTAAAATATTAGGGTGCCTCCCAGAGAGCGCTTATTTAATGTCATATATCTTGACGTATGTTTCTTTATAGCTCATTCAACAAAATCACTATGATGATCCTTTCAGTTTCACCATCTAAATAAGGCTTCAGCCTTTGACCATTGACTACCCAGCTTTTGTGTGACACCAAGTCCTCCAACTCCACTGCTTTAAAGGATTTAACAAGTGTTCTTTTAGGTGGTGGTTGTCCTTCCTCAATCATGTTACTTTCTTCTTGAATTATCTCAATGTGAAGGGTATACATGGTTGAAGGTTCTTTTCTAACTTTTCCTTGCTTTTATTTTCTTTTCTTACTTCTATTATTCCAAGTTGTCTTCTCAATTTCTCAGTTTAACTGTAATTGATATTTAGAAACCTATCTTCTTAATATCATAATACACCTCAAGCAAGAATTACTATAAAAAGAATATATATATATATATATATATATATATATATTTTTTAAAAGTAAAAATAAAAGAAAAAAAGAGAAACCTATAATTAAAATTAATTAACTAAATAAAACTAAAAAGAAAAAAAAATAAGAAAAAATTCAGAAAAAATAAGAAATATATGAAAAAAAAACTTACTTAAAATAAAAAAATTAAAACAAAAATAATAAGTATAAAATAAAATAAAACTAAAACAAAATAAAACACAAACTTATAATTATAACTAACTAACTACAAAACTAAAGCAGAAACTTATAATAATGACGAACTAACTAAAAAAAAAAACTGCCTAAAATAAAATAAAAACTAAAAATTAAACTAAACTAAAATAAAATAAAACAAAAACAGAATAAAATAAAAATAAAAACAAAAGATAAATAAAATAAATACACTATCCAATAATAATAATAATAATTAAAAAAAATTAAAATATTCATATTAAAAAAAAACTAAAATATTAAAATATTCACACTATTTATCAAATTATACTTTAGAATTTTAAACAAAATTATTCCCACGCCAAATCACAAGAGTTTGAATAAATTACTCTTAATCCCAAAGAGAAGAATTAACACCTCATATTGGCTATTACAAGCATGAAATACAAGAAAATAAGATCCAAGGTGATTCTCCTTGGCGGCTGCCTTCTCTAGAATTTTCTATCTCTCCATATCCTTCCAATTATGTTTAGGGTTATGCCTCACTCTTCTATTTAACCTAATTGGACTTGGGCTAAGTGACATCTCGCTTAAGCGAGATATTACTTGCTTAAGCAAGTTTTACAAGAAAAAGTCCAACTTCACTGGAGTGAACTCGCTTAAGTGAGCCTTGGACGAGTCATGGGCGAGTTCCTCTCAGTGATCTTGCTTGGGCGAGTTTTTAATGTTCCAATTTTGTCTTTTCATCTTATCTTTAACTTGTTCATTTTCCTTTAGTCCTTTTATCTTCATTTTCCACTTTATTCCTTAAATTAATACAAATTTGGGAATAAATCATTCATATTCATCTTGTAATCCAAAAATATGTAAAAATGTTTAAATTCCTAAATTAGAGGTTGAATTATAACTATTTTATCAATTAAAGTCCATAAGTGCCTATCTTTTTGTATGAAATATTACTGAATTATGACACTTATCACATCCTTGCAGGCAATATTTCAACTTCTCTAATTTTCTTCAACATGGATAAAGGCATGATATTTACATTTGCTCCAAAGATTTAATAATAATTTTCCAACTGTGAGATTGCCTATTGTGACTGGCAAAGTGAAACTCTTTGGGTCTCTAGATTTCTCTGGCAAAGATTTCTAAATGATGGCACTATAGCCAACTTCTAACTCCATTGTCTCTTGCTCTTTAAATTTCCTTTTTTTTTTTTGTCAACAGATCCTTCATAAACCTAGCATAAGTTGGCACCTGCTCCAAAGCTTCAGTAAAAGGAATATTTATCTACATTCTCTTAAGGATATCAAGAAATTTGGCAAATTGTCGTTCCTTATCCTTCCTTGATGGATTATGTGGATAAGGTACAGTCCCAATGAGAGCATTCTTCTCTGGATTCTCAATTTTTTTTCTCTTCTTTCTTTTCTATATGTACACTTTTTTTCTTTTTTTTTACTTCCTCTTCTCCCTCACTCTCAATTTTTCTTTCCTCGTTTTTTTTTTCTTCCCACAAGTAAACAAATTGTCACCAATCTCCTCTCCTATAACTATTCCACTTCTAGTAGTAATTGACTTACACTACTCTTTGGAATTTATCTGTGTGTTAGATGAAAATTGACCATTATGGGAAGCTGCCAACAACTTTGCAAGTTGTCCCACTTGTGTCTCTAAATTTATAATTGAAGCTTCAGTATTCTTTTGATTGGACAATGAAGCTTGCATGAATTTTTCCAAGGCATCATCCAATATACTAGTTCTTTCTTGGACTGAAGGATAAAGTGGTTTTTGTTGAAAAAAGGGTTGTTAGTTCGATGAACAAACATCTTGTTTTCATCCAAAACCTTGATTTTGTTTGCCTCTCCAACCTTGATTCATATTACTCTGATAATTGTTGTTGGAGAAACCATCTTGTCTTCCTTGGTTGTTCATATAATTAATCTCCTCTTCAGATGGATTGTTCTGGTAAGATTAGTGATCATTTGGATGATCACCTCCACAAAAATCATACCTCATTGGTTGATGTTGTTGACTCTGACAAGAATGTGCAACTTGTATTTGTTGTGGCAACTTAAACATCTACTTGATCAAAGCTTCAATATGTTGTGTCAAGATTTTGTTTTGATCCAAAATCGCATATGAAGTATTAAGGTCCAACATCCTTTCTTTTGCTCGATCTATCTATCATGATGGGCTTGATAGTTTATTGATGCCATTGTATCAATAATCTTTGTCAACTGTTCTACATCGACAACCATCATTGTACTACTAGCTACAACATATAATAACATTTTTATGTCAAATTTGAGGCCATTATGAAAGATGTTTGTTTGTGCAATATCTTCAAACCCGTGATTTGGGCATTTTCTCAGCATCACTTTGAATCTTTCCCATGCTTCACAATAGGTCTTCATCTAATCCTTGTATGAACATAGAAATGTCGGACTTTGCTCTAATGTAGCGGCATAGTGGAAAAAATCTTTGTAAAAATTTCTCCTCTACATCTTCCAACTGGTGAGGCTTTGATTCAAATGGAATTTGAGCCATTCCTTCACTTTTCCTGCCAATTGAAAAAGGAAACAAACACAAATATACAGATTCTATATCACCTAATTGAAAGCCCATTGTTCCCACCAACTCAAAATGTAGACAAATGTGTATACGGATCCTCATGGTCAATTGTTGTAAATTGATAGTTATTGATCAAACTCAGGAATGCATGTTTCATCTCCAAGACCTTAGTGTAGCAGGTATTTAGGAATGTTTACTCTTAAATTTTAACAAAACTATTCCTTGGAAATGACGCCTAAAACTTGATGCCTTATTTCGGCCAGTGTACCGAGTCAGAATTAATAAATTGTCCCTAGGGATGGATATCAAACCCACAAGGAACAATTTGTTTCAAAATCTCAATGTACAGTATTCACTAAATATCAAAAGATGTGTGAAATTTTGATTGAAAGGTCATTGGTATCATAAATTTATGTGAGAAATTAAATGAAAACAAAGTAAACGATTAAGATAATTCAATTGAGAAAATTTGGATTTGGATTAATCCTTCTCACTCGTCTATATTTTCAATAAATAAAAACATATAACATTCTAAGTTGATTGACATTTATGCACATATAAAAATCATTCGTATCAATTTCTTGCATATAAAATTATTAAGATTGTCTCCTAGATATTAATTCATCACATATTTATATAAACATTCTTATCGTTACGAACAAATGTTATAAAGCAATTAACATTTCAAATCTATTCCTAGCATTCAAATATGTTAAGCATTATCATTTAAGTCAGAAGTACTTTTCAGTCAAATCTAAGGATCAAAATTATGAATTAAGATTCCAGCTTTAAGAATAAAATGATAATACCATTATCAATCAAGAATATAATATTATAAATAAATATAACCTCAATACATAAGAGTTTGAACAAATTACTCTGAATCCCAAAAGAAAGACTTGGTCACTCATATTGGCCATTACAAACGTTGAAAGCAAGAAAAGAAGATTCAGGGTGTTTCTCCTTGATGGATGCCTCCTTTAGTGTTTTCTATCTCTGATTATCCTCCCTTCTTCTCTGATGGCTCTGTCTCACACCCTTATTTAACCTAATTTGATGTAGGTTAAGTGACATCTCGCTCAAGCAAGATATTGCTTGCTTAAAAGAGTTTCACGAAAATAAAAAACCAACTTTATTGGAGCAAACTCTCTTAAGCGAGACTAAGCGAGTTCTAGGCGAGTCTTAGGCGAGCATGAGCAATTTCTGTAAGGACCTATAAATTATTTGGAATAGAAGTGATAGATTTTAAATAATTTCTGAGTATGTTATTATTTAAAATAAAAAGGACATAAAAATAGAAAATATCATAGTGGTCAGACCTCGGACGTCGCCAAAGGTTTGGGGTCAGCTGGTGGAGGGCGGTCGGTTGACCATTGTACTAACCAAGTAGTCAGGTGCGATGACTTTATCGTGAGGTAATCACGTGGGCGTGCTTGAAAGGGGGGCACGTGAATCAAGAAGGGTAAGAAAAAGGAAGGTGTAGCTTAGAAGTCGATGAGATCGCCGTTTGTTGAAGAAGGCGGCGGCCTCCGACTTCACCCGTATGAAATCAGTAATCGCCTATATTGCGCATGATCGCCGATCGCCTAGATTTCACATGATCGTCGATCGCCGATGGTGTACATGATCACCGAAAAGAGCACATCGCCGAGTTCGAGAAGACTTGGTAAGCACTTAGTATGTGGTCTAAATACAGAAGATGAGTGATATAGAAGATAGGTGGCATATCTGCCACCATGAGTAGTGTGAGTCATGATACCCGAAGTTGACCAGCACACCATGTTAATGTTGTGCCCAGAGTAGCCTGTGCATTAAGCAACTCCCTGTGTGGATAACTTAGTCGCAGGAGCTACACCGGCCGCAGAGGCGCCATGCTGTTCTTTCAGGTCTCTTTGAGGAATTGAAGGTGGAAGTCTTTGGTGTCCTTGGACGTAGCATAGTGGGTTAATGAACCTTCAACAAGGTGTGGCGATGTGACATCAGTCATCGCCGGGATGAGAGGCACATCAGTCATCGTCGGGATGAGAGGCACATGAGTCATCGCCGGAATGAGAGGCACATCAGTCGTCTGCCAGGGTAAGAGACACATCGTTCATCGGCGGATAATCATCGCGCGGTTAGTCATCGGTGGATGGTCATCGCGCGAGGTAGTGTTTCACACAGATAAGGTGGGACCCAGGCTCCCAGCATGAACGTTCTGCATGCGCGACACGTAGACATTAGGAGTGCTTCAGAACAGTTGACGCCAGAGAGTTGGTAAGGCAGGTAACCCAAAGTTGGTACGCACAAAGACATCACGTGGCAGTTCTGTCAGAGGAAACGTGCACACAAGCTTCCCACAGAGTGGGTAATGGCAGCTGCATGGCGAGTCTACGTTTCTTAGTCTCAGAACACACCTCCTCTTAGTTGGAGTTCGAACGCTGTTGGAGTAGCGAGAGATAGAGTGAGTTTAGTCTTCATCCTGTTTTTTTTCCTTCCTCTCCTTCACTCTGCGATTCAGGCCTTCTCACGTCCCAGCTTGGCTACCGGCGACTGCCATAGAGCACCTGGGAAGGTTCTCTGCAAGTTTCCAGTCAAGCCTTAAAACAGAGTTCGGGTATCCTTAAGTTCGGTGGGTTAGAGCTTGTAGTGAGATTTTACGCAAGTCCAGGTAAGGGAAGCTAGCATTTGTTCAATAAAAACCTTAGGCTAGAAGATTCTGAAATTTGGGTGACGTGATCGCCGGTTCTAATGTTTGTTTCGAAATCCCCTGTTTTAGTGACGAATTGAAATTGTCTGATATTGAAATGTGAACTGTATATGATTTTCGAAATTCTGAACTTGGTTTTGATTGTTGTTGTGATTTGGAACCGTCCATTACGTGTTGTATGATGCATTGTATGTTGTGAATGTGGGATCAAGGCATAGTATTTTCAGGAAAGAAAATACCGTGTAAGATCGTGTGTAATGTGCATTGACTAGGGACTTGTCTAGAAGGAGATATCCTGACTCTCCTGAGATAATGGAATCACATAGATGAAGTTATTCAAGTGTTGAGAGTCGAAGGAGGTTCATATGAATGGGTAAGTTGTTTGAAAGATAACTAACTTGACCTGTTCTATGAATTAACCCTGTCATACTGGGAGAGTGATGATATTGAGATTTATTTATGCGCATGGCTGCGTGGATTCACAGCGACCCTGTGTGGATTCACAGTGGTGTAGTATGACAGGTGCAAATCTTTGAGTCTGAGTCAACGCACGAGTCTTCCGGAAGTAGAGTCAAGTGTCTATGTGTTGAGAGTCAGTGGGAATTCTGACGTGAGAAAGATGAATATTGAAAATTGTTGATAGACACTTGATGGTTGTGTGATATGAATGAGAAAGTGATGGATTTTATGTGGGTGTTTAAAAGCTGATTTATGTTGATTTTAAAGTTTCGTATTTCAAGTTTTTTTTTTAATAATAGCTAGCTTACCCTGTGTTTTGTGTTGTGTTTCGTGTTCTTAAAACTGTGATGATCGTGTGTAATTTACACGGGAGCAGATGATGTTGCAGGTAGTAGAGCTCCTCAGTGAGTGGTTGGACAAGGAGATCGCCTGTTCTTATTTGTTTTATTTTGAAACACTGGATGGTTATGTATTAAAATTCCCTAGAGAAGGGATATTATTTTGAAATACAATGTATGGGATGGATGTATTTTATTATATATACATATGCTAATTTTGATATTATTGTTTTATGTTTATTTTATGATATAAATATGAATAAGATTTTAGGGACGTTACAATTTCTTAGACAGTTTGCTCCAAAGAGAAAGTTTGATATAAAGTGATCTCGCTTGGGTTTAGTTTGAAGCAACTCAATCTAAACAAAAAGTTTCAAACTAGCCTCTAATATTGTAATGGTAGATGAAGAAATGTGCTTTAATATTTTTTTTGAGATTTCAAATTTGAGTGCGACTAAAAAAATATTTATTAAAAACAAAAAAAAAAATTAAGGATGGTGAGTCAAACTTCTCAATCAAGACTAATCAGAGACTACTTGAAATAAAATCAAAAGCAAAATGTTTCGCATGGTTAGAAAATCATATCTCAATGAATAGAGTTGATGCTTCACATTGTTCCAACTTCTAAAGTACCTCTGCAACTACTTCCTACAAGAAACAACAACCATTCACAGGGCAAACAATATGATATTTTCATATTGAAGGGATTGAGGTTTAGTTGGATTTTCTAGGACCATGACTTTGAGTGTAAAGAATGTGAAATTTAGTGAGAGCATCAATTTCTCACGTCAATTAAAGTTATGCTTGATTCAAAGCTTTAAAAACCAATTGTGCACATTGAATAAACATAGGGATCTCGCTACTAGAGGCATGAATCTCGAAAAAGTTATTAAGTTTTATGTAATTTATCTTCAAACATCAAATCAGATACAAATTAACAATCATCTACTTTAACCAAAATAAAAACATATTTAAAAAAATATGTAAAGCATATTTTCATATTAAAAATGCTAAAAAAATATTAAACAATGATTTAAATAGAAAACAAAATATTAAAAAGATGTTAAACATATAAAAAAATATTAAATATGTAACAAAATGTTAGCAAATACCATAAAAAAGATAATCAAGTTATAATGATCTTAAAATTAAGAAGAATATAACCTATACGGAGAGAAACAAATAATCTTATGTAAGACTAAATTAATAAAAAAATAATTTTCATCAATTTGGGACTTTGATTCACTTCATAACTAGAACATGTTGGAGTCAAACACTTTAGAGGTACGAAATGAGAAGAAAAGAATCTATATAATTTTTTACCTAACAACCTCATCTAATTATACATATTTATGGACTAAAATAACGATTAAGATTCTAAGTGTGTATTAATTTTAAGATGTGTATTCACATTTGTCTTGTTTGTTTAAATTATATATTAAGATAAGAATATTAAAGTAACAAATAGGAATTGGCAAAAGAATATGAAAGGGGGCTTAAAAGTGTGGTAAAAGAAAATATTTATAAATTTGAAGATAATTATTAAAAGAAGGTAGATGATAATTTTGATTAGACATAAAAATCGTTTAGGTAGTGTACTGAATATTTTAATGTAGAAAAGGAAGAATAAAAAGTGATTTGAATTAATTAAAGATGAAAAACTAAAAAACATGTAATGCAACTACCATAGGCCTTAGGGTGGTCGCAGTGGACTGGTAGCACATTACTCTGTTTCTTTGTCTCTGTTTATGGAGACCAATTCATCATATATCTAGGATAAGTAAAAGCCTATTTCTTCCTGCACCTCCATTACTTCTTCAGTCACCTCCATAATTTTTTAAATTCTCGAAATTACTTTTCATATTTTACACTATAAATTACATAATCTAGAAATAAAAAAATTACAACTTCTGGATTACATAATTCAAAACCTATTTAACAATTCAAATATTAAATTATGTAATTCAAAACTTATTTAAGAAATAAATTTATCAGATTACGTAATCTGAAAGTAAAAAAATACCACTTTTGGATTACGTAATTTTTAATTTTCGGATTACATAATCTAGAAGTTGTAATTTATTGAAAGATAATTTTGAAAATTTCAAAATTTATGGAGGTAGTCGAAGAAAACGATGAAGGTGCAGGAAGAAAGAGTCCAAGTAAAAACGGGATTCTACTGTGCAAACTCCTTTTCTTGGGTTCACAAAATTAACAACCACTTTTTTCCTATCCTAAGAATGCCTCAACCCACTACACCATCAAAAATAATTGGACCAATTCATCATACCAAAGTGCTAAACTTTACTAACCCACTAAAACACTTTGCCAAAAGGTGTGTTCGCGTGTGTATCCAATCAGCTTGCTTTAATCTCAAGAGAATTCTCTCTCTACATGAATCTAAGAAGAAAGATTCCCTATAACCTTCTTCTTCTATATTTTCATTTTAATAAATCCTAAAATTATTTTCTATTCCATTTTCATCTTGAAAAACCTCAAAATAAGTGTTGAAAATTACCCGAATATGATCTTCTACATTCCTTCACCTCCAATCTCACTAAAACTTTCCTTGCCAAATCTTTCACCTTCCAAATTTGACACGATGGTCGCAAAAATTAACGTTGAGAATGGACCTAGAAGAAATGCGTGGTTTGGGAATGATGGTTCCTTGCGAGGTTTGATTGCCTTTGAGGACTTTTGATTTCTGGGTTTCGATTTCACAGTGGATTTGGTGAATTTGAGAGAGTAAGGTTCGTGAGTTCGTGGGTTCGTGGGTTCGTGTTTAAAAAACATGGCACACTTTCAGAAAACACTTTTTTTTTTTAAAAAAAATTGTATGTAATATTATACATAGAGATTATATCTGTATGGAACTATTTCCACTTTTTTAAATATTGTATGTAATATATTATATACGGATATAGTCCGTATGTAAATATTTCAATTTTTTTTAATTAAATATATAAAACATTATATATGGATATAATCTATATGTAACTATTTCCATTTTATAATTAAATATGTAATATGTTACATACAGATTATATCCATATGTAACTATTTTCACTTTTTTTAATTAAATATTTAATGTTATATATATGGATATAATTTGTATGTAATTATTCCTGCTTCATGGCATCAAAATTACATATTGATTATATCTGTATGTAATCAGTTTTGGTTTACATACAGGAAAAAAAAAACGTATGTAATGTCTATTTACATATTGAATTAAATCTATATGTAATTATTTGTAATGCTCACTTCACATACGAATTCGTATCTGTATGTAATAGTCAATATGTAAATAAATAATTTCTTGTAGTGTGACTACCCTGGGTATGCTATGTTGTTAGGTTAGAGCACGAAAGGAAGATTACCTTGTGCATATCGTATTTATGACACTAATTCATCCTACTTGAAACATAGCCATAAAATGTCTTATATGAACCATCACATCTTTTTACCAATGAACCATCTTGGAGATCTAATAAGAATTCTTTTAATGGAAAAAATAAGAAGTCTTTTCACCTAGAAAGTTGGTTCTCTAGAGAAGATGAAAAAATTGAGAAATTCCTACATGAAACAAGTAGGAAGGTTATCAACAATCCAAAGCTCATCACATTCAGCTGGTTGGAAGAGCAAAAACTCAGTGAAGTGAGGGATCCCCTAAAAGAACAGCTACTGAAAAGGTTCCTGGAAATGTCTGGGAATATCTACCTAGATCTTGTGAGAGTCTTCTATACAAATCTTCAAATTGTTGGTGACAACCTCTGCTCACATGTGAAAGGGGTTGATTTGGAGATTACTCATGAAGTTTGGACTGCCATTACTGGATTGAAGTATGTTGGATTAAGGATAAACAAAGGGAACATTGGAGTTGTTGAGGATTTCAACAAAATGTAGTTCCATAGAAGTTGCCTAAAGAATCCTCAATCAAAAGTAAGAAATTTCTCTGTGGGAGGATTGAAGCTAAATGAAAGACTCATTGTTTTCATAGTTTCATGGATGTTAACCCTAAAAGGAAGCAACCATTCTGTGCTGACTGAGGAAGATCTTGTCTTCATATACTGCATCATGAATAAGATCAAGATAAACTAGATCCACATCATCAAAGAACATATGCTGAAATCCATGAGGTTAAGTGATTACTATTATCCCTATGCTATCCTTATTTCTAAATTTCTACATTATTTTGAAGTTTATCTTGAGGAGGAGCAATCTAAAGTGGTGAAGTCATCACATGAGGTGAACAATGGTTCACTTAGCAAGATGGGTTTCACCAAAATTGGTGGAAAATGGGTAAGCAAGGATGGTGATCAAGTTGGCCCCTCAAGTGGTGGTCACACTGAAGATGAGGGTGAAGAGCAAACTGCTACTACTGCTGGTGATGATGTTGGTGTTGATGCTTATGATGCTGAAGTTGTTGGTGCCTTTGATGTTGGTAAAAGTGTAGGAAACATGGGAGAGCACATCACATCTATATCACCTTTTGAAAGGTTGATGGTGAACAGAATGGACAACTTTGTAGATGAACAAAGGGGTCTTCATGAGTTTTTTACAACAAGATTTTAGACTATGGATGCAAGATTTCAGAACTTGGATGAACAGATGGAGGTTGTTTAGAATCAACTATTTGAGCTCCAATATAGGAAGGAAGATTGAAGATCTTTAATGCTATTTTTTCTTTTTGTGCTATTTTTCTCCCTTCTTTTGCTCTATTTGTGAAAACAAATAAAAGTGAACTAGTATAAATTCGTTGTGTGATCTTCTCTATCCCTTATCTTCTTTATATATATTTTTTGTTGTGTTTTATTAACTGCTGATAAAAACAACAGGTTGATTCGCATAAACAATCGGTTGATTTTCTGGAAACACATTAAAATAGGTTTAGTTGAACTAATTTCTTAGTCTTTGATTCTTCATTGGACTTCACTTCACCTTCAATATTTGCGAAAATCTTTAAAAAACAATTCACCCCCTCTTGTTTAAGGCCATAAATTTTAACAGGAGGTACTCATAAATTTAGGTAGAAGGATCAAATAAGATCCTCATAGAGGCTTATATAGTAAGGTTCTGCTGATTCAGGCTCAGAAAGTTTGAACCTCAGAATCTTATCAGGCTAAGAAGGTTAAAGCTTTAGAAGAAGTGAAGACCAATCTCAAGAGGAGGGAGTCTAGAAGTCAAGTTGGCCACAACATCAAAGGGTCCTTATTTGTTGTAATTTAGCTTCTCATTCAAATCATGTTAAAATCATGCAAATCATGCAATTATTGTTTGCACTACAACCCTTAATCTTATTTCCCTAATTTTGTTATCCTTAAAAGTTCATAAAAAACACAGATTTTTCACGTCAGAAAATTGCATATATATGATGTATCCCATGTATACCTAATTGCATAGTCCATCATGTGTGCATAATAATGCTATTTTGTGTGACATCATCACCACTTAACATTGTTCATGTCAATTTAACATAAGGGATCAACTTACATACTTTTTAAAAAAGCTTGATTTTTTTTTAAACTACTAGACCAAATTGACTTCTGACTCTTAATGTAGAGATAAAAAGGTAACTAAGTCTTTTTGACATGGAAACACGTTTCCTCCATTAGTAGTGTGTGTTTTTATAAAATAATTTTGATTAATTATTTTTTTATGTATCCATCAAAACAAATTGTTTTATGTTTAAATAGTAATGATTGGATGAATTTTGATCACCAAAACAAAACATTTAGACTATTTATTTTTAATTGATATTTTTTTAATAAGATAATTATTAAGCTAAAGATAAATCATGAGGTAATATTATAGAAATTGAAGAAATAGACCACAATACATATATAAAAAGAAATAAGTGTTTAGCTTATTTGTACGGGCACCTTATTAACTAGTAAAGCATTGATATAATCCTTCAATATTCCTCCTGAATGTGTATAATTATCTTGTTCTTTGTAAAGTACGTCCATCATTCGTGCAAGGTTCACAACACGCATGAGAAACTTCATTAATGTCCTTCCAACTACTCTCCACCAACTTAAGCAGTTCTTTAATGGCATTTTCCCTTGAGCTGTTATATTGCTTCATATAGCAATCAAGGCTTGAGACAACGTGTTCTCTTTCATGTTCAAACTACATAAATATCACACAAATAACCAAATCTAAAGAACAATCTTATTACTTCTCATTTAAACATACTTTTTATGATTAGTGCATTAATCCACATAATGCGTTGAAAAAAATGGAAAAGGGTTTCTAATGTATACCTCACTTCCAGCAATGTCATCCATGAGCCTCCAAATAGTTGAAGCAGCTACAATAATTTTTGGGTCATTGGTTGCCCATGTGAGGAACTCCTCTGTAGTATCTTCCATGCCCAAGAACGATACAGTTGTCAACAAAGCAAAACCACATGACATAGTTCCAACTTCCATGTACTCCTCTACTGTTGGTGTGTGATTCTGATGAAACCATCTTGACTCAGTACGGTAGGCTTGTACCAATCGTTTCACCTATAATTAAAAAGAAAAACACACAACTCTTGATTATTTCTAAAAGCATATATATAATAAAAAGTAAATTTATAATTAAATAATGTAAAAAAATATTAAAATAATACTATTAAAACATGTTATATGGATGTAAGAAAAAAATGGGTTGTATGTATAAATTAAAAATACAAATATATAATAAGTCCTTGTAATTTTTGTCGGTGACAATAATTTTTTCTACATTATTAGAGATCAACATATTAGGTTACCCAGAGAACATGTGTGTGGTCTATATTAGGAATGTGTTCTATCAAAATCTAGAATAGACCTTTAGAATGGACCTTTATAATAAATAAGTAACCTTGAATAATCTTTAAACCTAGCATATCAACCTATTTAAATAAATATAAATAATATTTTCTTAGTAGTAATACTATTATATTAAAAAAAATATAATTTATACAAGTAATATATTTATGTCTAAAATAATAAGCATGAAGACTTACATAAAAATATCAAAATTACAATATTATTTGAAAATAAAACTCATCCATTTTAAGAATTTCATAAAAATAAGTTTTCAAATAATTAATTTATTATGTTATATTATATGCATATTATATATATATATATATATATATATATATATATATATATATATATATATATATATATATATATATATAAAATACTTGATAAAAGAAACTAATCACCAATGGACCTATTTGGTCAAAATCCAATAAATCCTTTAACCTTTTGAAGTCTTATATTAAGTTCAAAGGTCAAACATGGTACTAGTTATAGAATCTTTCAAAAATAATATACCTTAAAAGATTTAATATGAATGAGCTATAACCAAACTCGTACAAAATTATAATTTAATTATTCTAACATTATGAAAATTTTAATTGTACATAATAAAAAAATACTATTTTCTTAATTCTTCCAACCATTGAAAATTATTTATGAGAAAATAAAAAATTACTCGAGATTCAAATGCAAAAATGTTATGACCAAATATCTAAGGAATCTAATATGCAATTTTATTTAGTTTGATATTTCCTATTGAAAAAACAAAATTTTAAAAGTAACAATTTAAAAAGAGTTAACCATACTTGTTTTTTAGCATACTTGACGAAGTCTTCTTTTCCTTGATTTCTCAACTCCTGCTCTGTTTCTTCAAAAATATCCAAAAGTGCCTTATAACATAATTTCATATATTCTGGTAGATCAACCAATGAGGAGATATCCACCTGCTAATCATTAGAAAGTTTACTTTAATTTTGTTTAAAAAATAATATTAAAATATGCGTATATTAAAAATTATTAAATAAAAAATATTTTAGAAAGTAAAAATAATTATCTATTATATTAACTAAATTAGATACTATTTTAAAAATTAAAAAAATACTCATATCTAAAATAATTTTTTATTATTAATAAAATTTATAAACTAATTTTTAAATTGGTATCTAATTAGTTACTAAGTTTTTATTACTAGTGAAATTTTGATAGTTGATTAGATATCAATTTAGAATACATTTATTAATAATAGAAATTATTTTATATATTAATAATATTCATTTTTTAAAATAATATATAATTTAGTTAATATAATAATTAATTATTTATTTATTAAAATTAATTTTTATTTAATAATTTTTTTTCAGTGTATACAGATTTTTTTTACCTTTCTATTGCATTGGTGAAAATCTCTATCTCATCAATGGTTCCATAGGCATCATACACATCATCAATCAATGATGGATGATATGGCTATTACTTTCATCATTATTCTTCTAGCAAGAAAATACTGTGGTTCATAGTAGACACCAACAATCCAAAAGCAAGCTTCCACAATCCTATCTCGTGCAAAAGGAAAATTTGTGGAGACATTCAAATCTTTAACCCACCACCTGAAAAAAAAAATCACAAATTAATTTCTCAAATAAATGAGATTTGGATTTATTTATTTATTTTTCATTAATGATAATAAAATGTAATTTTTGTTGGAAAATATTACTTGGTCATATTGCTGACTTCTTTTTGATGGAGCTTCTGTAACATATTAAAATCTAGTTTTGCAAAGGTTAACAAACGTTCATCATGTGAAGGATCTTCTTGGTAGAATGATATATAATATCTTGACTCCAACCTAGGCATTCCCTTGCGAAGTGACTGTCCTAAGCTATGGCGCACTAACCCAGAAAGAAAGGGACTTAATTTGGTGGTTAATGACTCAGTTAAGTGAGTGAGAGTAAAACTATATGCTTCTTGCAGTATCTCTTCTCCATGGAAGCTTAATTGTGCTGCTTCATACAAACTTAACATTCCTTGTATATCATTCAGAATGCTTTCCTTGAAGTTTCCTTCTTGGTCCTTGAATTTGCAAAATACATCTGTTTTTTAAGTAAATAATAACATGTTAAATTTCAAGATACATATTTAAATATATGATGACTATACTTAGATGCTATACAAGATGAAAATCTCTTCCAAAACCATCTAGGGTCTTTTTTGAATAAATTTCTTTATAAACATATTTATAAGAAGGAAAGAAAAAACTATAAATATGATATATTTTTATTTTCTTTTTATTTTAAAAAACTTTGATGTTATACATTATTATTTATGGAACTTGACATTGATTAACAATAAATACATACCTGATGAAATACGATATCCTTGTTGTCTAAGCAACCGAAAGAGCAAAGCGAGCTGATGAAGATCATCATCGTAACTTACTATATTATTCTCCTTTGTTGAATTCTCATAGATTTGATGCAATGCTTCATCAACTTCATGTTCAAAATGATAAGAAACACCTAAACGCTGGACTGAGTTGATGAAGTTTAATTTGAAAAGGAAGTTGTTATCAACAGGAGAGACAATCATCTTCCTCACATATTCTTTCAACAGTGGAACTTGTTTGATGTCGCTATCATCTTCCTGCATGTGATTATGAAAACTCCAGCATAAGAAACATTTTATTCATTTCGACAAAAGTCAATAATAAGTTAGGATGCAAACAATTTAACACCATATATAATGCCCCTCAAAATCTTATTCATATTTATATTATAAAATAAACATAAAACAATAATATCAAAATTAACATTCATATATATATATATATATATATATATATATATAATAAAATACATCCCTTCCATTCAATGTGTTCTTCAAAAAGGAACATCCCTCCTCGCAGGAAGTTAAATTTATACATCAAAAGTTTTCCAAAAAAATAAAACATTCAAATATAAAACGATCATTTTCTCCATCTGCTCACTGAGGAGCTTTACCACCTGCAACATCAGCTGCTCCCGTGTAATTAACACGATCATCATAGGTTTAAGAAAAAAAAACCAAACACAACACCAAAAACACAGGGTAAGCTAGATATTTTTAAAACTTTAAAACATGAAACTTGATATTAACGTAAACCATCAAATATTCACACATTTCACAATTTCCTCAAGTATCAATCATTCCACAAAAATCCATCAAGTGTCTATCACATTTCAATATTTCTCTTTCTCACGTCAGACTTCCACTGACTCATCACACATAGACACTTGACACTACTTCCGGAAGACTCGTGCGTTGAACTTAGCATCCAGAGACCTGCACCTGTCATACCACACCACTGTGAAATCCACACAGGGTCGCTGTGAAATTCACACAGCCATGCGCATAAACATAATCTCAATATCATCACTCTCCCAGTATGACAGGGTTAATTCATATAACAGGTCAAGTTGGTTATCTTTCAAACAACTTACCCATACATATGAACCTCCTTCGACTCTCACCACCTGAATAACTTCATCTATGTGATTCCATTATATCAGTAGAGTCAGGATCGTCTCATTCACAGGATACTCACAGATCAATACACCTCATAACCAATCTCAACACGGTATTTCCTTTCCTGAAAATACTATGTCTTGATCACAATTTCACATTCATCCAGTACATCATACCACACGTAAAAGCACAATTCCATCATATAATATTTTGAATCTTTTCTTAAACAATCCCAATCACAGAAACAATCATACCAAAGTTCAGATTTTCGAATATCATATGCATTTCACCTTTCAATCTCAAACAATTTCAAAACGACACTAAAACAGGGGAGTTCGAAATCAACATTAAAACCGGCGATCACGTCCAAAAACAAGGGATTATGCAATAACATTTGAAACCGGCGACCACGTCGCCCCAGCATCAAAATCTTCTAGCTTAAGGTTTTCTTGAAAATAAAGCTAGCTTCCCTTACCTGGACTTGCGTAAAATCTCACTAAGAGCTCCAAACCCACCGAGAACTCAAGGATGCCTTAACCTGCACCATAGAGTCCCGATCACAAAACTAACGAGATTACTCATTTTCTGCGTTAACAGAGACGATTTCTGAAGTTAAAAGAGTTGTATGCACAACCTATGCAAAGACGACCCTCTTAAATTCAGACTCGACTCAAAGAACAGAGCAAAACGACTTACTCTGTTTTAGGGCTTTGAGCAGAAAACTTGCAGAGTAACTTCCCAGGAGGACAGTGGCAGTCGCCGATCGTAGCACTGGTACGTGAGGATAGCCGCGTCTTCGAGTGGAGGAGAAAGGAGAAAGGGGAACTAAATGAGCTGATTCCCTCAGCTCTTAAGGTCGAACGGCTCTTTAGCCTTCACTGCCATTACCCACTCTCTGAGCAACCTTGCGTGCACACTTCCTTGAACAGTATGACCACGTGGGTTTCTGCGCATACCAATTCTCTGATGCTAACTATTCTGAAACACCTTTTTTGTCTACGTGTCGCGCATGCAGGACGTTCTCATGCTGGGAGCCTGGGTCCCACCTTATCTGTGTGAAACACGACATCGCGCGATAACCATCCACCGATGACTGCTCGCGCGATGACCATGCCTCTCATACCGGCGATGACTGATGCCTCTCATACCGGCGATGACAGATGCCCCTTCCTGACGGACGACTGATTCCTCACCCTGGAAGACGACCGATGTCCGATGTCTCTCCATCTAGTAGACAACCGATGTCTCATTGAGGAAGACGACCGATGTGTCTCCCATCCTGGTTGATGACCGATGTTCCTCTCATCCTGTTGGCGATCTCTTATCGCCCTTGTGTGTGACGAGGACACATCGCCTCACTCTGGTCACCGATGTCACATCGTCACACCCAGCTGAGGGCTCGTCCTCCCATTCCCCTAAGTCTGTGGTATCACTCCCACATGACTCGGTGACATCGGTAGCTTCTCCTTCCCGAGGACAGGTCGGTACCAACTCCTTGAGCGCCAATGCATGCAACACTAAGGACAATCTCTTATGTCCCAGCATAGAGTTTCGCATACATAGCGTATCTAAGGTGCAAATCACACCTTAATACGTGTGATTTTTGGAACCCCCCTATGGTCCCCCGACCGGCCTCTACCAGCTGACCTCAGACCTTGGGCAACGTCCGAGGTCTGACCACCATGAAACTTCTATTACAAGCTCTTTTTATTTTAAATAATCACATCTTCAAAAATTATTTAAATATAACACTTTTATTCCAATTAAATTTTTTCTAGGTTCTTACAATATATACTATTGTAATGAATATATTCTTTTATGAACTTTGATGTGAATATAATTATCATGAAATACTACAATTAATTGATAAATTTAGTACACTTACATGGAAACTAGAATCATAGGAAAGGAAATAATCACCCCAAATGGAAGGATGAAAGTTTGCAGTGTGTCTGGGTTTGGCATCCTGTGGGAAAACAGGAAGTGATGATGAGGATAGTCTAGACATGTTTGGTTTTCTATATATTCTATGGCTTTAAATTGAAGGGAGATAGGATGACTTTTGCTTTGAATATTCAAAAACCCAAACTCCATTAATTTATAGAAGAAAAGATAAAAGAGAAGATGTAACCGTCACTAACTAAGCTTCATGTAGACTCAAAGATAAGGATGACAAAATGAGTTAGTCTCACCATCATTTAAAGAAGGTGGATTCACTTTTAGAACTCGTCAATCTGTATTAGTTCATTTAATTCGTTAATCTAACGAGCTACAAGTGAGATGAGGTGGGCTAATCCTTTTCTTTTTATTTTTGACACTTTTAAAAGTATATCTCATGCTTTTGTAATAAAAATTGGTGATAGTCAATGTTTTATATAAAATTTTATTGATATTAATTTATTTATACATCATTTTATTCATTAATTTGTTTTTATATTTATTTTATTTTATTAGATATTAAATTATTTTTTCTAATTTAATTTAATTTTATTATTATTTTATTATTTTTTATTGTCTAAAATTAATATTAATTATTATAATAAAAGAAAAAAAATTTAAATAAAAAATTTTAAATTGACGCATCAGTTCACGGATCCGTATCTCATTATTATTTTTAACCCGCACAATTTACAGACCAACGGAGGGCCCATTTGGCAAAAGAACCGAATAAATCACTCCATTATTAAATTTATTGTGGTTTTATTTAAGTTACATATTTTTGAATTTCGGAACTGTAATCTCTTTTATTGATTTTTTAATTAATCTTATTTCATACTTTTAAGTTTAAGGAATTTGAACCTTTTATTAATAGAAGAATAAAACGAAATAAAATAAATAAACAATAAAACAAAATGATAATTAAGCGATATTTTTGTGTTTTTTAGAATTAATTTCAGTATTTTTTTAACAGAACTGTTTGTTTATAATATACTACTTTCATCTCACAATTATTTCAATTTTAATCACCTCAATAAAAGTGACACCTAATTAGTTTTTACTCTTTTTTTTCATAACAGATATAAACTTCCTATATATTTTTTTCTCCAAGTTACTGAGAGTTGTTTTGTATTTTTTTAATGAGTTTGATTTAATTTTTTATGTTTATTTTTTTTATTTGATAGATTATTTTACGTAATGATAAATAATTTTTAAAGTTTCTAAGTGAAACTAATTGATATATCAGATTTTATAATATTACTTAATATAAATTTTATAAAAAATAAAACTCCTTCATAAAGTAGTATATATTAATGATTTTTTAATATATATATATATATATATATATATATATATATATATATATATATATATTTGGCGAGTTTGAAAAAACAATTTAAATTACAGTGATTGTGTGATAAATGAAATAAGATTTTATAACTTTAGTTTATACTATTCCCTCCCTTCCATCACAGTAACAAGAATTTAAAAATTTATTTACCCGTATTAAGGAGAAAAAGAAATATACTACTTTAAAATCATTTTATAATTTTAATAATAAATTCATAGGAGATTAATTAGTTTGAGAATTTTTTTAGTTTTTTTTTAATTGTATTTTTTTTTTTGTCACACTACATATGAAAAGTTAAACTTATTTATTGTTTCTTTTCTAATTTTCCATTGAATTCTTATGTTTTGGTCAATAAAAAGTTATAAATTATTTTAAAATGTATTAAACTGCAATTACTCTCTGAGAAATGAAGTACATTGCAAAGAGATTTTGAGGACAAGAATCCACGAAAAAGAAGACAAACCAAAAAGCGCAATGACAAAAAACAATTAAGGGCGCGTGATCACTTCAAATTTATTTTTAAAAGTTATTTGTTTCATTTTTCATCAAACTAATTATTTGAAGCCTAAGATTTTCTCTTTATAAACTTGTGATCTACGTATCAGTGTTTCCCTTTTTCTTGTTTCTTTCCTTTCATTAGTAGGTAAATATATTATTTTTGGTTAGTTTTATTGGTGATTAATTTTTTTCATCAACAAAATTAGAATACGAGATTTTATTCAAATAATCCAAACTATGATTTCTTATCTGTTTCCTATCAATCATTATTTAATAATATAGCCTTCTCACTTTTAGTTTTAGTATATAACAATCTTTTACAACATATTTATTATAATGAATGGCAGTCCAACTCATAAATTAAAAAAAAATTAACAATCTAGTTTCACCTATGTTTAAAAATTAATCATACTTATTTATCTTCCTACATCATAATAAAATTATTAAATAAAAATTAATTTTAAAGATCAAAATAATTAATCACTATATTGACTAAAATAAATATCATTTATAAACTAAAAATTTATTAATATCTAAAATAGTTTCTATTATTATATAAAGTAATTTTTAAATTAGTATTTAACAGGTTTTACTATTATTTTATATTTTAAATTAATTTTTATTAATTTTTAGAAACTAATTTAAAATTTAAGTAGCTAATTTAAATATTAATTTAAAAATTTATTTTATAAAATTTTATTAATAATAGAAACTATTTTAAATATTAATAATTATTTAGTCAATATAATGATTAATTTTTCTTTTTATTAGTTGTTATTTAATGAATTTTTTTGCTGTCCTTGGTCAATGAGTTAGTTTTTCTAATTAAAAATTACAACTTATCTATATAAAAAATATTATACATTATTATTTAAAAATTTAATATTCAATAATAAGATGCATTATACAATAATAATATTAAATAACTTAGTTTAAATATTAATTAAAATAATTTTTTTAATATCTTTCGCATCATAGTATGTTTAATTAAGACAATATCTTTCGCATCATAAGTATGTTTAATTAAAACAAGTAAACATTTATAAAACTATATAAGCATATAAAAAAATTATATCACTATAAAATTAACATAAAGAATCAAGAATAAAACATTTAATATAAAAATGAATGAATCAAAATTGAATTTTTAACTTATATTAAAATCATATCAAATATATCAGACTAAAAAATCTATTTTTATTTAAATTATTATTTTAAGTTTAATTTGACCTAAACTATAGATCAGATTAACGATCACCTTACAGCATAATTATTGGCCATACGTTTCTAAATTTTGCATGTGAAGTCTGTGTTCCTTTCTATATTCAATTATTATTTCATCCTTAAATTAAAAGTAGTTATTGATTAAATTAAGTGTTGTTAAAAGATAATATAACATTTAAAGTTTTTTCTTTCTATAATACGTTTCATCAATATTTCAAGATTTGGTTTTAAATTATTCTAATTATAAATAAAGTTTGACTAAATATTATTTTTCAATAACTAATTATGGTTCAAATAGATATATATCTTTTAGAGATTAAAAATGACGAAAATAATTTTCTTAATCTCGTTCTTTAAATTTAAGTTTTTTTTTTTTTTATCGTTTAACATGTTCGGCTTATAGCGGTTCTAGGTTTTGGCCCATCAGCCAGAACAATATATATTGGATGTTTTTTTAGGTCTAGAAGTCAGCCTAAATACGAAGAGGCCAAATCGGTCCAAGTGCGAGGAGGCCCAATATTTTCAAAAGAATATTCAACCTTGGTAAAATTAATATCACCCAACAATTAGTATACATTATTAATTGATTCAGTTAGTTGTTTTAAAACAGATTAAAGGAAAACCCATTACTCTACAAAGATATAATCCCAAAATATAGTAAAAAATATTAACATATTTGCTATGCAGTTATCAACTCCTGATAAGTGCTATAAAAGTGCCTTAAGACCCTGGCTACGAGATAAGCGTATTCTACTCAATATACACTACATACACATATTTAAGTGCTCTTACTGACTTGGAGTTTTATCAATAGGTGGAGCACTCCTTACTAGAGGACTTCAAGAATCTCAAAACCACAATTGTAACAAAGCCAGAGTGAATCAACATCCACCGCCAAGGCCCATCTTAGATTAGCCAGCGAAAACTAATTATAGTCCAAATAGATATATACTTTTAGAGATTAAAAATCACAAAAATAATTTTCCTAAAATCATTCTTTAAATTTAAGTTAGTTTTTTGTTTTCCTTTAAATATAAAAGTGATAGTTGTAGCCTTAGTAGTTCTGAAAATATATATATATTTTACTTAATCTCCTTAGCAATTAAATATACTTATTCGAACTTAAAAATTATCAAAATTTACACAATTTTTAAAGTATTGTAAGCCACAAGAAAGTTTCAATCATGACCTGAAGTTGCATCATAGATATTTTGAAGGTTAGGAATTTAGGAGAGTTAGAAAATGATATATATATATATATATATATATATATATATATATATATATGTATTTTTGAGATATTTGAATGGTTGGCGTATCATATTATATTAACTTTTTTTCATAAGAATTGAAATATGAGTTGAAATATCCTTAAATATTTTAATTAATTAATTTATTTCTTACTAATAAAAAAAAAAACTCTAAAGTGGAAAGTTTTAAAGGAAAGAAACCTTAACCTATGAAGAAGAGACCCTATCCCCTGCAGGATGGCTCCAAAAAATATCAGCGCCATCATGTCTACTCTTTTCTTCTAGTCCACACAAGCTAATTGAACATCACATTTTCATGCCTATTTCGTGTTTGTTATAGACCCATTATATTTCACATCATTCACTATTTTTATTCTTGCCCACACATTGTAAAAATCATCATATCAGACCCAATTACGTTTTCATTAATTTTGTTTTTCCATAACATCATGTTGAACTTTCATTTAATCACTAAACTATATGTTCTTTTCAAACCTCTAATTTTGTGTGAGAGGGAAAATACAACGTACGGATAATGATTAAAATTAGAATTGAAATATAACATAAAATTGAAAGAAAATTAACAGTTTTTTTAAATGGCCATAAATAAATGTTGATGTTTAAACATGATTTTTATCTTATAATTTTGTGAATGTGTATCTTTTATTTCTAGCTAGACTTTAAAAATTAAATTATTATAGCTCATTATTAATTTATTATTCCATCATTAAAAGTATTGATATATTATAAAAATTAAAATAAAAATTATTTCAGAATGCAAAAAAATTGTTATAATAACATTTCAACGACCATGAAAGGGAAGTTATTAGAGTTGGCGATTTCAACGACCATGAAAGGGAAGTTATTAGAGTTGGCGGTAATTCGTTCTGAAAATAAATATAAAACAGTGTCCACTAAGCAGATTTTTTACCGATACTAAAAATTATTAAAATAAAAAAGTAAGTATAAAGAATACAAAAATAAATATTAAAATTATATTTTTATTAAATAAATATAGAGTAGCGTAGTCCGTCCGACAGTCCACTAAAAAAAAAAGTGTGGAATGGACTCATTAATGTAGTTCGACAAATTGAATTTATTCCATTACGATCTTTATTTTATATTATTTTTAAAAATTGAATTTAATGTACTAAAAAAATATTTTATTTTAATCATTTAAAGAAGTTAATATTGTGAGAGTAGATTTAATTTTAAGTAAAGACTTATATTTAAATATTTTTTAATAAAAAGTTAATATAAAAGATTTAAATAAGATACTCGTTAAAAAATTAATCATTTTCATTAAAATATTTTGTAACAAAACTTTGATAAATTACTCTAATACATTTACATATATATAGAGGAAAAATAGATGCAAAACAAAACTTTAATTATTTTTAATCAAACCTTCTAACAACCCTCATACTTGAATTCATATTCTATCTTAATAGAATAAATTAAAACAAGGATCAAATTCTAATTCTTTATATTTCTATCTTAATAGAATAAATTGAAACAAGGATCAAATTCTAATTCTTTAGTAGTAGAAATTGATTTTTTTATAATTAATGAAATTTTAATTTTTTTAGTTTTTTATTCCTTATGTTATACTTGTTTCTAAATTTCTTCAATATTTTGATGTTTATCTAGATGAAGAATTAATAGAGGTGGTAAAGCCATCTCATGAGATTAACAATGGTTCATTAAACAAAATGTGATTTATCAAAGTGAATAACATGTGGGTTAGCAAAGATGAAGGTTTTGTTGGTCCCTCTGGTGGATCAAGTAGAAATGTAGGTTTTGATGAGGCTGGACCAAGTGTTGATGTTGCAGAAGAGTACACAATGCATGCTCTTATTAGCTATGAGTCACTTGTAGATCAGGAGTTTCATATGTCCCAATTTGAAAGATTGGTGATCAATCGCATGGACACCATGGCAAGTGATCAAAAGGATCACTATGAGTTCTATGCAGCATGGTTTCAATACTTGGATTAATAGAATGAAGCTTTTCAAACCCACTAGAATTTCAATATGGGAGAGACTCTTAAAGATTGTATCTTTTTTTGTCTTTGAATCGCTATTTTGCTTATTTTTGTAATCTCTTCTCTTTGTCTATTTGTGAAGACAAAAGGGAGAGAAGTATTCTGTTGTTGGTTGTAATTTGTTTTAAGTTTCTACGTTGTGAATTGTTTGAACTGTTTGAACATTTTCTAGTTTTTAAGTTTTTGTTACATTGTGTGGTTACGCAGAAACTGTAGTTCTTCATAAATTTGTTGGACATCATGTTATACTTGCATTGTATGGATTTCATGGTATGTGTTTCTATTTTGTTAGATCTCCTAAAATGAAAATCTACAACACAAACAATCTGAGATTTGTCCTCATCAAATCGGGAGAGATTGTTGAAGAAGATGGCTTTGATGATTTCCAAATCCAACTTGAAGAATCTGATATTGTGTGTAGTCAAGTAGATTTTGAGTTTTTAATTTGCACTTAGTTATGATCCAAGTTCGTATGATTTGAAATCTCTTTTGAAAGTTTTGTTTTTCAAATTTGTGTTAATTTTAGTTAGTTGTTTCATGGTTTAAATCAGTTGAAAAAGCTTTTGTTCAAGTCTGGTGACTTGTAGGGATATCGTGTGTGGAAGCGTAATAATTTCAACCAAAGATTATATGAGAAATTAAAGTAACAAGAAAAATGAGAATGATACCAGAATTTTTAGGTGGAAAACCCCTTTAAATAGAGGTAAAAAACCACCGGCGAGAGAGCCAAAAACCTTCCACTATAATGGTACTGGGAGTACAATGAATTCCTCTCAAACTAATAGATAAATAGCCTCAAAACAAATTCTCTCTATATGGGTTAAACACTTACACCCAAAGAAAAGAAATAGAGAGTATATGAAAGGAGAGAGAGAGGAAGCAAGTGTGTTGCTGTTTTTGTGTGTGTTACATTGGTTGAAAGAAGTCACTATATATAGTGGTTCTAGGAGACAACAACAATCAAAAGCAATTAATTGAGAATGGTAACCTCCCTTTGATGACAATTAATTATAAACGGTAAGTAACCTCCCTTTGATGACAATTAATTGTGAACGGTAAGTAACCTCCCATTGATTTCAGTTAATGACAAGAAAACGGACAGAAAAAAGGTGAGTCATATCCCACAAATCTCCACCTTGACTTGCCTTTGACTGGAACACTCTCTCGCCATGAAACCTTGATTAAGTATGGATAATACCAGCTAAGTTCAGGCAATGATCGAACTTAGCCGGTGGAAGTGCCTTCGTCAACATGTCTGCAGGATTTTCGGCTGTATGAATTTTTTCAACAATTATATCTCCCGTATCAACAATGTCTCGGATAAAATGGTGCTTAATTTCAATGTGCTTGGTCCTTGAGTGATACTTGTTGTTCCTGGTTAAGTGGACAGCACTCTGACTATCACAAAATATAACAAGAACATCTTGTTGAAGACCAAGTTCACTTACCAAGCCTCGAAGCCATATAGCCTCTTTGATACCTTCTGTAGCAGCGATATATTCTGCTTCAGTGGTGGACAAGGCCGCAATGGCTTGAAGTGAAGAATACCAGCTGATAGCAGAACCACATAGGGTAAAAATGTAGGCTGAAAGTGACCTTCTCCGATCTAAATCACCACCATAGTCAGCATCAACATAGCCAACTGCTCCTCCGGGATCGACTCTATGTTGATCAAATACCAAACCAAGATCAGGAGAACCTTTTAGATAACGAAGTATCCATTTAACGGCTTCCCAGTGTGCCTTGCCTGGATTATGCATGAACCTGCTAACAATGCTAACAGCATAAGCTAAATCAGGCCTGGTACATACCATAGCATACATGAGACTTCCAATTGCATTTGAATACGGGACATGTGACATGCGCCTTTTGTCCTCGTCTGATTTTGGACACTGATCTGATGACAACTTGAAGTGGGCGGCAATTGGAGTATTAACAGCTTTGCAATCTCGCATTCCAAATTTGTCAAGCATCTTAAGAACATACTTCTTTTGTGATAGAAAAAGTTTTCCAGCTTGACGATCTCTGCTGATCTCCATTCCTAAAATTTTCTTAGCAGGACCTAAGTCCTTCATATCAAATTCACTGCTAAGTTGGGCCTTTAACTTGTTAACTAAAGATTTATCTCTTGCGGCAATCAACATGTCATCAACATATAACAACAAGTATATAAATGACCCATCAGATGTCTTTTGAAAATAGACACAATTATCATAGCTACTTCTGGAGTAGCCATGTCCAACCATGAAAAAATCAAACCTCTTATACCATTGTCTTGGTGATTGCTTCAAGCCGTAGAGAGATTTCTTCAAACGACATACATGGTCCTCCTTTCCAGGAATAAGGAACCCTTCAGGCTGCTGGATGTAAATTTCTTCCTCAAGATTACCATGAAGAAAAGCAGTTTTCACATCTAACTGTTCCAGCTCCAAATCATACAAGGCAACTAAATATTTTAAGATTAGAATAATCAACAGGGTTACCTGACCAAACTTCTTCTGGAATGTTGCAATCAATTGATCTGTTAGGAGAGCGATTTATCAGATAACATGCCGTTGAAGCCGCTTCAGCCCAAAAAGATTTCTTCAAACCAGAATGGGAGAGCATGCAACGAACTCTCTCCAGGATAGTCCTATTCATCCTTTCTGCAACCCCGTTCTGTTGTGGAGTCCTTGGAATGGTGAGGTGTCTGGAAATGCCTTCCTTCTTGCAGAAATCATTGAATTCATTCGAACAAAACTCAAGGCCATTGTCTGTCCTTAGCCTTTTTATCTTCTTGCCAGTTTGATTCTCAATCAATAATTTCCACTCTTTAAAAGTGGAAAATGCTTCATTCTTATGTTTGAGAAAATACACCCAAAGTTTTCGTGAGAAATCATCAATAATTGTCATCATATAACAACATTTACCTCTGGAGGGAACTTTTGACGGACCCCAAAGATCCGAATGAATATAATCCAAGGTACCTTTGGTTCTGTGTATGGCTTTAGAAAAACTAACTTTTTTCTGCTTACCAAAAATGCAATGTTCGCAGAAATCAACCTTTCCAGTACAATGGTTACCAAGGTGACCCTTCTTCTTGAGGATTAGAATTCCCTTCTCACTCATGTGGCCTAATCTCATATGCCACAACTTGGTGTTATCTATGTTGGGTGAGGCAATAGCTGCAGAACCTGTAACTGTTGAACCCTGCAGCACATACAAACTATCACATCAAATTGCCTTTAGTAGCACAAGAGCTCCTTTAGACACTTTTAAAACTCCACCTTCAGCTGAGTATCTACACCCATGAGATTCAAGGGTGCCTAAGGAAATGAGATTCCGTTTCAAATCAGGGACATATCTGACACCTGTTAAAGTTCGAACAATTCCATCATGTGTTTTGATTTTGATTGTTCCTACACCAACAACTTTGCATTGAGCATCGTTTCCCATCAAAACAAGACCATCATAAACTGGTTTATATGTGGTAAACCAGTCTCTATTGTGAGACATGTGAAAAGTACAACCAGAATCAAGAATCCATTCATTTTTAGACCTTTGTTCAATGTTGGAAGCTACAAAACAATCCCCATCAGATTCAGTTTCAACAATACTAGCTTCGGCAGATCTTTCTGGTTGTTTACCATTTCCCTTATCTTCTCTATCTTGCTTATTTTTCAATTTATAACATTCAGAGATCTCGTGTCCCTTTTTCTTGCAATAACGACAATATTTGGAGTTCTTGCCTCTAGATTTTGACCTAGATTTATATTTATTGTTCCTACCTTTCTCTTGGTTTCTCCCTCTAACTACTAATCCTTCACCAGAACTTCCAGAATGAATTTCAGTATCAAATTTTTCTTTGGCTAGTAAATTAGTCTTGACATCATCAAAGCTTAAGGTAAGATGATTACCGTATAACATAATTTCTTTGAATTGTCGATACGAGGGTGGTAGAGAAACAATAAGTAGAACGGCTTTATCCTCATCATCAATTTTAACATCCAAATTTTCCAAATCAATTATGATGGAATTAAATTCATCAAGGTGAGATTGGATGGAAGTACCTTCTGACATTCGGAGTGTAAAAAGTCGCTCTTTTAACCGGAGTTTGTTTGCAAGACTTTTGGTCATGTATAGAGACTCCAATTTACTCCATATGCCTGCTGCAGTTTTCTCGTTGATGACCTCACGCAACACCTCACGAGACAAGCATAACTGGATTGTAGACAATGCCTTTTCATCCATCTCATCCCACTGCTCTTCTGTCATAGTGGTTGGCCTCGTCATTTTCCCTGTCAGAACTTTCTTTAAACCATTCTGGGTGAGAACAGCTAGCATCTGGACTCGCCAGATAGCAAAGCTGATTTTACCATCAAATTTCTCAATATCGAATTTCGACATTATTGAACAACAAATCTTGGTTGAATTATCGAAAAGCTCTGATGCCAATTTGTAGGGATATCGTGTATGGAAGCGTAATAATTTCAACCAAAGATTATATGAGAAATTAAAGTAACAAGAAAAATGAGAATGATACCAGAATTTTTAGGTGGAAAACCCCTTTAAATAGAGGTAAAAAACCACCGGCGAGAGAGCCAAAAACCTTCCACTATAATGGTACTGGGAGTACAATGAATTCCTCTCAAACTAATAGATAAATAGCCTCAAAACAAATTCTCTCTATATGGGTTAAACACTTACACCCAAAGAAAAGAAATAGAGAGTATATGAAAGGAGAGAGAGAGGAAGCAAGTGTGTTGCTGTTTTTGTGTGTGTTACATTGGTTGAAAGAAGTCACTATATATAGTGGTTCTAGGAGACAACAACAATCAAAAGCAATTAATTGAGAATGGTAACCTCCCTTTGATGACAATTAATTATAAACGGTAAGTAACCTCCCTTTGATGACAATTAATTGTGAACGGTAAGTAACCTCCCATTGATTTCAGTTAATGACAAGAAAACGGACAGAAAAAAGGTGAGTCATATCCCACATGACTATAGCAAGTTTTTCAACAAGTTAATTTATTGCGAAAACCAATTGAATAACACTTAAGGTTTTCATATGGATTTAAAATTTATTTATTTTCTTTTGTCTTTTCTATAAAGCAAAACCAGCTAGTTATTTCAATAAATGAACAGGTTTTTTATGTTAAGATTTTAACAAAAAATGAAAACAATCAATTAGTTTTAAAAATCAATTAAATAATTTTAACATAATGTTGTTATGATTTTCAAACTATTTTTTAAATGTTTTTAAAAGATTCCATTTAATGATCAAACTCTTTTAACCATCTTTTAAAGTCTATATCAACACTATTTTCTGATCATTTTAAAAAAAGAAGAGAGTTTATTGAAAACGTTTTTCAAGAGAGAAGATCAAAGAGCTTTATGAATCATCTTGATATCTTAGATCATTGCTTCTAAGTGAAATAGGATTCTGGTTTATTTCATCTTCTATTCTTCAATTGTGTAAAGCCCAGGTGTATTCTAATTCGTTATTTTAATTTGTATAGTGTTGTAAAACAGCTTCAGGTAGTGTTTCTGGAAACTATGTTTTTGTTGAGAGTGTTGTGTGTTCTTGAAGGATTCAAGATCAAAATTATTGTCTGTTTTATAATCTAGTTTTCATTACTGTTAGAATTAGATGGCTTAAAACAAGAGGGGGGGGGGGTGAATTATTTTCCAAAGATTTTCGCAATTAACACTTAAGAATGATCCTTTATTAAACAATCACAGATAAACAAAAGAGGAAAGCATTCAACTAATGTTGCAGAAACGATTTCCAGAAATATAATCGGTTAAAGTTGCGATTTAACCGGTTGTTTTTGTTAACCACATAAGCAGAATCAAACAATTCATAAACCATAATAACAACCGATTGAAATTTTGTTTTAATCGATTGTTTATATCAGCAGAAGCAATATTCAAACAGTTTTAAAGAGAGAGATTTACACCATGAATTTTATACTAGTTTGCTCAAACCCAGAGCTACATCCAGTCTCAGAACAACCTCTGAGTTTCACTAGTAATCAACAACAGATTACACCAACACACTACAAAGAGGTTATCTTGACTCACACAAGACCCACACACCCTCTTTGCAACACCACACACCTCAAGTCAGAACACCCTCTAACCTTACATGATTTTCACATATACTCACAAGTTTATGAAATTACAACAACAAGAACATGAATAGGAAAAGAAAACACCTGATATTACACAACCCAGGGATTCCTATGATCAGATCTTGCACCAGTGCAAAGCTTAAAAAGCAATCTTGCAAATCTTGAAAAACTTCTTTCAAAAACACATATCAATCTCTCTTTTGATCTCAAAACACTTTCGTAAATGTTTTGTAAAATGTTGTACTATTCTCTTGTTTATTTCTGAAAGAAGGGTTATATTTATAGCACTTGAAATCTAGTCGTTTGAGACACATGAACCAGCCAAAACAGATTTGAAACTGTTAAAACAGTTTTTCAAAAAGTTGTTATGCAGACTTACATTTAACCGGTTAAAACCACGAGATAATCGATTAAATGGGTCAAGCTGTTACTTAACACTTTCAAAAAGCATTTTCAAACCTTTGTGCCAGCTAAGTAAAGAACAACCGTTTATCCCGATAATTCAACCAGTTGTTTTTCTTGGCTTTAGAAAAACACTTTACTTTTAAAAGCTTTGTGCAGGATTTAAGAACTGATCTTTTACATAAATTCTAAACACTCTAAACTACACCCAAACCCAAAAAGCATCAAGGCTTCAAGCTTCATTAGGGATTTGAAACATCAAAGCTCCCATGCTCTACAATTACTTAATGAATTCTCAGTGGTGTGCTGAGGACTAGATGTAACTCTTGGTTAAGAGTGAACCAATATAAATTTCTCTATGTGAATCTCTCTTCCTTACTCCGATAAACTATTTTTATTCTGTACTGTGTGGTCTGCATTAAAATAATCAGTTGATTTGTAAAAAAGAACAGGTTTATATTTTTCACAACACTACATATTTGTTAAATATATAGTTAAATAGGTAAATCAATTAATTGATTTTATTGATCTTTTCAATCTAACTCCAGTCTTTGTGAAAATCTTGCGAAAACAATTCACTCCCCCTCTTATTTCAGCTATACATTCTAACAGTTTGGAAATGGTTGAATTCAAATTCAACAACTTCTGGAATGTAGGCTACTAACTAGATTTGTGCCCATACATTGAACTCTTATGTTATTTTTTGCATGTAGGTTATTTACTTTAATTTTTTGTTTAAGGTTTAGTAGTTGTGTTAGGTTTAGTGTGTGTCTTTAAGTAGTTAAAACTTTTAAAGTAGTGTGTGTAATTAGTATAATAGTATTAATAGTAGTATAAAAATAATTGTCTCGAGTTATTTCACTAAAGAGGGAGCAAAGGTTCAAATGGAGAACAATGAGATACAAAACACTGCAGGGAAGGCATTCACAAGCTAAAGGAAAAACATTCAAAAGAGCACCTACTTGGAAAGCTGAGAGAGCAATAAGGGAGGAAACAAATCAAGTAAGTGATTTTGGATTGTAAAATTACTTGTGTTAAGTTTTTAGTTCAAAGTTAGCACATTACATGTAAAAATCTAAAATTGGCCTCTAAAGCTATTCTCAAACCTTAAAAAATACAAAACAACCAGTCAAGAAATATAAAGAAACATTACAAATTCATATCTGATCCACAAGTAAATAGAAAAATAGTATGAGCAATGGACTATACTGACTGAAAAAGAAAGAACAACAAAGATATGAAAACACCTACATGGCCATAAAGTTTCCAATGCTCAAACCATGTTTTTGTGCTAGTCTAGAACTCTAAACAAGATACAAAATTGTTTGAAAAGTCTAGAAATCACTTAGAGGGTAAACAACTAGTTGGGTTGTGATGGAGATCAAGCTCAAGAGGACATGAAGGCCAAACATCACGAAGAAGAAGAGGTTGAGGACGTTCATGGAGATCAAAGTCAACCTCAAAGGATCACAAGAAGCATGTTCAAAATATTAGGAGCTAGGGGACATTTATTTTCCCCTTTTGTAATTTCATTATGTGAAGGTGCTTAGAGGAAAACATGAGAAACCTCTTGTGTTAAAGCATCTTTATTTTTTTTTAGTTAGGAGCATTAGGAGGGGGGTGCGTGAGTAAATAGGTGTAGAAGTTAAAATAGGAGGTGCCAAAGTGAGAAAAGAAATCACACCTTCCTCATGTCTTGTTAGGCGCCATTTTTCATTTGAATTTGGGGGGAATTTTGGTTTCTTTTAGCTTGCATTTCAGCACCTAAAAACTATAAATAGAGGTGCTGCCCCTTGTATATGCAGATTGGAAATTATTAGTAAGAAAACTCTACTCATTTTTTTTGAGAGCATTTGTGAGCACTTGTGTGTCTCTTCTTCCTTGCTTCATCTTGAGAGCTCTTGGAACTCAAGTGGCAGCATCACACTCTTATCTTGAAGCAATCCAACCTTCAAGTGGCAAGATCATCTCCAAGTCTCCTCTTCAGAAGTCTTCTAATCCATTCTCCATTCCATTTCCTATTTTGTTCTTATCTTGCAATTCTATTCGGTGTTTTTTGTTCCTATTTTCAAATCTGTCCAGCATTTTTTTTCATTTTCCAGCACCTATGTTCTGTTTCTTTTCCTTTTTCTTGTATTTCAATCGGTTCAATTTGACAATAGATGGAACGTCTAATTGAGATTGTATTTTGGCATTAGTTTTGGTGAGTTCTTGTCTTAGAACATTGATCCAATTCTAAGAGAAAGTGCCTCTCATATGACCAACTCAAGATGTCTCCTAAGAATGTCAAGAACTTTTCATATTATGTTCTTGAATTCACATCAGGTTGAGTCTGGGACTGAATTGGGATAGAAAAAATAATATGATGCATGACTTAGAATTTTAATTGACTTGTAATGTTGCTCAGTGTACAAGACTTGTGCCAAAAGCATAAGCATGGAAGCCTCAATTCCATAATGACTCTAACAATTACTAACTAGTCATTTCCAATCCAAGGATATCCAAGGATTGCACCTGCAAGAGATTTGCTTGAGGGCAAGCAAAGAGTTAAGTTGGGGGGAGTTGATAAGTGTTTAATTATAGCAATCATTCATAGTCAAAAGGCATGTAAAATAGGAAGAATATGTGCAATTATCATCAAGAAAGCATGTGAATCATTCCAACCATAGTTGAACATGAAGAACATGAACACAAGAAGGAAAACCACTGAAGATTATGCAGAAAAACCAATAACCAAGGGTGGAGCATTAGAGCCAATTCGCCCAGTGCATGGAGAATGGCTCAGTAGAATGGAAAACTCCCAAACATTGAGCAAATATCCATTCATTGAGCAAATTGAGGTCATAACATTTGAAGATTCCAGAGACAGAAGTGATGAGCGAATGGTAAAATGTTGAGATAAATAAAAGAATTCACCATGAAGAAAGCCCAAATTCGCTCAGAAATGGCTCAAGCCAAAATTATTCAAGTAAGGATCAAGAGGATTTCGCTTAGAGTGAAAACTAAGCCATGCCTACCTCTTGATTAAAGATTTGCAGGGATTAACAGGATCTAAAGTCAATCCCTAACAAATCCCTGACTTTGAAATCTCAAAAGGCCTAACAAAAGGAAGATTGAAGCCCTAAAAGAATGCTTACGAATGAAGAAAACCAATCTGTTGAGTGGGTTGGCCTGTGCTGAGAGGATCACCTATCTCCTTGGAAATCCTTGAATCTTAGTTCTAAAAACTATAAATAGGGACCTTGAGGTAAGGTCCAAATTGTCGAGAGGCATTGAAAGGAACCAAGTGCAAGAAAGAAATAGTTCCCTAAATACTAGGAGGTACTCAAAAATTTAAGTAGAAAGATCAAATGAGATCCTTAGAAAGTTTGAACCTCAGAATCTTATCAGGCTAAGAAGGCCAAAGCCTCAGAAGAAGTAAAGACCAATCTCTTGAGGAGGGAGTCTAGAAGCCCAGTTGGCCACAACATCAAAGGATCCTCATTTGTTGTAATTTAGCTTTTCATCCTACTTTGTACTATCTTACATGAGTTACTAAATCTATTTTGTTGGGATTGGATGATGACATTGTGATATTTATGAAGTTATTATTGTTTATAGATGCATGTTTCTCTTTTATATTCAAATTCCTTGGGTATGGTAGTATGCTTAATGCTTAATGGTGAGGAATGACCATTGATTGTCCATAGGACATGAAAGAGATCGAGAGGTGATTTCATGTTTTTGAAACCTATTCAACTAGCCATAGGATTCAATGATTGTAGAGCGCGGAGCTAAGACTATGGTAAACTGTTTCATCCTAATGCAGAGATGAGATGATAACACTAACTTATTGGTCTAGATAACTTTGAGTGAGGAATCTTCTGTACAACACCAACACCGCAATGAACACCACCAAAATTCCTATATTACAACCATCCAAATCATGCAATCATTGTTTGCACTACAACCCTTAATCTTATTTCCCTAATTTGTTCTCCTTAAAACTTCACCAAAAATATAGGTTTTCCACAACAAAAAAATTGCATATATATGATGTGTCCCATGTGTACCTAACTGCATAGTCCATGTGTGCATAATAATGTCGTTTTGTGTGTCATATCATCACCACTTAACATCATTCATGTCAATCTAACAGAAAAAACCATATTATATATATTTTTTAAAAAAAACTTAGAAAGAAAGTGATTTTTTTAAATTACTATATCAAATTGACTTTTAACCCTTAACATAGAGATAAAAAAGATAATTAAGCCTTTTTTACATTGAACACGTTTCCTCCATTAGTAATGTGTGTTTTTATGAAATAATTTTGATTAATTATTTTTTTTATGTATGTATCAAAACAAAAAAGATACTATTAAGCTAAAGATAAATCCTGAGGTAATATTATAGAAATTATAGAAAGATCAACAATATTTACATACATGTATAAAAGAAATAAGCCTTTAGCTTATTTGTATGGACAACTTATTAACTAGTAAAGCATTGATATAATCCTTCAATATTCCTCCTGAATGTGTATAACTATCTCGTTCTTTGTAAAGTACGTCCATCATTCGTGCAAGGTTCACAACACGCATGAGAAACTTCATTGGTATTTGAGTAGGATTAAGGCATTCTTCATTAATGTCCTTCCAACTACTCTCCACCAACTTAAGCAGTTCTTTAATGGAATTTTCCCTTGAGCTGTTATATTGCTTCATATAGTGTTCTTGCCGGTTGACCCGCCTGTCGGTTGACTCACGACACTCACACGCCTCCTTCCTCACGTCGATATGTGCTTGGTTCTTTCGAAACAATCTGCACCTGCAAAAGAGAAAGGGGGCGCCCTAGAGGCCGTTTGCACTCCGACGCTCAAGTCAGTGTAGGGCAAGCAACACCAATTGTATTGAGTTTCTCTTTGTGTTTAGGTCTAGAAACTGCGTACCTTTGTGAAGTATTTCACTGTCCCTTATATAGTCTAGGGTTTACTGTGCCGCTAGCCCTAATTAGGGTTTACTGCGCTGCTAGCCATATTTAGGGTTTACTGGAATACCCTTGCGCCGCTATCACCCAATCTTAGGGTAATCTAGCACATAAGGTTTCCTTCTCTGGAGTGCAAACTTTAACAGGGTGACCACCTGGATGCCTCCTTGTGCACCTAGTCTCTGGGGCCACCTGTTCTGGGAGTACCCTTGCTGTTCACATGCCATGCATGTAGCCTTTACTGGGAAACATTAGTTCTGAGGAGTACTCGACCCCTCAGGACTCTGCACCTAACTGTGCTCTCCCTGCTACCCGCATAGGCTCTTCGTGATTCAGGCCTCTCCCTACCTCTGGGTATTTAACTGGTCATTAGCCCACTCTGGAAACCAATCTTAGTTGTGCTGGTTTCGCTGTTGAAATCACCCAAGACCAATGTCACCTCACCACACTCTGTTGCCGAGGACTCCTCAACCTGCGGAGTGACGAAGACACATCAGCCCTTTCTGGTGATCGTCACGCTCTCTCTGTAGGCTGACGACTAATCAACCCACTCTGTAGGCTGATGACTAATCACCCTTCTCTGAGGGGATGTACCGATGACTGATCACCCTACTCTGATTGGGCACACCGATGACTGATCACCCTTCTCTGAGGGGATGTACCGATGACTGATCACCCTACTCTGATTGGGCACACCGATGACTGATCACCCTCTAATCCAAGCTGCCTGCGGGGTCCATTCCACGTGGCTTTGGCCCATGCTGTGGGACCCAGCTGACGTGGTTCGCCCTTTACTACCTGTTCTCGGTGTCCGAGGACTGGTCGGTACACAAGCCCCCCAGTCTCAAGCTGTTAACTTGTTTCAGGGAAGAGACTAAGTCATCGGCTCTGGCGACCTACGTGGCTCTGCGCATAAGGACATGAGTAGTGCGCTGAAGGGACATCTCACCACCTTGTCATCGCCCACATCTCTTAACCCTCTGAGGACTTCATTGGTGAGCTCTCTGCTTGAATTGAGGACTTCTTTCTCGACAAAGAGGCGTTAATCACCCTTCTCCCCGATGCTTCATTACTTCTCGCGCTCTACTGTCAGGCGCTCATCTAGGAACTGATCTGCTGGTGATGGTCACTTTAGCGACTGACCACCAATCACCGTTTTGAGTGATCTCCTCTCTGATTCACCTGCTATCTTCTACCACGTGTCACCCTGTGAGTGGTTCACGTGGTCATCTACTGCTGACGTCATCGACTACCGATGATCGACCGGATCACAAGCCCCCAGTCTCGAGCTGTGAACTCGTTCTCAGCGAAGAGACTAAGTGGTCGATGGCAAGATCATTCCTCCTCCTTGAGCTTCTCCCTTTCCAACTTCTTCTTTTCTCTGTAATTTCTTTTTCTGCTTCGTAACTTGTATGAATCTTTTAGCTGTAAAGGCTCACTGCATTGACTTCAATATGAATGAAATCTTTACTCCAGCAGCATGTCCCTTTCCATTTTTAACTCTCTGCATGTGACTCAGCATTGTCTTTAACAGCTTTTATGCATAACTTCATGCTGGACGACTGACTTGACGGGCATAAATGCTTTGGCTTCTCGCAGCAGAACTTGCTTCTACCACCGACCACCGACTAGCATGTTGGTGCACCACCGATCAGTCATCGCGCTTCAGGCTCTGCTTTACTTCTCTGTTACTCCAGCGCTAAGCACATAGAGGGCCTGAACACCAAAGATGATGCTTGTGTTTTAGGGAAGAAAAGTGCTTCTCGATGACCTTTCTTGCCTCAGCCTCGCTGTAAGAAGTCGAGGTAAGGTCTTTCTTCTCTCGCCTCAGCCTCGCTGTACAAAGTCGAGGTGAGGACTTTTTATCTCGCCTCAGCCTCGCTGTATAAAGTCGAGGTGAGGACTTTTTTCACTCGCCTCCACCTTGCTGTAAAAAGCAGAGGAAGAGGACTTTCTCTACCTGCACCTCGCTGTACAAAGTCGAAGGTGAGGACTTTCTTCTCTGGCCCGTGCCTCGCTGTACAAAGTTGAGGGAGAGAACTTTCTCTCGCCTGCACCTCGCTGTACAAAGTCGAGGGTGAGGACTTTCTTCTCGCCTCAACCTTGTTGTAAAAAGCAGAGGAAGAGGACTTTCTCTGCCTGCACCTCGCTGTACAAAGTCGAGGGTGAGGACTTTCTCTCGCCTGCACCCCGCTGTACAAAGTCGAGGGTGAGGACTTTCTTCTCTGGCCCATACCTCGCTGTTACAAAGTCGAGGGAGAGGACTTTCTCTCGCCTGCACCCCACTGTACAAAGTCGAGGGTGAGGACTTTCTCTCGCCTGCACCCCGCTGTACAAAGTCGAGGGTGAGGACTTTCTTCTCTGGTGAACCTTGCTGTTCACGTTGGGTGTTCTCACTCGAAGGGGAGGTGTTCTCGACGAACCTACCTTCCCGCTTACGAGACCTCTAACCCCAAGTGACAGGTTCAATCTTGTCTCGCATCGCTCACAGGCGAGGGAGGACTTAACTGGTGAACCTGGCTGTTCACGTTGGGCGTTCTCACTCGAAGGGGAGGTGTTCTTGACGAACCTACCTTCCCGCTTGCGAGACCTCTAACCCCCAAGTGACAGGTTCGATCTTGCCTCGCATGGCTCACAGGCGAGGGAGGACTTAACTGACCTCACATCGCTCATAGGCGAGGAGGATTTATCTGACCTCACATCGCTCACAGGCGAGGAGGATTTATCTGGGCGAACCCTTCTGTCCATGTTGGAAGTTCTCACTCGAAATGGAGGTGTTCTCTACGAACCTACCTCTCCACTCACGAGACCTCTAACTCCAAGTGACAGATTCTAACTGACCTCACATCGCTCACAGGCGAGGAGGATTTCTCTGGGCGAACCCTTCCTTCACATGGAAGTTCTCACTCGAAGTGGAGGTGTTCTTCTACGAACCTACCTCTCCACTCATGAGACCTCTAACCCCAAGTGACAGATTCTAACTGACCTCACATCGCTCACAGGCGAGGAGGATTTCTCTGGGCGAACCCTTCCTTCACATGGAAGTTCTCACTCGAAGTGGAGGTGTTCTTCTACGAACCTACCTCTCCACTCACGAGACCTCTAACCCCAAGTGACAGGTTCTATCTCGCCTCAGCCTCGCTGTAAGAGTCGAGGGAAGAGGACTTTTCTCTCGCCTCAACCTTGCTGTAAGAAGCAGAGGAAGAGGACTTTTCTCCAATGTTCTCTGAGTGGGTGCATGCTCCCAGGAGAGCACCTGGCGTGGCTGGTCTGAGCGCACTCGCCAGGCGCATCCTGCCTGCATGGCCTCATCACACTGTTTCATGCACTTTCCCACCGGCGAGGAGCTCTTCTTCTGGAATCATGCGAGGTGCATGCGTAACGCTCTCGCTGGGAGCTTGGGTCCCAACTTAACACGTGTTGGCAAGACCCCAATGACCATGCGCCGATGAGTGATCGTGCTCTGTACGTGGCGGTGATAGATGGCGCCCTCATGCGGCGATGTCTGATCGTGCTTGCACGGGGCGATGATTGATCGCGCGATGAATAACCACCGATGACTTCTCGCACTCTGCTCCCAGGCGCTTGTCCAGGCGCTGATCTGTAGGTGGTGGTCACTTGGTACTGACCACTTATCACCTGCACTTGCGCTTGGGACAAGGGGAACTTTAAACTGGAAAACACACACTTTATGTACTAAAGTCTTTTTTATTATATATATATTTTTAAAAAAAGCTTAGAAAGAAAGTGATTTTTTTAAATTACTATATCAAATTGACTTTTAACCCTTAACATAGAGATAAAAAAGATAATTAAGCCTTTTTGACATTGAACACGTTTCCTCCATTAGTAATGTGTGTTTTTATGAAATAATTTTGATTAATTATTTTTTTTATGTATGTATCAAAACAAAAAAGATACTATTAAGCTAAAGATAAATCATGAGGTAATATTATAGAAATTATAGAAATAGATCAACAATATTACATACATGTATAAAAGAAATAAGCCTTTAGCTTATTTGTATGGACAACTTATTAACTAGTAAAGCATTGATATAATCCTTCAATATTCCTCCTGAATGTGTATAACTATCTCGTTCTTTGTAAAGTACGTCCATCATTCGTGCAAGGTTCACAACACGCATGAGAAACTTCATTGGTATTTGAGTAGGATTAAGGCATTCTTCATTAATGTCCTTCCAACTACTCTCCACCAACTTAAGCAGTTCTTTAATGGCATTTTCCCTTGAGCTGTTATATTGCTTTATATAGCAATCAAGGCTTGAGACAACGTGTCCTCTTTCTTGTTCAAACTACATAAATATCACACAAATAACCAAATCTAAAGAACAATCTTATTACTTCTCTTCAAACATACTTTTTATGATTAGTGCATTATTCCACATAATGCGTTGAAAAAAATGGAAAAGGGTTTCTAATATATACCTCACTTCCAGCAATGTCATCCATGAGCCTGCAAATAGTTGAAGCAGCTACAATAATTTTTGGGTCATTGGTTGCCCATGTGAGGAACTCCTCTGTAGTATCTTCCATGCCCAAGAACGATACAGTTGTCAACAAAGCAAAACCACATGACATAGTTCCAACTTCCATGTACTCCTCTGTGGTTGGTGTGTGGTTCTGATGAAACCATCTTGACTCAGTACGGTAGGCTTGGACCAATCGTTTCACCTATAATTAAAAAGAAAAACACGCAACTCCAGATTATTTTTAAAAGCATATATATAATAAAAAGTAAATTTATAATTAAATAATATAAAAAAATAATAATATTAAAACATGTTATATGGATGTAAGAAAAAATGGGTTGTCAAATTATGTATAAATTAAAAATACAAATATATAATTAGTCCTTTTCTTTGTTATTTTTGTGGGTGACAATAATTTTTTCTACATTATTAGGGATCAACATATTAGGTTACCCATTGAACCTTTACCATAAATAGGTAAGTTCGAATAATCTTTTAAACCTAGCATATCAACCTATTTAAATAAATATAAATAATCTTTTACTACTATATTAAAAAAATTATAATGTATAAAAGTAATATATATGACGACTTACATAAAAATATCAAAATTACAATATTATTCAAAAATAAAACTCGTCCATTTTAAGAACTTCATAAAAATAAATTTTCAAATAATTAATTTATTATGTTATATTATATGCATATTATATATATAATACATATATATATATATATATATATATATATATATAGATAGATAGATAGATAGATAAATAAAAGAAACATGGTACTAGTGTTAGAATCTTTCAAAAAATTATATACCTTAAAAGATTTAATATGAATGAGCTATAACCAAACTCGTACAAAATTATAATTTAATTCTAACATTGTGAAATTTTTAATTGTACATAATAAAAGACTATTTTCTTAATTCTTCCAACCATTGAAATTATTTATGAGAAAATAAAAAATTACTCGAGATTTCAAATGCAAAAAATGTTATGACCAAATATCTAAGGAATCTAATATGCAATTTTATTTAGTTTGATATATCCTATTGAAAAAACAAAATTTTAAAAGTAACAATTTAAAAAAAAATTAACCATACTTCATTTTTAGCATACTTCACGAAGTTTTGTTTTCCTTGATTTCTCAACTCCTGCTCTGTTTCTTCAAAGATATCCAAAAGTGCCTTATAACATAATTTCATATATTCTGGTAGATCATTCAATGAGGAGATATCCCACCTGCTAATCATTAGAAAGTTTGCTTTAATTTTGTTTAAAAGATAAAACTAAAAAATACTAATATATCACTAAAAGAATTATTAAATAAAAATTAATTTTTAATAAAAATAATATATTATTATATTAAGTAAATTATATATTATTTTAAGAATTAAAAACATATTAATTATTAAAGTAATTTTCTATTTATTCATAAAATTTATAAATTGATATTTAATTAGCTATCAAGATTTCAACTACCAATTATTTTAGATTATAAATTTGATAGCTAATTAGATATTAATTGAAAAATTATTTATTAATAATATAAATGGTTGGAGATCCCACATCGACTAGAAATGAGGACATTTCATTGTATAGAAGTGGATGCAAACCTCATTTTATAAGTCGGTTTTATGAGGTTGAGTTAGGCTTAAAACTCACTTCTTAACATGGTATCAGAGTTAGGGTGTATGAGGTTGAGTTAGGCTTAAAGTTCACTTCTTAATTCTTAATATAAACTACTTTAGATTTAGATATTAATAATATTGAATTTAATTAATATAATAATAATTTTTTTAAAATTAGTTTTTATTTAATAATTTTTTTAATTTATAATGATTTTTTTACCTTTCTATTGCATTGGTGAAAATCTCTATCTCATCAATGGTTCCATAGGCATCATACACATCATCAATGATGGATGATATGGCTATTACTTTCATCAGTATTCTTCTAGCAAGTAAATATTGTGGTTCATAATAAACACCAACAATCCAAAAGCAACCTTCAACAATCCTATCTCGTGCAAAAGGAAAATTTGTGGAGACATTCAAATCTTTAACCCACCACCTGAAAAAAAAAAATCCCAAATTAAATTCTCAAAGAAGTCTTAGATTTGGATTTATTTATTTATTTTTCATTACTGAAAATAAAATGTAACTTTTGTAGGAAAATATTACTTGGTCATATTGCTGACTTCTTTTTGATGGAGCTTCTGTAACATATTAAAATCTAGTTTTGCAAAGGTTAACAAACGTTCATCATGTGAAGGATCTTCTTGGTAGAATGATATATAATATCTTGACTCCAACCTAGGCATTCCCTTGCGAAGTGACTGTCCTAAGCTATGGCGCACTAACCCAGAAAGAAAGGGACTTAATTTGGTGGTTAATGACTCAGTTAAGTGAGTGAGAGTAAAACTATATGCTTCTTGCAGTATCTCTTCTCCATGGAAGCTTAATTGTGCTGCTTCATACAAACTTAACATTCCTTGTATATCATTCAGAATGCTTTCCTTGAAGTTTCCTTCTTGGTCCTTGAATTTGCAAAATACATCTGTTTTTTAAGTAAATAATAACATGTTAAATTTCAAGATACATATTTAAATATATGATGACTATACTTAGATGCTATACAAGATGAAAATCTCTTCCAAAACCATCTAGGGTCTTTTTTGAATAAATTTCTTTATAAACATATTTATAAGAAGGAAAGAAAAAACTATAAATATGATATATTTTTATTTTCTTTTTATTTTAAAAAACTTTGATGTTATACATTATTATTTATGGAACTTGACATTGATTAACAATAAATACATACCTGATGAAATACGATATCCTTGTTGTCTAAGCAACCGAAAGAGCAAAGCGAGCTGATGAAGATCATCATCGTAACTTACTATATTATTCTCCTTTGTTGAATTCTCATAGATTTGATGCAATGCTTCATCAACTTCATGTTCAAAATGATAAGAAACACCTAAACGCTGGACTGAGTTGATGAAGTTTAATTTGAAAAGGAAGTTGTTATCAACAGGAGAGACAATCATCTTCCTCACATATTCTTTCAACAGTGGAACTTGTTTGATGTCGCTATCATCTTCCTGCATGTGATTATGAAAACTCCAGCATAAGAAACATTTTATTCATTTTGACAAAAGTCAATAATAAGTAAGGATGCAAACAATTTAACACCATATATACTATTGTAATGAATATATTCTTTTATGAACTTTGATGTGAATATAATTATCATGAAATACTACAATTAATTGATAAATTTAGTGCACTTACATGCAAACTAGAATCATAGGAAAGGAAATAATCACCCCAAATGGAAGGATGAAAGTTTGCAGAGTGTCTGGGTTTGGCATCCTGTGGGAAAACCGGAAGTGATAATGAAGATAGTTTAGACATGCTTGGTTTTCTATATATTCTATGGCCTTAAATTGAAGGGAGATAGGATGATTTTTGCTTTGAATATTCAAGAACCCAAACTCCATTAATTTATAGCAGAGAAGAGAAGATGTAACAATCACTAACTAAGCTTCATGTAGACTCAAATATAAGAATCACAAAATGAGTTGGTCCCACCATCATTTAAGTGAGGTAGATTCACTTTTAGAACTTATCAATTCATATTAGTTTGTCTAATCCAATTTTTTTTTTTTTTAACACTTTTAAAAGTAGATCTCATTTTAAAAATAAAAATTGGTGTTGATCAATGTTTTATATAAAATTTTATTTATATTAATTTATTTATATATCATTTTATTTATTAATTTTTTTATATTTATTTTTTTGTTAAGTATTAAATTATCTTTTCTAATTTGATTTAATTTTATTATTTTTTTTATATTTTTATTGTCTAAAATTGATATTAATTATTATAATCAAAATAAAAAAAATTAAAATAAAAATTTTTAAAAATTTTAAAATGACGTATCTCATATTATTATTTTTAACCCGGACAGTTGGCAGATCAACGGAGGGCCCATTTGGCAAAAGAACCGAATAAATCACTCCATTATTAAATTTATTGTGGTTTTATTTAAGTTTCATATTTTGAATTTCGGAACTGTAATCTCTTTTATTGATTTTTTAATTAATCTTATTTCATACTTTTAAGTTTAAGGAATTTGAACCTTTTATTAATAGAAGAATAAAACGAAATAAAATAAATAAACAATAAAAAAAATGATAATAAAGCGATATTTTTGTTTTTTTTTAGAATTAATTTCAGTATTTTTTTAACAGAACTGTTAGTGTATAATATACTACTTTCATCTCACAATTATTTCAATTTTAATCACCCCAATAAAAGTGACACCTAATTAATTTTTACTTTTTTTTTCATAACAGATATAAACTTCCTATATATTGTTTTCTCCAAGTTACTGAGAGTTGTTTTCAATTTTTTTAATGAGTTTGATTTAATTTTTTATGCTTATTTTTTTTATTTGATAGATTTTTTTACGTTATGATAAATAATTTTTAAAGTTTCTAAGTGAACCTAATTGATATATCAGATTTTATAATATTATTTAATATAAATTTTATAAAAAATAAAACTGCTTCATAAAGTAGTATATATTAATGATTTTTTAATATATATATATATTTGCGAGTGTGAAAAAACAATTTAAATTACAGTGATTGTGTGATAAATGAAATAAGATTTTATAACTTTAGTTTATACTATTCCCTCCCTTCCATCACAGTAACAAGAATTTAAAAATTTATTTACCCGTATTAAGGAGAAAAAGAAATATACTACTTTAAAATCATTTTATAATTTTAATAATAAATTCATAGGAGATTAATTAGTTTGAGAATTTTTTTAGTTTTTTTTTAATTGTATTTTTTTTTTGTCACACTACATATGAAAAGTTAAACTTATTTATTGTTTCTTTTCTAATTTTCCATTGAATTCTTATGTTTTGGTCAATAAAAAGTTATAAATTATTTTAAAATGTATTAAACTGCAATTACTCTCTGAGAAATGAAGTACATTGCAAAGAGATTTTGAGGACAAGAATCCACGAAAAAGAAGACAAACCAAAAAGCGCAATGACAAAAAACAATTAAGGGCGCGTGATCACTTCAAATTTATTTTTAAAAGTTATTTGTTTCATTTTTCATCAAACTAATTATTTGAAGCCTAAGATTTTCTCTTTGTAAACTTGTGATCTACGTATCAGTGTTTCCCTTTTTCTTGTTTCTTTCCTTTCATTAGTAGGTAAATATATTATTTTTGGTTAGTTTTATTGGTGATTAATTTTTTTCATTAACAAAATTAGAATACGAGATTTTATTCAAATAATCCAAACTTGGGTTTATTAAAATTAAAATATTTCGCGGTGCATGTCATTCGAAATACAAGTAACTTAACTCAATTAAAAAAATATTTTCGTATTTGTTTCCTATCAATCATTATTTAATAATATAGTCTTCTCACTTTTAGTTTTATTATATAACAATCTTTTACAACATATTTATTATAATGAATGGCAGTCCAACTAGATAAATTAAAAAAAAATAACAATCTAGTTTCACCTACGTTTAAAAATAAATCATACTTATTATCTTCCTACACTATAATAAAATTATTAATAAAAATTAATTTTAGAAATCAAAATAATTAATCATTATATTATATTGACTAAAATAAATATTATTTATAAACTAAAAAAATTATTAATATCTAAAATAGTCAATATTATTATATAAAATAATTTTTAAATTAATATTTAACAGTTTTTGCTACTACTTTCTATTTTGAATTAGTCTTTATTAATTTTTAGAAATTAATTTAAAATTTAAAATATTAATAACTAAAATCTTAATAGCTAATTTAAATATGAATTTAGAAATTATTTTATAAAATTTTATTAATAATAGAAACTATTTTAGATATTAATAATTGTTTAATCAATATAATGATTACATTTTTTTTAATAATTATTATTTAATAATTTTTTTTAATGTTGTCTCATCTTTAAGGTCAATGAGTTAGTTTTTTCTAATTAAAAATTACAACTTATCTATATAAAAAAATATATTATACATTATTATTTAAAAATTTAATATTCAACAATAAGATGCATTATACAATAATAATATTAAATAACTTAGTTTAAATATTAATTAAAATAATTTTTTTTAATATCTTTCGCATCATAGTATGTTTAATTAAAACAAGTAAACATTTATAAAACTATATAAGCATATAAAAAATTATATCACTATAAAATTAACATAAAGAATCAAGAATAAAACATTTAATATAAAAATGAATGAATCAACATTGAATTTTTAACTTATATTAAAATCATATCAAATATATCAGACTAAAAAATCTATTTTTATTTAAATTATTATTTTTAAGTTTAATTTGACCTAAACTATAGATCAGATTAACGATCACCTTACAGTATAATTATTGGCCACACGTTTCTAAATTTAGCATGTGAAGTCTGTGTTCCTTTCTATATTCAATTATTATTTCATTCTTAAATTAAAAGTAGTTATTGATTAAATTAAGAGTTATTAAAGGATAAGATAACATTTAAAGTTTCTTTTTTCTATAATACGTTTCATCAATATTTCAAGATTTGGTTTTAAATTATTCTAATTATAAATAAAGTTCGACTAAATATTATTTTTCAATAATTAATTATGGTTCAAATAGGTATATATTGTTTAGAGATTAAAAATGGCGAAAATAATTTTCTTAAACTTGTTCTTTAAATTTTAGTTTTTTTTTTTTTTTTTTTTTTTTTTTTTACCGTTCAGCATCTTCACCTTATAGTTGTTCTAGTTTTTGGCCCATTAGCCAAAGTGGTATATATTGGATTTTTTTTAGGTCCAGAAGTTAGCTCAAATACGAAGAGGTCAAGTCGGTCCAAGTGCGAGGAGATCCAATATTTCCAAAAGAATATTCAACCTTGGTAAAATTAATATCACCCAACAATTAGTATACATTATATCTGATTCAGTTAGTTGTTTTGAAACAAATTAAAGGAAAACCCATTACTCTGCAAAGATATAATCCCAAAATATAGTAAAAAATATTAACATATTCGTTATGTAGTTATTAACTCCTGACAAGTGCTATAAAAGGGCCTTGAGACCTTCGCTATGAGGTAAGCTTATTCTACGCAATATACACTGCAAACACATATTTAAGTGTTCTTACTGACTTGATCGTCAGAGTCTTATTAACAGGTGGAGCACTCTTTATTGGAAGACTTCAAGAATCTCAAAACCGCAATTGTAGCAAAGCCAGAGTGAATCAACATCCACAATCAAAGCCCAACCCAGATTAGCCAGCGAAAATTAATTATGATTCAAATAGGTATATACTTTTAGAGATTAAAAATGACGAAAATAATTTTCCTAAACTCGTTCTTTAAATTTAAGTTAATTTTTTTTTTCTTTTAAATATAAAAGTGATAGTTGTAGTCTTAGTAGTTCTGAAAAATATATATTTTACTTAATCTCCTTAGCAATTAAATATACTTATTCGAACTTAAAAATTATCAAAATTTACACAATTTTTAAAGTCTTGTAAGCCACAAGAAAGTTTCAATCATGACCTGAAGTTGCATCATAGATATTTTGAAGGTTAGGGATTTAGGAGAGTTAGAAAATGCTATCTTTTTTTTTTTTTTTTTGAGAGATTTGAATTGTTGGCGTATCATATTATATTAACTTTTTTCATAAGAATTGAAATATGAGTTGAAATATTCTTAACTATTTTAATTAATTAATTTATTTCTTACTAATAAAAAAAACTCTAAAGTGGAAAGTACTAAAGGAAAGGAACCTTAACCTATGAAAAAGAAGAGACCCCATCCCCTGCAGGATGGCTCCAAAAAACATCAGTGCCATCATGTCTACTCTTTTCTTCTAGTCCACACAAGCTAATTGAACATCACATTTTCATGCCTATTTCGTGTTTGTTGTAGACCCATTATATTTCACATCATTCACTATTTTTATTCTTGCCCACACGTTGTAAAAATCATCATATCAGACCCAATTACGTTTTCATTAATTTTGTTTTTCCATATCACCATGTCGAACATTCATTTAATCACTAAACTTTATGTTCTTTTCAAACCTCTAATTTTGTGTGAGAGGGAAAATACAACGTACGGATAATGATTAAAATTAGAATTGAAATATAACATAAAATTGAAAGAAAATTAACAGTTTTTTTTTAAATGGCCATAAATAAATGTTGAGGTTTAAACATGATTTTTATCTTATAATTTTGTGAATGTGTATCTTTTATTTCTAGCTAGACTTTAAAAATTAAATTATTATAGCTCATTATTAATTTATTATTTAATTACTAAAAGTATTGATAATAAACATTAAAATAAAAATTATTTCAGAATGCAAAAAAAATAGTTATAATAACATTTCAACGACCATGAAAGGGAAGTTATTAGAGTTGGCAGTAATTCGTTGTGAAAATAAATATAAAACAGTGTCCACTAAGCAGATTTTTTACCGATACTAAAAATTATTAAAATAAAAAGTAAGTATAAAGAATACAAAAATAAATATTAAAATTATATTTATATTAAATAAATATAGAGTAGCATAGAGACGGTTTGGCCTATTGTCTCACATAAATAAAAAATAATTATTTTATTTTTTATGAAAAAAAATATACCTCACTCATCCACTATTGCATTGCGATCTTTATTTTATATTATTTAAAAAAAATTGAATTTAATGTATTAAAAAATATTTTATTTTAATCATCTAAAAAAGTTAATATTGTGAAAGTAGATTTAATTTTAAGTAAAGGCTTATATTTAAATTTTTTTAATAAAAAGTTAATATAAAGAAGAGATTTAAATAAGATACTCGTTAAAAAATTAGTCATTTTCATTAAAATATTTTATAACAAAACTTTGATAAATTACTCTGATACATTTACGTATATATAGAGAAAAAATAGATGTAAAACAAAACTTTAATTATTTTTAAAGCTTTCTAACAATCCTCATACTTGAATTCATATTTCTATCTTATAAATTGAAACAAAGATCAAATTTTAATTGTTCAGCAATAGAAATTGATTTTTTTATAATTAATAAAATTTTATTTTTTTTTAAAATACTTTGTTTCTTATGTGTTGGCGTGCGGACTACTTCTTATGCGGGACGAGTCAGTAAAATGAGTCTGCATTCCTTGCGCAGGGTAAGCCAAACGCAGGATGGGTCTATATGGAGGCGGACCAACCTGCATTGCCACTCTTAGAGTAACCGACACAAAGTAAAATATAAAACATAAATTAAATATGAGTAAAACATTGTGTGAACTTACTCCAAAAAAAAATATTTTTTCCCCTTTCTTTGACACTCTAATCCTTACTTTCACCTCCCGTGACTCTCGAATTCTCAGTGCCATTGATTTATCGATGAAGTTGGATTATGTCAAAACTAGTAAGTACTCTTTCAAATCTTTTGTGCTTATGTTGGTCAATAGTACATTGGCAAACCTTAACTTAATAGATAGTGAACGCCTCAGCTGGAAGCTCGAATCTTGAACAGGAAATAGAGGCATAGATAGTATATGGTTGTGAGGAGAAGGATAACACGTAGCTTTGTGGTTGGGCTAAGGATTTTCAAGTGGAGGTCAAAAACTTTACCGTCATTGCAGTACGTGAGTTTTCTAAGTTGATACAGTAAAATTCTAGTGCATTTTTTATTTTTGAGGCAATTTTGTGTTGGGAATTAACTGGTGTGGTTGTTTAGCTATGGCTTCTGTTATTGAGATCAAGGTTGTTGTTGAATCCTTAAGATGATGTGTTTTTTTTTATTAAAGTTTCTAATACTTTTTATTTTATTTTGCAACAAATTTTGGGTCAAAAGATGTATGTGAGAAAAAAAATCAAACATCACAATATTAGAAGGAGGAAACGACTTCCCATCTCTTGATATTTTGTTTAATTGCGAATGCTATTTGAAATTTATGCAGTAAATGGATAGAGGTTAGTTTCGTAAACCATTTTGCTTTGAAGGATCACTTCAAACAATTTCATTGTTCTTGGTTCAGCAAAGAAGGTAATAAGTTATGGAAAAAATTGTGGGTTTCAATCATCTGGTGCATTTGGAAACACAGGAATGAGATAGTGTTCAATCAAGTAAAAGTGAATGCAAGCGAAATTTTTTCACTGGTTCAAGTGCAGCCGTGGGCTTGGTTTGAAAACAAAGTTCCAAGGGCGTCTTTCTCTTTCTCAGATTGGGTCAAATGCCCAATTATTTGTATTAACATGTCAGTAAGCCGTTGATTTTATGTGGTTTCCAAATGCTTGTCTAAACTTGCATTCGTTATAGGTTTTTAGCGAACTTATATGTTTTTTTGTAAAAGAGTTGGAACACCTCTTTGTGTTCCCTTTCTATTTAATTTATTATTTGCTTATTAAAAAAAATAATATTAGAATTCAAAAATTCAAACTATTTTTTAACAGTCACAAGAGAGAGCTCAAAAATTTATTACGAAACAAATATAATAATTTTGAGGCTCAAACTTTTTATCACAAATGAAAAAAACACCAAGAAAGGTCTGGTAAAAATTTTAGGGTTTAGGACAAATGAAAAAATACCAAGAAAGGTCTGGTAAAAATTTTAGGGTTTAGGGTAACTGTTGCACCTAAAACCCTAATTTAGGCATATATGTATAGACTAACTTTTGTTTTGTTACATATAAAGTGAGTTTTAGATGTAAGTGAGCGCGATGCCTTGGCAAAGGAACCCTAGACCCCGTTCTTCTTCTATCATATTCTCAGGGCTCTTACGTTTTCTCATTCTCTTGACTCACACTACAACACACCACTCTTTTTCTTACTCTCTCATATATCACAACGCACCTCCTCCAAATCCTCTCTTCTTCCTCTCGAATTTTCTTCTCAGTATACCCTACTCTCATCCTCACTCACGACCACTCACTATTTCACTCCCTCACTCTCTACAATACACACCATCGACTCTCCCTAATTCTCATTCTCCTCACTGCTCACACACAATCTTTCACGCTGCTGTACTCATTTTTCATGCACACCTACACTGAAAAAATAGGAGAAAAATAGAACTTCATTAGTAGCACAACCATAGGAGCAGAATAGGCCTCCACGAAGATGACTCCATCATTCTCCACTGAGAATAACACTCTTAACTACACCTCTACCTCATCAATATAGCCTTTGTTTTTGTGATATATGAGAAGACGAGATGTTTAGAGAAACACGTTGTAGCAGCTAGTTTTTACGTGTTGAAGCGTGTAGGTATATCTCTTGGCATTTTTTTTAGGAAAATGTTTTATTAACACCCTCTGTCACTAAGACAGACTTGACACCGCCTGCATGACACTAATTGTCACTGCAGACGTGACATTTAGTGAGGATGTGACAGTAACTTTATATTATAATATATGACTCATATTACACCGATTAAGCCAGCCAACCGGTGTAATATATTGGCTTTGCAAAACTGGTTACCCGTGTGTCTATAAGTGGTTACTTATGTAACGCACGCAAAATTAATTTTTTTTTAATAAAAATCATATATTACATCGGTTAGATGACTTAACCGATGTAATAATCCTACCAGAAATGGTTATCCAGCCACAGGTTCCTCAACAACGCAAAACTGGTTACCCATGTGTCTGTAAATGGTTACTTATGTGACGCACGCAAAATTAATTTTTTTTTTAATAAAAATCATATATTACATCGGTTAGATGACTTAACCGATGTAATAATCCTACCAGAAATGGTTATCCAGTCACAGGTTCCTCCACAACGCAAAACTGGTTACCCGTGTGTCTGTAAGTGGTTACTTATGTGACGCACGCAAAATTATAATTATTTTTTAATGAAAATCATATATTACATCGGTTAGATGACTTAACCGATGTAATAATCCTACCAGAAATGGTTAGGCAGCATATGGTTCTCCACAACACAAAATTGGTTACCCGTGTGTCCGTAAGTGGTTACTTATGTGATGCACACAAAACTGGTTACCCGTGTTTCTGTAAGTGGTTACTTATGTGACGTTTATGGTCACCCACTCTTCATGAAAAAAAATCAATTTTTTTTAATAAGAACCATATATTACATCGGTTAGATGACTTAACCGATGTAATATGGGTTATTCCGAGTAAAAAGAAATATTACATCGGTTGTTTGTAAGAACCGATGTATTATATTTTTTTTCGCTCGCGCTCCTCATTCGCACACAATCTCACTCTGCTACATCATTGCCACGTCTGCAACGTCAAATGTGTGTTATTGTCAGAGGGTATCACTATATCAGGATCCTTTTTTCTAACACGCGGTGGGAGAAATATAAAAAAGATTTCTTTAACATCTAAAAAGTAAAATATATACACTTTTTGACAAATCATTATAATAATATAATAATATTTTTAATTAAAAATAAATTAAATATAATTAAAATAATAATTTATTGGAGTGTAAAGTATATATTTATACTCCTTCTAGCAAAACAAAGAAAGAAATGAGTACATGTGTGGACCCCACTTTTGAGAGGAAATTTTGATGCTTGTGGGCCCACGGCTTTTTTGCTTTATTTCATGACTGAATATTTGCAACATTTTAGGTGTGGTTCACGTAAAAGAGAGAGAAAGAGCAAAACAAATGAGGCCCACGTTTTTATGTATTAAGTCCTTTTAGCACCCCGTTTTAATATTTCCACCCAACACTTTACTGTATGCACCACGCTTCTTATACTGCACCGCGTTTTCAAAAAGTCTGAGCTCATTCTGCTGCCCAGCATTTAGCTATTTGCCACCCGCGCTTTTAATAGCCGCACCACTCTGACCAAAATAAGCTTGGGCTCAATCAGTCCCAGTACTTTTGCTGTCTGCAACCTCTTTTTATTTTATACACTCACCAGCTTTAACTTTCTAAAATAATTATTTATTTAAACAATTGTATGATCATACATATTACCTTTTACTCAATACTTTTTTTATTAAAATATAAAAAAAACATAAAATCTTTGTGAAAACCTTTGTTATTACTCTTTTTTAGACTTTAAACTTATTGTGAAAACCTTTTGATTTCTCAAATCTTAACTGTGAGTAATAGATCATATGGTTCTAGTGTTTATAGGGAAAACATGGGTAAAAAGCTTAAAAGGGAAATGCAAAATGTTAAGAGAAAAATCTCTGATCTAAAAAATATGTTTACTCAATTTTTAGAAAATCAAGATAGACCTAGGAGTAAATATGAGAAAGGGTATGATAAAAATAAAGAACCTTATAGGAAACCCTATTCTACATATTCTCCAAGTGAATAGATCTTTCCTAACCAACATAATGTGGAAGATTACCCTTGTTCAAATTATTCTTGTTCATTTTACCCTAAGAAGGAACAGAAGAGGGAGGTTTATCACTCCAAGTCAAATTATAGGGATGCACTAGACAAAGAGAATCAAGATAAGTTTAGAAATAAGCATAGGGAAAATTTTAGTAGAAAGAAAGAAAAATACTAAGAAACTTTCCATAAGACTAGCCAGCTCCCTGAAAAGGATTTTTTTTCCCAAGAAAAACACATAAAGTATGTTTCAAACTCTCATGATCATAAGAATGTATATTAAATTTTTGAGTATCCAAAAAAAAAAAATTGCTTTTAAAAGAACATGACGATGAAATTTTGAATAATACTATTGAAAAAGAAATTTTAGATTTAGAAGGAAAAGAAAAGAGGGAGAAGGAGAAATTAGAAAGGAAAATATTAGAGGAGAAGATGAAGAAAAGAAAGAAACAGTAACAACTTTCTTGTTTGGAGTTGAACCAGACATTGAGATAAATTTCTCTCTAGATAACCCTTGTGAGGATGTGTTTGAAGAAAAATCTTTGTAAAATTCCTCCTCTATAGAAAAATCTTGTTAAGGGTTTGTTGACAAAGACCAGAAAAGAGGAAAGTCTAGACATAGTACTTTTCATGTTATGACTCTTGCTTTGATAAAATTATTTTGTTGAAAAATATTAATCAACTTGGTATTACCCACATAAAGAATATATTTCAAACAAATTTTAGAAAGAGTTGTTCTCTCCTTGTGGATAGTACTTGGTTAATTGATGACTTTTTACAGCAAGTGCACCGCGTTGTCAGAAGTAATAATTTGTCCTTAAGGACGGATATCGATCCCACAAGGAACAATTGAATTATCAAGTACAATATTCTCTAAATATGAAACATAACAATAAAAAGTTGTTTGGAAATTGTTATAATGGCAAGAATTAACAAGAAAACAAATCAAAGAGTAATTGCTTCAATTTGGAAAGTGGGGATTAGGTTTCATCTCTTTCATTCTCATGTATTTTGATTAGCATGTTAACATTATGTTCTTTGATTGAGATTGATGCCCATATAAAAGTCATTTATATCGATTCCTCGCATATAAAATTCTTAAAAGTGTTCCCTAAATATCGATCCCTTGCATAATTATAAGAACAACTTAGAACGAAACTCAGACGTTAATAGCAATTAACATTTCAAGTCTATTCTTAACACTCAAATATGTTAAGTATTGTTGTTTAGGTCAAAACCTTAAAAATAATTCCCAGTCAGATTTAAGATTCTCAATTTGTCACAAAAATTTAGAAATAAAACCACAATACCAATAATCAATCAAGAATAGAATATTATATCATATTAAATATCACCTCAATACATAAGTGTTCGAGTTGATTACTCCAAATCCCAAAGGGTAGAATTAGCCACGCATACTTCTAGCACCTTCCATACAAATCACTCAATGGTGTTTTCCTCTCAATCCTGCGCACTAGGCTTGTGCCTCTAGCCCCCTATTTAACCTAATTTGCTAGGGTTAGGTGACTTCCTGCGTCGCGCTTATGGGCTTAATGATAAAAACATAAAAATAGCCCAATTAATCTGATGCATTCTCACTGTTGAGTTGGACTCTTTTTCTCTCTTTTGTGCGTTTTGGGCCTTCCCGCTTTGTCCTTTTAGCATAAATCATTCTTCTTTAGTCCAAATCTTCATTCTTCCCTAGAAACCTACAATTAACACCAAATTTGGGAATAAAATGCTCTTATTCAATTAAAGATCATAAAAAATGTAAAAAGGTATAAATTCATAAATTAGGGATTATTTTATATGTGAATTAACAATTAATACTCATAAGTGCCTTATATTTTAATATGAAATATTATAGAAATTAGGCACTTACCACTCTCCCCAACTTAGAATCTTGCTTGTCCTCAAGCAAAGTAAATGAATATATTTGAATTTAAATATCAAAACAACTTAATTCACTAAACAACAGATTAAATTAGAAACTTATGATGCTTCCAAATTCAAATATAGAAAAATATAGACACAATCAACTTCCAGTATCAAATCAAAACAAATAAATGACAATTCATTAAGGAATTTCTTCTCATATGCTCACAGGTAAGTGTTTCTCTCTATTTTCACTTAATCATAACAAATCATAGTTGCTTTTTATTTCATCTTCAAATCACAAACATATTAGAAACATGAATTTTGAGGTCTTTTCTAGGATTGTAATGAGGTTGGGCTTCCAAAAAGTATTGGTTTTTCAGATAAAAAAATGCACATCTTAAAGAAGAAGAACATACCTACAATTTAAATATAGAACATATGTGTTATCTAATCACCATTTTCTTTTGAGTTCACACTTTTCCTCATATATTTTTTTTCTTATTCATGATTTTCAACATGAATTTTTTTTTTCTCTTTGAGACTTTTTTTTTTTTATCAATAAGAATAAATTCTTCCTATTTTCAACTTTTTGCACTTTCACAATTAGAACCAACCATCCCCTTTTCTATATTTATTGCATTATGTTCTCCTTCCTTAAACATGCCAAAGGTTAGGAATATATATCATCAAAGGTTAGGGTGCAACAATAACAAAAATTCTTCGCCCAAAGGGGATATATTAAAAAAAATGGAATTCTAATACGATAAAGGTTGGCTATTTGGCCCTGGTTTCCTAATTAACACAAACGAATGCCTCAATCATCTTCATGCTCTTTTATGATGTAACAAAAATAAAAATTAAGCAACTACAACTGTCAATTCATCAGTAAAACTCTCAAAACTGTTTAAGGTTCACACACTCACTTAGTTTGATTGGTCTCATTCCTCTTTGTTTTGTCATTCTTTGTTCTAATCAATCATCCTGTTAAATTTTCATGTATCACAATTTCAACTACATTTGAACAGAGATTCAATGATATTTTCTTTTCTAACTTGTGTCTAATTCATCTCACTATTTAATATTTAAAAACAAATTCTTTTTTCCACAATTCAAAATTTATATTATAGTTCTTTTTTATTTGAAAAAATAAACTAGAAAACAAACAAATTAAAAACTGAAATGTATTCAAGAAAGATAATTCAAGACCTAAAACTAAAAAACTAACAAAAATAGCAAATTTATTCAAAATACAAAAGAAGCAATTAAAACAAACTAAAAAAAAAATAAGCAAATAAACAAAAAAAATAAAATAACCAAAAAAATAAAATAAAAAAATAAAAAACTAAATAGAAAATAAAATTCAAATAACTGAAAAGAAAAGAGAATTAGAAAGATAAAACCATATTTTTTTTCAATCCTCTCTTCTTAAGAAGTCATCAAACTTTTTGTTAAAATCTTTATCTATATTCTTGCTTTATTTGCTGGATCTGCCCCCTTGAATAATAGAACCTGTCCCCAGGTCAAAATACATAACCTGCAAAATGATTAGGAGACATACAATATTTTTTTTTTTGAAAAATAAAATCAACAAAGGTAACAACATAGACTAAAATGTGGACTGGGTTGCCTCCCAGTAAGCGCTCGTTTAACGTCATCTAGCTTGACGCCTATTTATTTCAAGTTGGAAAACTCTCTTTGTTGCATCCTGTTGTATGCATTCTTCCTCGTTACAAGATCATCTTCAACCACACCATAAGGATCTTTGATGGATTTTTCTGCCAACTACATCTTGGTGGGTTGAACCTCCAAATCGCCTAAATATAGTGCGGCCTTGTCCATAGCAGATAAAGCACCTATAAACATGGGAAGATTAAAACTTCCTAAGTTCTTGGACTTTTGAAGCAAGTCCTTTTGAGTCATAACACTGCATCTAGCCTCTAACTCTCTATTTCTTTCTTCAATATAGCTCCTATTCTTCATAAATCTCTCAAATGTTGAATCTCTTCAGATTTCCTGCAAAATAATTTCTAGAGAGCAAATTGTCAAGAAAAATTCTCTCATTCTCTCTTTTTGAAGGAGCATGAGGATATGATAAATATTTTTCAAGAACAACTCTCTCCTTATTTTTAATTTTTTCTTCCTCACTTCTTTTATTTTCTCTCTCTTTCTCATCTTTTTCCCTCTCAGTCTCATCTTTTTCTTTTTCAGCCCCTACAATCTTACCATCATTCTCTCCTATTATTTTACCACGTTCGGTGGCAATTTCATTGCAATGCTCTCTTGAGTTGGTTTGGTTGTTGACTGAAAACTAGCCACTTTGTCCCTCCACAAATTGTGGAATTTGTTTGGCCAGCTATCCCATCTGGATCTCTATACTTCTAATCATGGCCATGCTATTATCCTGCGCTCTCACAATATTGTCCTGTGCATTCACAATCTTTGCCAGTGCATTTTCAATTTTACTCATTCTGTCAAGCATGGATGGATCCTCAGCTTCAGGTGCATTGTTTTGATAAGAATAGTGACCATTAAGATGATCACCTCCACAAAAATCACACCTGATTGATTGACTCTGGCTTTGAGATGAATGAACAACATATAATTGTTGGGGCAATTTAGCCATTTGTGCGATTAGTTGCTCCATATGTTATGTTAGAATCTTATATTTAGCCAAGAGTGCATCTTCTAATGACCCTTTATTCTGAAGACCTTGTCCATCATGTTGGGCTTAATAATCAGTTGATGCCAATGCATCAATAATCCTTTTCGCTTGTTCTACATCAAGAGCCATCATTGTGCCACCAACTGCAGCATCTAGGAGCATCTTCATGTCATATTTAAGACCATTAAGAAATATGCTCAGTTGAGCAATATCTTTAAACCCATGATTTGGGCATTTTCTCAATATCATCTTAAATCTTTCCCATGTCTTAGAAGACTTCATCTGCTCCTTGTCTAAACATAGAGATTTCAAACTTTGCTTTGATGTAGCGAGAAATTGGAAAAAATCTTTGCAGAAATTTTTTCTCTACATCCTTCCAACTAGTGAGGCTCTTATTTGAAAGTGATTTGAGTCATTCCTTAGCCTTTCCTACCAATGAAAAAGAAAACAAGCGCATATAAACATTTTCAAGATCACCTGATTGAAAGCCCATTGTTCCTACCAATTCATAAAATGTATCCAAATGTGAATATGGATCCTCATGTTCCATTGCTGTAAATTGATAGGCACTGATGAGAGTGAGAAAATCGGGATTTATATCCAAGGCCTTGACGATAGCAGGTATTACAATACAAGAAAATAACTTGGCCCTTGATACATGACATAATCTCCAAGTGTCCTCTTAAGAGGTGGTGCTTGTTCTTCTGCCATGTTTTTTTCTTCCTAAAACATATTAGTAGGGAAACAAACAATTATTTTTTCATTTTTTAAAAAAAATTTGAAAGCAAATAAAATAAATTCAAAATAAATTTGAAGATAAAAATAAAAACAAATTAAAAAAAATCTGCAAAATAAAATAAAAATAAAACTAAAATAAAATAAAATAAAACACTAACATGACACTAAGAGAAAAATAACAAAAATATGCAAAAAAAATAAACAAAATAAAAAATTACGTAAAATAAAAACTAAAAACAAGATAAAATAAAATTAATAAATATAAAATATAAAACAAAAATAGATAAAAAAAATTAAAAATACAATATACTAACGTACTTAAACTAACAAATAAATAATAGGAATAAAATAAAAACAAAATAAAACTAAAATAAAATAAAATAAAACTGAAAATTATAATTGTTAACAACTAACTAAATAACTAAGTAAACTAAACGTAGAAAAAAAAAATAACAAAAAAAAAAAAGTAAAGAAAAGAAAAGAAAAATAAAAATAACAACTTTCTTTTTAAAACAGCAAATCTATAAATTAAAATCAATCAAATCAAATCAAATTTGTAAAAAAATAAAATAAACAAAATAAAAACAAATCCAACAATTAAAATATTTATAATATTTAGGGATTATATTCAACAATTCAAACCTGTTCCCCGACAACGGTGCCAAAAACTTGATGACTTTTTACGACAAGTGTACCGCGTTATCAGAAGTAATAATTTGTCCCTAAGGACAGATATCGATCCCACAAGGAACAATTGAATTATCTAGTACAATATTCTGTAAATATGAAACAGAACAATAAAAAGTTGTTTGGAAATTGTTATAATGGCAATAATTAACAAGAAAACAAATCAAAGAGTAATTGCTTCAATTGGAAAAGTGGGGATTAGGTTTCATCTCTTTCACTCTCATGTATTTTGATTAGCATGTTAACATTATGTTCTTTGATTGAGATTGATGCTCGTATAAAAGTCATTTATATTGATTCCTTGCATATAAAATTCTTAAAAATGTTCCCTAAATATCGATCCCTTGCATAATTATAAGAACAACTTAGAACGAAGCTCAGACGTTAATAACAATTAACATTTCAAGTCTATTCATAGCATTCAAATATGTTAAGTATTGTTGTTTAGGTCAGAACTCTAAAAATAATTCCGAGTCAGATTTAAGATTCTCAATTTGTCACAAAAATTTAGAAATAAAACAACCATACCAATAATCAATCAAGCACATAATATTATATTATATTAAATATCACCTTAATACATAAGTATTCGAGCAGATTACTCCCAATCCCAAAGGGTAGAATTAGCCACGCATACTTCTAGCACCTTCCATTCTCCCAATTGGTTACAAATCACTCAATGATGTTTTCCTCTCAATCCTGCGCACTAGGCTTGTGTCTCTAGCCCCCTATTTAACCTAATTTGCTAGGGTTAGGTGACTTCCTACGTCGCGCTTATGGGCTTAATGATAAAAACATAAAAAGAGCCCAATTAATCTGACGCATTCTCATTGTTGAGTTGGACTCTTTTTCTCTCTTTTTTGCGTTTTGGGCCTTCCCGCTTTGTCCTTTTAGCATAAATCATTCTTCTTTAGTCCAAATCTCCATTCTTCCTTAGAAACTTGCAATTAACACCAAATTTGGAAATAAAATGCTCTTATTCAATTAAAGATCATAAAAAATGTAAAAAAGTATAAATTCATAACTTAGAGATTATTTTATATGTGAATTAGCAATTAATACTCATAAGTGCCTATATTTTAATATGAAATATTATGGAAATTAGGCACTTGTTATTAATTAAAATGTTGAAACACAACATAGATTACCTTTTTTCGTCTCATAAATTTTGTTGGATTCAAAATGGTGATCTAGTTGTGAGTCAACAAGTGAAAGTCAAGCCTTCTTTAGAACAACATGTTAAAAATGTTTTGAGTCACATTGTGCCTTTAGAAGCTTGTGATGGCATAGTCTACAAACTCTAAGGAGGCTAACTTAACTCTTTGGTCATCTTGTACCTCATGTACATTAAAAATTTGTTCTACTTTAGCCTCCCAACCTAAATAAACATTGGGATCACCTTCCCCACTAAAACTAGGCAATTTTACAAATGGTAAAAAAGGCTTTGCCACATTTTGGCACCTATCTTCAAAATGATGCATTCTCCATGCGTCTTCTTCTTCATGGCTACCATAGGTTTGGTAACTTCTTGATTCATGCCTTTGATGATGTCTTCGTCCTCTTTGGGGTCTTTCATAGGCCAATTCTAGCCTTTGGAGTCTTTCCTCCATTTGCCTTATTTCTTCATCTCTTTGTGCAATGGTTCTTTTTGCCGCAGCCAATTCTCCCATAAGGAAAGCCTTTTGGGGAGAATGGGGTTTAGAGGATTCTCCACTTGAAAGATGAGCCATAACAACAATCACAAAGAAAAAACAATTAGAAAAAATAAGTTAGTAACAAAGGAAAGCTTGCGGAAATATGAAGAAAAAGCACTCAACCACTCAAAGAAAATTTTCTTCCCTTAACCAAGGTCTTTCTTGTGGATAGTTTTGTAAGTGGACTCCTTAACAAAATTGGAGAGAAAAGTTGAAGAAATTTTGTTTTTGTTTTTCCAAGAAGAGTGGTAAAAGCCATCATTATGAGAATTTTTAAAAGAGGTTTTCTTTGAAATTTGGGATTCTACCTTGATGGCAAGGTGAACCAACTTTTCTAAAGAGGAGTACTCATAGGGTTCTACCAAATCTTGGATATCCCTTCTTAAGCCACTTACAAATCTAGCCATTTTTTACTCCTCACTTTCATGCATCTCAATCTTTGTTAAAGTTGTTTCAAGTTCTTTAAAATAAGCATCCACACTTTGTGTTCCTTGTTGAAGCCGTTGGAGCTTCAACAAGAGCTCGTTCCTATAGTGTGGAGGCACAAATCTAGCGTGCAGGCATAACTTCAAATCCTCCCAAGAGACCACAATTGGCCTCTTGTTTAATCCAATGTCCATGACAGTTTTGTACCACCATTGCATTGCATAATCCAAAAAATCTAAGGAGACTAACCTAACTTTTTGGTCATCTTGGACCTCATATACATTAAAGATTTGTTCTACTTTAGCCTCCCATCCTAGATACACATCGGGATTACCTTCCCCACTAAAACTAGGAATTTTTACACAAGGTAAGGATGGCTTTGCCACATGTTTGCCCCTATCATCAAAATGATGCATTCTCCATTTGTCCTTGTCTTCATGGCTACCATAGTAACTTCTTGATTCACGCCTAGGATGATATCTTCGTCCTCTTGGAGGTCTTTCATAGGCCGCTTCAAGCCTTTGAAGTCTTTCCTCCAATTGTCTCATCTCTTCATCTTTTTGTGCAATAGATCTCTTTGTCGCCGCCAATTCTCCCATAAGGAAAGCCTTTTGGGGAGAGTGGGGTTTAGAAGATTCTCCACTTGAAATATTAGCCATAAAGAAGACACAAATAGAACAAACAATTAGAAAAGTAAAGTTAGTGTAAAAACAAGCTCAAGCTTGCAGTTTTTTTGTGAAAAACAATCAAGAAATTTTTCTCACTCCGCAAAGGTCTTTCTTGATTGTTGAAAACTCTCAAATGAAAAAGGTCAAAGCCTCAATCACCTAAGCTTGAATGAAATCGAGAAAAAACTGAAGGAAATCAAAGAAGACAAGTAGGAAAAAGTTTAACAAGAAAAGCCAAATCAATAAGGAAAGAGATATAAGACCAAACTTGAAGACAAACAAGAAAAAGGCATACAAAAAGACTCTAAGATACTTACTAAAATTTTAACAATGAAGTTCTATTTTTCCTAGAATTTTGTAAAAGCAAAAGGATAAAATTCCACAAGGATGAAATCAATTTGCCAAATAAAATGAATCCACTTTATAGAAAGATAATTTGGACAATCAAAGAAAGGTGATGGTTGGTTGCGTCAAAATGTATTATTTTTTATTTATTTTTTTTATCCGTGGTGTTGGTTTATGGAAGGAAATTGTCCATACTGCATACCATTGATATTTTCAATCACGGTCTATTGTCCAAAGAAAAAAAAATTGGGATTCAAATTTAAATGAACACTTGAAATCTATGTTTGGAGCTAAATCTACTTCCACTTAAACAAATTTCTAGTTACTCCTAAACTTTTCACAATTTAAAGCAAGTAAGTAGAATCAAAGTAAGGAAACCTAGAACACTAAGAACATATGATTCAAAGCAAACAAAAGCAAGAACACAAATAAGACACAAGCAAAAATCAATCCAAAAGCGAAACAAGTGCTATGGAAAGTAAAATAGCCGAAATGAAAGTGCAAGAAATTAAAGGGCTGAATTTAAATTGCAAGAAAGTTAAAACAAGAACGTAAGGGCAGAATTTAAAGTTGCTTGAAATGAAAAACCAAGAATTAGAGGTGCAATAAAGTAAAGTGCCAAATCAACTCAAAAAGATAAGAAAAACCAAAGCTCTAATACCACATGATGTGAGTTGATTTTATGATTTAGCATTTTATGGTGACACTTTGCTTAGGATTTAATTTTTAAGACAAATAAGGTGATGACCTAAGGAAAATCCCCATTGGACATTAACTTAACCAAGTGGTTAAGTAGATGTGAAGGTTCATTTCCATAAGGCAAAGAGAAAAAGACATGAATAGGTGATAATGGATGCAAAAGCCGAAACTTATAAACTTAGAAAGGAGAAAAAGGAATGCATCAATGGTGTACAAGCCATTCCAAATGATGATCCTTACTCATAAAGAGTCTCCAAAACCGAAAACACAAAGAAAAGATAAGGAAACTAAAAATCATGAAAATGGAATGGAAAAAATGGAAGAAATGATAAAAGAAGAACTTATGGATGTGGAGCTATGATGAATCACGCCACTTGATGGGGTGGAACCACCGAGATTATTGGAAGGAGGCCGCCACTTGAGAGCATCATCACCCACAAGATAAGACCAATTTGGAAGAGCTCACTCACTCACAATTCACACAAAAATTGTGTATAGTTTCTTTACTTAAAATTTCAACTTGAAAATACATGGAGTAAGGCACCCTATTTATAGGAATGGGTGGTAAATGTGTGAGGGGGCTGCCTTTAGGGTTTGACTAAGTCAATCCCGCATCTTAGGCTTGTTCTTCTAGAAAGTAGGTCAAAAACCTTCCTAAAGGGCTAGAAACAAGCTAAAATGATAACTACACCCCCTATTATGCTATGGGTACCTATTCTAGCTTATTTTTTCTATTTGGACCCCTCAAATGAGCCTAAACTTATTTACAATATTTTCTACTCATTAAGAAGACTACCAAGAAGAACTTTAGATGCTCTGGTCTTCGTCCAATTCTCCCTCTCGTGAAGTCTCTACTTTGAGATGACTTCTCTTTGTGTACTTTAGCATCCTTGGTCATCACCTTGTGGGCTTGGTTTGCATCAAAGAGTCATCATCAACTCAATCCTTCTTTTAGGAAAAGATTGTGCCGATTTTAATTACAATTAATCCAAAGTTTCCATTGCTTGGGATTCAAATTTGATCTCCTTCCATACTTTGGAAGCAACAACTAATTCAAGACTCTATTTGCTAGCCTCACGGATAATTTCATTACCTTCACTAGCAAGATCACGTCCCTCATTTTGAGCCTGCACACATGCTTCAAAAGCCACTCGATTAGTTACAACACCTGGTGCATTTCCCCAAGGGTGTCCTAAAGTTCCTCTGCCAAATTGAAGTATGGAATCATCTCCAAAGATTTCGGTCAAAGCTGGCATATGCCAAACGTGAATACCTCCCAAAGCAACAGGAAGAACACCTGGTAGAGAAACCCAATCCTAAGTGAAATAAATACCATGACTTTGATCTTTTTCAATAAAATCATCATGCAATAAGTCAACAAAACCTAAATTGATTTCTCTTTCCCCTTCAAGTTTAACTATCTCATCTGGGAAAAGCCATATTTTTCTCAACAAGGTCTTTTTCATTTGATCCAATAGCACTTCGTTAGATAGGAACATATTTTATAAATATTGATAACTCTCAGATAGAGTATTAGAAGGGGAAAATCCTTTAGATGATGAACTTTTGATTATAAGCCATCTCTAGCAATGAATCAACAATTCAAAATGCTTTTCTTGCACATTCTCGATAAACCAATGTTTATATATAGATGTAGAAAGATCTATTTGGGAAGTAAGAAGTTCCCTTGACATCTCTTCATCTGTAAAGAATTTTCGATGTGAAAACATAGAGACAAAAGGGTGATCCTTAAATAAGAAAACCGCGGGGTCCCAAATGAATTGGCTTATTTGAAAAAAATCCTGTTCTTTAGAAGATCTATCTCATGTCTGGTACTACATGGTTTCACCCTGCAAGAACTCTGAATCATTCTCTTGAAGCTCATCCTCTTCATCATAAATGACCTGGCCCAATAGGCAAATCCTAATGAATTGGGCTTTCAGTATTCTAGGAGCCAAAAGGATGTAATTGAAAATATCCTCCTTTATCTATTGTAGGTTGAAGAATCCTCCCCCTTCTTCAAACTCCGGTTCATATTTTTTATAGAGAAATCTCTTATCAACGATAGAGTAAGATCCATTTTGAATTCTATTTAAGGGATTCCTTAGTTTGGACTGAAGAAGAAATGTCACTCGATCCTTATCAAACTGATTACAATCTTTTTTTTGTACGTGAGGATCCCACCAGAGCGCCTTCTACTTCTAATAAGCCATGAACTTTAAAAGGTAAAGAAGTATCGTTAATTTCTTCATACTTGTTCCAAGTTCGAAGTACCATTTGTGCAAATAAGAATCTCCCCATCACATGATTTCTTCTTCATATAGATAAAGATAGGATTTATGGAGTAATTACTTAGAAGTAAATTTTGTGAAACAATCCTTCCTATCTGATAGAAAAGGATCCCATGATCCTGAACCGACCTTACCTGAGATCGAAAATCCCAAGTTTGTCTATGAAGAACAGAGCTAATTATATTAATGTCTATGATGGATTTTTTTGTATAATACTAATTGGTAGGGCCTCATTGTTAAGTGCTACAAGATCTCGTACATTTGAACCCATCGTTGTGGACTCGAATCTATTAGTATGGGACATTTTCTTTTCCAAGTGAAATCCCCTAGTATATGAAAGACTAAAAAAATGCTTTCGTTGTTGTGGAATAAGAAGCCTTTGTATCTTAATACATGTATTAAATTTATTCGGAGCTATTAGAGTTGGATCTACTTTTTGGGGAATATGAGTCGGAGCAATAACAAGAATATTTCTAGTGGAACATCTTTCACAATCCCTGGAAAGATAGTTCACTAAAAGACCGAAGGATAAGTAATTCAACTTTTTCACATCCAAATCATGAATGTTAGGAATCCATATTATGCAAGGAGACATTGCTTTTGCGGATTTAAAGTGAAAGGTGATATAAAATCAGTCTATTTCTGGCATCATATCCATAGTTAGTGTATTCATCATAGTTAGAAGCTTCGGCTTCATATCAAGGTCACGATCGATATCGTCACTATCACCAATAAGAAAACCCTTAGGCTTGTTATCCAGGAACTTGTTCATAAATACTATAATAAAAGGAACATAGGAGTTTTTCATTAGGTATTTGACCAAATAGGATCGTCCAGTTCCTATAGAACTATCACTAAAATACCCTTACTAGGGGAAGGTAGGGCTAAGCGGAGTGAAAAGGGTTTTCCGTGAGATGGGAAATGAGAACTATTAGTTGTTAGAATTAATGGCCTTAACAAGAGGGGGTGAATTGTTTAAGGAAAGATTTTTGCAAATATTGGCTAAGAATGAAGATTAATGAAGATTTACAGATCAAGGAACAATATCTACCAAGAAAATCAAACTTAATAAAATTGTTATCATAAAAACAACCGGTTGAAATTATGATTTAATCGGTTGTTTATGGCAGCAGAGATAAAAACACAAGTAAAACAATTTTTAAATGAGTGAGAGAGAGAGAGAAGATCACACAAATAATTATACTGGTTCACTCCTCACCAGAGCTACATCCAGTCCCCAAAAAACCACTGAGTATTCCACTAGGTAACCAACAATATATTACTACACACTACAACCTCAAAGAGGTGATATTGATCACTCAAGAACACACACCCTTTTTGACTTTTCACACACACACAATCAGATCAACCTCTAACCTTACAGAAATACAAATTACAAGTATTCAAACTGAAAAACAATTACAAAAGAGTATGGAACAGATTACACCTGATTACAGGAAATCACAGTTGCTCCTAATCCACTCTTAAACCCAATGCACAGCCCAAGGCAATCTATCAAAGCTTGAATCAAATATTTCACAAAATGTTTCTGAATCTCTCTTTCTGTGTTTTCAAATAGGGAGGGTAACCCCAACTTTATAGCTCTTCAAACTAGCCATTTTACGTAGTTAAACATGAGCCAAAACAATTCAAAATCAACTGAAAACAGATTTATGAAAAACTGTTAAGAAATTCAAATATCAATAAGTTGAAATGTCGATTTAACCGATTGAATTGGTTTGACAGTTAAGTCAACCAAGGTCAAAGCAGTTCAAAAACCCTTCACACAGGCTGAGGAAAAACAACTGATTAAAACGATAAATCAATAGGTTGTTTTTCACTTAGCTTTGAAAAAAACTTTTCTTTTTAAAACTAGGTTGATTCATTTGTGAATTTGATTAAGAGTGGCTCTAACAAATTCTAAACTTCTTAGAACTAAACCCCAAACACAACAACAAAGTCTTCAAGCTGTTTTCATGGATTTGGGGACATCAAAGCTTCATTTTCAACATTAGTTGCCCACAAGGTTTGTGAATAAGTAATTGTCTAATAATTAGCAAGGAATATACGTCTTTCTACTAAACAGGATGTATTGAATTCATAAATCATTAGATACTTTTTATGAATGTCAACTAAGTATCATAAGTAAATTGTTTCCGGTTGTTCACTTATTTGATAGCTAGAGTTATTCTTTGATAAAAGATCACTATGAGTAAGACTCAATAGAATTTGATCAATCCTTTTTTTTTTTTTTTGGTTATTAAGGTAGAAAGTTGAACCAAGAATTCTTTTTCTTTATCATCAATTGAATCAATGTTCGAGACCTAGGATTCTATTTGATCATCAATCCAATCACCATTCACATTTTTTTTTTCTTATCAAAGAATAGATTGCTTAACTTGGATGACTTAAATGTCTCGTATTTCTCGAAAAAGTGATTCGATTGATGGGATTTGGTATAATACTTAAGAGATCGATGAGATTCCAATATTTATTCTTAGAACGTATGGATTTGACCCCATAAGCGGGACCACCACCCCATAGCATGTTGCCACCAAAAGCAAAACTCCATATTTCTCAGAACATGGAATGTCAATCCAACCCATGTTTGAATTGAAATTGAGATATTGATACAAGTTTTTCCCTTCTAAATTGGGTATATTCCCAATAAGTTTTTTCAAAATGGACTATTTGTTCCTTTGTTAGAGATGTCCCAGAAATGTCTGTGATCAAGTAAATAGCTCCACGAATGAATGGATCGTATAGAATTGAAAATTGGAAAGATTTGTAGAAGTTATACCCTTCATCGCCACTTTGTGAAAAATCGTTAGGTATCAATATGTTAGATACTTATAACTCGATTGGTGAATAGTATCTCTCTTAAAAAAAACATGTTTTTTTTTACCATCATAAAAAAAAAAAAAATTGATGCGAATGAACAAGATTGAGGAATTATCCATATACATAAAATCATAATTATTGATATAGAAATTTTCCACATAAAAAGGAAATCTTTTATTACAAAGGAAGGATAAGTGATATTGATTATTAAAGAATTGAAGTTGATTTGCTTTATAAAAATAATATATCAATAAACTTCTATGAAATAGTTTCACGAGATTCAAGCAATTGTGGGATATCATTGGAAAATAGGAATTTATGTTGTCAAAAAGATTTCATGTAATTCTTTTTAGTATGGAATGGGTAAATCATCAACTTTAGTATCTTATTAAATAAAAATGGTGATATTATATATTCCTCCATTAATTAAGAATTTCGATTTTTGAGAAGTATTTTAGTCTTCCAATAATAAGAGTTTTCTTTTCTTCAAATGAAAGATATTTAAAGACCTAATAATTTTTTTAAAAATTAAACGTATTAATGTATAAACATAAAAATTCTCTCCTAAAATCAAACTTACTTATTTAAATATATATTAAATAAATAATAAATGCATTAACATAAAAATGTTAAAGTGCAATAAAATATTGAAATTAATGAATAATTAAAAATATAAGCTTAACATTAAAAAGTTAATAATTAACCTTTATCACCAAAAAGATAAAAAAAAAATTAAGTTACATTATACTAATATCTTTTTAATATTATGTAGATTTATAAAATTATGGATTTAAATTTATGAAAATCTAAATTATTTTTTTTAAAAAAAAATATAAATTTGAATTTAAAATTTCATTTAAATATTTGAATTTGGATTGGATTGGATGATGTAGTCCTGAGAAATTCTGACTAATGTCAAAACCTTTAAATCCATTAAAACTCTCATTGCTTTTGCAACAAATAAACTTTAGGATGTGACTGAAGCATTTTCCCCTTAAACTCCCATTATATAGTTTAATGAATGCAGGTTTTTTATGCTCATGATTTTGAAACTTAGATGTCTCAATTGCAGAGCACAACACAACTGCACATAACTTGTGAGTACCCAAAAGCTTCAACAATTTAGAATTGTTCACAGCCTCCCATAAAAATGACTTTTATATATGGTTTTCTCTATGACAATTTTGTGGTTGATGTAAATGTTGATTTTTTTTAAAGTAATGAATAAATAAATTAAAATAGACACTTCACATAATTGTTTCAACCTTATACACAGCTCATCTTTTAAAATATAATCCAAAAAAAAATTCAACACAAAAACCTAGATTTCTTTACCACTTGCTTTAACAAAACACATAAATATCTTGAGTTATAATGTGCTCCTGCAAAAACAAATGGCAGAATTCTACACCTTAAAACTAGGCCACAACTGATTCTACTAATTGAGTTTAGCATTACAAGTAAGTGTTGGACATAACAGACCCGTACACCAATGCCTAGGCTCCACAAATATGCAGCGTTTATGCAGCAGTTATACAGCATTTATGCAGCAATGATGCATAAAAACAGCACTTGGGCCTTTGTACAGATTGTGGCTGCAGCAATCAATTACCAGATCTGTTCTGGGTCACTTCATTCATGGTTGTCTTGGAGCTGAAGCACACATAAGTGTATTTTACAGTACCAGAAGAGTGATACCAGCCATCATATACCAGAATAGCTTGGAGAAATCTATAGTCTAATATATAAAAGGGACAAAAAAGTGCTAAAAGTTATTGAGTAGAGCTATAATATTTATAACCATTGCCCAACCACACCTTTCATCTCCAGCTCCGTTCTCGTTTCTGCTATGAATATTGAAGCATCTTCATTGCACCTGACATCTTCCACATGCATTTGGACCACCTTGGTGGCCATATAAGTTGGATAAAATTTGTGTATGCAGATATTTTGAGTCGCTGGAGGGTTGCTAAAACTCTATTTGCCTGCCAAAATACTTTTCTATCTCATACCCAATCTTTGAAAAATCTGCTTGTGGTGCCATTTATCAACACATCACAGTGGCCTGCTTCAAATCTGTGATGTAAATGTTGATGTTTAAGTTGAATTTTGGTATTTAAATTGGTTACCTCAAATAATCGATGTTATACCATATTTTTAACTTCGGTAATTGTTTATTTACATTTTACATTTATCCTTCTTTAGTTCAGTTCTACATTTTATATTTGTCTTTGATTAATTTAATATATTTAAATTAAAAACTATATGTAATTACTACCCTTAATAAAAAAGAACTTAAAAATTTAATTTACTTTACCTTATTTAAAAAATGTACTTATCATTTTTATAAATTCATTCAAAACTACACGTAAATGGACGTAAATACTCATGTACTTCAAAATCATCCATCAAATATTTGAGAACGATGTAAAACTTAAATTGTTGAAAGAAAATCTCTGAAAGGAGGATTGTTGGAGGTTGAGATTTTTCAACTGTCACTTACTCAATATTCCTGCAAGATTTTTTGTAGTTGTAAATTTGGTTAAATTTAAACAATATATGTAACTTGTTCTCTTAAGTGGAGGAAACACGGTAACAAAAGAAAAAGGTTGTCGTACAAGCTTTTATTTGAAGAGCAATAAATGTGGACCCATCTTGACCAAGTGGAAGCAAATAGAAAAACGTTTTGTTAACACCCTCTAAGTTACACACTCTTAATGTTGTAAACGTAGAAATGGTGGGTGATGTGGCAAGAACATTGTTGTAAATGTCATGATGGTGATGTGATTTTGGGAGATAGAAAGGGGAGAACCAGAGTCGTCGCTCTCAACCTCGATGTCATCAAGAATCTCTAGGGCCTCGCCGAGATCGTCGTTGCCGCGCTTGACGTGATGGCGCACCGGGAACAATTCCAACGCTAACAGTAAGAATCGCGTGCAGTTGCTGTCGTGGACGATGGTGCGGAACTAGTTGGCATCGAAACAGATCCACACGACTCTTAGAACGTTGTCGGAAACGCGCCGGTGTAAGGTTCTTCGCCACGAGGACTGGTTACCCAGCCACAGGTTCCTGCACAACACAAAACTGGTTACTCGTCTGTATGTAAGTGGTTACTTATGTGACGCACACAAAACTGGTTACCCGTGTGTCTGTAAGTTGTTACTTATGTGATGTTTATGGCCACCCACTCTTCATGAAAAAAAAATCAAATATTTTTTTAATAAGAACCATATCACTGGTGTAGAAAAGCCAAACGAGTGCGGTTATTTTGAATTTATAAAGGCGGCTATATAGCCGCATTTGATCAACACGCACTTGTAAATCGAAGAGATACGAATGTGGCTATACAGCCGCATTCGTAAATTCGATTTATAAATGCGGCTATTTACATAGCCGCATTTATAAATCGCATTTACAAGAGGCGTTTAGGGTTTCTTTTCTTTTTTGCTATTGATTGGGTTTCTAATCAAAGTTCTCAACTTTTATCTTTTCTGAAGAACATGGTCATTATTTTAGCGTTTTTTTATGTCTTGGTGCATCCATATCATACCTCTTCGTATTTTATCCCAATGGAAGTCCAAAAAACGCAAATAAAAATTTCCCAATGAAACGCAAATATATTACGGAGGAAGGCGACAACAACGATGAGGAAGGCACAGCAGAAAGCAAACAAAAACATTCCAAATGAAGCATGACCTTAGCAATGGCATAAGACAAAACATAAGAGAAACGCAAAATATACAAAAATCAATGGTGAATGGTGAAGAAGAAGAGAGGAAGACAATGCTTACCAATGGCATGAAGACAATGCAAAGAAGAGAGAAAGAAAAGAGGAAGCACAGTTATTGGAGGAAGCAGTTAAGAGAAACGAAGCGTGAGAGAAAGGAGAGTATCAAAATGTAAGTTACGCGTTTATGAAATTAGGGTTAAAAAGGTTTTAAGAAGGCGACTATTTGTAAAGCCGCATTCGTAAATCAAGCGTTTTGATTTACAAAGGCGGCTGTACAAATAGCCGCCTTTGTAAATCCAAAGGCTTGATTTACGAATGCGACTTTACAAATAGCCGCCTTTGTAAATCCAAAGGCTTGATTTACAAGTGCGGCTTTACAAATAGCCGCACTTGTAAATAAACTTAATTACAAAAATGCCACCACGTTTTTAACAAAAGTGTTTGAGCACAAAACCGCACTAAATAAACCGTATTCGTTTATACATTTTGCACTAGTGTATATTACATCGGTTAGATGGATTAACTGGTGTAATAACCCTACCAGAACTTGTTACCCAGTCATAGGCTACTCCTCAACGCAAACTGGTTTCCCGTATGTCTGTAAGTAGTTACATATGTGACACACGCAAAACTGGTTACCCGTGTGTCAATAAGTGGTTACTTATGTGACGTTTATGGCCACCCACTTTTTATGAAAAAAAATCAATTTTTTTAATAAGAACCATATATTACATCGGTTAGATGGCTTAACCGGTGTAATAACCCTACCAGAACTTGTTACCTAGCCACAAGTTCCTCCACAACGCAAACTGGTTACTCGTGTGTCTGTAAGTGGTTACTTATGTGACGCATGCAAAATTGGTTACCCGTGTGTCTATAAGTGGTTACTTATGTGACATTTATGGCCACCCACTCTTCATGAAAAAAATTCAATTTTTTTTTAATATGGGTCATATATTACATTGGTTAGATGACTTAACCGATGTAATATGGATCATTCTGAGTAAAAAAAAAATATATTACACAACTGGTGTAATATATTCTTTTTTACCCTATTTTGAAGCTCACGCTCTTCATTCGCGCACAATCTCACTCTGCTACGTTATTCTCATGTCTATAGCATTAAATGTGCATTACTGTTAGAGAATGTCAATATATCAGCATCCAAACAAATAAGAAGTCATGAATGTGATTTTTGTGTCAAAAAACACAAAAATCCTTATATGTTTGCTTCAGTGTTTATTTATACTTCTTCAATGCTCACATGTTTGCTTCAGTGTTTATTTATATTTTTTCAGTGTTTGCTTTCCACTTTCACACCAATTCTAATATTACTTTTCTCTCATCTCTCTTCTCTCTCTCAACAACTTCTAACGCCATCATCCATTACACCTCTTCTTCTTCTCTTGCAATTCACACATATGACGTATTTGTGAGCTTTCATGGAGAAGACACACGCAACAACTTCAGTGATTTTCTCTTTCGAACTCTCCGTTCAAAAGGCATTGATGCCTTCCAAGATGAAGAAGATCTCAAAAAAGGTGAATCCATAGCACCCAAGTTGCTGCAAGCCATTCAAGGCTCTCAAGTTTTCATTGTTGTCTTCTCAAAGAACTATGCTTCCTCCACTTGGTGCTTGCGTGAACTGGAAGAGATATGTAACTACGTTCACACTTCATCAAGACGTGTTATACTTGTATTTTATGATGTTGGTCCTTCGGTGGTGCGCAAACAGAGCAGATGTTATGAGAAAGCATTTGAAGAACACGAAAAGAGATTCAAAGAAGATGGAGTGAAGATGGAGGAAACTCAGAGATGGAGAGAAGCTCTCACACAAGTGGCCAATCTCTGTGGTTGGGATATTCGAAATAAGTGAGTAATCCTCTCTCCTTTCAAGTGTGTCATCGTTAAATGAATTTATTTAATCCTTTCTAAGTCCTGTTCTTTTCTCAAATTCATTATCCCTTTCTAAGTCCAGTTGTTTTCTTAAGTTCAGAGATGTTATGAAAAGTAGAAAAGTCTTGTTGTTATTGGTACGACTTTCGGAGAGAGGTTTAACAATATAAATATGGCTTAGAGAAGGTAATGTATTCTTGAGAAATATTAGTAACCTGGACAAGTTTTGGATGAGAGAAGGTATCAACTAATTTGATCACAAATCTAGCTTTATTGATATTCGGAAGTGCTTCCCAAAAACTCAATTGCAGTAGCCTATATATACTCTATTCTGCATCTTTCAAATTATTTTGCTTCACCATAAATTTTCTTAGCATTCTATGTTGGAGATTCCACATCGACTAGAGATGAAGACATTTCGTTATATATAAGTGGGTGCAAACCTCACCTTATAAGTCGGTTTTATGGGGTTGAGTTAGGCTTAAAGTCCACTTCTTAATATGGTATCAGAGCCATTTAGAGTCTATCCTAGCAAGTGTTTGCTGGGCTTATCAGGCTACCCGTTATTGGGCTGTTATCAGTCCATCCATAATATGTTGTCCCGCGCACGAGTTGTCACTCTCGGCATGAGGGGGTGTGTTGGAGATCCCACATCGACTAGAGATGAGAACATTTCATTCTATATAAGTGGGTGCAAACCTCACCTTATAAGCCGGTTTTATGGGGTTGAGTTAGGTTTAAAGTCCACTTCTTAATATGGTATCAGAGCCATTTAGAGTCTATCCTAGCAAGTGTTTGTTGGGCTTTTCAGGTCACCCACTATTGGGCCGTTATCGGTCCACCCATAATATGTTGTCCCGCACACGAGTTGTCACTCTCGGCATGAGGGGGTGTGTTGGAGATCCCACATCGACTAGAGATGAGAACATTTCATTGCATATAAGTGGGTGCAAACCTCACCTTATAAGCCGGTTTTATGGGGTTGAGTTAGGTTTAAAGTCCACTTCTTAATATGGTATCAGATCCATTTAGAGTCTATCCTAGCAAGTGTTTGTTGGGCTTATCAGGCCACTCGTTATTGGACAGTTATTGGTCCACCCATAATACGTTGTCCCGTGCACAAGTTGTCATTCTCGGCATGAGGGGGTGTGTTGGAGATCCCACATCAACTAGAGATGAGAACATTTCACTGTATATAAGTGGGTGCAAACCTCACCTTATAAGCCGATTTTATGGGTTGAGTTAGGCTTAAAGTCCACTTCTTAATATTATAGGACTTTCTTTATGCTAAGCATGATTTTTCTTCTACCATTATGTAAAAACAGAGGTTTCGTGTAACGCCCCTAAAATCTTATTCATATTTATATCATAAAATAAACATAAAACAATAATATCAAAATTAGCATATGTATATATATAATAAAATACATCCATCCCATACATTGTCTTTCAAAATAATATCCCTTCTCTAGGGAATTTTAATACATAACCATCCAGTGTTTCAAAATAAAACAAAATACAGCATAAGAACAGGCGATCTCCTTGTCCAACCACTCACTGAGGAGCTCTACTTCCTGCAACATCATCTGCTCCCGTGTAAATTACACACGATCATCACAACTTTAAGAACACGAAACACAACACAAAACACAGGGTAAGCTAGCTATTCAAAAAAAAAAAACTTGAAATACGAAACTTTAAAATCAACATAAATCAGCTTTTAAACACCCACATAAAATCCATCAGTTTCTCATTCATATCACACAACCATCAAGTGTCTATCAACAATTTTCAATATTCATCTTTCTCACGTCAGAATTCCCACTAACTCACAACACATAGACACTTGACTCTACTTCCGGAAGACTCGTGCCTTGACTCAGACTCAGAGATCTGCACCTGTCATACTACACCACTGTGAATCCACACAGGGTCGCTGTGAATCCACACAGCCATGCGCATAAATAAATCTCAATATCATCACTCTCCCAGTATGACAGGGTTAATCCATACAACATGTCAAGTTAGTTATCTTTCAAACAACTTACCCATACATATGAACCTCCTTTGACTCTCAACGCCTGAATAACTTCATCTATATGATTCCATTATATCAGGAGAGTCAGGATATCTCCTTCTAGACAAGTCCCTAGTCAATGCACATTACACACGATCTTACACGGTATTTTCTTTCCTGAAAATACTATGCCTTGATCCCACATTCACAACATTCAATGCATCATACAACACGTAAATGGACGGTTCCAACTCACAGCAACAATCAAAACCAAGTTCAGAATTTCGAAAATCATATACAGTTCACATTTCAATATCAAACAATTTCAATTCGTCACTAAAACAGGGGATTTCGAAATTTGCATTAAAACCGGCGATCACGTCGCCCCACACATAAAAACAGAGCATCGTGCAAGAAAGTTTGAAACCGGCGACCACATCACCCCAACTTCAGAATCTTCTAGCCTAAAGTTTTTATTGAAAATAAAGCTAGCTTCCCTTACCTGGACTTGAGCCGATCTCACTAAGGGCTCCAAACCCACCGAAAACTCAAGGATGCCTTAACTCTGCTTAAGCGTTCTGATCGGGAAAACTTGCAGAGAACCTTCCCAGGTGCTCTATGGCAGTTGCCGGTAGCCAAGCTGGGACGTGAGAAGGCCTGAATCGCAGAGTGAAGGAGAGGAAGGAAAAAGGATGAAGACTAAACTCACTCTATCTCTCGCTACTCCAACAGCGTTCGAACTCCAACTAAGAGGAGGTGTGTTCTGAGACTAAGAAACGTAGACCCGCCATGCAGCTGCCATTACCCACTCTGTGGGAAGCTTGCGTGCACGTTTCTTCTGACAGAACTGCCACGTGACGTCTCTGCGCGTACCAACTTTGGGTTACCTGCCTTACCAACTCTCTGGCGTCAACTGTTCTGAAGCACTCCTTTCCGTCTACGTGTCGCGCATGCAGAACGCTCATGCTGGGAGCCTGGGTCCCACCTTATCTGTGTGAAACATTACCTCGCGCGATGACCATCCACCGATGACTAACCGCGCGATGATTATCCGCCGATGAACGATTGTCTCTTACCCTGGCAGACGACTGATGTGCCTCTCATTCCAGCGATGACTGATGTGCCTCTCATCCCGGCGATGACTGATGCGCCTCTCATCCCGACGATGACTGATGTGCCTCTCATCCCGGCGATGACTGATGCCCCTTCCTGACGGACGACTGATTCCTCACCCTGGAAGACGACCGATGTCCGATGTCTCTCCATCTGGCAGACAACCGATGTCTCATTCAGGAAGACGACCGATGTGTCTCCCATCCTGGTTGATGACCGATGTTCCTCTCATTATGTTGGCGATCTCTTATCGCCCTTGTATGTGACGAGGACACATCGCCTCACTCTGGTCACCGATGTCACATCGTCACACCCAGCTGAGGGCTCGTCCTCCCATTCCTCTAAGTCTGTGGTATCACTCCCACATGACTCGGTGACGTCGGTAGCTTCTCCTTCCCGAGGACAGGTCGGTACCAACTCCTCGTGCGCCAATGCATGCAACACTAAGGACAATCTCTTATGCCCCATCATAGAGTTTCGCATGCATAGCGTATCTAAGGTGCAAATCACACCTTAATACGTGTGATTTTTGGAACCCCCTATGGTCCCCCAACCGACCTCTACCAGCTGACCTCAGACCTTGGGCGACGTCCGAGGTCTGACCACCATGAAACTTCTATTACAGGCTCTTTTCATTTTAAATAATAACATCTTCAGAAATTATTTAAATATAACACTTTTATACCAATTAAATTTTTTTCTAGGTCCTTACATTTCGGAGGAAACATGCAAATTGAGTCCAACGTATACTGTTTAATGAAAATAATATTTTGAAAGTTTAAATTTTTACGTTAGTATTTTTTCCTATAAATGTTTATACTCCTTTTATTTTATTCTGTTTCCTGGAGTTTTCCCTTCATTTCATTTAAATTTCCAGGCCACAATATCTACAGATTGATGAAATTGTTCAAGACATAATAAATATTTTGGGTCCCAAAATTTCAAGACTTCTAGATCATAAACTAGTTGGAATAGAGTCTTCGATTGAAGAATTAAAAAATCTTTTTCATTTTGGGTCACTTAATGAAGTTCGAGTTGTTGGAATTAGTGGGATGGGTGGTATAGGAAAGACAACCCTTGCTCAGGCTTTATATGAGAGAATCTATCATCAATATGATTCTCATTGTTTTATTTATGACGTGAACAAAATTTATAGAGATTCCGGTTCATTAGGTGTACAAAAACAACTAATTTTCTAGTCCCTAAATGAGAAAAATCTTGAAATTTACAATGCTTTTGAGGGAACATGTTTGGTACAGAGTAGGTTGCGCAATGCAAGAAGACTTTTAATTCTTGACAATGTTGATCAAGTTGAACAACTTAAGCTTTTTATAGGAAATAGAGATAATATGTTACGAGGATGCCTAGGTGGAGGGAGCAGAATCATCATAATTTCTAGAGATGAACATATATTGAAGACACATGGAATGGATGATGTTTATCAAGTCCAGCTGTTGAGTTTGGAAAATGCTATGCAATTGTTTTGTAGAAATGCTTTCGAAGTTAATTATATTTTGACTAATTATGAACAATTGGCACATGATGCCCTTTCACATGCTCAAGGCCATCCATTAGCAATTGAAGTAATTGGGTTATCTTTGTTTGGTCGAAATGTCTCACAGTGGAGAAGTGCACTGGATGGGCTAAAATACAATAAAAGTAGAAATATTATGGATGTTTTACGTATAAGTTTTGATCAGTTGGACGAAGAAGTGAAACAAATATTTCTTGATATTGCATGCTTCCTCCATGATTATGACAAGAAATATGTGAAGGAAATTTTAAAGTTTCGTGGATTTGATCCTGAATATAGCATACAAGTTCTAATTGATAAATCACTCATAACCAATGAACATGGACTAATATTCATGCATAGTTTGCTAAAGGATTTGGTAAAGAGTATTGTTTAAGAAAAATCACCTAAGGAGCCCATGAAGTGGAGTCAGTTGTGGAATTACAAAAATTTCCAGAAAGCTATGTTAGAGAATGAGGTAAAATTAATAGATTTAGTTTAAAATCTTATATTGTCTTTTTTTTTTTCTAGAACATGGAAACCCTTAGAAAAATACAATAATGTTATATATTCTTTATGCATGATGTTGTAGGTAGTTGATAATCTTAAAGTCCTAAATATTGAAAAGGGGCCTTATGAAACAATAGGGAGGGTAGATGGTTTATCGAAAATTAGACACCTTAAGTTGCTTACACTTTTGAATGTAAAATTTTCAGGAAGTCTTAATCATCTTACGAGTGAACTAGGATATCTTACTTGGATCAAATATCCTTTTCAATGTATGCCTCCAAGTTTTCACCCAGACAAACTAGTTGAGTTACACCTCACAAAGAGCAGTATTCAACAACTATGGGAAGGCATGAAGGTAATCATATTAATTTCCTATTCTTTTTAAGTAAACCAATTAAATGACAATCATTGTCTTTTAATTTTTTTTTCTTTAATTAATTAAGAAAACCCAAATGGCATTATTAATTTTATTTTCTACTTGCCAATCATTGAAGCGTTTGAATCTCTCTCACTCCAAAAATTTAGTTGAGATGCCAGATGTTAGAGAGGTCCTAAATCTTGAAAAGGTAGAACTTCAAGGATGCATACAGCTCCGAGAAATCAATTCATCAATCGGTCTTCTGAGTAAGCTTGTTATTTTGAATTTGAAACAGTGCCTAAACCTAGTAAGCTTAGCCAATACCATATTGGCTCTGCATTCTCTTGAATATCTGAATGTCTCTGGTTGTTCAAAATTGTATAATAATGAGCTATTTGATGAACCAAGGAACACACAACATTTGAAGAAGCTTTGTTTAGTTGAAGCTCCTATTCGTTCCCAGTCAACATCCTCTTTCATAAAAAGAATGTTTTTGTGGCCTTTAGATTTATTGTATGCCAGAGCACAAAGAGACTCAGTCACATATTTTTTGCCCTCATCCCCTATTTTCCCTTGTTTGCGTGAACTCGATCTAAGCTTCTGTAACTTAGTTCAAATCCCTAATGTCATTGGAAAGTTAAGTTGGCTAGAAATACTAAATTTGGAGGGAAACAATTTTGCTACACTTCCCAACTTCAAGAACTTTTTTAGACTGTATTCTTTAAACTTACAACATTGCAAGCGATTGAAATACTTGTCTGATCTCCCTTCACTAACCGACTAAAAAATTATCAGATTTCCATACCCAAGTTTAAAAATTTTCGACGAAGATCTGGTAGGATTAAACATTTTCAACTGCCTAGAATTAGTTGAGAGGGAATGCTGCAATAGCATTATTTTTTCATGGATTATACAAGTTGCTGAGGTGTGCATGCTCCTTCCTTCCTCTTTCCTTCTTTTAATCTATTTTTGTGTAGGAAAACAACTACTAACGCATAACTCTTACAAGATGATCCATCAATACAGATGTCTAACATTTGATCCACTCATTCCAAGAGTTGAAATTATTATCCCTGGAAGTGAAATACCGAGGTGGTTCAACAATCAGTTTGTGTGCAAAGCCAATTTAATAGAGATTGATGCCTCTCCTGTTATGCATGACAATAATTAGATTGCTGTTGTGTGTTGTGTAATATTCCACCCACCCAATGAAAGGGAGATTGGAGTTCCAATAGTAATAAACTTTCCCTTTATGGATCCTCTAGTGTATTTGAGAAGAGACATAGTCATTGACCAGTCAGATCATATGTGGCTATTCTATTTCTCTCGGGAACAGTTCATTAAACACTGTGGATTTCGGAATATGGAAAATTACAAAATTTGGTAATAAGGTTGAACTGAAGAAATATGGGTATCGCTTTGTATATGAACAAGATCTACAACCATCAAATTTGTTGGTGTTGAGGGGATAAAACAGAGCAAGATATTTTATTATCTTTGCTAATAATTACATTTATAATACTTTTAGTAGTTGTCTCCTAAATGATTATGAGCAGTTACTTAGAAATATTTATTCAACAATTGAAATAGGAAAAATAAAGAGTCACATGCAATTACATGCATTTATGTGCAGTTACAAAATCATAATATCCAACACTCCTCCTTGATTTTTTGACTGTAAACTCCAATCTTCTATCTTAAGAATTCAAACTTGCTAGCTGGAAGTGACTTGGTAAACAAATTTGCAATTTTTTTTTCATCCTCGCTTTGCTTAATCTCCATTCAACACCTTTGGATAATGCAGATTCTGAAAAACTTTTGTCAAAGCCTAAACTGAGAAGATAATTATCTATTCGGCTATACCATGCTCTTGGAGTCTCTTTTAAGCCATAAAGAGCTTTAGACAACCTATAAACTTTGTCTTCTTTTCCTTCCACAATAAAACCTTTAGGTTGCTCAACATAAATTTCCTCTTCAATAAATCCATTTAGGAATGTTGACTTAACATCCATTTGATGTACCTTTCTATCTCAAGGTATGTCAACAAGCTCCCAGGTTTTGTTCTTCTCAATCATATACAACTCCTCCTCCATTGTCTTTTTCCACTTTGGGTCATTAATAACTTCTGTGTGATCAAAAGGTTCACATACTGCAATGTTACATCTCTGATATATGCCAGAGGGTAATCGAGTGTATTTAATTGGTGGATCATCTTCCATTTCAGATTTTTGTATCTTGAGAAGCTCTTGACCAAGCTTCTTGTGCCATATCTCAGCAGTATTTTTCTTTGTTGAAAATACTGTCTGCTCCTCCCGAAATAAATCTAATGAGAAACTTTTACCTCTCATTGTTACCTTGAACAAATCTTGTCCGGTAGTATCCTTGATCAAACAGTGGTTATCTTCAAAAAACACCTTGAATCCTTTTTGTAGCAACTGACCAACACTCAATAAATTTTGGTCTATGTTAGGTACATATAACACATCAATAATAGTTTTGGTACCTAAATGTGTTGCTACAACTATGGTTCCTATTCCTTTTACTGGAATGTGACCCCCATGGCCTATCTTGACCTTTGAAATTTTTGAAGGCTTCAACTCCTTGAAAAGTTTTTAGTCATTGGTCATGTGCTTTGTGTATCCACCATTAATTAGCCAAGATGCACTTGAAATATTGCTCCAAAAACCAGTTGCAACGAAAAGTACATCCTCCTCCTCATTTGCAATTTGAGCATCTACATCTTGTTGCTCACTTTAGTTTCTACAAATGACTACTTCATGCCCAAGTTGATTGCACTTGTTGCACTTAGCATCAAGTCTTCTCCAACACTTAAACGGTGGATGACCTAACTTGTTGCAGTGCTTACAAGGAGGATAATTTCTACCTTTGTTTCTCCAGCCACCTTCATGTTTGGCTGGAAGGCTCCTTCTACTACTGATCCATCTTGTCTCATGGCTCTCCTTTGTTCTTGTGCTTGTAAAGCATTTAAGAGCTCTGCAAGCGAAATCTTTGATAGGTCCTTTGTGTTCTCTAGGGTTGTTATGGTGGCTTCAAACCTCTCTGGAACTGTTACAAGTAGTTTTTCCACAATTCTTGAATCATTTAACACAGATCCAAGCAACCTCACTTTGTTGGCAATGCTTAGAAGTCTGTCAGAGTAATCTTTTAGAGATTCTGACTCCTTCATTCTCTACAATTCAAACTCCCTTATTAGATTCAGCACTTGCATTCCACGAATCCTCTCATCACCTGCATATTCTGCATTAAGGTAATCCCAGATTGCTTTTGCTGATTTCAAGGTCATTATCCTTGTGAATACCATAGGAGATACTGCTGCAAATAGATATGTTTTTGCCTTTGATCTCTTTATCTTCTTTTCTTTCTGTGATTTTATTTGTGCCACAGTAGGGTTTTCTGGAAGAGACTGAATTTCATTGTCCTCTTCTACAGCTTCCCATAAATCCAATGCTTCTAGGTAGATCTCTATACAAACAACCCACATCTGATAATTGTCTCCATCGAAGACTGGTGGTGCCATTACTGAAAAATTGGACCCTCCTTCCATTGGTGCACTCTACTAACCTCACAGATCCCTCAAGAAGATAGCTCTAATACCAATTATTGGTGTTGAGGGGATAAAACAGAGCAAGATATTTTATTATATTTGCTAATAATTACATTTATAATATTTTTAGTAGCGGTCTCCTAAATGATTATGAACAGTTACTTAGAAATATTTATTTAACAATTGAAATAGGAAAAATAAAAAGTCACATGCAATTACATGTATTTATGTGCAGTTACAAAATTATAATATCTAACAAAATTTAACAATGATGCATGGAGAAAATTTGACAGCTCGGAAGCGGAAGTTTTCAGTAATGGAAGAAAACAGGTAGCTACCGTATGTAAGCTACAGTTCCATCATAGTGAAGAATTGAAGTATTTATTCAGTGCGGAAGCAAGATTTGATCGAACCAAGAGGCACATAGAAGCAGCAGCGTTCAAATTCCCTTCATTTCTCTCATCACAACATACAATATTGTTATTCCAAAATTCACTTGTTTTTCCCTACAATATATAGTCCAGTTCATTCCCTGCTATTAAATTTTTTAGTTTCTTTTTTTTCGGAATTTTGGGTTTTAGAAATATATTTTAAAAAAATATAAGAAATATGTTATATATAAAGGAGTTTGTGATTTATGTTATTGGCGTATTCTAAATATAGAGAAAAATGTTCCATAGTGCACTCCCGGTATAAAGTCATTTAAACTTGAAGAGTGCATCTTCTTTGCTAGAGTTGCAACACGCGAACGATGAACAAAGCGATTTTCTTCCGCTGACAGCAGCAACACTGTCTCTTATAATGGTTCCTCACTCTAGCCATCCTCTTTGCATCTTTCTACCATGGTAGAGGTTTCTATCCTATCACATTCGAACATCTCTTACTATTGGTGAAGTTCATTTTCTATATTTCTATTTTATTATTCAAATTAAAATCATAGTTGTTTTCAAGATTTCAATCAGGACAGTATATATGAATTGCAATGCGTGATTCAGTTTTGTAATTTTATAATGATACCATTCAAATTAATTTATTTTTACAAGTATATTATACGGTTTTCAAAATTGGAATTCAGACTTTAGAAATAGTTAAAAATACAGGGAGTAATTAGTTATTTTAATTCCTAAAAGTGACTAAATTATTTTAGTGATTGGTTTTTTTTTAAATTTAAAGTATTACAAATGTATAAAATAAAATGTAAATTCTAGGAAAATTACAAGAAAAATTTACATATTTACCCATAAAACTAACGTATATAGCGATGTATTTATCTATAAGAATAACATATAAAGTATCAGAATTAATAAATTATAGAAAAATATAATTTAGATCAATTATAGGTATAAAATATTTTAATTTGTTTAAAAATATGTTAGTTGAAGTTTAAAATATATTGTTTGATGTGCTTTGGTTTTTTAGTAATTTTATTTGTATTTAATTTTGTATTCATGCATATATTTTAGCTAATCTTAACTTACCTTTAAGATTAGTACAAATGATCAAATAAATTAATTATTTGTACTAAATTTTGAATTGTCTAATTACATATATAGTTTGAAAAAATTATTTTTATAATTTGTTAATATATACAAATTAATTCTAGTCCTAAATTTGATGAAACTTCTATTCAAATTATTTAGTATAGTTCTTCGGGAGCATATTTGGTGCATTGTTTGTCACCACTTTCATTTTTATGCATTTTAAAGACTACTGTCAAAATTTTATTTAATATAAGATAATAAATTTAATATGTATGTGTTAATAAATAATGGAGAATATTTTTCTTAATGTGTAGGACCATGGGTCTCACCTTTAGTTAGATAGAAGAGTGATATGGACATTGTGTGATTGATGACGATGAAATATTAAACATATGTAGTTATGGATCTAAGTTGCATGAATTTACGTCACAATATTAAAGAGTATGATAAAGGAGTTGAGAACTTCTTGCGATTTGTTCGGTAATGAAAAATCAATTAAGGGGAGATATTATGTTAACATGATTCAGTCTTAGACAATCGCATAGTAAAAGCTTTCAAGCATGTTTTAATGGTAATAAAAATCTATAATAAACAGTGAAAACCAAAACAAAACTAAAACAATCCTATGAGCCAATAAAACTTTCAAGAATGCATTAGACGCAACAGGTTGTATAGATTGTACATCACTGAAACTCCAGATGATGGTCTTATCGTACAATAGCTACAACAAAAGACAAGTTGCTAGACGATGTCTACAACAAAACTCAATGGATCAAACGTCATATTATAGTGTTAAACGAAGCCTAACATACAAATTACTCAAAGCTAAAATGCATCAGACGATGTTGCAGAATGCGCGAGATGATACTCTGAAAAGAACTTATGAAGCATGAGCATTATACAAACCAAATGATGATCATGTGCTGCTGGATGATCAAGTGACAAGGAAGTTTCCAAAATTGATAATTTCATATTATATATGCTTAAATGTTAATGAACTTGTTCTGATTAAATCATCTTTGATTAAAATGTAGTGTTTTAATTGAGATTTAAAATGCTTTCAAATGAACTTCAACAAATATATCATGTGACTAAATTGTCCAAATATTACAAACGTTCCTTGAAATACAATGAGCAAGTTGACCTCTACTTAATTTTTTGTATTATAATTTTTAATATTTTATTAGACCTATTTTTATAATTTAATTAACCTCTACTTTTAATATAGTTGAACATATTTTCATATTATTAACCCTATTTTCACAAATTAATTTCAAAATTTAACTAAACTTCATAAATACTAATAATTCAAGAATATACACACAAATTTTTAATAAAAGAAGACATCAATTCATTCATTCATATGTCAAAGGATAACTTAAAATTTAAAAAATAACAATTGTTTACTATCAAATAATTTGATTATGTTGTTTATATTGAGTTGACAATCAAAGTTATACTTAAATATATTTTTAGTGTTTGAGAAATTCATAGACTTTACAATTAGTCTCCAATCATTTTTTTTTTCACTTTCAGTCCATGAATTATTTATAAATTTTAGATTTAGTCACTAAAAATATTTATTATGTTTTATCTTATTATTATGTTTATTTTGAAAGTGATATCTAAAATATTTTGATTTTTTTATTATGTCTGTCTTCATGATATAATGATGCACCATGTTAATACATATTGAGTTCGTAAAAAATTACTTAATCTTTTTAGTAAAATTTTATAGATGAAAAAATAAAATTGAAAAGAAAGATCTTAGTAAACTAATTTAAGAACCTATTCACAAACTAATTTCAAAGCGCTAATGTAGGGACGAACGTGATTTTTCTATTTTAAGCTTATAATGAGAATTAAAAACAAGAAAAAAGACTACAGGCTCAAAGGAGTTAATAAGTGGATTATTATGAAAGTAGGCTAATATGGTTATTGACTTAAATTAAACAAAAAATGTCTCACTCCTATCAATTTATATGTGCAAAAACATTGTTGCAAAACAAAGAATGAAACTAAGTTCTAGAGTATGAGAAAATATGAATAGAAACAAAATAAAAAGAGTATTAGACATCCATCAAACAATCCATTAGAGGATTTGTCAGTGAAGCTCAAAATCTTACATGGGACAGTCTATCACAAAAGATTCATCCAAAAATTTCTAATAACCAACTTATTTATCAATTTTAAAGAAATCCAAACAACAAATATCAAGAAACCAAAATTTTCAAGAATTATGAAATATACTAGCCATTAGACAATCCTTGAAAACTGACTTATTTTTCATTTTCTATTTTTATTATTCTTTTTAAAAAAATCAAATAGAAACTCAAAAAAAAAAAAAAATCAACAAAAGATAAATCCTAAACTATGATTCTCCTCCCCACACTTAAATCACAAGTGTCCTCAATACAAGAGCAAACAACTAAAATGACAATATAAGTAATAAAAGAGTGAGAAAGGGAGACAAACTCCTTCATCAAGCTTGAAGGCATTAGAAGTTGCAGAAGATCAACCATCCCTGGGCAATAAAGGCCAAGGTTCGTTGTCCATCGTAGTGCAAAGATGATGTTAGCAGGAAGGTCTATCTAAGGCATACAAAACCTTGATAGACTATGAAGAACACCTACTGTGATGGAGTTTAAACCATAGGGTGGAGTTGGGGTAGTTCAGCGGGCATATGTAGTGGTAAGGGGTGGGCCAAGCTAGTAGAAGGTTAAACTGAGGGTGATTAGACAGTCTAGTAGTATCGTTTATTGAGTGTAGTAGGTGACTGTCTAGTGGTGACGATGACTGCATATATGGACGTAATAAGGTTTGGGCGAGGGAGTTATGCTCATGTGAAGGTGGAGGTGATGTATGTTGGGTGGAAGATTAGGGTATGGTGCAGGTAGACACTGCAGATGTGATAGACGATCTAGTTAGTGTAGAGAATGGAATGGGAGGTATGGACTTTACCTCAAAAAGTGGTGGTAGTTGTGTTGGAGGTCATCTACAAAACTTTAAGGAGGGAAAAACAATGTCATCTTCTCCTTCACTTCCATCATCTACATAAATGATTGGCAGTGTGCTCTTTCTCTAGTGGCATTAGCTCCATAATAGAAACCAAGTCAAAATCATTTGTGATTAATGAGCATTCTTTTCTATTGACTCTACAAGTATAACAATGTTATACTTATATCCAATTTAAATAAACTGATCCATTTTTGCATTACTCTGATCTATTAAAAATCCTTTTATTTAGATTTGTTTTTTTCTTTTATTTTAACCCATATTATATAACATTTCCATATTAGATTTCCAATTTGTTTATCTCGGATTTCAGAAATTGGAGAATCCAAATTTCCAATATAAATGATCACTTTTAGAAGTAGAGTGTACTAACGAAGTTTCGCTTGAGACTAGTGTGCAGAGGTTGCAGGAAATTATGTTTATGTGCCATAATCGATCAAAATTCTATTTTGTTTGGCACGACCATTAACATGAATGTGTGAAGTAAACAAATATTATTTATATATCTGGTGGGATATGACTCATCTTTTTTCTATTTCTTGGCATAAATGAAATCAAAGGGAGGTTACTTATCGTTCACAATTAATTGCTATCAAAGGGAGGTTACTTACCGTTTACAATTAATTGTTATCAAAGGGAGATTACTTACCATTCATTCTCAATTAATTGTTTTTATTATTGTTGTCTCTTAGAACCACTATATATAGTGGCTTCCTTCAAGCAATGTAACACACAAAAACAACAACACACACTTGCTTCCTCCCTCTCCTTTCATATACTCTCTATTTCTTCTCTTTGGGTGTAACTGTTTAACCCATATAGAGAGAATTTGTTTTAGGGCTATTTATCTATTAGTCTGAGAGGAATTCATTGTACTCCCAATACCATTATATATAGTGAAAGTTTTTTTCTCTCTCGCTGGTGGTTTTTTACCTCTATTTAAAGGGGTTTTCCACCTAAAAATTATGGTATCATTCTCATTTTTCTTTTTACTTTAATTTCTCATAATCTTTGGTTAAAATTATCACGCTTCCACATACAATATCCCTACAAATTGGCATCAAAGCTTTTTGATAATTCAACTAGGATTTGTTGTTCAATAATGTCGAAATTCGATATTGAGAAATTTGATGGTAAAATCAGCTTTGCTATCTGGCGAGTCCAGGTACTAGCTGTTCTCACCCATAATGGTTTAAAGAAAGTTTTGATAGGTAAAATGACGAGGCCAACCACTATGACGGAGGAGCAGTGGGATGAGATGGATGAAAAGGCATTGTCTACAATTCAGTTATGCTTGTCCCATGAGGTGTTGCGTGAGGTCATAAATGAGAAAACTGCAGCAGGCATATGGAGTAAATTGGAGCTCAATACATGACCAAAAGTCCTGCAAACAACCGGTTAAAGGAGCGACTCTTTACACTCTGAATGTCCGAAGGTACTTCCATCCAATCTCACCTTGATGAATTTAATTCCATCATAATTGATTTGGAAAATTTGGATGTTAAAATTGATGATGAGGATAAAGTCGTTCTACTTATTGTTTCTCTACCACCCTCGTATCAACAATTCAAAGAAATTATGTTATACGATAATTATCTTACCTTAAGCTTTGATGATGTCAAGAGTAATTTACTAGCCAAAGAAAAATTTGATACTGAAATTCATTCTGGAATTTCTGGTGAAGGATTAGTAGTCAGAGGGAGAAACCAAGAGAAAGGTAGGAACTGTAAATATAAATCCAGGTCAAAATCTAGAGGCAAGAACTCCAAATATTGTCGTTATTGCAAGAAAAAGGGACACGAGATCTCTAAATGTTATAAATTGAAAAATAAGCAAGATAGAGAAGATAAGGGAAATGGTAAACAACCAGAAAAATCTGCTGAAGCCAGTATTGTTGAAACTGAATCTAATGGGGATTGTTTTGCAGCTTCCAACTCTGAATAAAGGTCTAAAAATGAATAGATTCTTGATTCTGGTTGTACTTTTCACATGTCTCACAATAGAGACTGGTTTACCACATATGAACCCGTTTATGATGGTCTTGTTTTGATGGGAAACGATGCTCAATGCAAAGTTATTGGTGAAGGAACAATCAAAATCAAGACACATGATTGAATTGTTAGAACTTTAACAGGTGTCAGATATGTCCCTGATTTGAAACGGAATCTCATTTCCTTAGGCACCCTTGAATCTCATGGGTGTAGATACTCAGCTGAAGGTGGAGTTTTAAAAGTGTCTAAAGGAGCTCTTGTGTTACTAAAGGCAATTCGATGTGATAGTTTGTATGTGCTGTAGGGTTCAACAGTTACAGGTTCTACACTCTTGCCTCACCCAACAAAGATAACACCAAGTTGTGGCATATGAGATTATGCGACATGAGTGAGAAGGGAATTTTAATCCTCAAGAAGAAGGGTCACCTTGGTAACCACTATACTGGAAAGGTTGATTTCTGCGAACATTGCATTTTTTGTAAGCAAAAAAAGGTTAGTTTTTCTAAAGCCATACACAGAACCAAAGGTACTTTGGATTATATTCATTCGGATCTTTGGGGTCCATCAAAAGTTCCCTCCAGAGGTAAATGTCATTATATGATGACAATTATTGATGATTTCTCACGAAAACATTGGGTGTATTTTCTAAAACATAAGAATGAAGCATTTTCCACTTTTAAAGAGTGGAAATTATTAATTGAGAATCAAATTGGCAAGAAGATAAAGAGGCTAAGGACAGACAATGGCCTTGAGTTTTGTTCAAATGAATTCAATGATTTCTACAAGACGGAAGTCATTTCCAGACACCTCACCATCCTAAGGACTTCACAACAAAACGGGGTTGCAGAAAGGATGAATAGAACTATCTTGGAGAGATCGTTGCATGCTCTCCCATTCTGGTTTGAAGAAATCTTTTTGGGCTGAAGCGGCTTCAACGACATGTTATCTGATAAATCGCTCTCCTAACAGATCAATTGATTGCAACATTCCAAAAGAAGTTTGGTTAGGTAACCCTGTTGATTATTCTAATATTAAAATATTTGGTTGCCCTGCTTATTCTCATGTAAACGAGGGAAAATTAAAAACTCATGCTAAGAAGTGCATTTTCTTGGGTTATGGCTCAGGGGTTAAAGGCTATCGTTTATATGACCCGGAATCTCACAAAGTAATTCACAGTCGGAATGTGACCTTTAATGAAAATGCTATGCTCTCTTCTGTAAAAGATACTGTCATTTCCTTAATTGATATAGGTGACCAGGAAGATGCTCGAGAGAAGGTGGAGTTTAAGATTAAAACACCCGCTCATGAGGAAAACATTCCCAATTCCTCCAGTACTCAAGATGATCAAGCCACTGCCATTGATGGTACAAATGAACATGTGAGACCACATGAGCAATGTCTACCTCAACGACGAGGGTTACCATAGCCGTGGCCTATAGCTTAAGAACTTCCACAAAAGAGACCAAGAAAACCGACTCAAAGATTAATTGCAGAATCTGCCAACATTGCTTATGCTTTAACTATTGCACAAGAGATGGGTGAAGAAGGTGAACCCAAGAATTACTCTGAAGCTATCTCTAGTGACGACTCAACAAAGTGGATTTCTGCTATGCAAGAAGAAGTTGAGAGTCTTCTCAAAAACAAAACATGGGAATTGGTGAAGTTACTAGAAGGAAAACGAGTCATTAGTTGCAAGTGGATCTTTAAGAAAAAAGAAGGGATCCGAGGTGTTGAGAGTACAAGGAATAAAGAAAGATTTGTTGTAAGAGGTTTTGATCAAGAGGAAGATATTGACTTTAATGAAGTATTTTCTCCTGTTGTTCGTCATACTTCAATACGTATATTACTTGCTTTAGTTGCCTTGTATGATTTGGAGTTGGAACAGTTAGATGTGAAAATTGCTTTTCTTCACGGTAATCTTGAGGAAGAGATTTACATCCAGCAGCCTGAGGGATTCGTTGTTCATGGAAAGGAGGGCCATGTATGTCGTTTGAAGAAATTTCTCTATGGCTTGAAGCAATCATCAAGAGAATGGTATAAGAGGTTTGATTCTTTCATAGTTGGACATGGCTACTCTAGAAGTAGCTATGATAATTGTGTCTATTTTCGGCTACTCTAGAAGTAGCTATGATAATTGTGTCTATTTTCAAAAGACATCTGATGGGTCATTTATATACTTGTTGTTATATGTTGATGACATGTTGATTGCTGCAAGAGATAAATCTTTAGTTAACAAGTTAAAGGCCCAGCTTAGTAGTGAATTTGATATGAAGGACTTAGGTCCTACCAAGAAAATTTTAGGAATGGAGATCAATAGAGATTGTCAAGCCGGAAAAAATTTTCTATCACAAAAGAAGTATGTTCTTAAGATGCTTGACAAATTTGAAATGCGAGATTGCAAAGCTGTTAATACTCCAATTGCCGCCCACTTCAAGTTGTCATCAGATCAGTGTCCAAAATCAGACAAGGACAAAAGGCGCATGTCACATGTCCCGTATTCAAATGCAATTGGAAGTCTCATGTATGCTATGGTATGTACAAGGCCTGATTTAGCTTATGCTATTAGCATTGTTAGCAGGTTCATGCATAATCCAGGCAAGGCACACTAGGAAGCCATTAAATGGATACTTCATTATCTGAAAGGTTCTCCAGATCTTGGTTTGGTATTTGATCAACATAGAGCCGATCCTGGAGGAGCAGTTGGCTATGTTGATGCTGACTATTGTGGTGATTAAGATCGGAGAAGGTCACTTTCAGCCTACATTTTTACCCCATGTGATTTTGCTATCAGCTGGTATTCTTCATTTCAAGCCATTGCGGTTTTGTCCACCATTGAAGCATAATATATTGCTGCTACACAATTTAATTCATTGAAGAAAATTTTGTGCCATTATGTAGGGTATAATGTGGCGTTTTTAACCATTGTAATTTTAATTCTAAATAAAGAAATTTTAACCAGCTCTTTTTTATCATTTTGTTATATATATTTTTATAATTTTTTTATAATTTTTTTATAATTTTTTTAATAATATTTTTTATAATCTGGTTTGCACAATTAACTAAACATAATATATTTTCATAATAAATAAAATAAATATGCTAATAAAATGAAATAATGTATAAAACTTATAAGCATCCACTCATTTAATTGAAAATTAAAACACGCGTAATATTGTTCAAAATTTGATACATAATTGAAAATGAAAACACATAATTGTTCAAAAGTTCATACATCCCTAATCAAGTTTAGAATTAAAACACACATCCCTAATGAGTTTTGCTTCCAGCACTTGATCCTATTATTTGATTAGGTGATGGAGCACCACTTCCAGTATATGATGTCTGAAATAAATAAATAATTTTAAGTTAATGAAATTGAATGTTTATAATTATAAAATAAAATACACTAAAAAAAATTTAAATATATTAATACCTCATTGATGGATGCATGAACCAAATTAATTCATCAATTTTTTTCTAGATAAAATTGAAAATAATCAAAAGAACAACATATACTTGTTAGAATATATTATCACAGCAGTAAACATAATCAAGCACTAAACCTCTTTTCATACAGCATTTCAGAAACAAGAACAGGTCATTTGACATTATTTTTGCATTGTTTGAGTAAATTATATATCAGAACTAAAGAATAAAAAAATTTTAGAGAAAGGTAATTAATATAACTTTTTACTAAATTAGTTACATGATGAAAGAAATATATATTAATATCAATTAACTTAAGCTAAAAGTTATAGCATAATAGATAACAAGCTTAGGCTTCCTAATTATAATTAAAGCAAGCTCTACAAAAAGAGTTGACTAAATCCCTTACAAAAAAGAAATTCATAGCAGATCCATACACCCTAAAACTATGCATCCCTCATATTATGCAGAATCTTGACAGGAGCTCATGCCAAACCTTAGGTAACTCATTCTTCCTTCATCTTCCATCCTCCAATAATGCATTCTCTCTAATGGCTTCTAGCAGTTGCTGCATAATGCTGCAGAACTTTGTTATGACCAATCTCCAACCTCTGCATCTTTCCATCTTACTAACACAAGCATAACCACTACAAGCATTCAATCCAGAACCAATATACGTACTACTCCTGCACCAAAATCCTGCATTATCTGATGGCACAAAGTTGCAAAATTATGCATAATACATGGGGAAAATATGCAGTATACATGGGGAAAAAACCAGCACCGGATCCCTATGGATGACAGCTTAAAATCCCTGCATGAATGTGGGTGACTGCTGCATATTTCTACATCACTAGAAGATAAGCCCTTGCACCTGGGGCAACACCACCAGCTTGGTTAGTTATTGCCCTGCCAGAGACAACTTCTGCACCTATTCTCAGTTCCACTGCTATGCAATGCCTTTATTTTCTATAATTGATTTAAGTGAACACTTGGCATTGGTAAGATTCTTCTCATCAAGATATTAATCTAACTAACTTTCAAATCATTATATGACATATTTCTGGAATATGTTTTAACTTGTGCAACCACAAAATCCAGCTAGACAAACTTTTTCCCATCCAGCTTTGCACTAGAACTGGACTTAACAGCCCCAAACATTAGAACCTAGGCTCCACAATTAGCCATCTATTATGCCAGAACCAGTCAAGAACCAGCCAAGAACTGAACCACCAACTAATCCAAACCGGAGGAACCCTGTCATCACAAAAGCAGATAACTCTGCTTCAGACAAGGGCACTGACTTGGGTGTTAGAATCATGAGGACACTAGTGAGGTATCCATTGCTAAATCCTAGCATAAATATTATATTGGAAAACAATTTGTATTTAAATATTTTTCATTTTAAAAGACATTGATTAACAACTTTTTAACTTCTGTACCTCTTTTATTATATAAATCATGTTTTTTAATTTAACAGATACAAATTAAGTTCAGATTTAATTTAATATAAAATTTTATACAAATTAAACTAATATTTTACTATTTAACTTAGTGATAACAACAAGATGTATAACTTCGTCCATCTTCGTCATACTCGCTTTCTGTATAGAAATAACGCGTAACAATAAGAATCTTCTTCCTCACACAATAAGGAACTCCTTCTATGAAATTCAAAGGAAATTATTTAACATACTTTCTCATTCCCTGTGATATATGTAAGCTGTTATGAGTCTCCACCACCAACACTGTTGCCTTTCAAATCAATCTTTTTATTCAATGTAAATTACTCAACTCATTTGGTTAGTCTCATTCTACATGAAATATAGGGCATTTTCTTCCTCAATCTCCATAGTTTTTTCACGACACTACACATGCTCCCTTCCACCACTCTCTTATATTCCCTCTCAAAACCCTTGCTGAATTGGAATTCTTAGAATACCCCATTCATCACAACCAATAGATATATCTAATCTAATCCCAATCAATAGATATATCTAATCGCAATGTACCTATAATTTCTCTAGAAATACTTACTAAAGAAAAAAAAATGAGAAACAGTTACTACAAAAGGATTAAACAATTTCAACTACTAACGATTTCGGACAATAGATTTTCAAGAAAGAAGTTTAGGGCATGCGAGCACAAACCTGAAACAACCTTGCGCGAAGGCGGCAATGGCGAAATGAGGAGTGAACGTTAGGGTTTCGTGAAGGTCAGAGGAGGGGTTAGTGAAGGTCGCGTAAGGGTTTTGTGAAGGTCGCGTAAGGGTTTTGTGAAGGTCGCGTAAGGGTTTTGTGAAGGGGAAGAGAGTTAGCAGGGAGGGGGAAGAGAGTGGGAGGCAACGCTAGTTTCCAAAGAGTGAAACATGTTTTCAAAAAAAAATTGAGAATAAAGAGGAATGGTGTAGGGAGGGAAAGCAAACGCGTGAATTAGATTAGGAAGGATAATTGTGACAGTTAAAAATGACATATTCTAAAGGATAATTATGACGATTAGTAAAATGTCGTATTATATGGCAAATTGTGGCGGTTATTAATAACCGTCGTATTAAAACCGCCACTTTATATATAATTTTTTGTAGTGGCACCATTTTATCCAAGACATTGTTGATACGAGAGATATAATTGTTGAAAAAATTCATATGGCCGAAAATCCTGCAAACATGTTGACCAAGCCACTTCCACCGGCTAAGTTTGATCATTACCTGAACTTAGCTAGTATTATCCATACTTAATCAAGGCTTCATGGTGAGAGAGTGTTCCAGTCAAAGGCAAGTCAAGGTGGAGATTTGTGGGATATGACTCACCTTTTTTCCGTTTTCTTGGCATAAATGAAATCAAAAGGAGGCTACTTACCGTTCACAATTAATTGTTATCAAAGGGAGGTTACTTACCGTTTACAATTAATTGTTATCAAAGGGAGGTTACTTACCATTCATTCTCAATTAATTGTTTTTATTATTGTTGTTTCCTAGAACCACTATATATAGTGGCTTCCTTCAAGCAATGTAACACACAAAAACAACAACACACACTTGCTTCCTCTCTCTCCTTTCCTATACTCTCTATTTCTTCTCTTTGGGTGTAACTGTTTAACCCATATAGAGAGAATATATTTTGAGGCTATTTATCTATTAGTCTGAAAAGAATTCATTGTACTCCTAATACCATTATATATAGTCGAAGTTTTTGGCTCTTTCGTCGGTGGTTTTTTACCTCTATTTAAAGGGGTTTTCCACTTAAAAATACTGGTATCATTCTCATATTTCTTGTTACTTTAATTTTTCATAATCTTTAGTTGAAATTATTATGCTTCCACATACAATATTCCTACATATCTAATTAAGCTTCTACACTTTAAATGCCATTTATATGTTTAATTAAGCATATGTTATGCATACTCCAATTTTTCCGTGTCTAACTTTCATTAACATATATTAAGAAGAAAAGAAATATATGAAATAAAAATATTAAATTTTTGTTTCTTTATTAGATAGGGAAAATGGAAAATATTCATTTTAAAATTATAAAGAATAAACTTTTCCTACCCAATTGACATCAAATAAGTGAAAAAATTTCTTTTATACAATTTATTTTAATATTTTAAAATTCTATGATTTTTATAACAAAAAATAGAAAATAAGAGAATGATTTATCTTAATAAAAATAGTGGAGTATTTTTTTACTAAGCATATTTTTTTTTATATCAAAATAAAGATGTGAGTGATACAATTTTTTAAAAATTAAACGTATTAAAATTATTTAATTTATATTTTATCTGAATAGATATAAAAGAAAGTGAAATTAGGGCGGATAAAAAATCTCTCCTAAAATCAAACCTACTTATTTAAATGTATATTAAATAAACAATAAATGTATAAACATAAAAATGTTACAGTACAATAAAATATTGAAATTAATGTATAATTAGAAATATAAGCTTTATATTAACAAGTTAATAATGAACCTTTATTAAAAAATAAAAAAGATAAATTTTAAATTAGATTATACTAATATTTTTTTTAATATTATGTAGATTTATAAAATTATAAATTTATATTTGAATTTATAAAAATCTAAATTATCTTTATAAAGAATATGAATTTAAATTTAAAATTTTATTCAAATATTTGAATTTGAAATGGATTTCATGACCAACCTTAGTCCTGGAAAACTCTGACTAATGTCAAAATCTTTAAATCCATTAAAACTCTCATTACTTTTGCAACAAATAAACTTTAGAATGTGACCAAAGCATTTTCTCCTTAAACTGCCATTGTAGTTTAGTGAGTGGAGGTTTTTTATGCTCATGATTTTGAAACTTAGATGTCTCAATTGCAGAAAAGAGCACAACACAACTGCACTTAACTTGTGAGTACCCAACAGCTTCCACAATTTAGATTTGTTCACAGCCTCCCATAAAAATGACTTTTATATATGGTTTGCTCTATGACAATTTTGTGATAGATAAACCGGATACTAATGGTAATATTTTACCAGAGATAGGTGTATTTAAAGAGGTGAAACGAAGTCAGAAACAAAATATTCATTTAATAAAAAGAAGGAGGAGGTCACCTCCTCTTGAGGAAAAAAATATATCGAAACACTAAAGTTTATTAGTCTTCGTCTTCAATGTCATGGACGTTTGCCCTCAGCTTCGGGTTACTAGCAGTAGGCATCTTCTCAAAGACCATCAGTCAGCCTTCATACACGTTTTTGTTGTCATCAAAGTCACTATTATAGGGTGGTTCGTTGTATATATAGCACGTGTGACTTTCGGATAACCTGGTTGAAGCTTTCACTGCATAAACCCAAGACATTATCTTGGAATTTTTCGAGCTCAACCTTAATCGAGAACTTCTCGGTCTCTAAGGCTGCATACTTGGCCTTCAACTCCTCTAGTTCGACCCCTAGCAAACTCTCCAATTCGGCAACCCGGCTTTTTTCACTCTCCTCAAGCTGAGCACATCTCATGTTGCTCAGTTCAAGCTCGGCATAAGTCTTGACCATCTTAGATTCAAAAGACGACATTGCTTCTAGTGCCGACTTCAACGAACTTAAGGCCTTGACCAACTCATGCTCGAGGGAGGAGATCTCTTCAATAGTTTGTTGATTAGTTTCATCAGCAATAAGCCTTGTCATCACCAGAGACCGGGCTTGCATATTGATTATCGTCGAGAGGAGGTCCCGTTAAGAGGTCGACTTCAGTGCCTCTTCTTTGTTCGATAGCAAGCTGACGACTTACACTCCCTTGGATAGTTGGAGGTTCCCACCAAGTATTGGAAGAGAACATTTGGTAGCACCGGCTGGAGAAAGTGAGCTTAGCCGAATGGGAGAGGGTTGAGGCGGACGCCTTGGGGTGCCATGAGGTGACTGAGTGGTGGTGGCGGTCGTCTTCCTCTTCTTCCTCTTTGCTCACTTCTTCAGAGTGTTAACTGGGTTCGGACACTTGATAGAGGAAGGGTTGCCAGCTGCAACCGTTTCAAGATTACATTTACCCTTACAAGTAGCCTTCGTCCGCAGCTCAACCAGCGTAGCCACGGTTTGGGGAGCAGTTTGAGTCATTATACTTGTAAAGTAGAGAAAGGATTAGCCAAAGTGATAAACCAAACGAGAGGAAGAATTATGTCAACATGCCATGAAAGTCCATCCACCGTTGAACGACTTATATACGAACAAGAGCTTTTAGGCAGGGAGTCTTCTTGGTAGCTTATCAAAAACCGTGTAGACCTCCAACTCCTTGGCGCTTGAGGAGGAACGAGGCCAGTGTTTGAACTGAGTGAGGGTCTTGGTCCAATAAAAAGGAAATTTGGACTGACCATTTTTATCAGAGAAATACTCCATACCTTCCGGTTGTACGAAAATCTTAAAGAATTTATCTTTGAAATTTTTGTATGAGATGGTATACAGGACGAAAAGAATGTTTTTCGACTGATTGATATGTGATGGCCAACTTACAAGGTTGGTCGGGTGAGAGGTATATTAATGGAGGAACATCTTGGGGGAAGCACACAGACGAAACATGTCACAAACAAGCCGAAAGGCTTAAAGGAAACCCAAGAATTGGGATGAAGCTGAGAGAAAGCAACGTTGAGCGCCCGAAGGACACCCATGGTAAACTCATCGAAGGGGAAAACAATGTGAAGGAAGAAAAGAAAAAAAGGAGGTTCGGAAGGAGCTCGACTTATGCAAATGGTATCGACCGAATGAAACAAATCTATAGCAAGGATACCATCAGCAACATCGAGTTTTAAAAGACACTCTGCCCACAAAAGAGACAATTGAGTAAGAGTCCTGAAACTGGGAAACATACCCAGTAACCTTAGGATCAACCTAGTTGAACCCCATACGATGGGATGACTCCCCAGCAAGGGTTGATCAGTCGACAGCCAGGGGTGGGTCGTTAGCCCTAATTGGGTTTACATCTAACAACACAACCTCCCTAGCTAGGTTGGAAGAACCTACAGTTTCATCCTTCGAGTGATCAACTCTTGTAGAGTCGTCAATGGGGGGCAAGACTTGGATGGCCCCGACCGATAGAGTCTCGGTCGAGGATGATCTGGACGAAGATGAAGAAGAAGAAAGGGATGAAGTGGATTTAGAAGAGCTAGAAGGAGAAGACATGACTAACCTCTTGAAATGAAGGAAAAACACCTCGCTAGATTGTAGGGTTTGGAAGTCGGAGTAAAGTAAGTAAAGGACGAATGGTGGGGGACCACTATTTATAGGCGTTGAGGGAAGGAACAATCAAACGTCTCTTTGATCTCAACCGTTAGACCGCTTTTGATCCAATGGTCGTCATTGTGTTGTATGGTTTCGCGCCTAGAAACTCTAAGTAATCATGAGGCATGTCTTGTCAAGGTTTCAACATCGTCAATGTTAAATCCCACCTCGGAAAGTGCAGCGGTCACATCTAAATTCTTCAGGTTAAACCTCTTGAGCCTGGGAGCAAGTGTACCGGTCGGAACTGGACGAATTCTAAAGATTTCAGTACCTAGTTTGTGCCGACTGACATGTTTAAAATGTATTAAAGGTCGGAAGAAGATTAACGAGCCTAAACAGTAAGTAAGCATTATGTAATGGGTTCCTAATCATGATCCAAACGCTAATCTGGCACAATAATAATGGATCCATAATAATCATATAAATAGTCACAAGTTTCAAGAAAAATATATATCATTATCGCACATTAATTACAGTAAGCATCGAATACTGAACACTTAATTGATCGTTGAAGCACTTTTGAAGGTGTTCTTCCGACCGAGAATTCACAAAAAAAAAAAAAAAAGTTTGAGTGAAGTGAATGATCGAAACTTAACCGAGATGAGATGAGATTGCTAAGCTGAATGAAATGAAGAAGAATGACGGACCGACCGAAACTAACAGATAATAGTTATCTTACGCCTTTGAGACGAGAACAATATTTAAGTTGATTTTTTATTTAAATTGGTTGTCTCAAATAATCGATGCTATACATATTCTTATTTTATCTTTGGTAATTATTTATTTACATTTTACATATTTATCCTTCTTTAGTTCAGTTCTACATATAATCTTTGATCCTATTTAATTGTTCTTCCACATTTTTTGTTTATCAATTTTTGCATTTATATTTTGTTCCTTAATCTTTCAAGGTACTAACTTATTTACTTGTTATTATACTTAGTTTAAATTTTAATTTGATTTACAAAACTTTTTACGTATTTCGGTTTTTTGATTTTATTTCATAATTTAGATTAAAGTCAGTGTCAATTATTTTATTTATTGTAAATTATCAACTACCTAAAATGTTTCATATTATCAGTTATTTTAATGTTTCAAATGCAACTTGTGTTTAAGTTATATATAAGAGAATGAAATTTATATTATCATATGAGCGAAAACCCATATTTCTATAAGTAGAATAATGTGTTCGGTATAAATACTTGTCTTTGATTAATTTAATATTTTTAAATTAAGAATTATATTTAATTACTATCTTCAATAAAAAAGAACTCAAAAAATTTATTTTATTTACCTTATTTAAAAAATGTAGGTGTCATTTTTATAAATTCATTCAAAATTACTCGTAAATGGACGTAAATACTGATGTACTTGAAAGTCATCCATCAAATATGTGAGAACGATGTAAAACTTAAATTGTTGAAGGTTGAGATTTTTCAACTGTCACTCACTTAATATTCCTGCAAGTTTTTTTGTTGTTCTAAATTAATTGGTTAAATTTAAAAATATATGTAACTTATTCTCTTAACAAAGGAAACGCGGTAACAAAGGAAACGTGGTAACTTATTAAAGAGGAATAAATTTGGATCCATCTTGACCAAGAGGAAGCAAATAAGAAGTCATGAATGTGATTTAAGTCGGAGAAGCTTCAATCAAAAAACACAAAAATCCTCACAACACTCGGGTGGATTTATATTTCTTCAGTGTTTGCTTTCCCCTTTCACACCAATTCTAATAATACTCTTCTCTCTTTTTTCTCTTCTCTCTCTCAACAACTTTTGCTTTCAGTAATGCCTTCTAACACCATCATCCAACGCTCCTCTTCTTCATCTCATGCAACTCACACCTATGACGTATTTGTCAGCTTCCGAGGTGAAGACACGCGCAACAATTTCACTGGTTTTCTCTTTCAAGCTCTCCATGCAAAAGGCATCGATGCCTTCAAAGATGACGAAGATCTCAAAAAAGGTGAATCCATAGCACCTAAGCTGCTGCAAGCCATTCAAGGCTCTCGAGTTTTCATTGTTGTCTTCTCAAAGAACTATGCTTCCTCCACTTGGTGCTTGCGTGAACTGGCAGAGATATGTAACTGCGTTCACACTTTGCCAAGACGTGTTATACCTATATTTTATGATGTTGATCCTTCGGTGGTGCGCAAACAGAGCGGATCTTATGAGGAAGCATTTGAAGAACACGAAAAGAGATTGAGAGAAGATGGAGTGAAGATGGAGGAAACTCAGAGATGGAGAGAAGCTCTCACAGCAGTGGCGAATCTCTCTGGTTGGGATATCCGAAATAAGTGAGTAATCGTCTCTCCTTTCAAGTGTGTCATCGTTATTTGAATTTATTTAATCCTTTCTAAGTCCTGTTCTTTTCTTAAATTCATTATCCCTTTCTAAACTAGAGTTCAGAGATGTTAGGAATTTGGAGGATACATACAAATTGAGTCCAATGTATACTTGTTTGATGAAAATAATATTTTGAAAGTTTAAATTTTTACGTTGGTATTTTTTCCTGTAAATGTTTGTAATCCTTTTATTTTGTTCTGTTGCCTGAAGTTTCCCTTCATTTCATTTAAATTTTCAGGCCACAATATGTACAGATTGAAGAAATTGTTCAAAACATAATAAATATTTTGGGTCCCAAAATTTCAAGATTTCCAAAGGATGAACTAGTTGGAATAGAGTCTCGGGTTGAAGAATTAACAAATCTTTTGCGTTTTGGATCACTAAATGATGTTCAAGTTGTTGGAATTAGTGGGATGGGTGGTATAGGAAAGACAACTCTTGCTCAGGCTCTATATGAAAGAATTTGTCATCAATATGATTTTCATTGTTTTATTGATGACGTGAGCAAAATTTATCGAGATTCTAGTTCATTAGGTGTACAAAAACAACTAATTTCTCAATCTCTAAATGAGACAAATCTTGAAATTTACAATGCTTTTGAGGGAACATGTTTGGTGTGGAGTAGGTTGCACAATGCAAGAACACTTGTAATTCTTGACAATGTTGATCAAGTTGAACAACTTAAGCTGTTTACGGGGAACAGAGATAATATGTTACAAGGATGTCTAGGTGGAGGGAGCAGAATCATCATAATTTCTAGGGATGAACATATATTGAGGACACATGGAGTGGATGATATTTATCAAGTCCAACCATTAAGATGGGAAAATGCTATACAGTTGTTTTGTAAAAATGCTTTCAAAGTTAATTATATTTTCAATCATTATGAACTCTTCGTACACGAAGTACTTTCACATGCTCAAGGCCATCCCTTGACAATTGAAGTAATTGGGTCATCTTTGTTTGGTCAAAATTTCTCACAATGGAGAAGTGCATTGGATAGGCTAAAATACAATAAAAGTAGAAATATTATGAATGTTTTACGTATAAGTTTTGATCAGTTGGAAGATGGAGACAAAGAAATATTTCTTGATATTGCATGCTTCCTCGACAATTATACTGAGAAATATGCAAAGGAAATTTTACACTTTCGTGGATTTCATCCTGAATATGGCATACAAGTTTTGATTGATAAATCACTCATAGTCAATCAAAATGGGACGATATACATGCATGGTTTGCTAAAAGATTTGGGAAAAAGTATTGTTACGGAAAAATCACCTAAGGAGCCCATGAAGTGGAGTAGGTTGTGGGATTACGAAAATTTGCAGAAAGCTATGTTAGAGAATGAGGTAAAATTAATAGATTTGGTATAAAGTATTATATTTCCTTTTTTCTAGAATATGAAAACCCTTTGAAAAATATAGTAATGTTATATATTCTTTGTGCATAATGTTGTAGGCAACTGAAAATCTTGAAGTCATACATATTGAAAGTGGGTCTTATAAAGCAACTGTGAGGGTAGATGGTCTATCGAGGATTAAACACCTTAAGTTGCTTAAACTTATGAATCTGAACTTTTCAGGAAGTCTCAATCATCTTTCAAGTGAACTAGGATATATTACTTGGCACCAATATCCTTTTCAATGTTTGCCTCAAAGTTTTCAACCAAACAAACTGGTTGAGTTATACCTTGTTAGCAGCAGTATTCAACGACTATGGGAAGGCACAAAGGTAATGTATATTTATTTTCTATTATTTTTAAATTAAGCAATTAAATGAAAAACACTATCTTTAGATTTCCTTTTTCCTTTAATTAATTAAAGAAAATTTTGTCTTCTATTTGCCAATCACTGTAGCCGCTGCACAATTTAAAGCGTTTGAATCTCTCTCTCTCCAAAAATTTAGTTGAGATGCCAGATGTTGGAGAGGCCCTAAAACTTAAAAAGATAGAACTTGAAGGATGCATACAACTCCGAAAAATCAATCCATCAATTGGTCTTCTGAGAAAGCTTGTTGTTTTGAATTTAAAAAACTGCATAAACCTAGTAAGCTTACCCAATACCATATTGAGCCTAAATTCTCTTGAATATCTGAATGTCAGTGGCTGTTCAAAATTGTATAATAATAAGTTGTTAGATGAACCAAGGAACACACAATATTTGAAGAAGCTTTGTTTAGTTGAAGCTCCTATTCATTCCAAGACAACATCCTCTTTCATAAAAGGAATGTTTTTGTGGCCTTTAGGTTTTTTGTATTCTAGAGCACAAAGAGACTCAGTCACATGTTTGTTGCCCTCCTCTCCTACTCTCCCTTGTTTGCGTGAACTCGATCTAAGCTTCTGTAACTTAGTTAAAATCCCTGATACAATTGGAAAGTTAAGTTGCCTAGAATGGCTAAATTTGAAGGGAAACAATTTTGTTACACTTTCCAGCCTCAAGGATCTTTTGAGACTGTATTATTTAAACTTACAACATTGTAAGCGATTCAAATACTTGCCTGATCTCCCTTCACGAACCGACCCGTACTCCAAAATTCCCAGACTTCCATTCCCAAATTTAATAAATTTCAAAGAAGATTCAGTAGGATTAAACCTTTTCAATTGTCCAGCATTAATTGAGAGGGAACGCTGCACTAGCATTATTTTTTCATGGATGATACAAGTTGTTCAGGTATGCATGCTCCTTCCTTCCTCTTTCCTTCTTTTAATCATTTATTTTTTTTTTAGTAGGAAAACAACTACTAACGCATAACTCTGTCGTGGTACAAGGCAATCCACCAAAGATGTCTAACATCCATTCGATTCCGTCCAAGGGTTGAAATTATTATCCCTGGAAGTGAAATACCAAGGTGGTTCAACAAACAGTTTGTGAGCATAAACAATTCAATAGAGATTGATGCCTCTCCTATTATGCATCACAATAATTGTATTAGTGTGGTGTGTTGTGTAATATTCCACCCAAGCAATGAAAGGGAGATGAGTTATCCAAGAACAATACCTTTTTCCATTAGAGGTCCTCCAGTCGATTTGAGAAGAGATGTAGTCATTGACGAGGCAGATCATATCTGGCTATTCAATATCCCTCGAGAATTCATTAAACAATGTAACCTTAAATTTGGAATATCGAACACTAGATATTTTGGTGATAAGGTTGCAGTGAAGAAATATGGGTATCACTTTGTATATGAAGAAGATCTACAACCATCAAACTTAACAATGATGCATGGCCAAAATTTGACAGCTCGGAAGCGAAAGTTTTCAGTAATGGAAGAAAACAGGTAGCTAAAATATTCCCTTCATTACAATATTGTTATTCTAAAATTCACTTGTTTTTCCTTACAATATATAGTCCAGTTCATTCCCTGTATTAAATTTATTGTGGTTTTATTTAGGTTTCATATTTTGAATTTCGGAACTCTATTCTCTTTTATTGATTTTTTTAATTAATCTTATTTCATACTTTTTAAGTTTAAAGGAATTTGAACCTTTTATTAATAGAAGAATAAAACGAAATAAAATAAATAAACAATAAAACAAAAAGATAATTAAGCCATTTTTTTTGTTTTTTTACCGGAGACCAGTCCCACAAAGCATAACTTGCGTAATAAAAAATATAATAAATGATGAGTTATAATTAACCTTGAATAAGTCAATGCGTACTTCGTAAAATCTAGAAAATATCTTTAACGTTACAAATAAAATAAACTAAACCAAAAATACACTTGCATGATTGTAAGGAACCTCTATGCGTTAACAATTGACATTCGGCCCACAAGGGTCAAACCCCATAAGACAGTCTTATAAATACAGCTCTCGAGAAAGGAGTAAGGTAAATTTTTAATCATTCATCATAATACACTTGAGAGCATTTACTCACTTGAGTATCGGAGTACCTTTTGTAGGTAATCCTCCGACTGACCGAAGACCAGTAGAGAAAGAAGAAGATTTGCAGGAGCAGAGAGAATGACACGTCAGCAATTGTACACCTAACGACAAATATTACTTGGACCCCTCACTCTACATAGGTACAATTGCGCCCACCGTGGGGCCAGAGGCAGTATTAAATTTTCAACAACGATGGTGTCAACAAGGAATAATGCGAACAACGACCGTATGGCAGATGGGCAGATAGCAATGATCCAGGCCCTCCAAGCACAAACGGAGGAATTACGACTAAAAGGCATCATGAATTAGTTACGTAATGAAGAGGATCGGCGTCGATAGGAAGATGAGATGTCCCTTTTGAAGGAACAGAAAAAAAAAACTACTACAACAACTTGAGGGACCCAAACGGGAGGAGCAATCCCAAACACCGTTGCTAACCCCTTAAACTCACCAGTCCAGAGCACCACCACCAACTCCTCAAACCCACCAAACACCTCACACCTTTCAAACTCATTAGACTCACCAAAGCTCCAGAAACGGTGTTCATCCCGATGATGAGGAGGACTCGAGGGGGCACCCGTTTACAGACGAGATAATTGACACACCACTCCCTGAAAAGTGGAGAGGTTTAACTATCAAACTTTATGATGGTTTTATCGATCCAGACGAGCACCTGAACATCTTCAAGACGCAGATGACCCTGTACACAATCGACAAAGCAGTATGGTGTAAGGTCTTTCGCACTTCCCTCTAAGGGGGTCTGTTTGGTTGGTTCACCGGATTCCCTCCTAATTCCGTGGCAAACTTCAAAGTCTTGACAATGAAGGTCATCACGCAATATTCAACTAGCCGACCTCATCACACTTCATTCATGTCTCTCCTTAATGTGAAACAAGAAAAAGGAGAATCCTTGAGAGCATTCATGGATAGATTTAGCAAAGTCTGCATGGGTATCAGAACTTTAATGCCAAAGATAACCATGCATCATCTAGTCTCGACCATCTGTCTGGGATGATTCACTGAGAGCCTAATCAAAAGACCAGCACAAAACATGGAAGAACTAAGGAATCGAGCCACCAAATTCAAGTAGATAGAGAAACATATCGACTATCACAAAAGTCATCAGGCTGAATATGCTAATAAAGGAAAGTAGAAAGATAAAGATAAAGGCAACCAAACGACAGTGGGATGGACCGACCGATACAGAGAAAATCGAGGACCTCAGTTCCACAGTTATACACCTCTAACGGTCCCGAGAGGAAAAGTTCTTGATGAAGCCTTACAAGCTAAACTGATTCCAGCCCTTAAGCAATCACAGACTCTGCAGAAGGTTGATACTGCCAAACATTACCAATACCATCATAATTACGGCCACACAACCAAAGGTTTCCAGGCGTTGAAAGACAGAATAGAAGAACTTATTCAAGCTGGTCACCTCTGTAAATTTATCAAGATCACCACCACTGCATCCCGATCGCCACGAAGGGATACCGATCGTTCCTCTAGAGAACATGATCAATCTGGATGGAGAGATACACGACGTCGTGACAATCATTAACGTCTGGCAAGACAAAAAAGAAGTGAAAGCCTAGTAAGAAGAATCCGACCATGGAGTGAAAGGCCTGAGAGGGGCAACCGAACCAAGCGTAGAGTCCGAGAGGTCATCAACACTATTATCGGTCCAGTGTCACTCGGTGTACTCGATGTAGAAGTCAATCACATAGCTGGAGATTTCGCAGGCGGCGGATGCTCCAATTCGACTATTAAAAAACATCTCAGAGCCATCCAGTCAGTCTATTCCACGTCAACCCAGAAATGACCGCAGATACCTCCAATAACATTCACTAATGATGATTTCGCAGTAATAGATCTAGCACAAGATGACCCTATGGTGATCACCATAGAGATAGATAAGTTTGCAATTACCAAAGTATTGGTGGATCAAGGTAGCTCGGTCGACATTCTTTGTTGCGAAACCTTCAAGAAGATGAGGATTCCAAAAATTGATATTCAGCCTTATGACGAACAGATTGTTGGATTCTCAGGTGAATGGGTCGACACAGAAGTGTATATCAATTTATATACTACGTTTGGCGAAAAGGGGTGCCTCAGCAAGACCATAAACATAAAGTATTTGTTAGTTAATGCAAATACTTGGTATAATGTACTGCTCGAACATTCATCCATCCACCGTTTAAAAGCGATCGCCTCTTCCACTCACTTGGCAATGAAATTCCCATCTACGGTCAGTGATATGGTGACGGTACATTTGGATCAGAGAACTGCTCAGGAATGTTATGTTGCTAGCCTAAAGGTTGAACCTACCAGACAACTATATAGGACATCATCGTGCGGTTAGTCTCCCAAAAGACGAGGATGGTCACCAGAGAGACACTCCCGGGATAGACGTTCCAGAGAACACATGGTCGCACTTGTAGATTTGGATCCTCGACTTGATGATGCCCGTATGGAGGCAGGTGAAGATCTTCATCCTTTACCCCTTCGTGACGATGCGCATAGGACCTACATCGAGACATCTCTGAAACCAGACGACTGAAAGTCAGTAAGCACAACTTTAATCAATAATATCGACCTATTTGCTTGGACTGTTGCTGATATGCCTGGAGTAAGTCTAAACGTTATTACACATCGCCTCTCCATTTATAAGGAGGTCAAACCGATAGCTTAGAAAAAATGAAAATTAGGGGAGGAAAGGTGTAAGGCCGCCTGAGAAGAAAATGAGAAGTTAATGATCAAATCCAAATGCATCCGCTGGACAAGGAAAAAACAACTTTCGTGACTGATTCCAACAACTTCTACTATGAGGTCATGCAATTTGGCCTCAAGAATGTCGAAGCCACCTACCAACAATTAATAGATTACGTCTTCCATGACATGATTGGGAGAAACGTTGAAGTTTACGTGGACGACATTGTCATCAAATCTGACTCATGCGAGCAGCATGTCATAGATTTGAAGGAAGTCTTCCAAACTCTTTGCAAACATCGCATGCGCCTCAATCCCCGACAAGTATGCGTTCGACATAGAAGGAGGGAAATTCCTAGGCTTTATGCTCACTCATCATGGCATAGAAGCTAACCCAAAGAAATGTAGAGCAATTGCTGAGATGCAAAGTCCTAGCAACATTAAAGAGATTCAAAGGTTGATCGTACGACTCACAGCGCTTTCCCGATTTGTACCAAAACTCATAGAAAAGCCTAAACCTATTGTACAGTTACTGTGAAAAGAATCCAAGTTTAAATGGACGAACGAATGTGAACAGATATTCCTCCAGTTAAAGACATTCTTGGCATCTCCTCTGGTCATTCAAAAGTTGGACGCCAAGGAACCCATAATTATTTATCTTACTGTCTCAGATGATGCAGTAAGCTCGGTTTTGGTACAGGAGGTCGAGACTGAGGAACAACCAGTTTACTTCGTCAGCCTAGTGCTCCACGCTGCAGAGGTTCGATATCAAATGATTGAGAAGGTCACACTGGCCTTAGTCATAACCGCACGTCGAATGCACATGTACTTTCAGAATCACTAGGTCATAGTTAGGACTGATTACCCCATCATGAAAATTTTGGCAAAGCCAGACTTGGCCGGACGAATGATCGGATGGGCAATTATATTATCAAAGTTTCATATTCAATATCAATCCAGAGGAGCTATCAAATCGCAGGCTCTCGTTGATTTTGCAACTGAGCTCACTCCTCAATCGATTGAAGAAGAGAACTCCCAATGGACCTTACATGTTGATAGCTCTTCAAATAGTCGATCGTGCAGTGCAGGGGTGGTACTAGAAGGACCATGTGATATTCTTATCGAGCAAGCTCTGAAGTTTGAATTCAAGACCTCAAACAATTAAGTTGAGTACGAAGCCATTATAGCTGGTCTTAACCTGGCTATTGATTTAGAGGTAAGAAAGTTAATATGTAAAAGAAATTCACAACTAGTGGTCGATCAGCTCAAAGAGGAATTTGAAGTCCAAGAAACCAAGATTTAGCTATTCGCCACCCTCACTTTTAATATCCGCACCACTCTGACCTAAATAAGCTTGGGCCCATCCAGTCCCAGCACTTACACTATCTGTAAATTCTTTTTATTTTATACATTTACCAACTTTAACTTTCTAAAATAATTATTTATTTAAGAAATTGTATGATGGTACATATCACCTTTTACTCAATACTCTTTTTCAATTAAAATATAAAAATATAAAAAAACATAAAATCTTTGTGAAAACTTTTGTCATTATTCTTTTTATACTATAAACTTCTTATGAAAAACTTTATTTTGTCTTTGCTGTCAAACTGAAATAATTGGTTATTTCGATAAAACAACCTGTTGTCTTTATGAAAACCTTAACAGAAAATTTATTTCAATTTGTAGTTTTGGAAAACAACTAGTTGTTTTTATAATAGAATTTTGTTATATGTTTTAATCTATTTTAAATGCTTCCAACTGCTTTTGGTTTTTGATCTAACAGCTTTGACCACTTGATTGATTTTATATAAAGGCTGTTTGATATTGTTTTCAAAGAACTAAGAAAGAGAGATTGTTAAAAATGTTTTTCAAGAAATCAAGAGCTTTGGATCATCACTTGTGTGTGAAATAAGATTGGGTTTTGTATAATTTTGTAATGTAGCTTTGAAAAGCCTAGGTGTATTCTATTCTCTTCTCCTTGAACATTGTATTTTTGTGTGCTCTTGTATAGGACAGTTTTAGAAAAGTGTTTCTGAAAACTATGGTGTTGCCAAGGAGTGGTGTGTGTTCTTGAGGGGTTCAAGATCATCACTCATGGTGTGTGTTTTGTAATCTAGGTTTGATTACATAGTGAATTCTCAGTGGTTAGCTAAGGGCTGGATGTAGCTCTTGGTTAAGAGTGAACTAGTATAAACCTCTTGTGTGATTCTCTCTATCTCTTCTCTTATAAACTATTTTTAACTTGGTATAAACAACCGGTTGTTTCGAGAAAACAACAAATTGGTTTTCTTTAAATAACCTTAGAACATAAATTTTATTGAGTTGAACAGAAAATCAATTGGTTGATTTTTCAGATCTTTTCACTCTACTTCCAAACTTTGCAAAAATCTCGTGAAAACAATTCACCCCCTCTTGTTTAGGCCACTAATTCTAACAATTGGCATAAGGAGCTGAGTTCTTGAAAGTTACTCAAGTTTCGATCCTAAAAACTTTTTGAAAATGGCTGAAAAACTACCCTTTGGGGAGGGTGCTTCTATAAACATGTCACATTTATTTTGTGGACTGAACTATCAATTTTGGAAGGTAAGAATGAAAATTTTTGTTGAATCAATTGATAGAGGAATCAGGGATGTCATCACAAATGGCCCTTTTGTACCTAAGCTTCAAAACAATGATGTTTTAATTGAAAAACCTTGGTCCCAATGAACTGAGATTGAAAATAAAAAGGCTCAATATGATTGCGTTGCCAAGAACATTATCACTTCTGCTTTGAATTCAGATGAATTTTTCAAGGTCTCTCAATGTCCATCTACAAAGGAGATGTGGGACATCCTTGAAGTTACCCATGAAGGTACCAAAAATGTGAAGAGGGCAAGGAAGCATGTCTTGATCCAAGAATATGAAATGTTCAGGACACTTAAAAGAGAAACCATCTCTGATATACAGACAAGATTCACCCACATAGTGAATCACCTCATTAGCCTTGGCAAAATCTTTGAAAGGGAAGAGTTAAACATCAAGATGCTCAAATGCTTGGATAGATCTTGGCAACCAAAGGTCACATCTATTTCAAAATCCAAGGATTTGACTACATTGACCACTGCCTCCTTGTTTGGAAAGCTAAGAGAGCATGTGCTTGAGATAAGTCGACTTAATGACCAAGAAAATGAAGAAAAGCATGTGAAAATCATTACTTTAAGAGTTGCTGGTCAAAAGGGTGATCAAGACTCAAGTGAGTGCAGTGATAGTGAGACTCTCAACTTGCTCAGAAGAAAGTTTGGCAAGTTCTTGAAGAAGAACAACCGGGACAAGAATCAATCATCAAACATGTATAATAGCAAGAAAGTTAATGAATTTAATTCTACAGATTATACTTGTTTTGGATGTGGAAAATAGGGTCACATCAAGGCTGATTGTCCAAACAATGAGAGCAAAGAGAAAAGGGCTAGCAATTGGTGATCACCTCTGATTCAACCAATTGGGGGAGGGTAAGAATATAATAAATTTAAATTTATATAATTTATTATTATTTTCTTATAATTTTGACTAACTTTGTTTTGGTATTTAGGTTAAAAAATTACATCAAAGATCATCACTGCCACTATTAAGCAACAATTTGGTGAGCCATGGCTAGCATGAAGGACCATTTTAAGGTACTTGATTTTCTTTTTCCCTTCAAAAATGGTTAAATTTTACAATTTGGATTGATGATTCTTGTTGTTTTGTATAGGAATGTGACATGGAGGGTTGAGGATGAGGAAAGAGTTAAGAAAAATTTCCATTCGAAGGCTTCTCATATCTTTTCACAAATGTTTAAAATAACTCGCTAAGAAGGTAAACAACCATAATGGATTGGAAATAGTGTTTGGAACAACTTCCTATGAAAGCGGAACATGTCTGCGTATGTGATACAACTAAAAAGAATCGTTTGTCCAAAAAAGGTGGATGTTTTTGCATACTGGAGGATCCATCAACGTGCATGAACACACCATTCATTTTGTATCACTTTTCTATAAAATTTTGTATTAATTTATGATTAACTATTACCTCCTTAATTTATGAAATATTTTGTTTATAGACAGAGGAGCTTGGCTGCTCGGTCCATGTTGATGAAGTGTTTCAACAAACATATATACGTAAGAGCACTAGGGATTTTGTTGATCATAGATCGAGGTGGACACATGTTAGTTTTTTTCAACTTTTTTGTACATGTACATTAATTACTATTTTATAAAAAATATTTATGTTTTGAATAGGAAGATTTTGAAAGTAGGTTCTCTCGAGCATTATCTGAGTCACCATCTATGCGTACCTCGATATCTACTCCATTAGATCCTACTAAGGAGGAAAGATTAAGAAACAATTGTTGGTTATAAGCTGCACGTGGGAGGTATAAGGGACAAGTGTACGGGGTTGGACGTGTCGATCGTCAGGTGACTCCGTTGATCGTTACTTGCAACAAATACAAGCATCTTTTAGTGAGGAAGTTGATTCAAAAGAAATTGTTAAACTTAGAAAGCGACTATCAATAAGTGAGGAGCAGATTCGACACATGAATTCTCGATTTCAATCCTTTCATGATCTTTTGATTCAATATATATCAGCTGAAGCAGTAGCGACTACGCAACATATTTTTCAACAGCTAAATACTTAATAACAACAAAATCAGATGGAAGATAATGATCAAGTGCAACATGATAATAATCATGATCAATAACACAATTCACCTACTGAACATTATAATAATTATTAGTTTCTTAAAAACTTTTTAATGATTGGAATTTCTTTTTATTAGATGTTTCTTTGGTTTGAATGAATTACATTTGGATATTTTGGACATTTTGAACATTTGGAAATAGTATTTTATCATGCTTTTTGATTATATGTCCAGGTCTAAATGTTGATGAATATAGCTCTAAGTCTGAATGCTTTTGAATATATCCAGGTCTAAAAAAAAGTTTTCAATATCTCCAGGTTTGCAAAAAAAAAGTAAAATTCCATTACATACGAATTTTTTCGTATATATTTTCACCACAATGTTACATATGAATTTTTCGATAGGTAATACATTGGTGATTACATACAAATATTTCCGTATGTAACTATCTGGTGAAATTATATATGAAATATCTATATGTAAATTACATACAGATGTAACAGTTATGTACAATAGTTTTACATACGGATTTTTTTCCGTATGTAATTATGATTTACATATAGGTTTGGTCTCTTACATACGGATTAGTGTTGTATGTAATACAAAATTTTCTTGTAGTGTTTATACTAAAGATAAAAATTGGATTCCAATAAAAAACTTAAGCAATTTAAATTAGATATTTTATAAGGTGAACCGAATATGCGATCAAATATAACCAGGTGTGCACATAAATTAATTACATATGCATTAAGAAACATATAAGGTTTCCCAAAACGCCTAATGCACATAGATATGACTGACTAAACATGAGGGTCTAGTGCATACAAGAACAAGCCATCTAATACACCAAGTTTTAGACCATCTATGTGAACATAAAAGAAACTTAGGCCATTTATACTAAGACTAACAATATATACAAGATAGAGATACTTATCTAATAGACACAGTGAAACATATAATCTAAATGATAATTTCTTGTTAGTATAAGGTATATGTCTCACCTTTGTCAGACCTGATCCATCGTTCTTTCCAACTTATTTTCAAATGTGTCTTTCTCAATTTCTTCTTGTGTTTCTCTACCTTAGGAACATAAAATTTCTTGCCATTGTGAACTGTAAACGTTCATTGTCCTATTTCTAATATAGGAGTCTTCTTGCTTGAATTTAGAATTCTGCAAGAGGAATTGTTTTTGGTAATTGTTTGAGTCTTTTATGGTTAGCTTTTCTCCATGGTTCTTTTTTAAAGCCACCTCTAGACAAATAATTTATATAGGGATGATATGATGCTTGATAGATTTTATTTCCTTTTGAAAACTATTCACTAAATCCTATCCATGTTTGTCATGGGACTTTCTTAAATTTCTAATAAAGAGATTCAAAGATTTCCCACAAATATTAGATTAGGACAAGATTTTTTGCAAAGAAAAAACTTTTAGTGTTTAGACTGTCTACCTTTTGATCATTAGACGGTTCCATGGGTTTCTTACCTATTTTCTCATTTAGTAAAAGAAGTTCTTTTTTAACCTTTTCTATATCTATGTTATGAGTTATAAGGTTTTGTTTGAGACACTTAAGCTCTTCACAAAGTATGTTGTTGGTTTATGAAAGTTATGCATTTTTCTCATAAAGATTATTGACCTTCACAAAGTATGTTGTTGGTTTATGAAAGTTATGCATTTTTCTCATAAAGATTATTGACCTTAAGGTTTTGTTTTTGTAGAAGTTCTATTTCTATGCAAGCCTATTTGAATTGTTTTTCAAAGTTTCATATGCAAATGCAATATCTTCATTGTTAGAAATAGCTTCACTATAAGCTAAATGTACACTATGTAAATAAAAGAAGTCTACCTCTTCATCAAACTCTTCTCAAATTGAGCTATCTTGAGCATCTGCCATAACACTTATTGTTGAACCAAGTGGTGTTCAAGGTTTTGAAGAATCCAAATCCTTTGGAGGATGATGAAGCTTTTGTTGTGCTTGCTGTTGCTGTGCTGGTTTAGTTAGGATCTGGGTAGTTTGAGTTGTGTAACTCAACCTTTGATTGAATCTAAAGCTCAAGCATCTCAACTTTCAAACAAAGTAAAGTGTTTTTCAAACTGAGTTAAAACAACCGATTGTTTTATCGAAACAACCGATTGTTTAAGCTTAGGTGTTTTGAAAACTGTTTTGAAATGTGAAAATTGGTTAAGTAACAAAACAACCGATTGATTCGAGGAAACAATCGATTGTTTGTAATATTTTATAACAGAAAACAGTTTTGACTTTGACTGAGCTTTAAATGCTTTTAATTCATACGCTCCAGTCATAAAATGCTTTGACCAATCTTTCTAAAGCAATTAAGAGTTTGTTAAGATTTGATTACAAACATCTTCTTTATATATATACAGAAAAACATATTTGAGTTTGAAGAATCTAAGTGAATTGTGAAAGTTTTTCTAAGAGTTGGAGATTGCTTAGAGTTTTGGTTGATCAAAGTGCTGAGATAGGATTCTCTTGTACTGATTTCAGATTGCTTCTGTAACAAGTGTAATCCTTGTAATTCTGTGAACATTCGTTTGTGCTGTTGCTAAGAAGAGTTGTGTGTTCTTGAGGGGATCAAGATCAGCTTTCTTAGTGTGGTGTGCTGACCAAGGAAAGTGTGTTTCTTGAGGGTGTTCAAGGTCACTTTCTTGGTTGTGTGTAAGTAATCTAGTGTTGATTGCTTAGTGGATTTCCTCAGGGTTTCTGAGAAGACTGGATGTAGCTCTGGGTTGGAGTGAACCAGTATAAACATCTGTGTACAATCTCTCTATCCCTAACTCTTTAATTTCAGTTTGTTTGTTGTTTGCTGGTATAAACAACCGATTGTTTCGAAGAAACAACCGATTGTTTTCCTGGCAGTGCTGTTTTGCTTGCTGTTTTGGCAAACTGGATTGCTTAATCATTTGATTTCTAAAAGATATTCATTCTAGCTTGGAAAAGTTTGCGAAAACCTCTTTAAACAATTCACCCCCCCTCTAGTTTAAAGCCATCTTTCCTAACAATTGGCATCAAGAGCTTGGTTCTTGAAAGTTATTCAAGTTGATCTAAAATCTTTTTTATGGCTGGAAAACTATCTTTTGAGGAAGGTGCTTCAATCTACAAACCACCTTTATTCTGTGGATTGAATTATAAGTTTTGGGAAGCAAGAATGAAAATCTTTATTGAATCAATTGATCAAAGAATTTGGGACTCAATTGAGAATGGTCCTTACATTCCAAAGTTCAAAAAGAATAATTCCTTTACTATAAAACCTTTGTCCAAATGGACAGATGATGAATGTAAGATGGCTCAGCTTGATAGGTCTGCTCAAAACATTATAGCTTCTGCACTAGATACTAATGAATTTTTCAGGATATCAAAGTGCAAAACTGCTAAGGAAATGTGGGAGACTCTCAAGGCTGCTCATGAACCAAAGGAAGCAATGACAAAGAGTCAAGCAAGAAGGAAGAGAAGACAAAATAAGAAAAGCCTCAATCTTTGCTTAATGGCCAGAAGGGAGGATGACTCATGTAGTGTAAGTTCATCAAACTCTTCAAACTCTGAAAATTATGGTCAATTGCTTCAAGCCTTTCAAGAAACACATGAAGAAGCAAACCGATTGGCTCTCTTAAACAATCGATTGAAAGAAAAGAATAGCTGGCTTGAAAACAGGGTAAAAGCACTGGAGGAGGATTTAGAAAATTCAAAAATGGATTTTGAAAATCTGGAAATCATTTACAAAAACTCCTCTTGCAAGTGTGACACTCTAGTTTGTGAAAATTGCGAAAATCTTGAAAAGAAGGTCCACTATCTTGTTAAAACAGTGGATAAGCTTTCTAAAGGCCAATCCAACTTTGAAAGTGTGCTAGCTTCTCAAAAGTGTGTTTTTGGAAAATCAGGATTGGGTTTTAATCCACAAAACCAGCAAGATAGATTTTCAAAAACTTTTTCAAAAAGGCCAGAAAAACAATCGATTGGACCATCGAAACAATCGATTGTTACATGCTTCTATTGCATGAAAAGAGGTCATTCTGTGCGATTCTGTAAAATCAGAAAACATGTTGTTCCTAAAGGGATTATGAAGTGGATTCCCAAGAAAAATAAAGCTTGTGTTGATGAGCATACACCAGATTGACCCTCATTCATAAGGGGACCAAACCTATGTACTTGAGAATTTTCTTTGTAGGAAATCTTGGAGGAGAGAAAGCAGCTTTGGTACTTGGACAGTGGATGCTCCAAGCATATGACAGGGGACAAATCAAAGTTTCTGAGAATATCCTTTAAGCAAGAGGGTCATGTCACCTATGGAGATAACAACAAAGGAAGAATACTTGGAAGAGGATCCATAGGAGATGAGAGCATCTTGGTGATTCATGATGTGCTCTTTGTTGAAGGCCTAAAGCATAATCTGCTGAGTATTAGCCAACTGTGTGACAAGGGGTATCAAGTGATGTTCAAGGCAAACACATGTGAAATCTGTCTACCCAACACTAAAGAGGTAATGTTGGTAGGTAAGAGAGTTAATAATGTGTATCTTCTAGATATCTCTTCACCATGTTCAATTGGATGTCTTCTATCCAAGCAAGATGAATCTTGGCTTTGGCATAGAAGAATTGCTCATATTCACATGAATCATTTGAACAAGCTTATATCAAAAGATCTTGTGATTGGGCTGCCAAAACTCAAGTTTGAGAGGGATCACATTTGTGAAGCTTGCCAAAAAGGGAAACAAGTGAAAAGTTCTTTTAAAACCAAAAATGTTGTCTCTTCATTGAGACCTCTTGAACTCCTTCACATGGATCTCTTTGGACCCTCTAGAACTATGAGTCTTGGTGGAAATTATTATGCTCTTGTTATTGTTGATGATTTCTCTAGGTACACTTGGACCTTGTTCTTGGAGTCAAAGAGTGATGCCCTTGCTGCATTCAAAAAGCTAGCAAGAAGACTTCAAAACACAAAGGGCAGTAACATAGGCTCAATAAGGAGTGACCATGGAGGAGAATTCCAAAATGAGAAGTTTGTCAAGTTCTGTGAGAAGTTGGGAATTCTACACAATTTCTCTGCTCCAAGAACACCACAGCAAAATGGAGTTGTAGAGAGGAAGAACAGGTCTCTTGAAGAGCTTGCAAGGACAATGCTTAGTGAATCTTCACTTCCTAAGTATTTTTGGGCAGATGCAGTGAGTACCTCCTGTTATGTGATGAATAGGGTGCTTATAAGGCCCATTTTGAAGAAAACTCCATATGAACTTTTCAATGGAAGAAAGCCTAACATCAGTCACCTCAAAGTCTTTGGCTGTAACTGTTTTGTTCTCAACAATGGAAAGGAAAGCTTGGGAAAATTTGATGAGAAAGCTGACCTTGGCATTTTCATTGGTTATTCCCTCACAAGCCATGCTTATAGAGTCTACAACAAAAGGTTAATGACTATAGAAGAATCAGTGAGAACCCAAAGATCAGTGTTGAGGAAGACGAACAGAGCATCAGTTTGGAGAAGCTGGATATCTGTGCAGAAAAACAACCGGTTGATTCGCAGAAACAACCGATTGAAATTCTGCAACAGAGTGAGCTGCCCAAAGAGTGGAGAATTCCCAGAGATCTGTCAGTGGATAACATCATAGGGCAGATAAAGGAAGGTGTCTCCACACGTAGCTCCATCTCAAACTTCTGCAGACACACAGCTTTTGTCTCTCAAATTGAACCAAAGTCAATTGAAGAAGCTCTCAAGGATGAGAAGTGGGTTGAAGCTATGCAAGAAGAGCTAAATCAATTCGAAAGAAATGAGGTATGGTTTCTTGTTCCTAGAACTAATGAAATGAATATTATTGGTGCAAAATGGGTTTTCAGGAACAAGCTAGATGAGGAAGGAGTGATCACAAGAAATAAAGCAAGGCTAGTTGCCAAGGGCTACAATCAAGAAGAGGGCTTAGACTATGGTGAAACCTTTGCTCCTGTGGCTAGATTGGAGGCTGTGAGGCTGCTGCTGGCTTTTGCATGTATGAGTGGTTTTAAACTCTTCCAAATGGATGTAAAAAGTGCCTTCTTGAATGGCTACATCAATGAGGAAATCTATGTAGATCAACCACCGGGTTTTGAAGATCACAAGTATCCCAACCATGTCTTCAAGTTGAAGAAAGCTTTGTATGGTCTGAAACAAGCTCCAAGGCAGTGGTATGAGAGGCTTAGCAACTTTCTGCTATCTCTTGGCTATGAAAGAGGAATGATAGACAAGACTCTCTTCATCAAGAAGTCACATGCAGAAATAATTCTTGTGCAAATATATGTTGATGACATCATCTTTGGTGCTACACAAGATAGGTTGTGTGAAGAATTTGTGGCTGCTATGAAAGGTGAGTTTGAAATGTCTATGATGGGAGAACTATCTTTCTTTCTTGGATTGCAGGTTAAACAAACAGAGGATGGGATCTTCTTAAGTCAATCAAAGTATTGCAAGGAGATTCTCAAAAAGTTTGAAATGGAGAATTGCAAAGAGGCAAGCACTCCAATGCCATCAAGCTGCTACATGGATGCAGATTCTGCTGGAAAGAGTATAGATCAAACAAAATTCAGAGGATTGATTGGATCATTGCTTTATCTAATAGCAAGTAGGCCGGACATCATGTTTGCGGTGTGTCTATGTGCAAGATTTCAAGCAAATCCTAAAGAGTCACACTTCAAAGCTGCAAAGAGAATTCTGAAATATCTCAAAGGAACATCATCTGTAGGATTATGGTATCCCTCTCATTCTCCAATACACTTAATTGGTTATTCAGATTCTGATTTCGCAGGTTGCAAGCTAGATAGAAAAAGCACAAGTGGCACTTGTCACCTTCTTGGCTCTAGCCTAATCTCATGGCATAGCAAGAAACAAGCATGTGTTGCTCTCTATACTGCTGAGGCAGAATATATAGCTGCTGGTAGCTGTTGTGCACAGATCCTATGGCTCAAACAACAACTTGCAGATTTTGGTGTACAAATCAGCAAAGTTCCTTTGATGTGTGATAACACAAGTGCAATCAATCTTACCAAAAATCAAATCCAGCACTCAAGGACCAAACATATTGAAATAAGACATCATTTCATCAGAGATCATGTGCAAAATGGGAACTGTGAAGTAAAGTTTGTGGAGACCAAACTGCAGCTAGCTGACATCTTCACAAAGCCTTTGCCAAAAGAGAGGTTTTTCTTCTTAAGAAATGAGTTAGGTATTCTTGATCTAAATAATCTCTCTTAAAATCTGTGTTTGGTACATGTTAAAATTTATTTGTGAAGACAAATAGGGGGAGATTTATTGGTACTTGTATATCTGTATCTTATTTGCATAAAATTGTTTAAATCTCTGAGTATAAAAGTGTTTTTCTGCTGCTGCTGATAGAAACAATCGATTGTTTCGTGTAAACAACCGATTGAATTTTATGTTAAAAGAGGTATAATCTAACTGGCTGCTGTAAGAAGCTTTGGATGGTACAAATGTTTTCTTTGCAGGAACTGCTTCAGATTTAATCAGTACAACACAAGCACCAGGGATTTGTCTTCATCAAATAGGGGGAGATTGTTGAACCAAGTGGTGTTCAAGGTTTTGAAGAATCCAAATCCTTTGGAGGATGATGAAGCTTTTGTTGTGCTTGCTGTTGCTGTGCTGGTTTAGTTAGGATCTGGGTAGTTTGAGTTGTGTAACTCAACCTTTGATTGAATCTAAAGCTCAAGCATCTCAACTTTCAAACAAAGTAAAGTGTTTTTCAAACTGAGTTAAAACAACCGATTGTTTTATCGAAACAACCGATTGTTTAAGCTTAGGTGTTTTGAAAACTGTTTTGAAATGTGAAAATTGGTTAAGTAACAAAACAACCGATTGATTCGAGGAAACAATCGATTGTTTGTTATGTTTTTATAACAGAAAACAGTTTTGACTTTGACTGAGCTTTAAATGCTTTTAATTCATACGCTCCAGTCATAAAATGCTTTGACCAATCTTTCTAAAGCAATTAAGAGTTTGTTAAGATTTGATTACAAACATCTTCTTTATATATATACAGAAAAACAGATTTGAGTTTGAAGAATCTAAGTGAATTGTGAAAGTTTTTCTAAGAGTTGGAGATTGCTTAGAGTTTTGGTTGATCAAAGTGCTGAGATAGGATTCTCTTGTACTGATTTCAGATTGCTTCTGTAACAAGTGTAATCCTTGTAATTCTGTGAACATTCGTTTGTGTTGTTGCTAAGAAGAGCTGTGTGTTCTTGAGGGGATCAAGATCAGCTTTCTTAGTGTGGTGTGCTGACCAAGGAAAGTGTGTTTCTTGAGGGTGTTCAAGTTCACTTTCTTGGTTGTGTGTAAGTAATCTAGTGTTGATTGCTTAGTGGATTTCCTCAGGGTTTCTGAGAAGACTGGATGTAGCTCTGGGTTGGAGTGAACCAGTATAAACATTTGTGTACAATCTCTCTATCCCTAACTCTTTAATTTCAGTTTGTTTGTTGTTTGCTGGTATAAACAACCGATTGTTTCGAAGAAACAACCAATTGTTTTCCTGGCAGTGCTGTTTTGGCAAACTGGATTGCTTAATCATTTGATTTCTGAAAGATATTCATTCTAGCTTGGAAAAGTTTGCGAAAACCTCTTTAAACAATTCACCCCCCCTCTAGTTTAAAGCGATCTTTCCTAACACTTATGTGACCTTCTTCTTTAGACTCTAAATCAGAAAGTCAAGATCTTCCCATGTTGTCATGAGACTATTCAATACTAGAAAATAACAATTTAATCATCGAATTTAGTGACCGAAATATAGTAGACAAAAATTGCGACTAAAATAGCCATCGACTGCTCTTAGTATCAAATCTACGACCAAAATAACAACTGAATAAAGTGTTAATATTTTAGTTAGTTTTGCAACCGCAACAACAATCGAAAATGAAAGTAGCAAAAAATTCGATCGCTAAATTGATGGTTGTATTGAATAAATTAAAAAATAGTTAAACTTGCAATAGAATTAACGACTAAATTTGTTTATTTTTCAGTGACCACTTTTCCGGTCACTAAATAAAATTGTTAATGTTTGCCACCGAATTAGCAACCAATTTAATATTTATATTTTTTCAATTAATAATGCATACATAAAATTCTACAATATGATAATTATATTTTAAACATATAATTATAATTGAATACTATAATTAAAATTAAAAAATAATTATTTTTCTATTTTCTCTTTTGTTTCCTCCTACTTCTACTTCTCTCATTTTGCTCTTCTTCAAAGCTTGTGTAAGTTCTCATTTTCCCATTTTCTCTCGCTTTATTTCAAGATTAAAGATTTGCCATTATTAACTTTTATTGAGCATTGTTAGCTTTTATCTTATTGAATTGGTAAGTTCTCATAAATTCTAACATGTTTTGATTATTGTGTTGGTTAGTATTGTTAAAAACCTTAATACACAAAGTCATTGGAGGAGAAGCACGTGATTGGTTAGGAGGTGGTGGTGGCATTGGAGGGGAATGGGTGGTGGTGATGGACTTTTGGTTGTGGTATTGGTGAAGGCATTGGAGGAGAGCAAGTGGTGTAGGAGTTGGAGGCGGTGCGAGTGGAGGAGGTGGGTTTGGCGGCGGTGGTGGGGCTGGAGGTGGTGTAGGTGGAAAAGAAGGAGGAGGAGGCAGCAAATTTGGTGGTGGTAGTGGCTTTAGTGTTAATGGTGGTTTTGGTGGTGGTAATGATGCTGGATTTGGTAGTGAGTAGTTTTTTCTTTTTTTTTATTGATAAAAAATAAATAAATAGAATAAAGATATTTTAGGGATACCTCAATCCTTGTATAAAGTCAACATTAAATGTCATTTCCTAATATAAATAGGGACACATGAAACAGAAACACCTAACTGAACACCGAAAAGACCCCTATATAACCCCACCCCATAAAAAACTGTTTAGCGATTTCTAACAGATCTCATGCATACCATAAGCTCAAGACACCAATTAGAATACGAAAAACTTACCCCTCAGGTTTTGGAAATCACCCATGACCATACCTTCAGTTGTATCATGGTGAAAGTTTCGATGTGATCTATTATACCGCTCTTAAAAATCTTCCTATTCCTGTGTTTCCACAACTCAACTACCACAACTACCCACATGCTGCTCCAAACCTGGTTAGCACTTTTATTCATCCCGCTAAGCTTAAAGTTTAAAAAATGCATTTTTGGCTTCCAATAATCCATCAAAGTCACTCCCATCTACTCATAACACATAGATCAAACTAGCCAGACAATTTTGCACATACAAAAGAGATGCGACGTGGTTTTCTCTTCCGCCCCACACAGGCCATAGAAACTACGAACCAAAATGTGTAATGTAAGAGTGTAACTGAATTCTCACTTCCTTTTTATTGGTTCTGGATACTTGTGTTAAAACTACATATTGAGAGATAAGGAAAGGGTTCTTGTGGGATTAAAACTAAAAGTACTTACTAACTTGTATTATTATAGTCTACGTATAAAAGCTTTTATATTTACCAGCCATTGAAACTATAAATGTACAGAAAAAAAAAATCTTTTTTTAATGGAAGTTCCTTTGAATCGTTTATGAGGGAAATAACGTGTGCCCATTGTTTTCTTATCATTTAGCTTGTGTTGGAGTGGAGAGTATACAAAATATTTTAATATGTTTTGGAAAGAATTACTTGTAAAAAAAACTGTAGAATGTGACGGCAAGAAAAAGATAAATCATTGTCTGCAACAAAATTTGAGAGGGAGGTGGTAGGAATGATTACCGGGTTTAGACAAAGTAATGATTATTGGATGTATCACTTTTTTAAGTACTGAATAGTATTTTTTTTTAATTTCTTTCTAAAAACAATGGTTTTGCATGTTTCAACCTAATAATATAAACTTTATTATGTGTTATATTTATCCTTTATATTTTTTATTAAAAATTATTTATATTTTAATGTTGATGGTTAATATTACTGTCTGGGTATACTGTTCTTAATTTTATATATTTAATTTTTATTGTGTAACAGTATCTTTGGGTGTGCACGTATATTGATTCATTAGGTACATTTACTTTTATTGACCCTAACTTTTACCAATAAAGACGAATTAATCAAATAATTAGAAAAGTGGGAGCTGCAAACTGAGACACTTTCTAAGAACACCAAAATTAAGAAAATGTTGGATGCTAGGTAAACCCTACTAATGAGCATCCTTCGTTGTATTATAAAGGATTTGGTGGTCATTTCTGATTCCTTCACTCTCATTTGCCATTGTTGAAGATTTCTCAACCAACGCCAAGTCAATAAATTATTTTATTATATTATTTCTTTTAACTATTGATATTGTTTAATATTGAAAATCATATGAAATTAAAAGAAAGAACGGTTAAAAAAACCAGGTATAGAGATAAATATAAAAGGATAATGGTTCTAGATTGTTGAAAAATATGTTTTAAGTATTTGTTAGATAAAGTGTATACTCATTTGCCAAGGTCACCATCTAAAGGATCTTATTGTGTTAAGGAATGAAATTTTTTTACTTTTTAAATTTATTTCTTCTGTTAATTAACACACTAAATTTTCGTAAGCAATGTTCTTAACATCTCTATTTGACTATATAACATTATCTTTGTTGTTGAAGTTCCTAGTAACATGTCAAGTCTTTTGTATGTTAGTTTATGTTTTGAAACCTTGCTCTATCTAATAAAAATAGCTGAATAGTAAATGTTGATTGTAATATAAGATTAAGCTGAATTAGTTTATATGTGTACGAGTTAAATGAATTTAAAATATGCAACCTTATAAATTATTATTAAATTTGTTGTAGTCAGTTTGCATAGTTTGCATTAATGAAGATCTCCAAAAGTAGAAAATGTGTTACAAGAAAATTTAGTATTACATGCAACACCAATCCATCAATCTATATGTAAGATATCAAATTTGTATTAAAAACATAATTACATATGAAAAAAAAAATTCATATATAAAATTGTTACAGATTTAAAATTCATATGTAATTACATATGGATTCAAAATTCATATGTACATATTTATCTATATATATTTATCTAAAATATGTAATTGTTTATTAAATTTACATACGGATATTTCTGTTTATAAAACTCTCATTTCTAATATACCCTTTAATGTTTTTTTTCTTTTTTTTTATCATTAAAAAGTAAATAAATTAAAAGGAGTATTTTAGGGATGTCCCAAACTTTTCTTCCTTGATTAGTGTTTTTTAGTGACTCCTACGAGTAACCTAGATATCTCTTCTATCAACGTATCCTCAACCTTGAACCATTTAGCCACAATTTTCATCACACAGACTACAGTTATGGACCTGCAATCTAATGTTCAAGAAGTACATTTGGAAAACATAACACTTCATCTGCCAAAGTACTCTCATTAAAAATGTGGGTCATTTTGCCCTTAAAATTGATTAAACAATGTTACCACTTACAAATTCATCAAAATCAATTTAATTTGAATGCAACTGGCAGGACTTGAAACTGCCATACTATACAAGTAACCAATTTTTTGGATTAAGAGGAAATGACATCCTCAGTATTATTTTTACATATTACTGTTCAACAAATTAACCACATATTTTTAAGTTGTCTTCCTATGATAGCCCTTTGGAAACCTGAATTTCCCAGGCTTTTGAATTTATTGGAAAAAGTGTAAATTATTAGATGAAGTCAGGTTGACCTGTTGAAGTTAAGCAACGATGCCACATTCGACTGTTGGGGTCCACCAACCTAGGATGAGATATCAGTATGAGAAAGTAAACATAGTGGGTGTTACACAAGCCTATTGTAATGACATTATATCCTGCAAAAGCACCATGACAACTGGATAGACAAGTCATCACCTAGCTCCTTTCAGAAATAGCATGATCTCAATTTCAAGGATTTTACTTCTTACTGGGTGGAAATTGGCTTCAAATTCAATATAAATATTTACAAAATATTGTTTAGTTTTGCTGTACTCGGAGACAAAAATCACAAAGATAGTAATAGATTGATAATTTAAAGTACATTGGTTAAATATGTGAAGAAATTGTAAGTTAGATTTTCTACATACGCTTGCTGAGCTAGTGTCACATTAACTTGATAGTAATTCTAGGCCGCTTGAAATTATCGATGAACTGAGTCAATATGACGTGGAATTAGAAGTTATATAACTCAATGTATGCAGAATATATTGCTCTTTGTGCTTCTTCAACAGCAGTATCAAAGCCAAAAGTTTTATCCATCAATAAAATATCATTGTCAATAGTCTTGGGCTCACCTATTACGGATACCTTCAACTGTCTTTTGCAGCACTGCAAGAAAGAAAAAGTCAGCTCATAAAAAGAAAACCGCAAAGTTGTCAACCCTCAAAAATTAAAACATCATCCAAAAGGTTCCTGAATAACTTACAAATCTCATAATTCACATTTCAAATAACAGAATATTAATGTCCCTCTTAATGTCAAACTGAACTATACAAAAACCAAAAAAGGCATAGTAAGTCAACTCAAACTGAAAATTGACATTCCAAAATTTTCAATGAAAATTTTCCACACAAGGAACTCAACCTAGATAACACAATAACCCAAATCGAATGCAACCAGGTGATAAATTGCATTTGCACCAGCATGTGTACCAGAATCTTTTGCCATATTTGCAGTTCCTGTGGGTTGCGCATTGCTACATTAAACTTTCAATCTCACACAATTTTCAAATATATTTAACACATCATATCATCTTTGCAGTAACTTGTCCAGGAATATGCTCACTGGTTCATTTCCTGAGAGTCTAAAGGCAAAGTCCTCTAACAACTCTTTGTAATTGAGGTTTGCTCCTAGCCTATAGCTACACATAACTTTCTTTAATAAAATAAACATTTCTAAGGATGCAAATAAATCTTTGCTAACTCCCTCATAATCTTTGTTTTTCACACTCTATTGCTTCATTTTTGTAAAAAACCCTTTATTAATTGAATAGTATTCAGAAACAATAAGCAGCAACTAGCAATACCAAAATTATGACAATTTTAGAATTTGCCACTCTTTCGTCTTTAGCCTTTTTCTCTTTAAAAAGTACTAATACTCTTCATGATTATATAATTTCATATCACTATTCTTCTCAGTCTTATGATAATTGACACGTGCATGCATTGCAGTTTGGATGGAAATCTCCGTCCCTATCAGACAGGGTAATGCTAGAGCAACCACAAGTTTATTGTTACATTTCAATGTTTTCCTTTTTCTTTCTCTCATTGTTTTTCATCAACATAAAACTGAATTGAGCAACACACATATTTATTTATTTACATTATGTGATGTGACTGTGTGAACTAGGTGAGCCCAATTCGGCAAAGAGAGAGCACAAGTAGTTAATTTACCTTGGTACGTATTCCAAAACCTCAACAAGCTTCTTTCCTATCCTATCCACTACAAGAAAATTATTTACTAGAAACTAATTTTAGAGACCAAAAATAATTAGTTGTTATAGTGACCAAATTAGAAATCATTTTAAAGACTAAAAAACTTTTTGATTTCTAAATTAGTTTCTATTATTGTTAAATGATTTCTAAATTGGTATCTAATTAGCTACCAAAGTTTTTGTTACCAAAATTGGAATATAAATGATTGGTAGTTAAAACCTCGGTTGCTAATTAGATACCAATTTAGAAACCATTTAACAATAATAGAACTAATTTAGAAACCAAAAATTTTTTTAGTTTCCAAAATGGTATCTAATTTGATCATTATAGTAACTAATTGTTTTTTGTCTCTAAAATTAGTTTCTATTTAATGATTTTCTTATAGTGATTGTTTCACTACACTTTCCATATGAGGGAGTGAAGTATAGTCAAACCTATACCCAACTACTGGAAAATATTACACAAGTTAAAGAATCAAATCTAACCTTTAATATGCTACAGAACTCCTCCTCCTCTTCCCACACTACCTCTAGCCCCACAACTTAAAAATATTTTTTTCTTCATTATGTTTTGGAGTTCATTGATGTTTAACTTTATTGAATTTTGAGTATTTATAAGGAGGTATACAAATTGTCCATAAACAGGTCAAAAAACAGTTTTTAATGTGTAACAATAATACAGATAAAATAAGTGACCGAAATATTGGTCGCCAAAGTTCTGAAATCCAACCTAGCAATCGAAATCCACTTAGTGGCTAAAATTAGCGAGCAAAATACATTTCATCGCGGTTTAGCCATCGAATTACCCATAAAAATTTTGTTACCATAATAATCTACTTAACCCCTATAGTGGTCACTATTTTCTATTACTTTAGCAACCGAATTAGCGACCAAATTTTCCATTAGTTTTGGGTTGCTAATTTGGTTCCCTTGAATTCTGGTGGCCAAACTTTTTTGCAAACGAATAGCGACCAAAAACATTGATCGCAAATTTGTGACAAAATAAAAGGTGGTCGTTAAGTGGTTTACGACTAATGTTTTTTCTACCACCTACATTCGGTCACAAATGCATTTAACGACTAATTTTATAGTTATAGTGACCAATTTTGGTGATCACTAAAAGAGGATTTTTTGTAGTGATTCCTTTTGGCAAACCTCTTTTTCTTCTCAATCCTCTCTTGGACCTATTCTGGACATTCGAATCTGAAGTATCCAGGTTTCTTACAGTCATAGTAGACAACCTTCTTTCTGATCTTAAAATGTATATCCTTCCTAAATTTCATCTTTCTCATCCACATTATTTTGAACTTGTGGGTAATGAAAGTCAAGTCTTCATCATCGGACTCTGACTCGTATGATGCATCTTCAATAACCTCATAGGCTCTAAACAGATCAACCTTCTTCCCTTTTTGCACAGTTTTGAGAGTTAGGTTCTTACCTTTGGCAACATTATCATCTCCCTGTGGAAGCTATTCATAGATTATGAGAATGCCCACCAGATCTTCTAGAGGCATGACTTTTAGATCCTTAGACATTTTAATGGCAGTTTCTTGTGCTCTCCATTTTAAGGGAAGAGTTTTGAGTACTTTATCATTGATGTTATATTGGCTTAAGACAGTTCCTAGAAACATAAGATTGTTCAAGATGGTTTGGAGTCGTGCTATCATGGATTGAATGGTATCATTCTCCTCTGAGGTAAACATTTCACATTGTCTCCTCAACAAGGTAAGCTTGTTTCTCCTTATAGCAATTGAGCCTTCATGAGCCAGTGCCAGCGTTTACAACATTTTATTGGATTTTCCTTCATGAAAACTCTATGATCAGATTGTCTTGGGCAACCAAGTAAAATATGTCCAACATTCATTGGGATAATATCACTTTAAATGGTTTCCTTATAGTGCCCCAAGGATATTGGAATATTTGTTTGGCTACTCACAACAATACACCATCCTCATTGATCCATTGTAACTTGTAAGGTTTTGGATGAGGTATGGTAGGAAGATTTAACTTGAGGACCTTTCACTACCACAGTTAAAACATGATTCACTATCTACAACTAAAGAATATGCTTTGTCAAAAACTTTACATTTTGTGTGGAATAGATTATCCTATTGTGACTGTTTCAAATTACTAGAACGGTTACCAAGTAGTCATGACCATTAAACATTTTTCTTGAGAAAAATAATTTTTATCTATGAAAGTAGGAGAAACCAAAAAAGAGTTTTTTAAATTTTTTTCTAGATATGCATATACAAGAGAATCAACAAAAGAAATTTTCTTTCTATATTTTTCATTGTTATATAGTATGCTATGATCACCCATTTTTTAATTAAAAAAAGAAAGTGTTTTCACAAAGATTTAAGAATTCAACTTGAGTGAGCAAAATATTTTCAAAAATATTTTTATAATTTTGTGAAGTAAATCAAGAGATCAAGTATGAGCTTTCTTCAAGTTCACTCTTAGGAAAGTGAGGTGAGTCATAATGGACTACTTAAGTACCAAGACTTTCCTAACCAGGGCTTATCCCATATAGTTCTCAACACAAGTTCCCTAAAAAAACTTCAAAACAATTTTATAAATGAAACTGAGTTTGTGAAATACATAAATGAAACTAAAGATCAAAGGAATATCTACTAATAAGAAACAAAAGATAAAAAAAACTATGTATCACAAAGACTTAAAAGTAAGAAAATAAAGGAAGGAAATAAAAGCAAAAAATAAAGCAAGAAAATCAATGCTAGCAAATAGTAAACTACTCTGATCTTTAGGTGCAAAGGCAATTGACACCAAGAGTCCATTGACACACTTATACCACTAATGCACGTGAAACTATTAAAAACTCTATTGGGATTGCCTTTTGAGTAAATTCCCAATCAACCCAAAAGTAAAAATCACACAAAGGTTCTGTGATACAAAAATTTAAGAACAAAAGAATTAGAAACAATCTTGTTGAAACTCCTTGAAGCTTTGTGATGTTGCAAATGAAAAAAAAATTGTGCACTAAAAGATCTTGTCTCCTCCTCTCGCTTTTATAATTTCTATATGCAAAATAGCACCTCAAAGAAGAAGCTCAATAGTCCTCTTTCTGAACACCAACAAGTTGAAACCTTAAAGCCCTTCACCAAAAAATTTAATCCAAGAAACAAAAGCAAGAAAAGGTAAATTTTAAAAGCTAAACCAAAAGGAAATTAATGATACAAATTGCAATGGAAAGCCAAAAATTGACAAATAACTATTAAAGGAAAGAATAAAAGCTAGCACAAAACAAAATAAACCTAAGAATGGCTCTAGAATGGATTACAAAAGAAAAATCTAGAGTGAATAGACACTGAACAGTCCATAATTTATGTAACATTTTCCAGGAACTATTTTTGTATGAAATTTTTATGTAAAAACCTCAACACAATTTGTGACCAAAGACAACAAATTTCAAATCAAACAGAAAAGAATATAGTGAGAAACAAACCAAATAGTTTGATATGCAACGACACTTAAGTCATTAGAAATGAACCTTTCTTTCAATGTTAGCACAGATGAATCAAAAATTTATTGCGAATTTTGTAGAAAGTATTTGAGGCTCACATTTTTATCACAACTTAACAACACAAAAAGGAAGGTATGGTAAAATTTTCAGGTCAAAATACACAAAGAATAAGGCATAATAAATTTTAAACCGAGAGAAATAAACATTGAAAACTTGTTAATATCTTGACTTTTGATGTTTATATCTTCTTTTCTATTTTTTTTTTTTGGACATTCCTTTTTAACTGGGTACAAAAAAACATCTCAAAGAACTTTTGTAAATGTTTTTAGATTTTTTTAACATAAACAAACCTATAATAAAATTCCAAAATCAAGACAAAATTTTCGCAAATATGGAGAAAAAGAATTCCTAATAAGCTAATGGAAATAAGAACAAACTAACGAGACACAATGGAAAACAATTAAGTAATGGAATGTACTAATGAACAAATAGCACATAAGAACTCAAATAATATAAAAGAAAAAAGGCACAAAACCTTATACCTAGTTTTATGATTCAAACAAAAACAAAAACACATGGTGTGCACTTTTAAGAGACATTTTATCAAACACATATGTATGGGCTGAAAATCTAGAATTGTGAGACAATTGAAACAAAAATTAGACAAAACTAATGAAAAAACAAGATTAGAAACACAAAATAACACCTAATAGCACACCTATCTTGAGTCAAAACAACAAAAGAAATCAAGAAAAAAATATCCAAACCAAAACAAAACTACAAACCCACAAAAATCAAGAAAATTGGATGAACAACAAGGACAATGAAAATAAATAGTAGAAATTGAAAATAATCGATGAAAACTCAAAACAAACGGTGAAAATATGTGTAAAGTATGGAACCATAAGATTAATCAGTGGAAAAACAAGAAAAATGGAAGAACACATGAAAAACATCAAGAAAAAGGTTTGGCCACTCAAGAAAACCAAGAACACAACCAAAAAAATAAATTAGAGATTAAGGTTTATCTGAATCGTGTGTCTTGCTCTAATCCAGATGATGCAATGGTGCCTTGATTTTGGCCATGAATGAAATGGAGGTAGCACAATATTTGTAGATTTGTGGAGGAAGCACCAAAATGGGTATGGACTAGGAGAGTGAAGGGGCGATTTCTAGGTGTTAGGGGATAAGGAAGAGGTTAGGTCAACTTCCTTGAGTTCTAGAATCCAAGAGAGCATCATAGAAGAGGAGACTTGAGAGAAATGTGTTGGGGGTTTCAAAAACACAAATTCAATATATCATTCAAGTCTAAATATTTAGAAAAGAGAAGCCTATTATTTATAGGCTAAGGAGGCTCCTAAGATTACTATTTGATTTCCAAAATCTTCTCCATTCCTAGCATGAAACATGGCACCTAACTATCCTATCTATTGGTGGATTGCCATGTGGCAATCCAAGACTTTAAGAAAATCTTCATTAGCATCAAGACAAGTAGCACTAGGAGGTTGAAGAGGCAAAGCAAGTGGTGCACAAGGAGTGGACAAGAAGCATGAAGAGTCACCTTGGAAGAGAAGCACTTGGAGCCTAGCAAATCTTTAGGAGGAGCATGAAGAGTCACTCGTTCAAGGAGGAGGCACCAAGCCTTGTTGGAGAGAAATTAGGCTTCCTTTTAAGAGTTTCTAAAATGTGGACTTAAGGCCCAACATTCCTATACTAAATTGGCTCATAAATACAAAATTAGAAAATATTATTCTACTATTTACAAATTTATACAAGGCTAAAAATATGGTGGCTTAAGGGTCCTTTATCATCACCTCTCTAGGTACGAGTACACCAACATCTTCAGGTTATACCAGTTTTAACACCTTTCTAGGAACGAATACACCAACCTTTCCAGGTTAAACCAATCTTAATCTCCTCTTAAGACCCTCTCAAAGATTTAAAAATCAATGATACTCATATAAATATGTTTATATATTTATATACATTTTTTTTTTCTGATTCTATTCTTTATTTCACATTGAAAGTTGGTATTCAATATTGCAACAAACAAAATGAAAGTTGTGTAGCAGCCAAAGAGAAAGAAAGCTGAAAGTATAAGTATTAGTTAAGGGATATCTCAAATTGCCATTGGTGTCCAGGGAAATTCTGACTAATGTCAAAACCTTTAAATCCATTAAAACTCTCATTGTATTTGCAACAAATAAACTTTAGGGTGTGACTGAAGCATTTTCCCCTTAAACTCCCATTATAGTTTAATGAATGCAGGATTTTAAGCTCACGATTTTGAAACTTAGTTGTCTCAATTGCGAAAAGAGTACAACACAACTGCACATAACTTGTGAGTACCCAACAACTTCCACAATTTAGAGTTGTTCATAGCCTCCCATAAAAAATGACTTTTATATATGATTTGCTCTATATGACAATTTTGTTGTTGATGTAGTTAAGTAAATGTTGATGTTTAAGTTGGATTTTGGTATTTAAATTGGTTGCCTCAAATAATCGATGCCATACCATATTCTTATTTTATCTTTGGTAATTGTTACATTTTACATTTATCCTTCTTTAGTTCAGTTCTACATATTATCTCTGATCCTATTTAATTGTTCTTCCACATTTTTTGTTTATCAATTTTTTCATTTATATTTTTGTTCCTTAATTTCAAGATACTAACTTATTTACTTGTTATTATACATTAGTTTAAATTTTACTTTGATTTACGAAACTTTTTACGTATTTCGGGGAGACTTTCTTTTTAATTTTTTTTCATAAATTTATATTAAAGTCAGTGTCAATTATTTTATTTATTCTAAATTATCAACGTCTTAAAATGTTTCAAATTATCAATTATTTGAAATGTTTCAAAATGCAAGTTGTGTTTAAGTTACATAAAGAGAATGTGTAAGGATCTAGAAAATTAATTTAGAGTAGAAGTGGTATGTTTTAAATGCTTTCTGAATACTTTATTATCTGAAATGAAAAAAACATATAATAGAAAATTTATAGTAGTCAGACCTCGGACGTCGCCCAAGAGGTCTGAGGTCGGTATGGTAGAGGTCGGTCAGTGAACCATAGTGGGTTCTAGAAATCACATGTATCTAGGTGTGATTTGAACCTTAGATGCACCATGCATGCGGGATAACTGTGAAACTCTATGCTTTGGCATAAGAGATTTACCCTTAGTGTTACATGCATTGGCAAGTGAGAGGTTTGTACCGAACTGTCCTCGGACAGGAGAAACTACCGACGTCACCAAGCCATGTGGGGGAGATACCACAGACGTGGAGTAGTGAGTCGATGAACCCTCAGCAGCAGGGTGTGACGATGTGACATCGGTGACCAGAGTGAGGCGATGTGTTCTCGTCACACAAGGGCAATGAGAGATCGCCAGGATGAGAGACACATCGGTCATCGCCAGGATGAGAGACACATCAGTCATCCAGCATGAAGCTATGCATAAAGCTGTTAAAGGCAATGTTAAGGTTACAGTTAGTCGCGATCAAGTCACAAACCAAGTTGGAAGGGTTGCAGTGAGATCGCGTTAAAGCCTAAGCCAGTTAGCAATTAGTCACGTGCAGAGATTTAAAGATGGAGAGAGGACCAGTGGTCAGTAAAGCGCCTGGAAGCAGAGCGCGATCAGTCATCGGAGGATGGTCATCGCGCGATCAGTCATCAGTGGATAGTCATTGTGGGATCAGTCATCGGTGCATGGTCATCGGGGTTCCCTGCTACACGTGTTAAGCTGGGACCCAGGCTCCCCGCAAGAGAGCGTTATGCATGCGTAACACATGGACTGTGAAGGTGCCCAGAGCAGTTGGCGCCAGAGATTTGGTAGGGCAGGTGACCCAGAGTTTTGGTGCGCGCAGAGACACCACGTGGCCATCCTGTCAGAGGAAACTTGCATGCAAAAGTTCTCTTAGAGTGGGTAACGGCAGCGAAGACTACAAGACATGTTCGATCAAAAATCTCTGAGGGATTAAGTTTATTTTTGGTTTCCTTTTCCTTTCCTCTCCTTTCCTCTACGTCTCGGACTTCCACGCGTACCAGTTCTACGATCGGCGACTACCCCTGGACTCCTGGCGTTTTACTCTGCAAGTTTTCCGATCAAAGCCTTAAAACAGAGTTAGGGCATCCTTAAGTTTTTGGTGGGTTTGGAACCTTAGTGAGCCTCTGCTCAAATCCAGGTAAGGGAAGCTAGTTTTATTTTTTCAATAAAAACCTTAGGCTAGAAGATTCTGAAGTTGGGGTGACGTGGTCACCAGTTTCAAATTTTCTTGCATGATGCCTTGTTTTTGTGTAGATCGGAAATTGTTTGGGATTGAAATGTGAAAATTTAAATATAGTAGATGCTGTGAAATGTATATGATCTTCGAAATTCTAAACTTTGGTATGATTTGATTTTTGTGATTTGGATTGTTTAGAAAAGGTTTAAAATATGATATGATTGAATCGTTCATGGATGTGTTGTATGATATATGGAATGATGTGAAAGTGTGATCAAGGCATAGTATTTTCAGGAAAGAAAATACCGTGTTAAGATCGTGTAGAATGTCCATTGACTAGGGATTCGTCTAGAAGGAGATATCCTGACTCTCCTGAGATAATGGAATCATATAGATGAAGTTATTCAGGTGGTGAGAGTCGAGGGAGGTTCATATGAATGGGTAAGTTGTTTGAAAGATAACTAACTCGACCTGTTATATGAATTAACCCTGTCATACTAGGAGAGAGATGATATTGAGATTATTTATGCGCATAGCTGTGTGGATTCACAGTGATATAGTATGACAGGTGCAGATCTCTGAGTCTGAGTCGACGCACGAGTCTTCCGGAAGTAGAGTCAAGTGTCTATGTATTGTGAGTCAGTAGAAATCTGACAAGAGTAATGTGGAGTATTAACGTGGTAGACACTTGATGAATTTATGAAATGTGTGAATATTGATGGTTTATGTTGATATAAAGTTTCCTATTTGAAGTTTTAAAAATAGCTAACTTACCCGGTGTTTTGTTTTCTTTAATCTGTGATGATTGTGTTAATTTACACGGGAGCAGACCAGGTTGCAGGTGATAGAGCTCCTCAGTAAGTTTTTGGAGAAAAGGGATAGATAATTTGAATGCTGTATTTTGTTTATTTTTAAAACTTTGATGTATGTATTAAAATCCCTGCGAAGAGGGATGTTTATTTTGAAATACATTTCTGAGATAAATGTATGTATATGTTAATTTCATATTATCTGTTTTATTTTTAGTATATATATATATATATATATGAGTAGAAATTTAGGGATGTTACATAATGAAATTTATATTATCATATGAGCGAAAACCCATATTTCTATAAGTAGAATAATGAGTTTAGTATAAATATTTGTCTTTGATTAATTTAATATATTTGAATTAACAATTATATTTAATTACTATCTTCAATAAATAAAAACTCAAAAATTTATTTTATTTACCTTATTTAAAAAAATTACTTATCATTTTTATAAATTCATTCAAAATTACACGTAAATGGACGTAAATACAGATGTACTTGAAAGTCATCCATCAAATATGTGAGAAAGATGCAAAACTTAAATCGTTGAAGGAAAATCTCTGAAAGGAGGATTGTTGGAGGTTGAGATTTTTCAACTGTCACTCACTCAAGATTCCTGCAAGCTTTTTTGATGTTGTAAATTTGGTTATATTTAAAATATATATATACATATATATATATATATATATATATATATATATATATATATATATATATATAAAACTTATTCTCTTAAGTGGAGGAAACACGGTAACAAAAGAAAATGGTTTTCGTACTAGCTTTAATTAAAGAGGAATAAATTTGGACCCATCTTGACCAAGAGGAAGAAAAAAGAAGTCATGAATGTGATTTGATCATTACTATAAGCACAATCATTAGAATATCTAAGTTGGAGAAGCTTCAGTCAAAAAACACAAAAATCCTCACAACAATCGGGTGGAATTATATTTGGAAAATATTTTATTAACACCCTCTCTGCCACTAACAAAGATTTGACACTGCCTGCGTGAATTGATGCTGCAGACGTGACATTTGGTGAGGATGTGACAATGACTTTATATTATAATATATGACTCATGAGCCAACCGGTGTAATATATTGGCTTACCACAAGCAAAACTAGTTATCCGTGTGTCTGTAAGTGGTTACTTATGTGACATATGCAAAATTATTTTTTTTAATAAAAATCATATATTACATCGGTTAGATGACTTAACCGATGTAATAATCCTACCAAAAATGGTTATCCAGTCACAGGTTCCTCCATAACGCAAAACTGGTTATCTGTGTGTCTGTAAGTGGTTACTTATGTGACACACACAAAACTATTATTTTTTAATAAAAATCATATATTACGTCAGTTAGATGACTTAACCGATGTAATAATCCTACCAGAAATGGTTATCCAGTCATAAGTTCCTCCACACGCAAAACTGGTTACCCGTGTGTCTGTAAGTTGTTACTTATGTGACGCACGCAAAATTAATTTTTTTTTAATAAAAATCATATATTACATCGGTTAGATAACTTAACCAATGTAATAATCCTACCATAAATGGTTATTTAGCACAGGTTCCTCCACAACGCAAAACCGATTACCCATGTGCCTATAAGTGGTTACTTATGTGATGCACGCAAAATTAATTTTTTTTTAATAAAAACCACATATTACATCGGTTAGATGACTTAACCTAATCTTACCAGAAATGGTTATCCAGCACAGGTTGCTCCACAACGCAAAACTGGTTACACGTGTGTTCATAAATGGTTACTTATGTGACGCACGCAAAACTGGTTACTCGTGTGTCTAAGTGGTTACTTATGTGACGTTTATGGTCACCCACTCTTTATGAAAAAAAAAATCAATTCTTTTTAATAAGAACCATATATTACATCGGTTAGATGACTTAACCGATGTAATATGGGTTATTCTGAGTAAAAAGAAAATATTACATCGGTTGTTTGTAAGAACCGATGTGATATATATATATATATATATATATATATATATATATATATATATATATATATATATATATATTTTCGCTCGCGCTCCTCATTCGCGCACAATCTTACTCTGTTACGTCACTGCCACGTCTGAAGCATCAAATGTGTGTTATTGTCAGAGGGTATCGATATATCAGAATCCATTATATTTCTTCTGTGTTTGCTTTCCACTTTCACCAATTCTAATAATACTCTTCTCTCTTCTCTCACTCAACAACTTTTGCTTTCACTAATGTCTAACGCCATTATCTAATACATCTCTTAACAATTACTTTGTCGATTAAGGTAGTTCATTTAACAATTAATAGCCCTTATCGACCACACGTCTAAAAACACCTTCATGGTCAGGAACAATGCCTTAAAGATGACTATCCCACCATACCCCTGTAAACCTCGTCAATCAAGACAACTCGTCAACTAACCGCATCTGTAAAAGCATTGACATGGTTAGGGATGTTGCCTTAAAAATGGTTATCCGACCATAAATATCGGCTAAGGCGGTTCGCTTTACAATTAGTAACCATAGTCGAACGACCGCATAATGCTTTATATTTTTCAACCTTATTCAAGTTTATCTGAGCGTTCGAGTTCAATAAATATGGAAAATGATTTTTTGACAACCAATTTTTCCTTTGCTCCAGATTACAACTTCTTTAAATGTTGGATTACTTATGTGATAGGGGTATTTTTGTAAAATAATAAGACATAAGATGGATGTCATTTGGTGCATTGGATGTCAATATATCACTACTCAATAAATATTGTGTGATCAATCGACACAAGCAAAATATAAAGCATTCAACTGAAGATAAATACTGGATCAATTATAAAAGAGTGTTAACCTTGTTTACTACCCACACTCGGGCCGAGAGAAATATTTAAACTAAAATTACAATGGGTCGAACAACTCTTCTAAAGAGTCCTCACCCACTTCAGCTTTAGCCTCTTTGCCATGTTCATCTTGGCTTTCTTCTTCTTCACTGCCAACCGAGACCAACTCGCCATTGACGACATCTTTGTTTTCATCATATCAATCATCCTCAATGGGAATTCCATGGTAAAAGGTCACTACTTGCTGATATGAAGGATGAACGACTGGTATGTTTAGCTGTCGCCTCCTCCTCGGCCTTCACCAGTCTCCTTCTCTTGTAGCTCAGTTTCCAAGGCCAAAATTCTACCCTTTGCCCCATTAGCTTCATCTCTTATTTGGCGCATTTGCTCTTCCAACGACCCCATTGCTTCAAGGGTCGCCTTAAGAGAGTTGGAGGACTCGTTTAGCTCAGCTTTTAACTTTGCCACCACCGTGGCATAATTCCTCTCCAGCTCACTATCGAGCGTTCGACTTATGACGAGCGATCTACTCATCATTTTGATCAGGCCCAACACCAAGTCGTTTGTGGGAGTTGTAGTCAAGATGCTCTCCTTCTCGAGAGTAAGTGCAATCTGCACACCCCGGGTGAGATGCAGACGTTCGCCTAGGACTAAGGAGGCAAAAGAATAAGACCTCGCCTCCATACGGGGTTGAGGAGAACGAGCAGGTCTTCCCTGTTTTTTCGCCTTTGCAGGCTGTTCGTCACGGGAGGCTTGAACCAAGTCTATTACTGGGGTGGACGTCCCAACCCTTATCAATTCAAGCGACCCCTTCCACCGCTTGGCTGCTTGCCTACACAATTGTTTCAGCAGGTTGATGGACTCAGGGTCGGTCTGAAACATTATTTCTACAAATTCAAAAAAATTTAAGTACACGGTTAACATATTGAATAAAAATACACGTACATTAAACATAACATACCAGTAAAACCTGTCCATCAGTGGGCCGACTCGTATATGGTCAGGATTTTCCGAGTAGGAAGCCTATTCGGAAGTTGATCAAACATGAAAAAAGATTTCTTTATCTTAAGGAGTCATGAAGTATAACATGTAGGTGATCGGGTCCACTGAAATGGAAATTTAGGTTTCTCCTTTAGAATCATAAAAATAGGGCTTACCGTTCGGTTTAACAAAAATATTGAAATACCTCTCCTTAAAGTTTTTGTAAGACGAGATAAAGGGGGTAAAAAGAATACTACCCAGACGACTTGATAAAGATAGCCAACCTACAGGTTGAGTCAGCCGGGAATTATAATAGAAAAGAAAAGATTGAGGGGATGACCTTCACCTAAAGGCCTAAAGAGTCGTTCAAGAGTTTGGATGCAGTTGTGTAGGAGCGACATTGAGGATCTTAAGGACCTCCATAGTAAATTCATCAAAGGGAAGCGTTACATGCAAATCATTAAAAAAGACAAGTATAAACGAAGAAAAAGTCCTTAGGACCATTTCTCAACCGTGACAGACCCGTTCGGTATGATTACAACTATCGACTGCAACCACATCCGAAGGGAGTCAGGTTTTAATACAGAAACTTTAGATAGAAATCCATCTAAAGCGAATGAACCACTAAAACAAGTAGAGATATCAAGGACACGTGGATTAACCCATTCATAATATGGATAACAAGGCGGTCAACTAGTAAGATCAACCGCCTGGTTAGAACAACCCACATCCCTCACCTCATTAGGTTTGGAATGTGTACGCTCAGAAGAAGAACAAGAAGGAAGACTAGAAGAAGTAGCCATTACTAACCTCTTGAAGCATAAACGCAAAAAAGGAAATTGGAAAGCTCTTGAATGAAAGCACTCGACACTCAGACAACTCTTTATAAATCAGAAACACTGAAAGTATAAGCAAACGTAACAAAGTTTGAAAAGCTCCTCTATTTATAGATTTGCAAAAATGAGGAAACGAAACATTGGTCCATCTGCATCGTTAGATTCCTCTACATCCAAGGATCTACAATGCTCGACATTCGAAATGGCACGACCTACCAACTGTTAGATCTTTTTTATCTAGTGCAAACCTCAAACGAGGCGTTGAAAAAATACGCCTCATGTCTTTGACACAACATTCAGTGCGTCAACGTTACTTCTTACCTCAGGATACCCAACCGTCACATCTATACTGTTCTGAAACACATTCATCGAGCCTGGGGTTACTAGTCGGATGTCGAACGAGCCACATCACTCAGTTTCAGTGACTGACCAAGCGATTGAAAGTATATTTAATGCAGTTATAATAAATAGTAGTCAAAGCAGTTGTGGAGACTCCCTGAGAATCAAGGTCACATCCCATCAAATCCGGGTAATGTCCCGAGAAATCAGGGTAACCACCTTAGAAATCAGCTAACACTGATACATGTTAGATTCGGCCTATCATTCAGATGACCCAAATAAACCCTCTACAGTGGAGTAAGGTACGTTTTCTGATCAGTTTCACTATACACTCCAAACACAGAGTACTTACTTGATTGTTGGAATACCTTTTGCAGGTCAATCTCATTCGAACACCAAGGAATTAAAGAGAAGGAGTTTTGAAGTCTGAAAGAGTAAAACAATAGAGCAAGGAAGTGATCAAACAATCAACACCACAACAATTGTTACAACTAATCTCATATACTATTTAGACTCACTTTGTTTATACAAATACAATACTCAATATTACAACAAACAAAATTAAAGTTGTATAGCAGCCAAAGAAAAAGAAAGTTGAAAATATCACTATTAGTTAAGAGATAACTATCTCAAAATGTCATTGGTGGTCTTAAATAAAGGTGGACTAAAAATTACATTTGATCAAACTAATAATTAAAAATCCATTTATTTAATTTTCAATTTATTTATCTAGATTTTAGAAAGTGAAAAATCCAAATTCCCTATCTAAATTATCACCTTTAGACGTAGAGTGTACTAACAAAGTTTCAGTTGACACTCGCATCCAGAGGTTGTGGGAAATTATGTTTATGTGCCATAATGAATCAAAATATTCTTCCTGTTTGGCAGGACCTTTAACGCGTGAAATAAACATATATTATTTATATATCTAATTAAGCTTCTATACTTTAAATGGTATTTATATACTTTAAATATAAAAATGAATGCTTGTGATAAACTTATATACTTTAAATGACATTTATATATCTAAATATATCTAATTAAGCATGTTATACAGACTCCAATTTTCCAGTGTCTAACTTTCATTAACATATGATTTCTATGATTTTTCTTAGTAGATTTTTATTTTATTTTACGAAAATGTTAAGAAGAAAAGAGATATATGAAATAAAAATATTAGTTTTTTTTTTCTTATTAGATAGGGAAAATGGAAAATATTATTTTAGAATTCTAAAGAATGAACTTTTCCTACCGAATTGGCATCAAATAAGTGAAAAAATTCCTTTTATACAATTTATTTTTAATATTTTAAAATTAAATTATTTTTATAAAAAAAAAAGAAAAAAAGAGAATGATTTATCTTAATAAAAATAGTGGAGTAATTTTTATTAAGCATATTTTTTTATCAAAATTAAGATGTGAGTGATGCATTTTTTTTAAAATTAAACGTCTTAAAATTATTTAATTTATATTTTATATGAATAGATATAAAAGAAAGTGAAATTAGGATAAAAAATCTCTCCTAAAATCAAAATTACTTATTTAAATATATATTAAATAAATAATAAATGCATGAACATAAAAATGTTAAAGTAAAATAAAATATTAAAATTAATGAATTATTAAAAACATAAGCTAAACATTAAAAATTCAATAATTAACCTTTATCACAAAAAAAAGATAAATTTTAAATTACATTTTAAATTTAGGGTTGTTCATAGCCTCCCATAAAATTGACTTTTATATATGATTTGCTCTATCACAATTTTGTTGGTGATGTAGTTAACTAAATGTTGATGTTTAAGTTGGATTTTGGTATTTAAATTGGTTGCCTCAAATAATCGATGCCATACCATATTCTTATTTTATCTTTGGTAATTGTTACATTTTACATTTATCCTTCTTTAGTTCAGTTCTACATATTATCTCTGATCCTATTTAATTGTTCTTCCACATTTTTTGTTTATCAATTTTTTCATTTATATCTCTGATTCTATTCTTTATTTCACATTGAAAGTTGGTATTCAATATTGCAACAAACAAAATGAAAGTTGTGTAGCAGCCAAAGAGAAAGAAAGTTGAAAGTATAAGTATTAGTTAAGGGATATCTCAAATTGCCATTGGTGTCCAGGGAAATTCTGACTAATGTCAAAACCTTTAAATCCATTAAAACTCTCATTGTATTTGCAACAAATAAACTTTAGGGTGTGACTGAAGCATTTTCCCCTTAAACTCCCATTATAGTTTAATGAATGCAGGATTTTAAGCTCACGATTTTGAAACTTAGTTGTCTCAATTGCGAAAAGAGTACAACACAACTGCACATAACTTGTGAGTACCCAACAACTTCCACAATTTAGAGTTGTTCATAGCCTCCCATAAAAAATGACTTTTATATATGATTTGCTCTATATGACAATTTTGTTGTTGATGTAGTTAAGTAAATGTTGATGTTTAAGTTGGATTTTGGTATTTAAATTGGTTGCCTCAAATAATCGATGCCATACCATATTCTTATTTTATCTTTGGTAATTGTTACATTTTACATTTATCCTTCTTTAGTTCAGTTCTACATATTATCTCTGATCCTATTTAATTGTTCTTCCACATTTTTTCTTTATCAAATTTTGCATTTATATGCTGTTCCTTAATCTTTCAAGGTACTAACTTATTTACTTGTTATTATACTTAGTTTAAATTTTACTTTGATTTACAAAACTTTTTACGTATTTCGGTTTTTTAATTTATTTCATAAATTTAGATTAAAGTCAGTGTCAGTTATTTTATTTATTCTAAATTATCAACTACCTAAAATGTTTCAAGTTATAAATTATTTGAAATGTTTCAAATGCAAATTGTGTTTAAGTTATTATATATAAAGAGAATGAAAATTATATTATCATATGAGCGAAAACCCATATTTCTATAAGTAGAATATTGTGTTTAGTGTAAATATTTGTCTTTGATTAATTTAACATATTTAAATTAATAATTATATTAAATTACTATCTTCAATAAAAAAGAACTCAAAAAAATTATTTTATTTACCTTATTTAAAAAATGTACTTGTCATTTTTACGAATTCATTCAAAACTAAACGTAAGTGGAGGAAACATGGTAACAAAAGATTCTCTTAAGTGGAGGAAAGACGGTAACAAAAGAAAAAGGTTGTCGTACTAGCTTTTATTAAAGAGCAATAAATGTGGACCCATCTTCACCAAGACGAAGCAAATAAGAAGTCATGAATGTGATTTGATCATTCCCATAAGCACAATTATTAGAATATCTAAGTCCTAGAAGCTTCAATCAAAACAGACAAAAATCCTCACAACACTTGGGATTTATATTTCTTCAGTGTTTGCTTTCCACTTTCACACCAATTCTAATGCTACTCTTCTTTCTTCTCTCTTCTCTCTCAACAACTTTTGCTTTCAGTAATGCCTTCTAACACCATCATCCAACACTCCTCTTCTTCATCTCATGCAACTCATACCTATGACGTATTTGTCAGCTTCCGCGGTGAAGACACGCGCAACAACTTCACTGGTTTTCTCTTTCAAGCTCTCCATGCAAAAGGCATCGATGCCTTCAAAGATGATGAAGATCTCAAGAAAGGTGAATTCATAGCACCCGAGCTGCTGCAAGCCATTCAAGGCTCTCGAGTTTTCATTGTTGTCTTCTCAAAGAACTATGCTTCCTCCACTTGGTGCTTGCGTGAACTGGCAGAGATATGTAACTGCGTTCACACTTTGCCAAGACGTGTTATACCTATATTTTATGATGTTGATCCTTCGGTGGTGCGCAAACAGAGCGGATCTTATGAGGAAGCATTTGAAGAACACGAAAAGAGATTGAGAGAAGATGGAGTGAAGATGGAGGAAACTCAGAGATGGAGAGAAGCTCTCACACAAGTGGCGAATCTCTCTGGTTGGGATATCCGAAATAAGTGAGTAATGCTCTCTCGTTTCAAGTGTGTCATCGTTATATGAATTTATTTAATCCTTTCTATGTCCTGTTGTTTTGTTAAATTCATTATCCCTTTCTAAACTAGAGTTCAGAGATGTTAAGAAAAGTAGAAAAGTCCTGTTGCTATTGATACGACTTTCGGAGAGAGGTTTAGCAATGTAAACATGGCTTAGAGAAGGTAATGAATTCTTGAGAAATATTAGTAACCTGGACAAGTTTTGGATGATCACAAATCTAGCTCTATTGATATTCGGAAGTGTTTCCCAAAAACTCAATTGCAGTAGCCTATATATACTCTATTCTGCATCTTTCCAATTATTTTGCTTCTCAATACATTTTCTTAGCATTCTAGGACTTTCTTTATGCTAAGCATGATTTATCTTGTGCCACTATCTAAAAACAGAGGTTTTGGAGGAAACATGATAATTGAGTCCAATGTATACTTGTTTAATGAAAATAATATTTTGAATGTTTAAATTTTTACGTTAGTATTTTTTTCCTGTTAATGTTTATACTCCTTTTTTTTCTTGTTCTGTTTCCTGAAGTTTTTGCCTTCATTTCCTTTAAATTTCCAGACAACAATGTGTACTGATTGATGAAATTGTTCAAGACATAATAAATATTTTGGGTCCCAAAGTTTCAAGACTTCCAAAGGATGAACTAGTTGGTATAGAGTCTCGGGTTAAGGAATTAACAAATCTTCTGCATTTTGGATCCATTAATGATGTTCGAGTTATTGGAATCAGTGGGATGGGTGGCATAGGAAAGACAACTCTTGCTCGGGCTTTGTATGAAAGAGTCTCTCATCAATATGATTTTCATTGTTTTATTGATGATGTGAGCAAAATTTATCGGGATTCCAATTCACTAGGTATACAAAAACAACTACTTTCTCAATCTCTAAATGAGAAAAATCTTGAAATTTACAATGCTTTTGAGGGAACATGTTTGGTGCGGAGTAGGTTCCACAATGCAAGAACATTTGTAGTTCTTGACAATGTTGATCAAGTTGAACAACTTAAGCTGTTTACAGGGAATAGAGATAATATGTTACGAGGATGCCTTGGTGGAGGGAGCAGAATCATCATAATTTCTAGGGATGAACATATATTAAGGACACATGGAGTGGATGATATTTATCAAGTCCAACCATTAAGAAGGAAAAATGCTATGCAGTTGTTTTGTAAAAATGCTTTCAAAGTTAATTATATTTTCAGTCATTATGAACTGTTCGTACATGAAGTACTCTCACATGCTCAAGGCCATCCCTTGGCAATTGAAGTTATTGGGTCATCTTTGTTTGGTCGAAATGTCTTACAGTGGAGAAGTGCATTGGAAAGGCTAAGATACAATAAAAGTAGAAATATTATGAATGTTTTGCGTATAAGTTTTGATCAATTGGAAGGAAAAGACAAAGAAATATTTCTTGATATTGCATGTTTCCTCCACGGTTATAGCAAGAAATATGTGCAGGAAATTTTAAACTTTCGTGGATTTCAGCCTGAATATGGCATACAAGTTCTGCTTGATAAATCACTCATAACCACTAAAGATGGAAGAATATACATGCATAGCTTGCTAAAGGATTTGGGAAAGAGTATTATTCAAGAAAAATCACCTAAGGAGCCCATGAAGTGGAGTAGGTTGTGGGATTACAAAAATTTCAAGAAAGCTATGTTAGAGAATGAGGTAATAGATTTAGTATAAAATCTTACATTTCCTTTTTTTCTAGAATATGAAAACCTTCACACAAAAAAAATAATAATGTTAAATATTATTTATGCATATTGTTGTAGGCAACTCAAAATCTTGAAGTCGTAGATATTAAAAGCGGGGTTTATAAAACAACAGTGAAGGCAAATGGTTTATCAAAAATTAGACACCTTAAGTTGCTTAGACTTCTGAATGTGAACTTTTCAGGAAGTCTCAGTCATCTTTCGAGTGAACTAGGATATCTAACTTGGAACAAATATCCTTTTCAGTGTTTGCCTCCTAGTTTTCAGCCAGACAAACTAGTTGAGTTAAAACTTGTTGATAGCAGTATTCAACGATTATGGAAAGACATAGAGGTAATGCATATTAATTTTCTATTCTTTTTAAATAAACCAACTAAATGTCTTTTAATTTCCTTTTTTCTTTAATTAATTAAAAAGAAAATCCAAATGTCATTATTAATTTTGTCTTCTACTTGCCAATAATTGTAGCCGCTGCACAATTTGAAGTGTTTGAATCTCTCTCACTCCAAAAATTTAGTTGAGATGCCAAATGTTAGAGAGGCCTTAAATCTTGAAAGGATAGAACTTGAAGGATGCATACAGCTCCGAAAAATCAATCCATCAATCGGTCTTTTGAGAAAGCTTGTTGTTTTGAATTTGAAAAATTGCATAAACCTAGTAAGCTTACCTATTACCATATTGAGTTTGAATTCTCTTGAATATCTAAATGTCTGTGGCTGTTCAAAATTGTATAATAATGAGTTATTAGATGACCCAAGGAACACACAACATTTGAACAATCTTTATTTATTCGAAACTCCTATTCATTTCCAGTCAACATCCTCTTTGATAAAAAGAATGTTTTTATGGCCTTTAGATTTATTGTATTCTAGAATACGAAGAGACTCAATCACCTGTTTGTTACCCTCCTCTCTTACTCTCCTTTGTTTGCGTGAACTCGATCTAAGCTTCTGTAACTTAGTTCAAATCCCTGATGCCATTGGAAAGTTAAGTTACCTAGAAAGGCTAGATTTGAAGGGAAACAATTTTGCTACACTTCCCAAGCTCAAAGACCTTTTCAGATTGTATTATTTAAACTTACAACATTGCAAGCGATTCAAATACTTACCTGATCTCCCTTCACAAACCGACCTGCACTCAAAAATTCCCAGACTTGCATTCCCAAATTTAATAAATTTCAAAGAAGAATTGGTAGGATTAAACCTTTACAACTGCCCAAAATTAATTGAGAGGGAACGCTGCACTAGCATTATTTTTTCATGGATGATACAAGTTGTTCAGGTGTGCATGCTCCTTCCTTCCTCTTTCCTTCTTTTAATCTATTTTTTGTGTAGGAAAGCAGCTACTAACGCATAACTTTGTTGCTGTACAAGGCGATCCACCAATACAGATGTCTAACATCCATTCCATTTGCTCCAAGTGTTGAAATTATTATCGCTGGAAGTGAAATACCGAGGTGGTTCAACAATCAGTTTGTAAGCACGGGCAATTCAATGGAGATTGATGCCTCTTCTGTTATTCATGGCAATAATTGGATTGGTGTGGTGTGTTGTGTAATATTCCACCCGGGCAATGAAAGGGAGATGAGTTATCCAAGAACAATACATTTTCCCATTAGAGGTCCTCCAGTCGATTTGAGAAGACATCTAGTCATTGAGCAGTCAGATCATATGTGGCTATTCTATATCCGTCGGGAACAGTTCCTTGAAGAATGTGAATTGAAATTTAGAATACTGAACATTAGAAATTTTATTTATGAGGTTGAATTGAATATTAGAAATTTTGTTGATGAGGTTGAATTGAAGAAATATGGGTATCGCTTTGTATATGAACAAGATCTACTACCATCAAACTTAACAATGATGGATGGCGAAAATTTGACATCTCGGAAGCGGAAGTTTTCAGTAATGGAAGAAAAGAGGTAGCTAAATTCTCTTCATTTCTCTCATCACAAGATACAATATTGTTATTGTAAAATTCAGTTGTTTTTCCTTGCAATATATAATCCAGTTCATTCCCTGCTATTAAATTTTTTAATTTCTCTTTTTCGGAATTTTTATATATTTTAAAAAATATAAGAAATATGTTATATATAAAGGAGTTTGTGATTTAATTTATTTTATTGGTGTATTCTAAATATAGAGAAAAATGTTGCATAGTGCAGTCGAGGTATAAAGTCATTTAAACTTACTTGAAGATAGTGCATCTTCTTTGCTAGAGTTGCAACACGTGAACGATGAACAAACCGATTTTCTTCCTCTCTGACAGCAGCAACACTATCTCTTATGATGGTTCCTCACTCTAGCCATCCTCTTTGCATCTTTCTACCATGGTGGAGGTTTCTCTCCTATCAATTGGAACATCTCTTACTATTGGTGAATTTGATTTTCTATATTTCTATTTTATTATTCACATTAAAATCATAGTTGTTTTCAAGATTTCAATCAGGACAGTATATATGAATTGCAATGCGTGATTCAGTTTTGTAATTTTATAATGATACCATTCAAATTAATTTATTTTGTACAAGTAGGTTTTCAAAATTGGAATTCAGACTTTAGGAATAGTTAAAAATACAGGGAGTAATTAGTTGTTTTAATTCCTAAAAGTGACTAAATTATTTTAGTCATTGGATTTTTTAAATTTTAAAGTACTACAAATTTATAAAATGTAAATTCTAGGAAAATTACAAGAAAAAATTACATATTTACTCATAAAACTAACGTATATAGCGATATATTTATCGATAAGAAAAACATAAAATATCAGAATTAATAAATTATTGAAAAATATAATTTAGATCAATTATAGGTATAAAATATTTTAATTTGTTTAAACTTATGTTAGTTGAAGTTTAAAATATATTGTTTGATGTGCTTTAGTTTTTTTTAGTAATTTTATTTGTATTTAATTTCGTATGCATACATTTTAGTTAATCTTAATTTTCTTTTAAGATTAAGTATAAATGATCAAATAATTAATAATTATTTGTACTAAATTTTGAATTGTCTATTTAAATATATAGTTTAGAAAAAATATTTTTATAATTTGTTAATATATACAAATTAAATCTAGTCCTAAATTTGATGAAATTCTATTCAAATTATTTAGTATACTTCGGGAGCATACTTGGTGCATTGTTTGTCATCAGTTTCATTTTTATACCTGCCAAAATTTTATTTAATATAAAATAATAGATTTAATATGTATGTGTTAATGAATAATGAAGAATACTTTTCTTAATGGATAGGGCCAAGTATGGATCAAAGTTGGATGAATTTACATCACAATATTAAAGAGTATGATAAAGGAGTTGACAACTTCTTGCAATTTGTTTGGTAATGGGAAACCAATTAAGGGGAGATATTATGTTAACACGATTTTGTCGTAGACCATCCTATAGTAAAAGCTTTCAAACATGTTTTAATGATAACAAAAATCTATAATAAACAGTGAAAACCAAAACAAAACTAAAACAATGCTATGAGCCAATAAAACTTTCAAGAAGGCATTAGACGTAACAGGATGTATAGATTGTATATCACTGAAAATCCAAACGATGTCTACAATAAAACTCAATGGATCAAGCGTCATACTCTAGTGTTAAACGAAGCCTAACATACAAAGTACTCAAAACTAAAATGCATCAAATGATGTTGCTGGATGCGTGAGACGATACTCTGAAAAGAACATATGAAGTATGAGCATTATACAAACCAAACGATGATCATGCGCTGGATGATCAAGTGACAAGGAAGTTTCCAAAATTGATCATTTTATATGATATATGCTTAAATGTTTATGAACTTGTTTAGATTAAATCATCGATGTTTAGGAATAGTACCATCTCATTGTCGTCGCACAGGTCTGCAACTCCGTCGTCCAGTCCAACGCTCACCTCGACCACTAGTTCAAAATGATGAAAGGAATACACCTTACTAAGTGCATCTTCGAGCTCAAACGCATTTGTAAAAAACGCGGTGGCATTTTTGAAATTAATTTGATTTACAAATGCGGCTAATTGTGAAAACGCATTTGTAAATCAAAAGCTTTGATTTACAAATGCGGGTAATTGTAAAAATGCATTTGTAAATCAAAGCGCTTGATTTACAAATGCGGCTTTTTACTATGGCCAGATTTGTAAATCAAGCGCATTGATTTACAAATGCGTTTTTACAATTAGCCGCATTTGTAAATCATTTTTACCCTAAAATCTGAAGCGTGTCACTGCACTTTCATACTTTCTTCTCTACTTTGCCTTTCGTTTTCATTGTTCCTGCGCTCGCGTACTCTCTGAGTTCATTTCTTCTCTGCATCTTCATTCCTTTGTGCCATTGTGAGTTTCTTGAATCATTTTCTTCCTCTGCATCTTCACTACGTATAAAGTTTTTTTGCTTTCCTTATATTTGCTTTTTCTCCTTGCATTGGTGGTGGAGGGTATTGTTCCATTGGTATTCTCGTCTCCATCGCTGCTCTGTCGTTGTCCCGCCACGCTTCCGCTGCCCCCGCCGTTACTAGCGCTCCTTTGCTACTTTGATCACCACCAACGTTGGTTCACACACAAGGTTGGTTCTGTTTCTGTTTTAGATTTTTTGAATTTTTCTTGGTGTATTTTGAATATATTTTTTTATGTATTATAATTTATAATTTGTATATTATTTAATATAAATTTGTATTAATTTATATCATTTGTATTATATAATTTATATTTTCTAAAATTTATATTATTTAGTAGTTAGTTGTTATATATGTTAGTTTTGTTATGTTAGCTGTTAGTTTATAATAGAATTTATGTTATGTTAGTTGTTACTTTAGAATACAATTATCGTGTTTGTATTGAGTCCGAGGGTCTTCGACCTTCGGCAATAATATGTGCAGGTATTGAGTCCGGGGGTGTTTGACCCTCAGCAAATGCATGAGATAGAACACTAATTAGAAAATCCTAGCTAACTATATTCCAGAATATATAATGGATTGAAGTTGGATTAATTTTATTCGTATAAGTGATGAGTATGAAAGAGGAGTAGAAGAATTTATACAATTTGCGCAGCGTAACGCGATTAATAGTGGTCATGATGGAGCAAAGATCAGGTGTCCGTGCATTAACTGTTTGAATGGAAGGATACTGGATGTTAATATCATGAGGGAACACCTACTATGTGATGGGTTTCTTCGATCTTATACAACTTGGACATGACATGGTGAATTATTAAATTTACCACGTATTTCCTTAAGTGAAGAATATGTAAGGTCCACCATGATGAAGCAGTACACGATGATGTAGATGATGATCGATAGGAGGACATGATTCATGATGTGGGAGCTGAGTCTTTTGCAAAAGCGCATGGATATGGAAATATTTCAACCGATGCAGAGACTCCATTGTATCTTGGATCAACTAACTTCACACGGTTGTCGACGATGTTAAGATTGATGAATTTGAAGGCAATAAATGGATGGACTGATAAAAGTTTCAAGAAATTGCTCCAGTTGTTGAAGGATATGCTTCCAGCGGGAAATACTCTACCTAATCTTAATTACGAGGCCAAAAAGATTCTTTGTCCAATGGGTATGGAGTATAAAAAGATACATGCTTGTCCTAATGATTGTATATTATACTGGAAAGATTTTTAATTGTTGAAAAGTTGTCCGAGGTGTGGGTTATCACATTATAAATTGAAACAAATAGATGATGATACTATTGAAGAGATGAAAAAGCATGGACCCCCAATGAAGGTTATGTGGTATCTTCCCATCATTCCAAGGATGAAGTGTTTGTTTGCAAACCCAGACGATGGTAAGAATCTTAGATGGCATGCAGATGAGAGGAAATGCGATGGCATGTACCGACATCCAGCTGATTCTGTTCAGTGGAAGAAATTTGATGATGAGTTTCCAGAGTTTGGTAAAGAATCAAGAAATATCTGACTTGGTTTGGCTAGAGATGGAATGAATCCGTTTGGTTATATGAGTACAAATCACAGTTCATGGTCTGTTTTACTAGTTATTTACAACTTACCTCCTAAATTGTGCATGAAGCGAAAATACATGATGTTGTCTATGATGATATCCGGTTTGAAACAATCAGGGAATGACATAGATGTTTATCTAAGTCCCCTCATCGAAGATTTGAAGTTAATGTGGGATGAAGGTGTTGAAGTATTTGACGGATTTGCTAATGAAACTTTCAAGCTGCATGCCATGTTATTTTGCACCATCAATGACTTTCCAGCATATGGTAACTTATCAGGTTATAGTGTTAAAGGTCATAAAGCATGTCCAATATGCAAAGAAGACACTGCTTCTCAACAATTGAAACATGGAAGGAAGACAGTATATCTTCGACATCGGAGGTTTCTTAGAAGTCATCATCCTTACCGGAGGTTGAAAAAAAGCCTTTAATGGACACCAAGAGACTAGTGGTCCACCAACTCCACTAACTACTGCTGAGGTTTACGAAAAGGTAAATAACATAGACCACACCTTCGGTAAGTAAAAAAAAAGTCATCTGTGACAAACATTTGGAAGAAAAAATCAATCTTCTTTGATCTTCCGTACTGGTCGAGGTTAGAAGTCAGACACTGTAAAGATGTAATGCACGTTGAGAAGAATGTGTGTGATAGCTTAATTGGTACACTTCTTAACATTAACCGGAAGATGAAGGATGGTCTAAATGCTTGTTTAGATTTGATTGAGATGAACATACGGGGCGAGTAGGCACCGATACAAATGGGTAAGCGTACATATTTGCCCCCAGCTTGTTACACCATGTCAAAAGATGAAAAAGTAAGTTTCTGTCAATGTCTAAAGGGTGTAAAAGTGCCAAAAGGACATTCCTCAAATGTGAAGAGCCTAGTGTCAATGCAAGATTTGAAGTTAATTGGGTTGAAGTCTCATGATTGCCACATCTTGATGCAACAGCTTCTGCCTGTAGCTATTCGTGAGATCTTACCAAAAAATGTTAGACATACCATAACCCGTTTGTGCTCATTCTTCTCTTCCATCTGTTGTAAAGTCATTGATCCATTAAAACTAGATGAACTTCAAGATGAAATTATTGTTATCTTATGTGAATTGGAGATGTTTTTTCCTCCGAATCGGTTATGATTGAAATAGCTCTGCCCACATAATCGATTATGGGCTTTAAATTAGTTGATAATTGATTATGCATATGTAATAATCGATTATCTGTAAATTTTGACGAACATAATCGATTTTGTTCAATGTGAAAATATGGTGATACTCGATTATGAGGTTTGATAATCGATTATGTTGGTTTTTAGGGTGTTGCAATAATCGATTATGGCTAAAATTTTCTTTGGATAATCGATTATGTTGTGTTTATAACGCATGGGATAATTGGTTATGTTCAATTTTTTTCTCATATTTGTGAATTTTTGTGTTGGTTAATGTTGTTTTTACACACTGCATTGTGTTCTCCTAGTGTGTTTTTCATCCTAATTGAATTGGTCTAGTTGTGCTGTTGTTCAGGTTTTTTTATTTTATTTTTTATTTATTTTTGGTTTTTGTTTTAAATTTGTGTTTTATATTTATGTTTGGATGATTATGATTTTGTAATTTAATTTGTTCAAGGTTTAGAGTAGTTAATTATGTTAATGAGTTAGTAAATTAATTTTGTGTCTAAAGTTCTTTATGTGATTTATTATTTTATTTTTGTAAAAAGTTATTATTTTTTTAACATTTAATTGTTTATAAGAAAAATATTTATTCGTTTAAAATGAATATTTCATTTACAGAATGGAAATAGAAATTTGTAATGTTTAGGGTTTTTCTTACATTTTACATAAATTATTAATCTTATAATTAAAACAATTAAAAAAATGTTGTAGTAATTAAAGAAAGCAGAAACAATTTAGATAAATATTATTTTAATTTTTAATAATAAATGTAGATAGTTATTATTTTTTTTAACGTTTAATTGTTTATAAGTGAATAGATTTATTTATTTAAAATGAATATTTTCAGAGAATGGAAATAAAAATTTGTATTTTGTAGGGTTATTTTTTATTTTACATAAATTATTAATCTTATAATTAAAAACATTATAAAAAATGTTATAGTAATTTAAAAAGGCAGAAAAAGTTTAGAGAAGAAATTTGAATTTGTAATAATAAATGTAGATAGTTATTAGTTTTTAAAAATTAAATTGTTTATAAAAAATAGTTTTTTATTTCTAAATAATATTTTTACAGAATGGAAATAAAAATTTATAATGTTTAGTTAATTTTTTTTTCTAGATTTTACATAAATTATTAATGTTATCATTAAAAACATTAAAAAAATGTTGTAGTAATTTTTTTATAAGATTTAATTGTTTATAAGAAAAAAAATATTTATTTTAAATGAATATTTTTACAAATGGAAATAGAAATTTGTAATGTGTAGGGTTTTTATAAATTAATCTTATAAATTACAAAATGAAAATAAATGTTTTAGTAAGTAAAGAAAGCAGAAACATTTTAGATAAGAAATTTCAATTTATAGTGATAAATGTAGATAGTTATTATCTTTTAAACATTTAATTATTTATAAGTAAATATATTTATTTATTTAAAATGAATATGTTTACAGAATGGAATTAAAAATTTGTAATTTGTAGGGTTTTCTTATATCTGACATAAATTGTTAATGTTATAATTAAAAACTTTATAAAAAATTTTGTATTAATTAAAAAAACCAGTAAAAGTTTAGAGAAGATATTTGATTTTTTAATAATAAATGTAGAAAGTTTTTTTTTTTAAATTGAATTGTTTATAAAGAATAGGATTTTTTATTTAAAATATTTATTTTGACAGAATGGAATTCAAAATTTATAATGTTTAGGGTTTTAATTTTTCTAGATTTAACATAATTTATTAATGTTATAATTAAAAACATTATAAAAAATGTTGTAGTAATTAAAAAAACCAGTAAAAGTTTAGAGAAGAAATTTGATTTTTACTTATTATTTTTTAAATTTGAATTCTTTTTAAAAAATAGAATTTTTTATTTATAAATAAAATTTTGACAGAATGGAAAAATAAATATTCTAATGTTGAGGGTTTTTTAATTTTATTTGACATAAATTGTTAATGTGATAATTAAAAACATTATACAAAATGATATAGTAATTAAAAAAATAGTAAAAGTTTAGACAAGAAATATGATTTTTTTAATAATAAATGTAGATAGTTATTATTTATTGAAATTTGAATTGTTTATAAATAATAGAAATTGTTATTTAAAAATAGAATTTTGACAGATGGGAATAAAAATTTATAATGTTTAGGGTATTAATTTTTTTAGATTTAACATAATTTATTAATGTTATAATAAAAAACATTATAAAATATGTTGTAGTAATTAAAAAAACCAGTAAAAGTTTAGAGAAGAAATATGATTTTTTAATAATAAATGTAGATAGTTTTAATTTTTTTAAATTTGAATTTTTAAAAAAAATAGAATTTGTTATTTGAAATTAATATTTTGACATAAATGAAATATAATTTTTAAATTTTTAGGTTTTTCTTTATACATTTGACATAAATATTTGAAATTTATATATTTGTATATACTTATATTTGTTATGATAGTTCATTAATTTTACGTTATTGTTTATTTTGTTTGTTTATATTTATTTGTTGTTTGATAAAATTATGAGATTGAAAAATATAATTAATGTATATATTTATATAATTTTTGTTATATTACAAAAATTAAATGATATAGTAATTTGTAATAAAATTTTGATTAAAATTAATTAAAAATAGGTTTTAGTTTCACTGTATTGGTGTATTTTTACACCGAAACGGTGACCGTGTTCGGTATGAATTCGGAAAGACATTATGACGAGGTAGAGATGGCACATTTTGAGGAAACAACTGCAATTTATGAAGATCTTGTTGTGGCGAACATGAATTTAATTTCACAAATCCAAGAATAAATAAAAAAAATAATGAAGGTGCATGAGTGATCATCCTTTGTATGATTGTTTTTGGATTGAATTTGTTACGCTTGGTGCCTCTAGAAGCAACTGTATGAGTGAGTTTCAACCAGAAAAAGAGCGTCGCAGACAAGAATTGATGGAGTACTTGGTTCACACTGAACAATCTCGTGATATTGTTCGCATGGGACCGGAAGCTTTCATTAAATTATGTGAACGAATACGGGCAACTGGACTTGTTAAAGATGCATATTGATCAACTGTGGAAGAACAAGTAGCGAAATTTCTGCACATTATTGGGCATAATGTGAATAATCGAAGTGTGTCATTCTTTTTCCATCGGTCTGGAGAAACAATTTCCTGTCACTTTCATAATGTTTTTCCTACAATTTTAAGGTTGGAGGTGGAATTCTTAATACAACCAAATGGAACGGTTGTAGAACCACACATCCTTAACAACAATTGATTTTTCCCTTACTTTAAGGTTTGTTGATGATAACATTACTTGAAATTATGTCTAATGTCTTATTTATTTTGTGTTGAATTAAAATTATGAAATTTGGTTTACATTAGGATTGTTTAGGGGCCATAGATGGGAGTCATGTATGTGTTAAGGTTGGACGTCCTGATGCACCTCGTTTTCGAGGGAGAAAAGATTGGCCAACCCAAAACATATTTGCAGGTTGTGACTTTAACATGAAGTTCACATATCTCCTAGCCGGTTGGGAATGAACTGCCTCCGATTCAAGGATATTGAAAGATGCTTTGGTACGAGACGATCCTTTGGTTATTCCAAAAGGTTAGTTATAGGGGATTGGATGTGCAGAAGAATTAAAAGGTTGTAGTAGTATATACTAACCCATCTTTCCACAATGTTTGTAGGAAAATACTATCTTGGTGATGCAGGTTTTATGTTAAAACCAAATATAATAACACCTTATCGTGAGGTTAGATACCATTTGAAAGAATATTCATGGAGAGGGCCACAAAATGCTAAAGAGTTGTTTAATCTTCGACATTCATAGAAATGTAATTGAGAGAACATTTGGGGTGCTGAAAAAACGATTTCCAATTATAGCCAGTGGGACTGAGCCACATTATGATGTCAATACTATGACAAAAATTGTTTTAGCTTGTTTTATTTTGCATAACTTTCTTCGCGGGGTTGACAATGATGAGTCTCTGATTCAAGAAGTAGATCATGAATTGTTACAAGAAGATGTACAACCAACCCTTACCAATGCTCGTGACCATGATTATAGCCTAGGGTGTCTTATTAGGGACACTATAGCAAATGAAATGTGGCAAGATTATGTAAACAATTAATTTGATGAAAGAATATATTTTATATTTTGTTCCAATGTTTGTCATCCTAACTTTATTTAAGTAAATTAGATGGATCGCAGGAAGAATGTTGCTCTAAATTCATCAGGTGGTTGTCGAGAGTTCACTAAGTGGACGACAAAGATGGACCTAATTCTGCTAAATGCAATGATTGAAGAGGTACGTCAAGATTGCAGAATTGAAGGTAGTTGGACTAGTCGGAGATATACTAACATTGTTATGGCTCTATACAATGCTGGATTAACGGCTATGAAGAAAAACCATGTCAAAAATCTCGGGTTGAGGAATTAACAAATCCTCTGCGTTTTGGGTCAATTAATTATGTTCGAGTTCTTGGAATTAGTGGGATGGGTGGCATAGGAAAGACAACTCTTGTTCAAACTTTATATGAAAGAGTCTCTCATCAATATGAATTTCATTGTTTTATTGATGATGTGAGTAAAATTTATTGAGATTCCAATTCCTTGGGTGTACAAAAACAGCTAATTTCTCAGTCTCTAAATGAGAAAATTCTTGAAATTTACAATGCTTATGAGGGAACATGTTTGGTGCGGAGTAGGTTGCACAATGCAGGAACACTTGTAGTTCTTGACAATGTTGATCAAGTTGAACAACTTAAGCTGTTTACAGGGAACAGAGATAATATGTTACGAGGATGCCTAGGTGGAGGGAGCAGAATCATCATAATTTCTAGGCATGAACATATATTGAGGACACATGGAGTGGATGATGTTTATCAAGTCCAACCCTTGAGATGGAAAAATGCTATACAATTGTTTTGTAGAAATGCTTTCAAAGTTAATTATATTTTGAGTGATTATGAACAGTTGGCACATAATTAAGGCCCTTTCACATGCTCAAGGTCATCCCTTGGCAATTGAAGTAATTGGGTCATCTTTGTTTGGTCGAAATGTCTCACAGTGGAGAAGTGCATTGGATAGGCTAAGATACAATAAAAGTAGAAATATTATTGATGTTCTACGTATAAGTTTTGATCAGTTGGAAGAAGAAGAGAAAGAAATATTCCTTGATATTGCATGCTTCCTCGATGATATGTGAATGAAATTTTAAACTTTCGTGGATTTCATCCTGAATATGGCATACAAGTTCTGATTGATAAATCACTCATAACCAATAAATATGGGAGGATATACATGCATAGTTTGCTACAGGATTTGGGAAAGAGTATTGTTCGAGAAAAATCACCTAAGGAGCCCGTGAAGTGGAGTAGGTTGTGGAAGTGTAAAGATTTCGAAAAAGCTATGTTAGAGAATGAGGTAAAATTAATAGATTGAGTGTAAAATCTTATATTGCCTTTTTTTCTAGAATATGAAAACCCTTGGAAAAATATAACAATGTTGTTCTTTTTGCATAATGTTGTAGGCAATTGAAAATCTTGAAGTCATAGATATTAAAATGGGGACTTATGATGAAACAATAGTGAGGACAAATACAACAGTGAGGGCAGATGGTTTATCAAAAATTAGACACCTTAAGTTGGTTAGACTTAGGAATGTGAACTTTTCAAGAAGTCTCAATCATCTTTCGAGTGAACTAGGATATCTTATTTGGAACAAATATCCTTTTCAGTGTTTGCGTCTAAGTTTTCAGCCAGACAAACTAGTTGAGTTACATCTCATTGAAAGCAGTATTCAATGGCTATGGGAAGGCATAAAGGTAATGCATATTAATTTTCTATTATTTTTAAGTAAACCAATTAAATGACAATCACTGTCTTTTAATTTCTTTCTAAATTAAGAAAACCCAAATGACATTATTAATTTTATTTTCTACTTGCCAATCACTGTAGTTGCTGCACAATTTGAAGCGTTTGAATCTTTCTCACTCCAAAAATTTAGTTGAGATGCCTAATGTTAGAGAGGCCCTAAATCTTGAAAGCATAGAACTTGAAGGATGCATAAAGCTCCGAAAAATCAATCCATCAATTGGTCTTCTGAGTAAGCTTGTTTTTTTGAATTCGAAAAACTGCCTAAACCTAGTAAGCTTACCCAATACCATATTGAGTCTGAATTCTCTTGAATATCTTAATGTCTATGGCTATTCAAAATTGTATAAGTTGTTACATGAACCAAGGAACACACAACATTTGAAGAAGTTTTGGTTAGTTGAAGCTCTTATTCGTTCCCAGTCAACATTCTCTTTCATAAAAAGAATGTTTTTGTGGCCTTTAGATTTATTGTATTCCAGAGCACAAAGAGATTCAGTCACGTGTTTGTTGCCCTCCTCTCCTACTCTCCATTCTTTGTATTTGTGTGAACTCAATCTAAGCTTTTGTAACTTAGTTCAAATCCCTGATATCATTGAAAAGTTAAGTTGCCTAAAAAGGCTAAATTTGAAGGGAAACAATTTTGGTACACTTCCCAATCTCAAGGACCTTTTCAGACTGTATTATTTAAACATACAACATTGCAAGCGATTCAAATACTTACCTCATCTCCCTTCACGAACCTACTTCCCCTCAAAATTTTACAGACCTCAACTCCCATGTTTAAAAAATTTCGAAGTAGATATGGTAGGATTAGACTTTTACAACTGCCCAAAATTAGTTGAGAGGAAACACTGCAATAGCATTATTTTTTAATGGATGATACAAGTTGTTAAGGTGTGCATCTCCTTCCTTCCTCTTTCCTTCTTTTAATCATATACAAACCGAACTCTATATTTCTTGATGTTGAGGTTAAATTGAAGAAATATGGGTATCAGTTTGTATATGATCAACAAGATCTACAACCATCAAACTTAACAATGATGCATGGAGAAAATTTGACAGCTCGGAAGCGGAAGCTTTCAGTAATGGAAGAAAACAGGTAACTACCGTATGTAAGCTACAGTTCCATCATAGTGAAGAATTGAAGTATTTATTCAGTGTGGAACCATGATTTGATCGAACCAAGAGGCACTTGTTTTTCCTTACAATATTTAGTCCAGTTCATTCCCTGTATTAAAGTTTTTAGTTTCTCTTTTTCGGAATTTTGGGTTTTAGAAATATATTTTTAAAAATATAAGAAATATGTTATATATAAAGGAGTTTGTGAATTGCAATGCGTGATTCAGTTTTGTGATTTCATAATGATACCATTGAAATTAATTTATTTTGTACAAGTATATTATACGGTTTTCAAAATTGGAATTCAGACTTTAGGAATAGTTAAAAATACAGGGAGTAATTAGTTATTTTAATTCCTAAAAGTGATTAAATTATTTTAGTCATTGGATTGTTTAAAATTTAAATTATTACAATTTATAAAATGTAAATTCTAGGAAAATTTCAAGAAAAATTTACATATTTACCTATTAAACTAACTATAGCAATAAATAATGTATTTATCTATAAGAATAACATATAAAATATCAGAATTAAAAAATTGTTGGAAAATATAATTTAGATCAATTATAGGTATAAAATATTTTAATTTGTTAAAAATTATTTTAGTTGAAGTATAAAATATATTGTTCGATGTGCTTTGTTTTTTGTGTAGTAATTTTATTTGTATTAATTTCGTATTCATGCATACATTTACCCAACCTTGACTTTCATTTAAGATTAAGTACTCATTTAATACAAATGATCAAATTAATTATTTTGTAATAAATTTTAAATTGTCTAATTAGATAGTTTGAAAAAAATATTTTTTTATAATTTGTTAATACATACAAATTAAGTCTAGTACTAAGTTTGATAAAAATAACTTTAATTCAAATCATTTATTGCAATTCTCTGGAGCATACTTAGTGCATTGTTGGTCACCACTTTCATTTTTATGTATTTTGGAAACCAATATAAAATGTTATCAAAAATTTTATGGATAATAGACTTAATATGTATGTGTTAATGAAAAATGGAGAATATTTTTTCATAATGGATAGAGTCATGGGTCCCACCTTCAATTAGAAAAGTGATAATGACATTGTCTGATTGATGACGGCGAAGTATTAAATAAAGTAGAGTATGGTGTAAATAGAAACGAAAGTAGAATGTAAAATAGTAAAAGAATAGTGTAAATATAAATGTAGACAAGGAAAACATGAAACTTCACATGTCCTCTCCTCAATGGAGAGGATTTTACTCCAATGAAGACTTGTCATTTGTCACTCTCCCAATGAAGAGGATTTGCACCAATAAGGTGGTGACACTTGTCACACTCATTTGAGAGGTTTTGAGAGATTTTTTCCTATAAATAGGAGTCTCTTGTACATGTTTTTTAACTTTGATTTGAGTAATGAATTGTTGTCCAATTTGTGAGATACTTTTACTTGTTCAAAGTTCTCTCTAGAGATTGTCTTCTTGTTGGCCCAACCTCACTCTAAAAACTAATTGTTGGCTTAACCTCACTTAGATTCAATGTCATAATTTTCATCTCTTCCAAATTTCTATATTTATTCATGCTTCTGCAATAGTGTTCATTATTCGTAGAAGATCTTAAAATGAAGATGCAAGCTATGATTGCATCATATGTTTTAATAATAACAAAAATCTATAATTAACCATGGAAACCAAAACAAAACAAAAACAATGTTATGAGCTAATAAAACTTCAAGAATGAATTGATGCAACACGATGTACAGATTGTATGTATTACTGAAACATCAAACAATGGTCTTATCATACAAGAGCTACACCAAAGGCCAAGTTGGTATACAATGTCTACAACAAAACTCAATGGATCAAGCGTCATGTTCTAGTATTAAACGAAGCCTTACACACAAAGTACTCAAAGCTAAAACGCATTAGACAGTGATGTCGAATGATACTCTAAAAAGAACATATGAAGCATAAGCGTTACACGGACCAAACAATGATCATGCATTGAACAATCAAGTGAGAGGGAAGTTTCCAAACTTGATCATTTCATATTATGTATGTTGAAATGTTTGTGAACTCGTTTTGATTAAATCATCTTTGATCAAAACACAGTGTTTTAATTTAGATTTAAAATGTTTACAAATGAACTTCCAATGAATATATCATGTGACTAAATTGTCCAAATATTGAAAATGTTCCTTGAAATACAATGAGCAAAATTAATATATCTTCAATGTTTAGTAAAAGATATTTTGTAAAGATACAATTGTGCTTAACTAGATATGCAAATATGTGTTTGAAAAGGATTTCAAAAAATAGAGCACACGTGTCCTATTTAAAGGTTTTTCAAAATATATTTTGTGAAATATATTCAAGATAAATTATGATTATATTGAAAAAGTGTATGTGGTGGCGATTATTTTTGTAAATAATGTCATTTACAAGCGTCGTTATTTACACGTGTGATGGTTTTCCATACCGTCACAAAGTATAATATGGAGGTCTATTGCAAACCGTCGTAGCACCCAATATATAACACTTTGTATAAAGTAGCGGTTCTAGGTGTATAAATTATGTTTGTTATAAATGTTGCAATTATTTAATTGATCAAAACAATTTTAACACAAATAACGGTGTTTTTAAATGTCACTTTATATGTTATAGTACAACGTTTGTAATCATTATTATTATATTAAATTGTGAAATATTATACCTTAATTGCAACAATCGTAATTCGAAATTTAAATATTACAGTTTTTAATATTTTATTGAACATGCTTTTATAATTTAATTGAACCTATTTTTTTAAAATAATTAAATTTGTTTTCATATAAATAACCTATTTTCACAAATTAATTTCAAAATTTAATTAAATTTTAAAAATATTAATAATTTAACAATATATACACAAATTTATAATAAAATAAGACATCAATTTATTCATTCATAAATTAAAGTTGATATATTATTTCAAAGTATAGCAAATGAGTAAGAAAATAATTAGTTGAAATTTACAAAATGTGAATGATTTACTATCAAATAATTAGATTGTTTACATTAATTTAACAATAAAAATTATATTTAAATATATTTTTAGTTTGAGAAATTTACAGACTTTAGAATTAGTCTCCAACCTATTTTTTCGTCATTTTCAATCCATGAAATAATTTTAAATTTTAGATTTAGTGACTAAAAAATATTTATTATATTTTATCTTATTATGTTTATTTTTTAAAGTGATATCTAAAAAATATTTTGATTTTTTTTATTATATATGTGTTTATGATATAATGATGTACCATGTTAATATAAGTAATATATTGAATTTGTAAAAAAAGTACTTAATCTTTTTAAGTAAAACTTTAAGTTCAAATATAGATGAAAAAATAGAATTGAAAAGAAAGATCTTACTAAACTAATTAAAGAACCTATTAACAAACTAATTTCAAAAGATATAATGTAGGACCAAACATGATTTTTCTATTTTAAGAAGAATTAAAAATAAGAAAAAAACTATAGGTTCAAAGGAACTAACAAGTGGATAATTATGAAAGTAGGCTAATATGGCTATTGACTTAAATTAAACAAAGAACGTCTCAATCATATCAATTCATGTGTCCAAAATATTGTTGCAAAACAAAGAATCAAACTAAGGTTTAGAGTATGGGAAAACATGAGTAAAAACATACTAAAAAGAGCATTAAACGTCTATTAAATAATTCAGTAGACGATTTGTCAATGAAGCTCAAAATCTCATCTAAGGACAGTCTATCACAAAAGATTCATTCAAAAAATTTTAATAACCAACTTATTTATCAATTTTAACAAAGATAAAACAACCAAAATTGGATTGATAGCTCTCCTATTATGCATGACAATAATTGAATTGGTGTGGTGTGTTGTGTAATATTCCACCCAGACAATGAAAGGAGATGAGTTATCCAAGAACAATACATTTTTCAATTAGAGGTCCGCCAGTCGATTTCAGAGTAGATCTAGTTATTCACAGTCAGATCATATGTGGCTATTCTATATACGTCGGGAACAGTTTATTAAACAATGGAATTGAAATTTAGAAATCTGAAAATTAGAAATTTTATTTATGGGGTTGAATGGAAGAAATATGGGCATCGCTTATATGAACAAGATCTAGAACCATCAAGCTTAACAGTGATGCATGGCGAAAATTTGACAACTCGGAAGCGGAAGTTTTCAGTAATGGAAGAAAACAGGTTGCTAAATTCTCTTCATTTCTCTCATCTCAAAATACAATATTTTTATTGTAAAAGTGTTTTTCCTTACAATATATAGTCCAGTTCATTCCCAGCTATTAAATTTTTTATTTTCTCTTTTTCGGAATTTTGGGTTTTAGAAATATATATTTTTAAAAATATAAGAAATATGTTATATAAAGGAGTTTGTGATTAACTTTATTGGTGTATTCTAAATATAGAGCAAAATGTTACATAGTGCAGTCGAGGTATAAAGTCATTTAAACATGAAGAGTGCATCTTCTTTGCTAGAGTTTTTTTTTTTTTTTATCGGCAAAACAAGAATAAATAGAATTGAGGTATTTTAGGGATACTTCAACCTGTATACACCATCCATCAAGGACGTCTTGCATAAAAAAGTCATACACAAAACGGAAACACATAAGACAAAAGTACACAACCATCAACTGATCCCCACAAAAACCCCTCCCCTCAACGCACCAATTAACACTTTCTGACCGATTTCATACACGCCAGCAGCTCAAGGCACCAATCAGTATACGAGAAACTTACCGCACGATATTTGGAAGTCACCCAAGACCGTACCTTCACGTGTACCATCATGAAAATCTCAATATGGTCTAGCACACCATTCTTAAAGATCCTCCTGTTCCTATATTTCCACAACCCATCTACCATTGCTACCCACACTCTGCCCCAAATCTGGTTGGCACTTTTGCTCACTCCACTAATCTTGAAATTAAGGAAATGCATCCTTGGCTCCCTATGATCGATCGAAGACATCCTATCCACTCGTAGCACTTAGACCAAACCTGCCAAGCAACTCTGCACGTGCAAAAGAGGTGAGAAGTGGTTTCCTCTTCCGCCCCGCACAAACCACAAACACCACTGGCTAGACTAATCCCTCTTCTCACCAGATTTGCTCTAGTCGGAATCTTATCCTCCAAAATCCTCCAAGTTGTAAGGAGAGCTGATGGTTGAGCCTTAATCTTCCAAAAACCCTCATAAACCTCCTCCTCTTTCCCCAAAACCTCTTCTTTGAGAATATTATATGCTAACTTGACTGTGAAGACTTTTGCCTCAGTATCTTTCCACACCCAAGTGTCCTCCTTACCCACATTTATTTTCTTCTCTCCCAGTGGATGCAACAACTCTTGTTCCTGATTTTTCTCCCACTCGAATAGGTTCCTTCTCCAACCTATCTGCCAAGCCCAATCTAGATCTTCTTGCATCGCCCCTCCCTGCCAGAGAGACGATTCCTTCTCAGAACAAATAGAAAACAGCCTTGGGAATTTTACCTTGAGAGTTGTGTTTCCCACCCATATGTCCTCCCATAACCTTTTATCCTTCCCATTTCCAACCTCCCACATACAATTATCCTCAAACTTGCCTTTCCAATTCTCACACGCCCACACATCCTTCAAATCCCTCCACCAAAGCAAATCTGTCGTATTATTCTTTGGCTTCCTCAAATCTCTCCAACCTCCATACTTAGATTCTCTAACACTTCTTTCCATAAGCCTGTCTTTTCATACCCTAGCCTCCATATCCATTTACCCAACAGAGCAATATTAAATCGTCTAATCTCTATTATTCCTAACCCTCCCGCTGCCTTCGACTCACATACCTTCTTCCACGAGACCCACTCTATTTTCCTTCCATTTGCGCCCCATCCCCACAGGAAATTCCTCTGTAGCTGCACCAGTTCTTTCACCACCATAGCCGACACTTTATACAATGACAAGAAAAATAGAGGGATAGAGGATAATACTTACTTAATCAAACAAAGCCTACCTGCCATAGATATAAACTTACCTTTCCATCTTCCTAACCTGCTTCTCACTCTTTCCACCATCCCTTCCCAAAATGTTCTTCTTCTATGACATCCCCCTACTAGCATGCCCAGATACTTAAACGACATCTTCATCATGTCACAATTCAGAATGGACGCGCATCTTTGTAACATATTTAAGCTGTCTCCCACTCTACCAATGTTACTCTTGTAAAAATTAACCTTGAGCCCAGAAGCTAATTCAAAACAATTTAGAATAGCCTTAATCACAAACACGCTTTCCACTTTCGCTTTGCAAAGAAACAAAGTATCATCCGCATATTGAAGCATATTGACCTTTATAAATCTGTCCCCAACCTCCAAACTTTCTAACAAGTCTTTCTCGACTGCCTTCCTGTACCCCGGCTAACCCTTCTGCCACAATGAGAAAAAGAAAGGGTGCAAGGGGATCTCCTTGTCTCAACCCCTTTCAAGGTTTGAATTCCTCTGTAGGACTCCCATTTACTAACACCGACACCGAAGAAGACTCGAGGCAAGCTCTGATCCTTACTATCCATCTTCCGCAAAAGCCTAGCCTTTCCAACATATAATAAATAAAGTCCCACATAACCGAGTCATATGCCTTTTCATAATCAACTTTAAATAAAACACAACTAGTCTTTCTCCTCTTCACTTCTTCCAAAACCTCATTTTCCACTAAGACACTGTCCATTAAACCCCTGCCCTCCAGAAAAGCAGATTGCCTGTCGTCTATGACTTTGTGTAAAACTTTCTTCAACCTCAAAGACAGAATTTTAGAGGCTATCTTGTACGTGCACCCAACTAATGAAATAGGCCTAAACTCGTTCAGTTGTTGTGGATTGTCTACCTTAGGAATCAAAGAAATAAAAGACGCGTTCGTACCTCTTGGCCGTCTTCAGCCTTCCTCAAAATCACGAACTTCCATAAAAACATCTACTTTAATAACATCCCAACAGAACTTTATAAACCCAAAGTTGAAGCCATCCGGTCCCGGGCTTTTGCCACTATCACAACACCACACAACATGTTTTATTTCTTCTTCTGTTATTCTTTCTACCAACATAACATTGTCTTCTTCTGAAATCCTTTTAAAATCTGCGTTATCTAGCCTGACCTGCTTGTTTGCTTCTCCTCCAAATCTCTGTTTGAAAAAATCTCTCACCTTTTCTTTCACCACCCTCTGCTCTTCATACTAATGACCTTCATCTCTCACCCCACTGATACCATTTCTTGACCTCCGCCATTTAATAACCGAATGAAAATATCTTGTGTTTAAGTACCCCTGTCTCAACCATCTCTGTCACGCCTTCTGCTGTAATAAAGTTTCCTGCTTATAATTATTCCTTCTCTGTTCTGCTAGTAACCACTTTCTGACCTCCCTTCCTTCCTCTTCTAGCTCATTCTCATCGTCCTTAGCATCTAGCTCCTGAATCTTTTTCTGTATATCCTCCCCCAAATGGTCTATGTTACCAAACACCTCTCTATTCCACACTTTAAGATCTGCTTTCAACATTTTCAGTTTCTCTTTAAAAGCAAAAATCCCGCTTCCTTGCACCTCGTACCTTCCCCACTTCTTACTAACGAAATCCAGGAACCTTCCATCCTTTTGCCAAATGTCCAACGACCTAAAAGGTTTTGGACCCCAATCTGTAATATCTGTTTTTAACACCAGTGCACAATGGTCAGACACTGATCTATCTAAGACAAATTGCTTACTACTAGGCCACTTCTCCAGCCATTCCCTCGACACCAAAATTCGATCTATTCTACTCTTGATTAAGCCATTTGGTTTATACCACGTATACTTTCTCCTCGTCATTAGAATATTCACCAACTCTGTGTCTTCAATAAAACTGTTCAATCTTCTCATCTCCCTTTTGTGATCCCCGTCGTTTCCTATGTTCCTCCTTTCTCCTGGTCTTCTGATAGAATTAAAATCCCCGACCACACACCACGCCTTCGGATTATGCCCTCTCCTCCTCTCACTTGTCTCCTCCTAAACCGCCCTTTTTTCCACCAAAGACCCATAATTATACACATTAACAATAACAATCTGAACAGGCTCACCTATCTTCCACTCTCCTTCTATGATGCTATAGTTATTCCCATTAAAAGAAGAACGAAGATGAAAGTGGCTTCTCCTCCACATCGTAATAACCCCTCCAGCGTTATTAATAACTCCGTTTTCAACCCATTCTACTTCATTAGTACCCCACATTTTATATATCTCTTCCTTCTCCAGCTCTTTACATTTAGTTTCCTGTAAGCACACCCAATCTGCTTATTCTTTCTTAATCAGCTCTCCCACATACTTCTTTTTTATGCTTCCCCCCACTCCCCTAATACTTATACTAATTAGCTTCATCATCAGACAAGCTATTCTCCACCCTGCTTGTACTTTCCCGCATGCTAGTAACTTCCCTCCTACCTGCAGATTTATCTCTAATTTCCATTGCTCGTAAATGACCAATCACAATATCGTCTTCACCCGCGAAAGAGAATCCCACCTCCTTACCAATGTTCCAAATCCTGATAGCTTCTGAGTGCTCATTTTTCATCCAAAAAATCCTATTGCAATTCTCAACCGCACTATCAGATATGTAGTTATTCAGACTGTGAGATTCTAACCTTAGGAGCCGCTGATTTTCCGTAGCCACCACAGAAGGTGTGAATTCCAACAAGCTTTGCCTTTCCGAGTCTCTTTTAGATTGATCTCCTCCTCCCATTATAACAGCTTCAATTCCACGCAACAACAGTCCTTCAACTTTTTTCTCCTTCCGGTCCCCTTTTCCTTCGTCTCCTTCACCTTTGCACACTTCCAAACTAGCGCCATCATCAATCTTCTCCTTCGCATTGGTACCACCGTCAATGACCGCCGCAAAACCAGCGTCCCCGTCCACCTTCGCTGTCGAGCTTGCACCTCCGCTGGCGTCCCCCACCGTCGCACCGTCGTTGCCTCTCCACGTTGTGGCTTTCCTTGACCTAGAACGCAGGTTATATTCATTTCCTTCAACTGATAAGAACAGAGGGGAACCCGTGAGGGATGCTAAGGGGCGGCGTCGCACCAATTTCCTTCGTCGGGAATGCTCCGCTTGCGAAGGCTGTTTTGTTCTAGATGCATGTTCATGATGTGCTCCTGTCATCAAGGGATCCTTCATTTTTTCCAGCACCCGAGAACCATCTTCTTCCTCCCCAGCTGCGTCGCGCTGCTCCTCACCGCTGCCCACTCCTTTCGCTAGCGCCTCTCCAGCTTCGGCACCCTCTGGCCTTGATTCTATGGCCTGTCCAGAACGCTTGCTGCACCCCCCAGATTGTTCGCCTTCCACCTCCCTTGGGCCCAGACCCATAAAAACACCAAACACACCCCTTTCACTCCTCTGGGCCTTTAAAGGCCCAGTTCCTAATAGATCAACTTCCTTAAAGCTACTAACGGCTATTTCTCTCTCCTTCTGCACTATGTCCACCTGCTGTTGCAACACGCGAGCGATGAACAAACCGATTTTCTTCCTCTCTGAACCAGCAACACTGTCTCTTATGGTGGTTCCTCACTCTAGCCATCCTCTTCGCATCTTTGTACCATGGTGGAGGTTTCTATCCTATCACATTGGAACATCTCTTACTATTGGTGAATTTCATTTTCTATATTTCTATTTTATTATTTAAATTAAAATCATAGTTAATTTTGAGATTTCAATAAGGACAATATATGAATTGCAATGTGTGATTAAGTTCTGTAATTTTATAATGATACTATTCAAATTAATTTATTTTGTACAAGTATTATACGGTTTTCAAAATTGGAATTCAGACTTTAGGAATAGTTAAAATACAGGAAGTAATTGGTTATTTTAATTACTAAAAGTGACTAAATTATTTTAGTTATTGGAATTTTTAAATTTTAAAGTATTACAAATTTATAAAATGTAAATTCTAGGAAAATTACAAGAAAAATTTACATATTTACCAATAAAACTAACGTATACAGAGATGTATTTATCTATAAGAATAACATATAAATATCATAATTAATAAATTATTGAAAAATATAATTTAGATCAATTATAGGTATAAAATATTTTAATTTGTTTAAAATTATGTTAGTTGAAGTTTAAAATATATTGTTTGATGTGCTTTGGTATTTTAGTAATTTTATTTGTATTTAATTTCTATTCATGCATACATTTTAGCTAACCTTAACTTTCCTTTAAGATTAAATATAAATAATCAAATAAATTAATTATTTGTACTAAATTTTGAATTGTCTAATTCGATATATAGTTGGAAAAAATATTTTTATAATTTGTTAATATATACAAATTAAGTCTAGTCCTAAATTTGATGAAACTTCTATTCAAAGTATTTAGTATAGTTCTGAGCATATTTGGTGTATTGTTTGTCATCACTTTCATTTTTATTATGCCAATATTTTATTTAATATAAGATTATACATAACGAATAATGGAGAATATTTTTCTTAATGGGTAGGATCATGGGTCTCACCTTCCCTTAGAAGAGTGATATGGACATTGTGTGATTGATGACTATAAAATATTAAAATAAGTAGTTATTGAAGGAGTTGGCAACTTCTTGCAATTTATTCGGTAATGGAAAACCAATTAAGAGGAGATATTATGTTAACACGATTCAATCTTAGACGATCTCATAATAAAAGCTTTTAAGCATAATAAAAATCTATAATAAACAGTGAAAACTAAAATAAAACTAAAACAATGTTATGAGCCAATAAAACTTTCAAGAATGCTTTAGACGCAATAGGCTCTATAGATTGTATATCACTGAAAATCGAGACGATGGTCTTGTTGTACAAGAGCTACAACAAAGGACAAATTGGTAGACGATGTCTACAACAAAACTCAATAGATCAAGCGTCATACTCTAGTGTTAAGCGAAGCCTAACATAAAAAGTACTCAAAGCTAAACACATGAGACGATGTTGATGGATGTGCGAGATGATACTCTGAAAAGAACATATAAAGCATGAGCATTATACAAACCAAATGCATTGGACGATCAAGTGAAAAGGAAGTTTACAAAATTTATCATTTCATATTATATATGTTTAAATGTTTATGAACTTGTTTTGATTAAATTATATTTGATTAAAATGCAGTGTTTTAATTGAGATTTAAAATGCTTTCAAATGAACTTCAACAAATACATCATATGACTAAATTGTCCAAATATTACAAACGTTCCTTGAAATACAGTGAGCAAAATTAATATATTTTTAATGCTTAATTAAAGATATTTTGTACAATTGTGCTTAATTGGATATGCAAATTTGTGTTTGAAAAGAATTTCAAAGAAGAGAGCACACATTTGTCTTATTCGTTTCAAGATATTTCAAAATATTTTGTGAAATATATTCAAAAGAAATTATGATTATATTGAAAAAGAGTTATCATTAAAAAAAAAAAACATGTATGTGGTGGCAATTATTTTTTTATATATAGTGTCATTTACAAACGCCGCTATTTACGGGTGTGGCGGTTCCACATACCACCACAAAGTATAATATGACAGTCTATTGCAAACTATCGTACCACCCGCCATATAACACACTGTATAAAAGGCAATTAAGTGTGTAATTTATGTTAGTTATAAATGTTGTAATTTTTTAACTGGTCAAAATAATTTTAGTACAAATAATGGTGCTTTCAAATGTCACTTTATACATTATAATACGATGTTTGTAATCGTTATTATTATCTTAAATTGTAAATTATTATTATACATTAATTGCAATTGTTTGTAATTTGAGTATTGAATATTTTAATTTTTAGCATTATAATTTGTAATATTTTATAGATTTTTTTTATAATTTAATTTACCTCTATTTTTAATATATTTGAATATACTTTCATATTATTAACCCTGTTTTTACAGATTAATTTTAAAATTTAATTAAACTTCATAAATACTAATAAATCAACAATATATACACAAATTTTTAATAAAAAAAGATATCAATTCATTCATTTATAAATTAAAGTTTATATGTCATTTCAAATCAAATATATCAAATTACGAATATATAAAAAGAATAACTTAAAATTTATAAAATAAATTTTTTTTACTATTAATTAAATAATTTGATTAAATTGTTTATATTGATTTGAGAATCAAAATTATACTTAAATATATCTTTAGTGTTTGAGAAATTTCCAGACTTTACAATTAGTCTCCAATTAATTTTTCTCGTCACTTTCAATCCATGAAATATTTATAAATTTTAGCTTTAGTCACTAAAAATATTTATTATATTTTATCTTATTATTATGTTTATTTTTTAAAGTGATATCTAAAATATTTTTTATTTTTTTACTATATACATCTGTCTTCATGCACCATGTATGCTCAGAACTATGCACCATGTATGCACTATCTAAAATATTTTTTTAATATATTCAAATGAAGCTTAAAATCTTACCTAGGAGAGTCTATCACAAAAGATACATCCAAAAATTTTTAATAACCAACTTATTTATTAATTTTAAAGAAATCCAAACAACAAATATCAAGAAACCAAAATTTTCAAGAATTATGAAATATACTAGCCATTAGACGATCCTTGAAAATTGATTTATTTTTCATTTTCTATTTTTATTATTTCTTTAAAAAAAAATCAAACACTACAAGAAAATCTGGAATTACGGATTTTTTTCCACTACAACAGACAAGTTATTTTATCATATTATAATTTTTATTATACTTATTATTATTATCAATAATATAAATATTATTACTATTAATATTAATATAAATAAAAATAATAAAAAAATTGAAAAATATAATAGAAAATATTATTGTGTTAAATATAAATAAATGGAGGAACGAGACGAAAGAAGAGAAGAAGAGGAAAAAGAGGGAAGAAGAGGAAGAAGAGAAAAACAGGGAAGAAGAGGAAAAAAAAGAGGGAAGAAGAGGAAAAAGAGGAAAAAAGAGGGAATAAGAGGAAAAGTAGGAAAATATTTAAGAAGATTAAGAATATTAAAAAGAGGGAAGAATAGGAAGAAGAGGAAAAAGAGGGAAGAATATTAAGAAGAGGAAAAATATTTAAGAAGAGGAAGAAGGGAAAGATAGAAAGGAGAGGAAGAAGAGGAGAGGAGGAAGAAGAGGAATAAGAGAAAGGAGATCAAGAAGAGGAAGAAGAGGAGAGGAGAAGAAGAGGAATAATATTTATAGTTAGAGAAAACAGGAGGACGAAGAGGGGAGAGGAGGAAAGGAGGAAGGGGATAAAGAGGAGGAAGAGAAGGGATAGGAGGAAGAGGAGGCAGAAGAGAAAGAGGAGGAAGAGGAGGGAGAGGGGAGAGGAGAATAGGAGGGAGGAGAGGGAAGAAAGGGAGGGAGAGGGAACACAAGAAGAGGGGGGAGGAGAGGGGGCAAGGAGGGGGGGAGAGGGGGAGGAGGAAGAGGAAGAAGAGGGGGAGGAGGGAGAGGAGGGAGACGAGGGAGACGAGGGAGAGAGGGAGACGAGGGAGGGGAGGGAGGGGAGGGAGGGTTAGGGAGGGGAGGGAGATCAGGAGAGGAGGGAGAGGAGGGAGAGGAGGGAGAGGAGGGAAGAGGGAGAGGAGGGAGAGGAGGGAGAGGGGGAGAGGAGCGAGAGGAGGGAGAGGAGGGAGAGGAGGGAGAGGAGGGAGAGGAGGGAGAGGAGGGAGGAGGAGGGAGAGGAGGGAGAGGAGGGAGAGGAGGGAGAGGAGGGAGAGGAGGGAGAGGAGGGAGAGGAGGGAGAGGAGGGAGAGGAGGGAGAGGAGGGAGAGGAGGGAGAGGAGGGAGAGGAGGGAGAGGAGGGAGAGGAGGGAGAGGAGGGAGAGGAGGGAGAGGAGGGAGAGGAGGGAGAGGAGGGAGAGGAGGGAGAGGAGGGAGAGGAGGGAGAGGAGGGAGAGGAGGAGAGGAGGCAGAGGAGGGAGAGGAGGGAGAGGAGGGAGAGGAGGGAGAGGAGGGAGAGGAGGGAGAGGAGAGGAGGAGAGGAGGGAGAGGGGGGGAGAGGAGGGAGAGGAGGGAGAAGAGGGAGAGGAGGGAGAGGACGGAGAGGAGGGAGAGGAGGGAGAGGAGGGAGAGGAGGGAGAGAGGGAGAGGAGGGAGAGGAGGGAGAAGAGGGAGAGGAGGGAGAGGAGGGAGAGGAGGGAGAGGAGGGAGAGAGGAGAGGAGGGAGAGGAGGGAGAGGAGGGTAGGAGGGAGAGGAGGGAGAGAGGGGAGAGGAGGGAGAGGAGGGATAGGATGAGAGGAGGAGAGGATGTAGAGGAGGGAGAGGAGGGATAGGAGGGAGAGGAGGGATTATGGAGAGGATTTAGATTATTTATAGGATTTATATTATTTATATTTTTAGAGTTATTTAGGATTTAGATTATTTAGATTATTATATTATTATATTATTTAATTATTTATATTTATTTATATTATTTATATTATTAATAATAATAATAAGTATAATAAAAATCATAACATAACAAAAGAACTTGTCTGGTGTAGTGGTTAAAACTTCTCTGGTCACTTAACGGACTTAGCTTCGAATCTTGTTACGTGACTAGGCTCAGGTATGTAGCCTAGTGGCACTCCATAAAAGGGACTCTAGATCCTTGGTTACGGTACGCTTTTTCCAAGCCCTAAACTAGATACTTCTTGTTTATTGTAAGCTCTGTATTGACTTGATCGTCGGAGTGTGACCGACCGTTAGGGTGCCCTCTGTCTCAACAGGAATAACATCTAGGCAACCAAGGAAAGCACAAATTCCATCAAGAGGCAGACGGAGTTAGAACTCGCTTGCAAAAGTCCAGTGACGACCAGGTCAACTCGCAGGAACATTTGGCCCCCACCGTGGGACCCGAAAAAACTTGGTCCCATCCACGTTTGTGATTGAAGCTACTAAATAGTATGAGGACTACTACACAAGGTCCCGCAGGATCAGAAGGAGGCGATGGCCTCACCATACAACAGTTCATGGAGAACTTCACTACTCTTCAGGAGTCGTTGGCGGCGTCCAGGGCCGAGCAAGCTCATAGGGAAGAACAATTCTGGATTGAGTTGGACGCATCAAGTGCCACTAGTGACGAGTTGCGCAAAGCCAATGAAGAGCTGCATAGGGATTTGTAGCGCTTGGGAGAACACTCCATGGGAGAACAGAGCCAGCCTACCTGAGCTAGGGCTCATCCAATGCCCTACTCACATGCAATCATGGAAGTTGTTGTCCCAACGGACTTCATGACTCCTAAAATTACATTCACAGGTGTAGAAAACCCGGAGGCTCATCTCACGGCTTTCCATGCCCAGATGATGATCTCGGGGGGGGGGGGGGGGGGGGGGGGGGGGGCACGGATGCTATGCATTGTAAGTTGCTCATGGGTACATTTACAGGCACAACACTGTGTTGGTTCATTGGCCTTCTACATGGCCACATAACTTTGTTCGACCAACTCTCCACTTTGTCCAGGGAACAATTTACTGTCAATTAGGCTCCACCCCTTATCCCCTTCGACCTATTCGAGATAAAGCAAAGGCAGGGAGAACCCTTAAAGGATTTCCTGAACTGGTTTGGAGCGTTTGTGGTAGAGCTCAACACCCAGGATGAAGCTCTGATGGTCCATGCCTTTGTGTGGGGGGTTTTGTCAGGACCCTTCGATGATTATTTGATAAGGAATCGACCAAAGAATTTCGGTGAGATCTGGCGACGAGCTATCGCCCACATCGTCGCGAAGGAAACTGTGATAATGAGGCGCGAGAATGCGGGTGTTGGGCAGTCTAAGCCTCGCGAGAGCAGTCGTGCCAACCCATGAGGGTACATGAAACTGCGACGGATAAGAAATCGTCAGCATGGCAGACGCCTTACGAGTCGAAGAGGAACCAATCTAGGTCGAAGTCGAAAGACGACCTACCTTTTTGGTCCAAGTTCAAAGTGTCATACAAGGAATTGCTCGCTATGCCTGATATAGTGAGCAAACTAACGTTTCCCCCAAAGGTTGATAAAGTTTTGGGGTTGAGCAAAAACACTTGGTGTGAATTCCACAAGGCCTTTGGGAACGATGTGGAAAACTACAGTCCTTGGATACCAGTTGTCGGGACTAGTAAAGGTAGGCCTCCTCAAGATTATCTGGTGGGAGGTAAGGAGGAATCAAAGCAGGAGTCGTCATCGGAAGAGCAGAGGCACGAGGTGCCTATCCATGACGAAATCAACACCATCTCTGGAGGATTTTCTAAAGAAGGTTCCACCGCTTTCCAGCGAAAGAAATATGCGAGGGAGGTAATGACAGTAGAGGCCTGGGCATCTGATCAACCCATCGACCTCGACCTCTGCTTCACCCAGGCCGACTTGAGGGATGTGGTCCCCCACGATAACGATCCGGTGGTGATCTCAGTGGTCACCGCAGGGAGAAGGGTACACCTGGTTCTCGTCGACCAAGGGAGCTCGACAGATGTGATGTTCTGGTTGACATTCAACAAACTACAGTTGTCACCAGTTCATTTGAGGCTGTACGAGGGTTGTCTGTATGGTTTTGCAGGTGATCAGGTAGAAGTGAGGGGGCATGTGGAGTTGAGGACAACCTTCACTAATGACACCTCTTTCCGTACCATCAACATAAGGTACTTGGTTGTTAACGCCACGTCAGCGTACAACATCCTTTTGGGCAAACCTGTCATAAATAGGTTGGGCACTGTGGCCTCATTGAGACACATGAAGATGAAATTATCCTCTTCTAAGGGAGACGTAATTGTAATCAAGTCTGATCAGAAGGCAGCACGCAAGTGCTATGAAAACAGTTTGAAGAACAAACGAGGGGTGTGTGTGGTCGCCACTCGACCCCCAGAACTTGAAGAAGACTCACGTGTCTGATCTTAAATTTATTTTAACTAATGTATATTGTCCTTTATAAACAAAGAAGGGGACACTCTTTTTTCCTAACAAGGGTTTTTTAACGAGGTCACCCAATGGAAAATGATTTATGGAATATGATCTGTCATTATACTTTGTTGACACGTAGGATGACGACTTGGCCGGAACAATATCTGCGAAAGCGCCCTGTGTGCTTGAATAAGCAAAGGTGTTTTCCTGTTGGGGACACTCTAAGTTGGAATTGTGTGTATGTAATACGGTTCAGGTGCGATAACCTCTCACTTAGTGAAATTTTAGGCATGGGTACCCCTAAATCGTAGCTCGCCAGGGGTCTGGTCTAAGCTTAAAAAGAAAATTGCCCTCTTGGAAAGATTCCAAGAAGGGGAACATGTATATGTATTATGACTCAGGCGTCCAGACCTTTCACACAGTGAAATTCTGGGCATGGGTACCCCTGATCGCATCTCACAACCGTTGTGGCTCGAGCCCTCGAACAGGTACATAGCGACTCAGGTCGCAGCTCGCAACCGTTGTGGTTTGAATCATTGAACAGGTACATAGTGACTCAAGCGCGCAGACCTTCCACACAACGAAATTGGGCGTAGGTTCCCCTGATCGTAGCTCGTTATCGTTTTGGTTTGAGCCTGGATAAGGAAAATGACCCTATCTCAGTTAAACACTAAGCTCAGGCATATCAAAGGAATTTGTAAATGAAATTGTTTAAACCAGGGACGTCAGCTTGTCTTTTTAAAGACTCCAAAACCTGGGAATGCAGGTAATAGGTACAGAGTAACCCAGCTCGACACAGGAAATGCTTGGAACAGGATATAAGGGGAGAATCAACACCCCAAACAGCCATCCTTATCCTTTAGGAAGGATGTGTGGGGTACCCCTGGATCGTACCTCGCCATCGTTTGGTTGGAGCATGAAGTGACCCTGTCTCAGTGAGACTTTGAGCTCAGGCGTGTCAAAGGAATTGGTAACTGTAATTGTTTAAACCAGGGACATCAACTTGTCTATGTAAAGACTCCACACCCCGGGGGTGCAAGTAAGGGATGCAGAGCAATCTACATCAGCACCGAAATGTCTCGCAGGGACTTGTGGAATGAATGAATGCCCAAGTCAGCCACCCTTATCCCTGAGAAAGGATGTATAAAGGAAAGGTGAGGTGGAAACGCCCACTACAACCATCTGGTACAGGTTGTCTTGAGGATGACTGTGCACGGTAATTTGTTACATTGAATTAGAATGATTATCTTGTTAAAGATAGTTGGTTATGTCCATTACTTGAAATGCATCACCTTTGTCATTGAATTAGAATGATTATCTTGTTAAAGATATTAGGATTTATCATTAGATTTAATCATGATATCCGTATTACTTAAGCGTGAAGTCTTTGAATGCATTATCATTAGCTGGTTAAGCCATGGTAGTCGTGTCTATTAGAAAACATGCATTATCAATGTGCTAGTCGAGCCATGAAAAGGGAAAGCATAATGACATAAATAAATTGTGCATACATATATACAAAGAATTGGAAATTGTTTTGAAGGCTACAGAAGGGGTTTGATTACAAGGAAACCTAGGGATGCTCCTCCTCTTCATCTACTAGTCGACCATCTACCACGATCTTGCCTACTCCTAGTTGGGAGAAGTCGGACTTGGGGTAGATGCATGTGGCTTAGGCAATAGTGTCCTCAAAGCCTGCTGTCTAGGATTCAACAGCATCACTCATCAGGTCTTCCTTAGTCTTTTGTAAGAGCTCTTCCTTTTGCCTGGCCACCTCGTTGTCCCTCCTGGCCAGCTCTTCTTTCAACTTCTCTATCTCAGTGCAGAGATCGTTATTTTTGGCATATAGTCCCAAGGCCTCCTGGGACTTCCCAAATAGGAGAGCCTTGGCCTTTTGGTAAATTCTTCGAAGCTCCTCCACCTTCAACGTGAGTCCATTGACTTGCTGTTTAAGTCCTATAGCTTGGAGGGCCTTTGCGTCCTTTGCTTTGCACAACTTGGTGAGGAAGAGGTAGTTTGAAACCAGGGCTTCCCCTAGTTGCTGTGTGGTATACTCCACCAGTGGATCTTCCTCCAGGTTCTCCAGTCTTCCTTTGACTTTGGAGGAGAACAACATTCTTTGAAGGAAGGAAGCTGGGTCTGAGGAAGGATTCCACTGACCTTCCTCTAAGGCACTTTCTCCCCTGCCCTCCTGCACTACAATATCACGAGTATGGGAAGGGCTGGGTGGAAGGTCCCGGTATGAGGGAGCTCAGTCATCTGAAGTAGAATGGGAGGATGTTGCAACAGTTGCAATTCATCTTGTTTTGAAGACGAGTCCAAAACATGTCTCTTCATCTCTAGAATGGGCGACTTCATCCATTGCTTTCAGCTTCTGGTCCTTTGCAGAAGGGGCTTGGCTGCTTTCTTTTGCTTGGCCAAAGTGGCTATGTTCTTTCTCTTTTGGGCATCCAACATATTGCCTACATAAGGATAAAGAAGAGATTCAAAGATACATTCACACAAAACAGTGTTAAGAGGAGTAAAGGAAAGGATGGATACCAATGTATGCTTTGAGTCCTGTTGAGGAGAACTCATTCTTTATTAAGGTGGCAGTGTCAAAAACCACCTTGAAGTTGGAAAGGAAGAGACACACCTCTTGTTTTCGCTGGGGCATGTCTTCTAGTTGCCTGGGCGCTTGGAATGTGGGTTTCTCAGTCCAGTACAAAGGAAACCCATTCAGAAGGGTTGGGTCCCTCTTGCAGCATCTGACTTTGAAGAACTTTCCTTTGAAACCCTTGTAAGATTGCTGGAAGAGGGACAACAAGGTTCTCCCAGCAACCCTATTAAAGCTTACCCACAATTTGCGACCCAAGTGTTTGGCCTCAAAAAAGTATAGGAAGATTTCCATTGATGGCAAATGGCCAAAGTGGTTACACAGGATGGAGAAGCCTCGAACAAAAATGCCCAACTATTGGGATATAGCTGGGCGGGGACGGTGTTGATCTCGGTAAGAAGGGCTCTTCAAAGTGATATAAGGGAAGGAGTAGGAGCACTTTCTTAAACACAGTTGAATAGAAAAAACAAAAAAGACCTTCTCGGTCCGATGACTCATCACAGCACACTAGTTCGTCGGGCCTATAGGGCACTACTCGCACATATTTGTTGTGTTCCCTACCAAAGAGAAAATTTTTCTTAGGGTGTTCACTCTTCCTATACAGTACTATTTTCTCATGGGTGGTAAACTTTGAAACCTCAGACAATAGGGGAGCAGGGGCCCAGGGATATAGCGCTTTGTAATCCATTATCTAGAGAATCTAAAGACAAGGAAATCGAGCAAACAAATACAAGCAAATGTTCAGAAACAGAAATGCATGCAATTCAAAAAAGGGAGAACGACGAAACATAAACAAAGACGATGACTGAATCACACAAAGCAATCTAAATAGTCCCAACGCAGTTGATATAAATGTGTAAACTGTTGAACCAAGTGGTGTTCAATGTTTTGAAGAATCCAAATCCTTTGAAGGATGTTGAAGCCTCTGCTTTGCTTGTTGCTGCTGTGCTCGTTTATAGTTTTGTTCTGGGGTAGTTTTATGTTGTAATCCACCCTTAGATTAAATCTCAAAGCAATTAGCATCTCAATCTTTAACAAAGCAAAGAGTTTTTCAAGCTAAGTTGAAACAACCGATTGTTCTGTCGAAACAACAGATTGTTTACACTTAGGTGTTTTGAGAAAGTTTGAAAACTGTTTTCAAATGGTGAAATCTGTTAAGTAACAAAACAACCGATTGATTCGAGGAAACAATCGATTGTTTGTTTTGGAACCATAACAGAATAACTGTTTTCTTTGACTGAGCTTTAAATGATTTGAAACAGAATACTCTCCAGTCATTAAATGCTTTGACCAATCTTTTTAAAGCAGTTAAGAGTTTGTTAAGATTTGATAACAAACTATATCTTGGTATAAATTCAGAAAAACTGTTTTAAAATGAATCTTTTGAAAAAGTTTTTCTAAGAGAGTTTTTAAAAGTGTTGAGATTGCTTACGAGTTTTGTGATTGACCAAGGTGCTGGAATAGGATTCTACTTGTATTGATTTCAGATATTCATCTGTAACAAGTGTAATCTTTGTAAACTGCTGAAACATTTCATCTGTGTGTTTTTGCTGAGATTGGTTGTGTGTTCTTGAGGTGTTCAAGATCAGCAATCTTAGTGTTGGCCAAGGAGAGTGTGTTTCTTGAGGTTTTCAAGGTCATTCTCTTGGTTGTTGTGTAAGTGATCAAGGTGTGATTGCTTAGTGGATTTCCTCAGGGTTTCTGAGAAGACTGGATGTAGCTCTGGGTTGGAGTGAACCAGTATAATCAACTGTGTACAATCTCTCTATCCTTATCTCTTTAAATTTAGTTTGTTTGTTGTTTGCTAGTATAAACAACCGATTGTTTCGAAGAAACAACCGATTGTTTTTTCTAGTGTTATAGTTTTGCTTGCTGTTTTGGCTAACTGAATTGCTGAATCAATTGGTTTCTTAAATAAATTCATTCTAGCTCTGAAAAGTTTGAGAAAACCCTTTTAAACAATTCACCCCCCCTCTAGTTTAAAACCATCTTTTCTAACAATTGGTATCAGAGCTTGGTTCTTGAAAGTTATTCAAGTTGATCTAAAAATTTTTTTATGGCTGGAAAACTATCTTTTGAGGAGGGTGCTTCAATCTACAAACCACCTTTATTCTGTGGATTGAATTATAAGTTTTGGGAAGCAAGAATGAAAATCTTTATTGAATCAATTGATCAAAGAATTTGGGACTCTATTGAGAATGGTCCTTACATTCCGAAATTCAAAAAGAATAATTCCTTTATTGCAAAACCTTTGTCCAAATGGACAGATGATGAATGTAAGATGGCTCAGCTTGATAGGTCTGCTCAAAACATTATAGCTTCTGCACTAGATACTAATGAATTTTTCAGGATATCAAAGTGTAAAACTGCTAAGGAAATGTGAGAGACTCTCAAGGCTGCTCATGAACCAAAGGAAGCAATGACAAAGAGTCAAGCAAGAAGGAAGAAAAGGCAAAATAAGAAAATCCTCAATCTTTGCTTAATGGCCAGAAGGGAGGATGACTCATGTAGTGTAAGTTCATCAAACTCTTCAAACTCTGAAAATTATGGTCAATTGCTTCAAGCCTTTCAAGAAACACATGAAGAAGCCAACCGATTAGCTCTCTTAAACAATTGATTGAAAGAAAAGAATAGCTGGCTTGAAAACAGGGTAAAGGCACTGGAGGAGGATTTAGAAAATTCGAAAATGGATTTTGAAAATCTGGAAATCATTTATAAAAACTCCTCTTGCAAGTGTGATACTCTAGTTTGTGAAAATTGCGAAAATCTTGAAAAGAAGGTCCACTATCTTGTTAAAACAATGGATAAGCTTTCTGAAGGCCAATCTAACTTTGAAAGTGTGCTAGCATCTCAAAATTGTGTTTTTGGAAAATCTGGATTGGGTTTTAATCCACAAAAACAACAAGATAGATTTTCAAAATCATTTTCGAAAATGCCAAAAAAACAACCGATTGGACCATCGAAACAACCGATTGTTACATGCTTCTATTGCATGAAAAGAGGTCATTTTGTGCGATTCTGTAAAATTAGAAAACATGTTGTTCCTAAAGGGCTTATGAAGTGGACTCCCAAGAAAAATAAAGCGTGTAATGATGAGTATAAACCAGATGGACCCTCATTCATAAGGGGACCAAATCTATGTACTTGAAAATCTTTTCTGTAGGGAATCTTGGAGGAAAGAAAGCAACTTTGGTACTTGGACAGTGGATGCTCCAAGCATATGACAGGGGACAAATCAAAGTTCCTGAGAATATCCTTCAAGCAAGAAGGTCATGTCACCTATGGAGACAACAACAAAGGAAGAATACTTTGGAGAGGATCCATAGGAGATGAGAGCATCTTGGTGATTCATGATGTGCTCTTTGTTGAAGGCCTAAAGCATAATCTACTAAGTATTAGCCAACTATGTGACAACGGGTATCAAGTGATGTTCAAGACAAACACATGTGAAATATGTCTACCCAACACCAAAGAGGTAATGTTGGTAGGTAAGAGAGTTAATAATGTGTATCTTCTAGATATCTCTTCACCATGTTCAATTGGATGTCTTCTATCCAAGCAAGATGAATCTTGGCTTTGGCATAGAAGAATTGCTCATATTCACATGAATCATTTGAACAAGCTAATATGAAAAGATCTTGTGATTGGGCTGCCAAAACTCAAGTTTGAGAAGGATCACATTTGTGAAGCTTGCCAAAAAGGGAAACAAGTGAAAAGTTCTTTTAAAACCAAAAATGTTGTCTCTTCATTGAGATCTCTTGAACTTCTTCACATGGATCTCTTTGGACCCTCTAGAACTATGAGTCTTGGTGGAAATTATTATGCTCTTGTTATTGTTGATGATTTCTCTAGGTACACTTGGACCTTGTTCTTGGAATCAAAGAGTGATGCCTTTGCTGCATTCAAAAAGCTAGCAAGAAGACTTCAAAACACAAAGAGCAGCAACATAGGTTCCATAAGGAGTGACCATGGAGGAGAATTTCAAAATGAGAAGTTTGTCAAGTTCTGTGAGAAGTTGGGAATCCTACACAATTTCTCTGCTCCAAGAACACCACAACAAAATGGAGTTGTAGAGAGGAAGAACAGGTCTCTTGAAGAGCTTGCAAGGACAATGCTTAGTGAATCATCGCTTCCTAAGTATTTTTGGGCAGATGCAGTAAGCACCTCTTGTTATGTGATGAATAGGGTGCTTATAAGGCCCATTTTGAAGAAAACTCCATATGAACTTTTCAATGAAAGGAAGCCTAACATCAGCCACCTCAAAGTCTTTGGCTGTAGCTGTTTTGTTCTCAACAATGGAAAGGAAAGCTTGGGAAAATTTGATGAGAAAGTTGACCTTGGCATTTTCATTGGTTATTCACTCACAAGCCATGCTTATAGAGTCTACAACAAAAGGTTGATGACTGTAGAAGAACCAGTTCATGTAGTCTTTGATGAGGTAGATCGCAGAATCAGTGAGAACCCAAAGATCAGTGCTGAAGAAGACGAACAAAGCATCAGTTTGGAGAAGCTGGATATCTGTGCAGAAAAACAACCGGTTGTTTCTGCGAATCAGCCGATTGAAAATCTGCAACAGAGTGAGCTGCCCAAAGAGTGGAGGATTCCAAGAGATCTGTCAGTGGATAACATCATAGGGCAGATAAAGGAAGGTGTCTCCACACGTAGATCCATCTCAAACTACTGCAGACACACAGCTTTTGTCTCTCAAATTGAACCAAAGTCAATTGAAGAAGCTCTCAAGGATGAGAAGTGGGTTGAAGCTATGCATGAAGAGCTAAACCAATTTGAAAGAAATGAGGTATGGCCTCTTGTCCCTAAAACTAATGAAATGAATATTATTGGTGCAAAATGGGTTTTCAGGAATAAGCTAGATGAGGATGGACTGATCACTAGAAACAAAGCAAGGCTAGTTGCCAAAGGCTACAATCAAGAAGAGGGCATAGACTATGGTGAAACCTTTGCTCCTGTGGCTAGATTGGAGGCTGTGAGGCTGCTGCTGGCTTTTGCATGTATAAGTGGTTTTAAACTCTTCCAAATGGATGTAAAGAGTGCCTTCTTGAATGGCTACGTCAATGAAGAAGTCTATGTAGATCAATCACCGGGTTTTGAAGATCACAAGTATCCCAACCATGTCTTCAAGTTGAAGAAAGCTTTGTATGGACTGAAGCAAGCTCCAAGGCAATGGTATGAAAGGCTTAGCAATTTTCTGCTATCTCTTGGTTATGAAAGAGGAATGGTAGACAAGACTCTCTTCATCAAGAAGTCACATGCAGAAATAATTCTTGTGCAAATGTATGTTGATGACATCATTTTTGGTGCTACACAAGATAGGTTGTGTGAAGAATTTGTGGCTGCAATGAAAGGTGAGTTTGAAATGTCTATGATGGGAGAACTATCTTTCTTTCTTGGATTACAAGTTAAACAAACAAAGGATGGGATCTTCTTAAGTCAATCAAAATATTGCATGGAGATTCTCAAAAAAATTGAAATGGAAAATTGCAAAGAGGCAAGCACTCCAATGCCATCAAGCTGCTACATGGATGCAGATACTGCTGGAAAGAGTATAGATCAAACAAAATTCAGAGGTTTGATTGGATTATTGCTTTACCTAACAGCAAGTAGGCCGGACATCATGTTTGCAGTGTGTCTATGTGCAAGATATCAAGCAAATCCTAAAGAGTCACACTTCAAAGCTGCAAAAAGGATTCTAAAATATCTCAAAGGAACTTCATCTGTAGGATTATGGTATCCTTCTCATTCTCCAATACATTTAATTGGTTATTCAGATTTTGACTTCGCAGGTTGCAAGCTAGATAGAAAGAGCACAAGTGGCACTTGTCATCTTCTTGGCTCTAGCCTAATCTCATGGCATAGCAAGAAGCAAGCATGTGTTTCTCTCTCTACTGCTGAGGCAGAATATATAGCTACTGGTAGCTGTTGTGCACAGATCCTATGGCTCAAACAACAACTTGCAGATTTTGGTTTACAAATCAGCAAAGTTCCTTTGATGTGTGATAACACAAGTGCAATCAATCTTACTAAAAATCAAATCCAGCACTCAAGGACCAAACATATTGAAATAAGACATCATTTCATCAGAGATCATGTGCAAAATGGGAACTGTGAAGTGAAGTTTGTGGAGACCAAACTGCAGCTAGCTGACATCTTTACAAAGTCTTTGCCAAAAGAGAGGTTTTTCTTCTTAAGAAATGAGTTAGGTATTCTTGATCTAAATAATCTCTCTTAAAATCTGTGTTTGGTACATGTTAAAATCTATTTGTGAAGACAAATAGGGGGAGAATTATTGGTTCTTGTATATCTGTATCTTATATGCATAAAATGTTTAAATCTCTGAGTATAAAATTGTTTTCTGCTGCTGCTGCTGATAGAAACAACCGATTGTTTCGTGTAAACAACCGATTGAATTTTATGTTAAAAGAGGTATAATCTAACTTGCTGCTGTAAGAAGCTTTGGATAGTGCAAATGCTTTCTCTGCAGGAACTGCTTCAGATTTAATCAGTATAACACAAGCACCAGGGATTTGTCTTCATCAAATAGGGGGAGATTGTTGAACCAAGTGGTGTTCAATGTTTTGAAGAATCCAAATCCTTTGAAGGATGTTGAAGCCTCTGCTTTGCTTGTTGCTGCTGTGCTCGTTTATAGTTTTGTTCTGGGGTAGTTTTATGTTGTAATCCACCCTTAGATTAAATCTCAAAGCAATTAGCATCCCAATCTTTAACAAAGCAAAGATTTTTTCAAGCTAAGTTGAAACAACCGATTGTTCTGTCGAAACAACCGATTGTTTACACTTAGGTGTTTTGAGAAAGTTTGAAAACTATTTTCAAATGGTGAAATATGTTAAGTAACAAAACAACCGATTGATTCGAGGAAACAATCGATTGTTTGTTTTGGAACCATAACAGAATAACTGTTTTCTTTTACTGAGCTTTAAATGATTTGAAACAGAATACGCTCCAGTCATTAAATGCTTTGACCAATCTTTTTAAAGCAGTTAAGAATTTGTTAAGATTTGATAACAAACGATATCTTGGTATAAATTCAGAAAAACTGTTTTGAAATGAATCTTTTGAAAAAAAATTTCTAAGAGAGTTTTTAAAAGTGTTGAGATTGCTTACGAGTTTTGTGATTGACCAAGGTGCTGGAATAGGTTTATACTTGTATTGATTTCAGATATTCATCTATAACAAGTGTAATCTTTGTAAACTGCTGAAACATTTCATCTGTGTGTTTTTGCTGAGATTGGTTGTGTGTTCTTGAGGTGTTCAAGATCAGCAATCTTAGTGTTGGCCAAGGAGAGTGTGTTTCTTGAGGTTTTCAAGGTCATTCTCTTGGTTGTTGTGTAAGTGATCAAGGTGTGATTGCTTAGTGGATTTCCTCAGGGTTTCTGAGAAGACTGGATGTAGCTCTGGGTTGGAGTGAACCAGTATAATCAACTATGTACAATCTCTCTATCCTTATCTCTTTAAATTCAGTTTGTTTGTTGTTTGCTGGTATAAACAACCGATTATTTCGAAGAAACAACCGATTGCTTTTTCTAGTGTTACAATTTTGCTTGCTGTTTTGGTTAACTGAATTGTTGAATCAATTGGTTTCTTAAATAAATTCATTCTAGCTCTGAAAAGTTTGAGAAAACCCTTTTAAACAATTCACCCCCCTCTAGTTTAAAGCCATCTTTTCTAACATAAACAACATCGAAATGACATGAATAATTATTTACGAGTTAAAGGTCGTAGCTTGATTCGTTTGATGACGTAGGGCAATGAGCCTTGTTGGAGTTGGAAGAGAAGAGGCAGAGAACTTTGTGAAAGGTGCGAAGGCATAATGAAACAGTGAGGAAGGGTTTTGGATTTTGAAGTATTAACGTATGGAAGAAGCATAAGCGGCAATGTGTTCTAGCCGTTGATGTGGCCATGTGTAAGCTCGTGATGGAGTATGGTGAGACGTCACCTCAAAGTACTGTGCACGACGTGCATATAATATAAAATATAAATACTCTGTTTCTTTTCCCACAAACAATATTTTTCAGGAAAATAACATGACAGAAAATTAAGCATCATCTCCTAGGAGGACACTTGGAGATTATGTCATGTATCAAGGGCCAGAGCATTTTTCTAGTATTGCAGTACCTGCTACCGCCAAGGCCTTGGAAATAGATCCAGGTTTTTTCACTCTCATCAATTCCCATCAATTCACAGCAATGGAACATGAGGATCCATATTTACATTTGGATACATTTTATGAATTGGTGGGAGTAATGGGCTTTAGATAAGATGATGTTGAAAATGTTTGTATGCTCCTGTTTCCTTTTTCGTTGGAAGGAAAGGCTAAGGAATGGCTCAAATCATTTTCAAATCAGAGCCTCACTAGCTGGGAAGAGGTAGAGGAAAAATTTTTGCAAAGATTTTTTCCAACCCCTCGCTACATCAAAGCAAAGTCTGAAATCTCTATGTTCAAACAAGAAGCAGATGAAGTTTTTTGTGAGACATGGGAAAGATTCAAGATAATATTGAGAAAAGGCCCAAATCATGGGTTTGAAGATATTGCTCAACTGAGCATATTTCTTAATGGTCTCAAATCTGATACATAGATGCTCTTAAATGCTGCAGCTGGCGGCACAATGATGGATCTTGATGTAGAACAAGCGACAAGGATTATTGATGCAGTGGCATCAACTGATTATCAAGCCCCACATGATAGACAAGGTATTCAGAAACTCTTGGCTCAAAATAAAATTCTGACACAACAGATTGAGCAATTAACTACACAAATGGCTAAATTGCCCTAACAATTACATGTTGTTCCTTCATCTCAAAGCCAGAGTCAATCAATCAGGTGTGATTTTTGTGGAGGTGATAATCTTAATGGTCACTGTACTTATCATAACAATTCACCTAAAGCTAAGGATCCATCAATGCTTGAAAGAATGAGTAAAGTTGAAGACGCCCTGGCAAAGCCTTGGGTCAATAAAGAAAATAGCATGGCAACGATTAAGAGTGTAGAGATCTAGATGGGACAAATGGCCAAACAAATTGTACAAATTGCAGAGAGACAAAGTGGCCAGTTTTCAGTCAATAGCCAAACCAATCCAAAAGAGCATTGCAATAATGTAGTGGCTGAAAAAGAAGAAAAAGATGAGACGGAAGGGAAGAGAGATCAGAGAGAGAGAGAAAATAAGAGAAGTGAGGAAGAAAAAATTAAAAATTAGGAGAGAGATGTTTTTGAAAAATATTTATTATATCCTCATGCTCCTTCAAAAAAAGAGAAGGAGAGAATTTTTTTGACAATTTGCTTCCTAGAAGTTATTTTGCAGGAAATCTCTAGCAAGATTCAACATTTGAGAGATTTCTGAAGAATAGGAGCTATATTGAATAGAAAAATAGAGAGCTGGAGGCTAGTTGCAGTGTTATGACTCAAAAGGACTTGCTTCAAAAGTCCAAGAACTCAGGAAGTTTTAATCTTCCAGTGTCTATAGGTACTTTATTTGTGGACAAGGCGACACTGTATTTAGGCGATTTGGAGGTTCAACCCACCAAGATGCAGTTGGCAGACAGATCCATCATAGATCCCTATGGTGTGGTTGAAGATGTTTTTGTAACGAGGAAGAATGCATACAACAGGATGCAACAAAGGGAGTTTTCCACCTTGAAATAAATAGGCGCCAAGCTAGATGATGTTAAACGAGCGCTTACTGGGAGGTAACCCAGTCCACATTTTAGTTTTATGTTGTTTTGTTACCTTTGTTGACTTTATTTTTCAAAAATATAAAAAATAAAAAATCATATATGCCTCCTAATCATTTTGCAGGTTATGTATTTTGACCTGGGGAGAGGTTCTATTATTCAGGGAGGCAGATCCAGCAAATGAAGCAAGACTATAGATAAAAATTTTAACAAAAAGCTGGATGACTTCTTAAGAAGAGAGGATTGAGCAAAAATATGGTTTTATCTTTCTAATTCTCTTTTCTTTTTATCAGTTATTTGAATTTTATTTTCTGTTAGTTTTTATTTTATTTTATTTTTCGGTTATTTTGTTTTCTGTTTATTTGCTTAGTTTGTTTTAATTGCTTATTTTGTATTTTGAATAAATTTGCTGTTTTTGTTAGTTTTAGGTCTTAAATTATCTTTCTTGAATAAATTTCATTTTTAAATTGTTTGTTTTCTAGTTTTATTTTTCTCAAATAAAAAAGAACTAGAATATTAATTTTGAATTGTGGAAAAAATAATGTATTTAAATATTAAATAGTAAGATGAATTAGACACATGTTAGAAAAGAAAATATGATTGAATCTCTATTCAAATGTAGTTGAAATTGTGATACATGAAAATTTAACAGGATTATTGATTAAGACAGAGAATGACAAAATAAAAAGGAATGAGACCAATTAAACCAAGTAAGTGTGTGAACCTTAAAACAGTTTTTTAGAGTTTTACTGATTAATTGACGGTGTGGTTGCTTAATTTTTATTTTTGTTACATCATAAAAGAGCATGAAGATGATTGAGGCATTTATTTTAATTCGGAACCCAGGGGCAAATAGCTAACCTTAATTTTATTGGAATTCATTTTTTTATATCCCTTTTGAGCCAAGAATTGTTGTTATTATTGTACCTTAAACCTTTAAATGATATATATTCCTAACCTTTGGCATGTTTAAGGAAGGAGAACAAAGATGCAATAAATACAAAAAAGGGAATGGTTGGTTCTAATTGTGAAAGTTCAAAAATTTGAAAATAGGAAGAATCTATTCCTATTGATGAAAGAAAAAAAAATATCAAAGAGAAAAAAAGAAGAAGAAAAATTCATGTTGAAAATCATGAATAAGAAAAAAAAAATATGAGGAAAAGTGTGAACTCAAAAGAAAATGGTGATTAGATAACACATATGTGCTATATTTAAATTGTAGGTATGTTCTTCTTCTTTAAGATGTGCTTTTTGTTATCTGAAAAACCAATACTTTTTGGAAGCCCAACCTCATTACAACCCTGGAAAAGACCTCAAGATTCATGTTTCTAATATGTTTGTGATTCGAAGATGAAATGAAAAGTATCTGTGATTTGTTATGATTCAGTGAAAATAGAGAAAAACACTTACCTATGGGCATATGAGAAGATATTCCTTGATGAATTGTCATTTATTTGTTTTGATTTGATCCTGGAAGTTGATTGTGTCTATATTTTTCTATATTTGAATTTTGAAGCATCATAAGTTTCTAATTTAATCTGTTGTTTACTGAATTAAGCTATTTTGATATTTAAATTCAAATATATTCATTTACTTTGCTTGAGGACAAGCAAGATTCTAAGTTGGGGAGAGTGATAAGTGCCTAATTTCCGTAATATTTCATATTAAAATATAGGCACTTATGAGTATTAATTGCTAATTTACATATAAAATAATCCCTAATTTATGAATTTATACCTTTTTACAATTTTTATGATCTTTAATTGAATAAGAGCATTTTATTCCTAAATTTGGTGTTAATTGCAGGTTTTTATGGAAGAATGGAGATTTGGACTAAAGAAGAATGATATATGCTAAAAAGAGAAAACTGGAAGCCCAGAACGCGCAAAAGAGAGAGAGAGAGAAAAGTCCAACTCAACAGCAAGAATGTGTCAGATTAATTGGACTATTTTTATGTTTTTATTATTAAGCCCATAAGCGCGACCCAGGAAGTCACTCAACCCTAGCAAATTAGGTTAAATAGGGAGCTAGAGGCACAACCCTAGTGTGCCAGATTGAGAGGAGTACACCATAGAGTGAATTGCAACCCAATTGGGAGAATGAAAGGTGTTAGAAGTATGCGTGGCTAATTCTACCCTTTGGGATTCGTAGTAATCTGCTCGAACTCTTATATAGTGATGTGATATCTTATATTAAAATATTCAGTTCTTGATTAATTATTGACATTGTTGTTTTACTTTTAATTTTTCGTGACAAATTGAGAATCTTAAATCTGACTGGAAATTATTTTTAGAGTTCTGACCTAAACAACAATACTTAACATATTTGAGTGCTAGGAATAGACTTGAAATGTTAATTGCTATTAACGTCTGAGCTTCGTTCTGAGTTGTTTTTATAATTATGCGAAGGATTGATAGTTAGGGAACATTCTTAAAAATTTTATATGCGAGGAATCGATTTAAATGATTTTTATACGGGCATCAATTTCAATCAAAGAACTTAATATTGACATGCTAATCAAAATACATGAGAGTGAGATAGATGAAACCTAATCGCCATTTTTCCAATTGACGCAATTACTCTTTGATTTGTTTTCTTGTTAATTCTTGTCATTATAACAATTTCTAAATAAATTTTTATTGTTCTATTTTATATTTAAAGAATATTGTACTTGATAATTCAACTATTCCTTGTTGGATCGATATTCGTCCTTAGGGACAAATTATTACTTCTGTCAACACGGTGCACTTGTCGTAAAAATCATCAGTATACTCATAGAGTTTTACCACATCTTGGATCTCTATCCTCAATCCACTTAAAAATCTAGCCATTTTTGGACTCTTCACTTTCATGCATATCAATTTTAGTTAGGGTAGTTTCAAGCTCTTTAAAATATTCATTTACATTCTTAGTTCCTTGTTGAAGCCGTTGGAGCTTCAACAAGAGTTCCTTCCTATAATGAGGAGGAACAAACCTAACGTGCATACATAACTTTAAATCATCTCAAGAGACCATGGCTAGCCTCTTGTTAAGTCCAATGTCCATTACAGTTTTGTGCCACCATTGCATGGCATAATCTAAAAACTCTAAGGAGGCTAACTTGACTTTTTTGGTCTTCTTGGACCTCATGTACATTAAAAATTTGTTCAACTTTAGCCTCCCATCCTAAGTAAATGTTGGGCTCACCTTCCCCACTAAAACTAGGAATTTAACAAAAGGAAAAGAAATTCTTGAAGCATGTTAGCGCCTATCTTCAAAATTGTTCAATCTCCATTCTTCCTCTTCTTCTTGGCTACCATATTGATGATAACTCCTTGAGTCAGGTCTTTGATTCCATCTTCTTCCTCTTGGGGGTCTTTCATGAGCCGATTCTAGTCTTTGGAGTCTCTCTTCCATTTGTGTCATTTCCTCTTCTTTTTTAGCAAGGGATCTCTTTGTCGCTGCCAATTCACCCATAAGAAAAGTTTTTTGAGGTGATTGAGGTTTAGAGGATTCTCCTAAAGAAAGAAGAGCCATAATTCACAAGTGAAAAAAAATTAGTGAAATAGAAGTTAGTAAAAACACTCTCAAGTTTGCATCACTTTCGGTGAAATTTAAGAAGAGAACACTCAAAGTACTTAAAGAATTTTTTTTTCACTCCACAAAGGTCTTTCTTGAGGATGAAAACTCTCAAATGAAAAGGGTCAAAGCCTTAATCACTTGATCTTAATGGAACCACAACAAAACTTAAAGAAAAAAAGAAGACGATCAAGAAAATTTTAAACAAGAAAAGCTAAACCAAATTTGAGAAAGAGATTAAGACAAAACTTTGAAGAAAGACAAGCAACAAAAAGGCACACAAAAGGACTCAAAGATACTTCCTAAACTTTTAACAATGAAACTTTCCTTTAGAAATTGTTAAAGCAAAAGGATAAAAATTCCACAAAGATTGAAATCAATTTGTCAATCAAGTTGAACCCTAAAATTTGAAATGTTGCTCTTTGAAAAAGGTTGGAAAAACCCAAGTTTGGCACAACTTCCTCTTTCTATTCTCTTTTTTTTTTTTTATACTTTTTCTTGGCTTATGGAAATGAAATGTCCATAGTTTTGTTCATGCATATGTTCATAGAATTTTAATTCTCACAAAAAGTTTAGGATTCAATTTAATTGATCACTTGAAATCTTTTGTTTGGAACTTAAATCTACTTCTACTAAAACATGGTTCTAATTACTTACAATTTCACAATTAAAAGCAAGTAAGTAGAGGCAAAAAGAAGGACTCCTAAAACACTAAAGAACATATGACTCAAAGCAAAAGGGCAAGAACAATAAATGACACTAAATAAAATTCAAAAGTGAAATTTAAAGTGCTAATGAATTAAAAAGCGAAATTATAAATGACAAGAATGTAAAGACGGAATTTAAATTGCTTGAATTGAATGTAAAGACAAGAAATTAAAGGTGCAAGAAAGTACAGTGTCAAATCAACTCTAAACAAGATAAGCTCTGATAACTACATGATGTGAGTTGATTTTAAGAGGGTTCCATTTTATGGTGACACTTTACTTATAGTTGGGATTTTAACAATTAGAAGTGAAACCTAAGGAAGATTCCCACTGGACACGAACTTAACCAAGTGGTTAAGTAAGTGTAAAGGTTCACTTCACAAAGGCAAAGATAAAAGACATTATATGGTGAGAAAGTGATGCAATTTGCGGAAATGAAGAAAGAAAACTAGGTAGCATCAATGGTGGTCAAAGCCAACCCAAATGATGAACCCTACTCAAAATTGAGTGCACAATTGAGAGCAATTAAATGAAAACAGCAACATAATAGCGAAAAAGGAAAGGAAACATGAAGGAAATGGAAGAAGGAACTTATGGATGTGGTGGTGGATGGTCACGCCACTTGGTGTGTGGAAACCACCAAGATAAGTGCTAGGCCGCCACTTGAGAGTTTCATTCTCATCAAGATAAGACCAAAGGAAGAGGAGATAACACTCACTCAAGCTCACACAATATTTGTGCAGAGTAACTTTACTTCAATTTCAACTTGAAAATACATGGAGTAAGGCACTCTATTTATAGGAATGGGTGCCTTGGTGGGCAAGAAGGGCAAGGGTAGGGTGGTAAATGTGTGAGGGGGCTGCCTTTAGGATTTGACTAAGTCAATCCCGCATCTTAGGCTTGTCCTTCTAGAAACTAGGTCAAAAAACCTTCCAAAAGGACTAGATACAAGCTAAAATGATAACTACACCCCCCTAATATGCTATAGGCACCTATTCTAGCCTATCTTTGCTATTTGGATCCCTAAAGTAAGCCCAAATTATTTACAACATTTTTATTTTTAAGAAGACCAGAAGAAAGAACATTTGATGTTCTGGTCTTTGCCCATTTCTCCTTTTGGTGAGGTCTGCTAGATCCTTGGTGGGGTCTTCACTTGAAAGTTGAGATGACTTCTCATAGTGTGAATGGTAATTTGAGTCCTTGATCATCTCTTGTGAATGTTGGATTGTATCAGACTATGAAGAACACCTGCTGCGATGGAAACTTGAACCATAGGCTGGAGTTGGGGTAGTTCAAGGGGAATGTGCAGTGGTAAAGGGTGGGCCAAGCTAGTAGAAGGTTAAACTGAGGGTGATTAGATGGTCTAGTAGTATCGTCTATAGGGTGTAGTAGGTGATCTTCTAGTGGTTTGCATATATGAATGTAATAATGTTTGGGCGAGCTAGTTATGCTCCTGTGAATGTGGAGGTGATGTATGTTGGGTGGCAGGTTGGGGTATGGTGCAGGTAGACACTCTAGTTGTCATAGACAATCTAACTAGTGTAGGTGATGGAATGAGAGGTATGGGTTTTACCTCAGAAAGTGGTGGTAGTTGTGCTGGAGGTTGTCTACGAAACTTCAAGGAGGAATAAAAGTGTCATCCTCTTCTTTGTTTCCATCGTCTACATGAATGATTGGCAGAAGTCTGCTTTTTCTTAGGTGGCATTAGCTCCATAATAGAAACCAAGTCAGAGTAATTTGTGATTAATGTGCATTATTTTTTATTGACTCTGCAAGTATAGCAATATCAGATCTTGTAATACCATATGCATAATCAGTAGTTAGAAACTAACTTATTTGTGTTGAACCAAGTGGTGTTCAAGGTTTTGAAGAATCCAAATCCTTTGAAGGATGATGAAGCCTCTGCTTTGCTTAATGCTGCTGTGCTGGTTTATTGTTTTGTTCTAGGGTAGTTTAATGTTGTAATCCACCCTTAGATTAAATCTCAAAGCAATTAGCTTCTCAGTTTTTAATAAAACAAAGAGTTGAACAATGGATCACTCAGCAAGATGGGATTTACAAAGATAGGTGGAAAATGGGTAAGCAAGGATGGTGATCATTGTGCCTCATCTAGTGGTGCTGCTCAAGAAGAAACTGCTGATATGGATGTTGAACATGAAGATCCAACAGGAGGGTTTCAAGATGTTGGACCCAGTGCTGCTGATGAACATCAAGAAGAAAGGATTCAAACCATGTCTCCTTTTGAAAGATTCATGGTGAATAGGCTGGATAGCTTTGCTGAAAATCAAAGAAACCTTCATGATCTATGTGTTAGCAATTTCCAAAGGTTTGAAACCAGGTTTGACAACATGGATGCAAGGTTTATGAGTCTGGACGAACAGATTGAAGCTGTCCAGAACCAAATCTTTGATCTTCAGTTTGGAGATAAAGAAGAATGAAGGAAAAACAACCGATTGGATCATCGAAACAATCGATTGTTTTTTGGTAGCTGTTAGTGTTTGGTTTTATTTTCTTTCCTTCTACTGTTGCTGTTTTAATTCTGATGTAATATGAACAATATCTGGTTTTATCTCTTATATTTGTCTATTTGTGAAGACAAATAGGGGGAGATTTATACTTGTTTATGCTTGTTTCAGGTTTTAAGATTGTCTTTAGTTGTTAAAAACTGTTTGGGTAATTTTTGTATATTGTTTCTGATATTAATTGTTTAAGCTTTAACTTGTTTTTATGTATGCTAACAAAATATCAGAAGTTCAATGTTTGCTCAAAGTTCAATTGCAGGAACTGCTTCAGATTTAATCAGAACAACACAAGCATCAGGGATTTGTCTTCATCAAATAGGGGGAGATTGTTGAACCAAGTGGTGTTCAAGGTTTTGAAGAATCCAAATCCTTTGAAGGATGATGAAGCCTCTGCTTTGCTTGATGCTGTTGTGCTGGTTTATTGTTTTGTTCTGGGGTAGTTTAATGTTGTAATCCACCCTTAGATTAAATCTCAAAGCAATTAGCATATCAGTTTTTAATAAAACAAAGAGTTTTTCAAACTAAGTTGAAACAATCAATTGTTCTGTCGAAACAACCGATTGTTTATACTTAGATGTTTTGAGAAAGTTTGAAAACTGTTTTTGAATGGAGAAAACTGTTAAGTGACAAAACAACCAATTGATTCGAGGAAACAACCGATTGTTTGTTTTGGAACTTTAACAGAAAAACTGTTTTCTTTGACTGAGCTTTAAATGATTTGAAACTGAATACGCTCCAGTCATTAAATGCTTTGACCAATCTTTTTAAAAGCTTTTATGGGTTTGTTAAGATTTGATAACAAACTTCTTTATATAAATTTAGAAAATCTCTTTTAAAGAAGAGAATGCTTTTGACAAAGTTTTTCTAAGAGAGTTTTAAAAGTGCTGAGATTGCTTAAGAGCTAAAGAGATTGATCAAAGTGCTGGAATAGGATTCTACTAGTATTGATTTCAGATCTTCATTTGTAACAAGTGTAATCTGTGTAAACTGCTAAAACATTTCTTCTGTGTATTGTTGCTGAGATTGGCTGTGTGTTCTTGAGGTGTTCAAGATCAGCAATCTTAGTGTTGACCAAGGAGAGTGTGTGTCTTGAGGTTTTCAAGGTCATTCTCTTGGTTGTTGTGTAAGTGATCAAGGTGTGATTGCTTAGTGGATTTCCTCAGGGGTTCTGAGAAGACTGGATGTAGCTCTGGGTTGGAGTGAACCAGTATAAACAACTGTGTACAATCTCTCTATCCCTTACTCTTTAAATTCAGTTTGTTTGTTGTTTGCTGATATAAACAACCGATTGTTTTTCTGGCAGTGTTGTTTTGCTTGTTGTTTTGGCAAACTGAATTGCTTAATCAACTGATTTCTAAAAGATATTCATTCTAGCTTGCAAAAAGTTTGCGAAAACCTCTTTAAACAATTCACCCCCCCTCTAGTTTAAAGCCATCTTTCCTAACAATTTGAACACGTGACTCACACACAGAGGTATCACAAGTCAAATCACAGCACTGAAATCAATTTTTACGAGTGATTCCAGCTCCCCTCACTGTTTGCTGGACAGTGGATGGTGGTGGTTTAGAAAATCAGCAACCTGCAGCTCAACTGGGTCAGATTTATGAACAAATGCTATGCTAACATCAATACATTCTTTAGTATTGGAAGATATTGGTGTATCAAATGTGTAAAAATTGGCATCTTCAACATCTTTTGTGTTATTAGATTATATGCTCTTCTCTATTTCAGCACATATATGGCAAGTAGATGATTTAGTACATGAATCACATGTGTAAGTAAGACTGAGACTAGAACTCAGAAAAATCAAAATCCTCTAAAAACTCAAGAAAATTGTCATCTACCAAACCAATGAATATCGCCAGATCATCACCAAACTTCATGGTTAGTGTCCCTTCATGAACATCAATCTATGTTCAGGTTGTCTTCAGGAATGGTCTGCCCAAGATTATGGTTGATACACCAAAATGAGCATCTACTCCACCCATGTCCAAAATCTAGAAATTTGCAGGAAAGACAAGTTCATTCACCTAGATTAGAACCTCTTCAAGGAGTCCTGTAGGTTGGATTGTGCTCCTACTAGCCAATTGAATGACTACACCTGTGGATTTAAGATGACCAAGAGACAAAGAGGTAAACAAATATAAAAGCATAACATTTATAGATGCTCCCAGATCAAGCATAACATTTTCAAACCAGTTATTGCCTATTATACAAGGTATGGTGCCTTTTTCAAGTATTACTGCCACAACCTTCTCAATGAGAGCAGATACATTCCTCCCGATGTTTACCTTTTCATTATCTAGTAGAAGAATGCCCACCTCTACCTTTCAGAATGTGTGATTAATCTCCTTGTCAATCTTTTCCATTTTTCTGCTCTTCTGCACAACTCTTTGTGTAAAGGAAAGAAGGATAGGCAGTCGCTAAGGACTAGGAGTTCTCTGCTGCACATTAGACCTGTTAGACGGTCAATGTGTATGTCTACATTATGGACAGAGACAGCTAGTGAGAATAAGAATTGCAGGTGAGGGTAGAGCCTATAACTTATCTTGGTAGTTGCCTAGTCTGATAGCCTCACCTGGTTTGGCAGGCATATATTGATCGGTGTACTGCCGAATGGCCGAAAAGCCGGTTAGCCGGTAAGAATCACAGCGAAACGCATAATTAAGCGTAAGTAAACCAACTTAAATGCAAAGCATGATTAAAGCATACTTAGGCCCCTCATTGGACCTACATGAAGGCCCATTGCAGCCAGGGCCCAACCATGACAGTATAAATAGAGGGGCAAGCACAACACCCAGGGCAATCTTGAACTCCCTACTCTCCTAGTACCTGACTCTCGAACTGACTTGATCGTCAGAGTGTCATTGCAGGTACCCCCCCCCCCCCCACTGACATTCGAAGACCAAAGACCTGAAGACAGCCTTGCCGACAAGCCGAAAGGACGAGAAGAGCTCTGAAGAAACTGAAGTGTACCGCGAAGTCAACTTTGTAGGAACATTTTTGGCACCCACCGTGGGGCCGAAAAGTAACCCCACGAAATACCCACATGGTGACCACAAGAAACATGATAGGCAACGACAGGAGCACTCAGGATGAAATCAGTCTGCCAGATCCTATGGCAATGATCTTGAAGATACGGGAAGAAATGGAAATGCTGAAGAAGAAAAATGAAAAGGAGATAATAGAGATAAAAAGAAGGAACGAGGAGGAGATGGAAGCATTACAAAAGGAAAATACCCACATTAAGCAGAAACTTGCTGAGAAGTTTGACATCCCGGAAGCTGATACGGGAATGCATGAGGCCGGAAGCTCGTATCAAGAAAACGCAAGGCCAACCTCACTGAAAGTTGCAAGCACTATTCCTCGGAAAAGTCCCTTTGTGGAAGCCATACTTGAGGTACCTTTGTCGGGAACCTGGAAAAATCCAACTTTAGACAAGTATGATGGGACCACTGACCCAGATGAACATGTGAACGCGTACCTGACACAAGTTAGCCTGCACACAGCCGAAGATGCACTATGGTCCCGAATATTCCCCACCTCCTTTAAAGGTGCTGCATTAAGTTGGTTTGCTCGGTTACCGGCCCAGTCCATAGACTGCTTCGACACACTCACAGCGAAGTTCGGAGCACATTTCTCTACCAGTTGTCCATACCACTTCACGTCCATTGCTTTAGTCAACATCCGGCAAGAGAAGGCCGAATCTCTTAGAGCCTTTATGGACAGATTTGGAAAGATAGCTTTGAACATACGAAACTTGAGCCCTGAAGTAGCAATGCACCACATGATAACTGCACTGAGGCCAAGGCCGTTCTCAGACAGCTTGTGCATGCAACCAGCCACGACCCTAGATGAGTTACGCCAGAGAGCAACCAAGTATATGCAGCTTGAGGAATTAAAGGAGTTTCGCGCCAAGACCCGAGCACCTGATGAACCAGAGAGAAGGGGTGATAAAGGCAGGCAAACACAATTTGGAAGGTTGAAAGACTTCCCTAAAGGACCACGTTTCACTCGGTATACCCCCTAATGACCGATAGGTCGAGAGTACTGGAGGAAGCTCTGAATGCCGACCTCCTAAAAGCACCCACCAGAACTTCCACCTCGCCGAGCGCGGATCAAACAAAGCACTATCGGTACCACCGCAACTTCGGGCACACAACAGAGGATTGTTGGGCCCTGAAAGACAAGATCGAAGAACTAATACAAGCTGGTCATTTGCGACGTTTTGTCCAAAGAGACCAAGAAGACGAAAAGCCTGAGGCAAGAACCGAAAGAAAGCGAGGGGTCCGCAGAAACACCTTGGGGAACGAACGACAAGGACAAGGCCGAGAGAAAAGGAACCACCAGGAACCCATGCCCGTGAGAGGAGTGATAAACACAATCGCAGGAGGATTCGCAGGAGGGGGCACGACCTCTTCTTCTCGGAAAAGGCACCTTCGCGCACTCAATTTTGTATATTCCATTCATAAGAGTGACAGAAGAGACTTACCTCCCATGCTCTTCACAAATGCAGACTTCAAGAACATAAACCCCAGGCATGATGACCCCATGGTAGTCACTATTGAGGTAGCCAACTTTATAGTCATGAAAACGCTAATAGATCAAGGAAGTTCAGTGGACATCTTATACTGGAAAACCTTCAAGAAGATGGGCATATCAGAAGACCACATCATCCAGTTTGGCGAACAAATCATTGGCTTCATAGGGGAGAGGGTGGACACCAAAGGATATATTGACCTGGACACCAAATTCGGTGAGGGGAATCAGCACTGTAGGACGATCAGGATCAGATACTTGTTAGTAGATGCCGAAACATCATACAACATTTTGATCGGAAGACCATCTCTCAACAAATTGGGAGCTATAGTCTCAACCCCTCACCTGGCCATGAAGTTCCCATCCGATAGGCCAAGCAGAGGCCAGGAAGTGATCACCCTCCATGCCAATCAGAAAACTGCAAGGGAATGTTACGTCGCAAACCTAAGAATTCCCCCGCCGCCGCCTAGCCGAAGATCCGAAGTAAATCACATATCCCTGAGTAACGACTTGGATCCTAGGCCAAACAATGAACCTCAAGTACAGCCAAAAGAAGAAGTGATATTGTGGCAAATGGGCCAAGAAGGACAGAACACATGGCTCGGGTCTACGCTAGGAAAGGCAGGAAAGAACATCATCACCGATGTCTTGTCCAATAACTCCGACTTGTTCGCATGGACTGCGGCCGACATGCCGGGAATAGACCCTCGAATAATTTCTCACAAGTTATCAATCTGTAAAGAAGCCAAGCCGATAGCTCAGAAGAAGAGAAAGCTAGGTGGAGAGAAAAGACACATAGCCGAAGAGGAAACTCGAAAACTCCTAGATGTCGGCTTTATTCGAGAGGTTCATTACACCACTTGGCTGGCAAACATAGTGCTAGTGCAAAAGAGTAATGGAAGATTGCGGATGTGTACCGATTATACTCACCTTAACAAAGCTTGTCCTAAGGACGCTTATCCGCTGCCAAGCATTGATCAGCTAGTAGACGGGGCAGCCGGCCACAAAGTGTTGAGCTTCCTTGATGCATATTCAGGATACAATCAAATACGCATGCACCTGGAAGACCGAGAGAAGACAGCATTCATCACAGAGAGGGCCAACTTTTGTTACGAAGTTATGCCCTTTGGTCTAAAGAATGTCGGTGCAACGTATCAAAGGCTAATGGACCGAATGTTCCGAGAACAGATTGGGAGGACTATGGAAGTATATGTCGACGACATAATTGTAAAATTCGACAGCATTGAGCAGCACGCCAAAGACTTGGCCGAAGTCTTCCGGCAGATAAGAAGGTATGATATGCGTCTGAATCCAGAAAAATGCGTGTTCGGAGTGGAAGGAAGAAAGTTCTTAGGATTTATGCTGACAAGTCGAGGAATCGAAGCAAATCCTGACAAGTGCCAAGCCTTAGAAACCATGAGAAGTCCCAGAAACCTAAAAGAAGTCCAGCGGTTAGTAGGAAGGCTGACGTCGCTGTCCAGGTTCATGCCTAGATTAGTAGAAAAAATCAGGTCAATCTTGAAACTTATGAGGAAAGCGAAAAAATTTTCATGGAAAGAATGTTGTGAGGAAGCTTTTCAAACCGTAAAGCAGACACTGGCCCAACCACCAATCTTGAGCAAACCCACTCACGGGACGCCTCTGCTAGTTTACTTGACCGCATCGCCGGAAGCCGTGAGTGCAGCCGTTGTACAAGGCCGAGTAGAACAAAAACCTGTTTACTTCGTAAGCCGAGTACTGCAAGATGCCAAAACCAGGTATCAAGTAATTGAGAAGGTGGCTTTGGCTCTAGTTCACGCCTCCAGGAGACTTAGGCAATACTTTTAGAGTCACGATATCATAGTGCGGACTGATTTCCCAATCAACAAATTATTACAGAAACCTGAACTGGCCGGAAGGATGATTGGCTGGTCAGTCAAACTATCCGAGTTTAGCATCAAGTATGAGCCACGAGGGCCAATCAAGTCTCAATGCTTAGCAGATTTCACAGCAGAGCTGCAGCAATGCCGGGAGCCGGAAGCAAGGTGGACATTGCATGTTGATGGTTCCTCAAATGCCAAAGGAGGCGGAGCAGGAATTGTCTTGGAGGGTCCGGACAAAATACAAATTGAACAGTCTTTACGCTTTGGTTTCTAAACATCCAATAACCAAGCAGAGTATGAAGCGCTCATTGCTGGTTTGCTTCTGGCCAAAGACATGGGAGCCCGAAAAGTGGAATGTAAGACAGACTCACAGCTTATGGTTGGACATATTAATGGAGATTACCAAATTAAAGATCCCCTACTCTTGAAGTATTATCACAAAGTGACGAACATTATTAGCCAGTTTCAAAATGTCACGGTAAGTCACGTAAAGAGGGAGGACAACCTGAGAGCCGACACCCTTTCAAAACTGGCTACTGCTAAGACGAAAGGCCGACATGCTAGTATCATACAGCAGACCCTGTCGATTCCCTCTGTCCATGCTGAAGAATGCATGGTAATAGAACAGGAAGACTGGGTAGCCGACATGAAGAAAGCTGTCAAGAACCGAGAAGAAGGGAAGGAATGTCGTGATCTGTCCCTTACAAGGAGATCTTCCCGTTTTGTTCTAATAGGGGAAGACTTGTATAAAAGAGGTTTCTCCACCCCGCTACTCAAGTGTGTGTCAAGAGAGGAAGCAGAGTACATTTTGAAAGAATTGCATCAAGGAGCATGCAATCTGCACTCAGGAGCGCGAACAATGGCAACCAGAGTCCTGAGGGTCGGGTACTATTGGCCGATAATAAGAGCCGACTACGATGACTTTGTGAAAAAGTGTGTAAGTTGCCAGGAGCATGGCCCATTGATCCATCTTCATCCACACACGCTCCAGAACATTGTCTCCCCTTGGCCCTTTGCCTTATAGGGAATGGACATAGTGGGTCCTTTTCCACCAGCAACTGGGCAGAGAAGGTTTTTGTTAGCGGCAGTCGATTATTTTACGAAGTGGATAGAGGCAGAACCTCTTGTGAGCATCACAGCCCGACAGATCCAGAACTTTGTATGGAAGGACATTGTCTGCAGGTTTGGAATTCCACATACAATCATCACAGACAATGGAAGACAATTCACAGATCGAAAGTTGGCCGAATTCAACGAAAGCCTGGGCATTCGACATAAAACAAGCTCCGTGGAACACCCCCAAACCAACGGTCAGGCGGAAGCCGCTAACAAAGTGGTTCTCAACGAATTGAAGAAGAGGTTGGGCAGCGCAAAAGGAAAATGGGTGGAAGAGCTCGTGGAAGTTCTCTGGGCCTATCGATGTACCCCTCACTCGGCAACTGGAGAAACCCCATACAACCTTACTTATGGCACTGATGCCATGCTTCCGGTAGAGGTCGGAGAGCCGACAATCCGAAGACAACTCCATGACCTGAAGATAAATGAGGAATGCCTAAGGACAGAGTTAGACCTACTTCAAGAATCGGTGATAAAGCCAAGATAAGAGAAGAAGCCTGTAAACAAAGAGCTGCAAAAAGATACAATTCGAAAACCAAGCCGAGAACGTTCCAAGAAGGAGACTTGGTCTAGAGAATAAGAGGAGAAGCTCGCAAGATCCCAGCAGAGGGAAAGTTCAACACAAATTGGGAAGGACCTTTCAAAGTCAGGGAAAACCTCCAGAACGGCGCATATCGCCTAGAACAGTTAGATGGCCGAGAAGTTCCTAGAACGTGGAACGCCAGCCATTTAAAAATGTATTTTAGCTGATATGTATTGCAGGTGTACTCTTTCCTACTTTCAATATTTTTTCCCAAGGGTTTTTGATTGAAGAAGGTTTTAACGAGGCACCATATTTAATGAAATCAGGATCGTCAGCCACATCTCAGCATCAATTGTTGGAAAAAAACCTCTCGGCTAAGGAAGAATTCACCTAAGTGAATCCCTGCCGAGAGTACGCTAAAAAACCTCTCCGCTGAAGAAGAACTCACCCAAGTGAATCCCTGCCGAGAGTACGCTAAAAAACCTCTCGGCCAAGGAAAAATTCACCCAAGTGAATCCCTGCCGAGAGTACGCTGAAAAACCTCTCGGCCAAGGAAGAATTCACCCAAGTGAATCCCTGCCGAGAGCACGTTAAAAAACCTCTTGGCCAAGGAAGAATTCACCCAAGTGAATCCCTGCCGAGAGTACGCTAAAAAACCTCTCGGCTAAGGAAGAATTCACCCAAGTGAATCCCTATCGAGAGTACGCTAAAAAACCTCTCGGCTAAGGAAGAACTCACCCAAGTGAATCCCTGCCGAGAGCACGTTAAAAAACCTCTCGGCCAAGGAAGAATTCACCCAAGTGAATCCCTGCAGAGAGCACGTTAAAAAACCTCTCGACTAAGGAAGAATTCACCCAAGTGAATCCCTGCCGAGAGTACGCTAAAAAACCTCTCGGCCAAGGAAGAATTCACCCAAGTGAATCCCTGCCAAGAGTACGCTAAAAAACCTCTCCGCTAAGGAAGAATTCACCCAAGTGAATCCCTGCCGAGAGTACGCTAAAAAACCTCTTGGCCAAGGAAGAATTCACCCAAGTGAATCCCTGTCGAGAGTACGCTAAAAAACCTCTTGGCTAAGGAAGAACTCACCCAAGTGAATCCCTGCCGAGAGCACGTTAAAAAACCTCTCGGCCAAGAAAGAATTCACCCAAGTGAATCCCTTTCGAGAGTACGTTAAGAAACCTCTCGACCAAGGAAGAATTCACCCAAGTGAATCCATGCCGAGAGTACGCTAAAAAACCTCTCAGCTAAGGAAGAATTCACCCAAGTGAATCCCTGCCGAGAATACGTTAAAAGACCTCTTGGCCAAGGAAGAATTCACCCAAGTGAATCCCTGCCGAGAGTGCATTAAAGAACCTCTCGGCCAATCCTTGCCGAAAGTATGACAAAAAGGCCTCTCGGCTACGTTAAAAGCAGTTCGAAGAAAACAAAGCAGCTAAGAAAAAAGCAAGTAATAATGCTAAGTCAATTATATTCAATATGCCGAAAAACCGACTAGGTCTACACAAAAGGGGGCGGCCATATGTTTACAAATAGAACTACATATGGCTCCAAAAAACAAAAAGAGACCTAACCGACTAACTGTCGGACTCTTTGTTCTCGACCTCTGGGGCTTGCGAGGGAGTCGGGATCGCGACTTGAGGAGAGCTCGGTATCTGGTCAAGCGGTAGCAGCTCACCATTGTGAATATCCTTATCAACATCGAACTTTCCCTCATCCAAGGGACTGTTGTAAAAGAAGGCCGCTTGCCGAAGAGCCTTCTTGAAGCCGGCTTCATGCTCTTCCAGAACACTGTCTTCGGCCACTTCCAACTCCTTCAGCAGCTTCTCCACCCTCTCTTCAGATCGATGTTGAGTGAGGGCCATATCCGAGAGACTCTCTTTTAACCCTCGAATCTCTTCGTCAGCCTTGTCGGCGACCTCTCTTCCCATCCTCTCGGCTAACTCGCACCTCTCTCTCCATTTCCTCATCTCGGCCTCCAAGTTTTGATTCAGAGATAAGAGGTTGGTATTTTTGGCTAATGCCGATTGTAGATTCGCCGAGGACTCGTCCAGCTTCCCTTGAAGGACCCCCACCTCGGCAGCATTTTTGTCTTGCTTCATTAAGTCTGAGGCCATCCGCTTGTCGAGAACGAGAGTCCTGGAGCATAACTCCATGAAAGCATCATACACTTGAGAAGGCCAGGCCGAAAGGTACGCGTCTTGCTGATAGGGGTTCAGCTTAATGCTAACCTTCTCGGCCACGTTCAACTCGTGGCCGAGAAGGTCAGGCCCACTGGAGCTCGGCCCCCCAGTCAATCTGCCCCTCTTCGGAGATCTTCCAGATGAAGAGCGCTCCCTGTGACGCCGAGAAGACTTTCCACGGTCTTTTCCACCATCCTCCTTCCTTCTCTTTGGGTTGGAAGGAGGGCAAATGGTTTCGGCAGCCGGCACTGTGGTGATGGGGACTGCTGCCCCCACTACCGGTGTAGCTGATCCTCCCGGCATCCCTTCCCTCTCAGCTTTTTGAGCTTGCCTTTTCAGGCGAAGCTGTCGAAAATAATCCTTCTTCCCACCTGGCGGCGCCATACTTGCCATTATTCCTACACAAAATGAAAGGATTAAGTCAATCAAAATAAGAAAAACGCCAAGACGAGTAAAATCACATACCGTCAACATCAACACACATATCGGACGACAAGTAGGCACGGACGAGAGACCGGGATGGAATCTTGCATGGAAGTTGGTCCAATACCGACAACACTTCTAGGTCGTCATCGGTCATCAGGGACCTCGGCCATACATTGAAGCGCGCTGGATCCTTCGTCCAATAAAATGGAAACCTGGGAGTCTCACCGTCAAAGAAAAACGGTCTGCCTTCCTCCTCTATAACAACCTTAAAGAAACCATCTTTAAAGTTCTTATAAGAAGTTGTATAAGGAGCAAAGAGGTTGTTTTTCGCTTGACCGATCAAGGACATCCACCCTATTCGGTCACCCGGCCTCGTACCAAAGAAATGTAAAAAAGACCTAGCGGTTGGTTCAAGACTCAATACCTCGCACAACATCCGAAAGGCCTGAAGCGATGCCCAGCTATTCGGATGCAGTTGCGTGGGTGCTACATTTAAAACGCGCAGCACTTCCATGGTAAAGGAGTTGAAAGGAAAGCGGACATGCATGTCCAAAATCAAACGAGTAAAAATAAAAGAAATCTTTTCGCTCCTTCCCCCTACCCAGACACATGGTCTCGAACTCTTGACACCTACGAAGTGCGAAAGCACCGTTAGGAACCCCTTCTAATACTATATCTACACTATCCACAAAATCCTGGAGCATTGAAACCTTTGTATACACAGAAAACACTTCCTGGACCTTCCCAAGAACCCACACATAATCGGCCTCTCGGGTCTCCTCACCCTCATACCCACTAGACGACAAAGACGCTGCCAGTTCAACAACCTCTTGACTCAAAGGACTTGCAACGCAAGAATCCTCAACACTCTCAGCATCACTAGAAACGCCGTCCATGGCCAATGACCTACGGCGTCCAGACACTGACGAAAAACTAGAAACCGAAAGAGAAGACATGTTACCTCCAGAAACTCTTCAACCGACAAACAGGGAATAAGGAAATTAGGTATTCGACTCTCGGGTTCTCGGAGCTAGTTATGGTAAACGTAAAGAAAATCTAGTCCACCGCGACCCCTATTTATAGGCGAAGAATACGAATCGTCGCGAGGCTCCCCCACCGTTGGATCAACCACCAATCAACGGCGCAGATTAACCCATGTTCTCTCTCCCTGACGTCATCAAGGTTACACGCGCTCGAGTACGGGAACCATAGTCGCCCTTCACCAAACCGCCTACCCAGAAGCTCGCCACGAAGCCTGAGACCTACTCCCCTTGCCGGCCATTCTCCTAAGCACATGCAAGACTCGGCATTACGTAAACTCCATTTGAGCCTAGGGGGCATATGTACTGCCGAATGGCCGAAAAGCCGGTTAGCCGGTAAGAATTACAGCGAAACGCATAATTAAGCGTAAGTAAACCAACTTAAATGCAAAGCATGATTAAAGCATACTTGGACCCCTCATTGGACCTACATGAAGGCCCATGGCAGCCAGGGCCCAACCATGACAGTATAAATAGAGGGGCAAGCACAGCACCCAGGGCAATCTTGAACTCCCTACTCTCCTAGTACCTGACTCTCGAACTGACTTGATCGTCGGAGTGTCATTGCAGGTCCCCCCCCCCCCCCCCCACTGACATTCGAAGACCAAAGACCTGAAGACAGCCTTGCCGACAAGCCGAAAGGACGACAAGAGCTCTGAAGAAACTGAAGTGTACCGCGAAGTCAACTTTGTAGGAACAATCGGGTTGTTGGGAAATCTCACAATGCCTGAGTTTACTTAGTGTAAATTGGTTTTAAGATGAAATTTGGCAAATATATTATCAGAAATTTTACAGGCTACAAGCAAAAAAAAAATGGCAAGGTTTTCATTTGAAAGACGAGTGTAGAAATTGGTGGGAAGGACTTGACCATCCTTGAAGAGATATACCTTACCATTATACTATCTTAGATGTGTAAACTTTATTTTGGGGGTCCCAGTAGAGATGTGTCTCTCAGTGCTTATTCGGGTAATGACTGATCAATACACTGACGGGACTAAGTCACTTTTACATTCAAAAGTTTCATGATAGCATTGAATGAAGTTCCTTCTTATTGTTACATTTAGTATTTGTGTTTCTGAATGTAGATTTAGCAAATGATGAGTATGTAACTGTTGATATGTATGACTACTTGTATTGATTGAGATAGATATCTCGAAAGCGTGAGAAGTATTTGCAACGACCATCCTGATGCTCGGTCAAAAACATGGAAAACCCACCATGCCCCAGCAGAAAAAATTACCATCGGTTTCAAATACATATATACATACCCAGTCACCATTTATCAGCTTATGCAAACAATCTTATCAAGACAAAAATGGTAATTCAACAAATTTTATCGCATAAGAATGTAGCAAGCTGTCAATAATCTTATTGTGAAATTATTTAATTTTGTATTGGAGACAAAGGATAAGTTTCAGGAACAAGTACAATATTTGTAAACCAAAACACTGTGCATACCTAAACTTTTTATAAAAGAATTGTTAAACAGTAGTCTGCATCACTGTGATATGAAACTCCATAGACTAATTTATGGAACAATGACCTTTAAAACAATGATAAGGGATACATGGCCCTGGAAATCAACATAAACCTCTGTCAGCAACATATTCTACCCCAACTACAATATTTCCTGATTGTAATCAATGCCATGCTGAAGCTGAAATCAAATTTCTGTCCTTCCATCCCAACAACATGGCCCCATCCTTCTCCACAAGATTATAATGTTCTGAATAGCACCAAAGCAGGCTCCTTATGACAGAATTTACGTATGAACTCAAAGGATATTGAGAAAAGCCAGCCATTGTCAACCTAGACTTCCACTTGCCTAACAGTTCATGTCTCTCTACCCTTTCCTTCCCTTCACAAGCAATAATATTGACAATATCCCGTGCCAGACAGTGTTGTTCCACATTAATTCGATCCTTGCTCTTTCTTGCAAGAGACACATCAATGGACTCAAAAATTGCCAAGTAGTAATCCAAGGTTTCTATAAACCTGTTGAAGAAAGGAGTGGTATTAGTGTTTGACTCTTGCTCAATCAACGTAGTTACCTTGGGAGAAAGTGATTTCACCAATCTCAAAAGTCCATCCCTTGGATTGCTCATATCGACACTCTCATCAGCCGTGTGGTGGAGTTGCAAAGAGAAATTCACAGCCAAAGCCTCACCAGGCCTAATGTCAAGCATGTCTTCTGTCACATATGGAGCTAAAACAGGCACACTGTGGAACTCAACTGGGATGTTAAATGTCTGAGATATTTCAGCCAACCTTTTTCCAACGGCTTCTAATCCATCACCACGAACATATTTAGAAAGGGGATCATCAATCCCTGTGATCCGCACATGAGGAGCTCCACCAGGTCTTGCTGCAAGAGCTTGAAGAAGTGTCATCCATTGAACTCCCTGACCAATCTGAAAGTCTATGATATGAATGTGGTCCTCATCTCTACAAGCTTCAGCAATGGCGCCATTGGCAGCCATGTAACCAAATTTTAAGTAGGGACATATTTCATACAGAAGCTGCATGTAAGAGAGCAAGTCTTTTCCATCAGGTTCTCTGCATCTAAGGGCATGGTAGATGTTATTCCCCGATGCCTCCTTCCTTGCAACAAGCCCTTCCACCAAATAAGCACCAAGGCGCTGGATTGGCTCCCCAGTTATAGACACAACACTTCTAGCCTTTTCTATCAATTGATCAAAATCTTTTATGTTGTTTTCAGACAAGGCTTTGGCAGATACAATCAGCAATTGTTTCAAACTGGTTGGAGGGAATCCTTGTAGTGATACTTCCTCGGTTGTTTTGTGACGCTTACCTACACGTGCAACAACACTTGGCTGACCCTCATGGCTCCAGGACCTATTTCTCTGGCCAGATGTTGTAGGCCTTCTGCTAACACCCAAAGAAGTGCTTGATGTGGTGACTTGATCATCACCATCAGGTGCCATCAAAGCAGTTTCTAATTCCTGCAATGCATATCTAGTCTCATGGTCATAACCTATATCCTGTGGAAAAAAGCATCTAGTAGATAGTTGCATGCCGTCTTGGAGATGGTCCACAGATGAGACTGGCCTATACAAATAATGATTGCTTTCCTGCAAAGGGTTTACACCAGAGTGAATTTCCCCACCGGTGTTCTGTTCCTGGCCGTCACTTAGTGCAGAAGAAAGAGCATCAGAATCAAAATGAGTAGAAAGGGCCGAATTAGGAGAGTATTCTGTGTCGTGTTTCAAGGATCCAAGCAACCTGTTGGGTATTGATGAAATAGGAGTACAAGATGATGTGCAAGGGATTCCTGTCGAACTAGTCACACCGACACTTAAAAACTCATTCAAGTCCATACTATGACAATGCGATCACCTAAAAGCAGCTTCCTTGGCAAACTTCTGGTCCAGACTAGTATACCAACACTTTTGATAATAGAGATAAAACTTGAAAAACAGAGAAGCAATCTGTCAATATTCGCATAAACACCACAATAAAAATTATTTTTGCCACAACAATCATATACTAGCCTAACAAGTGGAGAAGCGGGAAGAAACATCACACATACATACAAGAAATAGATGAACTTGTACACAATGAAAAATATAAAAGCTGATTAGCATATGTAAAGCTATAATTCTGGTATTTTGTTGTTGAATTCATTGCTACTCTTCTTTATTTTTGGAAGATGAATTTCAAATCTAATTCAATATAACAAAAACAATTTGCAAAATGAGATTCGTAAACGTTTACATATTATTATTTGACTATCTAGTTAATGGGTCCAACCAACATGAACTAATGATATAATCAAATTATAATATATAAGTAGATAAAAGATTTCATCTTATACACCAATTTTATAACATTAATTTAAGTTTAAAATACACTGTCACCTACTATCAACATTCTTCTATTTTCTATTTTCTTGTTCGAGATGTTCAGTTTTTGGCATATGGGGATATATCAGAGATCTCAAATCATGAAAAAAATTTGCTCATGTACTAATTTAGTGATAATATATACCTGGAGAAAGACTTGTACATCACAAACATAGAAATAATCAAGTAGTAAGACAAAGGAAGCTTATAATAACATCAATAGTAACAACAGCAACAATACCATGTAAGTCCCAATTCCTCATTGCAGACCCAATCTTTACTTCGCAACCAGGAAAACCACTAAGCCACGTAACCAAAACTTAAACCTTACTATTTCATGTTGATGTTATTGTGCAGTTGCCCCACTTCCCCATGTTGAGTTCATGGAAGCTGCATATAAATTTTTTCATACTATACCAATAAATCCAGAAAAAGAATCTACATCCGAATTCAAAGACCACTAATCCACCACAATCCAACCATTATATTCAAACAAAAAATTTTAACCAAGTCAAAATCCAAAACTTCAACTTAACCAAGATTTGCAACTTTGAGCAGCAGAAATGATGTTACAGCATTCTTCCCAATCAAACAACAACATGCAAAATTCCATATCTTAAATCAAAAAGCAAGACCCTCAAATCACCAAGGATTAAGAATCAGTCTGGTATGCAAACAAACACGTAAAGTAGAAAAACATATGCATAAACTGCACACACAACAAAATGGTGACAGAGAAAACTAAATTGGCTATGAAAGTGAAAAACATTGGTGTAAGCACTTAGCATACCTTGAATACCATCAAAATTCAACGCCTACCATTAGAAAAGACTTTGATTCAATACACGTGGAGAGCTAAACTATGCTGAATTTCGCTCTAGTTGATGAAATATAATAATACGGTTTTTTGATGAGGGATTATGGTTTTGAAGGAAAACGAAGGTACTATGGAGAAGGAGTTGTTTGAAAAACCGCAAATTGAGACCGGGAAGTGTTCAAATGGGGGTATTTATAATATAGGGGAAGAAAAAGCAGGAGAAAAAGGTATTGGCAATTTGACGGAGGAGAAACGGTACGGAGGGAAAGATTCGTTGGAATCTGCATAGTTTTGTAACGGACATTAACTGGTTGACTGAACCGTTGAAAACGCCGACCAGAGCACACGTTTGGAACTTGGATTTCGAACATTACTGTTAGCATAGCTAGCTGTCTTTCGCTAGTTATGTGTCTGTGAGAGTGTTTTGAAGTGAATTGAGATGAAAAAGATAAAAGAATATATTATTTTAAATAATATTTCAGGAATTATCAGGAGATAGAGAATTTAAATTTTCTTTTATAAAAATAATAACATTTAACATTTCACTAAGGAACAATTCAGAAATTTGAGTTCAAGAGAAAAGATTGGAAAAGGTGCTCTTTGAAGGCATCCCCTGTAGGAATTGAAAAGGTAAAAGGTAAAAACACTTGTTAGATATAACTATTTATAATTGTACAAAGTATAGTACTAAATCCCTACTTTATATATAATTTTAGTCCCAAAAAATTTTACAATAATTGGTTAAAATTGATTTTTTTTTTAATCAATTTGGATATTTTGTTCAGAACCAATCGGTTCCATTTTTGGTTTAACACTTCATAATTGCTCAAAAAAAATGAAACCAAAACAATTATTTAAATACTAATATAATTATTTATTATTTAATTTATACTAGAGAGATGTGTATAGAAGCAAAATCTAATGTTCCTAACTTGGTTTATGTCCTCTTTCTGTCTTTGTTATTGGACGGCTCTTTCTTTAATATTGGAAGATAAATATTTTATGACTTTGATTACCTAGTTTCACCATTAATGTCATCCAATCCTTAGCATGATCCACCCTCATTTTGGTGTTATTGATTCCTTCTCCCAGTACAAAGCAGTTTCCTTACTGTGCATATTATAGTATAAATGATAGCAATTTATTAACTTGTAAAATTTGTTTTATTTCATTTTTTGAATTTTTTTAGTGTAATTTTAAAAACAAATTCTGAAAGCTGAGAAAAAAAAAATTTCAAAATAAATAAATCGTATATATAGGTTAATCGATTTAACCATATTGAAATCGTGAATACAAACTACAGAGTTTTGTAAAAATAAAAAAGTCGCTTATTTTAAATATTATTTTCTAAATTGTATATGAAATATACGTTTTTAATTTAAAAAAATTAAGAATCTATAGAATAAAAAAAAGAGTTGGAAATAGTACATGATATTTACCATTTTTGAAAAAAAATTGTATAAAGCTTTTAAGATTTGTTTTTATTATATATAATTAAAGAAAATAGACTTTAATAAAATATTTCTTTAATTCAATAACTTTTTATAAAATACTTTATTATAATATGTAATTAAAGAATAACTGGACTTTTGTAGAATATATTTTATTATATATATTATTATTATTATTATTATATTATAATATGACTGAATAAATTTTTATAAATTATTTTATTATTATATACAATTTAAGAATGACTGAATTTTTAAAAATATATTTTTATTATATATAATTAAAAAATTAAATATAAGTATATATAACAACTCGTTCAAAAAGTTATATTTAATTTTTTAATTATATAGTACATGTTTTCTTTATCCAATATCAAACAATAATATATTAAACTTTTTAGATATAAAATTTTAAATTGATTTGGACAAGTATTTTGATCATAATAAAATTTCTTAATCCAGAATAAGGTTAGATAGAAACTCAATAAATTTAAAAAATAGAACAAAACTTCTAAATATAAAGAAAATGATGTAAATAGAATGTAATTAGGGGTGGTAATGTGGGCTGGCCCGTCCCGCACTTGGCCCACAAAAAGCGGGTCGGGTTGGCCTGTCCCACAGAGAATCTAAGGGCTGATTTTTCTAGTCCGCCCCGTATAAAGGTTGGCCCGCGGGCCTGCGGGCCATCCCACATAAGAAATATTTTTAAAATAAAATACTTTTTTGAATAAAAATTTGAATTTTTTTTATTTAGATGCATTAAGTAAATGCTTTCATAATATTATTTTTACGAGACATGCGTAGTAAGATGTTATTAAAAATTTTGGAATATGAAATATGAGGATACATAAAGAAAATATGAGGATGCAGAAAAAAATTTATACATTTTAAAGTTATGCGGGTCAACCCGCCCCACCCCGCACTTGGCACGCGCGGGCTGAGGGTTATGCGGGGCGAACATAAGCGGGCCAGCGGGTTGAAATATGCAACCCGCCCCGCGTTTTTTTCAGCGGGCCGCGGGCCGGCCCGCATGGCCCGCCAACTTGCCACCCCTAGTACTAATGATCAAATTGGCATACAAAAATTCAAAAATTATAAAATCAAAAGGCTTAAAGGCTTATATAATTTTTTTTATGACAATTTTTCAAATACTTAGTATGCATTTCTAAGAAACATTTCAACAAACACTATCGGTAAACTACTCAATATAGAATTTGGAGACAATTAAAACAAAAACTAAACAAGACTAAAGACAAAACAAGATTAAAAACATAAACACTCACCTAATTGCACATACAATTGAATCAAAACTTCAAGAACACAGACAAAAATAGAACCAAAATGAATTTAAACAAAATTCTTTAGGAGTTTTGTACAGGAATCAACAAAGAACACAATGAAACAACAAAACCTAAAAACTAATAATTCTACAACAATTAAACTCAACATGACTAAACTACTCATGAAGAACGAAAACAAGATATGGTTTGATCTTTTTCGGTTTAAAGAAGAATTAGCAAGATTTGAACTGATTAAAATGAAAAACAACAAGATTAAATGGTGGAAACACAAAATAAACGGTCAAAATTCAATAAAACTCAAGAACAACCATCGGTATGGTTCGGCCAACAAAGAGCAAAAAAAGACAAAGAACAACCAAGAACCTATCTCTTTTTATTTTTGTTGTAGAAAAACCGAAGCTCCGATTACCAATTGATGGAGTTCTCCCTCTCCTTCCTTAAGTTCTTCGGTTGTAGATGGTTTGAGTGATTAGAGAAGACAATATAACGGAAGAATTGAAAAGAAATGGGCTTTGATTTGGAGAATGGTGCTAGGAAGGAAGTTAGGTCAACCTTCTAATTTTTCTACGGCTTCTACACTTAGAGAGTGAGAACAAAAAAAAAGTGAGACTTAGAGAGAAATTCTGAAAACCATTATTCATTACTTAATTCAAATCTTATTTTTAATATTGAAGAGCTCTTTATTTGTAGAGCCAAAAGTGACTAATGGAAGTTAAAAACTCTCCATCCATGGAGTGACAAGTGGTAGCTAAAAACACTCCATTCATGAGTTGTCATGTGACAATCCATGCACCTCAAAGCTCTCCATCCAAGATTGTGACAAGTGGCATTAGGAAGAGGAGAAGGCAAGTACTAGGCGCCCCTTTGCTCAATGTGGAAGAAGAATGGTCACTTTGGAAAAATGAAGGAAAAGGCTCCATAAAGGTGTTCATGTGGGGCCTATGTGGATGCCAATTAGACTTCCCTTCAAGCTCTTCAACTCTAATCTAAAAATTGGCCTGAATACAAGGCCCAAAAAGTTTAATACAGAATTTTAAAGACTGAATTAGAAAATCATTATTACTGTATACAAATTTACAAGGCTTCAGAAAGAGAATCTTATAGAAAAGAATCTTCTATTCAACACTTTTTGTCTTCTAAGCCTGATAATTTAGGTGGCTGGGATGGCCTTCCATCAATAGTGGGACTCAAGACATTAAGAGGCATTTAGGAAGATTAGAAGGATCAAGTGAGATCCTTAGAAAGGTTTAAATAGTGAGGTTCTGCTGATTCAAGCTCAAAGAGTCTGAGCTTCAGAACCTAATCAGGTTAAAGTAGGCTAGATTCTCAGAAGAAGTGAAGACCAATCTCTAGAGAATGGAGTCTTGAAGCTAATTTGGCTACAACATCAAAATGATCCTTATTGTTGTAATTTAGCTTCTCATCCTGCGTTGTACTATAGGATCTTACTATTATTAGCATTACTATTACTATTATCATTATTATATATGCAAATCATCTCCAATTCACGTTTCACTTCATAAAAAATAAAATATATTGTGATATCATTAATTCTTTATGGATACGACAATCCTCATTTGTACTATAGTTGACTCAGTCCTCTTGTCGAGTAAAAGAGTATAAATTATTTGAGCTTAATTGATTTACACCAAGTATTGTTGGTACCTTGCCATTGATTTACACAAACCACTTAATCTAAGTACTATACTACAAAGACTGCAAAGAAGTCAATAAAATCTACTACCGTTGTCTACTTATAGTGGTTAATAGAAAAAGGTGTGCATGATTTAAAAGAAATCAAATTTGACACTGTTGCACAAATGATTAATCGTTGGAAAAATACTAAACTTTTACTCCCAAGCATGCAACATAAACAATCATGGTTCAGCATTGACCAATTTATCCAAACCAAAGATTTTACCACAAGAAAATCATTAAATAGCAATCAAATTTAGAGACAAAAAATAATTAGTCACTATATTTACTAAATTAGATATTATTTTAAAGACTAAAAAATTATTTGTATCTAAAATAGTTTCTATTATTAATAAAAATTTATAAAATGGTTTCTAAATTGGTATCTAAATTAGCTACCAAAGTTTTAGCTACTAATATTTTAGATTCTAAATTAGTTTCTAAAAGACTAATAGAGACTAATTTGGAATATAAAGTAATTAAAACCTTAGTAGTTAATGGTTAGATACCAATTTAGAAACTATTTTATAAATTTTTATTAATAATAGAAACTACTTTAGATACCAATAATTTTTTTAGTTTATAAAATGATCTCTAATCTAGTCAAATAGTAACTAATTATTTTAATCTCTAAAATTAGTTTCTATTTAATAATTTTCTTCAAATATTTACGCGGAGCAACCTTGATGAATTCATTCATATTGACCACCACAACATCAAAAATATCTACATTTAACTAACAATTTATTTAACTAACAATTTATTTGTGTGACTTTATTTATATTTATGTTCATCCAATATTATGTCTATTTCCTTTAACTAAATATTAAAAACAATGGTTAATAAAACTCATATTAGACAGTATATCACATAAAAAATAATACAAATCTAAAACAAAAATAAAAATATGAGGAACTAAATCAAATCAATACCAAACAAAAAAAAAAAAAAACTCCCAAAAGAAAAAATTCTTTATTTTATTTTTAGTTATTCATAATTTATTTATTTCCAAATATTTTCACATTAATTTATTAATATACTTTGTACTAACAAATCAACTAAATGTTAAAAAATATACCAAACTAATTTTCAATTAACTCATTTACACAAATTTTAAATTTATTTACATTCATAAGCATAACTATTATAACAATTATGATAATAAGAATAAATGATAAAAGAATACAGAATAATATTACTTCAAAAAATTATTTCTATAATTAATTTTTTCCTTTCAACAATTATTTGTTAAACACCTTTTTCAATTTATCAATATTTTATATATGATATTCAATATTTACAACTAAATAATTTCAATTACGTTATACATTTTCGATTAATTTTCTTGCAATTCTTTCTTTCTTCTTCCGTTCATAAATTTTTCTCATTTACTTATTTTCTAATTTAAAATTTTCTTAAAATAGATGTACTTGTAAATAATTATTTCTTCAAATATTTACTTGTCTAAATTAATATATTAAATACACTTTTTTAAAATAAATCTATTTTACACAATTTTTTCCACACTGTTCATTTTTTTAGAAATAGTTTTTTTCTTCCAAAAATTTCTTTCTCCATTTTTTAAAACCGGAAAAAAGAATAAAAAATTCAGCTCGGAATTTGTTTGAATTTCAACTGGCTTTTCAACCAGATAGTACCCAATCAGAGTTTAGAATTCCACTCTGAAAATCAAATTCTGAACTTGCATAATAAACTATGCTATCTTTGTAATTAGAAGAAACACGACGCTATTTATAAAAAAAAAATTAAAACTGTGTTACAGAGGTAAAAAAAATTCTATTAGATAACAATATCTTTATTTACTTACTTACATTAATTAACTCCTACAGATTTTCTCTTTAATAAGAGTGATTAAAAACACAATTTTAAGAAATTGTCGTGTAATATGTATGCATGCATATGCATGTCTCTTCTCAATGATAATGTGATTAATTTGCACAGATGTTGATTCGTGCATTCATTAATAGTGTGGTTGAATACAATGTTTCAGAATCAGAATCATACACGACCTTGCACCGTCCTATGATTAATGAGGTTAGAATATTTAGGTGTGGTGTGAAGTTGATAGTTATCGTCTTTGGTTAATTTGATTTTTGTGTAGTAAAATAGTTTAATCTATTATTCAAATTACTAATATGAGGAACTATTCATAGATTGTTTCTATTTTGTTTATGAGGTTTTCAAATAAGAATGCTTTTTACCAATGAAAACCATGTATAAGTTACACTCACATCTCCTCAAACTTCTAAAATTACATGATTTCAATTTTTTAATTTTATAAAATTCTAACCAAATCTTCTTTTTCTTTTTTAAATATTATATTGTGACTCATTTAAGTTTCAAAAATACTACACTTACTCTAATAAAGAAGGTTACATAAGGATAAAAAAATAAAAATAAAATTTGAAAAGGTTTTAAGATACTACGGCACCTGGACCTATACGAATTCAAACCTTAAAATTGAGATTAATATATAGATTAATTTTTTTATAAATAATAAAAAATAAAATAAATTGGAGTATTAGCGATACAACTCATGTATAAAAAAATCTCTACTCGGGTATGGAGATAAAGGCATAAAAAAACATATTATCCAACTCACATTCTAGCATCATTCTCAACTAAAATAGCACAAAAAATATAACTTTTCTTCCATCAAGGATTCAATTTGGGTAAGATATGTTTACATAATGCTTAAAGACTATCATGAGAATGTTGATCTACCAACCCAACTCGATATAAACTAAAAACTTTTTGTCTTTCTTGTGTTAGCGACTATACCCTTGTTCAATTTCTCACATTCACATATCATGCGACAGGACTCGAACTCAAGTCCCTTCAATAACCAAAGAAACATTAACCACTAAGCCAACAATTTCTTCTGTCATATTACGATTTTTATTATACTTATTATTATTAATAATAGTTATTAATATAATATTAATAATATGAATATAATATTAACAATATGAATATAATATTAATAATATTAGTAATATTAATATAAATAATAATATAATAAAATATTAATAATATGAATAGAATAGTAGTAAGAGGAAGAGAAGAGGAATAGAACGAGGAGGAAAGAAGAGGAATAGAACTAGGAGGAAAGAAGAGGAAGAGGAAGAGGAAGAAGAGGAAGAGAGAGAGAGGAAGAGGAAGAAGAGGAAGAGAGAAAGAGGAAGAGGAAGAAGAGGAAGGGAGAAAGGAAGAGGAGGAAGAGGAAGAGAGAGGAAGGGAGAAAGGAAGAGGAAGAGGAAGAGAGAGAGAGAGAGGAAGAGGAGGAAGAGGAGGAGGAAGAGGAAGTATTTAATAATAGTTATATTAATATTACTATTAATATATTCATATGATTAATATTTTATTAATATTATTCTAATATTATTATTTATATTAATAATTATATTAATATTACTAATATTATTAATTTATATTCATATTGTTAACATTATATTCATATTATTAATATTATTAATATTATATTAATATTTTAATATTCATTAATATTAAAATATTAATAATTTTAATAAAATATTAATAATATTAATAATATTAATATAATATTAATAATAATAATAAGTATAATAAAATCATAGTAATACAAAAGAATTTGTCTGGTGTAGTGGTTAAAGTTTCTTTGGTCATTGAAGGTACTTGGTTTCGATTCGTATGTAATATCTATTTACATACGGAATAAAATCCGTATGTAATGTTTACTTTACATACGGAATAAAATCCGTATGTAATAATCCGTATACAATTCGACATTTTCTTGTAATGACCACACATTAGAAGTCACTTTACAAGTAAAAAATAGATGGTTAACACACTCCTGTACAAGATCACACACATAACACATAAATCCCCACCAATTTGAATCCTTCTAGACATTAAGTTGTCATATGTTGCAAATTTTCCAATTAAAACATGTCATGCAAAGAAATATGCTGAGGGGAGTGCTTTTATATTCTAAATGGAGTCAAAGTTTAAGTTAGTTGGTGGTAGCATATTAGTATAGGAAACAGTGTTACATAAGCATATTTTACATAATACGTATTTGAAGAATCACCCAGCCAAATCCATACATCATTTCTATATGCATCTATTGAAATAGTTCTCGGTTCATCCATGAGAGCACTAACATATTCATATTCCCATTGGAACCACTCTCTTCTCCACACAATCTGTCAAAGTCACTAGCTCTCATGCCACCACCCATATTGTTCTAGGGTACCCTCTTTGTGTACAAAGTTCAGAAATAATATAGGGCCTTTTTTTTAAAGAATCATTCCCCAATCATTTATCAATCCATAACATAATTTTGTTCTGTGTTCTTACTTTCCACCCTCTATACATATCAAACCAATTATTTGAATTTCCTCGCATATCTTTTTAATATCTCTCCACCACCAAGAATCTAGATTTGAATCATTTGTAACATCCAGTCCTCTCCAAGAACCATATTTAGATTCTAGTACCTATTTCCGAAGTCTTGAATCCTCACTTTCGAATCTTCATTTTCATTTTCCTAAAAGCGCCATATTAAATAGTTTTATATCTTTTATTCCTTGGCCCCAAATTGATTTGGGTTTACATAAGCATTCCCATTTTATCGATACTATTTTCCTTTTGTCACTTCCCCAACTGCACAGAGAAGTCTCTTTGTAACCTTATGATTATTTTCTCAACACTTCTAGGGATAAAACAAAGAGAGATAATATAAAGGAACAATTAAAAGGACAAATTTTATCAGTGTGACTCTACCAGCAAATGGTAAGTGTTTTCCTTTCCATATGGCAAGCCTATTCTTAATTTTAAAGATCATATATTCCAGAAAGACTTTCTTATATGATTATCCCCTACAAGAACACCCAAGTATTTAAAAGGAACCTCCATTATGTTACAATTTAAAATCTCAGAGAATCTTTGGATTTCAAGATTTTGTACCCCTATTTCAACATTTTTTTTTTCTAAAGTTCATCTTCAACCTCTATGCAAGTTCAAAGCATCTTAAGGCACATTTAATTGTTATGATATTCTTAACATCCGCCTCAAAAGAATATTGTATCATTAGTAAATTGTAACATACTAACATCCACTTGATCTTTTCCCACTTTAATCCCATCATATAACCCTTTTTGTTGGGCCACTCTTATAACTTCTGTCAATCCTTCAGCCACAATAAGAAACAATGATTGTGCTAGTGGGTTGCTCTGTCTTAGTCTCTTCCTAGGATAAAATTGGTTAGTTAGACTCCTGTGTTCAAGGATGAATATAGATGATGATTCTAGGCAATTCCTAATTCATTTTATCCAGTGACACCAAACCCATTCTATGACATATATATAAGAAAATTCTCTCCACAAAATCATAGACTTTTTCAAAATCGACCTTAACTATGATGTAACATTTCTTCTTTCTTCTTACCTCCTCAATAACTGCGTTTATCACAACTATGCTATCAAAGATATCCTTACCTTGAATTTTTGAATGAAGGTCGGTTATTTATGATCCATGATGGACTGCATAATTTTTTTTTTAGCCTTTTAGCTAAAAAATTTGCTACGATTTTATAAAAGCTACCCACTAAGAAAATAGGTCTGAAATCCTCCCGTATGACACGGTTAGCTATTTTGGGTATAAGAGTGATTAAGGAGGCGTTACAACCTTTTGATCATCTCTCCATGTATGAAAACAACACACTACTCTCTACAGGTGGTGTGAATGACATCCCAAAATTCTTTAAAATCTTACTTAATACTAAAGCAAAATTGCTTTATCAATTGTTAAAAGTTGTTCACGTTCAATGATACTTCATAATAATGGATTATTTAATTTGGTCAAAAAATAAAAACCAATGAACTTTAGGATTTTATAAGTGTTAAAAAATTCTAAAGTCCTCTTGAAATCAATAACGTTAAGTCTACAATACATTTTATTTATGACATGCTTACGTGTTGGAAACCAATTTTCTGTAAAATTTAAAAATAAAAACAATAATATACAAATAAAAATAAATTAAAACTCGTTCATAGGAGTGACATTAATTAGATTTGGTTCCTGCAAACATATTGAATTTCATATTTTAGATGAAAAAAAGTATAATTGGAATGGAAGACCCAAACTTGGTTAATATTTTCAAGAAAAAAAAGTACTATCGACAAAATAAGTGGATATTATACACCAAAACCCAATGTAAAAAAAAAAAAAAAAGATAAACCAAAATAGGAAGAAAAGTAATTTTAAAATAAAATCTTGAAAATGCTTAACTATTGCAATTGTTTTGTCTTGTTGATTATGGTTACCAGTTCTCTTTATAAAAAAAATAATCTGGTTTGATATATGGTAAGTTATTTTCACTAAAAAACACTCAATTTCCAACCTAATTACATTCAATCTTTACTCTAAAATATAAGAGATTTTAAGATCTATACTTAGACAAAAAGAGAAACAGCCAAAGTATTCCACACCTACATCATACAAAAACGGCAACATCACATGGGTGTGAAATGAGCAAAATCATTGCTAGCACCATACCAGAAGATCAGTCACCCTTCTAATGAAAGATTCAACTTCGTGTAACTCCTTTTAAAAGCAATGTCAAAAACATAGAGGTTGGTGCCATTTATGTTTTAAATTTCTACAAAAAAAATTTCTTTGTTTCTATTTATCCTAGTGTTGTCTATTTATTATTAAATATGTCAAATCGTGTAGGGTCCTCCATGGGATACATGACCTTTAGATAAGGACAAAAAACAATTAAAACTCACTAGTATGAAAGGAGGAGTAACCTTACTAAGAATAAACAACTTACGAAGAATAAACAACTTGGATGTTTAGACATTTGAGGACACTCAAGTTTGAACTAAAACATTTGTTTAGAAGACCTAAATGGATACCATTTTATATGTCAATTTTTATTACAAAAATCTAATAAGACGAAGAAAAAAAATTATTAAATAAAACTGATCCTGCCGCGGACTCGAACGTGGAGGATGTGCCTCGTCATTCCTTCATTTAGCCCTCTGCAACTGCACGTTCTGCAAGAACGCTCCAAGAACCTTCGCCGGAACTCCAAACGATGCCTGCAAAACACACAGACGGCGCCTCTGGCGGCCGTTGTAGCTCCGACGCTCAAATCAGGCAACAGGAACACCAAATCTCTCACTGAATCTCTCTGTGAGACTCGTGTGTGCTCAGATTCACTTTCTCTCTCTGTGTAACTCAATTCTGTTATCACTGTGCAACGTGTATAAACGTTCCCACAATGACTCAGAAACTATGTGTAGTCAATTTGTGTAAACTTGTAATCTGAAAAACTTGTGTAATCTGAAAAACCTCTGTGTACCTGACATATCGTGGAGTACTTTTATACTTGGGTCGCGCCTCTCTCTCAGATGGTGACACGTGGAGGCATGCAACTGGCATCTAACCGCACACGTGTCACACCTGGAGGGCTTCTGCGCTTTCTCTGTGCGGCTAAGTCATCCTCTTGCGGAGTAACTTAGCGCGTTTCTTCTCTCTGAGTGAGCCGCATGCTTCCAGGAGAGCGCCAGGTATGGCTGGTCTGAGCACGCTCACCAGGCGCATCCTGCCTGCATGGTCTCGCCGCACGTCCTCTGAGTGGGCATCATGCGAGGTGCATGCGGAACGCTCTCACTGGGAACCTGGGTCCCAGCTTAACACGTGTTGGCAAGAACACCGATGACCGATCTAGCTCTGCATGCACCGACGTCCGTGCGGTGCCTCATTACTTTCCACCGACGTCCGTGCGGTGCTTCCAGGCGCTTATCTAGGCACCGCTCTGGGGGTGGTGGCCACTTGGTAATTGACCACCGATCACCATTCTAAGTGGTCTCCTCCCTGATTCGCTTGTCATCTCATGCCACGTGTCACCCTGTGACTGGTCCACGTGGTCATCTGCTACTGACGTCATCGCCTACCGACGACCGACCGGATCAAAAACCAATTATATAAATAAAAAATAATTAATTATTATATTAACTAAATTAAATATTATTTTAAAATTAGAATAATTATTAATATTTAAAATTATTATTATTATTATTAATTAATAATTTTTAAATTAGTATTTAATTAGTTACTAAAATTTTAACTGTTAATTTTAAATCTAATTAGTCGATATACTTAAATATTAATTTAGAAAATAATTTAGATATAAATAATTTTTTTAATATCTAAAATAGTATATAATTTAATTAATATAATAGTTTATTATTTTTTATTTTTAAAATTTATTTACTAATTTTGTTTTTAGTGTAGACCCTTTAAAATGTGAGAAATTTTTGTCTTCTGGAATAAAAAAAGTTACAACATTTTATACTACTATCTATAATTTCCTTAATTTTAACTAATTGGTTCTCTGTAATTTTAGGGTAAATTTGTTAATTTTCAAACGTTTTGTTGAAAGAATTGTATATAAAATAGAAAATAAATATATTATAAAGGAAAAAATATTAAATTCAGTTTTCTAAGTATTTTCAGTATCATTTTTAATAAAAAAAAATTGAAATATAATCGATAATTCATACTTCATGTAATAAAAATTACACGGAATGTTTGTACTGTACACATAGAGAAATAAAACTTCAATTTTTAATTATATAAAACATAAAAAATACTTATAGAATTGTATCTAAATTTTGTGACTATGCATAAAATTATAGTCTTTTTAGAAATTTAGCTTCACCACAAACTATAAAGCATTTTATAAATTCATTGTAATGTTTTTTAGTTATATTTTTATTTTCTATCTTCTAAAGCATTAAATTTACAAAAAAGGATGATATTTAAGTCTATAAGCGTTATATATAGTTAATAATTTTTAAAGGGTATGTACTAAACTAAAATCATTATAGTTTTGAAATGCCGATAAAAAAAGTTATAGTTTTGAAATGGATAGAGTATAATTCATGTGCTTTTTAATATTTTTTTGCAGAAATAAAAAAAAATGCAATGATTCTTCTAATCTTAATATATATATATATAAAGGATTTTTATTTTATCAATTTTCGTTCCTGCATCATATTACACATGAATTGATTATAAATAAAAATAAGAATATAATTAAAAAAGAAGTAATAGTATTATCTTAGACATTAAAAATAAAATAAAATAGACAAATCTTTGACAAATTTAATAGTGATATAAGAACACAACGAATGTGATGTTAAGTTTTTGGCATTGAAGTTAAAATTGAGAAACATGGTTTGGCAATTATGGTCAAAGTCCAAAGGCAGAAATTGTGAAATGGGAATTCTCTATTGCGGCTTGGCAATGAGAACGACCAAACAAGAGTTTCATATTTGTGTTCCCATTCCAATTTATGGGCCCTACAATCCCAATTCCAATTCTTAATTGAGTGTGAAAGTGCTCACAAAAACAAAAGATCTTAATTTGTCTTTTTATCAACAATAAAATAAATAAATAAGTTGAAACATTTGAGAAATATTTTTGTCCTTGTACAACAATCTTAACCTAAAACTAGTATTATCTTATGGACATAAATAACAAAAAAAAAAAAAATCCAGATAAAAATAAAGTTATATAATTCAACAAGTCATCCAAAAACCAATATAAAAGATCATCTTAGTGTTGCATAATCCACCACGTTTCCATTAACAAACCCTAAAATCTAACTCACTCATTCATCCTCTTGCTCATGCCCAGGGGCGTTGATAACAAAAATTTGGAAGTCAAATGTTTAAATACGGTTCATTATGCTATCATAATTATATGGTTCAAACATTTTTTTTCCAGCCCCTTCAATGTATTGAACTAAACTTTAATCTTATTTGTAATGGGATTATTGTGGTTTGATTTACACAATATAAAAATTAAATACGGACTTTTTACTACATAAATTGTCCATTTAACATATATGGTTCATGGTATATTTTATTCATATATGTACTTGTATATGAGCCTAAATAGTATCTAAGATTGACATAACAATTGTTATTGTTGTTGGTAACTCTCCTCATAATTGCTCCCTTGTATTCGGTTGTTTCCCTTTCGTGCTTTAGCTCTTTACATTTTTTCATTCCTTCAGGCTTCATCCTTCAATTCCTTAGCTCCTTATCACTCGGTCAGGAGTAAACCTGTAGAAGGTTCTCCGACAATCAATTAAGTACTCTAGATTGAGAAAATATTATGTAAATCTGATAAAAGCGTACCTTACTCCTCTGTAGAAGACTTATTTATAGTGTTTGGTAATGAGCTCTTTGACTCATGGGTCGTTTCTGGTGCGTATCTTCAATAAATCAGTGTTAGCTGATTTCTTGGGATGTCATCTACATTTGATGGGTTGTAGCTTGGATTTGTAGGGAGATTACCTTGATTTGTAAGATGCTTTCTTACTTGTCATTTATTTTTAGTATGTCCTTTAATGTGGTTGATTACCCGGTCAGTCGGTCAATGATGTCGAGTGACGTGGCTAATTCAATTTCGACCGGTCCACTTGCCCCCTAAGCTCGATGAGCTTTTGTTTTAGAAGATTCTGGATATGACTGCTGGGTACTTCGAGGTATGAAGTGACTTTGACGCATTAAATGCACTGTCAGAGATAGGACGTGCGTCATTTAATGTGTCATTCGATTTTTATACTTTTTTATCTAAGAGATCTAATGGTCTATCAAACCATGTTGATTCAAGTTCGAATACTATGCACCGTTGAATTGAAACAAATCTAACGGTGCCAAATGAGACAACGTTTCTTTCTTCCATTTTTCATAAATCTATAAATAGGAGTTTATTTCAAACTTTCTTACGTTTCCATTTTTTTGCTTTGAGTCTGAGTGCTAAAGAGCTTTCCAAGTGTCGGGTTACTTTGTTTGAGTGCTTTACTTTGTGCTTCCCTTTCGATCTTTAAGAGGTTAGTAATGACTTCTTCTTCTGAGTCTTTGAACATACCTTTTTGTTCTTTTTCATCAAAAGAAACACATTCCGATCCTAACGAGGTTAGGGATGTGGGTTGTTCAATTTAGGCAATTGACCTTGCTAACCTATCGCCTCACTATCCCAGTTATGAGTAGGTTGATTCACATGTTCTTGATATTTCTGCCTGTTTTAGGGGTTCTTCTGCTTTAGATGGCTTTCTCCCTAAAGTCTCTACGTTAAACCCGGACTCCCTGTCAGATGTGGTTAAAGCTGATAGTTATAATCACACCGACATGGTTTGTCACAATCGAGAAAATGGTCCTCAGGACTTTTCTTTGCATATACTTGCCTTTTCAATGATTTACATGTAACTCTACCCTTCAATGAGTTCACGATGGGGGTCCTTAGAATCCTCAATGTTGCTCCCACCCAGCTACATCCAAATTCAAGGGTGGCCTTTTAGGCCTTTAGGTTGATTTGTGAAGCCTTCCATTTAAGATCGTCCCCACAGTCTTTTTTATTTTATTATAACTCTCGATCAACCCATCCTGTGGGTTAGTTTTCTATGTCAAGTCGTCCGAGCAGTATTTAAATTGTTATTTTTTTTCTTCATTTTTGTTGACTGTGTTTAATTTTTTTGTTGATTTGAAGGAGTAATGGCGTAAACTAACCCCGATGCTACCAACTTATTGAAACAACTCCACCACCAGGCGATGAAGTGACAAAATAGGTTGCTTGAGAATATTTGAGGCAGGGGGTGTGTTCACCCTCGTAATTGACTTAGAAACCCCTCTAGTGGGGACGAGCGGTCGACGAAGCTTGTTAACCCCGCTACGCCACTCCTCAACTCGTACTGGAGGTCGAGTCATCCTCTTTGACATTGTTGGGCGAGTTTCTACACCTCGACGGGGTGTTCCAGTAGCTTTCACCCCCAAGGAGGAAGAGATCCTTGTTGCCGCTCCATTTGAAGACATGGTGTCGATCATGGTGGAGATCATGAGTAGGACGCTGGTCCTCAGTTAGATGCTCGGAAACGAGCTTGAGAAGAACTTAGTTGTTGTTGCGGCTAAGTTAAAGGCAGAGCTGGACAAGTCCTCCAACTCCATGAAGGCAACCTTGGAGGCCATAGGGTCTCTGGAAGAAAAATCGCATCAAGTCTAGGCTGAACTTAATCATATGTCGCTTGGGATTTTGAATGATTTTAATAACATGAATGCCAACTTGAGATTTGTATTCACAAATAAACTAAGCTGCGTTGAGTTTGATCAAATTGAATGCAAATTTGGAATGTGAATCAACACAATTTAAATAAGCTGAGTGTCGAGTTCTAAATAAGTTGAATGTTGTCTAGTTGCATTATTTGCTTGTATTAATGAGTCGACCGTGCTTATGTAATAACAATTCTTCTAGTAAATTGCTTGGAGAAATTTGTTGTTTTAAGATACTTCCCTTATGCAGAAAAATTTTACTTTAACCGTTCGGGAGGGATTGCCTCATGGGGGCAAAGCTTCCTTACCCAAAGGGTATAGATTGAGCGTATCGGTAGGGATTTTTGTTTTAAGGCAAAGTGTCCTTAACCGTATCTGCATGTTAAGCGTTCCTTCGTGAAGGGCTGCTAACTGTTAAGCAAGTTGCCTTAGCCGAATGGTTGCATGTAGTGTGAGTATGCATTCATTCAAGAAGGGTTGTTAATTGCTAAGCAAGTTGCCTTATCCAAATAGTATTGATCCAGTCGGTCATCGGTAGTCGATGACGTCAGCAGCAGATGACCACATGGGCCAGTCACAGAGTGACGCGTGGCATGAGATAGCAGATGAACCAGGGTGGAGATCGTTCAAGAAAGGCGATCAGTGGTCAGTTACCGAGTGACCACCACTAGCAGATCAGTTCCTACATGAGCGCCTGGAAGCAGAGCGCGAGAAGTGATAAAGCACCGATCAGTCATCGGTGCATGCAGAGCGATCAGTCATCGGTGCATGCAGAGCGATCAGTCATCGGTGCATGCAGAGAGATCAGTCATCGGGGGTTCCTTGTTAACGCGTGTTAAACTGCGACCCAGGCTCCCAGCGAGAATGTTACCCAAGGACCTCGCCTGATTCCATAAGCAGAGCACGACAATGTAAAGAAGCACATCGATCACCGGCCAGGATGAGACATCGGCCATCGGTCAGGATGAGAGACACCTCGGTCATCGGTATGTGTCGAGGTGACATCGGCCGCGGCGATGTGAACAACGCGACCAGAGATCAGTAGAGCGCCCAGAGGCAGGGAGTGGCCTTGGTCGCGAGACGACCATGCATGAAGATGGGAAGACACAGTTAGGTGCAGAATCCTGCTGGGACAAGAACCCATCAAGGATAGAGTCTCCCAATAAGGTTGCATGCATGCCATGTGGACCATGAAGGTGTTCCCAGAGATTAGGTAGGGCAGATGGGCACAGAAATTGAGGGGTACAGAGGTACCCACGCGGCCTCCCCTGTCAGACTTTGCACTCAAGAGAGGAAGGCCTGCACGCAAGGTAGCCCTGGAGGGTAGATAATGGCCGTGCAGAGTAATCAAGTGGCCTAGAGGTATGCAATCTTTGCCACAGAACACACAATACACAACACGAGTCTCACACAGATAGATCCGAGAGAGAGTTTGGTGTTCCCGTTGCCTGACTTGAGCGTCGGAGCTACAAAGGCCGCTAGAGGCGCCGTTTGTGTGTTTTGCAGGCATCATTTGGAGTTCCGGCGAAGGTTCTTGGAGCCTCCTTGCAGAACGCGCAGCAGTTAGAAGGCTAGACGAAGGAGTGACGAGGCACTTTCCCCACGCTCGAGTCCGCGGCGGGATCATTTGGCGCCCACCGTGGGGCCCGTGTGAATTTTGTTCCCATCCACATCGCAGTCTTTGAAGTGTTGAGAGGATGAGTAGAAGAACCAGACAAACGACACCTGCACCACTTGCTGAAGAAGGAACTGTGACCATGGCGCAGGTCATGGAGATGATGCGCGCGTTGCAGGATAACGTTGCGGCGTCGAGAGTTGAGCAAGAGAAGATGCATGCAGAGCTGACTGCATCGCATAGCAGGAATGAAGAGTTGAACCGCGTGAACGAGGAATTGCACAGAGAATTGCAGGCGCAGAATGAGCGCACAGTCGAAGATAGAACGTCGATGCCGCCGTCGCCTCCTAGGGCATTTCCTATGCCTTTCTCCCCCGAGATCATGACCACGGTGGTGCCTCCCAACCTAGTGGGAGTGAAAGCATCGTTCACTGGGGTGGAAGATCCAGAAGCACATTTGACAGCATTCCACACTCAGATGATGCTGTCTGGAGGCTCAGACGCTGTGTACTGCAAAATGTTTATGAGTACACTGCGCGGAATAGCTATGGAGTGGTTCGTAAGCCTGCCAGAGGGCCACATCACCTCTTTCCATCAGTTCTCAAAGCTATTCACGGAGCAGTATATAGTCAACAGAGCGCCGCCGGTGGTGACTTACGACCTGTTCGACGTGCGCCAGTACTAGGGGGAGTCGCTGAAGGACTTCCTCAACCGCTTTGGTACGCAGGTGGTGAGATTGCCCAGCAAGGATGAGAGCATGTTGGTGCATGCATTCAAGAAAGGCGTGCTACCTGGCCCTTTCAGTGAATCACTCATCAGAAGCCACCCTGCCACCTTTGCTGAGATTCGACGACGAGCGGTGGCGTACATAGTAGCGGAGACAGAGGTCTCTGAGAAGAGAGGCAGTGTTGCACCATCGAAGCCATGCGGGGGTCATGGGAAGCAACAGCAACAGGCGCGGGTGTATGAGGCCAAGGAAGGAAAGAGGGTGCAAGGGAGGCCTCGTCCCTATACACCCAGGAAAGACCAGGTCAGGGGGCGTGCGAGGGAGCACGACGCACCCCCTAGGTACGACTTCATGGTAGAGTTGGCAGAGCTGATCGCCATCCCTGTCGTGGCTGCAAGGCTCCGAGTACCAGAGAAAACTGACAGGGTACTTGGAAAGAAGAAGGATGAGTGGTGTGAGTTCCATCAGGCTTATGGACACACACTCCACACCTGCCTGGCGTTGGGGCGTCAACTCGCTGAGTTGGTGAAGACAGGTCTCCTGAACGATTACCTACGGGGAGCGCAGGGTGATCGCGCTTCGGGGTCTCAAGCGGGTGATCAGCAACACGAAATCCCTGTGCATGGGGAGGTGATGACCATTGCGGGGGGCTTTTCCGGCGGAGGGTGCTCCAGGTCGCAGAGAAGAAGGTATGCACGGTCGGTAATGGTCGTGGACTCGGTGGATGAAGGCCATTTTCCCGAGGTTGACATCACCTTCACAAGGGCTGATCTGCAGGACGTAATACCCCACAACAACGACCCTGTGGTCATCTCCCTAGTGACAGCAGGAAGACGAGTGCACAGGGCGCTCGTAGACCAAGGAAGCTCAGCGGACGTCATGTTCTGGCCGATGTTCAACAAGTTGCAGCTGTCCCCCGATCAGTTGAGGCCATATGTTGGGTGTCTATATGGTTTCGCAGGGGACCAGGTCGAGGTGCGGGGCTACATAGAGCTGAGGACGACGTTCACCGATGGAGTGGCGTCCCGCACAGAGAAGATAAAGTACTTGGTGGTAAATGCCTCATCTGCATACAATATCTTGCTGGGAAGACCCACGCTCAACAGGTTGGGTGCAGTGCCATCGACGAGGCACATGAAGTTGAAGCTGCCGTTGGTGGAAGGGGCTGTCATTACCATCAAGTCAGATCAGGCTGAGGCTAGGCGATGTTATGAGAACAGCCTCAAGCAGAAGAGAAGCATCTGCCATGTCACTACAACACCACTAGCAGGCGTGCTCCAGGAGAGATCGGTGGTTCGTGGGGCACAGGCAGATCAGGTAATGGAAGATGCTACGCTAGGGGGCTCTCAGGTAGCTCAAGTCGAAGCGGAAGCAGGGAGCGTGATCGCTCCTCGTGAGTTAGACATCGCCAAGGCGGTCATCGCCCATGAAAGGAGAACCCATCCAGCTGAGGGATGGGAAGAGGTGGAGATAAGGGGAAAGAGGTTTAAGTTGGGGGAATCGCTCACTGCAGAAGACCGAGCACAAATCGCCTGTGTGATTGAGAAGCACATGGGCGCCTTTGCGTGGTCATCTTCTGACATGCCAGGGATCGACCCTGATTTCCTTTGCCACCACCTGTCAATGGACCCCAAGGCACGGCCAGTGCGCCAAAGGCGAAGGAGATTCAATGAAGAGAAGAGGAAGGTGATCCATGACGAGACGCAGAAGCTCCTTGCTGCTGGACATATCAGAGAGATCTAGTACCCCGAGTGGCTGGCAAACGTGGTACTGGTGCAGAAGTCAAGCGACAAGTGGAGGATGTGTGTGGACTTCACTGACCTCAATAAGGCCTGCCCCAAGGACTCCTACCCTCTCCCTAGTATAGATGTATTGGTGGACAGCGCGTCAGGAGGGAAGCTCCTCAGCTTTCTGGACGCCTTCTCAGGCTACAACCAGATAAGGATGCACCCCATGGACGAGTGCAAGACTGCTTTCATGACGGAACGATTTTGCTACTGCTACAAGGTAATGCCGTTCGGGTTGAAGAACGCAGGAGCTACCTATCAGAGACTTATGAATAGGGTGCTCTCGCCCATGCTTGGAAGGAACGTGCATGCATACGTAGATGACATGGTGGTCACGTCGCGGGAGAAGGCGCACCATGTAGTTGACCTGGAGGAACTTTTCACCACCATCGCCAAGTATAGGTTGAAGCTCAACCCTGAAAAGTGCATCTTCGGTGTGGAGGCTGGGAAGTTCTTAGGTTTCCTCCTAACGGAGCGTGGGATTGAGGCGAATCCAGAGAAGTGCGCGGCAATCGTGACAATGAGGAGCCCAACGACGGTGAAGGAGGTGCAGCAGGTCACTGGTCGGTTGGCCGCCTTGTCACGGTTCATGTCTGCTGGAGGAGAGAAGGGTCATCCGTATTTCCAGTGTCTCAAGCGCAACAGTAGATTCGTGTGGACACAGGAATGCGAAGAGGCCTTCCTGAAGCTGAAGGAGTATCTGGCGAGCCCACCAGTATTGTGTAAACCACAAATGGGCACCCCTCTTCGTCTGTACTTTGCTGTGACAGACAGGGCGGGCAGCTCGGTCCTGGTACAAGAGCAAGATCAGGTCCAGAAGCCCGTGTATTTTGTAAGTAAGGTGCTGCGAGGCCCAGAAACGAGGTATCAGGCCCTGGAGAAGGCAGCACTGGCGGTAGTTTTTCCAGCTAGAAGGCTCAGGCACTATTTCCACAGCTTCACCATAGTGGTCATGACAGACTTGCCCATCCAGAAGGTGTTGAAGAAGCCAGACGTAGCAGGAAGGATGGTCAAGTGGACTGTGGAACTCTCAGAATTCGACATCCAGTACGAGCCCCGAGGACCGATCAAGGGGCAGGTGTTCGCTGACTTCGTGGTTGAACTGTCGTCGATCGCGACACCTGCAGAAGGCGTAGTCTTTCGATGGGTCTTATCGGTGGATGGCTCCTCCAATCATCAGGGAAGCGGTGCTGGAGTCATTCTGGAAGGCCCGAACGGGGTACTGATCGAACAGTCCCTTCGCTTTGCCTTCAAGGCTAGCAACAATCAGGCGGAGTATGAAGCCCTGATCGCAGGAATGTTGCTGGCAAGAGAAATGGGAGCAAGAAGTCTGGTGGCTAAGAGTGATTCGTTGCTAGTCACTGGGCAAGTTACAGGGGAGTTCCAGGCGAAAGATCCTCAGATGGCAGCTTACCTGGAGTACGTGCAGCTCATGAAGACGTCCTTTGATGAGTTTGAGTTGGTGCATGTGCCCCGCGAGCAAAATGCCAGAGCAGATCTGCTTGCCAAGCTGGCCAGCTCAGGCAAAGGGGGAAAGCAGAGGACCGTCATTCAAGAGACTCTAAAGGTGCCACGAGCGTTCGTATCAGACAATCAAATACTTCAAGTATCCAAGTCGGTGGAGCGTCTGGCGATCAGTCATCGGTCCCTGACTCAAGAAACGCTGAAAGCGCCGAGGGTGAGGGCGCGACCGGCAAGGACCGATGAGGCGATGGAAGTCTGCGCTGTCAAGGAGCCCGATACGTGGATAACGCCATACCAGTTGTACCTAGAGGATGGTGTGCTCCCACTGGACCCGGCAGAGGCAAAGAAGATAAAGAAGAGCTCGAGTAAGTTTACTCTAATAGATGGGAACTTGTTTAGATTTGGCTTTTCCCATCCTGTACAAATGTGCGTGCATGGAGAGCAATGCACCAGACTCATGTCAGAGTTGCACGAGGGGGTGTGCGGAAGCCACGTCGGTGGTCGCGCTTTGGCAAGTAGGATCCTCCGCGCGGGGTACTACTGGCCAACGTTGAAGGAAGACTGTGTGAAGTACGCTCAACGGTGCAAACAGTGCCAACTTCATGCAGACTGGCATAAGGCACCCCCGGAGGAGTTGAAGTCCATCCATAGCCCGTGGCCATTTCACACATGGGGAATCGACATCCTGGGACCTTTTCCTCTAACGATCAGGCAGATGAAGTTCCTCATAGTGGCCATCGAGTATTTCACAAAGTGGGTGGAGGCGGAACCAGTGGCCCACATCACCGCTCAGAAGGTCGAGCATTTTGTCTGGAGGAATATTGTCTGTCGTTTCGGAGTACCCAAGAGGCTGGTATCCGACAACGGCACTCAGTTCACCAGTCATCAGTTGAGAAAGATGTGTGAAGAATTGAAGATACAACAAGTGTTCGCCTCAGTAGAACACCCACAGACCAACGGGCAGGTGGAGTCAGCCAACCGAGTGCTGCTCAGGGGACTGAAGCGAAGATTAAAGAAAGCTAAGGGGAATTGGGCAGAAGAAGTTCCCAGAATTGTATGGCCCTACCATACCACCCCACAGTCTAGCACCCAAGAGACACCCTTTAGTCTTGTCTATGGGACGGATGCTATGATCCCCGTGGAGATACAGGAGAGCTCCCCTAGATTCCTGAACTTCATCGCCGAAGAGTCCAATCAAGAGTAAAAGGTGAATCTGGACCTCCTGGACGAAGTGCGAGGGAGCCAGGGTTAGTGCTGAAGCTGTCAAGAGAAGAGTAGAATGGAGGCACAATTCCAAGGTGAAGCCCAGGCGTTTCCAGGAGGGCGATCTGGTGATGAGGAAAGCACATCAGAATGAGATGGAGAACAAGTTATCTCCAAAGTGGACGGGTCCATACAGAGTAGTTGAGGCGTTGGAGAATGGAGCTTATCGGCTGGAGACTCTGCATGGAGCACCTATCCCCAGGACATGGAACGCTACACACTTGAGATTCTACTTCAGTTAAGTTATAAAGTAGATGCGTTCTTGCGTTGTACACACACTCAATGTATATACTGTAAATAGTTGAGCAGATCAGGGGGCACTCTTTTCCTGATGAGGGTTTTTAACGAGGCCACCCAATAAAAAAGATTTCAGTATATCAAGTGTGCACATGTTTCCCAGTTTCAAGTTCTACTTGCCCCAGATGCAAGTGCAAGTGATCGGTTGGAGCCTGCTCGCCCCAGGCGCGAGTACGGACCACTGACCTATATTCTCCTCACCCCAGGCGTGAGTGCATGTGGCTAAAGTTTGGAAACTCGGGAGTACTACCAAGAGAGGGAAAGGGAAGATTTCGAGAAACGTCCTTGCCCACTTGGTGTATACCATTTTTGGCTAAGTAAAGCCCTTAGTAGAGGCTCTTCTCACCCCAGGAGTGAGAGAAGATAGGGCGGTCCACCTCAATGAAGGACTCAAAGTCGCACATCAGAAGGTCTTCCTTGGCGAGTTGAGGTTGGCTGGGAGAAGAAAGACCTCACCCTCGACTTCTTACAGCGAGGCAGAGGCAACAGGAACCAGACTTAAAGGTCGATGACCTTGGGGTAGGCAAGAGGGGTTAACAAGAAAAACTCTTCTTCCTCGAAGCAAGACATCATCTTCGCGTTTAAGCACCAAGAAGCAGAGCGCGATCTGTCATTGGTACACCCAAAGCAAGATCAGTCGTCGGTGCATGTCGGGAGAGAGAACTCGGTCGGTGCATGGTCATCGGGGTCTTGTTAACACGTGTTAAGCTGGGACCCAGACTCCCAGCGAGAGCGTTACGCATGCACCTCGCATGATTCCAGAGGCAGAACACTCGGTCGGTGCATGGTCATTGGGGTCTTGCTAACACGTGTTAAGCTGAGACCCAAGTTCCCAGCGAGAGCGTTACACATGCACCTCGCATGATTCCAGAATAAGATCGGTCATCGGATCTTGCTAACACGTGTTAGGCTGGGACCCAAGTTCCCAGCGAGAGCGTTACGCATGCACCTCGCATGATTCCAGAATAAGATCGGTCATCGGGTCTTGCTAACACGTGTTAAGCTGGGATCCAAGTTCCCAGCGAGAGCGTTACGCATGCACCTCGCATGATTCCAAACCAGAAGAAGAGGAGTTGCCCACTCAAAGGGCATGCGGTGATACCATGCAGGCAGGGATGCGCCTGGCGAGTGCGCTTAGACAGCCACCCCTGGTGCTCCCCTGGGAGCATGCACCCACTCAGGGAAGAAAGTCTTCACCCTTGACTTTGTACAGTGGGGTGCAGGCAGAAAAAGTCTTCTTCCTCTGCTTTTTACAGCAAGGTTGAGGCGAGGGAAAAGTCTTCTTCCTCTGCTTCTTACAGCAAGGTTGAGGCAAGAGAACCAAGTCCTTCTCCTCTGCTTCATACAGCAAGGTTAAGGCAACAGAGAAAGTCCTCTTCCTCTACTTTTCACAGCAAGGTGGGGGCGAGTGAAAAAAGTCCTCACCTCGACTTTATACAGCAAGGCTGAGGCGAGATAAAAAGTCCTCACCTCGACTTTGTACAGCGAGGCTGAGGCGGGAGGAGAAGGACCTCACCTCGACTTCTTACAGCGGGGCTGAGGCAAGAGGGGTCATCGAGAAGCATTCCCCAAAACACAGGCGTCATCTTTGGCGTTCGGGCCCTCTATGCACCTAGCGCTGGAGTGACACAGAAGTAATGCGAAACCTGAAGCGCGATGACTGATCGGTGGTGCGCTAACATGATAGTCGGTGGTCGGTAGTAAAGCTCTGGGTATGAAAGCTTCCCCAAACAAGCTCTTGGGCGATCAGTCGAAGCATTTAGACACCATCAGGTCAGTCATCCAACATGAATTTATGCATAAAAGGTTTGTACACAAGTTTTGTAGCAGAAAAAGAGGTTACATAGAAGAAAGAGTTGCAAGGGAAAAATCTTAAGGAAGAAGAGTGAGCCTGCCATCGGCCACTGAATGGTGGAGGCTAGGTTGGGTAGAGTCCAAGTCTGGCAGGACGCAATGAACCTGCTGCAAGCCCATGGAACCCATCTATCAGAGCCTCGGCACCAGCAGCCATGGTCTCAGGTACATCGGCTTCGAGCTCCTTCTTCTCTTTGGCAAGGAAGACCACTTAGTCTCTTCGCTGAGAACAAGTTCACAGCTCGAGACTGGGGGGCTTGTGATCCGGTCGGTCATCGGTAATCGATGATGTCAGCAGCAGATGACCACATGGGCCAGTCACAGAGTGACGCGTGGCATGAGATAGCAGATGAACCAGGGTGGAGATCGTTCAAGAACGACGATCAGTGGTCAGTTACCGAGTGACCACCACCAGCAGATCAGTTCCTACATGAGCGCCTGGAAACAGATCGCGAGAAGTGATGAAGCACCGATCAGTCATCGGTGCATGCAGAGCGATCAGTCATCGGGGGTTCCTTGTTAATGCGTGTTAAACTGGGACCCAGGCTCCCAGCGAGAACGTTACCCAAGGACCTCGCCTGATTCCATAAGCAGAGCACGACAATGTAAAGAAGCACATCAATCACCGGCTAGGATGAGACATCGGTCATTGGTCAGGATGAGAGACACCTCGGTCATCGGTATGTGTCGAGGTGACATCGGCCGCGGCGATGTGAACAACGCGACCAGAGATCAGTAGAGCGCCCAGAGGTAGGGAGTGGCCTTGGTCGTGAGACGACCATGCATGAAGATGGGAAGACGCAGTTAAGTGCAGAATCCTGTTGGGACAAGAACCCATCAAGGATAGAGTCTCCCAGTAAGGTTGCATGCATGCCACGTGGACCGTGAAGGTGTTCCCAGAGATTAGGTAGGGCAGATGGGCACAGAAATTGAGGGGTACAGAGATACCCACGCGGCCTCCCCTGTCAGACTTTGCACTCAAGAGAGGAAGGCCTGCACGCAAGGTAGCCCTGGAGGGTAGATAACGGCGGTGCAGAGTAATCAAGTGGCCTAGAGGTAGCCAGTAGGGGGCGACGCGGGTTTATATGAGGAAGAAGAAACACTACACCAGGTACGCAATCTTTGCCACAGAACACACAATACATAACACGAGTCTCACACAGATAGATCCGAGAGAGAGTTTTGGTGTTCCTGTTGCCTGACTTGAGCGTCGGAGCTACAACGGCCGCTAGAGGCGCCGTCTGTGTGTTTTGCAGGCATCATTTGGAGTTCCGGCGAAGGTTCCTGGAGCCTCCTTGCAGAACGTGTAGCAGTTAGAAGGCTAGACGAAGGAGTGACGAGGCACTTTCCCCACGCTCGAGTCCGCGGCGGGATCAAGTATAGTGTCAATACGTTCGTCATAACTGAAAAAATAACAAGTGTAATTTTAAAGTACCTCATTAAATCCTTCTCTATCGAAACCCTCCTTAAGGATAAAACAACCGAGCAAGGAAAGAGTGCACAGTTTATTTCGTTAACTATAATAAAATTTGAGGTGTCTGGCATTCCACATCCTCGGTATAATTTTTCCTGATAAATATTCTAAATAGTAAGCTCAGTTGACCGTTGAGTCTTTAACTCAAAAAGGTCTTTTCCAGTCGCTTGAAAACTTGCCCTCATTCTTCCGAGCTTCACTACGCGTACGCCAAACTACGTCTCCTTTCTAAAAGCTTCTAGGTTTCACCTTTGAATTACATCTTCTAGCCACCCGAATCTTGCATGCTTCTTCTCTAATTTTGCTCTTGTCTCTGTATTCACTGATTAAGTCCAGACCGATTGTTAGGCTTTCTTGATTTAAACTAACACCAAATAGTTTTTGTCGTAGGGAAGGTTCCCCGATCACTACTAGGATCATAGCCTCAGTACCATACATTAGGCTATATGGTGTTTCCTGGGTGGTGGTTTGTGGAGTACACCGTAATGAGCTCTTCAGTCCACTTGCCTTTTGCAATGTTGGACCTTTTCTTTAATTCGTTGAGAATTACTTTGTTTGCTGCTTTAGCTACCCATTAGTCTGGGAATGTTCCACCAAGCTAGTGATATGTTTGATGCTAAGCTTTTTGTATAACTCTGTCAACCCTCGATCAATAAACTGCTAACCATTGTTAGTGATGATTACATGAGGTATGCCAAAAAAACATATGATATTCTTCCATACAAAATTTTGAACATTTTGCATTGTGATGGCCGCTAAGGATTCAACTTTGATCCACTTAGTGAGATAATCAACTCCACTAAGAGAAATTTGCATTGTCCTTTACCTGGGCTGAAAGGCCTGATGATGTCCATACCCTACTTTACAAATGGCCAAGGGGAGAGGATGTAGTGAAGGTTCTCAAGCTTCTTATGGGATAAGGTGCTATACTCTTGGCATTTCAAACATTTTCATACGAACTTGGTGCAATCACTTTGAATGGTCAACCAATAATACCCTGCTCTGATTACCTAAGCATCCATAGTTCTTGCTTCCAAGTGACTATCGCATACTACCTCGTGGATTTCTCCCATGATGTAATCAGTTTGATCTTTAGAGATATACTTCAATAACGGTCGAGTGTATCTTCAACAGTATAGGTCGTGACCAATAAGGACAAACCGTGCAGTTTGCTGCCACATAGTTTTTTCCTCTTGCGCTCCACACTCTCCACTCTCGAGGAAATGTCAAATAGGTGTCATCCATGTTTCTCCTTCAATAATGGTCATGCACTCATTCGTGTTGACACTAGGACTCTTGAGAACTACATAGATCACTGAGCGGTGGAGCCCTTTCCTTTTAGTTGTAGTCAACCTGGAAAACATGTCAGCTCTGACGTTGTCTTCCGTCGGATGTTCCCAATTTGAACAAATTCGAACTTGAAGATAAGATTTCGAAAGAGGTGGTAATATGTTTGTAATAGAGATTCTTTAACCTCGAACTTTTCCTTTACCTGGCTGACTACCAATTGGGAATCGCTTTTACAAAGTACCTAGAGAGCTTTCATGTCATATGTCAATGATAGTCCAACCAGAATAGCCTCATATTCTGCTTGGTTATTTGAAGTTTTAAAATCAAACTTCAAAGATTGTTCCAAGAGGTTCTCGCCCAAACCCTCGAGGATTACTCCTGCTCCACACGATTTGTCATTAGATGACCCATCCACATGTAGTGTCCACTGAAGATCTTCATCTTTAATCGGTTTAGGGCTGAGTTCGATCATAAAGTCAGCTTGGAACTTGATCGCCCCCCTTGGTTGATACTGGTTTCAAATTCAAATAATTCAACTACCCACCCGATCATTCGTCAGGCTAAGTCTAGTTTACCTAGGATTTTCATGATGGGATAGTCATTCTTGATAATGATGTGATGATTTTGGAAATACATTTTCATCCATCGGGTGGTGATTATGAGTGCCAAAGCCACTTTTTCAATCATTTGGTACCTAACCTCGGCACTGTGTAGAACTCAGCTAATGAAATAAACCGATCGCTCCTCTTTCTCTACATCTTGTACTAATGCAGCGTTGGCAGCTTCTTTGGAGACTGAAAGATACATCGCTATTGGTCGTTGTGCATTCAATTTTTGTATGATCGAAGATGCCTCCAAAAAGATTTTGAGGTGAAGGAATATGTCTTCACAATCGGACGTCCAATTGAACTTTGCTGCTTTTCATAAGAGCTGGACAATAGGCTTTGTTTTTTCTACCAGCTTGGGCACAAATCTTGATAAGGCCTTTAATCAACTGATTAACTTTTAAATTTCTTTTGTATTTTCAGGGCATCACTTTTAAGTGATAGCCCTGCATTTATCTGAATTTGCTTCGATGTCACGATGAGTGAGCATGAAGCCCAAGAATTTCCCACCTTCTACCTCGAATGCACACTTGTCGGAATTTAGTCGCATGCCATGATCTTTGAGGACTTTGAAAACTTCCTTGAGATCCTATATGTGCTGAATGCACAAATCAGATTTCATGACTATGTCGTCAACATAAACCTCAACGGTTCAGTCGAGCATTCCCTTGAAGATTTGATCCATCAGTTGTTGGTAGGTTGCTCTGACATTTTTTAGACTAAATGGCATGACTTCATAGTAGAAGTTATCACAATCAGTCATGAAGGTAATTTTTTCCCTATCTCTTGGATGCATTTAAATTTGATTATATCCAGAATATGCATATAAGAAACTTAAAATGTGGTGACCGACTACTTCATAAACTAGGCATGCTCGACAAGGGGTAAGCATCCTTCAGACAAGTCTTGTTGAGGTTGGTATAGTTTGTGCACATTCTCCATTTACCGTTGGATTTCTTAACCATGATCACATTTGCCAGTCAAGTGGTATAGTGTGCTTTTCTGATGAAACCGACTTTCACAAGCTTGTCGGTTTCTTTTCACCAGCGTTGCACTTCTCTTCGCCCATCTTCCTTTTCTTTTGGGTGATCGGTCGTGCCTCCATGTATACTGAGAGACGGTGTGTGATGATATCTAGACTTACCTCTGGCATGTCAGAGGCAGTCCAGGTAAATAAATCAGCATTCTCGATAAGTGTTTGACTTACCATCGTGTTGATTTTTATCTAATTAATGTTTATTTAATAATTTTTTTTATAGTGCTTGTAGGGTTCAAAAGTTATGTTCTTATACTTGTAAGCAATTGTTTTAGTGTTTATTTGATTTGTTTAACTAAACGACTAGATGTAGATCTTATTTAAGAGTAACCAATACAAAAGTTACTCTTGATCTTCTTCCCTTTTTTCTTTGTTTATTTATGGGTTTAAATTTAACTTGTTCCTACTATATCTATGTTTTTCAATTTCTTAAAATAAAGCACAAGATTCCCTTTAATCCTTAAATTCAATGTATTCTAATTCTTCATAAGTTTTTAAAAAATTTGAAAGTTCAATTCATCTTCTATTGAATTCAACCTTAATATTTAATAAAATCAACTTTATCAACATTTAAATTATTTTAAAATATAATTTTTTAAATTTTTTAATAAAAGAATAGCTTTTTGATCACCTTATAATAAGTTAAACTCATTATAATAGTGTTATAATTTGGCCAACGCTAATATTTTAAAACTAATTTAATATTTTTTGAGTTAATATTTTATTTTATTTTATTAAATTAAAATCAATCAAATGTATATAATATATGTTACATTTTTGTTCGTATATAAAACTAAAACATATATAAAATTAAAACAAAAGATTATTATGTATATGCATTTTTATTTTATTTTATTAAGTTAAAATTTAATTTTTACAATAATTTTTATTATTTTATGTTCTCGCCGGTTGACTCGCCTGTCAGCTGACTCCACGACACTCACACGCCTCCTTCCTCATGTTGGTATGTACTTGTTTCTTTCGAAGCAATCTGCACCTGCAAAAGAGAAAGGGGGCGTCCTAGAGGCCGTTTGCACTCCGACGCTCAAGTCAAGATTGGGCAAGAAACACCAAGTGTTTGGGTAACTGTGTTTAGGGTTTGTAATTGCGTACCTTCGTGAAGTATTTTACTGTCCCTTATATAGTCTAGGGTTTATTGCGCCGCTAACCCTAATTAGGGTTTGCTGCGTCGCTAGCCATATTCAGGGTTTACTGGAATGCCCTTGCGCCGCTATCACCCAGTCTTAGGGTAATCTAGCACATAAGGTTTCCTTATCTGGATTGTTGAAGCTGAAGGAAGCTTCTTCCCAACCTTGGCTTAAAGTGTGTTTGATGAAGAAAATTGCCTTGGTGCTTTATAGTTTGTAATAAGTCTTAAGTGAATTTTGTAATGAGGAACCGATCGGTCATCGGTCATTGGGGAAGTAATGAGGAATCAATCGGTCATCGGTCATTGGGGAAGTAATGTGGCACGATCGGTCATCGGTCATTGGGAAGTATTGTGGCACGATCGGTCATCGGTCATTGGGGAAGTAATGTGGTACGATCGGTCATCGGTCATTGGGGAAGTAATGTGGTACGATCGGTCATCGGTCATCGGGATAATCTGTTCCAGTTGCCAAAGCAAGCTTAGATCAAGCACTTAGAGTAATTAAAAGCTTTTTTGATTTTCTGTTAGGGCATCAAAGGGAAGTCAATTCAGTTATTTCAGTTAACTGAGTTGGGAGCCTTTCAGAAAATAAATCTGTAAAGATGTGCACAGAATCCGTTGGTTCCCAAACTGTTTTCAACTGGTTTTTGAAAAACAGTTAGAATTTGATTTCTTTAAAAGGAAAAGGTCTCTCTCTCTCAAAGACACACTGAGCAATTACGTTTCAATCAGTTTCTGAGTGAGAAGAAGAATTCAAAGGCTTTTGTGAAAGGTTTTCAAAAGGAATTTCAAGTGTGCTTGTTCTAGGAAAACCTTGTTCTTTGTGAAGGTGCTGGTGCAGTTTCTGCAGCAGATTGAACTACTGGTTTGAGTTCTTGCATCTTCTTTTCAAGGTTTAATTTTTCCTTTCTCATTTGTTGTAAAGGTGTAAGTGTTAGTCACTCCTTGATAGGGTTTCTTGGAGTGCAAGGTGTGCTGAAATAGGTATTTTTCAGCCTTGTATGTGAGTGTTCTTATAGGTTTCAAGAACTGCTGTATATGTTGTAATTGTTGTATGTGTTTAGTGGATTTCACCTTGGTGTAAGGTGAACTGGATGTAGCTCTTGATGAGTGAACCAGTATAAAAACTTGTGTGCAATCTTCTTTCCTTTCTTGCACTTATTTCTGGAATTTGAATTGATAACTGTTCAAAATAAATCTGTTCATGTGAAATTGAATCTGTTAATTCTGGGTTTAATAAGAACTGTTCTTCTCTTGGTTGAAATCTTCTTGCAAATATCTGAACAAGTGTGTTCTGCTGTTCCTTCTAATTGAGTAAAATCTTGTTTGATTAAGTTCTGATTGTACGAAGGTGATTTGGAAAAATAAATCTGTTTTGCTTAAAATCAATCTGTTTTTAAGTTCTGCTTGTACAAAGGTAATTTGAAAAATAAATCTGTTTTGTTTGAAATCAATCTGTTCTTTTAATCTCTGTTAAACAGAAGTCAGTTCCTGTTGCAAAAATTTTAAAAGATCAATTCACCCCTCCCCTCTTGATCTTCAGACCCTGCTTAATTCTAACAATCTGGAGTGCAAACTCTAACAGGGTGACCACCTGGGTGTCTCCTCGTGCACCTAATCTCTGGGGCCACCTGTTCTGGGAGTGTCTTCACTGTTCACGTGCCATGCATGTAACTTCACTGGGAAACCCTAGTTCTGATGAGTACTCGACCCCTCAGGACTCTGCACCTAACCGTGCTTTCCCTGCCACACGCATAAGCTCTTTGTAATTCAGACCTCTCCTTACCTCTGGGTATTTAACTGGTAACTGGTCTCCTTTCTGGACCTACACTGAATGTTCTAACTTTGTTGTTCAAACACCCAAGACCGATATCACCTCGTCACACTCTGTTGCCAAGGACTCATCACCTCGCTAAGTGTCGACGACATATCAGTCCATTCTGGTGATCATCACACTGATAACCAACCACCCTTTCCTGTGGGGACACACTGATGATTAATCACCCTACTAGACCTTACCACTTGTGGGGTCCATCCCATGTGGCTTTGGCCCACCCTATGGGATCCAGCTGACGTGGCTCACCCCTTACTGGCTGTTCTCGGTGTCCGAGGACTGGTCGGTACATTTTAAAATATGTATATTAACTATAAATTTAATAATTTTTAATATATACTTATTTATATAATTTATTTTCTGTTATGTTATTTTATTTAATTTTGAGATATTATGTCAGAAATTTAAAATAATTTTGTTTGAAATAATCAATTGGAGAGAGAGAAAAAATTAGAAAATAAAAAACTTATAAAAATATATAAAAAAAAACAAATAGAATATGAAAAATAACAGAGAATCCAGAGGATGAAGCAGATTTTTTTTACATATATTAAATAGTATTTTAAGAAGTAAAATGAATATATCAAATAAAACAAAGAATTCCTTTATATATATAATTATGAGACCGAATCATGATTTGTGTATATTTTATTCTTTAAAATTAATTTTTATTTAATATTTCTTGTAGTATTAAATGACTGAAAATAATTTTCAAAATATACAATTTTTAAGATAATTATTATTAGAATATAATTTAATTTGTATATAATAATTGCATCTTAATAATGAGGAACTAAAGATCATAATTTAATAATAATAAATAAAACCTATCTAAAAAACAAAATATGAATGTAAAGTTACTTTTGAAAATTTTATTTAGATTGAAAGTTTAATAACTTGAAACTATGTTCGTCCAAATAGAGCACTAAAAGAAACAGGCACACTGATTTTGACCCTTTATCCCTCCAAGGTCATATCCATGTTTCATGCAGTTGAAAAAGAAAAATACAGAACCTATTCTTGAAAATGCAAGCAAATTGGAATTTTGATTCTGAGCCACGTGTAATAATATATGATGTACGTGTTAGCTAGCATTAAGGGTTGTCTCTTGTGCAAAAGAAAAATGGATAAGGTTCATTTAAAAAGTGCATTCTGTTTAATATTTTAAGTTGTGTTTGGACCATTCTAGAAAACATAACTCTCTATTCCTCTTACGTCTTCACAAATACTTTAAATTCTGAAAAGTTAACGTTTGACTGGTTCTCTTTCATCAGCAATAACAGTGCAAAAAAGGAATTTTTTAACCCATTTAAGTATGAACACTTTTATCTAATAGTTTTGTGACATGCATGGTTCAGATAGTTTGATTATGATGGCATCAAATAAAGAGAAGAACATTTATAACGTGATATGCACTTCGTTGTGAGAGCACCTATTAAAGAGATGGAACATTTATTATGTGTCAGTGCTTGATAAAATAATAATGTTTAATTCAACAATATGTTCACATTAAAACGGTTTACCATAGTCAATGTATAGTTATTGGTGCATTTTAAAATATGTAGGGATGATAATGCCACTGTTATGTTTGTGTTAAGTTTATTTTGTGTTTAGTCTAAAAAATAGATAGGCTTGGTCGATTGCTTAAGAATATTTTATTAGTTTTGTTTGTACGTCCTCAATTAATTGTAAGTTTGGGTTCAGAATATGTATAAACAATTTTTCTTTTAAAAAGAATAATATGTAAATGTTTTGATCAATAATTTTATTTTAATGTTTCACATTTTTATTGTATTATTAGTTTATCATTGACTACAAAATTTAAATAAGTTGAATAAATATGTTAAAACTAGATATCTTTTATGAATAAGAAAATATATAAAAAAAAATTAAGCTACTAAAAACTATAGTAATTAATTATCATCTTGTTTTAACTTCAAAAGTATCATTATTGTAGTTTCACTTTAATAATATTGAAATACAATAAATTTTGTTGTTGTGAGTTATCAGGCTAACTCGTCCGGTTCTGTTATTGGTCCACGCAGATTGTAAGTCATATGTAGCCAACTTAAGTGGATAAGTTATAAAACTTAACTTGTTGGGTGCAAGTTGAGGAGGATCGGAGCAAATAGAGGAACTGTCATCTTGTATAAACATATATTATCCGAGGTTCATTAATCTTATCTATTTTTTTATACAAGTTTAAATATCTCTTAAATATTTTAATTTATTTAATTTTATTTTTTATTGTTAAAAAAAATAAATTATAATACTTAATCTTTCTTACATTTTTTCTAATAGACTGGCATGTTAATTCAAATGTTGCAATCCGAATTGTCATCCCTAAAAATATGATAACAATCAGACTTACACTTCTTTATATTCCCTTTAAAAGCTTATATACAAAAGAAAGAATATGACACAATATGTTCTTATGAAAAGAAGTACGTTGAAAGAATGTTTTCTTCAAATTGTTTTGGGTTGAAATGGAACTTTTACATGTGTTGAAACGTGTTTTCAAACATGCTATGAATCCTTTGTTGAGAGAAATCTGTACTGTTAATATTCAACAATGACTTAAACATTTTTGTCAATTTTTTAACTACGTTTTAAGACGAAAGATTATTATAAAATTTATAAACTCCACTAAATTGTTAAATAATATTGCAAAAAATAATTTTTAACCATACGATTTAAAACACAATATTCAATTTCTTTTACTTTTTAAATATTATAATTTAAAATTTTTTGGACCACTTAATATGAAATATTTAAAAAAAAATGCATGAACATGTTTTTTTTATATAGCAAAAGGCTTTGGATTGAAAGGAAGAAATAAGAAATAAACAGCTTTTTCTTCCTTACCCCATAATTTCTAGCTGCACACCCACAATTTTTAAGATAACCATTTTATATTTCATGAAAGTGACTTTTAGATTATTTATTATTTTTCTCATTCCGCACAAACTTTCTGAAATTTTCAGAAGATAATTTTTGAAACACGCTTTTTAAAAACACATTAAATAAAATTTTTAGAATATGTTTTCGAAACACATGAAATGCGTTTCAAAATGAGTATCCTAAAACAGGATTTTTGGAACAAGCTCTACAGAACAAACCTAAAATCTTTCAAAATGAGTTTTTTATAATGAATTTTTTGGAACAAGCTTTTTAGAACACATAAAATATATTATTGAATGAACTTTCCAAAAAAGAGGTTTTGGAACAAGCTTTCCAAAAATTAAACATGACTTTTTCTTCTTGCACCCCATAATGTTTAACTATACATCCATAATTTGTAAAAGTGATTTTTCTAGAATTTTCGGAACACAGAAAAAATTCCAAAACATATTTTCAAAAGCATAGTTTTTAGAACACATGAAATATACTCCATAACAAAATTTTCATAATAGAATTTTTAGAATAAACTTTGCAAAACATACTTGATATTTTCTAAAACGAGCTTTCTAGAACGAGATTTTCAAAATAAGTTTTCTTTCGAAAATGAATTTTCTAAAACATAACTTAACAAGTTTTTTAAAACATCTATAATAGCTTTCTGAATGAATTATCGCTCTTCTTCTTCCTTTCAATGAGAGTTGTGGAGAATGGAGGTGCAATGGCGAAGGCTGCAACAGCGATGGTGTGGTCCAGTGAAAAAGGGTATTTTTTTGTCTTTTCATTATATGAGGATGCAGTTATTAATAATGGGGTGCAAGAACAAATGGCTAAAGCAGTGCTTAATTATTTGTGAAAAATCCTCAGACTATTTCTTCCTGCATCTCCATATGTTTTCTCTCATTTTTATAAATTTTTGTATTTTTAAAAATATTCATCTATAATATTCTGGATTATGTAATCCGAAAGTCTTTTTACAAATTCATAATTAGCTTCTGGATTATATAATCTAGAAGTTTTTTTTCATATGCATGATTAATTTTCGAATTACATAATCTGGAAGTCTTTTCTAATATGAGATTAACTTTCAGATTATGTAATCTGAAAACCTTTTTTTAAATGCGAGTCCGAATTACATAATCTGAAATATAGAGATTGCACAAGAAGAATAAAAAAGTATTTTCATATTTTATATGGAGTGGCAGGAAAACATATGGAGGTGCAGAAAGAAAGAGTCAAGGCTCAATACAATATAGAAGCCCAGAAACATTTTTATATGTTTGGGCTATCTTTATGAATGTAATACAGATTGTTCTCAGATCTTTATTTTCTTCAATATTTTTCATCCTAAATTTTTCCCCTGTTCATCTAAATAACATATTTTCATCCTTTTTTTTTCTCTATTTTTCATATATAAACATGTCTAGCTTAAGTCACGTTTCTAAAAACAACAACAAAATACATTGTGAAAAATGAAAATAAATACTATGTTAGTTAATTACTTGTAAAGCCAAAAATTATAAAAGTGAGAGACACAGTCATCTCAAAGATATTTCATGAGAATTAATTAAGCTTAAAATTACATCATAAAAATCTGTGTCGTTGAATATATTCATGAGACGAAAGTGTCACGGGGAGATGAAGAAGGAATTCAGTTAATATTGCTTTTACATTTATCTAATAATAAATTATCATACGATTAAGAATTATCAACTTTATACTAATTATCACATGTCAAATTCTATTTGTGTCTCTATACCTTCTTCCTGCATCTATATATATATATATATATATATATATATATATATATATATATATATATATATATATATATATATATAATCTTAACAATATTTTTTTGGGTATGATGGATAGAATAATGTCTTTTTTTATTATTATTTTTAAGTAGTGATGGTTGTTTGTGATGGTTGGTGATAGTTAGTAGTGAACGTTGGTCGTTGATGTAAGTTTTGTGGTGTTCTTCCTAGTGGTGATTTCATTCGTATATTTCACAATTTGCAAGCCACGAAACCTAGAAAAAAAAAACAAGGTGCAAGAATGGAGTACAAAACTCAAAAATCGATAGAAAAATCTTTTAGTTCCGAGAATTGCTTTAAGTTGCAGTATAATCTCTTTCATGCAATCATTGCAAATGTAACAATAATTAATTTTTGATAGATTTTTTGTAATGTTGCCTAGAAAAAAAAGCTTATAACTACAAGAGATTCAAACTCTCTCATGAATTTATTTTATGAAATAAATTAAAATATTGTGGTTAGAGAAAAATAAAAATATTGTGATCAGAAGAAAAGTATGAAGTATAACTGATGTTATTTAAAAAGGCAAGATTATGCTTCATTTAATATTATTTTTTAAAAATTTTAAAAATAAAATTTATCTTTCATAATTATTATAAAAAATTATTATAAAGAGATAAATATAAAGTATAAAAGTAGTGGGAGAATTTGCCTTATAACAATTCACTTCATGCTTTTTACACCGAATTAAAAGAAAAGAAAGAAAGAAACAGATTAATAAATGTTGACACACAATGATGACATTGTCCAACCTTTGCACAAGCTTAATATAATAATATTTACTTTAACATGTATTAAAAAATAAAACTAAAAAATGGGAAAACTAAAACTCCAAAAAGAACATGAAAAAGGGTTATGTATGTGGGTATGATAATGGATTACTTTTTTTGTAGTCAAGATCTAAATTTTCAAATTATTCTCCGGACTCTTGGCCCACATGTAGTTTATGGGCTCAAATTGAGTCCAGCTAATACGCACTGTAATAATTGTAGTTAATAATTAAGGGTATGTTTGCTTCCTAAATATTTTTAGGAAAAGAAAAGATTAAATAAGATTCATTTTAAGTTAAAATAAGTTGTGCACAACTCAAAAAAAAATTATTTATTAAGATATTAGAATTTTTATTTTTCTTATTTTTAAAGTGTTTATGATTTTTTTTTCCGAATAGGTATTCTATAACGAAATAAACGAAAACAATATGACAGAAAAATCCAAACTTATTATTAGTATTGTGAGAAAATTTGGTATCTAATCAGTAAACTTACATAAATTTGTGGTGGGAGAAAAAAAAAAGTGTTGCTTACAAGTCATACACTTTTAGATAAGATTATTTTTAAGAATGTCTACGAGAAAAAAATATAAAATTTTTTAACTTTTTTTAAGTTGAAAATAGTTTAGGTATAACTTAAAAATAAAAGTTTATAACTGTTATATGAGATTTTTCACACATTAACATATATACAAATTAGTTGTAACACGTGAAGAAATTTATTTAATTTTTTACCTCTAAAATTCATATACCTTCTGATTCACGTAAATAAGAAGAAAAAAAAAAAAGACCATATTTATTCAATTCTAAGTAAAGAAAAAAAGCTTATGAAGATGAAGATTGAAGTAGATGAATGGAGGCACAAAACAATAGCACATGCACTACGTATCTCAGACCCTACAAAATATAATTTTCTGGTTCCTTGAAGCTCATGCAATGTGATAGTTGCTATTTTTACCTTCAAGTTATATACACGTGCCTACCATTGATGTTCATATAAAGCACACAATAAAATATCTCTCATTAAAAGAAAGAGTTAATACAAATTTTGTGAGAGAAAATCAAGTGTTCATATTACACTATTAATGAATAATTAAATAAAAATTAATTTTAAAAATAAAAAATAATTAATTATTTTATTGACTAAATTAAATTTTATTTTAAAAATTAAAAAAATTATTAATATAAAAGTAGTTTTTATTATTGATAAATAAATTTTAAATTAATAACTAATTAGTTATTAATGTTTTAGTTACCAACTTTAAAATTTAAATAATTAATAACTAAAATTTTATAATTAACTAAATATTAATAATTTTTTAGTTTCTAAAATAATATTTAATTTAATCAATATAATAATTAATTATTTTTTTTCTTTAAAATTATTTTTTATTTAATAATTATTTTTAGTATTATATATATAATAAATTATATATAATTTTGTTTTGAAAAGTTAACATTTTATTTTAAATTCTACTTTGCTTTTGACTGTTTTAAAGAATTTACATTAGTGAACAAAAGACATTTTGTGATAATATTATTACAATTTTTTTTACGTCAATTTTAAAACCCACGTTAATCCAGACAACATAGAAAGTTTACTTATTATATCTGTTAAATAAATAAGAACATAGAAAGTGACATGAGTCAAAGTTAAGTTTGCGTAGTGGACAGAGTGTATATGAGTGTTTCAGGTTCTAAAATATGCTACAAATGGAAAAACAAATGTCACAGTTTGAAGTTTGAAGAGAAGAGTGTGAAAATAATTTCTTTTTGCCTTAAGATAACTTTTATGTCGGTTTAAATTTGAATTAATATTGTAAATATTTTCTATGAAAATTAAAAATTTGAATGACATATAAAGTTTTTTTTTTTTTTATATTTTGGTTTAAATTAGAGATTATATAGAAAGTCTTCGTCTTATTTATAAGTTGTCATTGTTTTAATTTATATGACCGTGGATAAATGTCTTCATAATAAACTGTTTTTGCATGTAATTTTTTTTCATTTTTATAAATATATAAAGGAAAATAAATAATTAAAATATTTAAATTCATACACGAAAATAAGTAAAAAAGAAATATATGTTAAGATTTATCTAAAGCTACATGTATTATTTTTAAGAAACATTGGTTACTGTCTCCTTAGTACGTTAAACTATTTTGTAATTTATAAGTGAAAAGTACTCACTTAAATTTATAATTTTATTTTTCAATATAAGTTTTAACCATCATATAATGCTACATTATTTTTTCAATTGGGGAGGTAACTTTTGTCACTTTCACTATTCAAAAAATAATAGTTGTCTAATCTTCTTAGATCTAATAATATAATTACTTTTAAAGCTTACTTATTATACAATCATTTTCTTAATCTGTTTTTCTCATAATTAAAAAGTACCACTTCAAATATACATTTATTACATTTGAAATATTATTGATAGGTAATTTTTTGTACGTAGATATTCTAATATCAATATCTTATGCCCAAATTATTCTAATAATATCATAGATTTTTTTTATAATTTTTTTAATGCCTTATTTACTATTATACTTTTTAGAACTATCTATGTTATTTTATATATGAGATATTCTGTTTATTACAAAAAAAATATTAAATTATTAGAATGTCAATTAATAACCACTAGGAAGAAATTTTAAATACATCATTTTACACATCAAATTTTCTTTTATTATCTACAATTTACCAAATGAACTTTTCCTCCTTTTTTTGTTACATAAAACGTGGCCTCAAAGTCTGTGTAACTAAAATCTTTTAATTAATTTTTTGTTAGCAATTATAGTTTATTAGTTTAAGTACTAAGATATTTTAATTGTTAAATTAATTATTTAATTAATAAATTACATTTTAAACAATCAAAATTTCAAATAATTGAAATAAATAGATTAATTTTTCTTATCCATTAACTTTGGATCTTCTTAGATATTTTTTCAAAAGAATTTATGAAAAACAGAAAATGACATAAATAAATTGAACTTTTTCTCATAAATAAAAATTAAGTTATGTATTTTAGTTTTTTGTAAGTTAAATTAAACAACTTCTATAAAAATTAATAACTTATGGGATATATGTAAAATACACTTTCCTCATATAATTATAAAAGTTGCTGTAAAAAATGCTCTTAGTACAAAAATGATGAAGCTTATCTGATGATTTTGTTTTCATTCAAAAGTGGTTGGTAGCTCTTAAAAGCTATCTAGTAACTCACAAGTCAATTTATTTAATTAAAAGTGTTTAGTAAACTAGTTAATAAATATCAAATGACATAAAAGGTTGTATAAGATTTATTATATAAATAAAATTCATTTCTTTTTAAATAAAATATATTATTATAAATTATAATTTTAGCTTTTTGTATACTAGACAAAATAGAAGTAAATTAAAATAAAAAAATTCAAGAATAAGTTTCTTTGATGAATGGGAATATGTCTGAGGATCCGCTGGTATGATAAAAATCATTTTATATTTTTTTAGTATTTTTTTAAAATTATATACACTTTTTTTTTTTATTTGGACAAGTAATTTTATTTAAATGAGTTTATGTAAGGAGTATTAATCAAATTTAATTTTTTTTTTTAATTTAAACTATTATTACACTAATGATTTCTTACATCTTTCACTATGTGTAATTTTGATATAACATCATTAATGATTAATGAAATATTAGTTATTTCAATTTGTAAAAAAATTTGAACTAAACACAAAATGAAAGCAACCCAACAAAAACTAAAATTTATGTAATAAAAATACTAATAAGTAAAAAAATGTAATAAAAATATTAAAATATAACAAATAATAATAGAAGAAACTAAATACGTTAAAGTTAAAAACTAGTTAAAGTAACTGGTTAAAAAGATTTATAATTTTAAAACTGTAAATTTTTCTAAAACAAATTACTTAATAATCACTTTTATATTTTTCAAACTAATTTTGAAGTTATTTAAATAAATTATTTAATATACTTAACTAACATTCAAATTCTCCTTTTACTCCTTTTCCACCACTTGTGCAATTTATTAAGCTTGTTTCACTCACAACATGTGACTAATTATGTTCAATTCGTAAACATGGACGTGGCATTCTCTTTACTTAATTATGTGAGAGACTTCTTATAATAATTTTAAAAATTTTCCTCTATCTTAACTCAAAATAATGCTAAGTAATTTCTTTAATTAAAATAAAAAGAATTTATTTAAAAAAATTATCAAATTTTTTACTTAAAAATATCTAGACACAATAAGAAAATTATTAAATAAAAATTAATTTTAAAGAAAAAAATTATTATTCACTATATTAATTAAATTAAATACTATTTTAAAAATTAAAAAAAATTATTAATATATAAAGTAATTTTTATTATTAATAAAGAGTTTCTATATTATTGCGAGAACTGTGTTTTTTTTTTAAATGTTCTCTTAACATTTATTTAGAACCTAGAAATAATAAATAAAAATTATTTAAAAGTTTTGTTGTATGAATCTAAAGTGAGACTATATTGGTATGATACTTCTTTTATAGATGCAATTTGCAATATACACTTTGCATATAGGATATGTTTTTATTATGGTGTTAATGTAAAGAAAAAAGCTTTTTAAGAAAGTAGATTTTATTTTTATTTCATGTTCAATAACGAAACTGTTTTTTTAATTTACATTTTCTACATGTATCTTTTAAGAAAATCTAGTTCTTTCTTTTTCATGTTCAATTTTTGTTATTTTATATACGACGTCTGAAGTTTATGTTTTTCGGCATTTAAAAAAAAAAAAAACTAATTTCATAAAAATAGTAATGAAAATGTTTTTAATAGAGTCAATTTAGGCTACCAATTTGGTTTTCTTCTATTTTTAAAATTACTTTATAAAAATTATTTGTTTTTAGTTAAAATAATGTATTTTCTATTGTCAAAATTTCATTCAAAACACGGTATTTATTTAATCCAAGCATCTATTTATCATGAATATTTTTTTTTATTCTTTTATGTTTGTCTTCGTGAAAAGCACCTCCATACCATACACATATTCTATATACATTGAAAATTCGAATAACAAAAGTGCAGAAATAATGCACATAAAGACGTGCACACCACCAAGAACTATTCACAAAATCTTTGTCAATGTTAATACATAAAGAGGGCTTGATTGAAATGCCCTTTCATGTAGTGGAATGCCCAACCCAAGTTCCAAAATTGAGGGAAAAATCACAACTTTTTTTGTTAGCAATTATTACATTATGTTTTTTTTTAGGTTCCAATCTCTTAAACCCTAATGGGTGATTATCACAGTGAAATGCTATAAGTTTATTTTGTAAACGATTATGATTATTATGAAAATAATAATGATGTATGCAAATTAGGGTATGTTAAAAACTTAAAATAAACCCTAGAAAGATAGGTAAACCACACACACAAGGAAAACAACAGAGTAGGAGATAAAGGAGAAGTCTATTTTATTTTTCATTAATCAAGGCATGGACCTGAAATCTTAGTTAACTAATCAATGTCTAAAGAATTGACCAAAGTCATTTTCTTGAAGGTCAGAAGTGAGCTTCATTTTGTTTTCTTCCTCAAATTAAATTCTTACTTGGATTCTTCACTTCTCTTTATATCATATCACATTTGGTAATTTAGGTGTGTTAGGTTGACAGTTGGAGTTACTTGATAACTTCTATTCTCATCTTCCAAAACCTTTAATTGCCATGCATGCATTTTGGAATATAATATGGAAATAAAACTTATTCTTTTTAATTTAACTGATTATCTCTAATATTCAAACTAGTCTCCAGTTAAAAATTAAGACATGTGATTTCTACAAATCATGAAACAAGTTTTAAGGTTTTTTGTCCTGCCAGATTTCTCTAACTCTCCTTAATTAGCAGTAAATTATCTTTTAATGATAAACTAATGCATTTTTTTTTTTGTTCAATTTTATAATAATGATAAATTTCGTAAAGGATAACTCTTTAAACACTTTTAAAGAAAAATGCTTTGAAAAGGATTTAGCATCATTATTGGTAACAGAAAAATTTCCTACAGGCACGAGTTTACCTCATCAAGGTGGCATGAATATGAAGAAACAGAAGTGAGAACTTCATGTATCATATCCAAAACAAGTAAACAAGAATCAAACTTGATATTATGATGATGTGGGCATTGCAAGGATATATGCACACAACACTCACAAAAGTTTTGGGGCGGTTTGTTCACAGCGTGGAGCCAATCATTGCTGTGCAGAAGAAAAAAAAGCAATGAATGAAGAGAAGTGGTCCTTCAGCATATGATCAAGTTTGAATCTACAACAAAGTGAGGGTCCCACGTGTCCACCTTGTTCAAAGTTCAAACATCCCTCGCAAGAGTGTGTGCACTTTATGCTTTTGGTGTAACAACAACTCCTGCTCCACCTTCATCAGATTCTTCAATTCTTCTCTCTTACATTAGCTTCACTTTTTTTATCCTTCTCACTGCCACACTGTTGTTTTTGGAGTTCTGTGCTAAAATAAAGCATGGGACTGTCTCAGGGTTACCTCTGTTGTTTTTTTACCTTGTATGAACTGGTGAGTTTGTGGTCCAACGTGGTACGCGTTTTTCTAGAACATGTCTGTTTGTTTGGCCTAAAGTTATTGCTGTCGGTGTTTTTGTCTGTCGGCCAATATTTTCAGTAAGGGTGTTTTGTGTTAGTGTTATTCCTTACTGATATGTTTCATTGCTTAATGGGTTTGTTCTTCCTCCCTCTCTTTCTCTTTAGTATGTGTTTTGTTTGGTTGTCAAGAATTTTCTGGGGAGGGAAATAGTATCTTTATTTGATTTAAAGGCTAGATTTGGGTCTAGAAAAAAGGTTGATTTTTTTGCAACATGGCGGAGCACAGTTTGAATCTCTCCAATGTGAGATGCTCACATTTAGTTTCGGATGGTGCATTTGAAAAGGCACTTATTGTGGAAAACCAGAAAAGAATTTTGTTTAAAGCCGGTGTTTGCCTTAGTTGGATTTGATCAAAGGGTTGAGTCGTTTTTCATAAATCTCAATTTTTTCTTGTGTTTTCTATTGGCACAGTAAGATTTTCCTTGTACAAAGAATTCAAAGAAAGCAAAATGGGCATATTTCACTTGGGTAAAATATTGAATTCAACTCCATTTGCGTTGTGTATTTTTTTTCCCTTATGCTGCTTCTCCTTTTTGGTCTTCGATGCCATTACTTGATTTCTGTATAATTGTGATTTTGATTAATTGACCTTTCGGATTGACAAGCTGGGTTGTTATCTTTAATTATTCATTTATTCTTTTTGACAATTTGCTTTATTATTCAACACAGTTATGCCAAGCTGTAGCTTTTAAGTTTTGGCTCAGTGTTGAGGTTTTTAACAATGTATTGAACAGAATTTATTGAGGGCACTGAAATCCCATGTAATAGCCTAATGAATAAAGTTCCAAGATTAACTATTACTGATCTCACGTTATTAAATATTAACCATGGTTGTTGTGTGCTTGATGCATCTCATGGCAGGCCTATCAATGGATTGGATGATCAACAGGGAACAATAGCAAAGAAGTGAAGAGGAGATGAGAGAGGAGTCAATAGGGCTGATTATTGGGGTTTCCATAGGGGTGGTTATTGGACTAATTTTGGCAATTTTTGCATTCTTCTGCCATAGGTATCATCGGAAGCGTTCACAGATAGGCAATAGCAGTTCTAGAAGGGCAGCTACCATTCCAATACGCACACATGGTGCTGATTCTTGCACCATTCTATCAGACTCAACCTTAGGTCCAGAATCACCCATAAAGTCAGGAAGGTATGGCATGCCCTTCTGGCTTGAGGGGTTTAAGAAGAGTAGTAACATGGTCCCAGCATCTGGCCTACCTGAATATGCATACAAGTAAGAGTTTGTTTCTTATATGAAGTTGGCTTCATTTGCCTTTCTTTTTGTTTTTGGGATGAGCCTATTTTAGTCTGCTTGAGTCTAAGAACAATAATTTTCTCTTTCTTTTCTCAGAATGGAATATGAAATGGTCCGTTAAACTTGCATTGCATTTTTCTTGAATCACGATCTGTATAATTCAATGAGAAATAGTCCCAAGTTGAGGCTGAAACAGTTGAATATTAAACAAAGTAAAAGATGCCTTTTGGAGCCTTAGTTTTAATACCACTAAGCATTGTACTAGCTAACATAGAGGCTTGATTGGGATTTAGGAATGGCCATTTGGACTCATGCTTGATATGCATATGCTACATAAATGCATATGCAAACCTAAGTTTTAACTTATCATATATGTCTTTTCTAAGATAAGCCAAAACGTAACTAATTTGTTTGGAAATGTTTACTTTTTAGTGATTACATATTGTAACCAAGTGAAATTCAAAATGCTTGACTGTGTTTGTCATTCTTTCTATTGAATGTTTTATTTATGCTTCAGGGATTTGCAGAAAGCAACACATAATTTTACAACAGTCATAGGACAAGGTGCGTTTGGTCCTGTTTATAAAGCTCAGATGTCTACTGGTGAGACTGTTGCAGTTAAAGTTCTTGCAACTAATTCTAAGCAAGGGGAGAAAGAATTTCACACAGAGGTAGGTTGCCAATGTCATTTTCCATTACTTGGCCACACCACTGATAGAATTATGCTGTGTTTCAAGGCATAAACTTCAGGGCCAATTATGTTAGATATTTGGTAACCAGAGAAAATTCATGAAGTCAGACTGCTGAAGAAAAATATAGGAGTAACGTAGATTAGTATTCATGTATAAATATCATTTTCGAAAATTACAATATTAAAAATATGACTATTTCCATATCCTAAATTGGAAAAAAATTATGTTGTTTTTGTCTGTGCTAATTCAGATAATCAGTTAGTGACAAAAAAGGCATGTTTCCTTTTAGCTGAAGTTAAGGACTCTTGGAATAATTGATGATATAGCAGTTTTACAGTCCTTATCATATTCATTCATTTTCTGCACTGCCTTTCACTTTACTCCAGGGTAATTTCCAATTGCAACCTTTAATGTTGTACTTTTTCTCAGGTCATGTTGCTGGGAAGGTTACACCATAGAAATCTGGTGAATTTGGTTGGATATTGTGCAGAAAAGGGGCAACATATGCTTGTATATGTATACATGAGTAATGGTAGCTTGGCATCCCACTTGTACGGTAGTAAGTCATCTATCTCTCCTTTTGTATGACAGGTGTAGACTGTTCTTCTATACAAACTTTGGTCCCTGAATGTGCTCACGGAATAGTAGTGAATTATTTTCTGCCTTCCAATTGATTATTTGGTGTATTGAAAGTGCAATAATAGATTGAACAATATGCTTTTCTTGTCTCTATATTCAGGTGATGTGAATGAAGCACTGTGCTGGGATCTGAGGGTTCACATAGCTTTAGATGTGGCAAGAGGCTTGGAGTATCTTCATGATGGGGTAAGTTTCCTTGTGATCTGAACCAATCAAACTATAACTTATATATTGCTATAAGTCTATAATTGTTTGTATTGTCACTCAGGCAGTTCCCCCTGTAATCCATCGAGACATCAAATCTTCCAATATTCTGTTGGATCAATCCATGCGAGCTAGGGTATATCCTTGTTAATCACCCACCATATTTATCACAAAAAAAGTAGCTTGCAAATTGCAAGAAACACACTCACACACACACACTATACAATAGTATTGCAACTTGTCATGGTCATTTATTGCTGTTAGGAATCAGGATGCTTGTTAATGTATAGTTGTTAATGCTGAATCAAGCAGGTTTCTGATTTTGGACTTTCAAGAGAAGAGATGGTGGATAAACATGCAGCTATTCGGGGTACCTTTGGCTATCTTGACCCTGAGTATATATCTTCAGGAACATTCACCAAGAAAAGTGATGTATACAGTTTTGGAGTGTTGCTCTTTGAAATTATAGCTGGCAGAAACCCTCAACAGGGTCTTATGGAATATGTTGAGCTTGTAAGACCTCTTTCTCTCCCTCCAAACCACACTGAGAATAATTGTTAGTGGTTACAATCATAGGTATTTTGTTAGGACTAGTAGAATGAGTTACCTGTTAGAGTCTCTCATCTAATGAATTAGTATGTAAATAATAACAGATAACATTCAAAATTAGGTTGTTATTTTTGAAGAAATCTATTAGGGTTGCATGATTACATCACATGAATATACTGGTCAAAGATATTAATGTGTCTAATTTTATATGATTTTTTTATTTTTGTTACAGTAAATGATTTCACCTTCTAATTCAATAATTAGAATTTGTTAAGAAGAAACTATTAGGTGGTTAGGAATAATCATGGTCCCTCTGAATCACATGTAATTAACTATTATTAATTTTATCTTAAAAAAATGCTATTAACCTTTTTGTAAATTAAAAGTCTTCTGATGAATTGGTTGAATGAAACATGTCAAAGTCAAAAACAGTTGTTAACTTGTTAGCTTTGTTCACTCAACACATCTTGCATATTCATTTTCTTGGCTAACCAATGTCATTGATGGATGATTAGGCAGCAATGAACATCGAGGGAAAAGTTGGGTGGGAGGAGATTGTGGATTCTCACCTTCAAGGAAACTTTGATGTGAAGGAACTCAATGAAGTTGCAGCACTAGCCTACAAATGCATCAACCGTGCCCCAAATAAACGTCCTTCTATGAGGGATATTGTGCAAGTGCTAACAAGAATCCTTAAATCAAGGCACCATGGGAATCATCACAAAAATTCCTTGTCAGCCACAGATGAAGTTTTCATTGATCCTGATCAGCTAGAGACCATGATTTCAGTCACTGACCACAGGAGAGAAGAATCTAAGGATAATGCAACAGAGGTGTATGATGAGTACAATGTTGTTTCATCTTAACCTCATTTTTTTTAGTTACACTTCACCTTTTGATTTTGGATTTGCATGTACATGGTTGTAGATTTGGTTTGTATACTGTTGTGTAAGTGTTCCATCTTTTTTTTTTTCTTTGGATTGTCTTGCAGAAATGATAGACCAAAATTTGTAAACTAGTGCTTTCACTAATGCAAGTGAAGAGAAAGATAACTTTCTCACAAATTATAATAAATTTATTGATTTTTATAACAATTATTTTAAAAAGCATACCAACAATCTAATTAATTGTGTAAGCATAATTATTAAACTCAACTGTTAATGTCCTTTGTATACTCACTATGAAAAATTAATAAAGATTTATTATTTGTTCATTTGTTAGCTCATGTCCCTTCCACACTTGTTAGTTAGATCCTTATAATTAAAAAAAATGTATTGCATAAATTTAAAGAAAAATATCAAAATTGGTCTTTACAATTAGTTTTGATGATATTATAAATATCCCACTATTATGTTTTAATGCATATAAAAAAGGACCTCATTAACAGCAAATAAAGCCCAATTTCAAAGAATAAAACTTATTGAATAACACAACCATGTCCGTCTTTCAGCTGGTTTATTATAATAGAAATTATTAACACACTTATTAACATATATGTTCTATCCACAGTTTTTCTCCTTATTTGTTTTTTCTCTGAGCACCATACCCACCCCAGTCACCCCAGCACTCCATTTGCACATTTTGAAGGTTATTTTTTTTTAATTCTTTATATATTTTAGGAGCATTTGACCGTCCCTTTGGTGATTATGTGGTGAGAAGGGATAGTTAGTGAAAAGAGATAGTTTTTTATATGTATTCCATTTTCTAGATTTGTAGAATTTGGAAGTAGTTTTTCATGAATTACATAATATGGAAGTCTTTCTTAAAAAAAAAATTTCAAATTATGTAATATGGAAATTGTTTTTTCAAAAATCGATTCTAGATTCTACCAATCTAGAAAACGTTATTGAATCATAAATTTTCTTCTAAATTACGTAATTCGAAATATATTATTTTAAAAAATACATTCTAAATTACGTAATTCATAATATAAATTTGCATTATTTAATGACTAATTCAAAACATTTTACCGAATCTGAGAAAAAGTTATGGATTGCCTAATTTAGATGGTACACAAACATTTCAATTAATTATGGATTGTGTAATCTAAAGATCACCGAATTATACAATTCAAAATATACAGAAAACACACCTCCAAGACCAAACCTTCAAACATTTTAACTTTTGTATAGAAGGGTATTTTTGGAATTATAAAACTTATCGGGTGCCGAAAACCTATGGAAGTGTAGGAAGAAGCAACACAACCTAAATTATTAGGCAAATTCTTCATGCACTTTAAAATTTCAAAAGATTTCCTTCATTTCAAAATTCAAAATTCAAAATTAAAAAAATACATCCTAGAAAAGCATATCTAGAATAAATTTTTGTATTCTAGAAATGGAATTTTGGAATAGAATTAAAAAATAAAAAATCTCATTCTGTAAAAGCAATTCCAGAATACAAAAAATATATTTTGGAAAAGAAAATCTAGAAATGTATTATGGAAAAGAGATTTTAAAAACTAAAAAAGTGTTCCAAAAATCCAAATCCACAAACGTGTTCTAGAAAAGGAAATTCATAATGTATTTTTTATTTGCACCCCTCTTATTTAAGGACATTTTTATCGTTTCACATAAGCATCGAGTGCATGTACAAAAGTAATTTCCAAATTGCAAAAGAAAAACTAGTTTTTGCACACCAATAGTTTCTTCTTTGGAAAAGTTAAAAGATGGTCATTATGAAAACATTTAGATCCGAAAATGTGCTCCAAATGCACAATCTGAAGCATATTTTTAGATCAAAAAATATATTATAAGTTATATAATCTAAAATAATTTCAAAATCTGAAAATTAATTTTGGATTTTCATATAATTCAGAATGCATTTTAAATTACGCAATATAAGAATGTATTATATATGATATAATCAAGAGTACATTTTCAAATTACACAATTTGAAAACATATTCTTAATTATACTATTCATAATCTATAATATATACAATTGAATGGAGCACAAACGAAAAGTATTATCTTTTGAAAATGAAGCTTTGATGCCTCCAAATCCATGAAGATAGCTAGAAGACTTTGTTATTGTGTTTGGAGTTTAGTTATAGGGTGTTTAGAATTTGTTAAATCCACTCTTAATCAAATTCACAACTAAATCAATCTTGTTTTAAAAAAGAAAAGTGTTTTTCAAAGTTAAGTGAAAAACAACTTGTTGATTTCTCGTTTTAATCGGTTGTTTTTCTCTCAGCTTGTTTGAAGGGTTTTTAAACTGTTTTGACTTTGGTTGACTTAATTGTCAAACCAATTCAATCGGTTAAATCGACATTTCAACCAATTGATTTTTGAAATTCTTAATAGCTTTTCATAAAACTATTAAATATGTTTTTAGTTGTTTTCAAACTGTTTTGGCTCATGTTTAATTGCCTAAAATAGCTAGTTTTAAGAGTTATATATATCTGGGGTTACCCTCCCTATTTGAAAAAAAAAGAAAAAAGAAAGAGAGATTCAAAAACATCTTTGTGAAAGATTTGATTCAAGAAAGCAAAATTGCCTTGGTTGTGCTTTGGTTCAAGAGTGGATTAAGATCAACTGTGATTTTCTGTAATCAGGTGTAATTTGTTTCATACTCTCTTGTAATTATTTTTCAGTTTGAATATTTGTAATCTATGAATCTGTAAAGTCAGAGGTTGTTCTAACTGTGTGCGTGAAAAGTCAAAGAGGGTGTGTGTTCTTGAGTGGTCAAGATCACCTTTTTGAGTTTGTAGTGTTTGTAATCTGTTGTTGATTACTTAGTGGAATACCTAGTGATTTTCTAGGGACTAGATGTAGCTCTGGTAAGGAGTGAACCAGTATAATTGTTTGTGTGATCTTCTCTCTCTCCTTCATTAGAAACTATTTGAATTGAGTTTGTAACACTACTGCTATAAACAATAGATTAAATTGTAATTTTAACTAGTTGTTTTTCTGAAAACAGTTTTAAAATATTTTACTTTCTTGGCTGATTTGATTGCTTGATCTGTAAATCTTCATAAATCTTCATTATAAGTCAGTATTTGCGAAAATCTTTCTTCAAACAATTCACCCCCTCTTGTTAAGGCCATTAATTCTAACATTATCATGTGTCTCAAGCACAAAATTTTGAAAAAAATAATACAAAACATAAATTTAGCAAAATTTGAAAATACACCACATGGCAGATATCTAACACAGAGACGTGGCTCTCTATAAGCATGTTGTGTGCCCTTCCTCTTCCACTGTCACATCCACCAAGGCTTTACTCTAATAGTCAGAAAAATTTTCAACAATTTTGAAATTTGTTGCAGACCTAAGCATGGAGCCTCTAGGTTGCCAAAATCGTGTAAAACTGAGGTTTAAATTTGTTCTCTGTCTCACAATACCTATAAGAGTTTCCACTTTCTGCAACTTTGCTTTACATACTACTGCCTGGGGACTTTGTTGTTTGACTCGCGAATGAAAAAAAATATTGAACAAGGTGCTTTGATGCTTCCAAATCTAGTTTGAAGACTTAAAGAATTGTTGTGTGTTTAATTTAGTAGACTTTGAGTTGTCAATTTACATCTAGTATTGATCCAAGTTCATTGGATTCTTAATCTCTTTTAAAAGAATTATTTTCTAAAACCTATGTTAATTTTTAGTCAGTTGTTTCGAGCTTTCAATCAATTGAAAAATTTGTTGTTCAAATTCTGGTGGCTACAACAAGTTGTTCATCTAGTTGTTTTATCATGACAACGGATTGAATTGCACTTAGTGTTTTTCAAAAGTTTTGAAAAAGCTTTGTTTTCTTTTGTCTTTTCTGTAAGGCAAAAATAGTCGATTATTTGGATAAAGGAACTGGTTGTTTTATGTGAAATCTTTAACAAAAAAAATAAATCAATCACTTTGTTTTAAAATCAATCAATTGTTTTTTAAATAGAATTTTGTTATGAATTTCAAACTGCTTTTAAATGCTTTTAACTGTTTTCAATTAATGATAAAAATGTTTTAACCTCTTTATTAAGTCTACATAAAGACTATTTTATGATCAATTGAATTGAAAAACTAGAAGAGAGTTTTATCAAAGAACTTTTGGATCATTGCATTTGTGTGATGTAGGATCTGGGTTTTCTATTCTTATGATATATTGCTTTAATTTTTGTTCTTTATTTATGCTGCCTTAAATAATCAGTTGTTTCGATAAAACAACTAGTTGATTTTTCATAAAGAACTGTTAATCTAATAATTCATCTAATTGAATAGAAAAATTAATTGATTGATTGATTTTACAAATCTTTTCACTCTACTTAAAATCTTGTGAAAAAAAATTCACCCCTCTTGTTTTGGACATACATTCTAACAAAAAAAAGACAACATTTGCACCACATTTAATCCATTTCAAATTTTAACTTTCGTGCCAATTTGATTTCCATTTAAAAAAATTTTTAACTTTCGAGAAAATTTTTGAACTATATTGTAGTATTTATGTCTTCACGGTTGTGTTTACTCATTATTCTATAATTTTGTTTAGGAAGACTAGGCGGTAGAGGAAGGAGAAAGAATTGTTTTTCTTCTAAGGGTAGGAATGGAAAGGGGAATCGTTGTTGGATTCCAAGACAACAGGTTTCTGAGGGAGAAAGTTGTACTGAGACGACAAGAAGAAGGTCTCCAACGCAGTGGTGTTGCCAAAGAGAGGCAACATTGAGTAATTACCCAAACCCATTTGGGTGGACTATGGTGACATCCATTGTGTTTGTTAAGTTTTCTGTTCAAGTTCATCATAAGAGAAGAAGAAGAAGAACTAACTCCACCAAAACAAAATCAAAAGAAACCCACCAATCGAACCACAAAAAATTAGGCCAATGCCAACCAGAATAACGTTGTAAGAAATAAAATGTTTAACCTAAACCCACAAAAATCCTACCTTTCTTTCAAGATAGATTCCATTGGCCCCAACCCATCTGCGAAAGAACACAATGTCAACACTATTGATGTGCTTTTCTTCTTTCCGGTGGATGAAAGTTTTGTTTGAGGATGTATATGAGGTGTTTGTATATGATTTTGCTTAGGAGTGTGATGGTTTTGGTTGAGAAAATGGAGAAAAGAAGAATGGGAGATGAATAGAGAAAATAGAGGTGACTTAAGGAATAATGAATTAATGAAAGGGTGTGAAAGAGAAATTAACAACAACATGCAGAAAGGTTTGGTGTGAATTTGTTTTGTACACACATTATTATATTTTTTATTATATAATTAAATGTGAAGGATTTGGTGCAAGATTTGCTTCTATACTCTCATATGATATCTAGAATCAAGAAGGGGTTTAAAAATTTAATTGGAGCAATGTATTAACTTCGATACTGTCATATATACATATATATATGTATATATATATATATGTATATATATATATATATATATATGTATATATATATATATATATATATATATATATATATATATGTATATATATGGAAGACGGAAGACCAAGAATCAATATTTACAGAAATAGTGGATAGGATGGGAGTGGGATTTTTGGAATGGGTGAGGGTACTCCACCACAAGTTGAAAATGTAGTTACTGCATCCTACAATATTAACACCTACATGTAAGTTACAAGTTTTATTTTGTGCAAGTTTAAAAATTCATTGAAGATGAAAAAAAACATATTTAAAATTAACATATTCCACTAAAACGATGAACATATGAAGATATTGTAAAATCTAAAATTAACATATTAAAGTATCAAATCAAAAGACATATTCAGAGAATTATATAAAGGGATTGAAAATTAAAAAAAAAAAAAAAAACAACCAAGTCAAGTTATGGAATATAACGACTAATGCACTTACAACATCTAATACCCATATACCATCTATCATCTAAGTAGTGTCTAACCCTACAACATCTACTACCATGCCACCCTTTTGTGCCCATTATCATATATACAAATTTAATTTATTGATAAAAATGTTAATATATTCAATTTTATTGTTTTCTTTTTATTAATTACTTTACAATATTATTATTATTATTGTTTTAATTTAAAATATAATAGGTAAAATTAGTCCTTTTCATATGATATAAAATTTGTTTTTATTTACAAACATTAAACTTGTTATCAAAATAACCGTGCGTCACAGTAGTTCAAAAATTAGTAATATATATATACAATTGAAGGGAGCACAACTGGAAACATTTGTCATGTGTCTCAAGCACAGAATTTTGAAAAAAAAAATACAAAACAAAAATTTACCAGAATTGGAAAATTGGACACATTGGATATCTAACAAAGAGATGTGGCTCTCAATATGCATGTCGCGTGCCCTTCCTTTCTCTCATCCACCAAGACTCAAAGCTTTTAAAAAATTTTCAAATTTTTCTTAGCTCACCTAAACATGGTGCCTTTGGCTCAAACCGTAGCTATTTTGAGGTTGCCAAATCGTGTGAAACTAAGGGGTAAAATAGTTCTCTATCTCACAATACCTATAATAGTTTTCACTTTCTGAAATAGTTATTGACTTTGTTGTTTGACTTGGGGATAAGACAACATATGCACCTCACATTGATTCCTATTTCAAAATTTCAAATTTCAAGCCAATTTTCGAACTATATTGCAATATATATATATATATATATATATATATATATATATATATATATATATATATATATATATATATATATATATATATATATATATATATATAACGTTTTCTAAGAATGGAAACAATGTTGTTGTGGTAGGGAGTAGAATTATACTGAGACAAGAAGAAAAAGGTCTTCGATGTACATACTTCTGCATCCAATGGCTGAATAACATGCAAGAACACAAGCTCTATGTCAAATTTATGTTAGCTGAATGGGAGATTCTAACTTTATTTCAATACTTTTTTAATTTCATAATTCATATCTTACCTTGGGATGTTGTTATATTGTGTAGTGACAAGCCTAGACACCATGACTTTGATCTTTTGAAGAAACGTGCACTACCTCGTAGTTCTATATTAAAGGCTAAACTTTTAGGAAGACCAACAAAAGATTGCTTATTTACTAATCCAACCAAAGATGGAAAGAGGTAATGAATTCAAAATGATTTGGCTACATATAAGTTATTATGTACTTGACCAATTGATGTAGTATCTTATACTTTACACTCTATAGTGGAATAAAGCATGAATGCATATTTATTTTACTTAACCCCTTTGATGTTTCTTTTGCAGTCTTTTAAAGATTTGGAACACGAATGATTTTTCTGGAGTTGTTGCAGTCATGGGCAAGGAATATGGGATAAGGCTCAAAGACTTTTTGATAAACTTTTAAGCAGATGAATTCTTCAACAACATTTGAATTTTGTAATGCTCTCACGGATATGTTGTGGCCTTTTGGTTAGCTAAAATTCAGTACTTAGAAATGTGCTACTTAAATGGTTCAAACAAAACATTGAAGCCCTACATATAGATCACAAGAGCTCTTCAACTTGCCTCAAAAGTTAGGAGGTTTAGCTATGGTAACAATATTTTACTTGCTAATCAAATCCAAATCTACATAAAAGCTACTTTATTCAGTTTCAAGATTTTGCAGTGATGAACCTAATACACTATAGGTCTTAGAGTATGCTTTGATCCCCATTTTCGACACTTGATCCGCATCTAAGCATACACTACCAAGTGTATATTTTGCAATTTTTGGAAATATACTATATTGCCAATAGGCTTCCAAACACGCACTTAGTTTGTAATGATTTGGGCATTTTCTCAACATCATTTTGAATCTCTCCCATGGTTCATAGAATGCTTCATCTGATCCTTGTATGAAGATAAAAATATCAGAATTTGCTTTGATGTAGCGGGATTGTGAAAAATATCTTTGTAAAATATTTTCCTCTACATCGGATTCAATATCACCTGATTGAAAGTCCATTGTTCCTACCAATTCATAGAATGTAGACAAATGTGTATATGGATCCTCATTGTCCATTGTTGTAAATTGATGGGTACTAATTAAACTGAGGAATGCAGGTTTTATCTCCAAGGCCTTAGGGTAAGCAGGTATAGCAATAATAAAAGATGCCTTAGCCACTGCTACATAGTGTAATCTCCAAGTATTCTTTCGGGATGTGGTGGTTGCTCTTCAACCATGTTGCTTTCTTCCTAAAAAAATTCAGTGTGAAGGGTAGATGTAGTTAATGAGTTTCCTCTAATTTCTCCTCGTTTTTCTTTTCTCTTTTGAACCCGGTTCTTTCGAGTTGCCTTTTCATTTTTCGATTCAAATTACAATTGATCTTTAGAAATATGTCCTCTTAATATTTTATAAAACAACACACTCAAGTATTAGCACAAGGAGTAACTAGCAAAAATATAATAAAAATTTTTGAAATTATAAAATTTAAAACAAATATGAAAATAAAATAAAAACAATAAACAATTAAAATAATCATAATATTTAGGAACTCGTACTCTAATATTAAAATTGTTCCCCAGTAATAGTGCCAAAAACTTGATGACTATTTTACGGCAAATATACCGAGTTAGAAGTAATAAATTATCCCTAACGGTGGATATTGAACCCACAAGGAACCGTCCTAAAATCTCAAGTATAATATTCACTAAATATAAGACAATATGTAAAAATTTGGTGAAAGGTTGTGTGTATAATGAATTTGTAAGAAATTAAATAAAAGCAAAGTAAATGATTTGGATGAGTCAATTGGGAAAATTGGGATTGGGGTTCATCCTTCTCATTTGTTTGTATTTTCTGGGAATAAAAAATTATAACATTCCATCTTGATTGTCATTGATGCACAAATAAAAATCATTCATATTGATTCCTCATATACAAAATTATTAAGATAGTCTCCTAAATATCAATTCCTTGCATATTTATAAAAAACTCTTTATCATTACAAATAGATGTTATAAAGAAATTAACATTTCAAATCTATTCCTAGTATTCAAATATGTTAAACATTATCATTTAGGTCAAATGCTTACACTAATTAAAAAAAAGAAGAAAAAATTAAGACTTATTATGACGGGTGTAGTGTACATGTCATAAAAAGTTGTGTAGTGACATTTTTGTAATAATTAATCATGAAGTCTATTATGATGGTTAAAATTATAACTAACATAGTAAGTATTTACTATATTCGTTCAATATTGAATCGTCATAATAAGTTTTTGCCATATCACTTTTTATTTCAACTGACATAATTAGTGTTTTAACCTACACTTTTTCTCCTATCAAACAACAAAACTTTTGAACCCTATGAAATTTTTTCTGACAAGGTACTTTTAAAACTTCTCCTTCCATTCGTAGTTAACATTTCTCCTTGGACACAACTGAATCTATTTCGCTTATTCAGAGAGCTTTCCCATTTTCTCCTTTTCTTTGAATCCCTAAATCCTTCTCCACTGTGTGACTACTTCTCCTCCTTCGTGCATTGTCTCCGTGGACCTCCTTGACATTCCGACAACTCCTTGCAGCTACTACCTCCTTATGTGGTGAGTAATTTCTTCATCTCTGTGATTCTCCCAAGCTTTGTTTGTTGTGGTCAATTAAGAAAAAGTGGTAGGGAGGAGATTGTGCATTTTTTTGGTTCTCATTATTTTCTTTTTTATTTTATTTTATTTAATTTGATTTTGGGATTGAATGCAATATTTGGTGGACTTCATTTGCTGAAAGTGAGTTCACTTTACAGATTATTTGTTTTTTTTTTTCGATTACGTTTAACAATGTTGTGTTGTGTTGACCTATTTAACAGTGTTGGCAACATTCTTTCCGATTCTTTGGCCATATGGTCAAGACTATTTAATTTATTGTAATCTTTGTTAATTTATGTGGAAGTTGCATTGACTATTTTTAGCACAACATAAATTTAATAATACCAAACTAGTTTACTATTTAGTGCACAGAGTCTCTAATTTTTTAATCCACACAGAGAAGATAAGAAAGAAAGACAGAGGTAAGCCAAATTCTGCAAAATGGAATTTCATCTAACCAAAATTAAGATAGCTCCTTCCAGTTAATTTTTTATGGCACCTGCATTAAAGTAAAAAAAAAAAGCCAAATGAATTTTAGAAGCCTTTAATCTAGAGAGAGCAGTGTAAAGAAAACTGCTCACTGACCATGCCATTTGTATTGAACCCATTGATTCCTGCATTGTTCACCTGCACATGAATTTGAAACTTGTTTAATGATCCTTCATCTAAACAAAAAATATACAGGTTATTGCTATGGTGAAGTCATTCAGATTTTTTGCCATCACCAATATAAGTCATGGAAATTTTTTTTATACTAAGTAATGAAACTCCGAATCAGGTTAGTGTCAGCCAGATCAGGCTGTTTTCACCAATACAAACTCATTGATTTTGCAGATCAATCGAAAATATTGTAAGCTTGTAGAATTGTGAGCACCATTCTTATTATAAATATGTACTTCAGTCATAGGAAGACTAATTAGGGAAAAAGAGGGAGAATTGGACCATTAAGAAGATACAAAAGAACAGTTAAAAAGGAAAAATCTTGAACAAACACTGTTCATCTTTAGTGTTTTGTATCGGAATCACCAGAAAAATTGGTGTTGGTAAATCATATTATTGAATAATATGATAGAGTGGATTTGTGAGGAAAATTTATTAAAGTTTGTGAGTGATATGATGATTGTAAATTTTTTAAAATATGTAAAATGTAAGTTTAAAAATTTATCTTTATTTTTAAAAATATTTGAATAATAAAATATGAGATTTTTTTTATAAATTTAATTTAATTAAAATATTTGATGTAAAAAAATATTTATTTTTATTGAATAATTTTATTTTATTATTATAAATATATATAAATAATATTTTCATAAAATAAAATTAAAAATTGATTGATTTTATTATTATTATTTAATAAATTTATTGTAATTATTATTAAATATGTAATTTATATTTATATTTCTAATTATTATTCATATTTTATTATTATAATATATATATATATATATATATATCTCTCTATATATCTATATAAAGTGTTATTTTATATATGTATAAAAGATCAAGGGTAATTTTGACTTTCTCGTAATATTATGTAAAACTTTTTTGGTTTCTTTGCTTTTTTTGGCTGCATATTGAAGATTGATTTTACTACTCTCCCACAAATCATTGCCTTTCTCTCCTCACAAATGAACAGATACAAATGCACATTTTGATCGCTTTTCAATCCGAGTGAATACTTGCAAACAAAGCATAAAAGTTTATCAAACTCCCTTTACACACAAAAAGAACAAAATAGTAAAAAAGTAAAAGCATAGCTCAGAATATTTAAATAGTGTGATTCTGACTAAACTCCAGAGAGAGAAAACTCAATCGTAGTTTTAAGTGTAACTAATGATGGGCCTAGTATGCAAAGTCTTAACTCATTACACTGATCCTTATTTCTAGTAAAACTAGAACTATATTTTATTTTGTCATCTTATCTTTATTTTTATATATTTAGCATGATTTCTCAACTAATATTAATATTTTTTTAATTAGGGTAATATGACGATTGTGGGGTAAAATTGTCATTGTAGTGGCCAGACCTCGTCGGCCAAGAGGTGAGAGGTCGGCACGTGAGAGGTCGGTGTGGTGGGGTTCATAGTGGGTCCATGGAATCACACGTGTCAAGGTATAAACTAGGTTCACAGATGCGCCATGCTTAGGGTTTAACATAAGAGATTTATCCTTAGAATTGCATGTAATGGCACATGAGGGTTTAATGGCACATGAGGGTTTAAAGGCACGTGAGGGATTAGTTTAAATCATAAAGATAGACTTTGCGGCGTTAGGGTTATGGGTATGCTATAGCATTCACGCCTAAAGATAATTACTTTAAGATTAGAAGGTTCCCGCAATACATGCCAAAAGATTAAGTGATAAAAGATATTGTTTCCATTAAGATTCAGGTGATTATTATGGGGTTTTGTTGCACTCCAAGGAGAGAGGATTCCACCCAGTTGTGCTATTAAGATTGCACACATTATTCTCTCTCATTAAATATTTTCTCTTTAAAGATAAGATTCTATGCAGGGAAAGTTGGTTACTAGTGGTAACCTAATAACACACTATAAAAGGAACTGAAGGTCCCAGGTGAAGGTACGCAGTTTTTGAGACTATCACTCTTTTACTATACACTTGGTGTTCTTTGCCCTAGTTCTGACTTGAGGACAACGTTCGCGGATGGACAGAAATCTCGCACTGTGGACATCAGGTACCTCATAGTCAATGCCCCTTCAGCTTATAACGTTCTGTTAGGAAGGCCAGCATTAAACAGGTTAGGAGCGGTGCCCTCGTCGATGCATATGAAGGTGAAGATGCCCTCCCTTGACGGAGCAGTTATCACATTCAAGTCTGATCAGAAAAAGGCCAGGAAATGTTACGAGAACAGCCTCAAAACAAAGAGGGGGGTATGTTCAGTAATGTCCCACTCACCCACTGGCACTCGGACTCGGAAGAGCTCGCCTCTGTCAGAGGACCAAAGCTCGCGGGAGAAGTGTTGGATCAGGTTATTGAAGGGAAAACCTTTAAACTTGGTAAGGCTTTGAGCCAGGAGGACCAGGACCAGATAGTGGCTGTGTTGTCACGACACCTGAGCTCCTTCGCATGGTCCGCAGCTGACATGCCAGGGATTGATCCCGATTTCCTGTGCCATCGCCTCAATCTAGACCCACAGGTCCGCCCAGTGCGTCAAAGGCGTCGTAAGTTTAATGAAGAAAGGCGGCAGGCCATCAGAGAAGAAACCCAGAAGTTACTGAAGGTGGGTCACATCAGAGAAATCCAGTATCCAGAGTGGTTAGCCAATGTGGTGCTAGTAAAGAAGTCGAGTGGCAAGTAGAGGATGTGTGTGGACTTTACTGATCTCAATAAAGCTTGTTCCAAAGACTCATATCCGCTGCCTAATATTTACTCTTTGGTAGACAGTGCGTCAGGCTGCAAACTACTCAGCTTTCTGGACGCCTTTTCAGGGTACAATCAGATACGGATGCATCCCTGAGATGAGGAGAAGACAGCGTTTATGACAGAGCTGTCCAGTTACTGCTACAAGGTAATGCCTTTTGGGTTGAAGAATGCAGGGGCGACATACCAAAGGTTGATGGACCGCATACTCGCCCCAATGTTGGGTCGAAATGTCCAGGCATATGTGGATGACATGGTGGTTACTTCCCAGGAAAGGGGTCAGCATGTGACCGATCTGAAGGAGCTCTTCTGCACCATCGCCAGGCACAATTTGAAGTTGAATCCGGAGAAGTGTGTGTTCGGGGTGGAGGCAGGGAAATTCCTAGGGTTTTTGCTAACCGAACAAGGAATAGAGGCCAACCCAGAGAAGTGTACGACCATCATGACGATGAGGAGCCCGGCCACAGTCAAGGAGGTCCAACAACTGACAGGTCGGATGGCCGCCCTCTCGCGTTTTGTCTCAGCAGGGGGAGAAAAGGGTTATCCTTACTTCCAGTGCCTCAAGCGGAACAGTAGATTCTTATGGACCAACGAATGCGAGGAGGCCTTCCTCAAGCTAAAAGAGTACCTAGCTAGCCCTCCGGTGCTGTGTAAGTTGACCTCAGGTGTTCCACTTCGCCTCTACTTCGCGATCACGGATCGAGCAATTAGCTCGGTCCTCGTCCAGGAGCAAGACCAGGTATAAAGACCTATCTATTTTGTCAGCAAAGTCCTACAAGGGCCTGAGATGCGGTACCAGGCCATTGAAAAGGCAGCCCTAGCGGTGGTATTCTCATCAAGAAGGTTGCGTCATTATTTTCACAACTTTGTTATCATAGTAATGACAGACCTCCCCATCTGCAAAGTCTTGCAAAAACCTGACGTAGCAGGACGTATGGTTTGTTGGGCAATGGAGCTCTCTGAATTCGAGATTCAATATGAGCCTAGGGGCCCCATCAAGGGACAGATCTATGCTGATTTTGTGGCCAAGCTCACCTCGGCAGCTCCACCTTAGAGTGAGGCGGGATTCAGATGGGTCCTTTCGATTGATGGCTCGTCCAATCTACAAGGCAGTGGTGCTGGGGTCATACTAGAAGGCCCAGGTGGTGTATTGATAGAACAGTCTCTGCGTTTCGCTTTCAAAGCCAGCAACAACCAAGCTGAATACGAAGCCTTGATAGCAGGCATGTTGCTAGCAAAGGAAATGGGTGCGGGACACTTGCTGGCAAAAAGTGACTCGCTCTTGGTCACAGGACAGGTCATAGGAGAGTACCAAGCCAAGGATCCACAACTGGCTGCTTATCTCAACTACGTACATTTATTGAAAGGCACATTTCTACAGTTTGAGTTACTCCATGTACCGCGAGAGCAAAATGCCAAAGCTGACTTGTTAGCAAAACTCACCAACTCAGGCAAGGGGGGCAGACAGAGGACAGTGATACAGGAAACCTTAAAAGCACTTCGAATAGCTGCGGGAGAGCTCGCGGATACACAAATGGTAAATGTTGTGCAAAAAGGGGGAAGGAGTCATAGGTCACTGACTTAGAAAACGTTGAAAGTACCTCGTGTGAATTCTTATGGCTTGCTAGCTGAGGTGTCGTCGTAAGTTTGTTTAGTAGGAGAAGGAGAGACTTGGATGGTGCCTTATCGATGGTACCTAGCAGACGCGACACTCCCATTAGACCCAGCGGAGGCAAGAGTTGTGAAAAAGAACGCACCCCACTACACTTTGATTGATGGGAACTTGTTCAGACATGGGTATTCTCATCCGCTTTTGATATGTGTAAGTGGGGCACAGTGTACTCGCATAGTAGTAGAGCTTCATGAAGGGATATGTAGAACCCACGTCGGGGGACGAGCCCTAGCAGCCAAGGCCATCCGCGCAGGGTATTACTGGCCCACAATGAGGGAAGATTGCGTAAGATACGCGGAAAGATGTAAGAAATGTCAAGAACATGCAGATTGGCACCGAGCGCCACCAGAAGAGCTGAGATCTCTCCACAGCCCGTGGCCTTTCCACACGTGGGGGATCGATATCCTGGTACCTTTCCCACTTGCAATTAGACAGATGAAATATCTGGTGGTGGCCATAGAATACTTCACCAAATGGATCAAAGCAGAACTAGTGGCACAAATTACGGTGCATAAGGTCCAACACTTCGTCTGGAAAAATATTGTTTGTCGTTTTGGAATCCCGAGGTGTCTAGTGTCTGATAATGGCACACAGTTCGCAAGTCAGTAATTGGGAAAGTTGTGCTCAGAGCTCGGCATCAAACAGGTGTTTGCGTCAGTCGAGCATCCCCAGAAAAATGGGCAGGTTGAGTCGGCTAATAGGGTCTTGCTCAGAGGCCTGAAGAGGAGGCTTGAGAAAGCAAAAGGGACTTTGGCAGAGGAGGTCCTCAGGATTGTGTGGGCATATCACACCACTTCGCAATCCACCACTAAAGAGACGCCTTTCAGTCTAGTATATGGATCAGATGCCATGATTCTAGTAGAAATACAGGAGAGCTCGCCCAGATTCTAGAACTTTGTGGCAGAAGAATCAAATGAAGAAAGAAGGGTGAATCTAGATTTGTTAGATGAAGTAAGAGAGGAAGCCCGCATCAAGTTTGAAGCATTGAAGAGGAGAGTAGAGTGCCAATACAGGTCAAAGTTGAGACCTCAGCAGTTCCAGGTCGCCGACCTGGTGATGCGGAAAGCTCATCCCTATCAGCTAGAGAATAAGCTATCTCCCAAGTGGACAAGCCCGTTTTGGGTAACAGAGGTCCTGGGAAATGGAGCATACAGGTTGGAAACCTTAGAAGGCAGAGCTATTCCCCGCACATGGAACGGTGACAACCTCAAGTTTTATTTCAGCTAGTAAATATATGTTTAACACAATTGTATTATTCAGTTCAGGGGACACTCTTTTTCTCTACGGGGTTTTTTAATGAGGTCACCCAATAAAAGAAAAAGAATTTAAAAAAATATGTTTGTGTTAAATTATAAAATGAACCTCTTCTACCTTGTTAAAGAAAGGTGAAGAATAGTATGATTCACAGCAGTTTTTTATTGATTAAAGATAAAGTCTTCCTCAACGAAGGAGTCGAGGTCGACCCGCAGGAGGTCTTCCTTGACGAAGGAGTCGAGGTCGACTAAGATAAAGTCTTCCTCAACGAAGGTGTCGAGGTCGACCCGCAGGAGGTCTTCCTTGACGAAGGAGTCGAGGTCGACTAAGACAAAGTCTTCCTTGACGAAGGAGTCGAGGTCGACCCGCAGGAGGTCTTCCTTGACGAAGGAGTGAGTTGAGGTCGACTAAGACAAAGTCTTCCTTGACGAAGGAGTTGAGGTCGACCAAGATAAGGTCTTCCTTGATGAAGGAGTTGAGGTCTACCCGGATTAGGCCTTCCTTGATTTGTCAGTCAAGGTCGACTCAGAAGAAGTCTCCTTTCGCTTGAGTACAGGAAAGGAGGTCTTCTGGAGCTTACCAATCGAGATCGATGGGAAGGGCTCCAAAGACTGATTAGTCAAGGAAGACAGGATGGTCCATGGTATAAAGTCAAGGGCCAGCGTTAGCACCACATCACAATAGCTCAAAAAGGGTTTGTTATGGATTGAAAGTGGGAGTAAGAAATGCACAGACAAGATAGCACAATCATCAAGCGCGACCCACACAAGACAAGAGGTAAGGTGTAAAGAAAAGGGAATGTATTTTCATTGGTTGAATATATTCACACTTCGACAATATGCAAAGAAAGCAAAAAGTGATAAATATATTATAATTCAGAGTAGTGAATATACAAGTAATTACAAAAAGAGCTTAAGACTTAAGAGGGGCGTCTACCAGCTGCCCATCTTGGATGACTTTGTCTAAACCGGTTTGGGAGAGATCCACCCCAGGATGCGCACAGGCAACCTGGGCCATGGCATCACCAAACTCGGCACTATAGGCTTCAGCTGCCTCGTCGCCAAGTTCATCCATAGACTTCTGGTAGTGTCCCTCCCTCCTAGCCATCTCAGCCTTTAACTTTGTCGCTTCCTCCCTCATCCGCACCAGCTCCACGTCCCGCTAGGCCAGATCCTCATCCCGTCGCGCCAGTTTGTCTTTCAGATCTGTGATAACGCCCTCCTGGCGACTCACCTCACCCTTCAAGTTCTCCACAGCCAGGCAAAAATCGTTGCATTTGGCATGGGCTCGCAGGGCCTCCTAAGACTTAGAGAACAGGAGGTCTCTGACCTCTTTGTCAGACTTTCGCAACTCGGCCACTTCAAGGGTGAGGCTCGTAATGCGACATTCTAATCCCACAGCCGCCGCTGCCCGGTGTTCAGCTTCTTGGTGTGCCTTCATCATTTTTGTAAGTAGACGGCTGGCACTCCCAAGAGCTTGGCCGAAGGCCCGGGCCACGTGGTCCATCAATGGACCTGTCTCCAAACTCTCCACCTCCTCGGTTTCTTGGGAGGACTTCAAGACGCGCTAGAGAAAGGGCACCAAGGAGGTAGGGGGGCTCGGTGGCCCTTCCACTGGGACACGTTCTCCTTGTTCCAAGACGACGCGTGGTGGGGAGGAAACTGCTAGGGCCGGCTGAGGACCTTCCCCCTTAGAGTCAGATGACGGAATGTCCTATATGCGCCTCCGTTTGAACACAAGCCCAAAGCAGGTCCCCGGGGGCGACCTGGGGAACTGCAGCCTGAGAGGAAGCGGGGGGCTCTACGGCGTCCACGGCAGCAAGGGGAATGGCGTCAAGAGCCACGTTGTCAGCAGAAGGAGAGGTCCCCTCTTGGACAGATCGGGATGGGCCTACACCGCCCTTCTTTCTTAAAGCGCGTGCCGCCAATTGCCTTCTACGCTCAGCCCCGATTGTCATTTCTGCAGCAAACATAAATCAAAGAAGTAAGTATCAACAAGATAGTAACAGGAAATTTGTACTGCACAAAGGAAATTAAGGAAAAGTAAAGAATTGTAGAGTGGATAGCCTAAGGTCCTACCAATGTACCCTCGCAAGCTTTTGGGTAGGTACTCGTGTTGTATAAGTTTGGCGATATTGAATACTACTTCAAGGCCAGATAAGAACTCACACACCTCCTTATCTTGTGGGTGCAAGTCTGTTAGAGCCCTGGGTTTTGCCAAATTGGGTTTTTCCACCCAATAGAGGGGAAACCCATCCAAGAGTGTGGGTTCGGTAGGGAGGCATCGGATTTTCATGAATTTCCCCTTGAACCCCTTATAAGATTGCTGGAAAAGGGTTAGGAGAGCTCTCCCAGCAACTCCGTTGAGGCTGACCCAGAGGTTCTTCCTAGGGCTCTTGGCCTCGAAGAAATAAAGGAAGGAATCTACTGAGGGCAGACGCCCAAAGTAGTTGCAGAGGACAGCATAGGCGCGCACGAAGGCCCAGCTGTTAGGGTGTTAGGGTGAAGTTGGGCTGGGGCCACGTTCATCTCTATTAGCAGCGCCCTCTTAAAGCCACTGAGGGGTAGGCGAAGGCCAACCCTCTTGAAGACGGTGGAGTAAATAAAGCAAAAAGGGCTCTCCTGGCCTGAGGTTTCATTGCAACACACAGGCTTGCGAGCCTTGCAGGGAACCACTCCAACGTATTTATCGTCATCTTTTCCAAAGACGCGAGTGGAGTGGCTGGCTTTACTTCGCACCTCAGCCTTTCTGTAGGTCACGATGGATGCAGAGGTAGTGAAGTCAGAAAACTCCTTGAGAAGCCCTTCAGGGGCCCAGGGGTATAGGAGTTGATAGTAGTCTGAATGGAGCCCTAGAACTACTTGACAGCGGAAGATTGTGAGGAGTTCAAATCAGACCCCGACAAGGATGAAGAAGACTGGTCCATTTGGAAGGCTAAAACACAAAAGACAACCAAGAAAGGCAGGTTCAGAAAGAGGGAAAGGAAAACACGTTCAGGGAACGCGATAGAATAGTAAGGAGGAACACAGTGAAGTGGAAACAAGAATCGAAAGCAGTCCCAGGCAGAGACAGGGAGATAAAGAGCATTGCAATGATGAAATGAAAACAAGAAAGGTGGAAAGAACATACCTTTGATCGATTGGAAGATGAAAAGGTTGAATTTTGTATGAGATAGGGCACTCGAAGAACAGTGAGGGAACATAGAATTTGAAAACACAGAGTAAAAGGGAATGAAACAGTAGGGAACTTAGGAGGCAAGGAAGTAACGTATAAAGGAAGAATGTGAAACGGCGAATCATTCTAACCGTTGAGATTGCCACGTGTACGCTCCAGGGAAAATGCGCGAAAGAGTCACTTCTTGGTACGGTGTGCGTCAAATCACTCAGGATTGTGACAAGGACGTGTGGAGCGGTGCCACGTAGGTCAATCGGGCGAGTTGTAAGGCTCTTCACTGAGACAAGTCCCAATTCGAGCCTGGGGGGCTTATGTAGTGGCTAGACCTCGGTCGTCGGCCAAGAGGTGAGAGGTCGGAACGTGAGAGGTCGGTGTGGTGGGGTCCATAGTGGGTCCATGGAATCACACGTGTCAAGGTATAAACTAGGTTCACAGATGCGCCATGCATGCAGGATATATGCGAGACGTTAGGGTTTGGCATAAGAGATTTATCCTTAAAATTGCATGTAATGGCACGTGAGGGTTTAATGGCACGTGAGAGATTAGTTTAAATCATAAAGATAGACCTTGCGGCGTTAGGGTTACGGGTATGCTATAGCATTCACGCCTAAAGATAATTACTTTAAGATTAGAAGGTTCCCGCAATACACGCCAAAAGATTAAGTGATAGAAGATATTGTTTCCATTAAGATTCAGGTGATTATTATGGGGTTTTGTTGCACTCCAAGGAGAGAGGATTCCACTCAGTTGTGCTGTTAAGATTACACACATTATTCTCTCTCATTAAATATTTTCTCTTTAAAGATAAGATTCTATGCAGGGAAAGTTGGTTACTAGTGGTAACCTAATAACACACTATAAAAGGAACTGAAGGTCCCAGGTGAAGGTACGCAGTTTTTGAGACTATCACTCTTTTACTATACACTTGGTGTTCTTTGCCCTAGTTCTGACTTGAGCGTCGGAGTGCAAACGGCTGTGAGGGCGTCTATCTTTCTTTCTTTGCAGGCAAGCTATTCTACTGGAAAAGAGGAGGAAGGTGCCAACGATCGTGGAGTCTAGACGACAGAAAAATCAATCGGCAAGAACAGTCATCTATACCTAAATGCATCAGAATAGATGACGGTTCTATACCCACAATTGTCATTTATACCCTTGGTGGTTATCAGAAGAACTGTCGTATATTTACCAATTTTAATTTTAAAAATGGCATCGCATTTTGATGGATAACGTTTGGCAGTGAAATCGATGTATATAGCTGTCGTAAATGAGCGTTTCTGCACTAGTAATACATCTGAGCTTTACAAAGTTGTAGAACAATAGAATAAAAAACCCAAATTCCTACTTCACATACAAGCAATAATCCAAGATGACAAGATTGATTCTCAAAGCTTTTTTTATCTTTCTCTTAAACAAAAGTTTTTGACCTTGAACAAAAGTTTTTTCAACTGATTTAAAACAAGAAACAACTAATTAAAATTAACACATTTATAAAACAAAACTTCCAAAAGAGATTTAGAATCATATGAACTTGGATTATAACTAGGTGTAAATTAACAACTCGAAATCTACTTAACTATACACACACAACATCATATCCTTCTAGTATTGAAGCTGGATTTGGAAATCATCAAAGCACCTTGTTTAACAGGTATCAAAGAGGGTTCTTGAGAGTTATTTAAGTTTCATTCCTATTTTTCTAAAAATGGCTTAAAAATGGTTACCTTTTGTTCAGGGGACTTCTATAAACAGACTAACTCTGTTTGGAGGTGTTAATTACTAGTTTCAGAAAATTATAATGAAAATTTTTAAGTAGTGCAAAAAAGATTTCTATGACGGTTCCATAAAACTTTTTATGATGATTTTGATGACGATATAGATTCAGACGATATAAAAACTCTGCACTTTCTTTGTCGATTGAAACAAATGACAGATTGAGTTGAATTATTATGACGATTGTATAAACTGTTATAAAATGTGCAAAATGTTTGTCATAATATATTTAAGTGAAACTTTTTATGACTGGTATTTCTAGCACAATCATAAAAAATATGACTAACAATAATGGTTCTGATCAGAACCGTTATAGGAAGTAGTTTCCTATGGCAAATATTTCTATCGCCCATTATAATAAATCAGACTTTTTATGTCATACATTAAAATAACTTTCAAAGTAAATTTTCTTTTTAAAAGAAATGTTTGTTTTATCAATTTTCGTCCGGTTGGTGAATCTTTGACGTGTATTTTTTTAGGTTACAGATGAAGTGCATATTTTAATTGATGATTGATTGTATTAATTTTTCTCTTGCATCTATTTATGGTTCTTAATTAAATGACTATTCAACAGCAGCAGAGAAGAGACATTGTGTGCCTTCTGCATATAATCAGTTTATTAAGTAATCTTCGGACTTTATTTAAAATCAACTGCCTTACTTCTCCCTAATTTCTCTGTATTATGGAGGATTTGATTAAGGGTTGAAATTATCATCATTGAGATAATTATACAGATTTCCTTAAAGTTAATGTTAACTATATTTATTATAAAATTCAGTATATATAAAAAATAATAGTAAAGGTAATTTAGTCAAGAAAGAAGCAAATTAAATTCAAGCGAAATTAAAAGCACTTTACAAGATTAAAATTTCATTTTCTGTTCAAAGAATAAAGATGATACAATAGTCCAGTAAATATAATCTCTTAATTCTAAAATAATTTTTAAAAAAAACATGAAAATAAACTAGATATGATTCTATTGAGTAAAAACAAATAGCAAGTCTTTTCAAGTGTCTGATTTTGCAGGGAGGAAATCCAAAGGATTAAGGCTAGTGATCCAAATATCATCCGAGGCTTAGAGCCAAAAACGTGAGTTTTTCGGAACCACTTGTGTCATTTCAAGAACAACCTTGTCTCTTCTATAAATTTATTAGAATCTAATCATCTAGTTTGATTTGATGTATATTCACTAAAAAAAATATTAAATAAAAAGAAAATTTAGAGAAAAAAAAATTAATTATTACATTGATTAAATTAAAAATATTTTAAAAATAAAAAATTTTAATTTTTAAATTAATTTTTATTATTATTAAATAATTTTTAAATTAATATCTAAATCTAATTAATTATTAAAATTTTTGTTATAAAATTTAAAATTTAAATAATTATTAATTAAAATTTTAATAACTAGTTAGATATCAATTTAGAAACTATTTAATAATAATAAAAATTAATTTAAAAATTAAATTCTTTAAAAAATTTTAATTTAGTTAATATAATAATTAATAATTCTTTTATTTTTAAAATTATTTTTTTTTAATAATTTTCTTGTAATAATAAAGAAAAATCACATTTTTTAATTGTCAAGTGTTTTTAATGGGGTCTTATCACACATCAGCTGCATAAAAAATTGTTAGGGGAAAATACTTGTAGTTCCTAATTTCAGCTTGTATGCGCATGAATATGTTTGTGAAATATTTTATCATCAAGATTTTTTTTTTTTTTTTAAAGCCTTTTTTATAACGTTATGCAGCTGCCTCTCTTAGGTCCCGTTTGTATTCGGAAAATTTTTATGTTCTAAACTATCTTCCTAGAGTTGCGAAGAAAGTTATATATATATATATATATATATATATATATATATATATATATATATATATATATATATATATATATATATTAATTTTAATTTAGTTTTTTATTTATTTATTTATTTTAAATTTAAATTATTATTATTATTATTTCAAGTAGAATTACAATTTAAATATAAAAAATATAATTAAAATTGTAAAAAATAATTATTATAAAATAAAAAATAATTATATTATATATATAATAAATTATAAATCTAAATAATAACAATAATAAATATATTTTTAATAATAAAGAAATAAATTTATATAATAATTATTAATTACAAAAAAGTAAAGATAAAAATAATAATGTTATTTAATATAAAAATGATTTTTTATCAAATATTTATAATTATAAATATTTAAATAATATTTTAATTAAAAATAATTATAATTTATAAATAAATAAATAAAATTAATTTTTTAATAATTTTTAAATATAAGGATAAATTTGTAAAGATACGTTTTTATCAATTAAAAATATATAATTTCAATTAATCCATCACATCATTCACAACTTTCATAATTTTTTTTTATACATTCTATTCTATTTACTTTAATTCGTCAAACATCATAATTTTCTTTATATTTTTTCTTCAAATCATTCCACATCCACTAAATCATTTCCACTCTTTAATCCAAACAAAACATAAAAGAGTAAGAAGAAAACAACTAACTTTTTCAAAAAAAAGTCTTAGCCATTGTCCTATACACTAATTATTTACTTTCTAACATTATTCAACATTATCTTTTAATTCACATTAAAAATCGTGTATTTTAATCCCCTATTATTTTTATACGAACTATGTTTAATCTTTCTAGATATACATTTAAATAAAAATTATTAATTCACAGATTAAAATGTAAATTTTACAGAACATCCAAAAATTTATCTATTTAGATGTGATATTAAAAGACATTTTTTTTGTAATCTAAATATGGGATTTGAGTTGAGAGTAAGTGCGACATTCAGTAACTTTACTAAGCTAATTTCTTTTCACCAATACTTTTTTCCATGCTTGTGTAGAAAAAGTTTTTGGATAAAAAATCCTTTAAATTATATAATTTGAATTTGATAGATTGTGCAGTTTAAAATTAAAAAAAAATTATTCTAAACTATATAATTCAAAAATATATTTCTAAAAAATTATTATAGAACCTACTTTTCATTATAAAACCAATAAATCTGAAAAAGATAGATTATTTTGTAAAAAAAATTTTGAGGCTATCAAAAATATAATTTGTATTTGCGGAAATTATCAAGGATTTAAAGATAAAAAGACAATCCAAATGTGAACATTATAAATTCAAAAACATATTTCAAATTTTGGATAAAAAAATATATTTCAGATTTTACAATTTAAAACATATTTTCATATTTTACAATTCAAAATATAAAACATGAATATTTTAAAGTTTTCCAACACCTCATAAAGGTGCATGAAGGAATCATAGAGGACGGAGAAAGATATAGCCCTTACTGAATAGCTATACTTTAAAATGATTTTCAAAATATAAAGAAATTTGCATAATGCAAAAATTGACGCATAAAAAATTATATTTAAGAAAATAATCGATAAAATATTTATCTTAATTATTGTAGAAAAATCAAATTTAAGATTACTCATATTTTTCGTGAAAAAATACGTGTGCTGATAAATTAATTTAAGATTTATTCATACAAAATCCTTTTATTAGTATTGTTAAATATTATTAAATATTATTAGATATTATGAGATATTATAGTTATTGTTTGATATTTCATATTTATGTAATGGGCTTAGCCCATATGTTTATTTTTCCTATATAAACATAAACCTATGTGTTCAATAGATACAAAGGATTTACCCTATTCTCTCTTTTCCTTTAATATGGTATCTAGAGCATAAGGTTAGGGTTCAAATTTTATTGGTGAACCCACTTTTCACTGGAATTTTCCAGCCACCACCCCACCACCTTGCCAGAACTGTCACCGCTGCCGCCTCACCGGAGCCATTGTCGGACCCTCGCCGGAGTCGCTGCCGGAATCTTGCTGGAACCACTGCTAGAATAGCTGCTGCTGCCAATTGACTGGTAACTAGATTTAATTTTTGTCCTATATGGCTTCTTCACCATGGCTTCTTCCGCTGCCACTGTGACTCCTTCCGCTGTCATAATGCCGGATCCGTCTATTTATACTAATTATGTCAATGTTCATCTCTCCATTAACAAATTGGATGGAACCAATTATGATACGTGGGCCTCAGATATTAAATTATGACTTAAGAGTCAAGGTTATGTTGATCATCTACCCGTCCTAATGTTGCTGAAATTGAGGTTTTCTGTTGGTTGAAAATTGATGCTCAATTATGCATTGTTATCAAATCTACCATTCATTCATCTTTAAAACAAATTTTTCGTACCTATGAGACATGTTCAGAAGTTTGGGAACAAGCAAAATTATTATATACCAATGATACTCAACGTCTTTATGGTGTGTGTTAAAATCTCCTGACAATTGTTGCTCCCAAACATCTTGATGGTACAATAGCGGAATATCTAGGTAAACTTTATGCTCTTCTTCATGATTTTAATGAATTATTACCTCCTGCCCCCACTCCTTCTCAAGAACTAGAACAAAGATCCAAGTTCTTCATGTTATTGGGTTTACATGATCTTCCTGATGATTATTCTCATGTTCGTGATCAAATTTTGGGATCCTCTATCGTGCCCAATTTTACTTCCATTTGTTCTACACTTCTGCGTGTGCCAAGTAAACACACCACTGAATTAATGTCTCGTGTAGATGACTCTTCTGCTTTAGTCTCTCAGCATAATAATCGTACTCGTCCTCACAAGTTGGGCAAAGGGCATCACAAGTGTGACCATTGTGGCAAACTTGGCCACAAAATTGACAGATGTTATGCCTTACATGGTCGTCCTCCTAAATCTGTTGCGATTGCTCAAAGTGCTCCTGTGCAACCTTCTACTGTGGACCATACTTCAATTGATACCCTAAGCCAGCCTGCTATTTTCAATGAATTTCTTAAATGGTATGAGGATCATCAGAACCCTAGTTCCATAGCTTCTGTTGCACATTCAAGTACATTTTTTGTTGGCCTCACTCACTCTACTTTCGTTGGCCCTTGGGTTCTAGATTCAAGTGCCACAGATCACATTATTGGTAATAAATCCTTTTTCTCTTCCCTATCTACTACGGGTTATTTACCTTCAGTTACCATGGCCAATGGATATAGGGTACCATCACATGGTGATGAGGACCTAGAAAGGAATACGCCTACTGACCAGGTCCAACCTTAGAGGAGGCAGACTAGGAGCATGACACAAGACCAAGGGCCAAGTCAAGATGCTCCAACCATTGCCTTAGCTCCCACCATACCTCAGAGGATTACAAGAAGCAGAGCACAAGCTTTGGGTGCTGAGCATCAATTGTTTTCTTTATTTGTAATAGTAGTAAAATAGGTGTCCTTAAGTATTAGAGGGGGGGTGTACTAGCAAATAGGTGCCTTTAGCAATAGAAGCGGGGGTGTGCTATAAAAAAGGTGCCCTTAGCAATAGAAGGAGGGGTGTGCTAGCAAATAGGTGCCTTTAGCAAAAGAAGGAGGGGTATACTATCAAATGTTGCATTTTTTACCTATATTCTAGAAGATTAGGATGATGGTGTGGTTTGACTAAAGTCAATACCCTAGGCAGCCCCATTTTTTGTATTTCCTACCCTTTAAGCTTGCTCACCAAGACTCCTAAACCTATAAATAAGGAGGCCTACCTCATGTATTTCAAAGTGGAAAATTAGAGTAAAGTCACTATACACAAATTCTTGTGTGAATTGTGAGTGAGTGAGCTCCTCCAAAATTAGTCTTATCTTGTGAGTTTTGAGAGCTCTCAAGTGGCAGTATCCTTCACTTACCTTGGAGTCATTTCATCATCCAAGTGGCGTGCAACCATTTTCAATTCCATTTCTCATAAGCTTCCTTTTCCTTTATCTTTTCCTTCCATTATCATTCCATCTATTCATAAATATGTTCTTATTTTGCTTCGTTATGTCTATTCGGTCTTTATATGTTGCTCTTGTTTTCCTTATGTAATTCCACACCATAACTTGTCATCATCATCACCTTATAATTGTGTTTTCCTTTTGCCTTTGTGAAATGAACCTTCACATCTACTTAACCACTTGGTTAAGTTAATGTCCAGTGGGGATTTTCCTTAGGTTCTCACCTTAATCATCCTAAAATCTCAATCCTAATTAAAGTGTCATCATAAAATGCTAAATCATAAAATCAACTCACATCACATGGTATTGGTACTGTTAACCTTTTTCCTTCTTTATCTATTGATAATGTTCTTTATGTCCCTAGGTCTCCATTTAACTTATTATTCATTAGTCGTCTCACTCGTTCCCTTGATTGTGTTATTTCTTTTACCAAAGATTCTGTTTCTGTACAGGACCGGAATTCGGGACGGATGATTGGCACCGGATGTGAGTCTCATGGACTTTCTCACCTACAGATCTCTGCATATGTTGGTGCGATTATGGATTCTCCATCTCTCATTCATGCTCGATTGGGTCATCCTAGTCTTGCCAAGATGAAGCAGCTTGTTCCAAGTTTGTCTAATGTGTCTAGTTTATCATGTGAGTCATGTCAGTTAGGAAAGTACATTCGTAGTTCTTTTCCCAATAGTGTCTCACAACGTGCTTCATCTCCTTTTGCCTTAATTCACTCTGACATTTGGGGACCAAGTCGTATTAAGTCTAATTAAGGATTTCAGTATTTTGTTACTTTTATTGATGATTATTCAAGACGTACTTGGGTATTTTTAATGAAAAATCGTTATGAGTTGTTTTCTATATTTCAAATATTTTACAATGAAATTAAAAATCAATTTGGAATTTCCATTCCCGTTTTTTGCAGTGCTAATGGACGTGAGTATCTTTCTCATTCTTTTAAAAATTTTATGGCTTTTCATGGTATTCTTCATCAAACTTCATGTGCTTATACACCTCAACAAAATGGGGTAGTTGAGTGCAAGAATAGACATCTTGTTGAAACAACTCGTACTATTTTAATCCATGGTGATGTTCCTCAGCGTTTTTGGGGTGATGTTGTTCTTAATGCATGTTATCTCATTAATCAAATGCCATCTTCAGTTTTAGATTACAAAATTCCTCATTCTATTTTATTTCCACATGACCCTCTTCACTCTTTACCTCCCAAAGTTTTTGGGTTCACATGCTTTGTTCATAATTTTAGTCCTGGTCTTGATAAATTATTTTTAGGGTTCACTAGATCACAAAAAGGGTATAAATTTTTCTCCCCTTCTCTAAATCGTTATTTTATTTCAACAGATGTCACCTTCAGTGAATCTTCCATTTACTTTAAGTCTTGTCCTTCTTCTTCTATGTCTTCATCTAATCAAGTTAATATCCCTCTTGTTGTACCTAGTGCACCTAAAGATTCACCATCGTCACCAACTCTTCAGGTGTATAATCGTCGTCAAACGTCTCATTATCCATCAGATGACTCTTTTCTAGTGCCAACACCTCATCCCCCTCCGGCTCCAACAGTTGAACCTCCGACAGTTGAACCTGATCTTCCTATTGCTATCCGAAAAGGTATACGTTCTACCTGTAATCCCTCTCCACATTATACTGCTTTGAGTTATCATAGACTATCTCAACCCTTTTATACTTGCCTTTCGTCTATTTCTTCTGTCTATATTCCAAAATCTGTAGGTGATGCCTTAGCTCATCCTGGTTAGCGTCAGGCCATGCTTGATGAAATGAATGCGCTTCAAAATAATGGAACTTGGGAACTTGTTCCTTTACCATCTAGGAAATCTATTGTTGGTTGCAGGTGGATTTTTGCTATCAAAGTTGGTCCTGATGGTACTATTGATCATCTCAAAGCTCGTCTTGTGGCTAAGGGTTATACCCAAATTTTTGGTTTAGACTATGGTGATACTTTTTTTCCAGTGGCAAAGATGGCTTATGTTCACTTATTCATAGCTATGGCTGCTCTTCAACAATGACCTCTTTATCAACTGGATGTCAAAAATGTCTTTCTTAATAGGGATTTGTAGGAAGAAATTTATATGGAGCAACCTCCCGATTTTGTTGCTCAGGGGGAGTCTTCTGAATTTGTATGTCGTCTTCGCAAATCCTTATATGGCCTCAAGCAGTCTCCTAGGGCATGGTTTGGAAAATTTAGCAATGTTGTTCAACAGTTTAGTATGACTTACAGTGAATCAGATTATTCAATTTTTTTATCGTCACTCGAGTGTTGGGTGTATTTATCTTATAGTATATCTTGATGACATTGTTCTTATAGGTAGTGATCACCATGGCATCTCACAAGTAAAACAACACCTTTGTCAGCACTTTCAGACCAAAGATCTTGGCAAACTTAGATATTTCTTGGGGATTGAGTTAGCACAATCCGATAATGGTATTGTTATCTCTCAAAGGAAATATGCATTAGATATTTTGGAGGAAATTAGGTTGATGAATTCGAAATCTGTTGATACTCCCATGGATCCCAATGTCAAGCTTCTACCCAATCAGGGGCAGCCTCTTTTAGATCTTGAGAAGTACAGGCAATTAGTTGGAAAATTGAACTATCTCACTGTTACTCATCTTGATATTTCTTTTATAGTCAATGTGGTGAGTCAATTTCTTAATTCTCCATGTGAAGATCATTGGAATGCAGTCATTCGTATACTAAAGTACATTAAAGGTTCTCCTGGAAAAGGTTTGTTATATGGTCATCATAACCATACTAAAGTCGTTTGTTATTCAGATGTTGATTGGGCAGGATCTCCATCTGATAGAAGATCAACTTTTGGTTATTGTGTCTCCATTGGTGATAACTTGATCTCTTGGAAAAGCAAGAAACGAAGTGTTATGGCAAGATCTAGTGCAGAAGCAGAATATAGAGCTATGACTTCAACTACTTATGAGCTTATTTGGCTTAAACAAATACTTAAAGAATTACAATTTGAAAAGGTCACTCAAATGACACTTATATGTGATAATCAGGCTGCTCTTCATATTAGCTCAAATCCAGTTTTTCATGAAAGAACCAAACATATTGAGATTGATTGTCATTTCATTCGAAAAAAAAATTATATCGAGAGATATCAAGAGTGAGTTTGTTAATTCAAATAATCAATTAACAGATATTTTTACTAAATCCTTACGATGACCTAGGATTGATTACATTTGTAACAAACTGGGTACATATGATCTATATGCACCAACTTGAGGGAGAATGTTAGATATTATTAGATATTATGAGATATTATAATTATTGTTTGATATTTCATATTTATGTAATGGACTTAGTCCATATGTTTATTTTTCTTATATAAACATAACCTTATGTGTTCAATAAACACAAGGGATTTACCCTATTCTTTCTGTTTCTTTAATAAATACAATAGATTTTCATCTAGTCTGTTATTATAATTCTTTATTAATAAGTATTATCTACCTATGTATTGTTTTTGTTATATATAGATTTTAATCTAGTCCCTACATATTTTTGTATTTTTTTTAATAATACTTTTTTTCATGTGATGATAAACAATTAAAATGTCAGTTTAACTGAGATGTCAAGTTACATAATAATATCTAACATTAAAATTTTTTATGAAAAAAAATAAAATAAAATAAAAAAACTATGTTTAAACTAAATGTGCTTGAGGTAGTATTTATGACCAACAAAGTCTTAAAATCCGACAAAATTATGTACGTCTATCATAAAAATGGTGTAAATCCTTACACCGAGCTTGCACTTGCCAACATGGAGAACCCTTGTCAAATCCTTCAACTAAACTTCATAATGGTAGCTAGAAGCCTCAATTAATCTTTGGTTTTGGTCGCCTTGGCCTCAATACCATATAGAGGCACCCTAGAACAATCAAGAAAGCTGGTATAGTTGTCATATCAAACACCATATGTATTTTTCTCTCTCTTGTGCAGTTAATTGGATGAAGAAGGGCAAGAGTCGCATTAACTTGACCAACAAATCTGCATTAGAGATCGTCAGACAACAAAAACAAAAATTTCAGAAAAATAGAATTTGATAGCCTTTGAAGTCGAACATAAAGAAAAGACAACGTAGGCCTAAATTTTGTGCAATTATATTGGAATGAGGGAAAAAAAAATAGGAGCGAATTAAGAATAAACAAATTTAACATAAAAGAATAAACGGGTCAGCCCATTAATTTGCAGGTAAGCCCAACCTTGGCCTATATGAGCATCATGCCAAATAGGTTAGACTAAAAAAAGCCTATTTTTATTTAGGTCACTGTTTTTCAAGTCTGGCCTGACCTGAATCACAGGCCACGCGTACCAAACCCATTTTGGAAATCCTAACAAAGACTGATTAAAGAGATTTGAGAGCTATATTAAAGAGATTTCTCTGCTAGGCAAGCAGAGAGATTGGTTAAAGCATTGAGTAGCAGAAGTTCTTTCTATGTTCTTATGGCTTTATATTTTTTTTTTTTGGTTTTCTTTTGGAGGTACACATCTCTTGTTGCTCTCTTTTATAATTATGTTCTTTTCATTAAAATGCTTATTGCAGAATAGTGCCCAACCTTTTGGATGCATCCTCCAAGGTGTTTAGTAGCCTCAATGCATCAACATAACGCAATTCTCCAGTGACAGTTGATACCTGAAGAATACAACATTCATGGAATTTAAGAATAAGATTACAAATTTAATAGAAGCTACAAATAACTATCACTCACCCTTTTCCAAAGGCTAACGACATAATTGTACTTGTTTACAAGCTCATGCTCCTGGAACAGGAAGATCCTGAACGTTTTTTCAGCTTTATTTTGTTAAGAATTCACATTAACTCATTGTGTCTCAAGAAAAACAAAAGCACTACAATACTCCTGAAAAGCAAAGGGCAGGTTTGGTTTTACAAGGTTTAATTTGATAATATATACTTCAATATTTTTTTCTCACACAAGGCAAATGCAATAGTACATTGACAATATGAAATACACTTTTAATTCTACACAGATACATAAAATATTTTCCCTCCTCTTGTTTTCTAAAGGTTGAGTTAAATTTAAATTTCATTTTCTTAAAATGGTATCAGAGGCATTCAGAATCTATCATAGTCAAGTTTGTTGGGTCTCATGTCACCCGCTATTGGGTTCCCTTTAGTCCTACGCTTGAGATGTCCAATCCTTGACGAGATAGTGTGTGTTAAAGATCATAGATTGACTAAAGATAAAGCCAAATTATATTATATAGGTGAGTATAAATTTCATCTTACAAGCCGATTTTGTGAGGTTGAATTAGACTTAAATTCCACTTTCTTAAAAGATACTAAAGCATTGACAAGTGCTCTCACAATTCCATTCCACATTTCACAGTGAACACATTTGCAATTGTCACATATTGTGATAACAGTGAACAGCAAGCAACCAGAAACAGTACTTGCTAAGAAACCAATCAATGAAAAGATTTAGCTATCACATCAAGGAAAAAATGCTGCTCAACCAGAATTATTTTGCATGCTTATTGACTTGCGAATGGCTGGTCCCTACTATTGTCTTATAATAAAATCACTCTTAAGAGTAGAGAAAGTAACAATAGTTGAACCCATAATCACTTGATCATGGAAGGCTTTAATATGATGATTGACAGTTAGCCAATAATCCCATGAGCTTAGGTTTTAGACTAAGGTTCAAAAGTAATTGTAATTTTATCTCACTCTAAATTCAACACGGTATTAAGAAATTCTGTCCCATTTTCCTCTCTCTCTACATCTAACTACAAATTCAACCTGGTATCAGAAGTAGTACCCATACACTAACCTGTCCGAATCACAGCTCCAATGCAATTGTCACATATTGTGATAATAGTGAGCAGCGAGCTACCACAAACATTACTTGGCAATGAAAAGATTCAGCTATCACACCAAGGAAAATGCTGCTCACCCAGAATTATTTTGCATGCTTATTGACTTATGAAGGGCCGGTCCCTACTATTGTCTTATCCAAAAATCACACTTAAAGAGTAGAGAAAGTAACAATAGTTGAACCCATAATCACTTGATCACAGAAGGCTTTCATATGATGATTGACAGTTAGCCAATAATCCCATGAGCTTAGGTTTTAGACTAAGGTTCAAAAGTAATTGTAAATTTATCTCACTCTAAATTCAACTCTGTATATCAATTAAGATATTATGCCCATCTTCCTCTCTCTCTCTCTCTACATCTAACTTTAAATTTAACCTGGTACCAAAAGTAGTACCCATCCACTAACCTGTACCATCACAGTTCCACTGCCATGTTCCTAAAACATTGAACTGTTCTTGATTTCTAGAAACAATTTTTTTTTCTCCTCTAATTTTGGTAGTTTTTATTTCTTCTCTCTAGTCACTTGATATTGCACAAAAAGTCCTGCTCCCATATTTTTTCTCGCTTGTCTCTGTTGAAGCTGAAGGAAGCTTCTTCCCAACCTTGGCTTAAAGTGTGTTTGATGAAGAAAATTGCTTCGGTACTTTATAGTTTTGTAAAAGGATTTAAGTGAATTTTGGTTTAGGCTTAGGAGGTGAGGAAGTGATGAGGCACCGATCTGTAATCGGTCATTGCGGGAAGTAATGAGGAATCAATCGGTCGTCGGTCATTGGGGAAGTATGAGGAACCAATCGGTCGTCGGTCATTGAAGGAAGTAATGAGGAACCAATCGGTCGTCGGTCATTGAAGGAAGCAATGAGGAACCAATCGGTCGTCGGTCATTGGGGAAGTATGAGGAACCAATCGGTCGTTGGTCATTGGAGGAAGTAATGAGGCACGATCGGTCATCGGTCTTTGAGAAAGTAATGTTGTACGATCGGTCATCGGTCATTTGGAATGTAATGTGGCACCGGTCGGTCATCGGTCATTCTGTTCTAGTTGCCTAAAGCAAGCTTAAACCAAACACAAGGAGTGTTTAAAGTTTTCAAAAATGCTGTTTAAAGTTTTCTCAAAAAATCTGAATACTGGACAAAAATAAATCTGTTTCCTGGATAATAAATAGATTTATTTTGGTTCTGTTATTCTTAACTGTTTTTCAAACTGTTTTTTGAAAAGTGGTTAGAAACTGGTTTCTTTAAATATAGAAGACTTCTCTCACACAAAATACACAGTGCAATCACGTTTCAATCAGTTTCTGAGTGAGAAGAAGAATTCAAAGGCTTTTGTGAAAGGTTTTCAAAAGGAATTTCAAGTGTGCTTGTTCTAGGAAAACCTTGTGCTTTGTGAAGGTGCTGGTGCAGTTTTTGCAGCAGATTGAACTACTGGTTTGAGTTCTTGCATCTTCTTTTCAGGTGTATTTTTTTTTTCTCATTTGTTGTAAAGGTGGAAGTGTTAGTCACTTCTTGATAGGGTTTCTTGGAGTGCAAGGTGTGCTGAAATACGTGTTTTTCAGCCTTGTATGTGAGTGTTCTTGTAGGTTTCAAGAACTGCTGTATATGCTGTAATTGTTGTATGTGTTTAGTGAATTCCACCTTGGTGTAAGGTGAACTGGATGTAGCTCTTGATGAGTGAACCAGTATAAAAACTTGTGTGCAATCTTCTCTCCTTTCTTGCATTTATTTTTGGAATTTGAATTGATAACTGTCCAAAATAAATCTGTTCATTTGAAATTGAATCTGTTAATTCTGGGTTTAATAAGAACTGTTCTTCTCTTGGTTGAAACCTTCTTGCAAATATCTGAACAAGTGTATTCTGCTGTTCCTTCTAATTGTATAAAATCTTGTTTGATTAAGTTCTGATTGTAAGAAGGTGATTTGGAAAAATAAATCTGTTTTATTTGAAATCAATCTGTTCTTTTAATCTCTGTTATACAGAAGTCAGTTCCTGTTGCAAAAATTTTTAAAAGATCAATTCACCCCTCCCCTCTTGATCTTCAGACCCTGCTTAACTCTAACAATTGGTATCAAGAGCAAGGGCTTGTAGGTTACTCAAGTTGTGCAGAAATGTCTGAATTCAAGATGCCTTTTGCTGAGGGAGCATCCATCAATAGGCCTCCTATGTTCGGTGGAGTCAACTATGCTTTCTGGAAAATCAGGATGAAGATTTTCATGGAGTCCATTGATATGGGCATCTGGGATGCTGTGGTGAGCGGACCTTTCATACCTATGCAGACTGTGAAAGATGAAACTGTGAAGAAACCATGGTCCGAATGGAGTGAAGCTGAAAGGAAGAAGGCTCAATATGATTCTCTGGCCAAGAACATCATCACCTCTGCACTGAATATGGATGAGTTCTTTAGGGTGTCTCAATGTCAATCAGCTAAGGAAATGTGGGAGATACTGGAGGTAACTCATGAAGGCACAGAAGATGTTAAACGGGCTAGGAAGCACTCATTGATCCAGGAATATGAGTTGTTCAGAATGCAATCTGGTGAGAGCATTGCAGATGTACAGAAACGATTTACACACATTGTAAATCACCTCACGGGTCTTGGCAAGGTTTTTGATAAGGAAGAGCTCAACATAAAGGTATTGAAATGCCTTGATAGGAGTTGGCAGCCAAAGGTAACAGCAATTTCAGAATCAAGGGATCTTTCCAAGATGTCCACTGCAGCACTCTTTGGAAAGCTGATGGAACATGAATTGGAGCTGAAAAGATTGAAAGACCAAGAAACTGTGGAGAAGAAAGTCAAAGGAATTGCCTTAAAGACCACCATGGAGCATGACACAAGTGAAGAAGAAGAAGAGAATCCTGAACAAGATGAAACCTTAAGCTTGCTCACTAGAAAATTCAGCAAATTCCTTAAAAGGAAGACTAGAGACAGAACACAGCAAAGAAAAAGGTATTCAAAACAGAGTGATTCTAATTCTTCTACTTACACCTGTTTTGGATGTGGCAAACCAGGTCATATAAAAGCTGATTGTCCAAACAATCCACATAAAGAAAAATCAGCAAGCAAGAAGAATGAAAAAGGCAAGGGAAAAAGGGCTTACATATCTTGGGAGGATAATGATGTATCTTCAACAAGTGAATCCTCAAATGAGAGTGAAGAAGCAAATCTGTGCTTCATGGCAAATGATGAAGGTTCAACTTCAGACTCAGTAAGTAATTACTCAACTGATTCTGAAAATTATGATCAGCTTTTAATTGCGTTTAAGGAAACTCATGATGAAGCCAATAGACTTGCTGTCATGTGTAATAAGCTGACCAGAATGAATAAAGTTCTTGAACCTAAGGTAAAGGCTCTTGAGGAAGAACTAAACAAAGCTAAAACTGAGTTAATTAGTCTTGAATTAACCTGCCTGCATGCATCCATCAAAACATGTGAAAATTGTAAGAAATTGGAAAAACAGGTTGAATATCTTCTAAAGACTTTATCAAATTTCACAAAAGGAAGAGAAAATCTTGAAACATTATTGGGTTCACAAAATGCTGTCTTTAATAAAAATGGTTTAGGATATAATCCTGGAATAAAGCAAAATGTTAAAAAGCTGTCCAGTTTTTTTGTTCCTGCCAAAACAGGTTTTTCTTCTTTTAACAGATTAAATACAGTATATACTGCATCCTGTTTCTACTGCATGAAATCTGGTCATACATCAAGAACATGTAGGGCTAGAAAATATCTTGTTCCTAAAGGCTTAGCCAAATGGCTTCCTAAGGAAAGGTATTAATTATGTTGGACCCTATACTAAGAGGGGTACCATATATGTAATCTGTTTTGCAGAAAAACAGCAGGAAAAATAAGTGGTACCTTGATAGCGGCTGCTCAAAACATATGACAGGTGATTTGGCCCAGTTCATAAGTTTGAAACTCAAAGCTGAAGGTTATGTCACATATGGGGACAACAATAGAGGAAAAATTCTTGGAAGAGGAGATGTTGGCACTAAAGACTCAACTATAATTGAGAATGTCCTATATGTTGAAGGCTTAAAGCATAATCTTCTCAGTATTAGTCAGCTTTGTGATAAGGGATACTTGGTTAATTTTGAAGCCAACACATGTACAATTTCAAATCAGAACTCTGGTAAGGTGCTGTTCACAGGGAAAAGGGTAAACAACATCTATCTCCTAGACATTGTTAATAACAATTCTAAAAATGAATGCTTGTTGTCAAAAAGTGATGAGTCTTGGCTATGGCACAGGAGGTTGGCTCATATCCATACAGATCACTTGAATAAATTGTTGTCTAAGGACCTTGTTTCTGGTCTACCAAAAATATGTTTTAAAAATAACAGGTTGTGTGATGCATGTGTAAAAGGAAAACAGATTAGAACCTCTTTTAAATCTAAAGATATAGTTTCTACAAATAAAATTCTGGATGTATTGCATATGGATTTATTTGGACCATCTAGGACTGCTAGCCTTGCTGGAAATTATTATGCTTTGGTGATTGTTGATGACTTTTCTAGATATACTTGGACTCTATTCATTGCTTCTAAAAATGATACATACAAAGCTTTCAAGAAATTGGCAAAGGTTTTGAACAATGAAAATGAGAACTGCATAAAACAGATTCGTAGTGATCATGGGGGAGAATTTCAAAATGCAAAATTTGATAAGTTTTGTGAAAAGCATGGCATAACACATAGCTATTCTGCTCCTAGGACACCTCAACAAAACGGTGTGGTTGAAAGAAAGAATAGATCTTTGGAAGAATTAGCAAGAACTATGTTAAATGAATCAAATTTACCAAAGTATTTCTGGGCTGATGCTGTTTATACTGCTTGCTATGTGCTTAACAGAACATTGATAAGACCTATTCTTAAGAAAACCCCATATGAACTGTACAAAGGAAGAAAACCTAGCATTAGCCATCTTAGAGTATTTGGGTGCAAATGTTTTATTCTAAATAATGGTAAAGATAATCTTGGGAAATTTGACCCTAAATCTGATGAAGGTATACACCTTGGTTATGCTATAAATGGACATGCTTATAGAGTCTATAACAAAAGATTGCTTGCTGTAGAAGAGTCTATGCATGTGGTGTTTGATGAAACAGATTGTTCTATACCGAAATCTGTTTTGGATGAATCTGGTGTGGATGATTTAAGAATAATTCTGCAGAAAAATCAATCAACTGAATTTGATACAACTAATCCAAATGCTGTCAAAGAGTCTGTTGTGAATGCAGGGTTGCCTAAGGAATGGAAGACTCCCAAGAATCTTACTCTTGACAATGTAATTGGAAAACTAGAGAAAGGAGTCTCAACCAGAAATTCTCTCAACAATTTCTGCAGAACAGTAGCTTTTGTGTCACAGATTGAGCCTAAAAGCCTGGAAGAAGCACTGCAAGACAGCAATTGGATAACAGCAATGCAGGAAGAACTGAACCAGTTTGAATACAATGAAGTGTGGACCTTAGTTCCAAGAAAGCATGAGATGAATATCATAGGAACCAAGTGGGTGTACAGGAACAAGCTGGATGAACATGGAGCTCTCACTAGAAACAAAGCAAGGCTGGTTGCTAAAGGATACAACCAAGAAGAAGGTATTGATTTTGGTGAAACCTATGCACCAGTAGCACGCCTTGAAGCTGTCAGATTACTTCTAGCATTTTCCAGCATCAAAGGCTTCAAATTGTTTCAAATGGATGTTAAAAGTGCATTCCTAAATGGATACATAAATGAGGAGGTGTTTGTTTCCCAGCCCCCAGGCTTTGAAGATTACAAAAATCCAGAACATGTGTACAAGCTTAAGAAGGCCTTGTATGGACTAAAACAAGCACCAAGGCAATGGTATGAAAGGTTAAGTGAATTTTTGCTTTCTCAAGGCTATAACCGTGGGAATTCTGACAAGACTCTATTCATTAAGAAGAAAAGGGAAGATATTATCCTGGTACAAGTGTATGTAGATGATATAATCTTTGGGTCAACCAATGAGGAAATGTGTGAAGCTTTTGTCAATACAATGATGAGAGAGTTTGAGATGTCAATGTTGGGAGAAATGAACTTCTTCCTTGGCCTGCAAGTGAAACAGCTCAAGGATGGAGTCTTCATTAGTCAAGAAAAATACTGCAAAGAGCTGCTGAAAAAATTTGATATGGATCAATGTAAGGCAATTAGCACTCCTATTTCAACAAGCTGTCAACTAGACCAAGACTGTGCAGGAAAACCTGTTGACCAATCCAAGTTCAGAAGCTTAATTGGATCCCTGCTGTACTTAACTGCCAGCAGACCTGATATTATGTTTGCTGTATGCCTATGTGCCAGATATCAATCTGATCCAAGGGAATCTCACTACAATGCAGTCAAGAGAATTCTGAAATACTTGCAAGGGACAAAATCTGTTGGACTATGGTATCCTAACCATGTTTCCTTATACTTAAACTGTTTTTCAGATTCTGATTTTGCAGGGTGCAAGGTTGACAGAAAGAGCACTAGTGGAACATGTCACATGCTAGGATCAAGCCTGATTTCTTGGCATTGCAAGAAACAAGCTTGTGTTGCCCTCTCTACAGCAGAAGCAGAATACATTGCTGCTGGAAGCTGCTGTGCTCAAACATTATGGCTAAGGCAACAGCTAAGTGACTATGGAATACTGTTAAACAAGATACCTATTAATTGTGATAATACCAGTGCCATAAACCTGTCTAAAAATCCTGTGTTACATTCAAGAACAAAGCACATAGAGATTAGACATCATTTCTTAAGAGAAAATATAGCTAATGGTATTTGTGATATTAAATTCATTAGTACTGAGTTTCAATTGGCTGATCTGTTTACAAAACCTCTGGCTAAAGATAGGTTTTATTTCTTGTTAAACGAATTGGGCATTATCAGCTTAAACTGTTCACTGCAGTGATATTTTAAATCTATAACATGTTATTTCTCTGGTTAATCTGTTTATTTCTGTGCCTAAAATATACATAACTAGGAAAGAGAAATTATACATGCACCTTAACTGCTTTATTGCTTTGACCAGCAGGTTTATGGCTGTTCTGTCTGGATATTCAAACTGGTTTGACTAACTGTATGGAAAGCTATTTCTCACTAAAAGCTAAAACACTTTTTCAAAATGATTTTGCCTCTTTCCAAAAACTGAAACTGCTGCAGGAATAAAATCTGTACTGACTCTGTGTTTTTGATTTGTTTCTTCTTAACACTCCAACTCTGCTAAGCATTAATACAATCTGTTTGATTCTATAAATAATGGTATTCAAAACCTGTAGTTCACACATTCAACTTCTGCTTGCAATCTCTCAGTTTTCTTTTGATAAAGAGGAACAGGTTTCAGAAATGGCATCATTGATATACAAAAGGAAGAAATCCCGTGAGCAGAAGAATAACACTCAAGGTATTTTAGAGAAATGGTTCGATGGTGATGCTGAAGCCATGACCACTTACTTACATGAGATAAGTAGAAAACAGGTAAATGTGCCAAAGATCCTCGAGTTTTCATGGATGAAGAGTGAAAAGCTGACTGAACCCAAAGCACTTCTCAAGCATCAGAGATTGAAGCCATTTCTTGAAATGACTGGCAACATCTATCCAGATCTAGTGAAGGTATTCTATACCAATCTGATCCTTGATGGGAAAAATTTAATTTCCCACGTAAAAGGTGTCCAAATAAAAATAACAAGTGAAGTTTGGAGCAACATCGCTGGAATCAAGTATTCAGGCCTCAAGGTGGGAAAGGGGAACACAACCATGATTCAAGAATTCAATAAAATTCAGTTCTACACAAGCTGCATGAGAGATAAGAATCAACACATAAACAGGTTTCATGCAGGTAATCTGAACCTAACTCCTAGGTTTCTAGCCTATGTTATTGCATGGCAACTGACACCTAGGGGAAGTAATCATGCTACATTACATGAGGAAGACCTCATTTTACTCTACTGTCTCATGCATCGCATAAAAATAAATTGGGTTTGTGTAATGACAGAGCATATGCTCAAATCCAAGAGGCTATCTGATTACAGATTTCCCTATGCAATTTTCATTTCAAAATTAATCGATTGTTTTGAGATTGACACTACTAATGAGAGAAACGAGCCAATCAAAGCAATTAGTGAAATCGACAACTCTACGCTCATGAAGATGGGATTCCTCAAGGAAGGTGAAGAGTGGGTTTTTAAAAGGACAACAGGTCCTAGAATGGAACATGGTACGTCCAACCACAACAACAATGATGATGAAGAAGCTGCTATTCCTATGGAAGATGACAATGTTCATGCTGATCATCAACCGAATCATGATGACTTGGATGCTACAGCACACAATGCACTGGTTGCATATCATTCTCCCGAATTCAGAGGTGAACCTTTGTCTAGTTTTGAAAGGCAAGTACTGCATCGACTTGACAATCTTTCAGAAGACCAGAAAGCCTACTTTGAGATGACTCAAGCCAGGTTCCAGCATCTAGATTATCAACTCGAGGGAGTACAGGAACAACTGGCTGAGCTTTACTACAGGGAATAGTTTTCTTTCTTCCCAATATTGTCTTCTTATGTCTGTTGAACATTATCCTTTTATTTCTGTGTTTTGGTGCCTGTTTCTGGACATTATATTTTCATCTCTATTCTGGAATGTATTCCCCTCTTAAGGACTTTATGAACTATCATGTATGGCTATTATATGCTTCTGTTTTTATTTGCTTCCATGCTGTTTGATGAATCCAAAGGGGGAGAAAAATAGCTGATCTTATAAGCTGCAGTGGTATAGGGAGGTATAAGCTGCAGTGGTATAGGGAGGTATATATATTCTCTACTCTTCTCTTATTCAATATTCACTTTAAATCTGTGTATTGTGGAATCAAGCTTTGTACAGGTATTGATCTTTCTTCAAAGCAATCGAGCTACGGGGATTTGTCTCCATCAAACAGGGGGAGATTGTTGAAGCTGAAGGAAGCTTCTTCCCAACCTTGGCTTAAAGTGTGTTTGATGAAGAAAATTGCTTCGGTACTTTATAGTTTTGTAAAAGGATTTAAGTGAATTTTGGTTTAGGCTTAGGAGGTGAGGAAGTGATGAGGCACCGATCTGTAATCGGTCATTGCGGGAAGTAATGAGGAATCAATCGGTCGTCGGTCATTGGGGAAGTATGAGGAACCAATCGGTCGTCGGTCATTGAAGGAAGTAATGAGGAACCAATCGGTCGTCGGTCATTGAAGGAAGCAATGAGGAACCAATCGGTCGTCGGTCATTGGGGAAGTATGAGGAACCAATCGGTCGTTGGTCATTGGAGGAAGTAATGAGGCACGATCGGTCATCGGTCTTTGAGAAAGTAATGTTGTACGATCGGTCATCGGTCATTTGGAATGTAATGTGGCACCGGTCGGTCATCGGTCATTCTGTTCTAGTTGCCTAAAGCAAGCTTAAACCAAACACAAGGAGTGTTTAAAGTTTTCAAAAATGCTGTTTAAAGTTTTCTCAAAAAATCTGAATACTGGACAAAAATAAATCTGTTTCCTGGATAATAAATAGATTTATTTTGGTTCTGTTATTCTTAACTGTTTTTCAAACTGTTTTTTGAAAAGTGGTTAGAAACTGGTTTCTTTAAATATAGAAGACTTCTCTCACACAAAATACACAGTGCAATCACGTTTCAATCAGTTTCTGAGTGAGAAGAAGAATTCAAAGGCTTTTGTGAAAGGTTTTCAAAAGGAATTTCAAGTGTGCTTGTTCTAGGAAAACCTTGTGCTTTGTGAAGGTGCTGGTGCAGTTTTTGCAGCAGATTGAACTACTGGTTTGAGTTCTTGCATCTTCTTTTCAGGTGTATTTTTTTTTTCTCATTTGTTGTAAAGGTGGAAGTGTTAGTCACTTCTTGATAGGGTTTCTTGGAGTGCAAGGTGTGCTGAAATACGTGTTTTTCAGCCTTGTATGTGAGTGTTCTTGTAGGTTTCAAGAACTGCTGTATATGCTGTAATTGTTGTATGTGTTTAGTGAATTCCACCTTGGTGTAAGGTGAACTGGATGTAGCTCTTGATGAGTGAACCAGTATAAAAACTTGTGTGCAATCTTCTCTCCTTTCTTGCATTTATTTTTGGAATTTGAATTGATAACTGTCCAAAATAAATCTGTTCATTTGAAATTGAATCTGTTAATTCTGGGTTTAATAAGAACTGTTCTTCTCTTGGTTGAAACCTTCTTGCAAATATCTGAACAAGTGTATTCTGCTGTTCCTTCTAATTGTATAAAATCTTGTTTGATTAAGTTCTGATTGTAAGAAGGTGATTTGGAAAAATAAATCTGTTTTATTTGAAATCAATCTGTTCTTTTAATCTCTGTTATACAGAAGTCAGTTCCTGTTGCAAAAATTTTTAAAAGATCAATTCACCCCTCCCCTCTTGATCTTCAGACCCTGCTTAACTCTAACAGTCTCATCCACTGTTAATCTTCTCTGATGACCTTCGCATTGCAAGTGACAGTTTCAGCCAACTTTCCAGCCTGACCAGTAACACTTTCAGCAATCTTTGCAGTAGTTTTTCCGGTGATCTCAGATGTCACCTCCAGCTATTTTACAATAAACTATGTCACCAGGTGCATTAGTGGATCCCATACTAGTGAGATAGAACCTCTCTCTCTCTCTCTCTCTCTCTCTATATATATATATATATATATATATGTACACATATATATATGTACAAGTTTAATTTCTCATTTTTGTCTTCATTTTGGGATGAAATGTTGATAAAGGAATAAATCTTTAGAAAGAAAAGATAACAGAAATAGAGGATATGGCACATTATAATAATGATCTCGTTGATGCTTTTTGAAATAGTAATTTTTCTATCATTAAATAGCTTCAATGCTACACAGTAAGGATACTGGTACGTTCCATTAGCAGAAGATTAATGGCAGAATTAACCAGTTGTATTGATTCTTCAAGGGCAGTAATGACATAGCTCCGAGCAATTGAATCAGACTGGAACTGTGAAATATGCCAACCTTGTGATGTAATGGAGAAAGGGTTGCATCCTACTGACCATAACCAGTCCTGTCATATGCAGAGATAAATCTTACAATATGGTGATTCAAATACACTTAAAAACGAAGTTACATTTTAGTATATGGACATTGACTGTTCTAGGAACTTGGGACACAGTTCACACAGGCTAATCTCTAAATGAGAATGTATATTGCAGACAAAGGCATTAAGCATCTGCAGCCAGGACAAATTGAAAAGGTGGTGTAGCTTCCTGCAGGCTCTTTTGCCAACATACATCACTTTTTTGTATTTTAGGGGGTTTGGGGAGTGTTGCGAAGGTGTGGGTATGGTAAATATTAACTGAATTGTTGCATTTTAAGGGCTTAGGTATACCCAAAGAAGAGTAACATAGTCCCATACATTCAATGCACAAGAACTGAACCTCAACAAATGAAAGGCATCTGGATTAAGTAAGAACTAAAATACTAAATGCCTCAAAGAAATAGATTGAACTCCAAATATTGGATAAAATGTACCTCAATTGCTGTCTCATGGGCTTGACCATAGACAAGATGAAGGGGAAGCAATCCAGCAAGATGCTCAGCAGTGGCAGCAACTGCAGCTTTTATAGGCTGCCTTTATTGTCCATATAAAGGATGAAATCATGAAAGAACTGATGAGTAGATTTTTGAATGATAAATAAATAAAGGTACTATCACAATTGTTCAATATAAATTTCTATAGAAGTTCACCTCTTCCCCTTCCCCTTACCCGGTGAAATCAATAAAATACGATGCTTTGACAAAAATATTGAAAATGTAAGGCCTAGTATCAACAAATTTCCCCCAAAAACATGAAACATTGCTTGATATCCTGATTTTTTGGCTCCATCATCAACAAATTCCCCCAAAAGCAACCTTTTTTTAAAAAAGTGCTTTGCAAGAAAATTTTAGAAAGTTGGAAGATAAGTTTCTCAATCTTACCTCAAATCCAGTAGAAGTGAATGCCCATTACAGTGTAGATGGCTTTCCCAGGAGGAGGGCTCTGACTGAACGACAATAATCATGTCAGACAGAGCTTTTGCCTGAAAATATTTGTCTAGTAAAAGTGGTTCACTGTAGATGAACCAAAAGATTGGAACCTCGAGCACAGACCTGGAATGTGCATGCCTACCTGCACCATTCACAAATATTAATATAATTGTCAATAGCCAGAATATCAAGAATAAAAGAGAACTTTATTTTAAACCTATATCAAAATGTAAGTTAAAAGAAGAAAATAACTCATGTCATCAAATTACATCCAACCACAATGCGCAACCCCTACATGCTACACGTAGAAAGTCCTTGTTAATCCCTACTATTTCACACTTCTACATATCTTCAGTTTTTCCCTTTGACATCCAAGTTTTGATGATAACAAACAAGACAACTTTTGTGTGACTAATATATTTATCTATTGGGCAACAAGCTTAATCATGATCAAGAGGAACTTTGTTTGAAGATATAAGTCATGATTAAAGCACAAAAAACAAGTAACGAGGCCATGTTAGGTGACCTCAAAAGAAGACAAACACTACTAGAGCAGACAAAGCCTTCCAAAAGTATTAGATGACACTACAAGTAACAAGAAGCACCAAATGATCATGTCATCTATAGAGGACCATATTTCTCATGGCATGAGCTATTTTGTCAAGAAGAATGGAAGTTTAGAGAGCATGATTGGAAAAAGTTCCATCATGAAGAGTCAAAAGCATGCAAGATAGAGAAGCAAGAAGATTAAGAGAAGTTGCTTAAGAGTATTCTTGGATTGTAGTGCTAGAAGACAATTTACTCATAAGGACTACCTCATAAAGATGAAGACATAAGTACCAACTGTAAATGAGCAAAAGTCTTTTTTGGGTACTGTTAGTGCACAAAGTCAATCATAGAGTAAAGGAGTGTGTTTCAATCACCTCAAAGTACAATAAGTCAAAGGATGTGAGAAGAGAGTCATGACTCTCTAAGAAAAGCTCTACATCAACGTTGTCAAGATTGTGAGTTTATTTGCATACTTGCATGAGTCAACGAGTTTGGAGGCCAGCCGAGGTGACTCGGCCGACGGATCGGGATCGGAGCACGGCGCTGCACGGCTTGGTGGATCGACAAAGGTTGTCAATCCCGGATCGTGAATTGTGCATGACTGTTTTTGGCCAAAACAAATGGAACGTGGTTGCTCTAGTTAAAACCCACCTATCATCACTCAAGCTCGCCACCGTCATTGTCGCTGCCCTCGCACTCGCCACTGTCGCTGTCGTTGCCCTCGCGTTCACAACCACCGCTAGCCACCATCGTCGTCGTCGTCGCCCTTGCTATCACCACGCCGTCTCTTGTGCTCGCCGCCGGTTGCTAATCGCACCTGTTCCCACCTTGGTGTTCTCTTTTTTTACCATTCAAGCATCGCTCTTCTCTTTCAGTTCTCTTTTTTTTCCATCACAATGCTCTTCTCTTTTATTCTTGTTGCCTTTCATAATGGCTTCAACTTATTAGTGGTTTTATGCATGAACATTTTATGAATAATGAATCTATTTTCAGTTGTGTTATGTATTGAATATTATTTTTCATCGTAACTCTTTCCCATCCTCTTATGACTTATGAGTTTGACAACATGCTCTACATAGCTCTCACCCACCACGAGCTTGCAGTGAGTATTAGAATATACCTGGGTTTATTGAAACCTAACATACACTTGACCTCACTATAACTTTTTCTTTTCAGCACATGTAAAGGATTAGTCAATTAGGTACAGCCAGACAGACTCGAAGTAATAGAGTCACATCTCTGTGCACAGTAATTGTTTCAGTTTTCAGAATCAATACAAAATTCAGTTATTATTTCCTCTTAAATCCTTAAACTCAACACTATAGTATGTTGAGCATATTATTATGCCCAAAATACTATAATATCCCCGTTTATTCAACAGCAGCTGCACAAACCTAATTCATTATACATAGTCCGCGACAGACTTTTGGTCACTTAGTGAAGCAAACACTATGAACTTGAAACTCCAAGCTATAAGCTATAAAGTGTTGAAGACACACGCAAACTAATGCAATAATTAGGATTGATGCTACTATCATCCCAAATACGGTATGCTACACTTGCTATTCAGCAATTGAGGCATAACGCCAAGCATCTTATAGAATGTAAACAAAGGTTGTCTTAAACTCATCTCTAATTCGGACTTGATTATTTATTTAATTGAATAAAGATTTCAAAATAAAATTCCCCAAAATTTGCTTGGAATAAAAATGTGCAATGGATGAAAATAGATTGAGCAGCATATACACTAATCAATGGACGAAATTAATTTTCCTTTCACCTTTTTATTCTCTCAACTCCAAGAGGACTGTCCAACTTATTCCCATTTTTCCATGTACAGAAACAAATGGCATTCTAAAACAGGACATAAGGATATAGAATGACCTTTAAGAGAACCATGTTTATTCAGCCTTTGCAATTGATATTGCAGAATAGCAGAATCAAGATATGTTCGAACTGTCTTTCGGTAGGTTCCATTGATAAGCAGTAAAGGTACAGCAGCTGCTCGTCGTGCAACTGCAAAGGCCATTGCTAAGGCAGGATCCTCCGACAGCGGCAACCTAAAGTCATAGTTATGTAACTAGAAAACTAGGGAGAATGCACAATTTTACAAGAAAGTGATAAATCAGATCCACAGCATTGTGTTAAAGAAACATTTCACCAACCAAATGCCTAATTAAAGGTAGGGTAAGGAAAGGGTAAAATTAAAAATTCATGACATACATGTGCTGACTGAACATTGGTTTCTGAGAAGGAACTGTCAACGAAGAAAGGCTGTCCTTTATAGCATTCATATCCACAGGAAGCTGTGTATTGTGCCTAACTTTCTGCAAAAAATAATACAAGGGCAATATCAATATTCAGCTGTTGCAAACCTTTAAATGATCGAAAAGACATCTTACCTCCTGTGTCACGAAAAACAACTGAAAGGATATCTTTTCATAATAATGGAAAGCACCATCAGCAACCGAAGGTGACACAATATGTCTCATAGATCCCCACAGTGTTCCACCTAGATGTGCAAGAAAAGAATCACGCGCAACTGTGTAATTTTTGAACTCCTGCAAAGGGGTAAATCCTTGAATGAAGAGGTCCAACCAGAAATTTAAGCTACACAAAAATTGGGGGCACACAATTCATTATAGTAATTTACTAAATTAACAAAGATTAACTGGCTGACCTCTTGTGTGTCACTGAATAGATTCCAGCTCTCCATCCGTTTCAAAGCTTCTATGGCCTTTTTCTTATGACTTTCATCATATTCTTCACCTTCAAAAGACTGTAGCTCATTTCTCAAATCCCGCATCCTCCCATCAAGTTCTGAAATTATCAAATGTTACAAGTTGTATGAAAAACTACAATAAAACATTTTAGATTTTAAACCTACAGAAACTGAGCTGTGAAATCTACAAGGTTTGATAGTTAGAATGAAAAATAAAGATTATGAGAACATCTCACTAGCATAGAAGCATAGATACTTCAAATGATTACCACGCCAAAGAAATTGACTAGCAGAATATTTGTTATTATTGGAGAACATTTATTGGTAAACAATTTCTGCATGATTGTACAGCTATATTTATGCAATTTTCTCGATAATTAGTTAGCCCAGCTGCACAATAGCCTTATTGCAGAATAGTCAGTTTCAAGGCTAATGGAGAATTCTCCAGAGGAGAACACATCGTTTTAATATGCATTTTTTCCTAATATGGTATTAGACTAGGTTGTAATCCTATCTTAGTTCTGTTAAAAGCCTTTGGGTTTTGCAAGACTATCCTTGTTTTGCTCGGTCTCTTGTATGATTTTTTCGTCATTTTTATTTTCTCAACTTCATGTCCAGTGACAAGTACGATATCTTAATTGTTTGCCTTAATGGCAAGAGTTATTCAACCTCGGAAGATGATCAAGAAATGGCCCAAAGTTGGAGGTCTTTTTCCTCTCTATTTTTCTCAACCTCCATGTTCTTTCCTGCCTTTTGTTTATTGAAATTCAGCCATTGTTAATTTATAGCATACACATCTTGGCCACCCAATATAAAGCTTCGTTCAGATGGATCAATAGATCAATACAAGGCTAGGCTGATTGTTGTTTGAAATAAGCAAGAATTTGGCGTTGATTATGAGGATACCTTTTCACTTGAGGCAAAAATGACTATTGTGTGCAATATGATTGCCATTGCTGCATTTGGATCTTGGAAAATACACCTATGAAGGCGAAGAATGCAATCCTCCATGGTGACCCCAAGGTGGAAATTTACGTCTAACTTCATACCAGTTTGCCTTCTTCACCTTTATTTAGGAAGAAGGAACAGAGGTTCATTGTTATTCAATCTGGGAGGCCTACGACCACAAAGCTATCACTTAGCATAATGTTTCTACATCTGTTCAAATAGTTAACATTCTTACCAAACCCTTGACATGTCAGCACAAGAATTTCCTAATCAACATATTGATGCTTGTAGCATCAATTTCAGGTGGGAAGCCAAAGGAAATGATTAGCAGAATATTTGTAATTAATTGGCATAGATTGTAGAGTATTACATAATATTTGTTATTATTAGCACAGATTTGTTGGTTACAGTTCCTGCATAATTGTACAGCTATAATATAAAATTATGTCCATAATTAGTTAGCCTGGCGGAAGGATAAAATTTATTGCAGAATGGCCAGTTTCAAGGCTAAAAATCAGAATTATCATCACTATTTAATGGAGAATTCTCTAGAGGAGAACAAACTGTTTTTGTCTGCATTTTTCTAACTCTAATATACCATACCCATGTCACATTATGTTGGATCAGTACGTTGAAGCATTATACTAATGTAAGTGGTGGGATAGTTTATAAATGGATAATGAATCTGTAAAACATTCACATTGTCAAAATTGGTATTTGAATTGAAACCATTATGCAGAATCGCTTATACTTTAAAAACAAGCTCAAATTTGCATTTTTGTTCATATTTTATGTAGATCTTTAAGATTTGTGTTTATATTGATTTTAAGAATATTAACTACGTATATTATTTTCTAACTTTGTACTGTCCTATAGCCTTCAATGCTTGTTGCAACCTAGCTTTAATGACACTGTTCATATCCTGTGTTTATTTATTATCTCCCAACATGTCCAAAAATCAAGATTTTATGAGAAAGTAAAGGAAACCATTTTTTACCAAAAAGAAAAAGGGAATTCAACAAACTTTAAGTTAAATTTAGAAATTTAAAGGCTAAACGCTACATAATGAGATTACCTTCACAAAGAGCAAGCTTAACTTTCCTTCCTTTGCAATGCTTAAAAGCAAAAAGCTCATATATATCAATCTCAGCTAAAAGAATATCAATGGCCTGGTGTTCCTTCTGCAACATTAAAAGTAACAATTGACCCACTTTTGGAAAAAATGAGTGCGGAAAGGAGGGACATTTACTACATATATTGGATGCCTAGATTCCTCTCAACATCATTATCACATTCCAATGATATCAAAGTCTACAAACACTACATAAAATTCCTGTCAACTTGAGAGAAACCTAGAATAGAAGTGTTTGTTTCTATCACAATTTGTTTCACATCCTTAATCATTTTGGTTGAACCACACTTTTCTTTTTTTTATTTGTTTGCAGTATTTACAATGTATGAGGTAGAAACTATCCAGAGTATTTACAATTTACTACAACTCTCTAAAACCTCATTCTTAGAAGAACCATATGCAATATATTGTTAGATCCGACTTATTTTACATACATCACCAAATACAGAAAATTTCTCCTGAATAGCATCTTGCAATCGGTCTTCAGCTTCTTCTTCTGAAATTTCTGCAATCAGCAAAGCGAACAGATCAAAATAGCCAGAAATATAACATGGCATCAAGAGTTGAGCCATGCACAATGAGCAAAACAAATAAGATTCAACTTTACAACATGCATTGATAGAATTTCTTGATTGGTCCGAATTTGATCCCAAATAGATCAAAATCTATGTGCATGGCATGAAGGATCATAATGATGAAAAACTTAACCAACTTCTTCTTAATCTCTTAAACTTCTAATAACATATTCAATTACTCAGCAGCTGATCGGGAAAAGAAGTCATGCCATTGCGTATTTGTTTAAGAGATGTCAGTTTATGACATAGTCATAAAGGCATATGCTGCTGTTCCAAATAATCAATGTCAGTTTTATATGAATGCAAATAAGCAAAGTATTATCCCACGCTCGAAATGTTCATACCTCGGCACGAGAGCGTGTGTTGGAGATCCTACATCGTCTAGAAATTAAGGCAAATTATAAATATAAATGGGATGCAATTCTCACTTTATAAATTGATTTTGTGAGATTGAATTAGGCATGAACCCACTTCCTAAGAGTTATCAATAAAATAATTATTTGTTTCCTTACATAATTATAGTCATTCTACCCGAAGTGGTTGGTCAGTTTCTGTGTCAGAGAAGCATTATCCATGATTTAGGATTTTTTCAAGCTCTTACTATGATATTGAGAAAACTATTATACTGAACTTAAACCTACAACTGAGAGTTCTCTATTTATAGATATTATGCTGAACCAAATACTAATATATACCAACTGTATAACTAACTATGCAGCTGTCATTGACAACTACAACAACTAACACTATATTCTAATATCAAAAGTATGATTTACAGCTGGATAAATTACAAACATCAAACATATCATTACTACCTGAAGCTGAACCAATCGTTTGTTCCACACTTGGCAAACTTGCTTCCGTACGCACACCTTCTCCGCCAACAGCAGGTCCCCATGAAAAGGGACCTGCACTTAAATCAATAAATGCCCATCTGGTACAAAACACTAACGAATGTAAACAAAAAGAGATGTGTATGAGTGAAAATTTAGCATTTTGTGAAGTGAGAGAAATTGAACCTGTCCTTTCCAATCCATGTATCAGTGAGACATTCTGCTTGAAAACCACTGTAGTCTGCAGATTTTAATACCTTCTCTAGATGGAGTTTCAGGTCTTGATTCTTCCCTTTTAGTAACTAGAAATACAGGGTCAAAAAATGAAACTTCAGGAAAAAACGTAGTGCAAAAATTTTAGTAATTAAATATAGTTTCCTATGTCGAGAGTGGAGACATATGTGATGAGTGGTATACCTGTAAAACTTTGACCTCAATGATCTCAACTATGTCTTTCCCTTGATACAACCTCCGAAAATTATCTAGTGCATTTACCCAAATATTATACCATTCCATCTGTATTTTGTTGTTGTACCAAAACAGCAAACATTTAATAAAAATTTACACTGCTTACACCATGAACTCCAGAAAAGACACCAGACCCAAATTGTAAGTGAGCTCTGAGAAGGACAACTACAGTAGAAATACTGCAGTTACTCTTCGGCTTCAAGCAAATAAATATATAATTGAAGAGAACATGAAGATTATGATTTTGTGGTTTGTAAAATATATATCCATGTCCTGAGAGGGTTTCTTTCACCTTTATTACAATTTTTAACTCATTGAAATGATCCATTCACCCTATTATCTAATGAGAAAATGCTGTTTTAGGACTACAAAAAATTCCAAATTTTGATTTTTGTTCCAACTTTCAAAACTTTGGTTTTAGTCCATAAATATATATTTTTTTTAAATTCCCAGAATTTGGTCCCAGTATAGAGGGAAAAAGTGTTAGCATTAAGGACTAAGTTTTCTTATTTTTAAAAAATAAAGGCATGAATGAAAACTATTAGTTTTAGAAGCTGGAAAGCAAAAATAAAAACTTCAAAAATTTTCAGGTACTACAGACACTATAACCCCTATCTAATTGATCTCAGATAACTAAATGCTCTGCCCCTTCCTAGCTAATTTCCACTTTCCTTCTGTGTTAGCTCCTACAAGTTAACTTTTGGTTTAGCTGATAAAGAGGCCAATGATAAATAGTAGTCATGGAGAGAAAGAGAGTAGAAAAATCTTGGACATAGAGGAAATGCATATTTGGAAGCCAGGCGAGACATGAGATGATCATTTGGAAAGTCCAACTGATAATGCAATAGGACATTATGGTGCAAGAGGTAGGGAAAAGGAATCTAAAATAGAAGGATTAATTCGGAGGACTAGTAGCCAATTTTGCATGCACAAGAGATCAATAAAGTAGAACTGCATGAGGATTAATATTAGTTTTGTAGGTAAATGAAGTTCAAAAGTAGAAAAAACAACTAAAGCTTGCCCCAATCGAATTTGGTATAAGACTATCATAAGGTCATCCAATCATGTGAAAGATTTGAATCACATACCATGCACAATAAAAATTAATGAGCATATATGCTTTCACCATACAAGGAAATGAAATACTTACAATATCAGCATCCTCGGTTCTTGTCCAAGAAAATTTCATCATTGGATGCTTTACATACAACGGTCGCTGAATCTTAGTAAGAGCTGTAGAGCAATAGTAAGTACCTAATGAGGTTCTAAGTAAAAGAAAGAAGAAGTTGTGGTGGAAAGACTTGTTGGTGTTAATTTTACTTGAATTTAGAGATGGCCAAAACCAGTCAGTTTCATCTCAGCTGATGTATATGTATATATAAACATGACTACAAATATATCTCAAAGAGGAAGGCTAAAAAATATGTTCCTTAACATAAAGTAGGTACTCCCAAAAATACAACAGAATAATTACACCTATTTCAACACTCCTTCTCAAGCTGGAGCATATAAATTGTATGCACCAAGCTTGGAATATATAAATTGAACTCTAGAACCTCTTAAGGATATAGTTAGAATGTCCACAAGCTGATCATTGGCTTTGATGAATCCAGTACTAAGTTCCTTAGACAAAATGAGATGACAATCGATCTCATACCTAGAATATTTTCAGGAATGTTTTCTGCCTGAAGAAGCTTCATTTGCAAACTCTTATTCTGCACAATATGCTAGTTGTTAGTGTTGGCACTGAAGGCCTTGATTGAATAGAGATAAATATTTAGCAATTACTTTTTGCTAGTAAATAGTTCATAAATTCTGCAGAAGAATGCCAAACATAGCATGACACATTTTACAAATGATTACCAAATCACAATAGCAGTGCACATTCTAAGGAGAAAAGACGGAACATTTTATATACCTCCTTTAGCAAGTTTATTTCGGGCTCAGATAAACCTCTCCTGAAATATTTTGTAAGAGAAACAATATATAAAAACATGCAGTAACAAAAGCACGGCCAAAACAGATAATTTTCCCAGATACCCATAGGTCACCTGAACTCTGTAAGAAAATAAAGAATTATTTTATTGATATCAATCAAACCAATTACATTCTCATAATCTCTATTTGTAAATTGTAATAACCAAAAACTTTTAAAAAAATGAATATTTTTTCCTAATAACTATGGAGATATTGAAAATATTTTTTTATCCTAATAATCTGACATTTACAACACTATCTCAAGTTGTTAAATGAATATTAATCTCATCCCCAACTTGCCTACAAGATCCTTGAATCTGCCCTTAGGAAGCCCTTTAGTTAAAATGTCTACTGTCTAAAATCTTGTATGGACATGAAATGTAACCACTAGGCCTCTGTCAAGATTATCTTTGATGAAGTACCTGTCAAATTTCAATATGTTTGGTCCCATCATGTTAGACTGAATTTCGGGCAATGCTCATGACTGACTTGTTATCACATTACAATTGCATAGGGATGTCAACCTATACTTTAAGTTCATAAAGTATGATGTTCATCCAGAGTCCTTCACACGCCTTGAGCAAGAGTTCATAAATTCAACTTTTGCTCTGGAACGAGATACCCTATCCTATTTTTTTGCTTCAACAGGTCACTAGACTTTCTCCAAGAAACATACTCAGATGTAGATTTTCTACCAGTAACAGAACATGCATAGTCTGCATAAGTATATATCTTCAGGGTCAAAGTGTCTCCTTTTCTGAAGAATGACCATTTTCCTAGGCTTGACATTAAGTACTGAAGAATTGTATCAACTGCTTGCATGTGTCTTTCTCTTGGATGATGCATAAACTAGTTTACCACACTAACTGCATAAGAAATGTCTAATCTCAAGTGTGATAAATAAATAAACTTTTCTACCAATCACTAATATTTGGTTTTTTCTCCAGGAGATGTTACGTAGATTCTCCTGAATCATTGATCACTTGAATGGTGTTTCCCCTAGTTCTTGAGCTAGTGAATGGTGATTACAGTGAACATTGTTGGCATTGCATTTTTATACCAACTCAATGTGCATTGCCACAATGAATTGGAGAAGACCCAACTTGTCAGTCATCAAGAAACTCAACCTAGATGAATGATCACTGAATTGAGCCAATATGCTCCTTCAACATTGAATTATGTGACCTGACCAATTAATCCTGAATGTGGAAAACCAAAATATTTCCTATTTTTTTAGAGAGGACACAACAGCACCTACATGTGCCTTAGTGGCACCATCCATTTGTAATGCCATTCAAGTTACATGCACTAACCACAATCTCTTAAGGCCTTCGAGAATAGAAAATAAGGTAAATATAAGAGAAAAGGCTCCCTACAAAATGATTGGTATCCTATACCCCAAGCTATAACTGCAAACTAAAAAAAAATGTAAAGTCCTGGAAAGTTGCTTTAATTGTGGTCACCCATAGTGTACCTTAGGGTTTCTTTGAGGCTACCTTAACTGCAATCTCAATGATGGTGGTATTCTCACATTAATTAGAGATATGATTAAAATAGATATTATAAAACGTAGGCAGAGTCTTCACCTTACAAATGAGTCTTATGAATTGTGTTAGGCCTTAATCTTACGATGATACCATAGTCTATATTAAATCCATATTTGAGCCACCTGAAATTGCCTTGGACATTAAGGAAAATGTTGGAAAGTTGTCTTAATCCCACGTCAACTAGAGATATGTCTAAAAATAGAAGCTTGGAAAGGCCTTACCTTACAAGGAATTTTGTGTGATTGAATCAAACTCTAATTTTAAATTCTAGGAATCCCCCTTTGGCCTTTAATCATCAAATTCCTTTTCTCTCCCCAAAACTGATTTCCCTCCTTCACACGGTAAATAACTACTTTGGTCCTTGAATTTAGGCTTACAAACTCATGAGTTTGAATTGTGTACAATTCCAAGTTCTTTATGAAAGAGGTGACATTGTCGGATTTGATATTTATAATAAATAATAAATGACAACATTCTAAAAATACGCACCGATACCCATATTTAGGTTTCCTCTCATCACGCTTGGGATTTAAAATAAAAATATTGTATGCATTATCTAGCTGAAGGTATTCAACTAGGCTAGAAAAAAGGCCATCCAACATGTCCACGTCTACTTGCCAACTACCACCATTAGTGCCCCTGCAATAAAGAAATTAGAAAAATAAGAGAAAGCAAGAAATTCAAAAGCAAACTAAAAGAAGCCACATTATGTTCCTAAAGTAACATTTGTTTTCACTTCTTTAGAGCTTCATAGCTACTTTGAAGTGAAAACTAAAAGAGCCTTATATTTAAAGTTATTTGGTAAGTCATTTTGGTCCCTTAAAGTGTACACTTTATTAATTTAGTCCCTAAAAGTACAAAAATTCTAATTGAGTCTTTGAATGTGTATAAAGTGTGACAATCACATCTCGTTAAATTTTGTGAGACTATTGTCATTAAGTTGTAACCTTTAAGAACAAATTTGACACTAAGTTCTTTCAAACACTAAATAGCCCCTATTTTACATATCCAAGGACCAAATTGGTCATTTACCATTCAATAATTATATAGTTCATTAAGCTTGAAACTTACTTTCAAGTTAAAATTTCTTAGGTAATGTATTCTTGGAACTTGACATTTGAAATAAAGAAGAAAATGGAGGACTAGATGGCTTTTGCCCTTAAAACAAGCTTCGTAAAAGTTTTTTCTTCAAAGTTTCCATTAAAAAAAGGCTGAACTTTTAAATGCTGTTTTTCTTAAAACACTTCTTTGCCTTGCTTTTAGTTTTCAAAAGAAAAGAAACTCAAATTAATCGGCTCCATCCCTACCTCTGCATGGAGAGGGGAGAAACAGAACTATCATAATTATAAAAATAAGGAGAAAATCCTACATAATCAAGAATATTTATTATTAGAAACATTTTTATTTATTCTCGTATCACATCTTTACTATTTAGAGGATATCAAATTTCCACTATTTACTATTTAGACCCACCGTCTCCAGATAATTTCTTGTGTGAATTTTTAACCCAACTTTTTTGTTTTCATTATTTTCTAACTTTCATTGATGAATTCTCTTAAAGCAGTTGGGTTTATTTAATGAAAGACAAATTTGAACTTCCATCCATTTTTATGTCTTTCTTCAATGAAATTAAGAACCAATTTGGGAAGATAGTTAAAATTCTCATAAGTGATAACGCTAAGGAATATTTTACTACCATGGTCTTGCCTTATTTTGTAATTCATATATATACATCAATAAAAAAGCACAACAGTGTAGGTTGAATACATTCTTTCTCCATCTTATTTATTCAAGTACATGCATTATTAGCAACATTAGAAAAAAATAAATTAAATTTACCTGCTGCCAACTGGATTATCCTTGCGGCCAAACACATTTATGGCATGCTCAATTATAGAAGTAACCTTCTCTCCCATTTCAATAGCATGAACAGAAAAGCTGCATCATAATGTCCACTGTCAGAAACAAAAGATAATACAAAATTTTCACACCGAAAGGAAATTCCAAGAATAAATGAGGAAAAACATTATCAGATTCACTTCAGAGTAGCCATTCCAATCAACAGGGCTAAAAGAAAAAGATATACAAGTGTTATTAACAGGGATTAGAAAATATTCCATAACCAATATTCAAATTTTGTTTGATTAAGTTGATTGATTCAGACAAATTGTTCATCCTTCTACCATGCACTTCTCTTCATTCTCCAAAATATATCCTTTTATTTAAAAATAAATAAATAAAAATAAACTACTAAACTAAGTGAACGATAAAAGCACAATCAAATTTATCAGCTGAAAAAGTTTAGTTTTAAATGTATTATGTCCAAGAGAAAATGAGTGCAGCCATTGTAGGCTCTGCTAGCTCTCTTCTGAGAATGAAACTAACATAAGCTTTGGCTTTCAAAATTGGTCCAGCCAATTTCCCACTCCATCCCTATGTTAAACTCAAGGGTTTTATAAAGTAAATCCTCTAAATGTGAAGCCAAATCAGTCTGTGTTTGTGTTTCTCCACAAACTAATACAAAATAACTACATTTTTTAATACTTTTTGTAATTCTATTCTGCATAATAGAACTAAAATAAATAAATTAAAACATGGAAAAGTTACTCTACGGGGGATTCTTTGTCTTTTGCTAGAGTCCAATTCTTATTCCTTCTTGTTTGTGCTGAAACAGAAATATTCTTAGAATATTCCCTTCGTGAAAAATCCTATATCTTACTTCCTATTTTTTCCAACTTAGAATCTTTCTGCCAGATAATCTTTGATTTTATAAATATATAGAGAACAAATATAAAAGAAGAATGAAATGGATTTTTTTGAAACATCAAAAGAAGTAGTCATATATATTAAAAAAGATATTAGAATTATCAGTCAAAATCCCTACTGTATTGCAACTTAAAACTGGTATCCATTTCAGAAATGTAGAGCATATAATTTATCATAAAAGCAAGATGATGTCAAGCACTAGTCAGTAAATTCAAGGCCAGATGAAGAGAAAAAAAAAACAAGTTACTTGTAATTTATGTGACTGACAACAGGAAGGTGGTGCCATCGCATTTTATCGATACTGGTTTTGTAAAATGGAGTAAGAACTTCTTCATGTCGGATTCGAGTGTGTTCAAAGATATGATCAATTTTGGTAAACCAACGCTCAATTTCTTCTGGTAGAAGCTTGAATTCTGAAAGACAGAAAACCGCTATAGAATTCACAATCCTATAATATGAAATAACCAAAAAAGTTAGTTTTCAGCTATGTACCATGGCTGCCCTTCCCTTCAAATCCTATAAATATAAAATTCATAGGAACTGGGAGGTGGATGGAATCAACTTCCTGAAGCTTTAGATAATTAGCAATGTTCCCTGAAATACAATAAAATTATTTTAAGACTAGGTGCACATTTTTCAAAGTAAATTGCAGAAGCTTTAGCCAATCCATGCTTAAAGTACAGCTACAACCACTGTGGTGATCAAAATATAATAGTATATGAAAACGAGATAAAAATGTAATTAGAGCAAGATAAGCTAGAACCATATAAAAGATTTGGTGCTAACGAGATAACAAAAGTCCTATATTGGACATGGAACAAATAATAACAGCATTGATAGTTTTTTCAGCTTTAGACTAACCAAGAATAGGGGTGAGACTGGCCAAAGGTTTAGAATTAAAAAACATGGGTATTTCAGTCACAAAATGAGTCATGGGTCATAAACTACAAAAGCTTTTGTTTTTGGACAAAATGATCTAGATCTATTGGGCTATTGGACATATTGAATTCCATACACAAGAATAAGAAAGTATACCACAAACATTTTTTCACTAGTATAATATAGCTCGAATGGACAAGAAGGAAAACTCCACCTATTTAATCTTTGGGATGAGTTTCTACACAAGAGGCAAATAAAACAACTAGCAGCCTGGAAGCTAAGAATTTGACAATCCAAGTTAACTTTTATAGCTATAAAATTAACATAAACTTATATAGGATAAATATTCATTAAATAGAAGAATATAGGATTGTACATTATCAAACAACAGTAGTTCAAAGAAACAAAGTTAATTTGCAAAGAACTTTAAAGAATGCATGCATACCTGCATTGGTATAATTAAATGAGCTTAATTTTCCATGGCTTGAAAACTTCAAATCGTCAAAATCTGAAAAGCCAACAAATTAACTAATGAGATTAAAAAAATCTCTTACTGGACTGGACAGTGAAAAAAGAAGTTTTGACTCAATGAACAAGGTGTCAACATACCATGGTGTATAACATCCTCACTCCAAAAGCGACTCTTTTCTTTGAGGTTAAACAGTGAGAATACAGATGATCTGCCACTTTTGTGAGTTTCAATAGGAGATCCAAGTGAACTAACTATTAAGAACTGATAAAAATCACAATAAGCGTTATGAATGTCTTTATTTGCAGAAATGACAAACTTATCACATGGATGTAAAGAGGCAACAAGCACTAGCTATTAAAAAGAAAATAAAACGAAATAATCAACAATAGAACAGTTATGCTTTCTATCACATCTCTAGATTAATTTCTGTCATGGATCAAGAGCTAGGTTGAACCTAAAATGAATTATGGATTCATCTCCCACCCTGATTCGTGCTACACAATTTATACCAGATATATAAATCATTGAAACATAAACCAACAGCAGAGAAAGAAAAAAAAAAGGTAGGAGTGTCTGAAACAGGGAACAAAGCACAATCACAGGGTTGGCTATAAATCCTGTGCCGCACGGGAAAAGTCATTGAAATAGAGAAAAAAGGGGACTCAGAGAGATCGAATTATAATATTACAAGGCATAAAGTTTAAAAAAATATAGCCAAAATGGATTAATTGTTCTTATATAGTCAACATGTAGACCAAGGCTAGAGAACCAAAAAAGGTAGGAGCCTCAGAAACAGAGCACTGTCACAGGGTTGGCCAGAATGTGCCATGCCGGAAATGTCATTGGAATAGAGAACAAAAGGGATAAGTACAGATCAAAGCAAGCACGCAGAAATCATTGTTTTGGATTATTAACATACAACTTTCATGAGTTGTCCTGAAGGAGAAGGTAAACTTCTTTGCACAACGAAAATCAAACATCATGGCTATGAATCCTGAATTACTAATCTACAACTTTGTTTCAGATTCATATATTAGAGCTAAGTATTGGGGATGGCGGGTGAAGTTGTTGCTGCGGAAACAAAGAGCAAACAGAGAAAAGAAGAAAAAAAAAAAAAAGGACGAACCAAGATGGGTAAAGCCACTGCAGAAGAACGAATCATGGTAGGTGGTGCCACAGCAAAATGACGAACCAAGCTTTGTAGTGGGATACAAACCAGACCACGGCAACTACACAACGAGGCACGGTCAACAGAAAAAGCGGGTAGGGTTGATGGTGGTGGAGTGAGGACTAGTAACACATACAGAAACGAGATTTGAATTACGAAAGAATAATCACAAATAAGTGAAAACTTACTAATTAATATAATTCATCTAATATATTTTTGACTTTTATTATGTTACACTAGGGAACACACCAGCATAATTGTAATTGTTTATTCGCATTTTTTGTTTTTATAATTATTATATATCTTCTCTAAATTTATTAAAGTTAATTATAAATTTATAATAATAAAATAATTTAATAAATTAAATATTATATTATGATTGATTGAAGATGTAAAATTAAAAATAAAAATATTTAAAATTTAAAATTGTTTTATATTGAAAACTGTTCATTCGTTTAAAATTGTTTATGATAATTGTTTTAATATTTATAAAATTACAAAATAATTAAAATACTTTTAATAACTATTTTAATATAAAAATAAAATTAAAAAAAGTAAATATATAAAAAACAGTTATTTAAGGAATCTTCTTTATATTGATAGAGATTCATTCTAAGATTATTTTTTTTTAATTCTTATTATCATTATAAAATTCATATTTTAATTCATATCATTATAAAATTCATGTTTTTACTTAATGGAATCATCTCTAGTCTATTTTCATGTTTCTTTTTTAAATTATTTTAGGAGATTATATTTACTTGACTCTTGTATCATCTTTATTCTTTGAACAGAAAATGAAATTTTAATCTTGTAAAGTGCTTTTAATTTGGCTTGAATTTAATTTGCTTCTTTCTTGACTAAATTACCTTTACTATTATTTTTTATATATACTGAATTTTATAATAAATATAGCTAACATTAACTTTAAGGAAATCTGTATAATTATCTCAATGATGATAATTTCAGCCCTTAATCAAATCCTCCATAATACAAAGAAATTAGGGAGAAGTAGGAAAGTTGATTTTAAATAAAGTCCGAAGATTACTTACTCAATAAACTGATTATATGCAGAAGGCACACAATGTCTCTCTTCTCTACAGCGATTGAATAGTCATTTAATTGAGAACCATAAATAGATGCAAGAGAAAAATTAATACAATCAATCATAAACTAAAATATGCACTTGATCTGTAACCTAAAAAATACACGTCACAGATTCACCAACGGGACAAAAATTGATAAAACAAACATTCTTTTTTTTTAAAAAAAATTATTTTGAAAGTTATTACAATGTATGACATAAAAAGTCTAATTTATTATGATGGGTGATAGAAATATTTGTCATAGAAAACTATTTCCTATAACGGTTCTGATGAGAACCATTATTGTTAGTCATATTTGTTATGACTGTGCTAGAAATATCAATCATAAAAAATTTTGCCTGAACATATTATGATAAACATTTTGTACATTTTATAACAGTTTATACAACTGTCATAGTAATTCAACTTAACATGTCATTTGTTTTAATCAACATAGAAAGTGTAGAGTTTTTATATCACCTGAATCTATATTGTCATCAAAATCATCATAAAAAGTCTTGTGAAACCGTCATAAAAATCTTTTTTCACTACTTAAAAATTTTCATTATAACTTTCTGAAACTAGTAATTAACACCTCCAAACAGAGGTGCTTTGTTTATAGAAGTCCCCTCGACAAAAGATAACCATTTTTAAGCTATTTTTAGAAAAATACGATTGAAACTTGAATAACTCTCAACAACCCTCTCTGATATCTGTTAAACAAGGTGCTTTGATAATTTCCAAATCCAGCTTGAAGACTTGAAGGATCTAATGTTGTGTGTGTGTAGTTAAGTAGATTTTGAGTTGTTAATTTACACCTAGTTATAATCCAAGCTCATATGATTCTAAATCTCTTTTGGAAGTTTTGTTTTATAAATATGTATTAATTTCAGTTAGTTGTTTTTTGTTTTAAATCAGTTGAAAAAACTTTTGTTCAAGGTCAAAAACTTTTGTTTAAAAAATCATTTGAAAAAACTTTTGTTTAAGAGAAAGATAAAAAAAAGCTTTGCGAATCAATCTTGTCATCTTGGATCATTGCTTGTATGTGAAGTAGGAATTTGGGTTTTCTGTTTTATTGCTCTACAACTTTGTAAAGCCCAGGTGTATTAGTAGTGCAGAAATGCTCATTTACGACAGCTATATACATCTGTTTCACTACCAAACGTTGTCCATCAAAATGCGGTGACATGTTTTAAATTAAAATTGGTAAACATACGAAGATTCCTCTGACAACCTCCAAGGTTATATAGACGGCGGTTGTGGGTGCATAACTGCCATCTATTCTTATGCATTTAGGTATAGACGACAGTTTTACCCCACAATTGTCATATTGCCCTAATTTGAAGCCCGCATCGCTTACGCTTTCGTTCTCTGCATTTTATTTTCTTCTTCTTCGCCCCGTCTCTTCATTTCATTTCAATGTTCTCTTCACTCATTGCCTTTGTAAGTTTTTCCCACCCTCATTGCTTATTCTTCTGCTTTCGTTCTCTGCTTATTCTTCCTCGACCCTCATTGCTCATTCTTCCATTGATTCATTGTTTTAGGTTCTTGTTTTCTTCCGTCATGATGATGACCTTTTACGGCATGTGCACCGTGTTGTCATAAGTAATAATTTGTTCCTAAGGACGAATATCGATCCCACAAAGAACAGTTGACTATTCAAGTACAATATTCGCTAAATATAAAACAGAACAATAAAAAGTTGGGTTGAAGATTGTTATAATGGCAAGAATTAATAAGAAAACAAATCAAAGAGTAATTGATTCAATTGGAAAAATAGGGATTGGGTTTCATTTGTCTCACTCTTATGTATTTTGATTAGCATGTTAACATTATATTCTTTTATTGAAATTAATGTCCGTATAAAAGTCTTTTATATTGATTCCTCGCATATAAAATTCTTAAGAATGTTCCCTAAATATCGATCCCTTGCATATTTATAATAACAAATTAGGATCAAGCTCAGACGTTAATAGTAATTAACATTTCAAGTCTATTCCTAATACTCAAATATGTTAAGTATTGTTGTTTAGGTCAAAACCTTAAAAATACTTTCCAGTCAGATTTAAGATCCTCAAACATGTCACAAATATTTAAAAGCAAAACAACAATACCAATAATAAATCTAGAACAGAATATTATATCATAGTTAAATATCACCTCAATATAGAAGCATTTGAATAGATTACTCCCAATCCCAAAGGGTAGAATTAGCCACGCATACTTCTAGCACCTTCCATTCTCCCAATTGGTTACAATTCACTCAATGGTGTTTTCCTCTCAATCTGGCACACCAGGGTTGTGCTTCTAGCCCTCTATTTAACCTAATTTGTTAGGGTTAGGTGGCTTCCTGCGTCGCGCTCATAGGCTTAATGATAAAAACATAAAAATAACCCAATTAATCTTACGCATTCTCGCTACTGAGTTGGACTTTTTTCTCTCTTTTGTGCGTTCTGGGTCCTTCCAACTTTCTCCTTTTAGCATATATCATTCTTCTTTAGTCCAAATCTCCATTCTTCCCTATAAACTTGCAATTAACATCAAATTTGGGAATATAATGCTCTTACTCACTTAAAGATCATAAAAAATGTATAAATTCATAAATTAGGGATTATTTTACACTACAAAAAAAAGTGTATGTTGTGGCGGTTATAATATGGCGGTTATTAAAAACCGCCACAATTACCAATATAATACCACAGTTTCACAAACGCCATAATCTTCCTTCGAAATATGGCATTTAGAACCGCCATACTTAGCCTTCGAAATAAAATTTCTCCCGCTTTTCATTCCCTCCATAGCCTTCATCTTTCCCAAAGTGCATTTCAGTCCCCGCTTTCACTCTTGGAAAATATCCTTTGACTCAACCTTTGTTTTCCTCATTTCGTTCCTCTTTCAGACCCTTTCTCTAACCCTCAGACCCTCACTGTTGTAAACCCTCACTTTCACCGTCACCACATTCGGTTTCCTTCACAACCCATTTTGTAAACCCTCGCCCTCACTCTCACTCTCACTCTCACTGCAATCGTTCCCTTCGTAAACCCTCACTCACCATCTCTTTTCGTTCTCTCACTTAAACCCCCTCACTCTCGATTTAGGGTTTTTAGTCGCATTCGTTCTTCTTCCCGCATTCGTTCTCCCTACAGTCGTTCTCATTCCCAGTGCTTGTTGCGAGGTATGTTTTCTGATTTTGTTTTTTAGGGTTTACGATTTGGACATTATGTATGATTAGCTGTAGCCAGATATTGAAAACACACTTGTTCATAGAGAAGAACTCTAATAAAGTACTCCACTGTGCAGCGAAAGTGAACCCATCTTATGCATTTCTGCTTCAGAAATGTGAACCCATCTTTCTTACCGCTTACCCCTGTTTCTTCACACTTTAAAGGACTATTTTTCCTCATTTTTAAAAGCTGGTTCCATACTATTAATTTTTGGGTGTCATATACTGATGTTTATTTAGACACTTGATTACTGATATGTTTTTGGAAGCTTGCCTGATTAATTGTGAGAGTATATTGTTGTAATCTTTGTACTAGTTCCATTTATGTCTTTTGATTTATTGATGCAATATTTTATTTTATGCTTTCTGACTTTCTGATCTGAGTTGTTTTATCTGGTTACTTTTTATGTTTATTTTGGTCTTAGAAAGCACACTCTGGGTGATAATTATTTTGGTGCCAATCCATTTGTTGCCCCTGTGACGTATTCAAACTTTTACAATGGAAATGCTACTGGCTTCCAAAAGGCTTCTGGAGGTTTGACACGTGCTGATAGAGTGGGTTTTGAGGATATATTGAATCATACTCAATCAATTACTAGAAGATTTGAGGAGGTATGTACAGATTTCCCTCTTAGAATAGTATAACTATGTCATAATATGTGGTTATACAAAAGTAACATAATAGATTAATATATAGTATAAAATATGCATTTTACATCAAAGACGGTTCATAGGGAACCGTCGTTATAAAAGAAGCGGTGACATTTTTGTAGTTTTTTTGAAAGTAGTATGGGAAAACTTCAAACGGCCATAACTTTTGATAGAGAAGTCGGATGGTTACGCATAAAAAATGAAAGTTGTTCGAAACGAGGTAACGAAGCCCTTGGCCAATCCCCAAAGGGGATTGGCCGAACCAAAATTCCCAAAATCCATCATTTACTATCATTTTTCCATTTTTTTGTATTATTTTTCCATTTTTTAGGTGTTTTGAGGTTTTAAATTATGATGTTATGTGTATTGTTGTTCTGCAAATTTGGTGTATTCTGGAAACTTGATATTCATGCAGGAAACTTGGTATAATAAAATAAAAAAAATATTTTTTTTAAAAAAAAGGCACTTATAAAGACAGTTCTGGTCTGGAACCGTCGTTTTTATATTCAAGCATCCAGATCTGTTTTTAAGGGTACTGGATGATGTGCTTCTATGGACGAAGTACTTGCAAATTTAAATTTTTGTTTGTATGATCCATAAAATTTGGTAAATGTAGGTTGCAGTTAACTATTTCATGTAGTTAATGCATGTATATAAGCAATTTTTTTGTTATGGTGTTTTGTTTTGTAGTCATGCCAATTGATAAAAGTTGGATTTCTAAACCACGAAACACCATTGAATATGCAAATGGTTTGAATGAATTTTTGGAATTTGCATTTGGAAATGCTAATGGTGTTGTCATAAAGTGTCCATGTTCAAAGTGTGGTTTCAAAAAGTGGCAAACAAGGGATGTAGTTCAAGAACACTTAACATGTAGCACTTTTCCTCCAAACTACCAAACTTGGTATATGCACGGTGAAGGACTAAGTGGAAATGAGTCTCTGGCTGTTACAAGTGCGCATGTCATTGAAGATTTCATACAATCTCGTAATCCAATGGAAGACATGTTGAATGATGCATTTGGGTTTGTGGGGCATGGCGATGATCACATTGATGAGGGTACTCAAGATGATGGTGAAGGAAATACAAACTTTGATGAGTTGTTGAAGGACAATAACGAACCATTATATGAAGGTTGTACCAAGTATTCAAAGTTATCATTCATTTTGAAGTTGTATCATATAAAATGCATGTGTAGAATGAGTGATAAAGCAATGACCATGATTCTGGACTTGCTAAAGGACGCATTTGAACATGCTAAGTTTCCTAACTCATTTTATGAGGCCAAGAATGTGATTAACAAACTTGGTCTTAATTATGTCAAAATACCAGCTTGTCCAAAAGATTGCATGCTATATTGGGGTGAAGAGAATGAAAGCTTAGAAGAATGTAAACGGTGCAAAACATCTAAGTGGAAAGATAAAGATAAGAAACAATATGCAAAAATCTTGCGTTACTTTCCATTAAAGTCAAGATTGCAACGATTGTTTATGAGTTCTAAGACAACTGAATCTATGACATGGCATGTATCAAAGGATAACCAGGATGGGTTGATGAGGCATCCTAGAGATTCTGAGGCTTGGAAAGCATTTGATCTATTACATCCAGAATTTGCAAATGATCCTCGAAATGTACGACTGGGCTTAGCTAGTGATGGCTTCAACCCTTTCGGAACCATGAGTACAAGCTATAGTATATGGCCAGTGGTCCTCATCCCATACAATCGTCCTCCTTGGGAGTGTATGAAGCAAACCTCTTTCATCCTATCCATGATAATTCCTGGAAAACAAATGACTGGAAACGACATTGATGTATACTTACAACCACTCATAAAAGAATTAAAGGAGCTTTGGTTTGATGGAGTGCAAACATTTGATTATTCGAAAAAAGAAATGTTTACATTGCGAGCGGCTTTGTTGTGGACAATTAGTGACTTCCCTGGCCTAGGAAATTTATCTGGATGGAACACGCACACTGGTCTTGCTTGCCCAACTTGTAACTTTGACACTGAGTCTTCTTTGTTGTATAGGGGCAAATACAGCTTTATGGGACACCGTCGATTTTTACATAAAGACCACAGATTCAGACTGAGTCGTTCTCTTTTTGACGGAAGAAATGAACTAAGGGAAGCACCAAAACATTTGTCAGGGTCAGACATATTTGAACAAGTTCAGGGTGTCAATGTTACATTTGGAAAACCATTAGAACCTATTCATACAAGTAAAAGGGGTCGGGGAAAGAATGTTGTTGAAGTTGTTGGAGTTGAACAATGGAAAAAGAGAAGTATATTTTTTGACCTTCCTTATTGGGAGACGAACTTGTTACGCCATTGTCTAGATGTCATGCATATTGAGAAAAATGTTTGTGACAATGTTTTGTATACGTTACTCAATGACCCTAAGAAATCAAAAGATAATTTAAAAGCCCGAAAGGTACTTAAAGAAATGGGTATAAGGAAGGAACTTTGGCCAGATGAAAGAGGAAGATTTCGGCCAAGTTTGTTTTCATTGTCAAAAGCAAAGAAAAAGACGTTTTTACAAACACTGAAAGATGTCAAAATGCCAGATGGATACTCAAGTAATATTTCAAGGTGTATTGATTTGAAAGCTGGAAAGATTTTTGGCCTCAAGAGTCATGATTGTCATATTCTTATGGAACATTTACTACCCATTGCCATACGTAATGTTTTACCAAACAATGTGACTGCAGTGGTAGTAGAACTATGTTCATTTTTTCGACAATTATGTGGCAAAAGTTTAAGTCAAACCGAACTTGATAAACTTCAGTCCCGCATCATTGAAACTCTTTGCCACATGGAAATGTTGTTCCCTCCTACCTTTTTTACAATTATGGTGCATTTAACTTGTCACTTAGTTGGTGAGGCCAAACTTGGAGGCCCAGTTCATTATCGTTGGATGTATCCTATAGAAAGGTAAATGTTTTTGGCGCACATAGAGTTCAAATGTTCTTAACCGTCATGTTGATTATCCTAATTGCAAAATTATTTTATAGGTATTTGGGACATTTGAAATCATATGTTCGAAACAAGGCACAACCTGAAGGTTCCATTGCTGAAGGATACCTGGCTGAAGAGGTTCTGACCTTTAGCTCTGAATATATGGAAGGGGTTGAGACAAGAACTAATAGACCTTCACGTGTGGATGATTCTTGTAATAAAGATATGCCACAATTGAGTACTATTTTCCCACCAATTGGTAGAGTAGTAAGTGCCTCTTCAACTTTTCAGTTGTCAACCATGCAAAGAACTCAAGCACATCGATATGTGTTATTTAATTGCCCTGAAGTCACCCCTTTCATTGAGTGAGTGTTAACACAACTATAAATTTAATTATATTCAAAATGTTTCTTTAATTGAGTCATTAGTAACACGTTAGTTATGAATATTTTCATAGGGAATTTAAAGGTCATTTGCGAAGGAGGTCTAGAGGGAGAAGAATTTCAAATACAGAGATAGAAAGGAGTGTTAATAAGGATTTCATTAATTGGTTTCCTCAAAGGGTACGTAGAATATCTTTTCATAATTGTTTGATTAAAATTTGTAACATATCTTCACACATTCAATCCTTATTTTTGTAGATTAATAACCCAGACATTTCAAGTACAGTGTCAGATGATCTTAAGTATCTATCTCAAGGTCCAACTCCACATGCTAGAAGATTTTCTGCCTACAATGTAAATGGATTCAAATTTAGGACCGAAAGTCGAGAACATGGGTTAAAAACCCAAAATAGTGGAGTTTACTTAACTTCATCAACATCATGTGTTGCAAGTAGGGCAGATCAAAACATTAGGGAAGCGGATTTGGCATACTATGGAAAATTAGAAGATATAATTGAGCTTAATTACTATGGTCGTTTTAAAGTGACATTGTTCAAATGTAAATGGACTGACACCACAAGGGATAGGGGGCTTAGAAAGGATCCGTGGGGTTTCACTTCGGTTAATTTTTCAAGATTAATTCACATGGGAGATCGTGAGGAGCATGATCCGTATATTGAAGCTTCACAGGCTGAAATGGTATATTATGTTAATGATGAAGTTAACAAGGATTGGAAAATTGTCATCCACTTGAAACCACGAGACTTGTATGATATGGGAGAAGGACATAATGAAGTTTGTGAAGTGGAACCATGTCCACAACAAGACTTAAATCAGTTTTTCAGCGAGTCTGAAGATTTTCCATTATTTAGGGATGATGAAGATGATGATGATGATGATGAGTTATTAAACGAGGACAACAATGATAATGAACTTCATGAATATGAGTCAATGTCAGAGTAATAATAAGCTTGGTCTGTTAATAAAACTGCACATGTATGGTTAATGTCAATTGCACATGTATTTGATTATGTACTTTGATATGCACTGTTATATCTTGTTTTTGTTCTTCATTCTTTCCTTTTTATGTGCAGATATGCCCAGGCCTAAGAAAATTAAGAACATGCTTAAGGCAATTTGGTGGACATAGTTCAGAAACATCTGTGGGGAACTATGTTCAACTTAATGACACGCCTCAAAGTACACGTCAACAAATAATTGAATCTGCTCAACCACATTTTGGATCTCCTTTACCACAAGCATCTGGACATACACCACCACAAATCTCACAATCTGCACAACCACGAAATTTACAACCTACCTTTGAATCAGCAGCACTACCACAAACTAAGTCTGCTCAACCACCAATCTCACAATCTGCACAACCACACACATCTAATTCTGCACTACCACATACGTCTGAGTCTACACTACCACATACGTCTGAGTCTACACTACCACATACATCTGACTCTGCACTACCACATACATCTGACTCTGCACTACCACATACATCTGACTCTACACCGCCACATGCATATGAGTCTGCAGAACCACATACCCCTCAGCCTGCACAACCGCATACATCAGAATCTGAAGCAGAAAGGGTGCCACCAAGAAAAGGCAGGCAGTCAAACCACTATTGGTTTGTTGATACTATAGGTAAAGATATGTTAATTTTGCTATTGTGTTTTTATTTTAATTTAATTACTTTCGTTGCAGATACCTTAATGTTTTATACTTTGTAGATGAGCATGGAGTTACTCAGAAAATGAAGCTCAAGGTTAGGGATGCTCATAACTTGCCCAGTGGAATACGTGTGGTTGTCGACTATGATGACAACTTTCAACCCATTGGAGAAGCATGTGATTTGCTTGCTGGAGTTTGTGGACAACTAGCAGGAAATCATATATTGTTGCCTATAAGTTTTGAAAATTGGTCATTTGTGCCTGATACTTACAAGGATACTATATGGGAGAGTGCACTGAAGGTAATTGACCCTACATTCAATACAACATTAAATATGTACATTCTTAATTCTTTTTTTCAATATATATATATATGGACTAATTGTTATATTATTTGAAGACTCGTTTTTGCTTCAAGGTAAATGAAGACCTCGCTAAAAGAGATGTTATGTTCAAAATTGGCAAATTATGGAGGGAGTATAGATGTAAGCTCTGGAATGAATTCTATGACCCACTGTTAAGCAGAAATGACCTAATAAAGAATATTCCAGATGGTCTTAGCATGGAGCAGTGGGCTATATTTGTGGATTATCGTCTCAAGCCTTCCACAGTGGTACATACTTTTCATTTCATGTATTTTCACTAAGCTTGATTTTATATTTGCAAAAACTGATTTTATTTTACTTTGTAGAAACTGTGTAATAGGAATAGAGATATAAGAAAGAAACAGACTATTCCTCACACTGGTGGTGCTATGCCATTGTCAAGAAGGAGGGATAATTTGGTATATTTACTTAAATACAGTTTTGTGAATTTGGCATATATTTTTTTATTTATAATATATTATGAATTTTTGTAATTATATTATCGTTTTTTGGAATGTATAGAAAATTGAAACTGGTAGGGAAATTGGCCGAGCTGAGATGTGGAAGATCACACACAAGAGGAAGAATGGCACATATGTTAATGATGAAGCTATGGACATTGGGGTAAGTTCTAATAACATATCAGTTTTGGGCTATTTTGGATAATGTATTGGACTATTTTGGACACTGTTTTGGGAAGATATTGTCTCTGCCATGGGTATATACTATTTTGGACTGTTTTAGGCTGTTGTGGATGTTGTCTTGGACTATATTTTACATTGTTTTTGGACTATTTTGGGAACATATTGTCTCTGCCATGGGTATACACTGTTTTGGACTGTTTTAGGCTCTTGTGGATGCTGTCTTGGACTATTTTTTACATTGTTTTGGACTGTTTTAGGACCATATTGTCTCTGTCATGGGTATATATTGTTTTGGACTATTTTGGATTGTTTTGGGCCATTTTGGATGTTGTCTTGGACTATTTTTGACATTTTTTTGGGAACATATTGTCTCTGCCATGGGTATATACTGTTTTGGACTATTTTGAGCTATTTTGGATATTGTCTTGGACTATTTTTGACATTGTTTTGGACTGTTTTAGGAACATATTTTCTTTATAAAAGATTGCAGATTTCCTAGTTCCTTGGATTATAAATGCACGAAGTTTTGGATTTGATAAATAGTATTTCTTTATTATTGTTATTGTTTTTCTACATGGACTGTGTTTCTTTGTTAATGTTGGTTGCTTCCCTTTTTATGTAGGAAAAAATTGATGAGTTAATGTTGCAAAATCCAGACACTGCATCAGACATATCTCCAAATGATCCAATTGGTGTCATTTTTGGAAAGGAGCATCCAGGGAGGGTCAGAGGACTTTCATATGGAGCTTGTCCAACCCTTGCTTTCAGGAAGTCCACAACAAGGTTAAGCAATATGACTCATGGTTCCTCTAGTGGTGGGTCTTCAACAAATGTTGAAGAAAAGGTGGACCAGATGGCAACTGAACTTGCAACTGTAAAAAGCCAAATGCATACTCTGCTAGCGTACATTGCTTCTAGACCAGACGTGCCAGAACATTTGGCTTCAATGGCAGCAAATTTGGTACAACCATCTATTAATGATGTCTAAATTATATACTTAAAATTTTATTCTAATATTGTTTTCATATCTTTTTTAAAAATGGTCAGTTAATTTTGAACATATTTTAACTTATTTCAGGCACCAGATGTTGGAAGTGATGCTCCATCATCAAACCAGAATATAAGATCAAGTGGAGGCAGTAAGACAAATTAGGATTGGAGTTATAGTTGTAATATGTTTAGAAAGTGAAACAATTTATATTTTGACAATTTAATTTACTTGTTTGGATTAATTTGACATTTTCAACTCTGTTCTTTAAATGAATGAATGAAGTCATCTTTTGATTATTATATCTCTCAATTTTAATTATATTATGAAGTAATTATATTATGAAATTAATTTATATTAGAATTTAATTATATTATGAAACTTAATTGTGTATTGAAATTTAATTATAATATGAAATTAAATAATATTATGAAATTTAATTATAATATAAAATTTAATTATAATATAAAATTTAATTAAAATATGAAATTTAATTAAAATATGAAATTTAATTATAATATGAAATTAAATTATAAAACAGAATAAAATAAATTATTAAAAGTATTAAAAATAAAATTAAATATTTAATATTTGAATTATGACAGTCATAAAGGTTATCATAAACGTCATACTATACCGTATTAAGTGGCGTTTATAACTGCCACAATTTATGTTGTAATTGGTTTACCAGTTTGAAAATTATGACATTTGTAACTGCCGTAAATTACACGTTTAAAACCGCCACATTATACAATGTATAATATGGCGCCTGCTACAACAGTTCTCACTTGACCGCCACATTAAACTTTGTGGCGGCAAGAATGCTGGCGGTACGCGGTACCGCCACAGATGTAAAATGTGGCGGTTATAAACGCCAGTTTATACAAAAATAACCGTCACTACATACACGTTTTTTTGTAGTGTTATATGTAAATTAGCAATTAATACTCATAAATTTCTATATTATAATATGAAATATTACGGAAATTAGACACTTATTACACAACTGTTTCTATTCTTGTTTCTGTTATTGCTTCCACCACCGTTCCCACCACTGCCTTCCACCGCTTTGTCGTTGCGCTCCACCGCCACTGCTGCCATCACCTTGAGGTTGGTGCTATTTTTAATTTTTTTTAATATTTTTTTAGTTTTCATGAGAATTTATATATTTTAGTATTTAATATAATTTGTATATTTTAGTATTTATAAATTTTTAGGTAATTATTATTAATTTATATTATGTTAATTGTAGTTATTATTAATTTATAATTTATTTATATTATGTTAATTGTTAGAATAGAATTATTAATTAGTTGGATTGTAATTAGAGTAATATTATTTTATAAATAATTTAATGATTTATAATTAATATTTTTTATTGAATTGTATGTATGATTAAATTTGTTAATTTTATATTGTACATATATTTATAATTCTGTGATACGTGTTGGTATTGAGTGCAGGGTGTTGGAACCTTGACAATTATTTCCCGTGAGAGACCCTTAGTTTCTTGTTTGAGATTTAATACATGCATTTGTGTACTACTCCTCCAATTGTAATTTTTGTTAAAACATTTTTTAAAAAGCAGAGGAGGTTGTAGTGACATTAATTGTATTAAGTCTTGAATTGTCCAGGTGGACAGTTTGAGAAGACCAATCACTTTTTATTAGTTTAGTAGTACGTAACTTGTAATTGACTTGTCATATATTTTAAGTAATTTTGGTTCATAGCATTTCGTGCTGTTCTTCGGGTGCTTATTTAGTTGTAGAGATATTGTGTAACCACTTTCATGTCGTGCCACTTGAAGACCAATGCGAAATGCTGTTGAAATTTTGTTAAATATAAGGAATGTTGATTAAAGTTATGTACTATTACATTATAAGAAAAGTGAATATTCTCGAATGGGATAGGTTCATACCCATAATAAAAATGTGAGATTTCACAAGCATTAGTGAACACCTCAATGACCATTATAGAACATAATGGATCGAGATTGGATTAACTTCATTTGCATAAGTGATGAGTTCAAAAGAGGAGTAGATGAATTTATACAATTTATGCAACATAACGCCAACAGTAGTGGTCATGATGGAGTAAACTTTAGGTGTTCGTGCGTTAATTGTTTGAACGGGAGGAGATTGGATGCTAACAAAATCAGATAGCACTTTTTATGTGATGGGTTTTTACGATCCTATACAACCTGAACATGGGATGGTGAATTATTAAATTTACCAAGTGTTTTTGTATCCTAAGAATATGTTCAGTCCACAATAGATGATGCAGTACATGATGAAGTACACAATAATCGATGGAAGTATGTCAAGTGATGTAGAGACTCCATTGTATCCTGGATCAACTAACTTCACATGGTTTTCGGTGGTGTTAAGATTGATGAATTTGAAGGCAATAAATGGATGCACTGATAAAAACTTCATAGAATTGCTTCAGTTGTTGAAGGATATACTTTTAGAGGAAAATACTTTACCTAATCGTAATTATAAGGTCATATATTTCCTTAATTACTATAACTCTAGGATAGCTAATGAATAGTATAACGATTACATATATAGGAATATATATTAGTGATTGTAATACATTTTATCAATATATATATGATTTGCTTCTTTGAATGAATGTGTCTGAATCTATGTATCTAGCTGGCTGGGTTTAAATGAACATGTCAATCAAGAAGGGAAAATGCATAAAACAAAATGAACCATAAAAAAGACCTTAATAGATGGCGGTTATGGACCATAATAGACCCATGTAGACTTTTTTAGCAGAGTCAGGAAGAGTATAAATGACGATTTTTACCATAACCATCGTTTATACCCTTCCTGACACTATATATACCCATACTTGATTTTTGTTATACATTGTAGTTGTGAAAGAATTGCCATCTAGATGTGACTTATAAATGGCGGTTATAGAACTACCGTTTATACCCCAATGGAATAGACTACGTGCTGATAGACTGCGGTTATAGAACCATTGTCTAAGTTCTAAAAAAACCATTGTGTAATGCCTTTTCTACACCAGTTTTTATTCTTTTAATCTGTATTATGTGTAAAACAATTTCAGTTAGTGTTTCTAAAAATTGTGGTGTTGCTAAAATTGTTGTGTGATCTTGAGGGTTTCAATATCCACATTCTTGGTGTGGTGTAATCTAGTTTTGATTACTTAGTGATGTGAGTTGATTTTAGCTTTCTCCATTTTCTTAGGTGACGCTTTACTTAGGATTGATATTTTAGCACAATTATGGTGAGGACCCTAAGAAGATTCCAACTGGACACAAACTTAACCAAGTGGTTAAGTAAGTGTGAAGGTTCACTTCACAAGGGCAAAGAGAAAAACACAATATATGGTGCGAATGATGATGGGCGAAATTAAAGAGCAAGAAAGGAAGACATTATAATGAAGGAAATCGAATGGATAAACAACAAAACAAGAACAAAAACCATAGAGTAGAGTGGCAGAATGGAAACAATGGAAAAGAGATGAAGGAAAAGAATGCTTATGGTGATGGTTGAGAAGGAACACGCCACTTGAAGTGTGGTTTCTCCAAGATGAGTGCAGAGAGTTGCCACTTGAGAGCTCTTAACTTACTCAAAATTAGACCTAAATGCTAGAGGACTCAAGCCTCACAAACACCTCACACAATTTGTGCAGAGTAACTTTTCTTAATCAAATTCAACATGAAAATACATGGAGTAAGGCACCCTATTCTAGCCTATCTTTGCTATTTGGACCCTTAAAGTGAGCCCAAATTAGTTACAACATGTTTTATTTTTAAGAAGACCAGAAGAAAGAACATTTGATGTTCTGGTCTTTTCCTATTTCACCTTTTGGTGAGGTTTGCTAGATCCTTGGTGGGGTCTTCACTTGAAAGTTGAGATGACTTCTCATAATGTGAATGGTAATTTGAGTCCTTGGCCATCTCCTCGTTGGCTTGGATTGTATCACTTAGTGAATTCTTAGTGGTGTGCAAAGGACTGGATGTAGCTCTTGGTTAAGAGTGAACTAATATAAATCTTTCTGTGTGAATCTCTCTTCTCTTACTCTGATAAATTGCTATATAAATTATTTTGTGTATTCTGTTGCATTAAACAATCAGTTGTTTTAATAAAACAACTAGTTTATATTTCTTTAGAACTGTTAATATGCTAAATTAACCAGTTGAAAAAATAAATCAATTGATTGATTTATTTGATCTTTTCAATCTACTTTCAATCTTTGCGAAAATAATTCACCCCCTCTTGTTTAGACCATACATTCTAACAATTGGTATCAAAGCTAAGCTCTTGAAAGATACTCAAGTTTCAATCCTAAATCTTTTTTAAAATGGTTGAAAAACTACTTTTGGGGGAAGGTGCTTCTATAAACATACCACCTTTATTTTGTGGGCTGAATTATAAATTCTGGAAGGTTAAAATGAAAATTTTTATTGAGTCAATTGATAGGGGAATTTGGGATGGTATCACAAATGGTCCTTTTATTCCTAAGCTTGAAAAAAATAGTGTTTTTATTGAAAAACCTTGGTCTCAATGGACCATGAGTGAAGAAAAAAAGACTTAATATGATTGCATTGCCAAGAACATCATAACCTCTTCTTTGAATTCAGATGAATTTTTCAGGTTTTGTCAATGTGGATCAGCAAAGGAGATGTGGGACATCCTTGAAATGACCCATGAAGGAACATTAAATGTAAAGAGTGCAAGGAAGCATGCCTTGATCCAAGAATATGAGTTGTTTAGAATGTTGAAGGGTGAAACCATCTTAGATGTGTAGAAGAGATTTACTCACATAGTAAATCAACTTATTGGTCTAGGGAGAGTATTTGAAAGAGAAGAGTTGAACATCAAGATCTTAAAATGCTTGGACAAGACATGGCATCCCAAGGTCAATGCCATTTCAGAATCAAAGGACTTGACTACATTGACCATTGGATCCTTATTTGGAAAGTTCAGGGAGCATGAACTTAAGATGAACCGACTGAATGATAAAGAGAATGAAGAAAAGCATGTGAAAAGCATTGCTTTAAAAGCTGCAACACAAAGATTGATCAAGACTCAATTGACTACAATGATAGTGAAACTCTCAACCTCCTCACAAGAAAATTTGACAAGTTCTTGAAAAAGAACAATAAGGAAAAAACTCAACCATCAAATAAGTATAATAACAAGACAATAATTGATTTTAATTCTACAAACTATACTTGTTTTAGATGTGGCAAACAAGGACACATCGAGGCTGAATGTCTAAGCACTGTGAGCAAAGAGAAAGGGGCTGATAGAAAATATGAGAAGAAAGGCAAAGCAAGAAGAGCATACATAGCCTGGCAGGACAATGATGATTCGTCCTCAAGTTCTTCATCAAAGGAGGATGAGGAAGCCAATCTGTGTTTGATGGCAAATGAAGATTCTAAATCAAGCAATGTAAGTTCAAACACTTTTGTTAATTTTGAAAATTATAGTCAACTGCTTGATTCCTTCAAAGAAACTCACGAGGAAGTTAAAATGGTTAAACAACTGGTTGGAAAATCGAGTCAAGGCCTTAAAAGAAGAGCTAAGTCATTCTAAAATTGATTTTGAAAACCTTGAAATCATTTACAAAAACTCTTCTTATAAGTGTGTTGATTCAAGTTTTTCTGAAAACTGTGATTCCCTCCAAAACAAGGTTCACTATCTTTTAAAAATAGTGGACAAATTTTCAAGAGGGAAATCCAATTTTGAAACTGTTCTTGCTTCTCAAAGTTATGTTTTTGGCAAAGATGCTCTACGCTCTAACCCAAACATCAACAACAAACCTTTTTCCAATTCTTTTGAAAAACAACCAATTGTTAAATCGTTTAGACTGGCTAAAAATTGTTTTTACTGAATGAACAAGGGCCATACAGTTAAGTTTTGCAAAGCAAGAAAGTTTGTTGTTCACAAAGGTCTTTTAAAATGGGTTCCCAAAGTTCTAGTTAATAGCATTGGACCCAAATTCATAAGGGGACCAAATCTTGCTTCTTGACAGTCAATAATCATCTTTGGTTTTGAAGAGTGGCTGCTCAAAGGAAGAACATAAAAAAATAAAGAAAGTATGTGTGCTTCCACAATTCAACTCAATGTAAGTATCACATATGATCAAATGAACATCTCAAAAAATCATGTCTGATTGATTCTGTTGGGACCATCTTAGTAAATGTATGAACAAAAGCACACTGTACTTTCCTTATATTAAAAGCTAATTAATTGGTTCAAAAAAAGGAATAAGCTTTTCTATAATTTTTCAATCGGTGGAAAATTCGTTTCAACTAACTATTATGTTATCTGTCATCTCTGCATAAAGCTATCATAAATGCTTACGCATGTATATGTCAGTTTCTGTTCTAAAAAATGTTATTGGTCAAACATACATTGATGTGTGCCTCCGAATCTGGTCATCAATGAAAATATCCAGTTGTTTCCTTGAAAAACTAATTTCTTTTTATGAATTGTCAATCACCATAAAGTATAGTCAAAGTTGTTTTTATCTGGATTGAAAAATTGCAGTTTCCAAAACTACAACAAATGTTTTTTCTCTAGTAAAATCAACTCACTAAAACCTACTTTGAATCTGTCATTTTTTTCGTGCTTATATTAAGTGCGCATTCAATAGAATAAATCACAAATACAATATATTTTTTTTCTCTACATCTTCACTAAAAATTCTTTATCTCTTCGCTGCACTTTCAAAAACACACATCTACATCATGGCTTCTTCGTCCCACTCACCAAGGAGAAATAGATCATGTGCTATCAAGGGAACTACCAAGGTTGGTCATCTAAAGACGTGGTCCTCTGGTGACAATGAGAAAATAGAGATTTTTTTTGCATGAGATGAGCATAAAATTCATCAATACCTCAAAGATGTTGTCCTTCAACTGGTCGAAGGAAAAAAATCTTTAAAAAGTCAGAAAGGCCTTGAAAAATTAGAAGCTACAGACGTTCCTAGAGCTGAATGGAAATACTTTTCCTGATCTTGTTAAAGTATTATACACAAACCTGATTGTTTATGGTGATAACATGTATTCTCATGTCAAAGGAGTGGATATGGAGATTACTCGTGTTGTGTGGACTGCTATCATTGGGCTGAAATTCTCTGGTGCACATGTTGACAAAGGAAAGACAAGTGTTGTCGAGGATTTCAATAAAATGCAGTACTACATTAGTTGCCTCAGAAATCCTCCCATGAAAGTAAAAGGTTTTCATGTTGGTGCTCTAAAGTTGGATGAACAAGTCACTACCTTCATCATCACATGGATGTTAACTCTAAGGGGGAGCAATCATGTTGTCCTCACTGAAGAAGACCTTGTTATGGTCTACTGCATCATGAAGAACATCAAGGTCAATTGGATCCATGTGTTCAAGGAGCACATGCAAAAATCTATGAGGTTAAGTGAATATCATTTCCCTTATGTTATACTTGTTTCTAAATTTCTTCAATATTTTGAAGTTGATTTAAATGAAAAACTATCAGAGTTGGTAAAACCATCTCATGAAATTAACAATGGTTCACTTAACAAGATGAGTTTCACTAAAGTTGACAACAAATGGGTTAGCAAAGAGAAAGATCCAGTTGGTCCTTCTATTGGATCTAGCAGGAACATTGGTGCTAGTGATCAAACTGGATGAAATGTTGGTGCTAATGATGAAGTTGGTCCAAGTGCTAGAATTGTAGAAGATTATGTTATGCATGCACTAGTTATCTATGAGCCACCTATGGATTATGGAATTCCAATGTCTCAGTTTGAAAGATTGATGATCAACCGCATGGACACCATGGCAAGTGATCAGAAGGATCACTATGAGTTTTGTGCAGCCAAGTTCCAACATCTAGATGAACAAATTGAAGTTGTTCAGACCCAACTCTTTTGAATTCCAGTATAGCAAGGACCCTTGAAAGTTCATAATCATCTTCTATTTTTGAACTACTTTATGTTATATGTACCGTTGCACTGTTTTTCTTTATTATTCTATTATGTAAACCCTTCCTTTTGTCTATTTGTGAAGACAAAAGGTATCTGTTTGCTTTGGTTGTAATTGCTTTAAATTTTGCTGCACTTTGACACTTAATTGTTTTAATTTTTTTAGTTTTCTGCTATAGTTTGGCTATGCAGAAACTAGTACTTTAAGTGTTATTTATAAATTAGTATGAGTTATCCTACTATACTAGCTTAGTATAGATTGCATGGTCTATCTTTTTGTTTTGTAGGAACTCTTAAATTCAAAATTTACAACACAAATAACTAGGGATTTGTCTTCATCAAATAGGGGAGATTTTTGAACAAGGTACTTTAGATGATTTCCAAATCCAGCTTGAAGACTTTGATCAAGGTTTTGTGAACAAGGTGTTGTGTGTGTGTGTACAGTACTTTGAGTTGTTAATTTAAACCTAGTTATGATCCAAGCTCATATGATTCTAAATCAATTTTGGAAGATTTGTTTTCTAAATCTATGTTAATTTCAGTTAGTTGTTTCGTGTTTTAAATTAGTTGAAAAAACTTATGTTCAAGGTCTGGTGACTACAACAAGTTTTTTAACAGGTTGATTTATCGTGACATCCGATTGAATTACACTTAGAGTTTTTAAAAGAATTTAAAAATGATTTGTTTTCTTTTGTCTTTTTAGTGAGGCAAAAATAGTTAGTTAGTTTGATAAATGAACTGGATGTTTTATGTTCATTATTTAACAGAGAAAGAAATCAATTAGTTTGTTTTAAAAATCAGTCAAGTGTTTTCTAATAGAATTCTGTTATAAATTTCAAAAAAGTTGCTTTTAAATGCTTTTAACAAAATGCAATTAATGATCAATTTGTTTTAACCTCTTTTTAAAGTCTATATAAAGACTGCTTTATGATCATTTGAAAAACAACAAGACAAAATTATTGAAAACATTTTTTGAAGAGAAAGATTAAAAAGCATTGTGAATAAATCTAACTTGGATCATTGTTTGTATGTGAAGTAAGAATTTGGATTTTTTGTTCTATTGTTCTACAGCTCTGTAAAGCCAGGTGTACTCTTATTCTTTCTTTTAATCTGTATTGTGTGTAAAATAGTTTCATATAGTGTTTCTAGAAGCTGAGGTGTTGCTAAAAGTGTTGTGTGTTCTTGAAGGGTTCAAGATTAACATTCTTGATGTGGTGTAATCTGGTTTTGATTACTTAATGAAGTCACAATGGTGTGTTGGGGACTGAATGTAGCTCTTGATTAAGACTGAACCAGTTTAAATTTCTCTGTGTGAATCTCTCTTATCTTACTCTGATAAACTACTATATAAACTGTTCTATGTATTATACTGCATTAAATAATTAGTTTTTTCAATAAAACAACTGATTTATATTTCTTCAGAACTGTTAATCTGCTATATAAACCAGTTGAACAGATAAATCAATTTGATTGATTTAACTTATTGTTTCAATATATTTCCAATCTTTGCAAAAATCTTGCAAAAAAAAAATCCACCCCCTCTTGTTTAGGCCATACATAGATTCTAACAATACCAAATGGAAGTAATAATATGGCAAAGTTCAAGAGTGAGGTAAATTAAACTTTTAAAACCTCTCGTAGATTTAGAAATGTTATTCTTTTTTAAAAGGTTCACTTCACTGGATCATCATATTAAAAGTTTTAGGGATAACCTTTTAATAGATTGATCGACGGAGATTATTCCAAATAAAAAATTAAAGCAAGAATTAAAAGATTAAGGAAGAGAGAGACACTAAACGTTTTATACTAGTTCTCTCTTTTTCAAGAGCTACATATAGTTATTTTGCTACACTAGCTAAGATCACACTAAAACAACAAATTAATATTACAAGAGATCAAGAACCACTTTCTTGGACCTTACAAGAATTAGTTCATGACAATTTTGTAAACCTATATTATAGAACCCACACTAAACAACACCCTATTCAGCAGAAACACTGACAATCTACCTAAAATCAAGAATACAAGAAATTCACCTAATTTTAATGATTGCACCTTAAAAAAACCAAATCATATGAACACTTATTGAATAACCCAAAATGATCTCAAAGATTGTTAAAGAAACTTAAAAAACAATCAGATGAACACTTCTGGAATAGATATTTTCTCAAAATAAATTTTCACAAAATTTTGTTCTTTTTAAAATGTTTTTAGAATGAGAGTTATATTGAACTATCTATCAGGTGTAACATATTAAAACTTTGAAATAATCTATTGAATTCAATTGTTGGGTGAAATACGCATACTGAATCATAGTTTTAACCTGTTAAAACAAACTCATAAAGTTTTATGAGAAAATAAGTTATTTTAACCTATTAGAAAATTAGTTAAACAAATTTAAAACACTTTGCTAGAACTACAATGAGTTCTAAGTAATTTTAACATATTAAATCAACAATTCAACTTATTAAATTACTTACTATAGTTCAAAAGACCTTCATCCAAGAACACTTTAACATATTAAACTACCATTTTAACTAGTTAAAATTATCTCTTTACCAAGTTTAGTTTAACTAATTTCTTCAATAATATGTAAGATCACTTCAACATCATGAAGAAATAATACAAATAAATGACACACACACAATAGAAACACAAAGTCTTCATTTCTTTATGAGGATTGGATTCAATAAATATGATTCAAGATAAGCTTCAACTCCAACATTATGATGGTCTGTCAGTTCCTCTTATCAACAATAATATTTATATATGTTTTACTTCTCCTATAAGAGGGATTTGTATGCATCGCTAGATATATGCAAACAAAAAGCGTTTATCTTACAAAAAGTATTTATCTTTCGTAATATAGAAAACCATTTATTCATTTTTAACTTTATATTTGTTCTTTTTTTATCATCTTCATTTTGGAGTGATTTGTAGTTCACATTGCACAATTCTTTCATTATTCTTGAACTTAAATTGGTGTTAGGTTCACAACATCTTACTTTAAATTATAAGCTCAATTGGTATATTACATTTTTAGTATATTGTTAACGTAACAAAGATTGTGATAGATGATTATATATACATCCACAAGACACAATATACCAAAAGTAACACAATCATAGACCAAACAGTGGATTAAAAGTAAAACAACATTAATACATATAGTGATAATTTAGAACCACTATTTATGGATTACAAGTATACTACAAATTAAATGAGTTATTATATAAAGATAAATAAACAGTTCACATCAAATATTCAAATCTTTGTTCGGTATTTGATCTGCCAAGTAAATATGGAAATGCCCCATAGCCCCAGTACGAAACTTGTTTTCATATATGGATTCTAATGTCAGAATTTCGCCATCTTTAATCTTGATAGAACCTGGTTTTGGATAGCAAACTGACATTCCAACTAGGTAACCATTTTCATTTCCTGCTTCTTTTCCTGTTCCATATTTTGGATTTGAAGTGCATAAAACCCTTCCATCCTAAGTTAAGCAAAAAGATAAATTTAGAGAAGATGCATTAAAATAGTTAATTTCTTACAAATATATATATAAGTTATCAACAAATTCTATTACTACCAAATTTATGAAGAACAAAAAATTTAACATAAGTTTATCTACATAAATTATATAGGAATACAAAAAATAAATTCAAATATTACCTGTCCATATAAAGTAGTATTGACAACACCGGTGTGCATATGAGCAGTGCCATATATAAGATAACCACCTTTTGTCATTGGGATTTTTGCTTTCTTAACGTGAGGGAAGTCACTGTCATGATTTCTTGGAATAGTATATTCTGCCTATAACAAATTGAGAAATTTATGTTACTCACCTACCCACGAAAAAAAGTAATTAATAGCCTAATAGTTTTGTTTGGAATATAAATGAGTTTCAAAAGTCTGTGTATATTTGTAAAGTATAGTATATATTGAACAAATCATCTACCTGACAATCATGAATTGGTGTAGAACCATTTGATCTTACACGATCAGTTGAATCAAGTATATAGAACCGAAGAGGCACCTGGTGTTCATCCCAATCAACCCACCTTATTTTGTATCTTAGGGAAAGATTTCTTATTGGGCCATGGAAATCATTTCTTAATTTGCACTGTAAGTTATCTTGACAACAAAAGAGTCCTCCTTTATAGTTTTTTGGCAATAATTGACCATTAATGCCCATTGTGACATTGTAAAAGTTGTTTGGGAGATTTAAAAGCTTACACCTACACTCTGAACAACCTTTTCTATCACATGCACCACGGGTATCAATAACCATGATGCTAAATAACCATTTTTCTTTAAACCCATCCTTTAATTTTGTAGGATTACCTAATTCAACTGCAAAAGGATCTGGAAGATTTGAGGATGTTCCTCGTGATTCTCCTCCCAAGCCCCAATAATGTGGAAGCAAAAAACCTTGGCACATACCATCATTTCTTTCGAATTCGATACCATTGCGAAGGTTGTGAGATTTTTTAATGTAGTGTGACATGGTAATATTTTCAATATATTTTACAGCAAACCAATGATGAAGGTAAGTTTGATATAAAGGTACAGATTTACCATCTTCATCAACTACTTCAACATCAAAACTCTTGACCCCAATGTGACCCTTTGGAAAGTCAATATCTAATAATGTTTTCACTACAATTTTTCCGGGTGCCACTTCAAACTTTTCGGACAAAAAAGTAGCTGATTTGATATAGCTTTCATTAGAGTCTACAAGAATTGAGTGTGTTGTGCCAAGAAGAAACATCACCATTGATGATAAAATTATTGTTACTTTAGAGAGATTCTTCATGTTAACCTACACATAAACCGTTAACATTAGCCACGAAAATATGTATCCAATGTTATTCAAGTGGTAAAAACATATGATAATCAAATAAGATTCAAATGAAAGGGTGAAATAATAGAACATTGATAACAATAGTTGTATACCATATAAGAAAAAGAGAATTGGCTAATCATGATGACGCTTCGGTCTTAGCTGAAGATGTATGATCCTTAAGATTTTAAAGCAGGTAAATTTATGTGTATATGAAATTAATTGCTAGTTTTATATATGATAGATGACTTCATAGTGATATATCTGGCATAACTAAATTTTAAATTGATGTTCATTATCTCCTTTTATTGGATGTATGAGGTGTTTTCATTTTACTTTAAGCAAAATTAACATATGTAGACGTAGTTTTACACATGTACAAACCTATTAGAAAGCTCTTATAACTATTTGTAGGTGTCAACCAGTTCGATTAACAATTTGTTTAAACAAACTTGGTATAGTCTAATTTTTAGTGGGATTTATTTTCTTAATTAGCAACATATACATCGTAAGTTTTAACTGTTTAAAAGGAAAATAAAAAATATAATTATATAAATGTAATACAAAATTTATTTAAATAAATATTTAATTTAGATTTATGCAAAAATATACTAAATTTGGAAGAGAACAGTAAAAGAAATATTTTAATACTCTAATTTGATTTAAGAAACAAATAATAATAATAATAATAAATTAATTAATAGCTACAGAAGGAGAGAAGACATAATATATGGGAACGAAAATTTTATATATACTGATATTACATATAACGTCGAGAATGCATGATATTTTTTTTTACTGTTCATAGTATTTCAGTGGTAAATAAAATTATATTTTTATATAATTTAAATTTATTTTAAAACTAACCGTGCAAGTCATATAGAATTCAAATTAAAGATTTAATGAAACAAAACTTGATATGCTCCAAAGGTTAGATTATTAGTTTTCCAAGATAATGTACCACGGGGTAATCGAATTAAGTTAATTTCACTGAAGTATGTCGTTGAATGTAACATATTAATAAAGAAATTATATTAGACTATCAAATAATAATTGAATAAAGGTAAAATAATTATAAAAAAATAATAAAAATAATCAAATATGTGTTCTATAAATAATTTTGGAAATTAAGAACCAAAGAAACATTAATATAAATTGTTTAAGTTACCTAATATACTAAGATATTTTAGTCATTTAAAATGAGACGAGTGAAAAGATGATGATTGGAATTGAGATGTATATGGGGATGGGGATGAGAAGGATATGTACATACTCATCTCCATACCCATATCCAATTTAAAAAATCAAGTGTTATTCATAGTCATATGTATATTCTATCAATGAAATTTTTCATTAAAGTCAAGATGGATTTAATACTATTAAGGATGAGTTTATTTATTATCTTTAATTTTAAGAGTAAGATTTATTTACAAAAATGATGTAATTTTATGTTAAATTTATATATATAGTAGATTTTGAAATATTATTCAAGTGGTTAATTTTTACTTGCAAATACAACTTTAAAAATTAAAAGATTGTGCTTGTAAACATACTTTTTTTTTATCTTGGATTATTATTTTTTTTCCTTTCTATAATGGTCCTTAATTACATGTATTTTGTGTATTTTTTAAATTGTGTTTTGGAAGATGTTTTTATTTATTTTTTAAATCATACTTATAAGTATGTTTTTATTTTTTTATGTTTTAATTTTCTTAAATAGTATATAGGACAATTTTACCTTTTTAGTTTTTTAGAATTATTTTTTGAAGCAAGTTTTGTGTGGTGTTTTTAATTTTCTAAAACAGTGAGTTCTTAAAATTTATTTTATATTTCTTTGTGATATTTTTTCTAAATTCTTTTATTTGAAAAATATTTTTAGAAAAATACATTAATATAATGTTGTAGTTTTTACTTTTATTTAATAAGAACATATTTATAATTTTAGATTATTTAGTTAATTAATACCCGATTAATTATGTTAATTGAATGTGATTTGAAAAAAATTCAAAATAGTAGTAAATTCAAGTCTTCATTGTAATAAAATAAATTCACATGAAAATAAATTTTTAACCATAATAATATAGTTAAAGAAGGTAACAAAAATTTATTTGTGATAAATAATACAATAAACTAATCCTTAAAAATTTAGTTGTTTTTTGGGTTTTCTTGCTTCATATATGGTAGACGTGTGAAGTGATGATAATAATTACTTAGTTGCAAATTGTTTCTGAATATGTGGTTCTATATAATTATCATTCTTACACGAGTTCCCCAACCACCTCATACTTACGTAGAATTTGAGATACATCGAACATCCATAAAACAACTTAGAAGGTAACCTTGTGATACATACACTCATAAATATATATATATATATATATATATATATATATATATTAACTTCCTTAACCATATTATTATTAAAATTTTATTTTATTTTAAATTTATTTTATTACAATAAAATAGGCGTGTGTTTTAGGTGCAAGGTTCAAATAAGAGGTTAGGTCAACTTCCTTATGGTTTCACTGGGCTTGATACCTTCTAGCAAAGAGAGAATTGGAGAGAAATATGTTGAATATTTAGAAACACAATTCATTAATATTTCAAGTCTATGTTTAAAAAGGAATAGCCACTTATTTACAGGTTCATGTGTCTCAAAATCATGCCTCTTGGTTGCCTTCATCTTAATTAAGTGAACTTAATTATGGTGAAGGTTAAACCAAGCTCATAACCATCCATGCTCCTTAAGGTGCTTTAAAAGTCTTTGCTTAATTCTCAAATGAAGGTGTCTAGAGTGCCTTTGAGTTATTTTTAACCTATTTTAGAAATGACTTAGAAATACAAAGCCTAAAGAAAAGACTATTTTACTTTTTACCAGTTGTACAAATTAAGGAAAAGATTTTTTTCTGTATATTTATGTGGTTGATCTTCTTCTGCTCTTAGCTGAGTTTATGGTGGCTTTGAAAGTGAAGATGGTCCTCTACCATACACTTTCTTTTTTTGTTCTAGTGGTAGCTCAGCAGCCATTGATATCTTGAAATATGTCCTTTGAGGTTTTGATTGTTGCATATTTTTCCAAAGATCCACAATAACCTCTTCATTTTAGACCTATAAATTTAACCCCCATTTATCATAAATCACCATTCTTGTAGTTTTTAAGAAAGGCCTTCCAAGGATCAAAGGGACTTCTCTACTTTCTTCAATAATCATGATCACAAAATCGACTGAAAATATAAACTTATTAGTTCTTACAACATATCTTCAATTATACCGTATGGTTGTTGCACACTTCCATTAGCCATCCTTTAAGGTCATTTTAGTTGGTTTCGTGGTCACTTGACCTATATTTTTTAACAAGGAAAAGGAAATAAGATTTATATTGGCCCCTAAACCTAATAATGCATTATGTACACTAAAGTTTCCTATAGACATTGGAATTGTGAAACTCCCAAGATCCTTTGAGTTTCTTGGTATGTATTATCTCATTGCATTCACTACTTATTCCTCCATTTTCTTTCATAACAATGTTCTTTTTCTCACTTATTTTTTTTCGTAAACAATTTTATTTTTATTTTTCCTCTTCCTATATTTGCACTTTCTTCTTTCTTTCTTTCTTCCTTCACTTGTTCAACTTTTTGTATATTTTCATCCTCCTTCAATTTTTTTAAATTTTATTTATTTTTTTCATTTTGACAATCATCCTTCTTAAAATCATATTTCTAGAGTTTTGAAATTTAGTCTCCATACCTTCAAGTGTTAGGACACTGCAATGTTCGTTTGAGTTAATCCATGTGTTTGCTATAAATCTTCCATCTTGTTTTTCTGGTAATTTTTTAGCCAACTGCTTCTCTTTTGTTTCTAAATTTTTTATTGAAGCTTCAATATTCTTTTGATATGTCAAGGAAGCATTCAAATTTTTTCCAATATCCTCTAGCTTTGATATTCTTTTATGTATTGAAGGATAGTGTTATTGTTGTTTCTGGTAGGTTTGTTTTCTATTAGATGAAACATTTCTTGTTTCCATCCAAAAATTTGGTTTGGATTGCTCCTCTAGCTTTGCCTTCCTTGATTGATCATGTATTGAACTTCTTTTGCTGCTAGGGGTCATAGGAACATTGACCTCTAGAATGATTTTCTCCACAAGCTTCACATGTCCTTGGATGATTTTGTGTTTGAGGATAATTTATGGCATGTAGTTGATGAGGCAATTTGGACATTTTGTTTGTTAATACTTTAATTCATTGAGTCCAAGTTTAGTTATGAGCTAGGAGTGCATCAATTGTGTTAAGTTCTAATACTTATTTCTTCTAACCAACTTGCGTGTCGTGTTGAACCTGATAATTTGTTAAAGCCAAAACATCAATGATTCTGGTTGCTTGCTCTACATCTACTACCATCATAGTTCCTCTAGCTGTTTATCTAGGATCATTTTAGGGTCAGACATTATACCATTTTGAAATATACTTAGTTGGTCTAAGTCTTCAAATTCATGGTTTGGACATCTTCTTAGTAACATCTTGAAGCGCTCCCAGGCTTCATATAAGGGTTCATCTGGTCCTTGCCTGAATGTAGAAATGTTAGATTTAGCTTTAATAAAGGGGGAGAGTGGAAAAAATCCTATTTAGGAATTTTTCTTTAACTTCATTGCAATTGTTCAAGCTTTGGTTGATGTAAGATTTAAGCCATTATTTTGCTTTGTCAGCTAGTGAGAAAGGAAATAAATGTAAATAGATTGATTCCATATCCCTCTCTACAAATCCCATGGTGCCAATTAATTCGAAGAAAGTGGATAGATGAGTATAAGAGTCTTCGTGATTCATTCCTGTGAATTGATGGTAGCTAATTAAGTTAAAAAATGTTGGCTTCATTTCCAAAGATCTGGTTGCAGCAGGCATTACTATGCTTGAAAAATATCTTGGTCCTTGTTGCCTAGCATAATCTCCTAATGTTCTCTTTCAAGGATTTACAATTTTTCTTCTTTGATTGTGTTTTGTTTCCCATTTGATAAGCCATGTTGTCAAGTTGAGGTGCTTGAGATTGTGACTTGGATGAGTTTGGATTTGGTCTTTTCTCCTGATCTCCTTGGTTTTGTTTGAACCTATTTCTTTCTTTTCTCAAAGGTTTCTCAATATCCTACTCCAACAACAAGTCTTTTGAAGAGGGTTTACCTCTTGTTATCATAAATATAAAAAAAATCCTTAAAAACAAGATTTAAACAAAACAAATTAAAAAAAAAGTTAGAAATTCAAAAAAAGTTAGTTATTCCATAACAGTTAAAATTAAATCTACAGTTAGAAAGTTAGTTATGCATAAAGATTACAATATGTACTTTTTCAGAAGGAAAGATATAATTATTGATGTATCAATTAGTCCACGACAATAGTGGCAAAAACTTGATGGTGATTTTATTTAAATCTATTCTCGACAAGCGGGTCGAGTTAACTGTAATATAGTTGATAAAGGGGTTGTCGTATATACAAGGATTAAAGATAACCAAGAAAATAATATCGTTCAAAATGATGTGGAAATACAATAAAGGTTGAGAGCATATATGATTTTTCCCTTCTGACCTTTCCTTTCAAAAACTTTATCCTTATTTTGTATATTTGGACATTCAATTTTGATATGTCCTTATTTTTCACAACTAAAACAAGTAAAATTAGATGCATTACGATCGAATTTTTTTTGGAACTATACCTTCTTTGTGATAACCTTTTTTATTTTCTTTTCTTCAAGAATTTGTTAAACTTTTTGGTTAACAAGTTTAATATTTTTTTAATCACTGTTTATCTCAGATTCATCACCCCTTGAATCTATTTTCTAAGCAGTGAAGCTAAGAGCAATATTCTTAACCTTTTTATCCTTAATTTCTTGTTCATTTAACCGGTCCATTTCCAGCTTATGTTCTTTTAATTTACCAAACAATGTTGCATTAGTCATTTTTTGTTAAATTTTTGGATTCAAAATATAGTTGTTACCTTGGATTGCCAGTTGCGGACCAAAAACTTAATTACCTTGGAGTTTAGACAACATCATAATTAATATATATATATATATATTAAAAAATATATAATAAATATATTAATATTTTCTTACAAAAAATATTCAAATTTTGTTTAATTTATATGATTTTTTTCAACATTATTTTGAAATGGAAAAATAAACTTTATGAAATTAGAAAGTTAAATTTAAATTAATTTATCAAACAAAATATACTACTTACAATACATAAATATTAAAATTATTTTTATAAATAAAAATTTATATTTTCTTTACCATAAATATTTTACCGATTTTTTAAAAAATTATTAAATTATAAAAATTATTTAAATCATGAAATTTATTTTTTTTAAATAGTGTCTATAAATAAATTGACAAATAATTATATATTTTTTACTATTTATTAAAAATTATTTAAGACAAATTTTAGTAATAATTATTATTATTTTTGTTCAAATTTATTTTATTTTAATTATTTCTTTTATTTCAATTCTTCTTTTTAATTACTTGAATTCTATACTTCTACGTTATTTTATTTTATTTTCACATGCTATTTTATATCATTTCTAAATAATATATATATATATATATATATAGAGAGAGAGAGAGAGAGAAATATATATTATAATGCACTGAGTTTTAGTATGTCAGTGTTATGTGGAACAAAATGATTTTGTCATTACCCTTTGATTTGTTTCCCTAATCAATATTATAAAATATTGATGAATTAACTTTTAAACAAAATCAAATTACAAAATTATAAAATCAAGGTTTCTATATTTACAATCTACTACAAAATATCATCTACTTCAAATATAAAGATATTATAAAATTCAAAATTAACATATTCTGAAACACACATTCACATAATTATATAAAGGAATTGAATATAAAAGAATAAAAAAAAAATAAGTCAAACGATTTCAGTTATGAAGTATTTTAGTACACATATTTAGTCTACCATACCACCAATTTATGTTTATTATTATATATACAAATTTATTTTACCCATAAAAAACAACATATTTAATTTTATGATATTTTTATATACTTTAATTTTATGATATTTTTATATATTACTTTGTGATATTTTTATATAGTATAAATTTATTTTTATTAACTAATATTAAACTCCCATCCTTAAAAAAAACACGTGCACACAATACTAGTACATTTACAAAGATGATGTAATCTCAAATGAATTTTTGAATTTCTAAATTCTAGATACAAAAAAGTAGAATACTTTTGAACTGCTGCTAATTTAATTTTTTTCCACACCTATAAAAAAATACAAGAAAAAAAAAATGAAAACGCTAAAGAAATTGTCTTAAAAAAACATGGTATTGTGGAGTTAAACTCCCTGTACAACAATAACGGAACGACTCTTGAATTAAGAAATACAGGTAAAATTTTAACAATTTATTTAAAATTAATTTTAAATAAAATAATATTTTAACTATAAATCAAATTAACTCAAACTGATTTGTTGGTGGGTTGACTTTGTTCAGTTGACTTTGTTCAGTTGACATTAATTATGTGCACCACGTTTGAAGATAGAAAGAATATATAACTTTTTTTTTTCTTTTCTGGAAATTATATTCTGATTTTTCTTTAGTCCACATGAATAAAAAAATATAAATCAAAATCAAAATGAATTAATGAAAAACAAAAAATGAATCGAGACTCTTAATTTTTCCTTCTCTTACCCTCAAAAGAGGTCATAAGAGAGGATTTTAATCTTACTCTTCTAGAATGAAAAAAAAAATTGTATGTTATTTGAATATTTGTAAAATTAAATTTTTATTTAGAAGAATGTTGTGAAGGAAATAAATCATGTCAAATGAATAAATGCGCAAAATCTATAACTAGTAACTTCCGTTTAAATAAAAAAAAATCACATTCCTTGAGTGTAAAATATATCTTATATGTAAAATTTTGATTAAAATTAATTTAAAATTAAGCCATTTATGTTTTGAATATTTTTATTTTGAAAATAAGGCGTCTTCATAATTAAAATTCATTGATTTTGAAATTTTAATATTTTTTTCACTTCACACACCATTGAATGAAGTAAAGTAACCCTCGTTTTTTTTTTCATTGTAAATGCCCAAAATAGCAAAAGAGAAATGCTTTTCTCAAGAAAAACAACTTAATGATATAAGGTATGATGGATTCATTTTTTTTTTTACTTTTATGAGTTAAAAATTATTTTCTAAAACAATTCTATACTATTCATAAATAGCCTTTTATTTAAAATATTCTAAATTCAAAAATTGATTCTAAAATTTTAAAAAATATATTGAATGACGTTTTATTTTATTTTTCTTCTTTTACTTTATTCAAGTGCTTTGTTCAAGCTCCCAAAAACTTTAGAAAACAAATAATTTTTTAAATAAAAAATATGTTAGAACTATAAATAAATTTAGATTATATTCCTCTAATATACTTTTTCTTATTAGGATGACTTCTACTGAATGTTTTACAAATTGGTGAAATACATTAAATTCAATTATTGGGTGTTGATATATTAACATTTTAACAGTGTGAAAACATACACTTTACACTATAATAAATTAATATTTTATATTATTTTTATTTTGTTTTCTAATTTAAAAGTATTATTATAAACAGTGTTAAATGTATGTTTTTTACCTATTTTTGTATTATTCGTTTTCATGAACATACTTCAAAAAAATTATTAAATAAAAATTAATTTTAGAAATAAAAAATAATTAATTGTTATATTAATTAAATTAAAAATTATTTTAAATTAAAAACCATTTTAAAGACTAAAAAGATAAATTTTTGATTTTTAAATTAATTTCTATTATTATTAAATAGTTTCTAAATTAGTATCTAATTAGTTACTAAAGTTTTAACTACTAATTATTTAGATTCTAAATTTAGTAGCAAAAACATTTCTAGTTAATTAGATAGTAATTTAGAAACTATTTAACAATAATAGAAACTAATTTAAAAATCAATAATTATTTTTAGTATTTAAAATGGTCTCTCATTTAGTTAATATAACAATTAATTATTTTTATCTCTAAAATTAGTTTTATTTAATGATTTTTTTTAATTTTATTTTAAATTTTTTCAATTTTATTGCATTTTGAATATCTAATTGTTTTGGAACAATGATAAAATATTTATCCATTGTGTTCTATTAGTGTGATGTATTTTTATAGTGAGAAAGAATTAAATTAGAACACATTAGAATAAAATATTTGATATAGTTTATTTTTTCTCACCACCAGTTACCATTGTTAACACTTTTATATCCAACTAACACATTATTGATATTATTATTTTATAATTTTTATTCTGGTCTCTATTTCCATTATAATCACCATTTCGTTATTACCATTCATCATTTCATTATTACCATTAACTTAATACATCAAATTTTCAATAAAAATAATACTTATCTACCTATTAATTTTTTTATTTCACTAAAAATTATTAAATAAAAAATATAAATAATTAGTTATTAAATTAACTAAATTAAATATTATTTTAAAAATTAAAAAATATTAATATTTAAATTATTTTTTATTATTAATAAATATTTTAAATTAATATCTAATTAATTATCAAAGTTTTAAATATTAAATTTTAGATATTAATAATTTTTTAATCTTTAAAATAGTATGTAATTTAATCAATTTATTGATTAATTATTTTTTATTTTTAAAATTAATTTTATTTATTGATTTTCTTATAATACTCGAACTATACATACATATATAGTTTATTTGGCTAAATCTAAATTAACATAACCATTGGGTTGGCAACATGCTATATATGAATTATTAACTATAAGATAAAAGTTTACATCAATATAACATTTTCTTCTATTTCTGTTGTCAGATGTAAGGTATGGATATAAACCCTAAAAAGGGTATATTATGTGCCATGAATTAATGGATCAACATTACTAAAGCAGTGCGCATCCACCTAGATAATGCATATCCAAACTTTTTCAATTCAGATACAATTCATTTTCTTCCTTTTTTTACAAACCAAATTGAAAGTTATAATATATGTTTATAAATCTAACATATACTTAAGTATTAATTATAACTACTCTATTCTGTCACTATGTTTAGAAATTCAGTTTCGTCACGCAGTTTCCTTTCAATCAAACATGAAGATTATCTAGGCAGAACTTGACACCAATATTATTAATGCTCACATCATCATCAAAATTTGATGTTTGAGAAGAAAAATCTCATTTCAAATTTGAGTTATCTTTTACTGTTATTGTTGTAGTTTGATAGGTTCCTCTTTATTTGGTTTGATTTTCTTTGGAGATTGGTTGAAGTTTGCGCAAGTTAATGAAATGAAAGGAATGTATCAAGGAGGGTTATTGGAGTCATGTATTTTTTTGGAGTTTCTATGAGGTGTGGGAAGAGTGATTAGTTAGGCTAAATCACTTGGAAAATGAGAGAATAGATTAAAGAAGTTTATCTTAGAAAGGCTAGAGAAGAAAGTGTTTAAGCTTGCAATTTGTCAGCATAATACTCATATATTTGATCTATCTTTTCAGGTTTCTTCTTCCTATACTCCTATGTTTTTCTTCTTGCACCCCCACAATTTTTAAATCCCAAAACTGACCTTCACCTTTTATTTGAAAAAACTAGAGTTTTTTAGGTTACCAGATTTCAGGATATGGGAGTGTGCTACGAATTCATCAATTCGGAAGTGAATGTTTCGAAGGCAAATTGTTGATTTCCAGATTACTGAATCCAGAAGTCTAATTTCTATTATGTATTGATGAATCTGGAAGATTACCGGATTCACCAATTCGGAAGATTTACAGATTCCCCAATTCGGATTGAGTGGTATTTTTGTCTTTCCATTACATTGTTGTGGTGCAGGAAGAAAAATGTAGGGGTACAGGAAGAAACTGTCATCTTTTCATGTAATCTACTATTGACCCAGATGTAAGTCCAAAAACCTATGTTACTCGGCCTAAATATTTGGTCCAATTATTGGCAATTGCTTCCTGCATCCAATCAATTTTGATTGACACCCGACAAACTTTTTAAAACCCCATTGTGTCCTTGTCTTCTTTACTTTGAAAAGTGGTGTATGGTGAGGTGCAAAGCAACTTGGTTTTCTTTTGGTGATGGTTTGAGCTATAGAGGAGGTGCTTTTAGTGTGGTTGTGGACGGACGTTTTCACTCTAAGGTGCGGTTGATATTGTAATGAGGTAAGAACACATTTAAAGTAGTTTTTCACATTTTGTTTGAGCTGAGGTGGTCCCGGATATCGTCAACCAGAAGCCTGGTTTTTACATTACAGATGCACGCGTCCGACTGCTTCATGTGTTCTGGATATTCCCATCCGCATGCACCTGAATGAATTTTGGATTTTGGCATCCGTAGACAACACTCTCTGTTTTGGATATTCACATCCGTAGAGAGCATTTCGTGTACCGGATATTCCCATCCGTAGGCACCTTAATGGATTCGGATTTTGGCATCCATAGACAGCATTTTGTGTATCGGATGTTCGCATCCGTAGGCACCATTGTGTAGTCTGGATTTTGGCATCCATAATTGTATACGATAGTTCAATTCTGGATAAAAATATCCGCAAGTCAGAGTTCAATTTCGCCTAAAATTATCCAGAAGGCACACGCCATCTTAAAAATTACCTTGTCTTCTCCGGTGGTTCGTCACTACTATCATCAAACTCCCTCACACACGATGCCTCAATCACCACAACGATGACGTCCTTCGCTCCTTGGTTCCTCTTCGTTCAAGGGAAGCTTCTGCTGACTTAGAAGAGAAATGTGAACGCGAAGGTGACGATGGCGGGTGTTGCGTTGCCTGCAAAAATGAACGGAATTCAGAACGAAGGTGGCGGTGGTGACTGCGGGTTGCCTGCAAAAACGAAGAGGGTTGGGTGCATGTGATTGGGTGCATATTTCACTTAACCTAATTTCGAATTCATTAAGGGCATTTTAGTCTTTTCACATACACAATTGGGTGTCAGTCTAAAATGATCGGCTGCAGGAGAATCAACCCCAATTATTTTATGCTACTAGGTCCAATACATGACCCATGAAATCCTAAATAAATTTATACAATATATTTAAGCTAAAGCTTGACCAAAAAATAATGTTAACTAGTCAGCAGAAACTTAATCTTCTTGTGTTCTTCTGACCAAATCTTTAGTTTATGTTTTGATGAGTTAGAGGTATTCTTATATATGCTTTGTACATTCTTTCATCTTAGAGTTATTCTCTTGATTGGACCTACAAAGATAAACAACGATCCAATTCGGTCCATATTTGTAAATAAGTCCATAAACAAACTTTAGATCTTCATCTTTTTTATTGTGTGATTGGAACTTTACCCATTATATTTTTTTATATATAAAATCTACTAATCTTTTCGGACTAAACTATACGTAAATGTTGAGTTTTGCAATAAAGTACACAATAATGAAGACCACACTAAATCATATTGAAAAAATACATTCTTCTTTCCAAAATTTATAGTTTTGTTCAATAATTCCCTGTGAAAGACATGTAATATCTTAAACTCCATTTTCTCATCAGATTTTAAGGAACAACCTAAGGAAGGAAAAAATTTGACATAACGAAGTAGAGTTACCCTCAAATCAAGTATATATCTAATAGTTTGAGAGTTAACTGATGATTTGAACATATAAAGATTTTTGAATCCACAATAAATAAAACAAGTTACGAATATAATTACTCTGACTACCTTTAAAAATTTCTGAACAAACCGTATCTCTTTAACGAACAATCTCTATTTACACCGTTAACATTAACTTTAATCCAACTAAATATGAGATAATTTTAAAACAATTTGAACAGAAGGAGTAACTTTATCCGACCCTTATGTTGATATCCTAAAACTTCAAAATATAAAATTTAATTATATTATTATATATTTATTTTTTAGAGTCATTATCATTCTTATTGTTATTATTATTTATTGAATTTTATGATTAAAATTTTCTTTTTCCTCAAGGATGTGTCTAGAAAACTTACCGAAAAGTTATAAGGCTCAGAAATCCTTCTAAAGAGTTCTAGAATTTTCTTTTCCTGTAGTATGAAGTCTAGCAATTTCTATTACATTTATATATGTGTGATTGATAAAATTAGTCTATAAAAGAAAAAAAGAAAATTGGTCAATCGCACTTACAAAATTCATGAAGAGTGTATGTTACATAAATGATTTTTTTTTTGTCACCATTATAATTTCGGGAATATTCAAAATAATAAAATCAAATTAAAAAAATTTAATAATAAGAAGAAATTATAAAAATATTATAATAAAAAAATATTGATATCACTTCGTTTCCATTTAAATCGCATTTTGGTCTTCAAATACATATCACACCATGAGCATTCGACAGGTGGAAAACACCATATGCATCTAATGATGAAAAGGTAGGCTGAAAATGTAACCCATCTTTTCATTTTTCTATGATAAAAATAATATGTTTTTAATCTTTAAACTACTGAAATGAACAACTCTCATTTTTAAAACATGTTTCAATAAACATCTCAAGAAATAAACTAATTTTTTTGTAAACTAAAACTAATTAGCATACATAAATTAAAAATAACCCGTTTCTATAAATCAATATACATAAAAATTAATTTTAGACAGTAGAAAAGTTTAGTTTGTATAGAAAAAGGGTTTTTATGAAACATGCCTAATGCTAAAAAGGATGATTTTGTCTTATTTATTTTACAAAAATTGCCTACTTGTGTGCTTTGTGCTTGCCTACTACTTAGTATATAATATTCTAATGATAGTTACATTATTAAATAGAGAATGAATATAGATCAAACACTTTACCTTACCATGCTCTTTTTCTATATAAAGGATTCCATCAAGCTGGTTTAGTTTGCAAGGGTTTGAATAGTTTGAAGAGTAAAGAAGGGAATGGAGGAAGTGGTGAAGATGGTGGAAAACAATGGAGAAGTTGTTCCTAGAGCCAAATACTGTGTCACAGGTTCCACAGGGTATATTGGCTCATGGTTAGTGGAAGCTCTTCTTGAAAAGGGTTGCACAGTTCATGCCACTGTTAGAGATCCTGGTTAGTATTCATCTCTATAATGGGCTAAAACTGTTGTTCCAATTAGAACTTATCATGAGAAAATTATTGATTGAAACAGAAGTTATTTTATTATGATAAATAAAGAATGAATCCAATTCAAGTTGAGATGATATTACTATAAATAATTATTATATTTGAAATATTGAGATCATATGATAATGACAATATTACATAGTATATTACTAGTTAGTTTTTGTATTTTCCAGAATCTTTTATTTTGAATTTGTGAGAGCTGATACATCAGAAGAATTTGATTGTTCATGATAGAGAAGCATGATTCATGGCGTATGGTAGATTTTGACAGAAGTTAATTTTTCGAACACAAGTTTTGTTTTTGATCAATTTTTCTCCATTTTTTTGTAAAGGGTTAAATTTAATGCTTGTTATATAGTAAAAGATTTTATCAACTGAAGCCAAGAAGAAAAGGGTGAGAAAACTGAACATGTTAATTAGTAATCGAAGATTTTAGAATTTGAACGATGATGTAAGATGATGGAGATAAGATGGGTGAGTTCTCTTATATTCAAATGGCCAAAGTTCCAGAATTTTTCATTTTCCATCTTAGAAGGTGCTTATGGGAGGAAAAGACCCACAAATATAATTACAGAAAATTATTTAGGATGCAACAATTTTATTTTTTTAAATCGTTATTTTACTATACCAATATTAGGAGTAAGTAATTAACCCAGGAAGTTTAATACATCTAAAATTAGTTAATTCATAAAATTTGATTTGGCTCCCTGCATAAGATAAATAGTTACATGTCTAATGATAGTCACATAAATTCAGATATGAAAATAATGATCTCATACTAATTATTGAAATGGTTTGCCCCATAACTCAATATATTTATTTATATTGTGATTTATACGAATAAGATGTTTCATCTTCCTACCACAAAAAGAGATGATTCCTTTAATCAAAGATCTATGTTTTGTTTGTATGGAAAAAACATTCTATTTTTAGAGGAAAAGACAAAAAGTTAAAATAACAGACATTTAGATCAACGGTTTTTGTAGTATCTGATAGGCTAATGAGACTCAAAATCGAATTCTTTCTTATTATATGTTTGATATTGTCTAATACAAATATTTGTATATATTAATTATGATTAATTCTTCACTTTCTTGTGGCTATGTAAAGCAAAGTCACTGCATCTTCTGTCTATGTGGAAGGGTAGTGGTGACCAATTGAGATTCTTCCAAGCGGATTTGAATGAAGAAGGAAGCTTCGATGAGGCTGTAAAAGGGTGTGTTGGTGTGTTCCATGTTGCTGCCTCAATGGAATTCACTGTTAGTGAGAAAGAAAACAATGGTAATACCATGAATGTTTAGTGCTTTTAATGGACCTGACATAGAACAAGAACTTTTCACTTTTGAACTTTTTGAAATGGTAACTGAGAAATATTTTGTATTGAACTGGCAGAGTCTTTTGTGCAAGAAAACATAATTGGCCCTGCTATCAAAGGAACCATAAACCTTCTCAACTCTTGTTTGAAATCCAATTCTGTGAAAAGGGTTGTCTTTACATCTTCCATTAGTACCATTACTGCTAGAGATAGCAGTGGAAACTGGAAACCTATGGTGGATGAATCTTGCCAAATTCAACCTAACAATGTGGTGAATACAAAAGCAAGTGGATGGGTAATAAGTGATGTTTTCAATAGTTTTTCACTTTCAATTTACACCAAATTGATTCCATTCCTTAAGGGCTTTCTCTATGGTGGCAGGTTTATGCACTTTCGAAGCTTCTCACAGAAGATGCAGCCTTTCAATTTGCAAAAGATAATGGTATTGATCTTGTGTCAATAATCACAAGCACTGTTGCAGGCCCATTCTTCACTGCTAATGTACCAACAAGTGTTAAAGTTCTATTGTCCCCTCTAACAGGTGATTTTTATTAGGAAAGTACTATATCTTAGCTAATCCTTAGAGAAAAAATGTCTGATCAATTAGTATGCTTAATATTTATTTCAAGAACTATCATTCAATTCCTGAATTTGTGAACTTAGGTATCTTTTATGACAAATTCTTCGAAGAATGTGTGCCTCTGTGCTTCTATGTGAACCATGAAGTACAAACAATGCAATATTAGATTGTTCATCAAATTCTACGTAAAAGAAATATTTTTTGAGTTATTATCACTTGATTGTATTGATCATAAATGTAGAAGCTTAGATGTACTAGAAAAAGTTTTATGATGTCTCCTAATAAAAAAAAAAAATGAGAGTTCTTGTTTTTTCTGAAATCTTTATCTATAGGTGTTTTTTTTTTCTTTTGTTTGTTCCATAGTTTTTCTTTTAGGTTTTTTCTTATAAGGTGTTAAAACCTATACTCTGATTGGTCTAGATTTGAGATTTTTTTTTATATATGAATTTTGGTCTAATCTACATATTTATTTATTTTTTTTTAATAATATTTTTTCATGAAATGACGTCTGATATAAAACTTTATTGAAATGTAGGTGAAACTGAATATTTCAAGATATTATCTGCTGTAAATGCAAGAATGAGATCAATTGCTTTAGTTCACACTGAAGATATATGCAAGGCTCACATGTTCCTAATGGAACATGCTAAAGCAGAAGGCCGATACATATGCAGCGGCCAAAGTTGTACATTGTCTAACTTGACTACACTTCTTTCCAAAGTGTATTCATGTTCTAATATTTGCATGAAGACTGAAAAGCTTTATGACAAAGTTCTCTCTCAGATCTCATCAAAGAAACTACAAGATTTGGGGTTCAGTTACAACCATGGTCTTGAAGATATAATTTATCAAACAATTACGTGCTGCTTAGACTACAGTTATTTACCTCCTGTTTAGTCGGTAGTTTTTCATACCATAATACATCACTTAAAAAATTGAGCTTTTTTGCCACACAAATAGATGATGTATTCCTCTTCCAAACCAACAACTTCCTAGAATTTTGGGTATGCTATTCTCCTTTGTTATACTGGCTACAACATTTCATAGCCATCATTAATTATCAATGAAATAGAGGCCAAACACCAAAAATTTCAGGCATGATATATATGACAACTAATTAGACCATGATTGTGATGAGTTGAAAAACACCAACAACTTAAAGTTATGTCTTAATCTCAATCAACTACTTCAATAGTGGTCACTCCTTATTTTCAGTTTGTAGAGTAAATGAAGGTGCTAATAGAGGCAAACCTGCTGAATAGGTGTGACCTAGTTATACTTTCACATATACATATTTTTGGTCTAGATTGGTACCAAAGTCATTTACAAGAAGAAAAATTAGTTAAGAATTAGCCATAGCCAAAGGGTTAAGAAAGCCCAATTTTGGAGAGGTTGAGCTATTTGGTAACTTTGACCTGTGTTAATATATCTTGTAGGTACATGCTAACCAATGTTTTCTAATTTGCATTATACTTTTATACAATATTCTATTGAAGTCTTCCCTTTTTAATTTCTTACCCAACAGCATCCTTGTTTTCTTATTGCAAAGTTAACACAGCAATTGGCAAAGTCTGCTTGAAACATTAAAGAGGGAAGCCCTTAAAATGGTTCATAAACCTATGCTTTCTGCAGCCTTAGTGTGAGTCAACAACACCAAGCTAGGGTGATTTTGCAAATTGAATTTTATGAAAGCATACTAGACTTGAAAATTTGAAATATGAGGAGTTTCATTGAATGACCTCCATTCCAAAGCAGGGAAATATAATGAGGGTTAGTAGACATTTATGAGGTGCATGTGCCATGAGAAATGAAAGCTGTACAGATGTTACAGTAATTAAGTGACACTACCAACCCCCACTAAGGTACAGGCTCTCTCTCAGAGGACTCATGGCCTTCCCAAGACACCAATAAATTTACCAATATCAACATTTGTTTCTACATGACTTGATTGTGAATAGTTTAATGGTTCTAAAGGGTTGTCATTGTAAAAATAAATAAGAAGGAGAAGAAAAGAAAATAATCTTACCAAATTTCTAAGAAAATGTTCATATTACCAAATTTCACGATTTTTTTTCTTAAATAACATTTTTTTTAAAAAAATATCACCTGACAAAACTCATTGTCTTGCTTTTTCTTCGGCTCAACTTATTTTTTGGTCTATTGAAGGCAGATGAAAAAAATGTTTGATTTTTTATAAAGAGACTGAGATTAAAGTTTTTAATAAGGGTAATTACTATGCAGATAACTTGCTTCTTTAAGGATAATTAATAGGTTGGAGTTTTTTGTACAGTAGTTTAGTTCCTAATACTTATTTGAACTTTTTCTCGTAATAGGTCTAAATTTCTTATGTTTCTTGAACTATTCTTTTGGAGGGATTCATGTATTTCTTTGTATGAGTTTAGTTTATTCTTTCATATTTACTTGTTTTTTTCCCCCTTTTTATTATATATTTTATGTGATGACACATTATTTTAGAATATATTAATAAATATAAGAATATATTAATAAAAATAAGAATATATTACTAACGTAGAAATAAGAATAATATAAAAGTTTTCATGTAATAAACATAAAAAAAATATGTGTTGGAGAATAAATACATAAATATCAAATTAAAATTAATTAATATTATTTTCTATTAGTGCTTATTAGTATAAATTAAATTGTTTATTACGGTACTACATATATAATATATTATATAAGATTATAATATAATGTTATGATAATGTAAAATTCTTTCTCCAAATGTAAATCTTCATAGTATTTATCGAAACTATTTGTTATAATACTTACAATTTAATTCAAATTTCAAATTTCAATTTTATATTTATGATATTACTTTCATGTCACCTAAGTATTAATTTTATTAACCCAAAATATATATGATAGTAATAATGATAATATTAACGAACTAAATTCAAATTCATACATTACACTATTAACTATACATTAATTTAATTTTTAATTTATATAAATAATCCCTAACACAACAGTATTAATTAATTTAAAGTAATATTCATTTCTTTATTTCAAATATTCAATAATTTTATTTTGCATTATTTTAAAATTATTTTTAAGAAAAAATCCAACATCCATGATTTTGATTAAGTGTTAAAAACAACTAAGTATAAAACATGGTCAGGTTTTACTTTTAAGACAATAAGATTCGTTCAACAAAAGATTATGTAAGATGCAAGTGTTTTTTTTGTTAGATGATATAACATTGTGTTGTCTTATTTTACGTCTAATAAAACATTAATATGCTCAAACAATACATACATGATTTTAAGCTAACATTGTACTTCACAAATATATGTATACGTTGCAGGAGATGTTAGTTATCTTCATTAGTTAAGAAATTCTATTCAAATTCAAGTCTCGTGAAATGATCTCTCAAATAAAGAGTTAAAATTAATTTCTTCAACAACTCCCGAACACACACATTCTCAACCTTAGAAAGGATATCTACTTCGTACGACTTAGTGTTTTGCACGAATTCAAGTACATGTACATTGTCCTAGAAGAGATAAGCACATCCATCTGTCACAATGGTGCATAAAAAAGAAAATAATATTTAAATTTGCATAGAGTGTAATTAATTCATCTTCTACGTCAAAGCTCATTAAATGTAAGGAATCATTCAAGTGAATTGAAGTTAATGACTAGAAAAGGATTTGCAACAACTATATTTTCCAATGCCTACTTGAAGTCATTCACCAAGAACAAAACAATATAAAAGATACACATTGCAAAGTATTGAAACATTGCTAAAATTTTTGTGTCTTAAAAAGCTTCATAGAAAACATTGTTCGAGTTCACTTAGCAAACTAGAAGAGAATGTATACATTGTGTAAACGTCAAAAGACGTTATCCCTCTCTAATGAGAAACTATATGATTGGTTGATAACTACTTAGATAATTTCTTTATTTTAGCTATGAGTGACTCTTTGGCAAAGAATACTCGATCATTAGCCAAGAGGGGTTGTTGTTCAAAAGATACTCTTAATGAGTTACCCATAAGTGACTTTTTTTCTAGAAGAGTACTTGATATTAGCCAATAGTAGCTAAGTGTGAAAGAATACTTGAACGGGATTAGCCAAGAGTGACTACTAATAAGTGCAAAAAATTCCTAAATTTCATATCAAATTAGGTATGCATAATGAATGGATTACATGATAAAACATCATAAAAAGAATGCATTTTCCCTCAAAACGTACTTGACTCAAGGGGAAGAACAAAAAAATAAATTGATGGAATCTTGTAGAAAAAAAAGGAAAAACAACAAATAAATAAATGATCAGCAAAATGATAAATCCGCTTAGCGCATGAAACAAAGGATAAGTGAATTTACGCTAGAGAGCATGAATTGAAAAACCTTAAGAATGTTGAGCGTCAAGGCATGCGCAGAGCGGATTAAGGTCAGAGATGTATCAGATTTATGGAGTTTTGAAGGCTAAGCGAATCCATAAGGATTGAGCGAAAAAGGCCCTTCATGGTGAAGAAATCCCAAATTCGCTTGAGAGAGGCTTGGAGTTGACTTGAGCCAAAAAGGTTTCTTCAAGACTCAGAAAAACTCAAATGCATTAGGATTGGCTTGGAGTGAATCCAAAACCCAAGATTTCTTCATGGTTAAGAAAGGATTTCTTTGGGCTTAGGGTTGAAACGAATCACTACAAGATTGAGAAACCTAAAAATCCGTTGAAGCTCATAAAAGGCTTGAAAGCAAAAGATTGAGAAAGACAATTTGCTGAGCGTATTGGCCATGCGCTAATTGAATGTTGAATCAAATGGAGCTCCTCACTAAACTCTATAAATAGATAGGTCCTGGTACTTTACAAGATAGGTTGAAACAGAGGCAAAGCAAAGGTAGAAAAGCATAGCCTAAGGAATAGTGAACTTGAACAAACACAACATTTGTAAGTAACAATAACAAAAGAGATATACAAAGTTACTTCAATCCCAACACTTGTTTTGAAATTGTTAACTTTCTCCTTTATTTGTATCACATTTCAATCTCACCAAAATATAGTATTAAACATGAGTATAGTTGTTTAATATCACCTATGTACTTAACATTTACTGTATTTTCAATTCACTTTGAAAGATATTACTATTTCGGTAATCTTTAATCCCTATACGACAATCTTTTTATCAATTATGCTATAGTTGATTCGATGCGCTTGTCGAGAATAGATTTAATAAATCACCTCACAAACTACGATATGAAAGAATACTCATTTTAGTTGGGAGTGGCTAAGTGTGGAAGAATACTCAATGACGTTAGTCATGAGTGATTACGATCCGAAATAATACTCTTAACGGGTTAGTCAAGAGTGACTGCGTTCTGAAAGAATAGTTGAAAGGGTTAACCAGAAGTGACTACGATCTCAAAGAATACTCAATAAGTTAACCAAGAGTGACAACGATCTGAAAAAATATTAGCAAGGATCAGTGAGGAGTAACTACGAGCTGAAATAATACTTGTATTGTACTTCGTAGTGTTGGTCTGCTTAATGAAATTCAGTATGTTGATTGAGAACTTGACATAGTCTGTTATGTCAAATGAATTAGTATAAAAATGTCTTGTGTATTTATCTTTCTTCTCATCTTTTTTTACATTACATATTATTATTATCTGCACTAATCTAAAAATGAGAGTTTCTACTAAAACAAAGTTTGAAAGACCTATTTTTAAACAAGTGAATTTGTTAAATTTAAAGTTGCAATCTAACGAGTTTCATCATACGTAATTTTTATTAAAAAGTCCTTTGACAAATTGCGTGTCCTATAAAACTATCATTTGACTACACAATATTAGACGATACAAACAAAATGTTGTAAAAAATTATTATAACTCAATTCAATCCTCCTTGCATTTTTCCATTTCTACAATTATTATTTTATAATATTTTTTAATTTTCATTACTTAGTTTCAAATATTTATTTATTATTAAAATTATTTTTAATTCAATTCATTATTTAAAACCTAATAAAAATATAATTTATCATTTTTGTTAATTTTATTTTGTTAATCATTTATTAAATGATTCTTTTGTTAATTTTAAAAGAAATGAAAAAATAGTGGAGAATTCAATTTTTAAACATCTTTAGAAAATACATGGACATGGGAGAGTTTTATAAGTTTTTCTTAATTTCTTTTTTTTTTGTAATTCGTTTATTTAACCTTTTGACTCTCCAGAAAGACTAAACATTTTTTTTTATTCTTCTGTAATTTTTCATTGGTTCTTATGTGTTGTTTAATAAAAGTTTTGATTTTTTAAAAAAAAAAAATACATGCACCTGGGTTTAGTTGATAATTTTATTTAAAAATATTATTTCAGAACAAATTTCCAAATTTGACACGTGTTTGTCATCTGATAATTTTATACATTCCTGTAAAAAGAAACATAAGAAAGAGACCTGCCCTTGCGTTATGACACATGGGTCCAGACCTTATCTTAAGCCATTGCTGTTCAGATCAAGATGCAATAAGCTTGAAGGATGCATGACAGACAAAAATGGCCATTAAATATTAACAAAAAACCCTTCAAATCACAAAGTGAAGAAGAGACAAAGCATAAACCTCAACTATGAATATCTCACTTTTAAAAACCAATTTTATGTTTGTCCTTAGGTTTAGAATCACCTCTCTCCCAACTAGAACCAAAACCATGGAAGAAGGGTCACATGCCATTTATTTGGTGTGCATTAAATGCAAAATGAACAACTTGCCATCTTTGTACAAGGTTGGAGCTTCTCAGTTTGAGGAACACAACATGTTTAATTCACATACAAGGTTAAAGAGGTCAATCACATCACCCCATACAATGTGTGTTTGGATTGGATTATCTTAATGATTAATGATGTTAAGTAAAGTATGAAACTATTTGCCTTAATTATCTTATAAATAAACTATTGTTTTATACATAAATAACTAGTTATTTTATTAAAAGACAAAGAGAAAATCATAGTTTATTATCTTTAATATATTTATTTAAATTATTAGAAATAAATATAAAACAATAGGGCACTTGTGGAATCTAACATTTTGATTGCATTAAAATAAACCAAGCATGACTCATTCCCACTTTGTCCAAGTCAATACCACTTAATTAAATGGAACATGCAACTAGGATTCTTACACTTTTCAAATTAGCCTATGAAAAATTTAATCTGGTAAGTAGGTTTTCTAGGTTATTACAAATTTAAATGGCTCTGTTCTTTAGACTTTCAATTAATGTAACACCGACATAGAACCTGCAAGGAACTGCATTCTTGTAGAAATGTTGGAGGGGTAATTATTAAATCTGGTTTAGTACAATCTTACAAGTCTTGTATTTATTTCTGATTCTTGAACCCAAGGTTGCAAGTGCAGATGTAAAAATATCCATAACCATTTAAAAAATAAATTACAAATGTATGAATGGGAGGTTCACACAATGAACATGAAGAAGCAGAATTGACTTGGAGGAAAGAATCAAAATTCTTCAAAAGATTACAAAGTGCATCCACAAGGCCAAAATAAGGGAATCTACAAAATTACACAACATGTAAGGCATTTTGACTTTGATTTTTATCCTTTTGGTTCAAGGTTTGCAAATCACCACAAAGCAAGGAAGAAGAGCTCTAGGATTGAGCAAGTAAAGCTCCTCAATGTTTGAATATAGACCAACTTTCCCAGCCAATGAATCAAATCCTGTTTGTGCTGCCATTTCTTGAATGTTTTCTAGTGGCCTATGAACCCTGCCAGCAATTACTCTGCATACTATGAGTGCTTTTCTCAGTGATGGTTCATCGCCAAAAATCTCTATGGACTCAAAAGCCCTTCCACTTGTGGATGTTGTGAAGACTCCAATGCCACCCTTGAGCTCTTTCTTTGCTGAAAAGCCATTCCTTATGATTCTGCAAACACAGCACTTTTCTGATAGGCAGAGACTAGAAGAGCCATTAAGGCCAAGAGAGCATGCCACAGTAGTGCCATAAAACCTCAAAAGCTCATTTCCATCAGCCAGACATCTTGGATGCTTCTTCTGGAGCTTGCTTGCTTTGATCTTCACCATCTCCCTGTACTCTTCAAATCTTGCAAGAGTCTTTTGCATGTTGTGCACCTTCAAAACTCGTTCAATTCTACCACACTGGTTTTCAGACTTTAGCCAGCTAGTCCTGCATATGATCTCCACTATTTTCCTTGATGAATCTCCTTCCACAAGTTCAGTCACTGCCAAGTCAAAACTTATTACTGTTAAACTTCAAATATATGAATATGATACTATAAAATGTAAAAAGAAAATACAAAAATAGCAACAAACTTGGAGGTCATTAAACACTTCAACCAATTTTGAATTATGTGGGTTGGAGCGAGAGAGAAAGACTTTCTCTTAGACACTTTGATTTTTGAAGGTAAAGCCGCAGGGGAATCCTATCTAAGCATAGTTATAAATTGGAAAGGTAATGGAAAAAGTGAAAACAGTTTTGTTGTCCCAACTGAAAAAGTATGTTGATTTATAATATTAATATTCCTCATCTCAGCATAAAAATCTATGTCCATCAGATATAGAGGTGGCCAGAAAGTTTGTGGTCAGAAGAATGTTTTGAATAACCAACTTGAGGGTCACACAAAAATTGAAGAAAAATAAAAAAAAGCCAATGATATAGTGAAGGTTACAAGCACATGATATACATGTAGGAGGATAGGATGAGGACCTTCAACATGAAGATAGAAATCAACCATGAAACCAAACAAGATTAACATAAATATTTGCGATAGGAAAAATAAAAGAGAAAACAATGTTGTTACCAGCATGCTTAGACAGATGATGAGCTTCAGCAGCATCCCACTTGTTGAATTGCTCTCCACATTTGTGGCAAGTCACAGTTGAAGACCCGTTAGAATCTGTCTCATGAGACAACCTAGTGCTAGGTTGAAGCCCTGGAGGACCAGACCCTTCTTTATCTGATAAGAGGAAAGGAGATTTCCTTGGAGGAGTGGATGAGGTCCTAAAAGAAGGATTAAAGTAGTGCATTGTAGGGTGCCCTCCAGGGCCAGGAGTCCCTGGCCTCAAAGTCCCCACAAAAGTTGAACCACCACTACCTCCACCAGCATTGCTGCCACCACTGCCAACCCCTTCTTGGAAGCCTCCATACCCAGTTATCTTCAGCTCACACCTTGAGTTGCTTAAAATCACCTCATGAGTTATGGGGTTGAGGAACTCACTGCTCCCTATGGATCTTGGACTGCAACTTGGTGGCTTATCAAGATGCCTCTTGCTTCCATGGATTACATCCTTGAGATTTGCTATGGACCTAGAACACCCTGACCTCCCTGCTCTCTTGGTCAAGATTGTGCTCAAGTGCTTCCTTGTTTTGGGGTCATGAACATCAGATGGTTCAGATTTGCAGTGTAAAGACTTCTTCAGAGAGAACCAAACCGTTGGCATATTATCCTTAATGCTTCCCTTTGTCTTCTTCTTTTCTTCCTTCTCCATACACTCCAACTAGACTCTCCTAAATTTCTGCGCTCTTGAACTTAACTACCTCACAATGCTCATTCTCAAAAGGCTCTATCTCCATGTTCCCCTTTTCCACCTTTCCCTTCCTTTTCCCAAGTGAAAGCTGAGAGAATGAAAAAAAATCTCAAAAAGACAACAACTTCAGCTTCTTTCTGGCTAAAGCAAACAACCCCTTTTCTTCTTTCCAGAAAATCCCTTCACTTTCCAAGAAACAAACTCAACCCAGCTAAAAACAACACTACCTAAGAGGAAAACATGCTTCTCAAGAGAGATAAAAAGGAAGAAAATTCAAAAGACTACACCGAACTATGTTATCAAACACCTTGAAAACTCTCTAGTACAGGTGTTACCCTGAAGAGAGTAGTGTGAGGGGAGTTCTGATTCATCATACGGAATGAGTTAGGGAAGTTGCATAGGATGGTGTCCGTGACCCCATCAGAGAGCAAATGAGACAAAAGGGTCTCAAATCCAAAGGATGAAAAAACATGAATAAGAGCATTAGTTGAAACACGGGTGTTTGAAAAACATAACAAGAATCTTTGGCCCTTGGATATGGGATTTCGGAACATGACAACTAACTTGGACAAACTAGTTACTGTAGCGCCATTAAATGTGAGTTACTCAAATTGTACCTTTTCTTTTTACATTGTGTGATAGAAACAAATCTAGTTGTGATATGAGTTTAATTTTTTATTCAAACAAACATGCTAAAATCATTTTAGAGTAAATTGCCTCAAGTAAATTTATCTATATCAGTAACATAAATATATTTAAGTACAGAAGTTAATGGTGAGGCTAATGAGAAGAAAGAAAATAGTGAGAAGAACAAAAAGTTCTTTTGTTTGGTTAAAAATAAAGAGAAAGAGGGAGAAAACAAATAACTCTTAAGCTTAAACAAATTTGTACACTAAAAAAAGTAAAGGAAAACACAAATTTGTTATCCCAAATTGAAGAGAAAAAAATGCAGTACATGAAATAATTAAGTGCTTTATGTTTTTGTGGAACAAATTAAGTGTCCCTTTTAATACTATGGCTATGCTGTCAGCACATCAATGCATAGTGATAACTTTTATTTTATGAGGAAGATTACTAACACAAAATAATGCCACATGCAATCAAGTTCCAAAGGAAGGACCACTCAAGTGTTTATTTTACTTTACCCATTTTTGTATATTCTAAACCATGGAATTAGTTGGGTTTCTTTTGTAGATTTAACATTTTGTCCCTAACTCTCATCCATTCACCTTGAATAAATAATTAAACTATTCTAACAAAAGATAATGTATCTATTTTCTTTTTAATATATAAAATGAGTAATTTCTTTTTAATATATACAATTTTGAATAAGGTTAAATATATTTTTAGTTCTTATATAGTAACATAATTTTTTTTTTAAATTTTAGACCATTCAAACATTTTTAATATAAAATTTATTGGAATAATTTTTTTTTATATGAAATTGATTCAATTTGAGATTTTAATTTACCAACCTATTGAAAATAGTTATAATAGACATCAATTTGCAATAAAAACAATAACAAATATTAAAAGTAAACTAACAATTTTAAAAAAAAAAACTAAGAATCATTTCACTATAAAAAAAACTCATTTCAATAAATTTTTACTATAACTATCTGAATATCTAAAATTTAAATTTTGAAAATAAAAATTAATTTTATATTATTATAATTAGTATATAGATAAAAATATATTTAATTTTTTTAATGAATAATTTTTCATTGATTTAACATGTTTTTGCACAGATAAAAAAAAAATCTAACATTCAAGAATTACTTATTACATTAACACATGACAATCATTGCAACATTTATAAAAACATTTCTCACCATATTTAATTAATGTATCAATTAAGATTTGGACTATAATGTCTAACAACCAAACACTGATTAATATGAACCATCATACATTGTGTCAGTGAACTTATCTAAAAGGTTGTCACAAACATGCCTGAGATTTTCCTCTTTCATGTCTGCAGCTTTTCCATGCTAAGTGCCTTTACTTCTGAAGCACTTTTTCACCTATATGAAGGAGCAATCTTTGTGCATCATACAACAATGTTAACCACGGTTTGCTTAATGGGCTAAACGACATGTACCCAAAAGTACAAGCTTTTTCTTTGGAATTCGTATTCAATTACCTCTTAATTCATATTTGAGGCTTCTAGTAATTTTGATTAAAACATTATGACATGTAGGGCATAGCTCTGCATATTTTTGGTGAGTGTAAAAGCTATTTAGTATTATAAAATTAATTTTGGTTCAAATTGATTTTATAAAATTAATATTATAACTAGAATGTAATATGAAAATTTTAACTCAAAGACTTAATTCTTTTAAAGTGAAAACTTTATATTAGAGAACAAAACAAGGAGTAATAGTGGTTGATTAAAAAATAATTGTAATTAAATTAATGATGTGTGTAATTTGTTACTGGGACTATCCTTTTGACCCTATAAATTGATTTGATTTGTATTGGTCAATGGTTAAATAAAGAAAACAGACAGCTAATATGCATGCATTTTCCAGGGTATATCTCCACCAATATTATAGTAGGTCTTTCCTTTTTTTAGGCAAAGGTTAATGCAATATTTAGTATAAAGAAAGGGATTAAGAAAGCAAAGAGAAGAGTTCTATGTTTAGTTTTTCACTTCGCTTCTTTTAGTTTATGTCTGTCTAAAGAAATTTAACTATATTTTGATTTTTTTTTTAAAGCATATGTTTATACACTTATATTTATTTTGAAACTAAAAGTTTAAATAAAAATTAAATGATTAAATATGTTTTTTTTCTCTGTACTTTAATGAAAAACTAGTTTTTATTCATAATCTAAACTTTAGATATTTCAGATACTTGAAAAAAAAATTATTGAAATAAATTTTTATCAATTTTTAATTTTTTTTAATGACAAACAAATTTTTAATATGAATTATATTATTAAAATATTTCATTTTTCTCATTATTAATATGAATATTATAATATTATAATATAATTCTGAAAATTTGTTTATTATATAAAAAAAAAATTAAAAAAACACTGTAATGATTTAGGATTTAAAATTTATTCAGAAAATTTAAAATTTGGATCAGAGACAAACATTAATTTAAAAACCAAAACATATTTAACTTAAAATTAAATCAAAATATGCATTAAAAATTTGAAAATAGAAACACATAATTTTATTAAAAATGTAATTTCAAAAACAATAAATAAAAAAATGGAAAAAAATCACTGAGTAATTGAAAATTTTAGTTATTTTTAGCTGATTTGAGGTGGATAAGATGTCATCTACATTCAAATTATCATATGTTCTCAAATAACCATAATAGGGTTGTTGGATTGTCACTACAATATCTCGTTCAGATAAAGTGATTTCTATTTGCAAAACCATGGATGATTAGGATCTAGCTAGCCCCACTCATTATTTTTATTTTTTTCTCAATCTTTGATCTCTTGGAGACATGAATGTGACTCCTACTTCTTACCCTAAATTTGGGGATTAGTGGGGTATAATTATGAACCCCCAAACATGAAAAAGCACAAAGAGCCCTTGAAAAATATGAGAGCTCATTATTATGTTTGACCACAGCAATTATTTTATCAAGTTGAGAAAATCAAAGAGGTGGTGAAACAGATGCAAGATATGAGTTTTGAAGGGTTAAAATAAAAATGATTCCACATAACCAAGGTAGTAACTTTTTCTGATTTTCATTGTGCTTCATTTCTTGTCGTGATGCTGCTTGTAATGGATTAGGCAAAAGATGAGAAAGTGAGTTGTGGTTGGAAGAAAACAACAAGGAAGGTTAAGACAAAGGCAAGAATATAGAATTTAAGGTGATTATTAAGTGTGTGAATGTGAATTGAAATTACAGAGATGGAGGAGAAAAGCTAGGCCATGGAGTGAAAAATGGGGCAGTATCATACAGAGTGTCACCGATGATTGTTTGGGCATGTGGTTCTGCAGCCCACCATTCAATTCATTGATTAAATGCAACCACATGCTACACAATCCCACTTTTGCCTCTGGACCATGTGTGCTTCAATTCAAAACATAAAATATAATAGTGTTATAAAAATCATTTCTAGATTAATTCGTTTCCACAAAAAAATTTATTAGATGAAAGTTGTTTATTTATTTATAAATTAATTTTATTTGTAGTTAATATTGTTCCGGTATATCAATATAATCTTACATCCTTGAGGAGTCGGGATCAAGATGAGTTTAAATATACCTTCCTCTCTCAATCCTCCAAGACGCTTTTTAAAGACAGAATCGTGATAGAGCATCGACCTTCAAAACAAATAATACCTTAAATGCGGTGATTGACTCTAGTGAAACTATTTTTCAGACTTAAGATCAGAACATTTCGTCTATAGAACGAAAATGTGTCACAAATCTCTCAACTAGTATTAAAAAATAAATTTAATATTAACTTATTTTTATAAAATATATTTATAATATAAGAAATATGACACTTATATAATATAAATTGATATTTTATTTGATCTCAGATTTCTAACCAATTTAATAACATTTTGATCTGTAAGCTAAGGACTTATTAAAATTAGTTATCCACTATTATACCCAAATATGTCAATGAAATTATATATATTAAAAGAGTTCTTTATTTAGAAACAAAATAGTCATTAACTTTCTGACTTCTAAGATATACTATGCTTTTAGGGGTAAAAAAAATCTATATGATCCAAAAAAAATTTACCAAGTCTTTTGAATTAAAAAAAAATTATAGCACCTTATATAATTTCAAATACACACAACGTTTATTTATATAATATAGTTTAATATTTTTATTTGATGTATAATTTGTAATACACTTTTTCTGAAGTTTGGCAATTTTAACAAACTTTTCTATGATAATCAATCTTTCAAGGTTTTGAGTTACTTATTGAAACATTAACATGTCATATTTTACTTTGTTTTTGACTGAAAATTATTGTGTCCCCATTGAAGCCTAGTTGTGATCATCCATGGCCTTATCAAGATATAAATGTGAATATAAAGTGCCAATTGTGACATTCAGATATTCAGTTCCTTGTTTTGTCTCACAATTTTGTCTCTCTTTTTAAGGATTATATAAAATAAAATATTTGTCTTTTGTGTCACTCACCTCGACAGTAAGATGTTAGTTTGACAAGTACAGATATTGCAAATATTTTAGTATCTACTTTGCTAAAAACAAAATACTTTAATACATTAAAGAACAAATCATAAAAATTAAATGTCATATGGTACAAATTAAAATTATACTTCAATTCTTGGCTTCATATTCAGAATAGCTATATTTATATTTTCTATATGGAAGTTGACAAAAAAAATATGGAATATAATATTTTAAAATATATCATTTTTTATAGTATACTACATTGGGCATTCTGTGTACCCAGATTAGTGTATTATACGTGTTGTGTTGTTAGTATAATGATTTTGTTAACAATTATTTACACCGTTTACCATTATTATTATTATTATTATTATTATTATTATTATTATTATTATTATTATAATAATAATATTATTATTATTATTATCAACTTGATAATAAGATATACCAAATTTTTTTTAAACAATGAGAAAAAATTGGAAAAATAATTATAACGATGAGAAAAAACTATTAAATTTAAAAATTATTATAATTAAAAGTAGATGCCAAAATATTAAAAAATAAAACAGGAACAAGATGTAGTTACATGAGAATTTTAAAAACTCACTTTTGTCCTTACATTGAAAAAAGATGTAGTTGATGGCAATAAGCCATTTATAAGAAAATGATATATAAGAAGATGGTGAGAAGAAAGAAATGTTTCTTATTCTCTTGTGTGTATTTACATCCCTCAATGTATAACAAATATATAGAAGTGTATGGAGACCTTCTCTCTCAAAATTAAAGCTAATTAGGTAAGATCCACTGATCATGAGATTCTATCATTATTAAATTAATTGCATATAATTGCGTATAATATTGCACAATATCGTACAATAATTATATACAATAATTGTGTATAATTTGATAATTATTATTTTCTTAATACTCCTCCTCAAGTTGGTAGGTGAAGATCATGAACCCCCAACTTGTGTCGCAGCGTCAAAAACTGTTCCTTGCCCAATGCCTTTGTAAAAATATCCGCGAGCTGATACTTTGTCGGTACATATGAAGGACTAATTATCTCGGCTTGTAATTTTTCTCGCACAATGTGACTGTCTATCTCAATGTGTTTTGTATGTTCATGAAATACTGGGTTTGCTGCTATATGTAATGCAGCTTGATTATCACAGAAAAGTTGAGTTGGCAAGTTACATGACACCTTTAAATCCTGCAACAGATATCGCAACCAAACTATCTCCAAACAAGTATTGGCCATTGCGCGGTACTCTGCTTCTGCAGATGATCTTGATACGTTTGTCTGTTTTTTTGATTTCCATGAGATAATAGAGGAACCAAGAAAAATGCAATAGCCAGATACTGATTTCCGAGTTGTCTGACAACCCCCCAGTCTGAGTCGCAATAAGCTGTCAATGTCAAATTGTTCTCAGATGGCAATAACAATCCTTGTCCTGGTGATCCTTTGATGTACTTTATAACTCGAATTGCAGCATCCCAATGAGGTTTCCGTGGAGCCTGTATATATTGACTTAGGGTCCGAACTGAAAATGCTATGTCAGGCCGAGTAACTGTGAGGTATATCAGTCGTCCCACAAGTCGCCTGTATTTGACTGGATCCTTTAATAACTCTCCATCGTCTGGTGTGAGTTTTAGGTATTGCTCCATTGGAAATTTTTCTGGACGAGCACCTGTGAGTCCTGTATCCTGTAAAATATCAAGTGCATATTTTCTTTGTGACATGTAAATACCAGCTTTGGAACGGGAAAATTCAATCCCTAGAAAATATTTTAAGTCTCCAAGATCTTTAATACGAAATTGTTGTAATAGACAGTCTTTAACATGCTGAATTTCTGTCAAATCATTTCCTGTCAAAAGAATATCGTCCACATAAATCAAAAGGGCAGTAAATGATGAGTTATTCTGTCTTGTGAATAGAGAGTAGTTTGTCTTGGACTGTTGAAATCCTACAGATTTAATCACATGAGAAAATGTTGAAAACCATGTTCGGGATGCCTGTTTGAGACCATAAAGGGATTTGTTGAGTCGACATACAATGTTCTCCCCCCTGTCGATGATGCCCGGGTGGCAAGTCCATGTAAATAATTTCATGCAATGTGCCATGTAAGAAGGCATTTTGCACATCTAGCTGGTGAGTAAACCAATTTCTGGCTGCTGCAATAGTGAGGAGACACCTCAAAGTTGTTAATTTTGCTGTTGGTGAAAAAGTTTCAGAATAGTCGACACCTTCAATCTGAGTGTACCCCTTTGCGACAAGGCGCGCCTTATATCTGTTGACGCTGCCATCTGAGTTGTACTTTATTTTATAGACCCATTTGCATCCGATTGGTTTCTGCCCAACGGGTAATAGTGTCAAGGTCCACGTTTGATTTAGCTGCAAGGCAGAAAGCTCTTCGTCCATTGCTTTTTGCCAATTTGGATCAAGGATAGCTTGAGCATAAGTGTGAGGTTCTTTAGTGGCTGTGATGTTAGTAAGATATGCACTATGTGTAGAAGAAAATCGTGAATTAGAAAGAAAATGATGCATAGGATACCTGGTTCCATTCGACAGGTCTTGGGCAGTGGTCGAATGATTGTCTTGGGATCCCGTTACGTAGTCTTGTAGCCAGGAAGGTGGGTTTGATATGCGACTGGATCGTCGAACAGAAAGGTCAGTTGGAGAAGGTTCGGTAATGGGTGTTAGACTTCTTGGCGTGGGAGAAGAAGGTTGGTCTACTAGAGGTTCAGGTGCATTATGATGAGTAGGAGAAGAAGGTTGGTTTGGTGGAGGTTCAGGTGCATTGTGATGAGTAGGAGAAAAAGGTTGGTTTGATGGAGGTTCAGGTGTATCATGACAAGTAGGAGAAGAAGGTTGGTTGAGTGAATGTTGAACAGGAGTGGGTAAGTCAATGTCAATAGTAGGCAAAATACCTTGTAATGGAGGTGAGGATTGCGTCTGGGACTGTTGGCAGAATGGGAAAACACTTTCATGGAAGATGACATCCCGACTTGTAAAAAAAGTGCCTGTATCTATATCAAATAATTTGTATGCTTTTTGATTAAGAGGATAACCAATGAAGATGCATTGTCGAGCGCGCGGATCAAATTTTTGCTTAGGTGAAACAACAGTTGCATAACAGAGACAACCAAAAGTTTTTAAGTGAGAAAGTGAAGGTGGACGATTATATAGCATCTCAAAAGGTGATTTATTTTTGAGTAAAGGTGTTGGCAAGCGATTAATGATATATGTGGCGGTTAAAACGCATTCTCCCCAAAATTCTAATGGTAAATGAGACTGAAATAGGAGGGCTCGTGCTATGTTTAAAATGTGTCTATGTTTGCGTTCTACTACTCCATTTTGTTGAGGAGTGTAGACACAAGTACGTTGACATTCAATACCTTTTTTGAGAAAAAAATTATGCATAGAAATAAATTCCAATCCGTTGTCAACGCGGATGGTTTTAATAGATGCCTGAAATTGATTTTGTGCAAAAGTAATGAATGATTCTAAGAGATGTTGGGTTTCAGACTTGTGATTCATAAGAAATAACCAAGTACATCTAGTATAGTCATCGACTATAGTGAGAAAAAAACGTTTTCCAAAATGAGTTGGGGTTTTATGAGGACCCCAAATGTCACAATGCAATACATTAAATGGAGAATGAGATTTTATTGTGCTTAAAGGAAAGGGTAGCCTTGTCTGTTTAGCTTTGGGACAAATACTACAATTATTATGAATGAGAATGAGATTTTTACTGATAGGTAGTAAGGAAGATGCAAGTTGTAGATACGCCGGAGAGGGATGTCCGAGGCGCTTGTGCCATAAATCAGGGTCGGTCGAAATTTGAGATGCGTGGGCTTGGTTTGGAAGAGGGGACATGTAGTATAAGCCTGCATGTTGTTTACCCGAGCCAATCATCCTCCCCGTAGCCAAGTCCTGCAAAACGCAACCATGTGGAGTAAAAACGACACAACAATTTAGTGAACTGGTTATCTTACTAACGGACATGAGATTTAAATTAAAAGAAGGAACGCAAAGCACATCTTTGAGAGTGATATTGTCATTGAATTTAATTGTGCCCGTAGATGAGATGGGTGCAGTTGAGCCTGTAGGCAGATTAACATTTGGAATAAATGATGATGAATTGTGTGTGAAAAATTGTGAATTAGATGCAATGTGATCGGTTGCTCCGCTATCCAAAATCCATGGTTTTGTAGAAGCAGAATTAATAGACGAGTTATGGGCAAGCAAACCTGCAGAGCTAACAAACGTGTCACTTTTACCGTTATTGTGGAGCGAGTAAATAGCCTTTGCCAATTGTTGAATTTGCTCAGCAGTGAAGCCTTGTACGAGGTTTTTATCGGACTCGTTATTGGTGCCTTCTTTGCAAGACATGATTTCTTATTTAGCGGATAAAAATGGAGAGGCTGTCAGAACACCAAGATCGGTGCTCTGATACCATATAAGAAAATGATATATAAGAAGATGGTGAGAAGAAATAAATGTTTCTTATTCTCTTGTGTGTATTTACACCACTCAATGTATAGCAAATATATAGAAGTGTATGGAGACCTTCTCTCTCAAAATTAAAGCTAATTAGGTAAGATCCACTTATCATGAGATTCTATCATTATTAAATTAATTGCATATAATTGCGTATAATATTGCACAATATCGTACAATAATTATATACAATAATTGTGTATAATTTGATAATTATTATTTTCTTAATACCATTCTCTAAAAGAAATCAAAGATTTTGGTTTTGGCCAAATTACACAATTTTTAAATTTTCAAAAAGGTTTTCATTCCAGAAAAACAAATTCGAAATGGATTATTGTATTGCAGCAATTAATATCTGAAATAGAATTCAAAATTAAAATTCAATTCTGAAAAGTAATTTCAAAATGTAAAAATTAATTTCCCAAAATAAAATCCAAAAATATACTTAAGAAAAAGGTTCGGTTTCAGGTTCAAATTTGATAACTGCGAGAAGTAAAAGCTCAATTCAACCATGACTATGGATTATAGGCTTTTTCTTCCTCGATTCATTTTTTTTTTCTGTACTCTTATAGAATATGCAAAATTTTAAAAATATCTTTATTTTAAATTGAGCAATATAGAAAGTTTGTAAATTACATTCTACAATTTAAAAGTTAAAAATTTTGGTACTGTGTACACTCCAAAGATTTAAATAATACAATACAAACCAATTTTTTTTTCTTTTTCATTGACTAATCTGAAACTATTTTTTTTATGCAAACTTGTTCCAGAACATGTTCGGAAACAATGTTCTTCAACATAACCCTTGCATCTGAATTACAATTATGTGGATCTTTTGTGATTTTTTATGATGCTTGTGTTGCATGTTTTCTTTACAAATCCAAAAGATAATGCATTTTTTTATCTTTACAGTCAAATACTTGGCTCACTATTGCTTTTTCTTATCATTCCCTGTTGTCCATGAAGACGTGTGCTCTCATTATTGTATGGTTTGTGGTCTTTAGTTCAAATGGAGCAGTCACTATAATGAAAATATTTTACATCTTTACTTCCATCCTATACCACAGACACTGAGACGAAAAAGACACAGATATAAAGATTGTTGTAAAATAGAATTAGGTTTTGTAAAATAAAATAAAAAAAAACAGTTTTAATCTCTCATTGCCTAGTAAAATTCAGTTTTGAACCTGCATTGCCTAGTCAAATTCAGTTTTGAAGGTGTAACAACAAATTAAATTCTGTTGTGGAGATGCAAAATATCTTTGATTTCTCTCCCTATATAAAGAGGGGTTCCCTTCTCACTTTAACACAACTTTATGCTTCCTTTCTTTCTCACTTTCTCTCTTCCCCTTCACTCTTTATTCATTTCTTTTATTATAAATATTCTTCTGGGTTTTATTGAGTTTTACTCTTTTAAGAGTAACTTGCTAATTCTGATCTTCAGAAATCTCTGGAAAGTTCCCGTTGTATCCTAAGGGACTTGCGCAATACACCACGAATAAGTTCTTATACCGCGAAAATTTATTTTGTTTGTTTTAAAGCCTCAATTGCTACAAAGATATGTATAATCTATAAAATATACGATAAGGGAACATGGATTTATATATTATATAATTATGAGTTATATAAATTGACAATAAAAATTTTATGTGTACAAGTATGTTTAAAATTCTTACAATAAATTTGAATTTTTAGAAAATTAATATATTTATTTTTTCTTAAATTGTGTTAAAATCGTGTTAGAATTGTCAGAAATTCATTAAATATTTTTTAAATTGGACACTTAACTGATAAGTGTCTCTCAAGTATCGTGTCCGATACATGTGTCTGACACGGACACCTCATTTAAGAGGAGTGTCTGAGCCCATCCCATTTTTCTCTATATATTTTTATTATATAATTTGTTTTACCTTTTTTTTTTATAAAATTAATACTTGTCATGATATGAAAAAAAAAACGGAAATAGACTAAATTTATGTGAAAAAAATAAAAAAATTAAATAAAAATAAAAAGATAAAAAAACCATTTTTTCTAATAAATAACTTTTATAAAGACAACAAAGAAAAGTCATTAAATCTCAACCAATCATATTAATCATCAACGTTTCCATTCAACAATAATAATAAAATTATATAATATTAATGTATATTAATATCATTATCTTTTTTTTAAACCAACAAATTAAAAAATCATCTTATTAACTTTTATTTTAAAATAAAATGTTACACACTTCATGATGTGAAGATGTAGAAAACCGTGTCAATTGAAATGTTGGAAGTTGAATTCTCTATCGGACTTTACTGCTGTGATTGTCTCTTCAAAATATACTGAATTTGATGTTTTAAAATATTTTAAAAAATTAATATATCAAAAATATATATTTTAAAAACATAATAAATGGACAAACCATAGACTTCATCAATAGAAAATTTAGAATAAAAATTTTGTAGGAAAGGGTTTCAAGATTGCTGTGCTAAAAATTGGCTGGAAACAAATGGCTGGTAAATGATTCATCCAATGTGTTCATGCATGATTTTCTTCTAGCTTATAAAATCACACTTCTAAGCTGACCAACTTAGAATGGAAAAAAATTAATTCCAGAATAACTAATTTAAAAGTAAAAAATTAATTTTGGTGTAATCATCTGTATATTTATGTAATTTAAAATAAATATTTAGATCGTATAATTTAAAAATATATTTTAAATTATATAATTATAAATATTAAAATATATTAAAAACAATAATGTCATATTATATATTTCTGAATATAATTTTTTATCACTTAATCTAAAGTTTTATGGACAAAATAACTTTTTTTCCTATTTTCATGTAAGAAAATATCATGGAAATATAAGAATAAAGATTTTTTTTTAATTGAAAGTAGATATTTAAGTCCAATCCAGGTTGTCAAACAAAATTACGCAATTGTTATGCACCTAATGTTTTTTAACCTACACCCATGTCTTTTGTCAATGTCTTTTCTAAGATGATAAAAATGCTCTTTTTAGTTTTTAAATAGGAATAGGTATACAAGACTAAATGTATTATGAATTTGGATTTTGGATTAGATTTTTGGATTTGAATTTTTGAAACACTTTTTCAAATTTATGGAATTTGGAATTTTTGGAATATATTTATGGTTTTGGACTTTTAAAATATTTTTTTGAATTTTTGTTTTCTGATTTTTTTTGGAATATATTTTTAGATTTTTTCTAGAATTTTATTTTTAGAATGTAAAAATCTTTTTAGGATTTCCTTTTGCGGAATGTATTTTTCCATATTCCCAATTCTTGAATGAACAGAAATTTTGAAATTTTAGAAATTGATTAAGTGTAGGTTCGAAATCATTGGATGCAGGAAACAATTGCCAAAAAATTAAAAACATATGAGAGCTATTTTAGGCCTAAAGGACCCAAAAATGTAATGGATTTGGAAAAACCCTAAACCTATGATGAGTAGTCATATTCAAGGACACGGTGAATTAACCTAAACCAAATGGAAAATAAAACTTAAAAATAAGTTTACTACGCATCTATATGAGAATAGAACAGAACAGAATGTGAGTGTGAGTTTGATTATATTTATTCTTATTTTTAAAGTAAAAATATATACTCATTCTCATTCTTGTTGGGTATGATATTGTGTTATTTTCGTCAGATAATAGATATATCCATATATTATCCTAAATATTAATTAAGTAATTTTCTAACATAAACACTGTAAAAGAATATGATATTATCAAAAAATTCATAATCAATCATAAGGGCACACATTTTGTTTTCTTCAGTTTTAAATTTCAAGGAAAATAATTATAATTTTATAAATCTTAAAATGAAATATCAAATAACAATTGCATAAGTGTCAAGTAATTATAGAGGAGTAAATAATTACACATAATTAAAATTTCATGACAATAAGAAAAATCTAGTAATTTTGTTAATGGTGAGCGAGAAAATATTTCAAAGATTTGAAGAAAAGTACCTTATGATCTTGGGTTAGAGGTGATATTGTAGTCTTTTATATGAGTTTGTTCATGACTAATTGGTATCGAATCTCTCTTGTGAATCCTCTTCAAAAGACCTAACAAGTACCTCAAATATTTGAGTAAACTTGGTAGATATTAAATGAGTTGAAAAAGAAAATGGAAATTTGTGTAGCGAAAGAATAAATTTTCAAATAAAACAAACTAAGAACCAAAGAGAAAAAAGAAGATAAGGATTTTTTAAGTTATCTAATAGATTAAAAGTTTAGATAATTGAATACTTGAAATTGAGTCAAACATTTTCACACCACAAAAAATTAACAACAATAAAAATGTTAAAAAGAAGCATAAATGATCAAATGTGTACTCTATTTAATTCAATAAAATTGAGGTTTATGTTGAGCAAAAGTACACAAAGGAAAAAAAAAAGTGTAATCAAGATTATAATAAGAGAAAAAATACTTTGGGATTTGAGTGAACTTGGTAGATATTAAACGAGTTTTTTTGAGAGAAAAGGAAAATTTGTGTAAAAAAAGGAAGATCCTTCAAATGGAATGACACCAAGGACCAAAGAAAATGGTGAGAGGTTAGCTAATAAACTAAAAGCAATTTAGTAATTTAAAATGAGGATAAAGCATGAATGTAATATTCATTCTCGTTCCCATACCTAATTTAAAAAAATTGACAATATCCATACTCATATTCGTATTCAGTCATTGTAGGGATTTCCCATCAAAATTGAGACAGGTTCAAATAATACCTACATGGATGAGTTTATTTGTCATTCCTAATCTAGACATATATGATAAAAAAGATATATTGTTGTGACCACAAAAATGCTAAGATAGTATTATTAGATTTTGTTATTGTAAAATCAAGAATATTGCAAAAGAAAATTGATGAAGAAGTTGTTGAAGAATATTACAGAAAATCTTAGAACGTTGTAGAAATCTTGAGTACAGGATTGTTGTTCTAGTAGATCTCCTCCTCCGCAAGTCACGGTCTCACCTAGGAATGGGTCTCCTCCGCAAGACTCAGATGGTTGGCTCCACTTTCTTCTCCACAAACCAACTTGAACGTAGGAAGAGGTTCCATGGGTTCCACCTTCTTCTCCACATCTTCCTTGACCATGAGGAGAAATGACGCTCACTATGGAGAATCTTACATTCTCACATTCTATAAATAGGAGTTTTTGCAATTTGAAATAACACACCCTTCACTTGATTTTCTTCCTTCTTCTTCTACTTATTTCTTTCTTTTTCTTTATTCTACTTCCGTAGTCTTGAGTTTATTTTTGGCTCTTAGGAGCTTGCTTGCTAGTTCTAAGATCCTCAATATCATCAAATAAGTTCATGTTGTTTTCAGAGGGACTTGCACAATACACCGCAGATAAATTCTTACGGACAATGATCATTCATGTTTCAGGAAATCAACCTTGTTCGTGTTCTCAACCTTATTTTGCTACATTTACTATATTTGAGGTATTATCGCATTAGAGTATTTCCTTCATCATGAAATTGCCTTTAAAAGATATCTTAAGAGAGAAAGATAAACTCTTTTATTCTCAACTCTTAAGTGATATAAGACTTTTTAGAGTATTGGAACAAACCCTCTAGCCGAGAGTTAAGGAATAAGAGTGTCCACTTTTGGAGCTCTCCTTTTCATTCTCACAAACAATGTCAATGTTTTAATCACAAGAATGTTGAGATAACATCATTAAGATTAAAATCATTGCATATAAGATACTATCCGCTAGAGTTTCACGTCTATGTCACAATTTTATCCTAAAGAGATATTTTGATAGGTTAAGAAAGAAGAATAAACTACATTTAACTCCAACTCCTAAATACATATTATATTATCATTAAATAATGTTACAAACCATAGTGAGAAATATTATATTTATGAATATCAAAATCCAAAAATGAAATGCTAAGAACAAATTAAAATGTACCATATTTTTCAACTACTAAATATTTTTAATTAAAATAATTGTTTTAACATATACATCAAACTTTATTCATTCTATAATTTATGTATGGATAAAAGTTACCATCAACATGTGTTAAAGACCTTAATTATGAAATAAAAAATTGAGAAAAATATGAAATGGTAAAAAATATATATTAAAAAGTTAATTAGAATATATAATAAAAGATAAGAGAAAAAAGTACTAATCCCTAATTCTATAAAAGGGTAAATCATATTTATCTCTAAAAAGCTTAAGATGGATGAAGTTAGAAACATTATCACACCAAATGCAACTTTGAGATCTAATGTTAAACTCAACAAGTTTATCAATAAATTGATTCTCTTTGTAAGTAAATGAATACACATGGTATTACTATTTATAAAACAATTCACTCATCTATTCAAAAGATTTCAAGGAATAATAGAAGTATTAAAACCAACTTAAATAGCTAGTTAAGAATCACAGTCCATCCAAAGATTAGTCTAACCTTCGAAGATTGTAGCTGCCATAGTAAAAATCACATCTATCTCCTCCACATATAAGACATTATGAACTCCAAAATGTAAAGAGAAATTACTCACAATGAAAGCACAATGATCTCTAAATATTTACAAACAACCAAATACACCATGAGAGCCTTTTTTTCATTCCATCAATATTTAATTTTATCCAATAACAAGGATGATGAAACCTAAACACAAGAACATATGCAACCTTCTAGAATGTATACGTACTTCACAATATTTTAAAATAATGTGTTCTTTTATGTAGGATTTCATATGATCAATATCATTTACCAATCCAATTGACTTGAATATAAATTATGTTTTAAATTCTTTTATAAGATGATGTGTGGTTACCAAATCAAATCTGATTTCTAATTATCCATATAACTTTCATGGCACTAAAGAAAGAGGCATGTATTACAATCATAACTTAAGCATTTTGTGATCTTTACAAGAAATGGAGAATGGAAGAGATAAAATTAATATCGAAATAACACTTCACAAAAGTTAGAAAGTCAAGTCCAAATATTTAGAAAATGTGTATTCAAAGAACAAATGTTCAGCATAATAGTAACATTGCAAAGATGATAACAAGAAACAATAACCATACTTAGGTTATCATTTCTAGTCAACCAAATATTATAAATGCACTAAATGAGAAAGTAGACAAAAGAAGGAATAAATTTGCTCCAAACTTGTATTAGAACATTTAAAGTGTTAAGCAGATTCAAAAGGAAATTTGTTAAAGCATAGACAATAATTCATAGAATTAGATACAAATCTAAATATGAAAGTCTTGTCAAAGGCACTAGTGATTTTGATGATGGCAAATAATTCCTTGTTTTGGTATGTTTAATAATGCTACTTAGTGTGCAATGAATTATATAATTCTATTAAACAAAAAAATTAGAAAAAGTTTAACAAAGAAGCTCAAACATAGCCTACAGAAAAGAATAGACGTAGTATAAAAGAAGACTAGACACATAAGAAGCTTAGACGGAGTCTTTAGAAAAAGTGTTAGATGCAAGTATGAAGACTAGACGAAGTCTACAAAAAAGTGTTAGATGCATGAACAGAAAGACTAGATGATATTATAACAAAGCGCTAGACACAAGTAAAGACTAGAAAAAATACAAGAAATTTTAAACACAAGTGAACAAAAGATCACATGAAATCCATAATAAACATAAAAAGAACATATGCTACTTGAAGAGTAGAAAAAATCCTATATGAAAATAGTAGACACTAGTTTGAACCTCTAAACAAGTTGTATTCATAAGATGCAATTTCAAATTTGCATATCATGTAAAAAGAAATTTACAAGACACATTTGTTAAAGCGGGAATATCTAACTTTGAAGCAATTTGACTCACACAAAAATGATTTTGACACAAGGGTCCCAACTTTCTAAGTTTGTATTATCAATCTAGGATTATCAAAAACACATAAGTAGAGAAAAAGATGTCTTACAATATGCACATTGAGTGTAACAGTGAAAATTAGCAACAAAAAGTTAATTATGTTCTAAATGTTGGTTATTAATTCATATTTTATTATTATTAATTCAAATTTTATTAGTCTTAAATTATTTACCGTTAGTATTGCATTAATGGTCAGTTTATAGGACTATTAGTATTTCTATTTTATAGCTTCCAGTAATTGTAATTTTATTATATATATATATATATATATATATATGTATATATATTATTGAAGTAAATCAAAATGTAAGAATCAGTTCGGCAGTTTTGTAATTTCGTACAATTATGTTCAATTATTTCCTACAACCTTTTGCCTTCTGTTATTTCCTTCGATTAGATTCTACACTAAAAAGATAAACATGTTCACAAAAAACTAACACAAGGACAAAGAAAAGTAAGAAGGCTCCAATTATCCATTTTAGAAGGTTGATAAGTATAAACAAAATCATATAAAAGAAACGAATGAAACATATACGAATTAGGAGAAATGCTTGCAAAATTATTTTTAAGCTTCTTAGTGTTGTTAAAAGATTATCTATTAGACAACTTAAAGAGAGACTCATATTTCTAAATTCTTCTCTTCAATGAAGTTGATTTTTACTGCAAGGAGTGTTTATACACTCTCGTTGAATTTCTTTAATAAACATTTCAAAAGATTTTGTTATATTATGGAGAACAACATTACATGCCTGATTAATTGTGTACACCTGTTATATATCATATGAAGATTAATAAATATTTAAAAGTACTTTTGTGTACTTGTTGTAGATTGGAAGGAACAATAAAAAATATTTTTAATAATTAAGTATTAATGAAACATTCCATCTAAGGCCATCTCAATGTCAAAGTAAGGTAATATTAAAACAGAAATTGTAGCAAAGAGAGCAGAGCCTTTGGAACCAATAGCATCATGGTACAGACCAATATCTATTTGATACGAAGTGTTTATCAAATGAACATTCTGTTTAATACCATGAAATAATGTACATTTGAGCATATGGCAATAGTCTTTAGGGGTAAATGTTGAAACAATTCAATTATATAAATAGATTATCAAATAAATGATAAATTTATTAAATATATAAATATAAATAAAAGAGGCGACCACTATAAAATAAAAGTCGTGTGTATTAATCATTAGTCCCACAAGCAATGTTGTGGATAGAGGTACTCTCATCATCATCTAATGGACGAGTGGAGCACAAGAATTCATGGACCGCTTCTTCTTACACCTCCATCATTTCTTCAACCACCTCCATACCTTTTTAAAATTTTAAAAATACCCTTCAAATTTTTCAAATTTTACACTACGGATTACGTAATTTGGAAATAAAAAATTACAACTTCCGGATTACATAATCCGAAACCTATTTAACAATTCACAATATCAAATTATGTAATTCAAAAGGCAAAATTAAGTTGAAAATTTTGACTTCCGGATAACATAATCTGGAAGTGGTAATTTTTAACTTCTTCTAAATTATGTAATTCGTAATCTAAAAAATATGAAGGGTAATTTTAAAAATTTCAAAAAGTATGAAAGTGACTGAGAAAGGGATGGAGGTGCAGGAAGAGACAGTCCAATTCATGCTTGGTTAACATTTTAAACGATGTGGGCCCATAATGCTTGCACTAACATTGGATCATAATTAAATTTAATTTTTTGTCAAGTGCTTAATGATACTATCCTAGACCAGTCACAAGATCATTCTGATGTGATTCAAACCCACACGCCAACCCATAGCTTAAGTCTACTAATATGATTCTCAGCTTACAAAACCAATAATGAGAACTACATTTGTTGCTTTTACATTATCATACAATCTTGGTGTTAAATCACGAGTTAAAAAATAATGCAATTCCAAGTAAGTTCCTTAAAGAAAAGTAATATGCTACATCCTGCTGCCCCTTTCAATAAATAAATGCACTAACATATTAAATTCAATAAAGAATCATGAAGAACAAAAATTCAAGACCCTACACAACTTTAGTTCCAGAAATGGCCATCTCAAACTATGAAGCTAATTCCCAATGGGGGGCTCAACAATGGTGATAGGAAGCAATTGCATTGCTTCATAACAGCTCCAGCCAGGTCTGTACATATGGCATTTAGTTTGAGAAGTGTAAAAATACATGCCATTTCCATCATTCATTTAAAAACAAATGCAACCATCCCTCTGCAAAAGTAAGCCAAAAGAACCTTCAGTTCAAATTCAAACGTCAATGATCAGTTACATAATAGATTTGGATAGTATTTGGGACTTCTCTTAAAGTTGAAGCAATGCCAAACTGAATTCTACAGAACGCCTAAATCATATTTATAGAGACTTCAATAAACATACATTCAAGTCTAATGAAAATCACAAATTTGTGGGTTCCACATACTATATCATGATTCTCTTCCATGATTTTGTAGTTCTCAATGAACTGTAACTTCGGGAGATGTGCTAGAAGGAATGTGTTTTCGGTACTCTAAAGTAAACAAACTTATTATACATAATAGTTTGTGGTTGAATGATAGTACAAAAAGCATTTATATTGACAGTACATATATTTTTCATTCCTTCAAAAGACAATTTGAAAGTAGTAAAATAAACTAATTTTGTGTTTCTCTTCTTCCTCACCTATACTAAATTCCAATGACAAAAAGAGCATCTCCTTCAACTTTTTAATCTACAAGTTGATAAAATTATCAAGCAAGTTTAACTTTTAATTAAATCTCTTAACACCAGAATAGCTTTTAGCATTAAAATAGATTTTAACATATAGAAAAGCCATGCCAAACAATATGCAAGTCTTCAATTATGCTAAGCTATACAAGGATATGTTAGTAAGGGAACAGATTCAATACCACTTTCAACTTGAATCTATGGACTCTCATCATCTGAACTAATGTCATCCATCCTCCTTTCAGCAATTGCTGGAAAGAGCCGCTGACGAAGATCAGGTGGTGGACGTGTTTCAGAGGAAGATGGTCCTCGAGGATTCTCTTGTTTGGGTGTTTTTGTTTGCTTCTTCTGTGTGTCTATCAACTCCTTGCATATCTTATCCAGCATTAGTAAGAAGTCCCGTACTACTATGAACAGCCTTATGCCTTCATTCTTCCCAGCATTCCCATGAAAGTAATCACCAGTGTTCTTCACCAAAGCCATGATCTTCTTCTCCTCTTCCAGCAGTTTCTTAACATCAGCCTCAGCATTCTGTACAAAACTTTTCACTGTCTCACAAAACCCCTGGTCTTCCTCCACATTCTTCATGGTTTTGTTTATCAAGTCTTGTGTTTTTATGAGACCATGGCCAAGTTTGGCAGTGGTTCCTGTTAAGTTGTCAGCATCCATAGCTGCTGCTTTTTTTACATTCTCAAGTTCACTGCTCAAGTGTGAAACCACCTGAAGGCCGATCTCATGGTAGTGATCTTCTGTTTCTTGAATACTATCCTGAAGGTCATCCGATTTAATACTGGATAAACTCTGGTTATCTTTGGACTTTCTGACAGCTTTTATGCCCTCGGAGCGGATAATCTCTAGAACAACAAAGTGTAAGAGCGTAGTCTTCCCGTCTGTTCCTTTTACATCGGATAATTTCAAAAGTGTATCAAGTTTAAATGCTTGAGCACCACCGCGGAAAGTTCCATCATTCATTCGGTTGCCAGTTTTGAGAACAGCTTCAAGAAGTTTCAGGAACAGCCGGCTACTTCTTAGTTCCTTACAAGCATCCTGACATATCAGATACAATAGCAAGAAAAATAAGATTATTTCTTCAACGTGACAGGTGATAATAAAGTAAACAAATATGAGCACAGAGATTCCAAAACCAAAGAAATAACAATGACAGGATATCAATTATAGAACATTGTCGTGTTTGTTTGTGTATGGTTTCAAATTAATTAACATACCATAAAACTAAACTAACCTGGCAACGTTCGATAGCATTTTTAAGACTAACAGATCACAAACTGCAATCAAACTCAGAATTTCACATTCATCATAAATTTACTAGTATTACATGGTATATTCCTTCACATGGATATGCATGCAAAATGAAACAGAATAACAAGTAATCATGCAGTGATTTGACAGATGAAAATACATATTCCGTAATCAAATAATTTTGGCATTAAATCAAAACTCTGCATATTAATTAAAGCCTTAATTTGGCATTACTTATGCAACAAACAACATACTCAGCCATGTTTTTACCAGTTTTTCTATGATACCATTGATGTCCTATGATTGGCAGTAGCAATAGGATGATATAGCATATACTCAGGTAATTATACAATCTCAGTTGGCATCAGTTCAACTAAAAATTTAAATCACCATAATTCATGTGATAGAAAGAGCATAAGCAAAGCAACTGCATTCATGACGTATACCTCCAAAATGGAAAAAGACTCCATAGTAGTTCCAAGCTCCTCTTTAAATGAGCCCATGAAAAGCAGAGCTTCCATTCTCTTGAATCCAAATGGAATGTCAACCAGGGCTTTGAGGAAACTGTCAGCAGGACCAAGTTGAGATAGATCACCACCAAAGAGTCTAAGCTTAAGCTCTTCATCTGATGTTGGTGCCATCTTTAGCAAAGTTTGAAGGAATTCTGAGGGTAACTCATGTCCTGTTCAGCCAAAATGAGGTTGCAAAGTCTTTCATATAAGTGCGGAACAATACAACCAAACAATTTTTCTTTTAGAAAGAATTCTACAAATATGATTCACAGATACAATACGTGGATCAGAAACAATGCGTATCTAATATGGCGATACATTTATTTTTGAAAATAACAGGATACAATTATGTGACACATACGTATTTAAAAATGTATAAAAAGAATTCTTAAAAAATTAATAAACATATAAATGCAATTGTGTCCAAATTAAAATCACATTTCTTAGACATTTTCAAAATAAAAAAATTATAAATTATTGTCATCATAAAAGTATTAGTGCTTCATAGATTGTATACTTCATCAATAAGTATCAATAAAGCATCCTAGAGTATCAGATACAGATATGTATCAGATACGTCCCACATATTGAAGTATCAGTGCATCAACAATAAATTTCATCATGATTTATGACAAAAGGTTCAAAGGCATTAATCCATTCGTTCAGTAAAAAATATCTTAAGCACAGGCAGGACTACCACAATCTATCTTCCCTAGTACTCAACATTATCATAATCAAATAATTTTAGAACAATATTCAAACCTATAAACAATATAGCAATCTATCCTCCTCAAGAGTAAGGACATGTCACCAGTTTGAAAGAGTCCATATCAAGTCTACTACATTTTAGGGCAACTATGGGTGCACAAATATGTATGTCCTAGATAATGCGTTTTGCTAGAAGAACCTAATATTACTATTACAGTTATAAGCAATTTCAGAGGAAATTGAAGGAACAAGAAAGCACCTTCATAAAGTGCATCACGAACTTCTTCCATTGTCACATTCAATGCTCGCAACAGAATGAGTAAATTTTGTGCTTTCTTTTTGTCAATGATCTGGACAAACTGAGGTGAAGGATCTTGAGAGGAAGACTCTTTCTGTCTTTGACCATTGTTCTTATCCACAGCATTATAGCCAAAAAGCGTCTCTATCATTTCTTCATTAAACCTGTAAAATGTTTGTCATTTGGGCACATTAATGATAAATTATCTTTGATAAACAAAAGAGGCTTGGTATTTATTCCTTACTGGAATGATCCTGATTTGATTTGATTCCAAACCATCGATTGATCTGGGTTTGCTTGAACCTTATCCCAGAAAAAGGGCTTTAGCTTGGCTTTGGGAGCGTCAGCTTCACTTGCAACTGTAGCTTTTGATCCACTAGTTAAAGGCTGTGGCACCTTTGAGCCAAATGGAGGAGGTCGAGGAGGAGCTACACCATTAACAGGAGGTGGTGGTGGCCGGGGACCAGCTTTGGCACCACCTGGTGCTGGGGGTGGTGGTGGAGGAGGACCAGGTCTGATACCAGCTGGAGCTGCTGGGGGTGGTGGAGGAGGACGACCAGGTCTGGAAACAGCTAGTGCTGGAGGGGGTGGGGGAAGACCTGGTCTGGAACCAGCTAGTGCTGGCGGGGGTGGAATGCTACTAATAGCAAGCTTTTGAGGGGCAGGAGGAGGAACTGCAGCAACAGTAGTAGTAGACACTGGAGGAGAAGCAGCATCCGACGGCCTAAATGAAGGTGGCTCGGGAGGAAGAGGGTTTAATCTACCTGGAGGAGGGTTTAACCTGCCTGGAGGAGGTTTTAAGGGAGGCATTCCAGAAGGAACGATTCCCACCCTCCCGGGAGGAGGTTTCAGTTCAAATGGTGATCCTGTAGCAGCATTAAGAGCTCCTATTGATTGACTTTCTTGCACCGAGTACTTCTTAACGTCTACTAAACTATTACTAGATGACTGAAACCCAAGTTTCTCCCCTTTTATTGAATTCCCAAAAGCAAAACTGGAAGGACCTGTAGGATAAGTCCACTTTGTCAAGACTAGTACAACATACTATAACAGGGTACAATATAAATGGTAACATGATACATACCAACAGAGTAGTCACTCATGCTCAAGCTGAGAAGTGGCCTATCATCATTTAGTCTAACATGACCAGTCTTCCGATACCGCCTCCAGCATAAAAAGAGCAGTGCTGCAGCTATAAATGTCACCAATGCAGTTATAACTACCGCAAGAACAACTGTTTTTTTATTACTGTGACCATCTTCCTGTTTGTCAATTTCCGAAGATGGAGGAGCAGAAATATCTGAAACTGCTGGTGTCAATTTTGGAAAAAAAGGTGTGGGTGCGAAAGAAGGTTGCAGTGGTCCAGGAAGATGATGAGGTACTGGAGCATAAGGTGATGGTGCTGGACTGGGTTCAGATGATGGTGCTGGACTGGGTTCAGAAGATGGTGCTGAACTGGGTGCAGGGCCTGGACTAGGTGGTTCTGATATGTGCTGAAGCAAACTACGACCAAAATTTCTTGTAGGAGCACTGGATCTGGAAAAAAGTGGTCCCATATAAGTGACATGCCCATCCTCGTTTCCTGAAACAGGTATTGGAAAATTATCTTTTCTCAAACAGTGAAGAATGTTCTCCTTGAATTGAGAACAGTAAGCATTGATAATTTTTTTGGTGTCTTCTCGTGCTAATGGTTGAATCTCTGAACTGATTATATTGGTGATGCCAGATAATTCCTTTGAAAGACACAAATCATGATTCCCAACATCTTTCATTATATGAAATAAATCTTCCCTGCAATATTTCCATAAGAACTTTGCCTGCAGTCATGAAACTTAACAACTTTTAGAGTCTATCCATTTATTCTTAGCAATCATTAAAACATGATGTAATCCGTTCTATGTTTCCCAAGTCTAATAAATAATCATAAAACAATGAAGTCCCTGTAATTTAGAGTCAGATGACAATAAGCAACAATTACAAAAGAAAATTTAGAAACATAACTTGGAAGGAATGCTCAAGCGATCATATGAAGGGTAATAGAATTTCAGAGCAAGCTGGTTGAGGTAGAGGCATAGATGCATTTATACATTTTATAATTGTTCTTGATCAAGTTTGTGTGTTTCTCATGTAAACACAGCACGCGTAAAACAGTATTTAGTAGATGATTATCTCTCAGAATAAGTATTCATACACTTAGGGAATCCTAAAACATACTAAAACTAAAACTTTGCAAAAATGTAAGATCTCCGGTTCGGAATGGAACATTTCAATCTATGGACGCAGAAAATGTAAAACAATTATAGAATGTATAGTCCACTGTTCAATGTCTTCTCTAACCACTTTTCCACATGAAAAGAGTTATGCAAAAGATAATAATAAATTTTGACTAATAAGACTTAGCCAAATGGGCAGTAAAGGAAGGACATACTTGCATTTAATCTAAATGAGATGTCTCTATGCAATCAGTATCACCGACTGACAAACAGTTTTTATCTTCGCAGTCCACACAAAAAGTTTATTTCTTCTGGATCTAGGCCCAAATATCATTCAGAGCATCATACTATTAAGAAAAAATGTGTTTCAGGTCCCTTCATTTTCTGTCAAATTTTACGATAGTCCCAAAACGATGATTCCAATTATAAAAGTACAAAGACCAATATCAACAACTTTAAAGTATAAGGACTAAGACCAATTTTGACCAAAACTTGAGGGAATCATGGATTTAGGTAACCATGTTAGCTTCCTCAATGTGAGGCTGAAATCATTGCAAGATTAGTTACTTTTATGTTAGCTATCTCTATGAGAAGCCAAAATATATTTCAGATTAACCAGAGACTACCATTTGCTTAGGAGTTAAGAATTATGCAGCAAAAGCACAAAAAACACAGCTGACAACATTATTGTTGGGATTGGATTGCCAAATGAAAGAAATGTCAGTCTAAAGACAATCAAGATAAGAATGAGAAAGTGAAACACGGCATTCACATCAACCCTTAGAGAAAAGGCAAACACCTCACTCAGGGTAAGAAACCAAAATTTCTGAGCTCCGATACTATGGTCAGTTGATCACCTTTTGGATTTTTAGTATTTGACAAGAAACAAACCAAATATTTAAAAGAAACCTACAAAATCCAAACACAGGGAGCCTTACCGTGTGTTCATCGAATAACCCAGATGCTGGATCAAGTAACTCCCTAACAAAATCATCTTCTGTTTCCTTCTTCTCCAAAGGGCTGACTGCTGATACAAGAAGAAGAACCAAAAAAACACCTAAGCTTTTGTTAACCATATGTTTTTGAATTCCCATTCCAAGTGTTTGATATGCTTTTCATTTCACCAAAGGACTAAACCCCCTCCAATCCCTTCATCACCGACAAACACCCCCAAGAAAAAAGAACCTTCTTTTCATAATCCACCTCCAAAGGATTTAAATTCTTCCTCAGAACCCCACTCGGTACCTTACAGAGGTGAATCCCCCAAGACCAACCAAGAGTTGTAGCAAAAAACAAAACTTCAAGATCAAACAAAAAGAACAAAAGCAAATCCTAAAAATACTTGCCCCTCTCCAAAGCTTCCAACTTTTATCGAATCGGATCAAGTCCAGCCAAACCCCACCACATGCATCAATCAGAAAACAACTCCAAACAAAAACAAAATCTTGGGTAGGTGTTGAAGCATCAAAATCACCCTCCAAGTGAAAAACACAAACTGGAGCTCCAAATAATGATTCAAGAAAAGGATACTTGCTTCTTGCAGGATCCAAGCTCAAAAAGGACGGCTTTTGGCGTTGTTGACCATGAAATGTTACTGATTGCGACAAGTTTTTATTTTTCCCGTGTGCAGAAAGTGTGTCATAAATGGTAAAAAGAAGACCAAAAGCAAAGACTTAGAGTAAAAAGAAGGAATGTCTTGAGAGAGAGTTGGTGTTAAGGAAAACGGAAGTTTCTTGGCGCCAGACAGTAGAACCCTACGCGTTAAGAACCGTCTTAGAGAAAAGATTCTGGATGGTGGATTCAGTCATTGCACTGCAGCCACTTCCGAAATGTCTTGCACTCAGCTTTTCTCATTCCAACATTAATTAAATGGATATGTATATAACATTTGAAAATTAATATATATTAATTATTACATTCCAAATTTGAAAAGTAGCAGCACCAAAGAATGGTGTGACTGTGTGTCAACAGCGTTGGGTTTGGTTAATTGTTAAGGGTAGACTTGAATAATTAAACTTCAATTTATTAATCTAACAAACTATTTGAAAAAAAATATCAACTTATCCCATCTACATCTATTTATATTTTTGTAGTTGTTTATATTTTATGTTTTTTAGTTATGTGATTTTTTTTCTCACAATTATTTCTCTATTATTTTTATGTAGCTCTAAACATGGTAAAGAATGTGAAATATGTTTCAAAACACTCAATTTGAATCTCATAAATTATTATTGTAATTCTTTATTCTAATTTTTTTTTATCCTAGTAAAACATTGAATACAAAAATAGAATACAATTGATCATAGATACACAATTGAAGATTCTAAAGTATATTGTTTGACAACATCAAACATAAGAGATTAAGTGTTTTTTTTTTACTCGAACAACTATGTTTTTCTCATTTTATCATGATTTATTTATATTGTTTTTTTTTAATATTCTTATTATTTGGATTGGGCTAAAATAGTGTTATTGTGTTGTAAAACAAGGTTTGCGGGTCTTATATATGTAATAAAGCATATGAATAATCTTTTGTGTTGTGCCTCATTTACTATCTATGAACACATTAATGCACTTGATTTGTCTTCTTTTAAGTATGGAATGTCTTTAAAAAGGAAAAGTACATCTCTAAGAATATTCGTGTTCAAACACTGAAATTTAAAAGATCTATCAAATTCTCTACATCAAAAGGCACGTTCTAAGAGAAGTATACAAAAAAGAGTGTTAATGCTACCTACTTTCTACCATAATAGTGAAGTAACAAAAGTTGAAAGTAGAAGAAAGCACATTACCTAAGATTAATAAGCAACATAATTTGTTTGAAAAGAAACAAAGTATTAAATGTTTATCACAAACTCCAAGCAAAACATTTAATTTATGACTTTCATTAAACGTTCACCTTAACTAAACAAGGGATAAAATGAATACATGGGAAGAAGAACAAGGAAAAACTTAAGTTACAATAACTATCTACAAAAAGAATATTGTTGAGATAACAATTGCTTTTTGAAGATTAATACACATATATGTACACACACCCACCCACCCACAGACACACCCACTCACACACACACACACACAAAAACACACACACACACACACACAAACACACACACACACACACACACAGACACACACGCACGCACACAGACAAACATAGACACACACAGACTTACCCACACAAACACACAGACACACATAGGCACACACACAGAGACACGCGAACACACATACTCACACGCATAGACACACACACACACATTCATGCGTATGTATAGATATACATAAACATACATACACAAACACAAGAGAAAAAAAAATGGTTGTTGTTATTCCAAAAAGTTCGTTCTAAGCAAACTCTTATGAGAACATTCCTTCAACCCTTTTAGCTAGTTGTAAACATCTTCCTGTTCATACTCATATCATTGAGAGTTATTTTGTCTTTGTGAGAGTAATCTATGTATTCATTTATTAAGGTGGTAAATCCAAATCTTTAAAGGCCTCATACCTTATATTTGTTTTTAATATTTTTTATAAAAACTTTTAGTGTGTAAGTTAGGGGTGGCTTGTCTGTTTCAAGGAATACATATGGTTGTAATAGCTTGGGGAAGATGTAAAACAATACTTATAGTTGTAATAACTTGGAAAAGCTTTCAAAGTGGTATAAATCATGAATGACTGCTGAAGAATACTTGTGTTATAACAAATTATGGTGATGGAGCTTGACATGTTATCAATAATTGGATATATAGTGTTAAGTGTATAGAAGTCAATATATATATATATATATAAATATATTTTTTTTTTTGGGTTGTATCTCTTCTTTCTTCACTTTTGTTCATTTCACTATTTCATTTTAATTAACATTGAAGAATGTGGTTTATTCAAAACTTTGTTTTAAGAATATAATTGATCATATACTAAACTTGAGTTTAACAAATCATCTCTCAAACTCTTAATCTAATAAACCCTTATTATCCCTTAAAACTACGTATGATAACATTATACTTAATTTGTCATTAGACAACACTAAAAACATTTCCTTAAGTTAAGTAAGTTTGACCTAAACTTTTGGCAACAAATTTTCATTTATGGAGTACGTAGTCATGGGCTTTACTTATAGGCAAACATGTTTTTTTTCTTGAAAGCCAAGATAATTTTAAAGTCATCTTTTTAAAATGTTACATGAAGTTAAAATTTTTGAACAACCTTTAGACAACAATTTAAATGTTACATGAAGTTACAATTTTTGAACAACCTTTAGACAAAAATTTTCCAATAATGCTTAGATAATACTTTTCAAGTGTTGGTTAGTATTTAGGCCAAAAAATTTAAACTTTATCACACATTTGGACTAAATTTCTTTAAACTTTGTTACTTTTTAGACAATAATTTTTTTAGTGGAAAGAACAATTGAATATTAGACAACATTTTATAAGTGTTTTGATACACTTAAGCTTGATAGAATTGTACCTTTAAGAACATTTGAAATATGAACAAATGATCAATAAGCAATTTTGTTTCTTTTGAAAAAAAAAAGTTTAAAATGTAATTATAAGTTTGTCACACTTATAATAGTGTCATAAGGCTAGGTGCCCAAAGAATATTCGAATTAAGACATGAGTGACTTGTTGAAAAAAATACTTGATTAAGCTAGGAGTAGGTTATAAAATAATATTCAACAAGCAAATAGTGACTTGGTAAGTAATACTCATTAAGCCAAGAGTGACTTATTGAAAGAATACTTGTTTGATCCAAATGTGGCTTGAGAAAGAATACTCATTAAGTCAGGAGTGATTTGAGGAAAGAATAATCATTAAGTTAGGAGTGACTTGAGGAAAAAAAATATATAAGAGGTTAACCAATAATGACTACAAGCTAAAAGAATACTCTAGTGTATTTTGCAGCATTAGTTTGTCTAGTTAAACTTGATTTGTTAGTCAAGAGTTGGATGTAATTTGTGACAGACGAACTAGTATAAATTACAATGCATATATTTCTCTCCCTTATCTACTTTACTTTACATGTTATCACCAACTGCATTAACCCAATACAAGAGAGTAATTATGAGATTACTTGCGAAAATGTTTTTTTTATCAAAGTGATTTTAAATTTATGTCCTTAAGCTAGTGTGTCGCAATTGAGGTCATGACAGGACGACAAAAAAAACTTTGCAAAAGTGTCGCAACTAAGGTCATGACAGGACAATGAAAAAACCTTTGCAAAATAGAAGGGAGTTGCGAAAAATTACAAAAAAAATTGATAAAACTAGTTTATGAAACCAAATTTAGAGTTCAAAAGTCAGTTATGTGTAGGGAAGGTGTTAATAGCTTACAACACCCGTCCTAAGAACTTTAATTAAATATGTAAAATAAATATAATTTTTTAGAATGTTTAATTTTCTTAAAAAACAGAAACAAAAAGCATGTGAAAATGAAGAAAATATTTTTTGAAAAAATTATTTGGACCTGACAATGAGTATTTGTGTGATTTTATTTGGACAAAATACACCTTTTGTAAAAATTCATATTTATTTAAAATACCAAATACAAGATGACCCATGCGGTCATATAAGTATATAAATTTTAGTGTCAAAAATTATATTTTTATTTATTATATATTTTTTATTTACCTTTTTCTAAAAAAATGGTTGGTATTGTATACATAAAAAAGCAGGTGGCAAATAGCAGAAATGTTGGGCTGAAAAAACTGGCCCATAACAAAATATAAGATGTTAGGTGTATGAGCAAAAAGGTAGTGATTAATAGAAAACTTATGGGTCAGCCAAATGGGCCTAGTTTTTTTTAGAAAAAACATTATAATCAATCAGTGGACTGTTTCCTCCTGCACCTCCATACCTTCTTCTCTCACCTCCATAAATTTTTGTATTTCCAAAAATGTCCCTCTATAATATTCTGGATTACGTAATCTGGAAGTTATTTTTGAAATTTGTAATTAGCTTTCGGATTACATAATCCAGAAGGTTTTTTTCATATGCATGATTACTTTCTTGATTACATAATCCAAAAGTCTTTTTTTTAGCTTTCGGATTATGTAATTTGGAAATCTTTTTTAGCTTTCAGATTATGTAATTTGGAAGTCTTTTTTCAAATGCATTTCTAGATTACATAATCCAGAAACTATTCATGGGGGTGGCACAAAAAGGATAAAAATGTATTTTTATGTTGTGAATGAGGATGACAAAAAAAGATATGGAGGTGCAGGAAGAAACCGTCCAATTAGTGTATGGAACGAGGACACTTTCTCGTTAATTCTATCAAATATAACAGAGCAAAACAACAACACATGATACCACATTATTAATATTAATCATATTATTATTACTTTTATTATTAATACTATTATTATTATTATTATTATTCTAATTATTATTAATATTAATAATATTAAGATTATTATTATTTTTATTATAGTTATTATTATTAGTCTTATTATTATTAATATTAATATTAACGTTGTTATTAATATTAATATTAACATTGTTATTAATATTAATATTAATATTATTAGTATTATTTTTTTATTAATATTATTATTAATATTGTTATTAATATTATAATAATAATAATTATTTTAATTATTATTAATATATTTAATATTATTAAAATTAAAATTATTATTATTATTCTAATTATTAATATTATTATTAATAATAATATTATCATTATTATTGTAATAATTATTAATTTTATTAATATTAACATTATTTAACAATGTTAATATGAGCGTGAAAATTGGAAGAGGGAGACCAAATGAATTTACCCTAACCACAAGGAACTCCTAGTTCAAGAAAAAAGACCTAGCCAATTTAAGAGTGAAACGATCAGACTCATCAACAATCCAATTAGGAATATCCTCTGAAGTTTAATAAGTCAGGTAAAACGACTTGTTCTTGGTAAGATTTTGAGTTTAGGCGCTCTGAAGTTTAATAAGTCAGGTAAGACGACTTGTTCTTGGCAAGATTTTGAGTTTAGGTGCTCTGAAGTTTAATAAGTTAGGTAAGACGACTTGTTGTTGGTAAGATTTTGAGTTCAAGCGCTCTAAAGTTTAATAAGTCAGGTAAGACGACTTGTTCTTGGTAAGATTCTGAGTTCAGGCGCTCTTAAGTTTAATAAGTTAAATAAGATGACCTGTTCTTGGTAAGATGTCAAGTTTAAGCACTCTAAATTTAATAAGTCAGGTAAGACGACATGTTCTTGGTAAGATTCAGAGTTCTGACGCTTTGAAGTTTAATAAGTAAGGTAAGACGACATATTCTTGGTAAGGTTATGATTTTAGGCGATCTAAAGTTTAATAAGTCAGGTAAGACTACTTGTTCTTGGTAAGATTTTGAGTTCATGCACTCTAAAGTTTAATAAGTTAGCTAGGATGACTTGTTCTCGGCAAGATTTCTAGTTTAGACACTCTGAAGTTTAATAAGTCAGGTAAGACGACCTGTTCTTGGTAAGATTTAGAGTTCAGGTGCTCTGTTGTTTCATAAGTCAGGTAATGCGACCTGTTCTTGGTAAGACTCTGAGTTCAGGCGCTCTAAAGTTTAATAGTTCAAGTAAGACGACCTGTTCTTGGTAGGATTATGAGTTCAGACCCTCTGAAGTTTAATATGTTAGGTAAGAAGACCTGTTCTTAGTAAGATTATGATTTCAGGTGCTTTGAAGTTTAATAAGTAAGAGAAGACGACATGTTCTCGATAAGATTATGAGTTAAGGCGCTCTGAAGTTTAGTATGTTCGGTAAGACGACCTATTCTTGGTAAGATTTTGAGTTCAGGCGCTCTAAAGTTTAATAAGTTAGGTAAGACGACCTATTCTTGTTAAGATTTAGAGTTCAGGGGCTTTAATGTTTAATAGGTCAGGTAAGATGACATGTTCTTGGTAAGATTCAGTGTTCAGGCACTCTGAAGTTTAATAAGTAAGGCAAGACGACTTGTTCTTGATAAGATTCTAAGTTTAGGTGTTTTGAAGTTTAATAAGTCAGGTAAGACGACTTGTTCTTTGTAAGATTTTGAGTTACGGTGCTCTGAAGTTTAATAAGGTAGGTAAGACGACCTGTTCTTGGTAAGATTTAGAGTTTAGGCGCTTTGAAGTTTAATAAGTCAGGTAAGATGACATGTTCTTGGTAAGATTCAGAATTCAGGTGCTTTGAAGTTTAATAAGTCAGGTAAGATGACCTGTTCTTGGTCAGATTTTGAGTTCTAGCGCTTTGAAGTTTAATAAGTCTGGTAAGACGACTTGTTCTTGGTAAGCTTATGAGCTTAGGCACTCTAATGTTTAATAAGTAAGGTAAGACGATCTGTTCTTGGTAAGATTCAGAGTTTAGGCTCTCTGAAGTTTAATAAGTCAGGTAAGACGACTTGTTCTTGGTAAGACTCAGAGGTCCGGCGCTCTGAAGTTTTATAATTCAGGTAAGACGACCTCTTCTTGGTAAGATATTGAGTTCAGGTGCTTTGAAGTTTAATAAGTCAGGTAAGATGAACTGTTCTTGGTAAGATTATGATTTCAGCGCTCTAAATTTAATAAGTTAGTTAAGACGACCTGTTCTTGGTAGGATTTTGAGTTAAGGTGCTGAAGTTTAATAAGTCAGGTAAGATGACCTGTTCTTGGTAAGATTAAGAGTTTAGGCGCTCTGAAGTTTAATAAGTCAGGTAAGACAACCGGTTCTCGGTAAGATTATGAGTTCAGGCGCTCTGAAGTTGTTTGGCTTAAAATCTGGTTAGACGACCTTTTCTCGGTAAGATTGTGAGTTCAGACGCTTTGAATTTGTTGGGCTTAAAGTCAAGTAAGACGTCCTTTTCTTGGTAAGATTTTTAGTTCAGGCGCTCTAAAGTTGTTTTACTTAAAGTCAGGTAGGACGACCTTTTCTCGGTAAGATTCTAAGGTCAGGTGCTCTGAACTTGTTTGGCTTAAATCAAGTAAGACGACGTAACTCGGTAAAGATTATTGGAGTAGGTGCCCTACGAGGAAATTGGTTATTCATTGTTAGGTAAGATGACCTAGAGACAACCAAGCTCTATGTTAGTATGACCGACTGAGCTCAGGCGCTCTGCAGAAGTTGTTTGGCTTAATGTAAGGTAAGAAGACCTAACTCGGTGTGCACTCGAGCTAGGCACCCTGCAGACGAGTATTGTGACTAAGTCGTGTAAAAGAACGATCAAGCTAAAAAAGGTGCAGCTATCCGAGTTTGCGCCATTTGAAGCAATGCTTGGCAATATCAAGGTATGTGAACCTTGCCCAAACTTGTGGAATACACCTGTATACGCTAAGTTTGAGCATTACCTCTTAATGGCTATGGGGTATAGTTTAGCAAAAGGTTAGTTCTTTGTTAAAGTTTAATTCTTATTATCTTTGATATTCCATGATAAAACGAGTTAGCTTAAGTGATAAGTTATTCGCATGTGTAGTTTTTATATATAAGCGCATGTGCATTAGTAGAAGTTACTATACTTAAGCTAGTCGAGATGTATTATGGCATGCATTTTGCAAAGTTTTTAAGGCATCCATATGTGACAAAGTAATTGAAGTAAAGAAAGATAAGTTATTGGTAAATGATAAAGAGTTCGAAGGGTATGAGCAGTTAATGTTTATAGATAATTAAGCACTCTGATCACCCATCCCTTAGTTGGCCATCAACCACGGTTTTATCTGGACCAAGTTTTCGAGATACACCTATGCAAGTCGAGAGTGAGCATGGGCTTGCCTTAGCTAGGTGTGTGTGTGGTTCGTCAAAAGGTTAGTTCTTTGGGAACCCCATGGTTTTTCATGCATAGATTGAGCATTGATTTCTTATTATCTTTATTTGCTTTATACTTAAGTTGTAGAGATGAGTTAGCTAAAGTGACGAGTTATCTGTATTTACAGTAGTTTTTACGCTTAAGCTAGTCAAGGTTTACTAAGTTAAGTAACGATACATGCATTGGCTTAAGTTAGTTGAGGTTTACTGAGTTTTCACCTATATACTGAGAAACCATCACATCAGCCACCAGAGCACTCAAAAGACTCTTTGCTTAGCCTAGCTTAGCTCGAGCTTGGGGGGCTTTTGTACTGGTCAGGAGTGCTCAGGTTCTGGGATCTCGGTTTGGGTTTGGGGGAGGTCGGCTCTAGTTTTGGGTTGGTGAGTGGTCAGCTCAGCTATTGGACCTAGGGTGTGGGTCATGAATTTGGCCCAGTTTTATTGGTAAGCCCAGTAAGGTATAATTATAATGAGCCTGCCATATGAGGGGGGCACATTGTGTATACCTATAGATAAGTGTGTGCATGTGGTTGTTATGTGTGCGTGTTTGTTATTTGTTATGTGTGCATGTTTGTTATTTTTTACATGTTAGTTACGTATTAATGAAGTACTTGTTGAGAGTAAAAAAGAAGCGCGCAAAGATAAGGGTGCAGATGTAAAACGGAATGTTAACCTATGGTTTGCACCTGAGGATAATTGGTGCCCGTGACAGGTAGTTTTTTTGTTAAGATAAAAGATTAAATATTTTTAGTTATGCTTTCAGTTGAGATTATATTTTTGTGAACGAAAGCTGTTACACAAATAGTTATAAAAGGGGCTTGAGACCCCAGGTAAAGGTACGTTGTTTCTGAATACTAGACTAAAACTGATTACTTTTTGTAAACTCTCACTGACTTGATCGTCGAAGTGTAATTAACAAGTGGAGCACCCTCTGTCCCAACCAAGCTACATTCCAATGCAACGAGAAGACGCATATCAGTATCCAGAAGAGACAGATTAGAAGATGAGCTTTCCACCCAGGTCAACCGGCAAAAGAGTCAATCGACAAGAACAGTTAATCTTATTATTATTATTATTATTATTATTATTATTATTATTAATCTTATTATTATCAACAGTATTACCATTATAATTGATATTTTAAATATTATTATTAATATTATTAATATTGTTGTTAATTATTTTAATAATATTAATAATATTGTTTATTACTATAAATATTATTATTAATTATTATTATTAATAATATTAATATTATTATTTTTAGTAATATTATTGATAATATAAATATTATTATTAGTATCATTAGTATCACTAATATTATTATTATTATTATTAATGTTATTATTATTAATATTAATAATATCAAACAATACTATTATTAAGAATATTATTAATATTATTTGTGAATATTATTAGAATTATCATTAATAATATTAATATTATTAACATTATTTATATTATTAATTTGTACGTAAGATTGTTTTACCTACAAATTTGTAAAATTATTTCGATTATATAGTTAAAGACACAATATATTAAATAAGATCCAAGTTTTATATTTATGTTCTCATCATAACAATATACTCCATTAATATTTTTAAAAATTATGTTTTAACTTTGGGACCTTAAAAGATTATCTAAATGTATCTGTTAGATTCTTGTTTTAGGGATTTCCAACGACAGTTTGCTCGTTCCAATACGAAAAAAAGGTCAATTATTTTTATCTGCACCCAAATACAAAGTACTATTACAAACTTTAAACATAAATAAAATAAATAATCTTTCTTTTAACTTAATTTATTTATTCATATTCAAAATAACATTGCTAAATATCAATTTCTTGGGTAACATAGTCAATGTTTGTGCTAACAGTTATTGGGTAGAACAAGGAATATATTTATGATATAATTTAATTATTTATTAAAATATAAACTGTTACATTATTAAATGAATATTTTAAAATTAATGAATATATTTGAAATGATCAAATATTACTTGAATATAAGACAAGAGTGTTATATAAAAATAGTTTGACTAACTAATCATCTAATAAAGTAACTCATTTAATACATTTTATTATTATTATTATTTTATAACCTTCCTTATTCTCTTTTTTGACACTAATATAGTACTATAAATATGTGGATGACTTGAATCCTGAAGGAGAAGTAAGAAATACTATAGAGCGAGTCTAAGAAGTAGTAAAGTAAAATAAGGCAAAGGATGGCTCTTGAGAAGGTTGTTTTGGTAGCACTTGTTTTTGCTTTGATAGCTTGCAATGGTAAGTTATTTTAGCTTTTTCTTTTTTTTCATTTGATAAATCACCTTTTGAATTTATGTTTTTTTAGTGATTCAAAAGTTTTATAGTTAACATCATTTATATTGTATTATTGGGATGTGTGTTTTGTAGGGTTTGCATTAGACGAGGATACATGTAAGCAGAATGATGATTGCAAGGGAAAGTTAAGTTTATGTAAAGATTCAGCCATTTGTGTTGATGAAGTTTGTAAGTGCAGGACGACCATACTAGGGAAGCCAACAAGATGTGTAACTGCATATGATTGTCCATTTGTTTGTGCTCCACCATGTGATAAACAATATTGTGATCCAGTTGATGGTAAATGCAAATGCTTGTGTCACTAACTCTCACAAATTTATCAATAAAAATGCATTTGGGAATTAATTTCAATAAAAATTATAGATTTGTTGAATTATTATGCTAGTGTGATCGGATTGCCCATAAAATGACAAAGACGGTCACAAATTAGACCAATCACAAATATCAAATCTTATGATTGAGATGTTCATTTTTTGACGTGAGCAAGTGTGTTAAAGATCTCAGATCAATTAAATATATGGTTAAATCATAATATATAAGTGATGTGATAAAAAATATTGTGATCTAGTGGATGGTCTATGGAAATGTTTGTGTCACTAACTCTCACAATGCATTTGGAAGTTACTTTCAATAAACAATACAAATTCAATGTTGGTAGAGATTGACTTTTTACCTTTTTTTTTTTCAGGAAACTTGAATAAAAGAAAAAACATTTAAACAAATTATTAATAACTAATAAAATTTAAACCATAATTATTATAAATTTATATTATGTGTTAATTTTTCGGTTTTTAAATAATGAGGATATTTAGAATAAATTGAATAATAAGATAAAATATTTATAAAAAAGAAATGCTAATTATGTGTAAATTAATTTTATATTTTTTTTATTTGAATTGTGTACATGACTATGAATCTTGACATTTTAATTAAACTGATATCCAATTAAGTAAAAGAAATTTGAAGTATATATGGAATTAACTACAAACACACTCTTAAGTCAACTACTAATAATTCTTATAGCATAGTTTTTAATACGAATTGTTATTGAAAATTTCATCATATATATAAATCAAGAAAAATGTTGTAATAAATCATCATTAAAATTTAAAATCAAAATTTGTAATATTTAGAACGTGCATTAGAAATCATAAAATTATTTAAAAATTAAAATGGTATTTTCAAACATTAATGTTGAAGAGCTCTCATTATCCTAACAATATTTCTTGGAACTATTGCGCTATTGGTATCGGATTGCCTACAAAATGACAAAGAAGGTCACAAATTAGACAATTCACAAATATCTAATATTATGGTCGAGATGTTCATTCCTTAGCATAAGAGAGTGTTTTAGAGATCTCACATCGACTTAAAATATGGTTAAATCATAATATATAAGTGTTGTGTTATAAGATAATTTTTTTAAGGTTGAGTTATGCTTAAATTCCACTTTCATAGGAATGGTATTAGAGCCTCCCAATCTCTAAGATAATCTTAAGAAATTTTGCTTTTAAAAATTGATTTTCTAACTTTTTGAACATAATAATTGATTATCCTGATTAAAATTAGTTTTCATATTTTACAAATAATTGATTATATTAGATAATGTTTTCAAACTTTTTTAAATGAAGAGCATCCTCCATTCCAACATGAAAAAATCTTTTCAAATACTTATGGAAGTTTTAGTTGTTTTTTTTGAATTAAGTTATTTGTCTCACTACTATTTAATTTTAATATAAAGTATGAAAAAATTATTTGTATTTAATTCGAGGAGGTATGAGTGTGGACGAATTACAATCAAACGGTCATATTTACTAATATTACTAACTCATTAAGAGAGATCATATATAATTAATTTAAACACATTAATTAGTTAAATGTGAAATTTAATTTTTTATTTAGTGAAATTTTGAATTTATAGATGTTCTAGAACAGGGTTGGAACCAAGAGAATGATTCGAGCTGCTCCTCAGTCGGTTGGTCTGCTCCTCACTCCTTCTTCTCGACTGAACTCTCACACTTGGTCTCCCACTCCTCTCTAGCTTCGGACTCGTATGGTACTTGCAAAAGGCACTCCGACGCACAAGTCAGATTTCACCACTTGGCACTCAATATTTAGGATTAGATGATTGTGTACCTGACTCTTTGGGATCTGTGCTAATTTATATGATTATTGTGGGTCCATTGCTGTTAATGGGCCTAATAAAAGGAGATTAACAAACGTTGGATCATTAATCAGCCTCGATGTTGGTGATGTCGGTTGGTCTGAACTGGGTGCTGAGTTAGTGTCTCGGTTGTTCTGACCATACCTGGTACAATAGATATTCAACAACTCATCTGAGTTTAAAAAGAGAGATATGGAAGACATTAAGATGCATTAGAGTTTATTCTTTTTAAGTACTTTTGGTAACTTGTAGGTTTCTTTAGAAATAAAAAGAATGGGCTTTTTGCTTTGATGAATAGATAAGAGTAGAATTTTATAAAGTTGTCGTGGAGCTTGATTAGTGACTAGTGTTAACAATAATTTGCAAATAGGAAAGTTTGAGTATAATCTATCACATAATAGACTAAGTTGTGTGTGGATGCATGAAAAGAGGGTGATAAATTAAGTTTGAAGGAAATTAAAAGTCGATGAGAAGAGTTGCTCTACTCATGATAGAGAGAGATGATGGTAATGATATTGCCTTGAAGATGTAGAGGTACAAAAAGGTGCAAAATGTTTCATATTTTTCACCTGTGTTGTAGATCCCAATAAAACATAAAAAGATATATTTGTAGTTAAGGAGTGAATGGATGTTTTTCCTAATGAGATTTTATGACTTCCACCTAAGAGAGAGAGAAAGTGATGGAGGACCATCCAAGCCACCATAGGTAAGAATAAAAACAAAAGAAATGTCTATATAAATACTAGAATAAACATGTACATGACTTGTATTGTAACTTACTTTCAAGAGTATTTTGTAGACGAATTAAAGACACTTTAGAAACCCTCACTTGTCACACAAGCAAGGGTCTTTAGAGAGTCTCAAGAGGACATACACAACCCTCCTTACGTCACCACATCTCACCATAGTTAAGTTTACTTAACTAAGGTTATTGTAGCTTAAGGAGCAAGTTACCCTCACTCTCCTCATCTATAAATACCTTAAACAAAGCTCATGTATTCAAATTTTCCATTATTGAATGAAAATTTCAGATTTGAAACCTTATTCTCTCCCAAATGTAAGGAGAATGATGACTACAAGAGAAAGTTAAGTTTATGTAAAGATTCAACCATTTGTGTTGATGAAGTGTGTAAGTGTAGGACGACCATACTAAGGAAGCCAACAAAAAGTATAAATGCATATATTGTTCATTTGTTTGTGCTCCATAATGTGATAAAATATTGTGATCGAACCGATAGTCGATACTGTAGTGGACTAGAACTCACACAGAAGACCTCGGTGATCGGTCGTTGGCATGTGTAGTAGACCAGAACTTGTAGAGAGGACCTCAAACATCAGCACTTGCGTCAAGCAGCTAAGCTCGGCTATTGGGCCAGGATGATGGGCCACATGTTTGGACTTAGGTATTTGCATAATAACCCACATCCGTGCATTTGGTATAATTATTCGTGTATGAGGCCTAGTAGGTTAGTAAAGCATGCGTTAATAGACCTAGGGTGCATTTTGTACATTTGGGTCTAGCATGAGTAATACGGTCTCTGTCAGCCCAAGCCCAAGGTGCGCTAGGGTTTGATAGAATAGTTGACATGTTACATGAGGATATATGCATGATATGTAGCGGCACACGCATGGTAAAGTGATACATATGAACACGTAAATGTACTTGGAAATAGATTTTATCCAGGGGAACGATACCCAAGTTGGTATCCAGGTGGTTATTCTGTTAAGATTTGATACACTTCAAGGCGATAGATTTCTACGCAGCTGTGCTGTCAAGATTACGCACCTTGTAATAGAATTCTCGTTATTGAATATACTCCCGCTAAAGATAGGATTCTCGTGAAGGGAGGTGGTTACTAATGGTGACCTAATGATACTCTAAAAAAGGGGCTTAAGGTCCTAGGTGAAGGTATGCAATTCTGAATATGCATTTTGAATATTGAAATTATCTATTTCTTGTTCTTTGATAAGCCCTTACCGAATTGAGCGTCGGAGTGTGACTGGCCGTAAGGGTGCCCTTTGTCTCAACAGGAACAACATCCAAACAGCCAAGGAAGGCACATATTTTATCAAGAGGCAGACGGAATCAGAGTCAACTAGCGGCCAAGTCAATCGGCAAGAACATTTGACGCCCATCGTGGGGTCCGATAAAACTAGGTCCCATCCAATGATTGAAGCTACTAAGCAGTAAGAGGACTACTAGGCAAGGTCCCACAGGATCAAAAGGAGCTGATAACCTCAGTCTACAACAACTCATGGAGAACTTCACCACTCTCTAGGAGGCGGTGGCGACGCCTAGAGCTGAGCAGACCCACAAGGTCTACAATTCAGGATCGAGCTGGACGCGTCGTGTGCCGCTAACAACGAGTTACGCAAAGCTAATGAGGAGCTGGGAAGGGATTTGCAGCGTTTGGGAGAACGATCCACAGGAGAATAGAGCCAGCCTGGCCAAGCTAGGGCTCATCCAATGCCCTTCTCGCCAACAATCATGGAAGCCGTTCTCCCAACGAATTTCATGAATCCTAAAATTACATTTACAAGTATAGAAGACCCGAAGGCTCATCTCACGGCCTTCCATGCCTAGATGATGATCTTGGGGGGCATGAACACTATGCACTGTAAATTGCTCATGGGTATGTTCATGGGTACGACACTATTCTGGTTCATTGGCCTTCCAGATGACCACATAACTTTGTTCGACCAGTTCTCTACTTTGTTCAGGGAACAATTTATTGTCAACCAGGCTCCACCCCCTGTCACCTTCGACCTATTCGAGATGAAGCAAAGGCAAGAAGAGCCCTTAAAGGATTTCAGGAACCAGTTTGGAGTGTTTGTGGTAGAGCTCAACACCTAGGATGAAGCTCTGATGGTCCACGCTTTTGTGCGGGAGCTTTTGTCAAGGCCATTCGGCGATTCTTTGATAAGGAATTGATCGAGGATTTTCGGCAAGATCAGGCGGTGAGCTATCGCCCACATCTCTGCAGAGGAAACTGTGACAATGAAGCGCGGGAATGCGGGTGCTGGGCAGTTCAAGCCTCGTAAGAACAGTTGTGCCCAACCCATGAGGGTACACGAAACCGCGACGGAGAAGAAGACGTCGACACGACGAGCACCCTATGAGTTGAAAGGGAAGTAGTTCAAATCAAGAGCAAAGGATGACCTGCCTTTTCGACCTAAGTTCAAAGTGTCGTACAAGAAATTGCTTGCCATGCCAAATATAGTGAGCAAACTGACGTTTCTCCCAAAGGATGATAAAGTTTTGGCGCCAATCAAAAACACTTGGTGTGAATTCCACAAGGCCTTTGGGCACGATATGGAAAATTGCATTGTCCTTGGGTACCAGTTGTCAGGATTGGTAAAGGTAGGCATCCTGCAAGATTATCTGGTGGGAGGTCAGGAGGAATCAAAGCAGGAGTCGCCATCGAAGGAGCAGAGGCATGAGGCGCTTATCCATGGCGAAATCAACACCATCTCTGGGGATTTTCTGGAGGTGGTTGCACCGCTTCTCAGTGGAAGAAATATGTGAGGGAGGTGATGACAGTAGAGGCCTGGGTATTTGACCAACCCGTCGAGCTCGACCTCTGTTTCACCCAGGCAAACTTGAGGGACGTGCTCTCCCATGACAATGATCTGGTGGTGATCTCGGTGGTCACCACAGGGAGAAGGGTAAACTGGATTCTCATTGATCAAGGGAGCTCGACAGACGTCATGTTCTAGTCAACATTCAACAAACTAAAGTTGTTGCCAGATCAACTTAGGCCGTACGACGGCTGTTTGTATGGTTTTGTAGGTGATCAGGTAGAGGTAAGGGGGAATATGGAGTTGAGGACAACCATCTCTGATGGCACCTCCTCCCGCACCGTCAACATAAGGTACTTAGTTGTTAATGCCACATCCGCGTACAATATCTTTTTGGGCAGACCTGCCATAAACAGGTTGGGCGCTGTGGCCTCATCGAGTCACATGAAGATGAAATTGCCCTTTCCCGAGGGAGGCGTAATTGTAATCAAGTCTGACCAGAGGGCGGCATGCAAGTTCTATGAAAACAGCCTGAAGAACAAACGAGGGGTGTGTGTGGTCACCACTCAACCCCCAGAAATTGAAGAAGACTCACGCATGGAGATCGCCGCTGATAGCCGATCTCAAATTTTATTTTAGCTAATGTATATTGTCGTTTAAAAACAAAGAAGGGCACACTCTTTTTCTCTCACAAGGGTTTTTTAACGAGGTCGCCCAATGGAAAATAATTTACAGAATATGATTTGTCATTATACTCTGTTGACATGTAGAATGGTGACTTGGCCAGAAAGATACCCGCGAAAGCACCCTGTGTGCTTGAATAAGCAAAGGTATTTTCCTCTTGGGGACACCCTAAGTTTGGAATTGTGTATATACATTGCGACTCTCAAGTCGCCACTCACCACCGTTGTGGTTCGAGCAATTGAATAGGTACATTGCGACCCTCAAGTTGCCGCTCACCACCGTTGTGGTTCGAGCAATTGAACAGGTACATTGCGACTCTCAAGTTGCCGCTCACCACCGTTGTGGCTCGAGCAATCGAACAAGTACATAGCGACTCTCAAGTCGCAACTCGCCACCGCTATGGCTCGAGCCCCCGAACAGGTCCATTGCAACTCAGGTGCCCTGACCCTTAGCTCAGTAAAATTCTGGACAGGGGCACCCCTGATCGCAGCTCGCCATCATTTGGTTGGCGCATGAAGTGACCCTGTCTTAGTGAAACTCTGAGCTTAGGCATATCAAAGGTATTTGTAATTGAAATTGTTTAAACCAGGGACGTCGACTTGTCTTGGTAAGACTCCACGCCCTGGGAATGCAGGTAATGGGTACAGAGTAACCAAGCTCGGCACATGAAATGCTTGGAATGGACTTGAGGGGAGAATCGATGCCCTAGTTAGCCATCCTCATCCTCAAGGAGGGATGTGTGGGGTACCCTTGAATCGTAGCTCGCCTTGGTTAGGCTTGAGCCTGGAAAGGAAAGGTGAAGTGGAAACGCCCACTACAACCTTTAGGTATAGGTCGTCCAGAGGATGACTGTGCACAGTAATTCGTTACATTGAATCAGAACGATTATCTTGTTAAGATAGTTAGTCATGTCCATTGCTTGAAATGAATTGTGAATTATCCTGTTGTGTTTGGATTTGTTGTTACGTCATGGTATTTGCCTTATTTTAGTATAAGGTAATCGAACGCATTGTTATTAGCTATTTAAGGCATGATAGTTGTGACTATTAGAAAGCATGCATTATCCATGCGCTAGTCAAGTTATGTAAAGGGAAAGCATAATGGCATGAATAAATTGTTCATACATATATACAAAGTATTGGAAATTGTTTTGAAGGCTATAAAAGGAGGGTCATTACAAGGAAGACCCTATTCACAAACACACGTAAGTCACCGTGGATAAGTAGCTAGTCTCTTTACTAAGCTCGTTGAAGCAAGCTTAGCTCGTTGAAGCAAGCTTAGCTCGAGACTGAGGGCTTGTGTAGTGGACTAGAACTCATAGAGAAGACCTCGGTGATCGGTTGTCGGCGAGTGTAGTAGACCAGAACTCGCAGAGAGGACCTCAGAAATCATCACCAGTGTCAGGTAGCTCAACTCGGCTATTGGGCTAGGATGATGGGCCACATGTTTGTACTCAGGTATTTGCATAATAACCCACATCCATGCATTTGGTATAATTATTCGTGTATGAGGCCTGGTAGGTCAGTAAAGCATGCGTTAATAGACCTAGGGTGCACTTACTACATTTGGGTCTAGCATGAGTAATACGGTCTCTGTCAGCCAAAGCCCAAGGTGCGCTAGGATTTGATAGAACAGTTGGCATGTTACATGAGGACATATGCACGATATATAAAGGCACATGCATGGTACAATGATACACATAAACAGGTAAATCTACTTGAAAACAGATTTTATCCTGAGGAACGATATCCAAGTTGGTATCCAGGTGGTTATTCTGTTAAGATTTGATACACTCTAAGGAGATAGAATTCTACGCAGCTATGTTGTGAAGATTAGGCACCCTGTAACAGAATTCTCGTTATTGAATATACTCCCGCTGGAGATAGGATTCTCGTGAAGGGAGATGGTTACTAGTGGTGACCCAATGATACTCTATAAAAGGGGCTTAAGGTCCTAGGTGAAGGTACACAATTCTGAATACAGATTTTGAATATTGAAGCTATCTATTTCTCATTCTTTGATAAGCTCTTATTGGCTTGAGCGTCGGAGTGTGACAGGTTGTAAGGGCGCCCTCTGTCTCAATAGGAACAACATCCAAACAACCAAGGAAGGCGCAAATTTCATCAAGAGGTAGACGGAGTTAGAGTCAACCGGCAGCCAAGTCAACCGGCAAGAACATATACAAATTTAGAATTAATGTTGGTAGAGATTGAATTTTGAAGTTTGTTTTTCAGGAAAGTTAAATAAAAGAAAAATCATTTAAATAAATTTTTAATAACTAATAAAATTTAAACAATAACTATTATAAATTTAGCGAGATTTGTTGGAGTTATTATGTTACTGTTGTCGGATTGCGCATAAAATGACAAAGAATGTCACAAATTAGACCACTCATAAATAAAAATGCATTTGGAAATTACTTTCTATAAACAATACAAAATTCAGAATTTATTATCCCAATTTCATTTTTTTAGGTTTTCTTTACAATTTATAAATTTTGAACTCTATTGTCCACATTTATAATTATTATAAATTTATATTATGAGTTCATTTTTGGGTTTTTAAATACTGAGAAAATTTTTGGAATAAATTTAATAATAAAATAAAAGTATTTATAAGAAATAAATGTTAATAGATTATGTGTAAATTAATTTTTAATACAATTTCTTTTCATTTGAATGGTAAACATCACTAAAAAAATCACTTTGAACAACCACTAAAATCAGTGGTTAAAAGCACTTCAATCGATTGCTAAGTACATTGACAACTGAAATAGCCACCAAATAAAGATGGAAGTGAAAACCCTAGTCGCGAAATATTTAGTGACAGAATAATTAATTGGTCGCAATTTCGTGACTGAAATTGCGGTCACTATTCCTCATAGAAAGTTTAATGACTAAATTTTTTTTGGATTACATAATCTGAAAGCTATTTCTGGATCCGAGTTTAGCTTATGGATTATGTATTCTGGAATATATATTTTTTTAAATTGCTTTCGAATTTTATAAATTCAGAGAACAGTTCCAAATCCAAAAGTATATTATGAATTATGTAATACAAAATGTTATTGAAAAACAAAAGAAACTAAAAAGATTAATTTATTGTCTTAGTGAAGAATAAAAAAGTATTTTCACATTCAGTATGGGTGTCGTAAGAATGTATTGAGATGCAAGAAAAAGTAGCCGTGAGAACTTGGTGAAGTAATAGTATCTGAGTTTGGTGAAAAAATTTTACAATTGTATATTTCTTGGTGTGGGGCCGCGAGAACTAAAATTTGAGAAAAACATGTAAAAAAAAAATTATTGTGCTGAACTGTTTGTTTTGGGCCAAGTTACATTGGACCAACGTTTTTTCTTTTTTGGTTTATATGCACCATTGAAACATTTTTTTTTAAATAAAAACTTTTATATTATGAATCACTATGCAACTTGACATCTCAACTAAACTAACACCTCAAGTAACAACAATCATGAAAAAAATATTATTAAAAAAAGAAAATACAAAAAATAAATGGGGGACTATACCAAAATCCATATGTGAATAAAAATGTTACATAGGTAGACTATGCCTATTCATAAAGAATTCTAAGAACTGACTAGATGGAAGCCTATTGTACCAATGAAATGAATCTTTATGAATAAATCCTAAATTAGTCAACTTATCACCACATGCATTCCCTTCACGAAAAATATTATTAACCCTAAATCTGATTTTTCCACAGTAATTAAGACAAGTATTCCATCGATTACGAAGCATTCACGAAACCTTAGTCCTAACAGTAAACGCAACACAAATCAAGGCAGAATCACATTCAAGCTATACATTAGTAAGCCCCATATTTTGAGCTTCCTCCATAGCATGTATAACTCCATAAAACTTAACAACCATAGCAGTATGAACTTCAAGAAAAGCAGAGAAAGTACCAATAAACTCCCTCATACTCCCACAGAAAATACCTCTACAAGTAGCAAGACCAAGATATCCCTTAGCAGCCCCATTAGTGTTAATTTTAACCAAGCCTGGTGAAGGGAACTCCCACGTAACAGGAAGAGGACGAAGTAATTTACTAGTACGAGTATTAATGCAAAAAAACTTAATCACGTTGAAATTTAACATATCATTCTTCATTGGAGCTTTAGACGAATTTCCCACTAGACAAGTTAAATCTTTAACCAAAGGACTACCATCACTCTTAATAAAAGAAAGAAGATAAGTCAGGTAAGTTGACATGTTCTTGGCAAGATTATGAGTTCAAACACTCTGAAGTTTAATAAGTTAGGTAATACGACTTGTTCTTGGTAAGATTTTGAGTTACGGTGCTCTGAAGTTTAATACGTCAGCTAAGACGACCTGTTCTTAGTACGATTCTAAGTTCAGGCCCTCTGAAGTTTAATAAGTCAGGTAAGACGACCTATTATTGGTAAGATTATGAGTTCAAGCACTCTGAAGGCTAATAAGTTAGGTAAGACGACCTATTATTGGTAATATTTTGAGTTCAAGCGCTCTAAAGTTTAATGAGTCAGGTAAGATGACCTGTTCTTGGTAACATTCTGAGTTTAAGCGCTCTGAAGTTTAATAAGTCGAGTAAGACGACCTGTTCTTGGTAAGATTATGAGTTCAGACGCTCTAAAGTTCAATAAGTCAGGTAAGACAACCTGTTCTTGGTAAGATTATGAGTTTAGGCCCTCAGAAGTTTAATAAGTCAGGTAAGACAACCTGTTCTTAGTAAGATTCAAAGTTCAAGTGCTTTGAAGTTTAATAAGTAAGGTAAGACGACCTGTTTTTTGTAACATTATGAGTTTAAGCGCTCTGAAGTTTAATAAGTCAGGTAAGACGACCTGTTCTCGGTACGATTATTAGTTCAGGCGCTCTAAAGTTTAATAAGTTAGGTAAGACGACCAATTCTCGATAAGATTATGAGTTCAGGCGATCTGAAGTTTAATAAGTCAGGTAAGTTGACCTGTTCTTGGTAAGATTCTGAGTTCAGGCTCTCTAAAGTTTAATAAGTTAGATAAGAGTTCTTGTTCTTGGTAAGATTTAGAGTTCAGGCGCTTTGAGGTTTAATAAGTTAGGTAAAACGACATGTTCTTGGTAAGATCCAAAGTTCAGGCACTCTGAAGTTTAATAAGTCAAGTAACACCACTTGTTCTTAGTAAGATTCTGAGTTCAGGCCCTCTGAAGTTTAATAAGTCAGGTAAGATAACCTGTTCTTGGTAAGATTATGAGTTCAGACACTCTGAAGTTCAATAACTCAGGTAAGACGACCTGTTCTTAGTAAGATTTTGAGTTGAGGCCCTCTAAAGTTTAATAAGTCAGGTAATACCACATGTTCTTAGTAAGATTCAAAGTTTAGGCGCGCTGAAGTTTAATAAGTAAGGTAAGACATCCTGTTCTTGGTATGATTTAAAGTTCAGGCTCTTTGAAGTTTAATAAGTCAGCTACGAAGACCTGTTTTATGTAAGATTCTAAGTTCAGGCGCTCTGAAGTTTAATAAGTCAGGTAAGACAATGTGTTCTTGGTAACATTTTGAGTGCAGGCGTTCTGAAGTTTAGTAAGTCAGGTAAGACGACTTGTTCTTGGTAAGATTATGAGTTCAAACACTTTGAAGTTCAATAAGTCAGGTAAGACGACCTGTTCTTGGTAAGATTCTGAGTTTAGGCCCTCTAAAGTTTAATAAGTTAGGTAAGACGACCTGTTCTTAGTAAGATTTTGAGTTTAGGCCCTCTGAAGTTTAATAAGTCAGGTAATACCACATGTTCTTAGTAAGATTCAAAGTTCAGGCGCACTGAAGATTAATAAGTAAGGTAAGACATCCTGTTCTTGGTATGATTTAAAGTTCAGGCTCTTTTGAAGTTTAATAAGTCAGCTACGAAGACCTGTTTTATGTAAGATTCTAAGTTCAGGCGCTCTGAAGTTTAATAAGTCAGGTAAGACAACGTGTTCTTGGTAACATTTTGAGTGCAGGCGCTCTGAAGTTTAGTAAGTCAGGTAAGACAACTTGTTCTTGGTAAGATTATAAGTTCAAACACTTTGAAGTTCAATAAGTCAGGTAAGACGACCTGTTCTTGGTAAGATTCTGAGTTTAGGCCCTCTAAAGTTTAATAAGTTAAGTAAGACGACCTGTTCTTAGTAAGATTTTAAGTTTAGGCCCTCTGAAGTTTAATAAGTCAGGTAATACCACATGTTCTTAGTAAGATTCAAAGTTTAGGCGCGCTGAAGTTTAATAAGTAAGGTAAGACATCCTGTTCTTGGTATGATTTAAAGTTCAGGCTCTTTGAAGTTTAATAAGTCAGCTACGAAGACCTGTTTTATGTAAGATTCTAAGTTCAGGCGCTCTGAAGTTTAATAAGTCAGGTAAGACAACGTGTTCTTTGTAACATTTTGAGTGCAGGCGCTCTGAAGTTTAGTAAGTCAGGTAAGACAACTTGTTCTTGGTAAGATTATGAGTTCAAACACTTTGAAGTTCAATAAGTTAGGTAAGACGACCTGTTCTTGGTAAGATTCTAAGTTTAGGCCCTCTAAAGTTTAATAAGTCAGGTAAGACGACCTGTTCTTAGTAAGATTCAAAGTTCAGGCGCTCTGAAGTTTAATAAGTAAGGTAAGACGGCCTATTCTTGGTATGATTTAGAGTTTAGGCTCTTTAAAGTTTAATAAGTCAGCTACGAAGACCTGTTTTTGGTAAGATTCTAAGTTCAGGCGCTCTAAAGTTTAATAAGTCAGGTAAGATGACCTATTCTTGGTAAGATTATGAATTCAAGCACTCTTAAGTTTAATAAGTCAGGTAAGACGACCAATTCTCGATAAGATTTTGAGTTCAGGTGATCTGAAGTTTAATAAGTCAAGTAAATTGACCTGTTCTTGGTAAGATTCTGAGTTTAGGCGCTCTGATGTTTTATAAGTTAGGTAAGAGGACCTGTTCTTGTTAAGATTCAGAGTTTAGATGCTTTGAGGTTTAATAAGTCAGGTAAAATGACATGTTCTTAGTAAGATCCAAAGTTCAACCACTCTGAAGTTTAATAAGTCGGGGAAGTCGACCTGTTCTTGGTAAGATTTTGAGTTCAGGCGCTCTTAAGTTTAATAAGTCAGGTAACACTATCTGTTCTCAGTAAGATTCTGAGTTCAGGCGCTCTGAAGTTTAATAAGTCAGGTAAGACGACTTGTTAATGATAGGATTCTTAGTTCAGGCGCTCTAAAGTATAATAAGTGAGGTAAGACGACCTGTTATTGGTAAGATTCTGAGTTCAAGCGCTCTGAAGTTTAATAAGTGAGGTAAGACGACGTGAACTTGGTAAGATTATGAGTTCAGGTGCTCTAAAGTTTAATAAGTAAGGTAAGACGACCTATTCTTGGTACGATTTTGAGTTCGGGTGCTCAAAAGTTTAATAAGTTAGGTATGACAACCTGTTCTTGGTAAGATTATGATTTCAGGCGCTCTGAAGTTTAATAAGTTAGGTAAGACGACCTATTCTTGGTAAGATTCTGAGTTCAGGTGCTCTAAAGTTTAATAAGTCAGGTAAGATGACTTGTTCTTGGTAAGATTCTGAGTTCGGACGCTCAAAAGTTGGGTAAGATGACCTATTCTGGGTAAGTTTATGAGTTCAGGCGCTCTGAGGTTTAATAAGTCAGGTAAGAGGACTTGTTCTAGGTAAGATTCTGAGTTCTGACGCTCTAAAGTTTAATAAGTTAGGTAAGATGACCTATTCTCAGTAAGATTTTGAGTTCAGGCGCTCTGAAGTTTAATAAGTCAGGTAAGACGACCTGATCTTGGTAAGACTCTGATTTCAGGTGCTCTAAAGTTTATTAAGTCTTATAAGACGATTTGTCTTGGTATGATTCTGAGTTCGAGTGCTCAAATGTTTAATAAGTTAGGTAATAGAACCTTTTCTTGGTATGATTATGAGTTTAGGGACTTTGAAGTTTAATAAGTGATACAATCCAAGCCAATAAAGAGATGACCAAGGACTTAAATTACCATTAACACTATGAGAAGTCATCTCAGCTTTCAAGTGAAGACCTCACCAAGGATTTAGCAGACCTCACCAGAAGGAGAAATGGGCAAAGACTAAAAGATCAAATGTTCTTTCTTCTGTTCTTCTTAAAAATAAAAATGTTGAAATTTATAAAAGGAAAACTCTGCAAATTTTGTGTGAGAATATTGAGCTTTTAGCTTAGGTCTTATCTTGTGAGAGTGTGAGGTTTTTTAGTGGCGACAAACTTTCACTTCTCTTGGAGGACCTCCATGCTCCAAGTGGTGTGTTTCTCCCATTGCCATCACCATAAGCTTTCTCTCCTTCATCTTGTTTCCATTTCCATTTATGCTTCTCTTTCCTAGAGTTTATGTTCTTGTGCTTCTCTACTATTCCATTCGGTTATCTTGTCTTTAGTTTGTTTCCTTTCATGTTCTTCAATTTCCGCCATCATCATGCTCACCATATCATGTGTTTTCCTTTTGGCTTTGTGAAGTGAAACTTCACACTTACTTAACCACTTGGTTAAGTTCGTGTCCAGTGGGAATCTTCCTTAGGTTTCACTTTCTAAAAGTGCTAAAATCTCAATCTAAGTAAAGTGTCACCTCTTAAAATGAACAATCTTAAAATCAACTCACATCATGTGGTATCAAAGCTTTGGTTTTTGAGCTTATCTTGTTTAGAGTTGATTTGGCACTTTACTTTATTGCACCTTTAATTTCTTACTTTTACATTCAATCAATTTAAATTCCGCCTTTACATTCTTGTCATTTACAATTCCGCTTTTTAATTCTTTAGCACTTTAAATTCTGCTTTTGAATTTTATTTTGTGTCAATTATTTGTTCTTGCCTCTTTTGCCTTGAGTCATATGTTCTTTAGTGTTCTAGGAGTCCTTATCTTTTGCTTCTACTTATTTTGCTTTTAATTGTGAAGATATAAAAGTAACTAGAAATTTGTTTAAGTGGAAGTAGATTTAGTTCCAAACATAGATTTCAAATGTTCATTTAATTTGAATCCCAAACTTTTTTGGACAACTGGAAGTGAATGAAAATATGCATGACATGACCTATGGACATCTTAACTCCATAAACCAAAAACAAGGATAAAAAAAAAGGGGACTTTGACGCAAGACACCACCTTCCTTTTTGTCTAAAGTATCTTTCTACAAAAGTGGATTCATTTTATTTGGCAAATTGATTTCATCATTGTGGAATTTTATCCTTTTGCTTTTGCAAGATTCTAGAAAGATTTGAACTTCATTGTTAAAAGTTAAGTAAGTGTCTTAGTGTCTTTTTGTGTGCTTTTCTTGCTTGTCTTCCTTTTACGTTTTGTCATCATCTCTTTTCCAACTTGGTTTAGCTTTCTTTGTTTGGGCTTTTCTTGTTTCTCTTTTAAAAGTTCTTAGTTTTATTGTGGTTCTTCTAAGATCAAGTGATTAGGGCTTTGTCCTTTTTCATTTGATAGTTTTCAACGTCAAGATAGACCTTTGTTGAGAGAGATTCCTATTGAGTGCGAATCTTTCTTGAGTGAGTAAGTGTTTAAATTGTTTTTCACTAATTGTTTGTTTCCTTTGTGCAAAAATTATGGCTATTTTGTCTTCAGGTGAATCTTCAAAGCCGCAATCACCTCACAAGGCACACCTTTTGGGAGAGCTTGAGGATGCAAAGAGGAGTTTGGCCCACAAAGAAGACAAAATGTGGCAACTAATGTGAAGAATGTAAAGGCTAGAGGATGCTCAGTAGAGACAAGTTAGAGAAAGGAGATGAGTATTTCCAAGATTTAAAAGTAACTTTGACGAAAATTAATATGCATGAAGGCGAAGAGTCAAAGATGGCTAGATTTGTGAGTAGATTACGGCGAGAAATACAAGATGTCATAAAATTATATGAGTATACTTCTTTAGACTAATTGGTTCACCTAGCCATCAAGGTTGAATCACAAGTTTTGTAGAAGAATTCTTTTAAAAATACTCATAATGATGGCTTTTACAAAACATCTTGGAAGGACAATAACAAATTTTAAAACCAATATTCTCCTTCCAATTTCTCAAAAGAAACCACTCCACATCATAAAGATTCTAAAGATAAACCTTCTCCTCCTAAGTCACCCACTAAAACCTCAAGTACAAAATGTTTTAAATGTTTAGGTTTTGGGCACATAGCTGCCAATTGTCGAAATAAAAGAACCATAATGATAAAAAAGATAAATCAAGACCGCATTAAAACAAAAACCAAAAGAGAAAATGAAAAAGAAGAGGAAAGTACAACAGGTCTCATCTTGTTGACCCATACAAAAATAACTACGCCTCCTACGTATACTTCTTCCTTTTCTTTTTCATTCCCAAATAAATCTAAATACTTGACATCTTTGATAAAGAAGTTTAGGGATGATCATCAAAAACCTCCCAAAGGTTCATTCCTTTTAAGTGGATTTTCACAAGCAAATCATCTCTTCCCCAAACATTCTCTAAAAACATGGCCTATATCTAGAATTCCCCCATGTGAACTCCCTAAGCTTCATGAACATAAGTTTGTTTCACATCCTAAACTTAGAAATATCTTCTTTGGGAACAAACTAACTATGTTTTTTGCAGGAGTTCTAAATTCGAGGTCAATTTTTCTCAAACTTAGGGGGCATGATATAGTCCAAGCCAACAAATAGATGACCAAGGACTCAAATTACCATTTACACTATGAGAAGTCATCTTAACTTTCAAGTGAAGACCCCACCAAAGATCTAGTAGACCTCACCAGAAGGAGAAATGGGCAAAGACCAGAGCATCAAATGTTCTTTCTTCTAGTCTTCTTAAAAATAAAAATGTTGAAATTTATAGAAGGAAAACTTTGCACATTTTGTGTGAGAATTGTGAGCTTTTAGGTTAGGTCTTATCTTGTGAAAGTGTGAGCTCTTCAAGTGGCAGCCAACTTTCCCTTATCTTGGAGGACCTCCATGCTCCAAGTGGTGTGTTTCTTCCATTGCCATCACCATAAGCTCGCTCTCCTTCATCTTGTTTCTATTTCCATTTATACTTCTCTTTCCTAGAGTTTATGTTCTTGTTCTTTTCTACTCGTCCATTCGGTTATCTTGTCTTTAGTTTGTTTCCTTTCATGTTCTTCAATTTCCGCACCATCATCATGCTCACTATATCATGTGTTTTCCTTTTGCCTTTGTGAAGTGAACCTTCACACTTACTTAACCACTTGGTTAAGTTCGTGTCTAGTGGGAATCTTTCTTAGGTTTCACCTTCTAAAAGTGCTAAAATCTCAATCTAAGTAAAGTTTCACCTCTTAAAATGAACAATCTTAAAATCAAATCACATCAATAAGTTAGGTAAGACGACCTGTTCTTGGTATGATTCTGAGTTTGGACGCTCAAAAGTTTAAAAGTCAGGTAAGATGACCTGTTCTTTGTCAGATTTTGAGCTCAGGCGCTCTGAGGTTTAATAAGTAAGGTAAAAGGACCTGTTATTGGTAAAATTTTGAGTTCAGGCGCTCTAAAGTTTAATAAGTCAGGTAAGACGACTTGTTCTTTGTAAGGTTCTGAGCTCAGACACTCTGAAGTTTAATAAGTTAGGTAAGACGACCTATTCTCGGTAAGATTCTAAGTTTAGGCGCTTTGAAGTTTAATAAGTTAGGTAACACTACCGGTTCTTGGTAAGATTCCGAGTTTAGGCCCTCTGAAGTTTAATAAGTCAGGTAAGAGGACCTGTTCTTAGTAGGATTCAAAGTTCAGACGCTCTCAAGTTTAATAAGTCAGGTAAGACAACCTTTTCTTGGTAAGATTCTGAGTTCAAGTGCTCTAAATTTTAATAAGTCAGGTAAGATGACCTGTTCTCGGTAAGATTCTGAGTTAGGCGCACTGAAGTTTAATAAGTCAGGTAAGATGACCTATTCTCGGTGAGATTTTGAGTTCAGGCGCTCTGATGTTTAATAAGTTAGGTAAGACGACCTGTTCTAGGAAAGAATTTGATTTCAGGTGCTCTGAAGTTTAATAAGTCAGGTAAGACGACCTGTTCTTGGTAAGATTCTGAGTTCAAGCGCTCTGATGTTTAATAAGTCAGGTAAGACGACTTGTTCTAGGTAAGATTATGATTTCAGGGGCTCTAAAGTTTAATAAGTTTGGTAAGACGACCTGTTCTGGTTAAGATTATGAGTTTTGGCGCTCTGAAGTTTAATAAGTCAGGTAAGACGGCCTGTTCTCGATAAGATTCTGAGCTCAAGCACTCTGAAGTTTTTTGGCTTAAAGTTAGGTGAGATGATCTTTTCTCGGTAAGATTCTGAGTTCGGGTGCTCTGAATTTGTTTGGCTTAAGGTTAGGTAAGATGACCTTTTCTCACTAAGATTTTTTAGTTCAGGCGCTTTGAAGTTGTTTGGCTTAAAGTCAGGTAAGACGACCTTTTCTCGGTAGGATTCTGAGTTCAGGCGCTCTGAAGTTGTTTGGCTTAAAGTCAAGTAAGACAATCTTTTCTTCGTAAGATTTTGAGTTCTGGCGCTCTGAAGTTGTTTGGCTTAAATAAGGTAAGACGACCTAACTCCGTAAAGATTATTCGAGTAGGTGCATTACGAGTAAATTGGTTATTTATTTTCAGGTAAGACATCCTAGAGACAACCTATCTCCGTGTCAGTATAATCACTCGAGCTCAGGCACTTTGCAGTTGATCTTCTATGAATAAGTTTTTTGGCTCAATGTAAGGTAAGAAGAGATAACTCGGTGTGCACCCGAGCTAGGCGCCCTGCAGATGAGTATTGTGACTAAGTCGTGTAAATGCATAGTATGCCAGACTAGTCCGTTAGAAGAACGATCAAGCTTAGAAAGGTGCAACTATCCAAGTACGCACCATGTGAAGCAATGCTTGGCAAGATCAAGGTATGTGAACCTTGCCCAAGCCTGTGGAATACACCTTTATATGCCAAGTTTGAGCATTAACTCGTAGTGGCTATGGGATATAGTTCAACAAAAGGTTAGTTCTTTGTTAAAGTTGAATTCTTGTTATCTTTGTTATTCCATGATAAAATGAGTTAGCTTAAGTGATAATTTATTCGCAAGTGTAGTTGTTATACATAAGCGCATGTGCATTAGTAGAAGTTAATATACTTAAGCTAGTCAAGATTTATTCTGGCATGCATGTTGCAAAGTTTTCAAGGCATCCATATGTGACAAAGTAATTGAAGTAAAGCAAGATACATTACTAGTAAATGATAAAGAGTTCGAAATGTATGAGCAGTTAATATTTACAGATAATTAAGCACTCCGATCACTCATCCCTTAGTTGACCATCAACCACGGTTTTACCCTGGCCAAGTTTACGAGATACACCTATGCAAGTCGAGAGTGAGCATGGGCTTGCCTTAGCTAAGTGTGTGTGTGTGGTTCGTCAAAAGGTTAGTTCTTTGGGAACCCCATGGTTTTTCATGCATAGATTGAGCATTGATTTCTTGTTATCTTTATTTGCTTTATACTCAAGATGTAGAGACGAGTTAGCTAAAGTGACGAGTTATCCATATTTACAGTAGTTGTTATGCTTAAGCTAGTCGAGGTTTACTAAGTTAAGTAACGAGACATGCATTGGCTTAAGCCAGTTGAGCTTTATTTAGTTATCACCTACCCACTGAGAAACCGTCACATCATCCGCCAGAGCACTCGAAAGACTCTTCGCTTAACCTAGCTCAGCTCGATCCTGGGGGGCTTTTGTACTGGTCAGGAGTGCTCAGGTTCTTGGATCTCAATTTGGGTTTGGGTGAGGTCGGATCTCGGTTTGGGTTGGTGGGTGGTCAACTCGACTATTGGGCCTAGGGTGCAGGTCATGAGTTTTTCCTAGTTTTATTGGTAAACCCAGTAAGATATAATTATAATGAGTCTGCCATATGAGGGGGACCCATTGTATATACTTATAAATAAATGTTCGCATGTGGTTGTTATGTGCACGTGGTTGTTATTTATTATGTGTGCATGTTTGTTATTGTTTACATGTTAGTTACGTATTAATGAAATACCTGTTGAGAGTAAAAAAGAAGTGCCCAAAGATAAAGGTGCACATGTAAAACGGAATGTTAACCTGTGGTTAGCACCTGAAGATAATTGGTGCCCGTGACAAGTAGTTTTTCTGTTAAGATAAAAGATTAAATATTTTTAGTTATTCTTTCAGTTGAGATTATATTCTTGTGAACGAAAACTATTACACGAATAGTTATAAAAGGGACTTGAGACCCCAGGTAAAGGTACGTTGTTTCTGAATACTAGACTAAAACTAATTACATTTTGTAAACTCTCATTGACTTGATCGTCGGAGTGTGAACAACAGGTGGAGTACCCTCTGTCTGAACCAAGCCACATTCCAATGCAACAAGAAGATGCAGATCAATATCTAAAAGAGACAGATTAGAAGATGAATTTTCCACCCAGGTCGACCGGTGAAAGAGTCAATCGATGAGAACAATTAATCTTATTATTATTAACATTATAATATTATAATTGATATTTTTAATATTATTATTAATGTTCTTATTAATATTGTTGTTAATTATTTTAATAATATTATTAATATTGTTTAATATTATAAATATTATTAATTATTATTGTTAATATTAATAATAATAATAATATTAATAATAATAATAATATTAATAATAATAATAATATTAATATTATTAATAATATTAATAATATTAATATTATTATTATTAATAATATTAATATTATTATTTTTAGTAATATTATTGATAATATAAATATTATTATTAGTATCATTAGTATCACTAATATTACTATTAATGTTATTATTATTAATATTAATATTATTATTATTATTAATATCAAACAATACTATTATTAAGAATATTATTAATATTATTTGTGAATATTATTAGTATTCTCATTAATAATATTAATATTATTATTATTAACATTATTAATTTGTACGTAAGATTGTTTTACCTACAAATTTGTAAAATTATTTCGATTATATAGTTAAAGACACAATATATTAAATAAGATCCAAGTTTTATATTTATGTTCTCATCATAACAATATACTCCATTAATATTTTTAAAAATTATGTTTTAACTTTGGGACCTTAAAAGATTATCTAAATGTGTCTGTTAGATTATTGTTTTAGGGATTTCCAACGACAGTTTGCTCGTTCCAATACGAAAAAAAGGTCAATTACTTTTATCTGCACCCAAATACAAAGTACTATTACAAACTTTAAACATAAATAAAATAAATAATCTTTCTTTTAACTTAATTTATTTATTCATATTCAAATAACATTGCTAAATATCAATTTCTTGGGTAACATAGTCAATGTTTGTGCTAACTGTAAGGACCTAAAATTAATTGGAATAGAAGTGATAAATTTTAAATAATTTTTGAGTATGTTATTATTTAAAATAAAAAGGACATAAAAATAGAAAATATCATAGTGGCCAGACCTCGGGCGTCGCCCAAGGTTTGGGGTTAGCTGGTAGTGGGCGGTCGGTTGACCATTGTACTAACCAAGTAGTCAGGTGCGATGACTTTATCGTGAGGTAATCACGTGGGCGTGCTTGAGGTGGGGGGGGGGGCACGTGAATCAAGAAGGGTAAGAGAAAGGAAGGTGTAGCTTAGAAGTCGATGAGATCGCCATTTGTTGAAGAAGGCGGCGGCCTCCGACTTCCCCCGTATGAAATCAGCAATCGCCTATGGACATGATCGCCAATCGCCTATGGTGTACATGATCGCCGAAAAGAGCACATCGCCGAGTATTCGAGAAGACTTGGTAAGCACTTAGTATGTGGTCTAAATACAGAAGATGAGTGATATAGAAGATAGGTGGCATATCTGCCACCATGAGTAGTGTGAGCCGTGATACCCCAGACTTAGAGGAATGGGAGGATGAACCTTCAGCAAGGTGTGACGATGTGACATCGGTGACCAGAGTGAGGCGATGTGTCCTCGTCACACACAAGGGCGATAAGAGATCGCCAACAGGATAAGAGGAACATCGGTCATCAACCAGGATGGGAGACACATCGGTTGTCTGCCAGGGTGAGGAATCAGTCATCGCCGGAATGAGAGGCACATCAGTCATCGCCGGGATGAGAGGCACATCAGTCATCGCCAGAATGAGAGGCACATAGTCATCGTCGGGATGAGAGGCATATCAGTCATCGCCGGAATGAGAGACACATCGTTCATTGGCGGATAACCATCGCGCGGTTAGTCATCGGTGGATGGTCATCGCGCGAGGTAGTGTTTCACACAGATAAGGTGGGACCCAGGCTCCCAGCATGAACGTTCTGCATGCGCGACACGTAGACATTAGGAGTGCTTCAGAACAGTTGATGCCAGAGAGTTGGTAAGGCAGGTAACCCAAAGTTGGTACGCGCAGAGACATCACGTGACAGTTCTGTCAGAGGAAACGTGCATGCAAGCTTCCCACAGAGTGGGTAATGGCAGCTGCATGGCGGGTCTACGTTTCTTAGTCTCAGAACACACCTCCTCTTAGTTGGAGTTCGAACGCGGTTGGAGTAGCGAGAGATAGAGTGAGTTTAGTCTTCATCCTTTCTCCTTCCTCTCCTTCACTCTGCGATTCAGGCCTTCTCACGTCCCAGCTTGGCTACCGGCGACTGCCATAGAGCACCTTGGGAAGATTCTCTGCAAGTTTCCAATCAAGCCTTAAAACAGAGCTCGGGTATCCTTAAGTCTCGGTGGGTTTGGAGCTCTTAGTGAGATTTTACGCAAGTCCAGGTAAGGGAAGCTAGCTTTATTTCCAATAAAAATCTTAGGCTAGAAGATTCTGAAAATTGTGGTGACGTGATCGCCGATTTTAATGTTTGTTTCGAACTCCCCTGTTTTAGTGTCACTTTGAACTTGTTTGAGATTGAAATGCATATGATATTCGAAAATCTGAACTTTGGTATGATTGTTTCTGTGATTGGGATTGTTTAAGAAAAGATTCAAAATATTATATGATGGAATTGTGCTTTTACGTGTGGTATGATGTACTGGATGAATGTGAAATTGTGATCAAGACATAGTATTTTCAGGAAAGGAAATACCGTGTTGAGATTGGTTATGAGGTGTATTGATCTGTGAGTATCCTGTGAATGAGGCGATCCTGACTCTACTGATTAATGGAATCACATAGATGAAGTTATTTAGGTGGTGAGAGTCGAAGGAGGTTCATATGTATGGGTAAGTTGTTTGAAAGATAACTAACTTGACCTATTATATGAATTAACCCTGTCATACCGGGAGAGTGATGATATTGAGATTATGTTTATGCGCATGGCTGTGTGGATTTCACAGCAACCCTGTGTGGATTTCACAGTGGTGTGGTATGACAGGTGCAGGTCTCTGGATGCTAAGTTCAACGCACGAGTCTTCCGGAAGTAGTGTCAAGTGTCTATGTGTGATGAGTCAGTGGAAGTCTGACGTGAGAAAGAGAAATATTGAATTGGATAGACACTTGATGGATTATGTGAAATGAATGACACTTGAGGGAATTGTGAAATGTGTGAATATTGGATGGTTTACGTTAATATCAAGTTTCATGTTTTAAAGTTTTAAAGATATCTAGCTTACCCCTGTGTTTTGTTTTCTTAAAACTGTGATGATCGTGTAATTACACGGGAGCAGATGATGTTGCAGGCAGTAGAGCTCCTCAGTGAGCAGATGGAGAAAAAGAATAGTTTTAATTTGACTAAAATGTTGTATTTCCGTTTTGAAAACTTTTGATGTATAAATTAAACTCCCTGCGAGGAGAGATGTTTCTTTTGAGATACAATGTATGGAATGGATGAATTATATATATATATATATATATATATATATATATATATATATATATATATATATATATATATATATATATATACCTATGTTAATTTTGATATTATTGTTTTACCTTTATTTTATTATATAAAAATGAATAAGATATTGAGGGGCGTTACACTAACAGTTATTGGGCAGAACAAGGAATATATTTATGATACAATTTTAATTATTTATTAAAATATTAACTATGTTACATTGAATATTTTAAAATTAATTAATATGTTTGAAATGATCAGATATTTCTTGAATATAAGACAAGAGTGTTATATAAGAAAAGTTTGACTAACTAATCATCTAATAAAGTAACTCATTTAATACATTTTATTATTATTTTATAACCTTCCTCATTCTCTCTTTTAACACTAATACAGTACTATAAATATGTGGATGACTTGAATCCTGAAGGAGAAGTAAGAAATACGGAAGAGTTTAGGGTTTGCATTAGATGAGGATGAGGATACATGTAAGTAGAATGATGACTGCAAGGAAAAGTTAAGTTTATGTAAAGATTCAATCATTTGTGTTGATGAAATTTGTAACTGCAGGACGACCATACTAGGGAAGCCAACAAGATGTGTAACTGTGTATGATTGTCCATTTGTTTGGTTCCACCATGTGATAAACAATATTGTGATCCAGTCGATGGTGAATGCAAATGCTTGTGTCACTAACTCTCTCACAAATTTATCAATAAAAATGCATTTGGTAATTGCTTTCAATAAAAATTACAAATTTGTAGAATTATTATGCTACTGTTATCGAATTGCCCATAAAATGACAAAGAAGGTCACAAATTAGAGCAATCACAAATATCAAATCTTATGATTGAAATGTTCATTTCTTAGAATGAAGGGGTGTGTTAAAGATCTCACATCAATTAAAGATATGGTTAAATCCTAATATATAAATGATGTGATAAACAGTATTGTGATCTAGTCGATGATCTATGCAAATGCTTCTGTCACTAACTCACAAATTTATCAATAAAAACACATTTGCAAGTTACTTTCAGTAAACAATACAAATTCAATGTGAAACAATACAAATTTAATGAGATTGAATTTTTATTTTTTTTAAGGAAATTTCAATAAAAGAAAAAACATTTAAATAAATTTTTAATAACTAATAAAACTTAAACCATAATTATTATAAATTTATATTATGTGTTGATTTTTGGGTTTCTAAATAATGAGGATATTCAGAATAAATTCAATGATAAAATATTTATAAGAAATAAATGCTAATAGATTATGTGTAAATTAATTTTAAATTCATTTCAAATAGACTGATATCCAACATGTAAAATTTAATTAAGTAAAAGAAATTTGAAGTACATATGGAATTAACTACAAACACACTCTTAAATCAACTACTAATAATTCTTGTAGCATAGTTTTTAATACGAATTGTTATTGAAAATTTCAATCATATATATAAATCAAGGAAAATGTTGTAATTAATCATCATTAAAACTTAAAATCAAAATTTGTAATAATTAGAACGTGCATTAGAAATCATAAAATTATTTAAAAATTAAAATGGTAGTTTCAAACATTAATGTTGAAGAGTTCACATTATCCTAGCAAAATTTCTTGGAACTATTACGTTGCCTAAAATATGACGAAGAAGGTAAGAAATTACACCATTCACAAATATCTAATATTATTGTCGACATGTCCATTCTTTAACAAGAGAGAGTGTGTTAGAGATTTCATATCGACTAAAAATATGATTAAATCATAATATATAAGTGTTGTGTAAATTTAACCTTATTAGCTAATTTTTTTAGGGTTGAGTTATGTTTAAATTCCACTTTTATAGGATGGTATTAGAGCCTACCAATCTCTAAGATAATATCTTAAGCAATTTTGTTTTTAAAAATTGATTTTTTAACTTTCTGAACATAATAATTGATCATAATGATTGATTATCCCGATCAAAATTAGTTTTCGTATTTTACAAATAATTGATTATCTTAGATAATGTTTTCAAACTTTTTTAAATGGAAAGCATACTCCATTGTTTCCAAAATGAAAAAATATTTTCAAATACTTACGAAAGTTTTAGTTCTCTTTTGAATTAAGTTATTGGTCTCACTACTATTTAATTGTAATATAAAGTATGAAACAATTATTTGTATACTATTTAATTGTAATATAAAGTATGAAACAATTATTTGTATTTAATTTGAGAAGGTATGAGTGTGGATATTATATAATGAATTACAATCAAATAGTCATATTTACTAATATTACTAACTCATTAAGAGAGATAATATATAATTAACTTAAACACCTTAATTAGTTAAATTTGAAATTTATTTTTTTTATTTAGTGAAATTTTGAATTTATAGATATTCAACAGCTCATCTCAGTTGAAAGATAAAGATATGGAAGACATTAAGATTCATTTGAGTTTATTTTTTTAAGTACTTTTGGTAACTTGTAGGTTTCTTTAGAACTAAAAAGAATAGGCTTTTTGCTTGGATGAATAAATGGAGCAAAACTTCCTAAAGTTGTTGTGGAGGTTGATTGGTGACTAGTATTAATAGTAATTTGCAAATAGGAAAGTTTGAGTATAATCTATCACATCATAGATTAAGTTGTGTGTGGATGCAAGAAAAGAGGGTGATAAATTAAGTTTTCATACAGTAAAAGCATGAAACAACCGGTTGTTTCGACTTTTCAACCGGTTGTTTTTCAAAGAAACTTGAAAAAGGCTTTGAGACACCACTTTTCTTGCTCTGTGGATTAAAATCCAAACTAGCTTTACCAAAGACACATTTTTTAGAAGAAAGAACAGCTTCAAAGATGATTTTCCTTTAGAAAGCTTGTCCACAGTTTTTACAAGATAGTGAACATTCTTTTGAAGAGATTCACAATTTTCACAAAAACTTGAGTCGCATTTGTAAGAAGAGTTTTTGTAAATTAGTTCCAGATTGTCCAAGCAAAAGAACCATGGTGGTTAAGGGAGGGGCAAGTAGTAAATGAACATAGTGATCAATCTTCTAGGTCTAGCTCCCCTTCCCCTTCAAAAACCCCTAGTGAAAATGAATGTAAGATACCTTATGAAGGTGACTTATAGGTGATAAGAAAAATGTTGGGAACAATTCCAAAACCTTTGGATGACAACCAAAGATAAAATATTTACCACACCCACTGCCTTATCAACAATAAGTTATGTTCCATGATAATAGATGGGGGTAGTTGGGCTAATGTGGCCAGTACAAGAGTGGTGGAAAAGCTTGAATTACCCACCATCTCCCATACAAAGCCCTACAAGCTCTAATGGCTTAGTAAAAAAGGTGAAATCATGATTAATAAACAAGTCCTCATAACTTTTGCTATAGATAAGTATAAAGATGAGGTTTTATGTGATGTTGTGCCAATGGAAGCAACACATTCTTTTGGGAAGACCTTGGAAATATGATAGACAAGTTCTACATGATGGTCTAACCAACAAAATGTCTTTTAACTTCCATGGGCACAAGGTTATCTTAAAACCCCTCTCTCCCAAATAAGTTCACGAGGACCAAATAAAAATGTAAACCAAAAGAGAAAATGAAAAAGGAAACAAAAGTAAAATGGGTTTCAACACCTCTTCTCAAGCAATCAAATCAATAATGTTGATGTAAGGATCTAGATAATTATTTGGAATAGAAGAAGTATAATTTTAATGAATTCTGAATATGTTATTACTTAAAACGAAAAGAGCTTGTAATGGAAATTTCATGGTGGTCAGACCTCGGATGTCGCCCAAGGTCTGAGGGCGGCGTGGTAGAGGTCGGTCGGTAGACCATAGTGGGTTCCAGAAATCACATGTAGGGAGGTGTGATTTGAACCTTAGGAGCGCCATGCATGTAGAATAACTACGAGACTTTACGCTTGGACATAAGGGATTTACCTTAGTGTTGCATGCTTAGGCACGTAAGGATTGAGTACTGAGCTGCCCTCGGGCAGGAGAAGCTACCGACGTCACCGAGCCATGTGGGGGTGATAACACAGGCGTGGAGTAATAGTAGGACGAGCCCTCAACAGGGTGTGACGATGTGGCATCAGTCAACAGAAGCAAGGCGATGTGTCCTCGCCACATCAAGGACGATGAGAGACACGCGGAGATCGCCAGGGCGAGAGACACGCGGGGATCGCCAGGGCGAGAGACACGCGGGGATCGCCAGGGCGAGAGACACACGGGGATCGCCAGGGCGAGAGATAGACGGTCATCACCAGGATGAGGGACACATCGGTTGTCTTCCTGAATGAGACATCGGTTGTCTGCCAGGGTGAGACATCGGTTGTCTGCCAGGGTGAGACATTGGTGGTCTGCCAGGGTGAGACATGGGTTGTCTGCCAGGGTGAGACATCGGTGGTCTGCCAAGGTGAGACATCGGTTGTCTGCCAGGGTGAGACGTCGATTGTTTGCCAGGGTGAGACATCGGTCGTCTGTCAGGAAGAGAAATCGGCCATCGCCGGTATGAGAGGCATAGTCATCGCGCGAGCAGTCAGCGGTGGAAGGTTATCGCGCGATGTCGTGTTTCACACAGATAAGGTGGGACCCAGGCTCCCAGCATGAGACGTCCTGCATGCGCGACACGTAGACAAAAAGGGTGTTTCAGAATAGTTAGCATCAGAGAGTTGGTATGCGCAGAAACCCACGTGGTCATACTGTTCAAGGAAGTGTGCACGCAAGGTTGCTCAGAGAGTGGGTAATGGCAGTGAAGGCTAAAGAGCCGTTCGACCTTAAGAGCTGAGGGAATCAGCTCATTTAGTTCCCCTTTCTCCTTTCTCCTCCACTCGAAGACGCAGCTATCCTCACGTACCAGTGCTGTGATCGGCGACTGCCTTTGTCCTTTTGGGAAGTCTCTGCAAGTTTTCTGCTCAAAGCCCTAAAACAGAGTAAGTCGTTTTGCTCTGTTCTTTGAGTCGAGTTTGAATTTAAGAGGGTCATCTTTGCATAGGTTGTGCATACAACTCTTTTAATTTCAGAACTCGTCTCTGTTAACACAGAAAATGAGTAATCTCGTTAGTTTTGTGATCGGGACTCTACGGTGCAGGTTAAGGCATCCTTGAGTTCTCGGTGGGTTTGGAGCTCTTAGTGAGATTTTACGCAAGTCCAGGTAAGGGAAGCTAGCATTTTCGTTTATAAAAACTTTAGGCGAGTAGGTTCTGAAGTGAGGGCGACGTGGTCGCCGATTTCATATTCTATTTCACGATGCTCTATTTTTATGTGTGGGGTGACATGATCGCCGGTTTTAATGTTGATTTGGAATCCCCTGTTTTAGTGTTGTTTGAAACTGTTTGAGATTGAAATGTGAAATGCATGTGATATTCGAAAATCTGAACCTTGGAATGATTGTTGCTGTGATTGGAATCGTTCATTTAAGTGTTATATGATGTGTTGAATGTTGTGAATGTGGGATCAAGGCATAGTATTTTCAGGAAAGATAATACCGTGTAAGATCGTGTAGAATGTGCATTGATCGGTGATTTCTATAATGAGATATCCTGACTCTCCTGATATAATGGAATCATATAGATGAAGTTATTCAGGTGTTGAGAGTCGATGGAGGTTCATATGTATGGGTAAGTGGTTTGAAAGATAACTACTTGACCTGTTGTATGGATTAACCCTGTCATACTAGGAGAGTGATGAGATTAAGATTGAGATTATGTTTATGCGCATAGCTGTGGGAACTTTACAACAATGTAGTATGACAGGTGCAGATCTCTGAGTCTAGTCAATGCACGAGTCTTCCGGAAGTAGAGTCATGTGTCTATGTGTTATGAGTCAGTGGAAAGTCTGGCATGTGAACCATGAGTATTGAATGTATTGAATAGACACTTGACGAGTTGTGGAATATGGGGATATTGATGGTTGAAAATTGATATAGATTATGAATGGTGTGAAGATTTATGCCTTCTATTGATATAAAGTTTCATATTTAAAGTTTTTAAAAATATCTAGCTTACCCTTTGTTTTGTATCGTGGTTGTTTTTCTTAAACCTGTGATGATCGTGTATATTTGCACGGGAGCAGATGAGGTTGCAGGTGGTAGAGCTCCTCAGTGAGCATTTCTGGAGGAGGAGATCGCCGGTTTTTGAATGCTGTTGTTTTGTTTTATTTTGAAAACTCCTGTATGGAGATGTATTAAAACTTCCTCGAAAAGGGATATTATTCTGAGGCACCTTTGTATTAATGGATGAATTATATTATGTATATACCTATGTTAAAATTTTGGTATTATTGTTTCACCTTTATTTTATTATATAAAAATTGAACAATATTTTGAGGGACGTTACATTAATGGTATCAGAGCAGTTCATCCTTAGGATGACCTGAGGAGAGTGGGTTCATTGTGTTTCTTCTGCTATTGGAGTCTTAATCAAAGCTATAGTGAAAGGTTTTCAAATGTTTTCTGATTGAAATCTTGTTTGTGCTTTAGTAGATATAGGCTCTAAATGAAAAATTTTAGTATTGAGAGTGAAAGGATCTTGATAAAGTAGTGAGGGTGCACACTCATAACTGAATCGAGATGTTCTCAATCTTAATTCTAAAAGTTTGATGTTGAGCATATATCCACTTCTGGTGTGTTTTATCCCAATTATTAAGTGTGGTGATATTTGATTGATAGTTTTGTACCCATGACTGTTCGGTGTTATGCTTTCTATTTTGAGCATTATGATTCTGTTGATGAACTCAAATTCTAAATGACTTTGAGATGCTGACCTTTGTAAGGTCTAGATGTTACCTCCTGAATGGATTGATTTCTTATCGATCTCATTCTTATAGTTGTAGGGAATATAGAAACCTGTAGTTTCAAAATTTGAAACGAAGAAAGATGGCTCGTAGACCTCCTACCCCTCCCCAACCTTCTTCGGAAATGAGCCAGATTGCCAAGGCTATAGAGATGATGGCAAGTGCTATCCAACAACAGAATACGGTAATGGCTCAGATTCATCAGGCTGTAATGCATCATTGGGAAACTGCTCGGTCGGCTGAAACAACTTCCCACGTCGGTCAGCCTCAGGAACAGATGGGACTGACCGAGTTCAGTGGGAATGCTACCCCTGATCAAGCAGATCAGTGGATCAGTGAGTTTCATGCCTTAGTGGAGAAGGCAAAGGTGGTGGAGACCCTGGAGAGGAGTGATTCCAGGGTAATCAGATCACACCCAGGGGGTTCCTCCAGTGGGAAGGCCAAGGTGCAGCACCCACAAAGCAAGCCTTATGCGAGACCTCCACCACATCGGGCAGGAGCAGTTCCGCCCCAGTTTCAGCAGCAACAAACATGGAAACCCAGATGTTTCACGTGCCAAAAGATGGGGCACATTTCTAGAGATTATCCTAGCAGAAATAGGATGACTCAACCCGTTGGTTCTCAACAATTTAGGAATGGAGGCAGTAGACCTCAAGCAGCAGGGAGAGTGTTTGCCATGATAGGAGCAGAGGCATATCAGTCAGGTAACCTAGTGCAAGGTGTTTGTTTTATAGCTGGTAGAGGTGTAAAAGCCTTGTTTGATTCTGGAGCGACACACTCCTTTGTGTCAAGGCTGTGTGTAGTCGAGTTGGGCCTTCTAGTGAAGGAGTTACCGTTTGAACTGTTGGTCTCTACACCTGCGTCAGGACAGGTGTTGACCTCTACAGTTTGCTCTGAATGTCCAGTGATAGTAGAGGGACGCAGGTTCAAAGTAAATTTGATCTGCCTACCTCTTCAGGATCTGGATGTTATCCTAGGAATGGATTGGCTATCTGCCAATCACATTCTCATAGATTGCGGTAGGCAGAAAGTGGTGTTTCCAGATCTCGAAGTGTCAGATGTAATGTCTGCTCAGCATGTGTGGTCGGAGTTGAAAGAAGGGGGCGAGGTGCTTTGTAATCCTAGCTCAAGGGGGAGTGAAGAATGAAGAAGATATGGGCAGTATACCTGTGGTGAAGGATTTCATGGATGTATTTCCAGAAGAAATACCTGGACTACCTCCTAAGAGAGAAGGTTTCACGCAGAATGGGTGTTGTTTTGTTGATCGGGATTTGAAAGATGAGTGTGGGAATGGTGGGTTGAAGTTAAAGGCCCCTGATGCCGAAAGTCTCCTGAACTTGGAAAATGAGGATGCAGCTCTGTCTGTGAATGTAGGAGGGAAGAAGGAAATGGCCACGGATAAGAATAAGGACAAGCCATGTTATGATGGTGTTGATTCACTTCCGTTGAGTTCTTCTGGTGATGTTAGTGAATTGCAAAAAGTTGGATGTGGAAGCAAAACTTTCTGTGCCTTGTGTTTCTGATGGGATGGGATTTACAGCTAATCCATTAGGTGGCAGTTGTGGTGATCAGCATTTCGTTTCTGATCCTAGAAACAATGCTGCATCGTCAGCTGTAGCAACAAGTCCTCACCCTGAACACAGTGAGGGATTTATGATCTGTGTGTTGCATACTGAGCACCCTGAGATCCCATGCAATGCTAATATGGATGTATCCATTGGAATTCCTGAGTTAGCAGCTCTGAAATCCCAACCAGTTGCTAAAGAGGTGGGTTTTTCATAATCTGCTATTAGTAATCAAAGAAGAAATGAACCAGATGGGCGCCTGAAGGAAAGAAGCCGTTCTCTTTCAGTCTTTTGCTGCTTCACAATCGGTTCGACAAGAAACGGTGCCTAATGTGAATTCGAGCTACAAACCTGTCATTTTTGAACTGAAAAGTGAAAATCCTGGAAGAAACTCTATCTCTGCAGTTTCTAGACAGAATAACAATGTTGATGCCAACCCAAATCATGGCAAATCAGTTCGTGCCAATGATGGACATCTGAAACAAGAGGAATTAGAAGTTTAAGGATCAAATTTTGAGAGGGGTTTTCTGGTCTGCAAGTCTCTACTCCTACCAATGAAATGACAAAATGTGGACCAAAGCCTAAACTGTTCTTTCAGGTCGGTGCTAGGATAGAGGTACTTTGGCAAGATAGTGGCATTAGAGAGTGTTGGTTTAGATGAAAAATCTGGAGTGTGTCTTCAAGGCTGCTGAAGGTCCAGTACGATGATTTACTTGATAAAGAGGGACCACAGAAACTAGAGGAATGGGTCCCTTCATCTAGAGGGGCAGCTACTGATTAATTGGGTATGCGATGTTCAGGCCGCTTAACAGTCAAGCCATGCTCTCCTGAACGCCATTCAGGTCGCACTCTTGAGTTTGAATCAGCAGTGGATTCCTGGTGGTGTGATGGATGGTGGGAAGGTGTTGTAACTGCAGCTAATGTCAGTGGTAAATGGATCTTAGTCAGATTGCTCTGCCTTAGAAAGTGAATCATCATCCATCCTCAAAGTTGAAGTTGCTAAGAAGGTTGAGCAAGAATTGTTTGGTTTGGAAACCCCTGTGGATCTGGAAAATATGAAGGGAATAACTTTGAGGGAGCTACTCTATGTCGCTCATGAGGACAAGGGTAACAACTCTGGTGGTGGCTGTGATGATGAAGCTGACAAGGCTGTGAAGACACTTTTGGCCTTAAATGAACACAAGGATAATAACTCTTGTAGAGGCGGTGATTATGTTGACAATGAGGATAAGACCTTTGGAGTTTGTAGTTGGAGATCATGTATTTATGAAAGTGACACCGACCAAGGGTGTAGGACGAGCTATCAGATCAAAGGAGCTGTCTCTTAAGTTCGTCGGGCCATATCAGATCTTAAGGAGGATCGGTCCAGTGGCTTATGAAATCGCCCTACCTCCCCAATTAACAAATCTGCATAATGTCTTTCACGTGTCACAGCTAAGGAAGTATCTTGCAGACCTTAGTCACGTGTTGGAAGTGGACGATGTGCAGATTAGGGATGACTTGTCGTTTGAAGCGAAACCAGTCAGGATTGACGATCAACAGAGTAAGCAGCTCAGAGGCAAGACCATACACATGGTGAAGGTGGTGTGGGATGACAGATCGGGAGATTCAACTTGGGAATTAGAAGAAACCATGAGAGAAGCCTATCCCTACCTCTTTTCCTTGTAATTCAATTTTCGGGGACGAAAATTTTTCTTGTTGGGGAGATTGTAAGGATCTAGATAATTATTTGGAATAGAAGAAGTATAATTTTAATGAATTCTGAATATGTTATTACTTAAAACGAAAAGAGCTTGTAATGGAAATTTCATGGTGGTCAGACCTCGGATGTCGCCCAAGTTCTGAGGGCGGCGTGGTAGAGGTCGGTCGGTGGACCATAGTGGGTTCCAGAAATCACATGTAGGGAGGTGTGATTTGAACCTTAGGAGCGCCATGCATGCAGAATAACTACGGGACTTTACGCTTGGACATAAGGGATTTACCTTAGTGTTGCATGCTTAGGCACGTAAGGATTGAGTACTAAGCTGCCCTCGGGCAGGAGAAGCTACCGACGTCACTGAGCCATGTGGGGGTGATAACACAGGCGTGGAGTAATAGTAGGACGAGCCCTCAACAGGGTGTGACGATGTGGCATCACTCGATAGAAGCAAGGCGATGTGTCGTCGCCACATCAAGGACGATGAGAGACATGCGGAGATCGCCAGGGTGAGAGACACGCGGGGATCGCCAGGGCGAGAGACAGACGGTCATCGCCAGGATGAGGGACACATCGGTCGTCTTCCTGAATGAGACATCGGTTGTCTGCCAGGGTGAGACATCGATTATCTGCCAGGGTGAGACATCGGTGGTCTGCCAGGGTGAGACATCGGTTGTCTGCCAGGGTGAGACGTCGGTTGTCTGCCAGGGTGAGACATCGGTCGTCTGTCAGGAAGAGGAATCGGTCATCGCCGATATGAGAGGCATAGTCATCGCGCGAGCAGTCAGCGGTGGAAGGTTATCGCGCGATGTCATGTTTCACACAGATAAGGTGGGACCCAGGCTCCCAGCATGAGACGTCCTGCATGCACGACACGTAGACAAAAAGGGTGTTTCAGAATAGTTAGCATCAGAGAGTTGGTATGCGCAGAAACCCACGTGGTCATACTATTCAAGGAAGTGTGCACGCAAGGTTGCTCAGAGAGTGGGTAATGGCAGTGAAGGCTAAAGAGCCGTTCGACCTTAAGAGCTGAGGGAATCAGCTCATTTAGTTCCCCTTTCTCCTTTCTCCTCCACTCGAAGACGCAGCTATCCTCACGTACCAGTGCTGCGATCGGCGACTGCCTTTGTCCTTCTGGGAAGTCTCTGCAAGTTTTCTGCTCAAAGCCCTAAAATAGAGTAAGTCGTTTTGCTCTGTTCTTTGAGTCGAGTCTGAATTTAAGAGGGTCGTCTTTGCATAGGTTGTGCATACAACTCTTTTAATTTCAGAAATCGTCTCTGTTAACACAGAAAATGAGTAATCTCGTTAGTTTTGTGATCGGGACTCTATGGTGCAGGTTAAGGCATCCTTGAGTTCTCGGTGGGTTTGGAGCTCTTAGTGAGATTTTATGCAAGTCCAGGTAAGGGAAGCTAGCATTTTCGTTTATAAAAACTTTAGGCGAGTAGGTTCTGAAGTGAGGGCGACGTGGTCGCCGGTTTCATATTCTATTTCACGATGCTCTGTTTTTATGTGTGGGGTGACGTGATCGCCGGTTTTAATGTTGATTTCGAACTCCCCTGTTTTAGTGTCGTTTGGAACTGTTTGAGATGGAAATGTGAAATGCATGTGATATTCGAAAATCTGAACCTTGGAATGATTGTTGCTGTGATTGGAATCGTTCATTTAAGTGTTATATGATGTGTTGAATGTTGTGAATGTGGGATCAAGGCATAGTATTTTCAGGAAAGAAAATACCGTGTAAGATTGTGTAGAATGTGCATTGATCGGTGATTTCTATAATGAGATATCCTGACTCTCCTGATATAATGGAATCATATAGATGAAGTTATTCAGGCGTTGAGAGTCGATGGAGGTTCATATGTATGGGTAAGTGGTTTGAAAGATAACTACTTGACCTGTTGTATGGATTAACCCTGTCATACTAGGAGAGTGATGAGATTGAGATTGAGATTATGTTTATGCGCATAGCTGTGGGAACTTTACAGCAATGTAGTATGACAGGTGCAGATCTCTGAGTCTAGTCAATGCACGAGTCTTCCGGAAGTAGAGTCATGTGTCTATGTGTTATGAGTCAGTGGAAAGTCTGGCATGTGAATCATGAGTATTGAATGTATTGAATAGACACTTGACGAGTTGTGGAATATGGGGATATTGATGGTTGAAAATTGATATAGATTATGAATGGTGTGAAGATTTATGTCTTCTATTGATATAAAGTTTCATATTTAAAGTTTTTAAAAATATCTAGCTTACCCTTTGTTTTGTATCGTGGTTGTTTTTCTTAAACCTGTGATGATCGTGTATATTTGCACGGGAGCAGATGAGGTTGCAGGTGGTAGAGCTCCTCAGTGAACATTTCTGGAGGAGGAGATCGCCGGTTTTTGAATGTTGTTGTTTTGTTTTATTTTGAAAACTCCTGTATGGAGATGTATTAAAACTTCCTCGAAAAGGGATATTATTCTGAGACACCTTTGTATTAATGGATGAATTATATTATGTATATACCTATGTTAAAATTTTGGTATTATTGTTTCACCTTTATTTTATTATATAAAAATTGAACAATATTTTGAGGGGCGTTACAGTTGACCCATACAAAACTAATTGCGCCTCCTGGGTATACTTCCTCCTTCTCTTTTTCATTACCTAATAAATCTACATACTTGACATCTTGGATAAAGAAGTTTTGGGATGAAATTTAAACACCTCCTAAAGGTTCTCACCTTCTAAGAGGATTTTCATAAAAAAGTCCTTTCATCCCCAAATATTCTTTCCCAACATGGCTTGCATGTAGAGCTTCTTCTTTTGAACTCCACAAGCTTAACAAACATAAGTTTACTTCACATACCACTCCTTGCAATATCTTATATCTGAACAAACTAACTATGTTATCTATAGGAGTTCTAAATTCGAGGTCGAATTCTTTCAAACTTGGGGGGAATGATACGATCCAAGTAAACAAGGAGAAGACCATGGCTTCAAGAGAGCATTCACACAATGGGAAGTCATCTCAACAATCAAGTCAAGACCCCACCAAAGATCTAGCGGACCACACCAGAAGAAGAACTGGGCATAAACCAAAACATCAAATGCTCTTTCTTCTGGTCTTCTTAAAGTTAAAACATGTTGTAAATAATTTGGGCTCACTTGAGGTGTCCAAATAGCAATATAGGCTAGAATAGGTACCCTTAGCATAATAGGTGGTGTTTTTATCATTTTAGCTTGTGCCTAGGCCTTTTAGGGTAGGAATGTAGCCCTACCTTCTAGAAGCCAAGCTAAGGGCGGCATTGACCTAGGTCAAAACCCTAGGCTGTCCCTTCTTTATTCCTTTTATGAACCTTCCCTCTTCTTGTCTTCCAAGGCACCCATTCCTATAAATAGGGTGCCTTACTCCATGTATTTTCATGTTGAATTTGAATAGTAAAGAAACTCTGTACAATTTGTGTGGGGCTTGTGTCCTCTTAGCATTAGGTATTATCTTGAGTGAGTTGAGAGTTCTCAAGTGGCGGCCCTCTACACTCATCATGGAGAAACCACACTCCAACTGGCGTGTCCAACTCTCTTCCATTCATCCATAAGCTTCCTTTTCCTTCACTCTTTTCCATTCTTACATCATGCCCTTTTTTCCTCTCCATCTTATGTTATTGTTTATGTCTTATTTTTCTTTGGTTATCTTCATTCATCTTTTACTTCCATTGTCATTTAATTTTCGCCCTTCATTATCATTCACGATATACTTGTGTTTTTCCTTTGCCCTCTAGAAGTGAACCTTCACACTTAATTAACCAATTGGTTAAGTTTGTGTCCAGTGGGGATCTTCTTTGGGTTCTCACCATATAATTGCTAAAATCTCAATCATAAGTAAAGTGTCACCTCTAAAATGGAACAATCTAAAATCAACTCACTTAAGTTTTTCAGTGAAAACATTATCTTTTTCAACTTTAGGAATAAAAGGACCATTTTCAATTGCATCCCAAATTCCTCTATCAATTGATTCCACAAAGATCTTCATTCTAGCCTTCCAAAATTGATCATTCAAACCACAAAATAGAGGTGGCCTATTGATTGAAGCACCCTTCCCAAAGGGTTCTTTTTCAGCCATGAAAAAAATTTTAGGATCGAAAACTTGAATGACTTTCAAGAACTCAGCTCTTAATGCCAATTGTTAGAATTATAGGGCTTAAACAGGGGGGGGGGGGGGGATGAATTGTTTTTGAAATATTTTCACAAATATTGAAGGTAGATTGAAAGATAAAGGAGAATCAATCAATTAGAAATTTGTTAAGCCAAATTAAAAACTGTTTTATACTCACAGTAGAAAATCAATCGGTTGTTTTTGCAAAACAATCCGTTGTTTTAATCAGCAGTTATAAAAACATAAGCAAAACAAATTTAAATGAGATAAGGGATAGAAAGATCAACACAGAAATTTTATACTGGTTCACTCTTTACCAAGAGCTACATCCAGTCCTCAGAAACCTCTGAGTATCCACTAAGCAATCAAATACCTTGATTACATAACACACACCAAAGTGGTGATCTTGAACCCTTCAAGAACACACACCACCTTTGGCAAACACCACCACAGATCACATAACAGCTTCTGTATCTACACAACACTAGTTCTTACAGAAATACAATAGTCAAGAGAGAAAATGAATGATAACACCTGGTACAATCACATATTGAGTAGAAAGAATACAAAGTAATCCTATTCCACTCTTAGAAAGAATCCAAAGCTTAAAGAAATCTTGGAAAAACTTGATTTGAAAGTGTTCTCTTGAAATCTCTAACAACCAGGAGCATAAAACAGATTATATATACTCCAAATAGTTGTTAAAAGCATTTAATGCAAAAGCCAAATCAGTTTTAAAACAAACAAAATAGATTAAATCAGTTTAATTGAATTTTGTTAAGGATTTTTAAAAAACAACCGATTGAAAACACGAAACAATCAGTTGAATTGGCTTGACAGCAAAGTCAACCAAATTCAAACCTTTTCAAATTCTTTTAAAAAAATCTAAATCTAAATGTAAAATAATCGGTTGAATCGAGAAAACAACTGGTTGATGTTCCACTCTTTTTAGAAAACATTTATTTTTCAAAAGAATTTGAATCAAGCAACCTTGGATCATAACTTTGAGTGGATTAACAAATTCGAACTACACAAGACACACACACACAACCAGCAGCAACTATCTTCATCCATTCCACTTGGATTTGGAAGCATCAAAACCTTGGTTCAACATTTTTGTCTTAAGTCAAAAGTGGACTTTTGTTCAAAGAATACTTGGGTTAAGCTAGGAGTAAATTGTTGAAAGAAAACTTGGATTAAGTTAGGAGTGGCTTGTGAAAGAATAATCAGTTAAGCTAGAAGTGCCTTATGGAAAGAATACTTGAATGGGGTTGGTAAGAAGTGGTTGCGATCCAAAAGAAAACTTATGTACTTCATAGAGGTAGTTTGCCTAGTAGAACCTGATTAGTTGGTCAAAAACTCGACATAGTGATAGAAACATCCTCTAAGAGGCAACAGAATACTTGAAAAAGAACTTCCAACTTTCTCTAATTTTCATAGGGAGAAACATGAGAGGTACTCACTCCCAAGGAAGGTTTCTTGGTGGAGAACCTAGGAGAAGAATACGTTCATTTTTAAGACATTGAAGAATAAGAAGACAACTTAAATGCAAGTTCAATTCTCATTCAAAATTCAAAGTTGTTGAACAAGGTGCTTTGGTTATTTCCAAATCCAACTTTGAAGACTTGAAGGGTCTGTTACTGCTTGTGTGTAGTTAGGTAGATTTTGAGTTGTTAATTTACACCTAGTTATGATCCAAGTTCTTATGATTCTAAATCTCTTTTGAATGTTTTGTTTTCTAAAATTTGTGTTAATTTTAGTTAGTTTTTTCGTGATTTAAATTAATTGAAAAAGATTTTGTTCAAAGTCTGGTGACTACAACAAGTTTTTCAACCATTTGATTTATCGTGACAACTAATTGAATTACATTTAGTGTTTTTAAAAGGATTTAAAAAAAGATTTGTTTTCTTTTGTCTCTTCTATAAAGCCAAAATAGTTGGTTATTTCGATAATTGAATTGACTTTTTTATGTGCAGTCTTTAACAGAAAAAGAATTCAATCAGTTATTTTTGAAAATCAATCAAGTGTTTTTAATAGAATTTTGTTATGGATTTTCAAATTGTTTTTAAATGTTTTAAACTGCTTCAATTAGTGATCGAACAATTTTAACCACTTTTTAAAGTCTATATAAATGTTGGTTTTTTATCATTTGTAAAAGAAGAAGAGAGTTTTATCAAAGAAGTTTTCAAGAGAAGATCAAAGAGCTTTAATTCATTCTTGGAGTCTTGGATCATTTCTTGTGTGTGAAGTAGGAATCTGGGTTTTCTATTCAATTGTTATACTACTTTGTAAAGTCTAGGTGTATTCTATTTCTTTCTTTTAATATGTATTGTGTGTAAGGTAGTTTCAAAATGTGGTTCTGGAAATTGTGGTGGTGCTAAGAGTGTTGTGTGTTCTTCAGGGGGTTCAAGATCAACATTCTTGGTATGGTTTTATAATTTGGTTTTGATTGCATAATGAATTCTCAGTGGTTAGCTGAGGATTGGATGTAGCTCTTGATTAAGAGTGAACCTATATAAATCTGTGTGAACCTCTCTTTCCTTACACTCTTAAACTGCTTTATATAGTTATGTGTTTTCTACTACATTAAACATTCAGTTGTTTTGATAAAAAATGGTTGATATTTCTTAACGAACTGTTAATCTATAAAATAATCTAGTTGAACAGATAAATCAATTGATTGATTTTATAGATATATTTTAATCAATATTTTGATATATTTTTTCAATTAATGAATGAATGTTATATCCATTTATTAAATCTGTTTTATTTATTGAGTAAGTACTTTAACAAACATAGAGAAATAAATACAATAGATGCAAATAATTGTGGTTGAAAAAACACATGACTGCTTAAATGATAAATGAATAAAAAAAACAAATGTTCACAGGTTTTAAACCTACGGTTTTTTTAGAGATTTTGAATTTTGAAATCCATGATATTTTGCAGAGGTTATGAAATCTATGGTATTTACGGAGGTTTTGAAACCCATGTTATTTTACGGAGGTTTTGAAATCGATAATAGTTTACGGGGGTTCTGAAATCCATGGTATTTTACGGTGGTTTTGAAACCTATGATATTTTACAGGGGTTTTGAAACTTATGGTATTTACGGGGCTTTTGAAACCCATGGTATTTAATGGAGGTTTTGAAACCCATGTTATTTAACGGAGGTCCTAAAACCCATGGAATTTTATGGAGGTTCTTAAACTCATGATACTTAATGGGGGTTTGAAAAACTTTTCATGGGGTTTAAAGAAACCCTGGAGAACACGTTCCCAAGGGATGGGGAGAAACTACAACCCTGATAAATGACTTAATGGAGGTTTTAACCCTTGATAATGTAAAAATAAACCGTTAAAACCATTTTTTTCTCGTAGTGATATGGGACTAAGTAAGCCAAAGTGCAGTTGCACTTGATGTAAAACAACGTATAGCAAAGGAAGTCCCACATTGTTGAAATTGTTGATTCTTTAAGGGTTTATAAGCTTCCAAGCACATTTGATGTTTGTGTGGTCGTGTGGGTGCATGGGTTAACTGTAGCTCTTCCTCTTTGCCTTTTTAATTAGGGTTTTGACTTCTCTAATGGAGAAGGCTACAAGTTGACTCCATTAAGGTTTTTACTCCTAAGCCAAACCTTAATTAGGCCTAAACTAAGCCCACTTATGCTTCTATATTTTCATATAAGGAACCTCTTAATCCTATACAATTTTCTACTTTTATTTTATTCACACAAAGTTATTACTATAAATTTTTACAAGACTAAGAAGAAGAAAAAATATTATTAATATTCTTTAAATGTTGATCCTCCTTCCAAAAGGATTTATCTTCTCCATTCCTCTTAGCCTAAGATGTGGTGGCTGCATGGTCCTCTGTCAGACCCTCCCTTTTGAGTAAGATCTATTATCAGATTTGAATGATGCTCAAGAGCTATCACTTTTATTTTTTCATATAAATTAATAATAAATACAAATTATAGTAAATACTAAATATACAAATTAATAATACTAAAAAAATTTAAAACACCAACTAACCTTGCGTGCATGAAGGGTATAACCGGTAGTGAAGGGCAGCAACGGTGGCAAGCAACGGCAACGAAACAACGAAACAGTGGTGGTAGTAGAGAAAAGAGCATACAACAAAGGAGGAAGTTCAGTAATGAAACAGTGGTGGCAGTGGCAATGAAAACCTTCACCAATGAATCCAATAAGTGAAAGACAAAATATAAGCAATGGAGAATGCAATGAGTGAATGTGAAGGAGGAAGAACTTAGAATATGGAGAGTGTTGCAATGGAGATGAAGAACTAGAGAGTAAGAAAGTAAGTTTACGAAAAGACAAAACGAAAAATGAAAGCATAAGTGGCACAATTCGAATTAGGGTAATAAAATGAGTCTAAAACGAAGGTTCTTAGGTAAAGCCACCTTTTTAAACCAAAGCGATTGGGACTAAAATGGCGGTTGTGGTACAACCACCATTTTAAACCTAAGCGATTGGTCTGAAACAACGGTTTTACCTAAGAACTATTGTTTTAGAACCAATCGCTTTGGTCTAAAATGGCAGTTTTACCCACAACCACTGTTTTAGACTTGTTTTAATTTAAAAAATGCCACCGCATTTTGATGGATAGCGTTTGGCAATAAAAATGATATGTATTTAGTGTTGTAAATGGGTTTTTTTCCACTAGTGAGAGAGATTTATTTTCTAGATCTTTGAGGTTGGTCTTTTGCTCTTAGTTGTGTGTGTGATGGCTTGGGAAGCTAGGACGGTCTTCCATCACTAAGCCTCTCTGAGGATCTAACTTGATCCTTCAACCTAAATCTCTGAGTACCTCCTGTTGAAGATAAATGAAGCTTCTTCTCTATCTTGAAGGTGGTGTTTGATGAAGAAAAATAGTTAGATTGCTTTGAAGGGTGTAATGGGTTTGTATAGCTTAGGATGTTTAAAGGTAGTCTTTTGCTGCATGACCTACCTGATATGTCTCATCAAGGTAATATGATCAAGCACCATAAAGTTTTTTAAACTACGTTAAGTTTTTCTCAAAATTTACTTTCTGCAAGAAAATAAATCTGTTGTTATGAAAAATCAACAGATTCTTTCCAAACAATGTCATTACTTTTTGAAGTGTTTTCAAAGTCTATTTGGCACCAAGATGTTTGACTCAACCTTTCTTGTTTCTGGTATGCTGAGTTGAAGTGAGTTTGAAAAACAATCCACTCTTTCTAAATTCAACCTGTTCTTTTTGTAACAACCTTTAACTGTTTTTTGAAAAGTTGTTATAGACTGGTTGAGCAATATAGAGATTACATAGTTTTAATTGAGCAAAAATGTTTTCCTAGTTGAGATCACAGAATTGCTGGTTTTTGTAAGATTTCTCACAAAGAGTTTCAAGTGCTTGGTCTTTGGTTACCTTGATCAAGGTGAAGGTGCTGTCCTTGCTGGACTACAATCTGGGCCACTGTTTTGGGTTCTTGCATCTTCTATTTAGGTGTTTTTGTTCCATATTCTTTTCTGTGTAAAGGTGTTTGTGTAAGACACTTCTGTTGAACCAAGTGGTGTTCAAGGTTTTGAAGAATCCAAATCCTTTGAAGGATGATGAAGCTTTTGCTGTGCTTGCTGTTGCTGTGCTGGTTTAGTTAGGATCTGGGTAGTTTGAGTTGTGTAACTCAACCTTTGATTGAATCTAAAGCTCAAGCATCTCAACTTTCAAACAAAGTAAAGTGTTTTTTTCAAACTGAGTTAAAACAATCGATTGTTTATCGAAACAACCGATTGTTTAAGCTTAGGTGTTTTGAAAACTGTTTTGAAGTATGAAAATTGGTTAAGTAACAAAACAACCGATTGATTCGAGGAAACAATCGATTGTTTGTTATGTTTTTATAACAGAAAACAGTTTTGACTTTGACTGAGCTTTAAATGCTTTTAATTCATACGCTCCAGTCATTAAATGCTTTGACCAATCTTTCTAAAGCAATTAAGAGTTTGTTAAGATTTGATTACAAACATCTTCTTTATATATATACAGAAAAACAGATTTGAGTTTGAAGAATCTAAGTGAATTGAAAAAAAGTTTTTCTAAGAGTTGGAGATTGCTTAAAGTTTTGGTTGATCAAAGTGCTGAGATAGGATTCTCTTGTACTGATTTCAGATTGCTTCTGTAACAAGTGTAATCCTTGTAATTCTGTGAACATTCGTTTGTGCTGTTGCTAAGAAGAGCTGTGTGTTCTTGAGGGGATCAAGATCAGCTTTCTTAGTGTGGTGTGCTGACCAAGGAAAGTGTGTTCTTGAGGGTGTTCAAGGTCACTTTCTTGGTTGTGTGTAAGTAATCTAGTGTTGATTGCTTAGTGGATTTCCTCAGGGTTTCTGAGAAGACTGGATGTAGCTCTGGGTTGGAGTGAACCAGTATAAACATCTGTGTACAATCTCTCTATCCCTAACTCTTTAATTTCAGTTTGTTTGTTGTTTGCTGGTATAAACAACCGATTGTTTCGAAGAAACAACCGATTGTTTCGAAGAAACAACCGATTGTTTTCCTGGCAGTGCTGTTTTGCTTGCTGTTTTGGCAAACTGAATTGCTTAATCATTTGATTTCTGAAAGATATTCATTCTAGCTTGGAAAAGTTTGCGAAAACCTCTTTAAACAATTCACCCCCCCCTCTAGTTTAAAGTCATCTTTCCTAACAACTTCTTGATAGGGTTTCTTGAAGTGCAAGTAGTGCTGAAATAGGGTTTTTCAGCTTTGAGTACCTTGTTCTTGTAGGGTTCAAGAACTGTAAGGTATTGTAATTGTTTTGATCTTTTTTAGTGGATTTTGCCTTGGTGTAAGGTAAAACTGGATGTAGCTCTTGATGAGTGAACCAGTATAATCTGTGTGTGCATCTCTCATCTTAATCTCTGTACTAATATTTTGCATAATTGGATAATCTGCCAGAAAATAAATCTGTTGAACTAAAATTGAATATGTTATTTCTGAGCGTGTTCATATTGTTCTTCAAGTTTTAATGAATGTTCTTTGGTGCTTATGAACATATGAGTATGTGTGATTGCTGAATAACGAATATCATAAAATCCTTTTTAATAACCCTGTTCAAGATTCAATTCTTTCTTTCAAGGTGTTCTTAAACTTTCAAGAGTTGGTTTTCTTGGTTGAATATCCTTCTTGATCTTGCTGCTATCAAAGTACCTAATCAGTTCTGAAAAATTCTCTGTTTAATCTCAAGTCTAATATGATCTTGCTTCTGTTTGTGTTAAGAGTAATCAAGAATAAATCTGTTCTTTTATAAATGAATTTGTTCTTTTTCTGTGAATAACTGAAAACACTTTTGATTTGCGAAAATCTTATAAGCTCAATTCACCCCCCCCCTCGAACTTAAACATTAATAGACCCAACACCTCCTAGTATTTAGAGGACTCTTTCTTTCTTGCACTTGGTGCCTCTTAATACCTCTTGATGCCTCTCGATGTTTTTGATGTTATCTCAAGGTCCCTATTTATAGATTTTAGAAGTGGGATTCAAGGGAGTCCAAGGAGATTAGTGATCCGCTCAACGCATGCCAATCTGCTTAGCGATTTGGCTTTCTTCTCCCTTAAGAATTATTTTCGGCTTCAATCTTCATTTCTTGGGCTTCTTGAGATTTCAAAGTTAGGGATTTTTTCAAGGATTGTTCCAAATCCTACTAATCCCTGCCAAATCTTTAATCATGAGGTAGGCTTGGCTTAGCTTTGGGTCCAAGCGAAATCCTTTGGTCCTAAATTGGTCAAACTTGGCTTGAGCCCTTTCTGACTGAATTTAGGCTTTCTTCATGGTGAAGTGTTCTATTTCGCTTGGCCCTTTATCATTCGTTCAACACTTCTGTCTTTGGAATCTTTAAATGTTTTAACCTCAATTTGCTCAGAGAATGGGGATTTGCTCAGCGTTTTAGAGTTTTTCATTCTGGTGAGCCATTCTTCCTGCACTGGTTGAATTGGCTCTAATGCATTTTTTTGTACAATCTTCAATGGTTTTCCTTCTCCTCTTCATGTTCTTCTTGTGCAACTATGGTTGAAGTGATTGGTATGCTTTATTGCTGATAACTGCACATATTCATCCTATTTTACATGCCTTTTAATTATGAATTTTTGCTATAAATACACACTTATCACTGATCTTGATGAAAACCATCCGGTCTCGATACTTTCAGCTAAGAAGATAGACGAAGATCAAGCCTTAATGAAGAGATTTTAAAGTCTTTTTCTTCTTCTTGGCCTTGTAAGAATTGTATAGAGTAGTTGGAAAGTTTTAGACCTTGTATTTTGGGCCAAAGTAGTGTTGGCCCAACCTCACTCTACAAACTAAGTGTTGGCCTAACCTCACTTCGATTCACCGTCATAATTTTCATCTCTTCCAAATTTTCTACAATTCTTCATGCTTCCATGATAGTGTTCACCATTCGTAGAAGATATTCAAATCAAAACAATGAAGAAGAAGATCTACAAATGAAGATGTAAGCTAGGATTGCATTAGATCTTATGCTCGAGATGTTCATTCCTCGGTGTGAGGGGTGTGTTAGAGATCTCACATCGACTAAAGATATGGTTAAATCATAATAAGTGGTATGCAAATCTCACCTTATAAACTAATTTTTTATAGGATTTGAGTTATGCTTAAATTCCACTTTCATGAGATAATATTATAGAGCCTACCAATCTCTAAGATAATCTTAAACAATTTTGCATTTAAAAACTGGTTTTCTAACTTTTTAAATATAATAATCGATCATAATGATTGATTCTCCTGATCATAATTAGTTTTCGTGAGTGTCGCAAATAATTGATTATCGTAGATAATATTTTCAAACTTTTTAAAAAGAGATAATTCTTCCTTGTTTTCACAGTGAACAAATCTTTTCAAATACTTACGAAAGTTTTAGTTGTTTTTTTAATTAAATTATTTATCTTAGTACTATTTAATTGTAATATAAAGTATGAAATAATTATTTATATTTAATTTAAAAAAAAGTTGGATATGATGTAATGAATTAGAATGAAACAGTCATATTTACTAGTTAAGTCCTTTTTTTTTATTTATCATTAGACGATTGGGACTGATTTTCTTTGGGTGCATCATAAAATGCCCTTTAATTCTTTATAAAGGAATATTTTTATGAGAATGGTAAACAATTGCAAGAATATAGGTTTTCAGGAAAGAAAATGAAGAAAAGAAGAGAAAACAAAAGTTGTTATTATTGAATCAACCAAATCTGAAAAAAACATTTAGCATTACAAAATTCTGTATAAAACAAGTCTCTCACTTTAATATTTATAATAGAAGTTATGAAGTAGTCATAACCATCATCTTTCATATAAGACTTCACTTTGTTCTTTTAAGATAAATTCTATAACATCACACTTGCATTAGTTAAAGAGAATGGCATTCATGCCAAATAGTGTTGTTGTACCATTAGATGGTTCCAAGTTTGTTAAATGTGAAGCATTGTCAAATATAGTAGCATACTATTATAACCTCTACTATGGCTTAATCTGCATGAAACCACATCAAGGATACTTTGCTATTCTAACTTCAAAAAATCTGCCATTACAAATGTGAGCTTCAATAATCTTCAAATCTGCATTCTGTGGCATCTCTAACCTTCGAACATATCCATGTTCCCACCAATGGCCCACCTCCAATCACTTTCCTTTGAGCCTTTTTGTGGCTTCCACTGTCCACTAATTTCCACAACCTTCCCATTATCAACATGAACTTGAATGTTACTTATCTCAGTTCCTGGTTCAACAAAATCAAAGTGTTAAATATATAGATTTTTACTAGTCAAGCACTTTTTCCATACTAGGCTTCATCCCATACACAACTCCAATTCACTCAATTTCATTTGGTTCATTATTTGATTGAAGAAGTAACTCTATACTTAGTTTCATGAGAAGTTTTTTTTATATTTTTCTAATACACTTTTCTTGATTAAAAGTTATAAAACCATGCATAAGAGTTAAATAAGAAGTCAATTATTACAAAATTTTACTAATTTCAATCAAATTTTTTAAATAATAAAAAACAAATCTAAATATGTTTTTAGTTATGATAAAATAAGTATGTTTTATTTTTTGTTCATAATTCTTTATTTTTAGTCCTTCTAAACTTGAAAACTATTATTATATGTCACTTATTAAGTGCTTATTTGTTAAAAAAAAATCAAATGATCAAGGGAAGTAGTGTATGTTAGTATAAATGATATAATATCAACATGTAGTACTATTAAAAAAAATTCAGATATATAAAATATATGTTAATTATGTTCAGAATGATGTTAGAAATCAAAGATTTTAAAATTTGGAAAGATGTAAAATAAAGAAAAAAAATTAATAGGCATTAAAAATAAAAACCCATTCATTTTAAAAGGAGTATATAAAACAATTATTTTAAATACAATGGTAGAATTTTTTTTTTTTTTATAGAAACTAAAATCAAAAGTAACTTAATTATTTTACATGCATGTTAGGTTTTGATATGTGGAGGCTTAAAATATGTCTACAATAATAAATTGGAAAAGTGAATTGTTAACCTTTCTTATTTTCAACTATTTCATTATATGGTAAAGAAAAATTTGATAGTAAGGGTGGAGGTTTCCCTTATTTCCACATATATAGTTTCTCCAAGACATAAAATTTATTCTGTTTTTGAATTTACAGATTCAAAAAACTTTATATGACTTGTTTAACACATTCAGATTATGAAAATAATTATAAAACTAGAATTGGTAGGTGAAATTGCAGAACCTGTTATTTCTGCCTTTAACATGTAACCTTCATCTGTTTGATACCAATCCACAGTGTTGTGGTTGGAGCTCCTTAGATGAGACACCAAGATCTCTGACTCAAACTCCCATAGAGGGAAGGCATCAGAAGGATCAAAGAACTTTTCAAACAACATTGGACTGAAAAGAGAACCATCACCAAAAACCTTGTGCAGTGTTGGATTGACCTGGCTCAACAATCTTCTGAGAACATCTTCTCCCAATGGAACACACCATTTATGAGTGTGATAATCTCTTCCAACTTCAACCTTCTTAAAACTAGTCATTGATCCAACAAGACTGAATAACTTAGAGTGTGGTAGAGGGAAGCACTTGATAAAGTAGAGAATAATGTCATTCAGAATATTTGGAAGCCTTCAAAGCTGAGAAGAATATTTTCTTTTTCATACCTTGCTTTAACACAGATAAACTAGTCAGTATCAAGTATATAAGCAGACTTCCATAAACACTTTTTCATGGAGAAAAAAAATTATTTTTTTTCATAAATTAAAATAGAATTTTCAATTAAATTCCATTAAACGTTTTCATATTATATATATATATATATATATATATATATATTGTAATTTTGTGCCTTGATATACGGGTTATATATATTAATAACATATAGACAAAAAAAAAATACATTTTAAAATAATGTTATAAAAATAATAATTCTCTAACTTACTTAATACTTTAGTTTAGCATATATAGATTTTATGTTACTAACTACAAAGTATTTATTTACTTATTTAAATCTATTAATAGGAAATAACAAAATAATATACTTGCTGTAATATTGTTATAAAATAACCACGCTTAGAAACATATTTGAAGTTTAATTTAATTTTTTTTATAACATTTTTGGTCTAATTTATATATATATATATATATATATATTATCATATTTATTTTTATGTGATGACAAATGATTGTTGTTAAAATGCTAAGTTGCATAAATAATATTTAATATGAAAGTTTTTATATTAAAAAAAATTTAATTTAATTTTAACGTATTTTTCAACAAAATTGTTCTTATGTTAATTAATTTTATATGTACATTACATGTATTATTTAAAAATATTCATTTTTAGAAAAAATTTATATGTATTATATTTATAACTAAATTATTTTATATAACTTAGTAATAATGATAATTTTTTATCACTATATCATAAATTTGACGAAAACTATTTTGTCCCAATAAATTTAGTTAAACATGATTAATGTTGTTATCTTTTTTAAATTGGTGAATTTGACTCTGAAAAAAAAAATGTTAAGTTTAATTATTTTTCTCTAAAAGTTGATAACATCTTTTAATGTTAAAGAAAAAATAAATTTTGGCATATTTTTTAACTTTAAGAATCAAATTCATCAATAGTTATATATAATTACTATAATTATCAGTTACTTTTAATAAAATGTGATATATTCGCTTATAACAAATGTGAGTAACAAATGCAACCTTTCACAAAATTTATATTATCGTTATCTTATAGTACGTGATATAAACAAGACGTTTTAGAGGGAAAAAAAAACATGTGCACACTAGCATTTGATCTTTATCTATATTATTATATAGAAAAAGAAATTTTGTAATTACTTTTGATGTTATTTTCTAATTACATAATTTTATTTTTTAATAAATAGATATAGTTTTTTCATTAAATAAAGTGTGTTTTTTAATATCATTTCAGTGTAAGGTATTCTCATATACAAGCTTTTTTGTATATCCGGTTGCTTATACTTCAAATATATATTATCTACCCTATTGTGAACTGAATAAAGGATCTAGAAATGGTATATATTTCAAATATTACTTGTGCACACCTAAAAACTTACATAAATACAAAATATTTACAAGACAAAGTTAAAACAAAATATATATGATCTTCCAAATGTTCATGCACAAGCATTTGTATCTGTTCGTGTACGTAGTACAGTCTATGTAGTACAATAGTACACAGTCTATGCAATATAATAAATCATAGTTCACAAAACAATAAGATAACCAAGGACAAACTAATGAAATACATTTTTTTTTCATCAATATGTGTGTGTCCAAGACTTAGATTTACAAATGAAACTAAGAGAAAAGATAAGGGTAAGTTCAATATATAATCCAATATCGTGTGTCTATAGATGGTTATGGTGTATATGAACTCCCTTAACTACTTCTCACCACCTAATATATTTTTTTGCGTAACTTATATCCTTAGTGAAGCTAGAGAATCTCTGCTAAAACATAGGTATCAATACTTAATACACAATCAAACGACTCATACATTATCCCAAATATTTGACTTCAATTTCATACAAATTCCATCATTCACATCAATACATATAATTCTAAAAATTCACAAATCAATTGAATATACAAAATAATATTCACCTCGCCTTTATAAAAGTATTCATATATAATCCAATTCATTGAATAAGAAAAGAAAAGAAAGAAAGAAGGTTTTTTTAGCTTGAGAGAAAATTTGCCTCAGAGAACTGATTTTTCAATGTTTTTTTCAACTGAGTGAGAGTTTCTTTGCTTGAGTGAAAACAAGGCTAAAACAAATTTGATTACAAAGCTATTTTCACTTGAGTGAGAATTGACTCGCTTGAGCGAAAATATCATAAAATTAACATCAATTGTAGAATTATATGTATTTTCAAGGATCTTTTAAAAACCATTTCTGATCCGGTCGGTCATCGGTAGTCAGTGCCGTCAGCAGCAGATGACCACGTGGACCAGTCACAGGGTGACACGTGGCACGAGATGGCAGGCGAATCAGGGAGGAGACTACTTAGAATGGTGATCGGTGGTCAGTTACCAAGTGGCCACCACCCCCAGAGATTTGGCGCCCACCGTGGGGCCCGTGTGAATCTTGTTCCCATCCACATCACAGTTCTTGAAGTTTCTTGAAGTTTTCGTTGAAGGTTGTGCTGAAAAGATGAGTAGAAGAACCAGACAAACCTCACCTGCGCCATCTGCTGGAGAAGGAGCTGTTACCATGGCGCAGGTCATGGAGATGATGCGCGCGCTGCAGGATAATGTCGCGGCATCGAGAGCTGAACAGGAGAAGATGCATGCAGAGCTGACTGCATCGCAGTGCAGAAATGAAGAGCTGAACCGTGTCAACGAAGAGTTGCGTAGGGAATTGCAAGCGCAGAAGGAGCGCGCAGCTGAAGATAGGACGTCGGCGCCGTCGTCGCCTCCTAGAGCATTCCCTATGCCTTTCTCCCCTGAGATCATGAATACGGTGGTGCCTCCCAGTCTGGTGGGAGTGAAGGCGTCGTTCACGGGGGTGGAAGATCCAGAAGCACATTTGACAGCTTTCCACACTCAGATGATGCTGTCTGGGGGCTCAGATGCTGTGTACTGCAACATGTTCATGAGTACACTGAGTGGAATAGCTATGGAGTGGTTCGTGAGCCTGCCAGAGGGCCACATCACTTCCTTCCATCAGTTTTCCAAGCTATTCACAGAGCAATATATCGTCAACAGAGCGCCACCGGTCCTATGACCTGTTTGATGTGCGCCAGTATCAGGGGGAGTCACTGAAAGACTACCTCAACCGTTTCGGTGCGCAGGTGGTGAGGTTGCCCAGCAAGGATAAGAATATGCTGGTGCATGCGTTCAAGAAAGGTGTGCTGCCTGGTCCTTTCAGCGAATCGCTCATCAGGAGCCAACCTGCCACCTTCGCTGAGATTCGGCGACACGCGGTGGCTCTCATAGTCGCAGAGACCTCCACGTGCCGCACCTGGAAGAGAGGCGTGGCCCAAGTATAAAGGTACTCTACCTTATGTCAGGTACACACAAGTTTTTCAGATTACAAGTTTACACAAATTTACTACACATAGTTTCTGAGTCATTGTGGGAGCGTTTGTACACGTGGCACAGTGATAACAGAATTCAGTTATAGAGAGAGAGAAAGTGGATCTGAGCACACACGAGTCTCACAGAGAGATTCAGTGAGAGTTTTCGGTGTTCCTGTTGCCTGACTTGAGCGTTGGAGTGCACACGGCCGCTAGAGGCGCCGTCTATGTTGTTTTGCAGGCATTGTTTGGAGTTCCGGCGAAGGTTCTTGGAGCGTTCTTGCAGAACGTGCAGTTGCAGAAGGCTAGATGAAGGAGTGACGAGGCACATCCTCCACGTTCAAGTCCGCGGCAGGATCAATTTCAATAATAAAACATCTAAATAGTTCAAAATGATCAATTCAAACTATAATTTGTTTAAACATCTTGCTATTTCAATGTAATCTAAACTATTCATACTCATGTACTCCTCAAACCATAACTAAAACCCAGTTGAACTAGTTTTGTACTTTAACATGCATAATCCAGTTAATAGCTGAATTTTTTTTTTATCTATGTCGACTATCCGAATATTCTATCAAAATATAAGTAGCTTTCCTTACTTTAAAAAAACGTATCTACAAAGCAACCTTCCAAAATTTAAGTAAGAAATGTTACACAAAATATGGGGATCCAGAGTAAGTTATCAAACATTGTAAATTTTAATACATGATAAAACAAGTTGACAGGATCACTTTTCTCATTTGACTCCACTAATGACAAAATCATAGGGAAAAGTAGAGAATAAAAAATATTTAGAGTAAGTATGAACCTACTCTTTTTGAAAATCTGGCTGGATAGAATTGATCCATAGTTCCTCAGCTATTGTAAGGTGCGATCAGATTTTGAAATAGATGAGGTATGAAAGGAGAAAGTTAGAGAGCAGGGAAAGAGAATGAGAAAGAGAAAGGGATGGAGGACCACCCTCACTCTTCCAGCCACCAAACATATAACTAAGAGCATAAGCAACTTCCAAGATACATAAAAGACCTCATAGCTCTTAGACTATAAATTTTTTTATAAATTGAACAAACGTAGAATAGGGTTCCTTTAGGCCATGTTTTTCTGGACCATTTCTAGAATATGATAGAAATAACCTAGAGGACTTATAGAAACCTTCACTTAAAAATTCAAGCAAGGGTTCTTGGAAGACACTTAAAAGGTGCCTAGGTTTTCTTAAATCCTAACCTTAACTTGCACAAGTTAGGGTTAGGTAGCTTACTTTACACACTAAGCCTATAAATAGGTGATCATACTCATTTGTATATTTAGATTTGGATTTTAATGAATGAAACTCAATAACTCATTCTCTCCTAATCTCTTCTTTGTTAGAGTTCAATTGAACCTAGTCTAAGATCTCTCAAGGAGTTGGCCTAACCTTTCCCTTGAACCCTAACACCTCTCCATAACTCTCTCATAAATTCACAACTCCAATCAGTGCAAATCACTCCACTCCTATTCTGTTGCAAAACCTCACCATTTCATTTGGTCAAAGTTGAATCAAGCATGTAAGAAGCCACTTTGTGGAAATCAGAGCACAAGTCATCTAAGGCTGCTACATCTTTTTCAGCTAAGTTCATACTGTAAAAAAAGAAAAGCTTGATTATGTGTTATTTTGTGTTGTTCTTCTATTGTTCTTCAATTTCACCTTTTTTTTTTTAATTTTCACCATTTAAAATCAAATTCCACAAATTATACTTGATGTTCTTCATGTTTCATGTTTGTTCTTTTTGATTCACGGTATAATCAAACTTTTTACCATTTAATCTTGTGTTTCCTTGGTTGTTTATGTTTTACCACTGTTTAATTTTCATTATAAACAATTTAATTGGTTTGTTGTTGTTTCTATTCGATCAAAACACTTTATTATTGATTCCGCTATTTAAATTGTTTTGTCCCTTATTGTTTTTGTGTGTTTGGTCCATGTACTTGTAGGGATATCGTGTGTGGAAGCGTAATAATTTCAACCAAAGATTATATGAGAAATTAAAGTAACAAGAAAAATGAGAATGATACCAGAATTTTTAGGTGGAAAACCCCTTTAAATAGAGGTAAAAAACCACCGGCGAGAGAGCCAAAAACCTTCCACTATAATGGTACTGGGAGTACAATGAATTCTTCTCAAACTAATAGATAAATAGCCCCAAAACAAATTCTCTCTATATGGGTTAAACACTTACACCCAAAGAAAAGAAATAGAGAGTATATGAAAGCAGAGAGAGGAAGCAAGTGTGTTGCTGTTTTTTTGTGTATTACATTGGTTGAAAGAAGTCACTATATATAGTGGTTTTAGGAGACAACAACAATCAAAAGCAATTAATTGAGAATGGTAACCTCCCTTTGATGACAATTAATTATAAACGGTAAGTAACCTCCCTTTGATGACAATTAATTGTGAACGGTAAGTAACCTCCCATTGATTTCAGTTAATGACAAGAAAACAGAAAGAAAAGGTGAGTCATATTCCACAAATCTCCACCTTGACTTGCCTTTGACTGGAACACTCTCTCGCCATGAAACCTTGATTAAGTTTGGATAATACCAGCTAAGTTCAGGCAATGATCGAACTTAGCCGGTGGAAGTGCCTTGGTCAACATGTCTGCAGGATTTTCGGCTATATGAATTTTTTCAACAATTATATCTCCCGTATCAACAATGTCTCAGATAAAATGGTGCTTAATTTCAATGTGCTTGGTCCTTGAGTGATACTTGTTGTTCCTGGTTAAGTGGACAGCACTCTGACTATCACAAAATATAACAAGAACATCTTGTTGAAGACCAAGTTCACTTACCAAGCCTCGAAGCCATATAGCCTCTTTGATACCTTCTGTAGCAGCGATATATTCTGCTTCAGTGGTGGACAAGGCCGCAATGGCTTGAAGTGAAGAATACCAGCTGATAGCAGAACCACATAGGGTAAAAATGTAGGCTGAAAGTGACCTTCTCCGATCTAAATCACCACCATAGTCAGCATCAACATAGCCAACTGCTCCTCCGGGATCGGCTCTATGTTGATCAAATACCAAACCAAGACCAGGAGAACCTTTTAGATAACGAAGTATCCATTTAACGGCTTCCCAGTGTGCCTTGCCTGGATTATGCATGAACCTGCTAACAATGCTAACAGCATAAGCTAAATCAGGCCTGGTACATACCATAGCATACATGAGACTTCCAATTGCATTTGAATATGGGACATGTGACATGCGCCTTTTGTCCTCATCTGATTTTGGACACTGATCTGATGACAACTTGAAGTGGGCGGCAATTGGAGTATTAACAGCTTTGCAATCTCACATTCCAAATTTGTCAAGCATCTTAAGAACATACTTCTTTTGTGATAGAAAAATTTTTCCAGCTTGACGATCTCTGCTGATCTCCATTCCTAAAATTTTCTTAGCAGGACCTAAGTCCTTCATATCAAATTCACTGCTAAGCTGGGCCTTTAACTTGTTAACTAAAGATTTATCTCTTGCGGCAATCAACATGTCATCAACATATAACAACAAGTATATAAATGACCCATCAGATGTCTTTTGAAAATAGACACAATTATCATAGCTACTTCTGGAGTAGCCATGTCCAACCATGAAAGAATCAAACCTCTTATACCATTGTCTTGGTGATTGCTTCAAGCCATAGAGAGATTTCTTCAAACGACATACATGGTCCTCCTTTCCAGGAATAAGGAACCCTTCAGGCTGCTGGATGTAAATTTCTTCCTCAAGATTACCATGAAGAAAAGCAGTTTTCACATCTAACTGTTCCAGCTCCAAATCATACAAGGCAACTAAAGCAAGTAATATACGTATTGAAGTATGACGAACAACAGGAGAAAATACTTCATTAAAGTCAATACCTTCCTCTTGATCAAAACCTCTTACAACAAATCTTGCTTTATTCCTTGTACTCTCAACACCAGGGATCCCTTCTTTTCTCTTAAAGATCCACTTGCAACTAATGACTCGTTTTCCTTCTGGTAACTTCACCAATTCCCATGTTTCGTTTTTGTGAAGACTCTCAACTTCTTCTTGCATAGCAGCAATCCACTTTGTTGAGTCGTCACTAGAGATAGCTTCATAGTAATTCTTGGGTTCACCTTCTTCACCCGTCTCTTGAGCAATAGTTAAAGCATAAGCAATGTTGGCAGATTCTGCAATTAATCTTTGAGTCGGTTTTCTTGGTCTCTTTTGTGGAAGCTCTTGAGCCATAGGCCACGGCTGTGGTAACCCTCGTCGTTGAGGTGGACATTTCTCATGTGGTCTCAAATGTTCATTTGTACCATCAATAGCAGTAGCTTGATCATCTTGAATACTGGAGGAATTGGGAACGTTTTCCTCATGAGCAGGTGTTTTAATCTCAAACTCCACCTTCTCTCGAGCATCTTCCTGGTCACCTGTATTAATTGAGGAAATGACAGTATCTTTTACAGAAGAGAACATAGCAATTTCATTAAAGGTTACATTCCGACTGTGAATTACTTTGTGAGATTCTGGGTCATATAAACGATAGCCTTTAACCCCTAAGCCATAACCCAAGAAAATGCACTTCTTAGCACGAGGTTCTAATTTTCCCTCGTTTACATGAGAATAAGCAGGGCAACCAAATATTTTAAGATTAGAATAATCAACAGGGTTACCTGACCAAACTTCTTCTGGAATGTTGCAATCAATTGATCTGTTAGGAGAGCGATTTATCAGATAACATGTTGTTGAAGCCGCTTCAGCCCAAAAGGATTTCTTCAAACCAGAATGGGAGAGCATGCAACGAACTCTCTCCAGGATAGTCCTATTCATCCTTTCTGCAACCCCGTTCTGTTGTGGAGTCCTTGGGATGGTGAGGTGTCTGGAAATGCCTTCCTTCTTGCAGAAATCATTGAATTCATTCAAACAAAACTCAAGGCCATTGTCTGTCCTTAGCCTTTTTATCTTCTTGCCAGTTTGATTCTCAATCAATAATTTCCACTCTTTAAAAGTGGAAAATGCTTCATTCTTATGTTTGAGAAAATACACCCAAAGTTTTCGTGAGAAATCATCAATAATTGTCATCATATAACAACATTTACCTCTGGAGGGAACTTTTGACGGACCCCAAAGATCTGAATGAATATAATCCAAGGTACCTTTGGTTCTGTGTATGGCTTTAGAAAAACTAACCTTTTTCTGCTTATCAAAAATGCAATGTTCGCAGAAATCAACCTTTCCAGTACAATGGTTACCAAGGTGACCCTTCTTCTTGAGGATTAGAATTCCCTTCTCACTCATGTGGCCTAATCTCATATGCCACAACTTGGTGTTATCTGTGTTGGGTGAGGCAATAGCTGCAAAACCTGTAACTGTTGAACCCTGCAGCACATACAAACTATCATATCGAATTGCCTTTAGTAGCACAAGAGCTCCTTTAGACACTTTTAAAACTCCACCTTCAGCTGAGTATCTACACCCATGAGATTCAAGGGTGCCTAAGGAAATGAGATTTCGTTTCAAATCAGGGACATATCTGACACTTGTTAAAGTTCGAACAATTCCATCATGTGTTTTGATTTTGATTGTTCCTACACCAACAACTTTGCATTGAGCATCGTTTCCCATCAAAACAAGACCATCATAAACTGGTTTATATGTGGTAAACCAGTCTCTATTGTGAGACATGTGAAAAGTACAACCAGAATCAAGAATTCATTCATTTTTAGACCTTTGTTCAGTGTTGGAAGCTACAAAACAATCCCCATCAGATTCAGTTTCAACAATACTAGCTTCGGCAGATCTTTTTGGTTGTTTACCATTTTCCTTATCTTCTCTATCTTGCTTATTTTTCAATTTATAACATTCAGAGATCTCGTGTCCCTTTTTCTTGCAATAACGAAAATATTTGGAGTTCTTGCCTCTAGATTTTGACCTAGATTTATATTTATTGTTCCTACCTTTCTCTTGGTTTCTCCCTCTAACCACTAATCCTTCACCAGAACTTCCAGAATGAATTTCAGTATCAAATTTTTCTTTGGCTAGTAAATTAGTCTTGACATCATCAAAGCTTAAGGTAAGATAATTACCGTATAACATAATTTCTTTGAATTGTCAATACGAGGGTGGTAGAGAAACAATAAGTAGAACGACTTTATCCTCATCATCAATTTTAACATCCAAAATTTCCAAATCAATTATGATGGAATTAAATTCATCAAGGTGAGATTGGATGGAAGTACCTTCTGACATTCGGAGTGTAAAAAGTCGCTCCTTTAACCGGAGTTTGTTTGCAAGACTTTTGGTCATGTATAGAGACTCCAATTTACTCCATATGTCTGCTGCAGTTTTCTCGTTGATGACCTCACGCAACACCTCACGAGACAAGCATAACTGGATTGTAGACAATGCCTTTTCATCCATCTCATCCCACTGCTCTTCTGTCATAGTGGTTGGCCTCGTCATTTTCCCTGTCAGAACTTTCTTTAAACCATTCTGGGTGAGAACAGCTAGCATCTGGACTCGCCAGATAGCAAAGCTGATTTTACCATCAAATTTCTCAATATCGAATTTCGAAATTATTGAACAACAAATCTTGGTTGAATTATCGAAAAGCTTTGATGCCAATTTGTAGGGATATCGTGTGTGGAAGCGTAATAATTTCAACCAAAGATTATATGAGAAATTAAAGTAACAAGAAAAATGAGAATGATACCAGAAATTTTAGGTGGAAAACCCCTTTAAATAGAGGTAAAAAACCACCGGCGAGAGAGCCAAAAACCTTCCACTATAATGGTACTGGGAGTACAATGAATTCTTCTCAAACTAATAGATAAATAGCCCCAAAACAAATTCTCTCTATATGGGTTAAACACTTACACCCAAAGAAAAGAAATAGAGAGTATATGAAAGCAGAGAGAGGAAGCAAGTGTATTGCTGTTTTTTTGTGTATTACATTGGTTGAAAGAAGTCACTATATATAGTGGTTCTAGGAGACAACAACAATCAAAAGCAATTAATTGAGAATGGTAACCTCCCTTTGATGACAATTAATTATAAACGGTAAGTAACCTCCCTTTGATGACAATTAATTGTGAACGATAAGTAACCTCCCATTGATTTCAGTTAATGACAAGAAAACGGAAAGAAAAGGTGAGTCATATTCCACAGTACTTACTTTTTTCATTATAATTTTGTGTTTCTTGCTTAATTTTTATGTTTGAATTATTCAAAGTGTGCATATAGAGGTTAATTTTTATTTTCAACTCTTGCATGAAGTATGTTATGTATTGTTTTTCCTTGAATTATCCATAAATTCTAGTTTTCAGCTTTGTTCTTTATATGTTTGTTCAATTGCTTCGTAGACTACACACAAGGTGTTTGACAAATGTTTGCACTTGTATAAGCTTTTGTTCCCTTTTCCCTTTCAGATCTTTGAGTTCTTGTTTTACTATTTATTCATTAGTAAGCATCCAATAAATAATTTTCTTTGTGTTTTGCTGTATTGTTCTTAAATTCGTTGGATTCTTAGGTTTCTTTCATTTCCATATTTGTGTATGAGAGATTTCATATGCTATTAATATCCAGTTAAAAAGGCAAGTCCAAAAACAAAATACAAAAAATGAATTAAATAATAAAAGTCTGGACGTTAGGTATTCATAAAAGAAAGAGATTCGATGTGTTTTATAGCTTTCGATTTGGAATTTACTGCACCTAATTTCGTTATCATTTTGTGCTGAAATTTTTTATGGAGCTTGCGTATTTTATTATCTCCTAGTGATTAAAATTTTAGGCTCAAATTTGCTATACACAATTTGCAATAAGTTTTACAAATAACATTACTTGAGCTTAAATTGAGTTTTACACACTAGTGATCCAGATTGCGCTTTTCATTACATTCTCTAATTTGTTTCTTACAATATAGAAATATTTTTTACGTCAAATTTGATATGTTTGACCACATATTGATTTGGTGTATTACCATAAATATTTCACATCTAAATTCGTTATGGAAAAATTACCACAACTTTTGGAATAGTTAGTGCTAGAGTCACTCTTGATTTTTATTTTCTTCATCTATTCTAGAGTTATTCTTAGGTTCATTTTGATGTACTAGCCTTTTATTTTAGGCTTAATTATTGATTGTCATTTTTTGGCTTTCCTTTGTTGTTTGTCTCATCAATTCCCCATGAGTTTAGCATTTTTAAATTTTAGCTTTTATTGCTTTAAATTTTTTGGCTTCCTTTTGGTGCAAAGTGTTAGTGTTATGGACTTAACTTGGTTCTTGTGAAAGAGGGTCCAAATTTCCCCTTTGTGGTGCCTTAAACATTGGTTCTGTGATGCTTTACCAAAGAAGAGATAAGGCACAAAAAGAATTCAGCTTAGAAGTTCATTCATTTGATCGCAAAGCAAGCCTAAATACAACCCTCCTCAAAAGACTTTCATCATACACCTTGCATGCAAACTTTATTGTAGTATCACATAAATTTGTTTACTTTTCTTTCTTGATTTTATTGTTTCCAAGATGTTTGGGCAAATGCTCCAAAAGACAATCCCAATAAAGTTTGTAATAGTAATACATGCATTAGTTTAAAAGTGTGTTAATTGGTTCCTAGTGTCAATTGAACTTTCACTTTAGGACTAGTTTACTTTCACCTACATCCTTTCTTGCTTTTTTTTTTTACTTTCTTGTATCGTATTTCTTCTTATATTTTTGCTTTATACGTCTTTGAGATACTTAGGAATTTTATTTGTTTGTAGTAGACCTTGCTTGGGTCTTAGGGTTGCATTTTTCATTCACACACACAATAGGGCAAAAACTTGTTTTGAAGTGTCTTTAAGGGAACTTTTGTGAGAAATATCTAGGATAAACTCTGGCTAGGAAAGTCGTTAATCATTGGACTTTCTTGGGAGTGAACATGGAGAACTCTCCTTTACAAATCCTGATCAACTTCACTAGAAAACAAGTAAAAATTTTCAATTTTTTTATCACTCTAGTTGAATTTAAACTTTTTGTGAAAACTCTTTCTTTTTCAATTCAATAATGAGTGATCCTTCTCATCAGTCTAGTGTTCAGTGTAATCTTAATGCTCAAGACCTTGAAGATATCCGTGAAACACTAACAAAACAAAATAAAGTATTTTTTGAGTTACAAGAAATGTTTACTAAATTTTTACAAACTTAGGAAAGTAAAACCCATAGATCTAGGAGTAGGCATGGGGAAGGGTCGCGTTAACATAGAAGTATTCATCGTGATCACCCTTCCCAGAGTGATGAGGTATTTAGTAGTCACCATAATACAAACTACTATCAGCAACCTCCTAGACAAACTAGACATAGATCTCACTATATGTCGAAAGAACCTGAAAGAACCTAAGGTTGATCTTCCTCCCTTTTATGGTTCAAAAAATATAGATGATTATTTAAACTGGGAGATGAAGGTTGAAATTTTTTTTGAGTGTCACCAAATTGATTAGTAAAGGAGGGTAACCTTTTAACCCTTAGTTTTAAGGATTCAACCATGACTTGGTGGATAACTTACACCAAAGACCTTAGGCTACAAAATAAACCTGAAATAAGATATTGGAATGAGCTTCGGTCAACCCTTAGGAAAAAATATATCCCTTCATACTATGATAGGGAGCTAATGTAACAACTCCACAAACTCTAACAAAATGAAATGGCTGTAGTACAATATAGAAAAAAATGAAGTTAATAATGTTAAGGGCAAGTATTTGAGAGGAACCTAGACTCACTATATCTCGTATCCAGAATGGTCTTAATTTTCACATAAGGGATGAAGTTGAAGTTTTACCTTATAATGACTTTAATGATCTCGTTCAGCTTTGTGTTAGAGTAGAGGAATAATTAAAAAGAAAATCATCGTTTAGAAAATCCTACTTTAACACTTCCTATTTTCACAAAAGAGTATAAAAATATAATTATTTTTCTAAAGACAAAGAAAGACCACAAGAAAAAGAGAGGGAAAGGGCAATAAATAAATAAATAAATAGATAAAAATCATTATCACAATTCTTCTAAAGAAGTCAAAACAAAAAGTGTTCAATGTTTCAAGTGTCCTAAGAGAGGGAACTACTCTTCTGAGTGTCCTACAAAAGGTAACATGATTTTAAAAGATCAAGACACTAGAAATATTGACACTTCATCTTCTTCTTCTAGTGCAGAAGATATGGTGACTTCCGAAGAAGAGATCCAACCCTATACATGTGAGTTATTGGTAGTACAACGACTTTTACAAAGTTGTCCACTAGAACTATATCAATAACAATGAGAAAATATATTCCACACTGTTGCAAAGTACCAGAAAATATTTTTTCAGTCATTGTGGATAGTGGCTCTTGTTGCAACTGTTGTAGTTCTAGATTAGTTGACAAATTGGCCTAAAAAATAATACCCCATCCTTTACCTTATAAACTACATTGGATTAGTCAAGATGGTGGTGTTGTAGTTCAAAACCAAGGGAGTGTTTAGGGTTTACAAAACTATAAAGAAAACATACTCTTTGACATTGTCCCTATGGAAATAGGACACATTATCCTTGGTAGACCCTAGTAAAATTACTTTCTCTTTCAAGGCCATAAATTTATTTTGTGTCCTCTTACACCACAACAAGTATGAGAGGATGAAATTAAATTAAAAACAAAAATTGATCATGAGAAAATACATATTGAAAAACAAAATAAAATAGAAGAAAAGTCTAAAAACACCTATTCAAAAAATCTTTGTATGCTCTTTGCATCTACCGAGGTACTTCTTATTTTCCTTCTACTTCTTTTACACTTCATTCTTCTTTTTCTGTTGTGCCTCATTTACCATCCTTAGGTAACAAGAAACATAACGAATTTACAAAACCCAACATTTCTTTTAGACATCCACCTTTTTCCCACACACTGCATACATATTTCTTTTACATTTTACTTATGTTTGCTATTTCTTACAGGTGGATTCCTAAAGAAGGAGGAAAGTGATCACCATCTTTAAGAAATAAGGTAGCATTCCCTAACTTAATCTGAATTTAAGGTCAGATCCTTATTTAGAGGTGATACAACCGAACTCGACAAACAAATGACTAAGGACACGACAAACTCCTCACAGCTAGGTCAGTCATCTCAACATACAAGACAAGGCCGCACCAAACCTCAGAAGAAACTCAGTAGAGGGAGAACCAGACATAAACCAGAATACCAGTTGTTCTTCCTTCTAGTCTTCTTACAAGACAAGTTAAGTAAATAAATTGGGTTCACTTTGGGCTTCAATTTGAAGAATAAATTATAAGAGGGTGTACTCAGTATATTGGGTTTGTGTCAAACACACCTTAACCTAGCTTCTAGAAACACACCCATGTGCTCACCTTTGACCTAGATTCTAGAATACTCCCCCATGTGCTAACATTTGAACTAGTTGCTAGAAGCTTGTAGTCATTTACACCCCTACCCTTCCTCTCTTTATCTCCAAGGCACTCTTATCTATAAATAGGGTGCCTCCCCTCTTGTAAATCACACTCGAATTTGAATATAGAAAAGAAACTTTGCTTGATTGATTAGTGAGTCTTGAGTACTCTCTTATTTTGGGTCTTCTCTTTAGTGTGGTACACTTCAAATGGAAACTCCTCACCACTTATCTTGGAACCAACCACAATTCCAAGTGGTGTGACGCTACCTCCATAGTCATCTCCTCCATAAGCTTTCTTTCTCTTAATCCTTTTGTTTTTTATTCCTTACGCCCCTTTCCCATTTGCTTAATTTCTCTTCTTTTCCTTTCAAGCATTAAATCACTCTTTGTTATCTTTTGTTCCTTTTCAATTTTGCAACTCATCATTCATCACCATATAATTGTGTTTTCCTCTTTTGCTCTCTAGAAGAAAACCTTCACACTTACTTAACCACTTGGTTAAGTTCGTGTCTAGTGACAAATTTCTTTGAGCTTATCACCATAATTGTTAATCTAAAACTCATAACAAAAGAGTAACCCATAAAAATGTGTCAATCTAAAATCAACTCACATCATTTGTTTTTCAGAGCATGGTTATCTTGTGCTTAATTACTTTTTAGTTAATTTCTGCCTTAAAATTTCAGCACATTTCAATTATGCTTTAATCTTCAAGCAATTTCAATTCTGCCTTTCAATTCAACCTTGAAATTCTTGTCATTTACAATTACGCCTTTTTATTCATTAAGCAATTTAAATTCTACTTTTGAATTATTTGTGTAATTTTTTTCTTTCCTTACCTATTTTGCTCGAGTCTTATGTTCTTAGTGTTCTAGGAGTCTTTAAATCCATTCTACTTATTTTAACTTTAATTGTGAAGAGCTCAAAGCAGTTAGAATTTGTTTAAGTGGTAGTTGATTTAATTCCAAAGAAAGAATCCAAGTGATCATATGAATTGAATCCCAATCTATTTATGAAAATTGAAGTAAATTAAAAATATGCATGTCAAGAATGTGGACATTTTAAATCCATAAAATCAAAAACAAAGACAAAAACAATTTGAAGGCAATTCAATTTTCAAGTTTAAAGTGCTAAGATGATTCTTTTTATGTGGCAAATTTTTTTCATATTTGTGGAATTTTATCCTTTTTGCTTTTATAATTTCTCAGAAAATCAAACTTCATAGTTAAAAGTTAAGTAAGTTTCTTTGAGTCTTAAACGTGCTTTTCTTGTTTGTCTTGTTTAAGTTTTGTCATCATCTAAAATCCATTTTGGTTTAGCTTTCTTCTTTCAACTTTTCTTGCTTGTCTTCAATTTTTTTTTCTCTTAAAGTTTTGTTGGGGTTCTTTGTGTGAGCAAGTGATAAGAGCTTTGAAGTCTTTCACTTGAAGTGTTGCTACCAAGTGTAGACCCTTTGGAGTTAAAAATATTTCTTGAGTCAATTTAATTCTTTTTCCATCCTTTACTAAATAGCCAAGTGATACACGTGAGTGAGTGCATTAATTGTTATTTTTTACTAATTGTTTTCTTTTATTTGTGCAAATTATGGTTCATTTTTCTTTATGAGAATATTCCAAACCACCATTTCCTCAAAAGGCCCACCCTCTTCTGGAGCTTGAAGATACCAAGAGGAGCTTGGTCCAAAAAGAAGAGGAAATGCGAAAACTATTGGAAAGGATGCAAAGGCTAGAGGATACTCAAGAGAGACAAAATATAGAGAAAGGAGGTGGGATCCTAGAAGTGATACAAGGTACCATATGCATTATGGAAGTCAAGAGGAAGAAGAAGATTGGAGAATGCAAAATGTTGAAACTAGACGCCACCAACACGAACCACCAAAGAACCCTATTCCTTTTTGTAAAATTAACTAGTTTTAATAGGGATAGTGACCCAAATGTTTATCTAGGATGGGAAGCTGAGGTAAAACAAATTTTTTAATGTATATAAGGCCGAAGAGGACCGAAGGGTTAAGTTAGCTTCCCTAGAGTTTTTAGACTATGCCATGCAGTGGTGGCATCAACTTGTAATGGACATTGGTTTGAACAAGAGGACAACCGTGGTCTCTTGGTATGATTTAAAAGAACGCATGCGCGCGCGGTTTGTCCTTCCTCACTATAGGAAGGAACTCTTGTTGAAGTTCCAACAACTTCATCAATGACCTAGAAGTGTAGATGAATACTTCAAAGATTTAGAAGTAACTTTGGCTAAGATTAATATACATGAAAGTGAAGAGTCAAAGATTGCTAGATTTGTGAGTGGATTAAGAAGAGAAATTCAAAATGTTGTAGAACTTTATGAGTAGACATCTTTAGAAAAATTGGTTCACCTAGCCATAAATGTTGAATCACAACTTTTAAAGAAAACATCTTTCAAACATACTCATAATGATGACTTTTACAACTCATCTTGGAAGGATAAAAATAAATTTCAAGAACAAGATAATATTTCCAATTCCTCTAAAGAATGGATTAGAGGGTGTGGGGAAGTGGAAAGTTTAGGGTGTGGGGGAGTTGAAGCGTAAAAATTTAAGAAAGTGTGAAGAAAGTTGAGGTTGTTTGGATTGGGGTATGTTAGAGTGGATCTGTGAGGAAAGTTTATTGAAATATGTGAGTGATGTGATGGTTGTAAGAGTATTTTAAATTATTTTTAATGGTGTAAATTGTAAGATTACAAATTTACCCTTACATATAAAAAAACAAATAAATAATTATTAATGTTGTTCATATTTTAGTTGATTAAAATAATTTAAAGTTTTAATTATAAATAAAAGAAAAAATAATGCAAAATTCAAAGAAATAAATAAATAATTTTTTATATTTAAATATAATTTTATTATTTTCAATTTTATTAATTTAAATTAATTTTGTTACTTAAATTAATTTATTTAGATAAATTTTAATATTATTTATGATTATTTAAATTATGTTAAATTAATAAATCTCTTTTTTATAAACAATTAATTGTTCAAAAAATAAGAACTATCAACATATATTATTAAGAATTCAAATTTCTTCTCTAAAGTTTTTCTTTTTTTTAATTACTATAACATTAATAATTTATGTAAAATCTAAGAAAAAAAACAGTAAACATTAAAAATTTCTATTTCCATTTTGTAAAAATATTTTCTTTAAATAAATAAATCTATTTTTTTAAACAATTAAATTTCAAAAACTAAGAACTATCTACATATATTATTAAAAATTCAAATTTCTTCTCTAACTTTCTCTCCCTTTTTAATTACTACAAAATATTTATAATCTTTTTAATTGTAACATTAATAATTTATGTAAAATGTAAAAGAAAAAAAAAACACTAAACATTAAAAATTTCTATTTCCATTATGTAAAAATATATTTTTTAAATTAATAAATCTTTTTTTATAAACAATTAATTGTTCAAAAAATAAGAAATATCTACAAATATTATTAAGAATTCAAATTTCTTCTCTAAATTTTTTCTTTTTTTAATTACTATAACATTAATAATTTATGTAAAATCTAAGAAAAAAAAAAAGTAAACATTAAAAATTTCTATTTCCATTTTGTAAAAATATTTTCTTTAAATAAATAAATTTATTTTTTTTAAATAATTAAATTTCAAAAAATAAGAACTATCTACACATATTATTAAAAATTCAAATTTCTTATCTGCACTGGCCATTGTGGTACCCTGTGGTGTTGTTGTTGCTGCTTCATGCAAACCTGAAATGACACTGTGTAACTTGAATAAAGTAAGGACAACAACGTCTTTCATTAGATCCTATGTGGCTTTCAACATAATACACTCTCCTTTCTCTTCATATTTGAGAGCAAGCGAAAACCACCCAGGTTTCCACTCAATCTCACCCTCACCCTCTCACTGAACCAAATGAGGGTGGCACCCTCAAATCTGTCTGCGCTACAGTGCCACCCCCTAATCCAAACACTAAAGACAATCCTTCTCCTTCTAGGACTAAATCGACAACCAAACCCTCAAATAAAAAATGTTTCAAATGTTTAGGTTTTGGTCATATCCCAACAAATTGCCTTAACAAAATAACCATGACGGTAAAAGGGGGGATAGTAGTAACTGACCATAGTGATCAATCTTCTAGGTCTACCTCCCCTACCCCTTCCAAAACCCCTAGTGAAGATGAATGTGATATACCTTGTGAAGGTGACTTATTGGTGGTAAGACGAATGTTGGGTACTATTAAAAAACCTTTTGATGAAACTCAAAGAGAAAAAAATTTTCATACCCGATGCCTTATCAACGACAAGTTATGTTCCATGATCATAGATGGGGGTAGTTGTGCTAATGTGGCAAGTACAAAAGTAGTGGAGAAGCTTGGATTACCCGCTATCTCTCATACAAAGTCTTATAAACTACAATGACTTAGTGAAGAGGGTGAAATTATGGTTAATAAACAAGTTCTCATAACTTTTGGCATAGCAAAATATGAAGATGAAGTTTTATGTGATGTTCTTCCAATGGAAGCAACACATATTCTATTGGGAAGGCCTTGGCAATATGATAGAAAAATTTTACATGATGGCCATACCAATAAGATTTCTTTCAACTTCCATGGGCATAAGATACAATAATGTTGACCCTTACAAAAATACAAACTGCACCTCATAGGTATTCTTCTTCCTTATCTTTTTCATCTCCTAATCATTCTAAATACTTGACATCTTTGATAAAGAAGTTTAGGGATCATATTCAAAAACCTCCTAAAGGTTTTCACCATCTAAGAGGATTTTCACAAACAAATCATTTCATCCCCAAATATTTTTTTCAAACATGGCCTATATGTAGAACTCACCCATACGAACTCCCAAAGCTTAACGAACATAAGTTGGCTTCACATACCAAGTCTAGAAATGTTTTTATCTTTCTTGTGAACAAACTAACTATGTTATTTATATGAGTTTTAAATTCAACGTTGAATTCTTTTCAACATCGGGGACATGATACAACCCAACTCGCAAACAGATGACTAAGGACATCACAGACTCTTAACAGCTAGGTTAGTCATCTTAACATACAAGAGAAGGCCCACCAAACCTCAAAAGAACCTCAGTAGAGGGAGAACCGAACATAAACCAGAATACCAATTGTTTTTCCTTCTAGTCTTCTTACTTTGGGTTCACTTTGGGCTTCAATTAGAAGAATAAGTTAAAAGAGGTGTACTTAGTATATTGGGCTTGTGCCAAACACACCTTAACCTATCTTCTAGAAACACACCCAAGTGCCACCTATGTGCTCACCTTTGACCTAGATTCTAGAAGTGATATAAATCAAGTAGCCAAGATGACCATGGGCTCAAAGGACAATTCACACTGTGAGCAGTCATCTCAGCAATCAAGTCAAGGCCCCACCAAATACCAGACAGACCTTACTAGAAGAAGAATGAGCATAGACCAGAACATCAATTGTTCTTTCTTTTGGTCTTCTTAAAAATAAAAAATATGTTATAAATAATTTGGGCTCACTTTGGGGGTCCAAAATAGGAAGATAGGCTAGAATAGGTGCCTATATCATTTTAGCTTGTTTGTAGCGCTTTTGGAAGGAAATTTGACCTAGTTTCTAGAAGAACAAGCCTAGGGTGCGTTTTGACTTAGTCAAACCCTAAAGGCAGCCCCTCACACATGTACCACCCTACCCTTACCCTTCTTGCCCACCAAGGCACCCATTCCTATAAATAGGGTGCCTTACTCCATGTCTTGACAAGTTGATTTTGAATAGAAAAGAAACTCTGCAGGAGTGATTTTGTGAGTCTGAGTACTCTGTGTTATATGGGTCTTATCTTGGGTGGGTAGTATCCTAAGTGGCGACTCCAGGTCTTAAGTCTATGCAATCATCTCAGCAATCACATGATGTTCAAAAATTTAAAAGCAGAATATCAACTCAGCAATATAAGCACAATAGAACCTTGCTCTGATACCAGATGATGTGAGTTGATTTTAGATTGCATATAGACAATCCATGCACTATGGGAGTCAAGAACACGATTGGAGAGTGCACAATTTTGAAAAACGGCGCCATCAACACCAACAACCACCAAAGAATTATTTTAATTTTGTAAAGTTACCTAGTTTTAGTGGGGACTCTGACCCTAATTTGTATTTAGAATGGGAAGCTACAATAGAACAAATCTTTAATGTGTATAAGGTTGTAGAGGACCAAAAAGTTAGGTTAGCTTCCCTAGGTTTTTTAGAGTATGCCATACAATGATGACAACGAACTGTAATGGACATTGGGCTAAACAAAAGGCCAGTCGTGGTCTCTTGGAGTGATTTAAAGTTATGCATGCGCGCGCGGTTTGTTCCTGTTGAAGCTCTAACGGCTTCATCAAGGATCTAGGAGTGTAGATGAGTATTTTCAAGATTTGAAAGTAACTTTGACTAAAATTAATATGCATGAAAGTGAAAAGTCAAAGATAGCTAGGTTTGTGAGTGAATTACGACGAGAAATACAAGATGTCATAAAATTATAAGTATACTTCTTTAGACAAACTGGTTCACCTAATCATCAAGGTTGAATCACAAGTTTTGAAGGAAAATTCTTTTAAAAATACTCATAATGATGGCTTTTGCAAAACGTCTTGGAAGGAAAAAAACAAATTTCAAAACCAAGATTCTCCTTCCAATTTCTCAAAAGAAACCACCCCACATCATAAAGATTCTAAAGATAAACCTTCTCCTCCTAAGTCACCCACCAAAACCTCCAACACAAAATACTTTAAATGTTTAGGTTTTGGGCACATAGCTGCCAATTGTCCAAATAAAAGAATCATAATGATAAAAGAGGTAAATCAAGACCAAGTAAAAATGAAAAATGAAAAAAGGGACGAAAATAACAAAACGGGGCTCATCACCTTACCAAACGTTGTGAAAACCGTAATGTTGATCCATCCCAAAATAAAAATTGTCGGCTCACTTTGGTACTTTCCTTCCTTCTCTTGTTTATCTCTTCACACCTCTAAGTACATGCAATATTTGTTAGAGAAATGTGGGAATCTTTTTCAAAACCCTTCTAAAGGTTTACACCTTATAAGAAGTTTTTTGCACCAAGTTCCCTTTTCTCTACAAACATCACATGTAACTAGAACCATTCCACCCAAAATCCAAAAAATCAATGAACATAAGTTTGCATCACCACTCTCATATATAAACCAAGTGAACAAACTAACTATGTTATTTGCAAGAGTTCTAAATTTGAGGACGAATTCTTTCCAACCTGGGGGGCATGATACAAACCATAGCAATCAGTAGATGACTAAGGACACATCAAGCAACTCAAACAAAGGCCATTCATCTTAGTATACAAAGTCGGGCCCCACCAAACCTCGAGAAAACATCAGCAAAAGAAGAACCAACTATATACCGAAATATCAGAAGTTCTTCCTTCTGGTCTTTCCATAAGAGAAAAGTTATGTAAATAATTTGGGCTCACTTTGGGGTCCAAATAGAAAGATAGGCTAGAATAAGGTGCCTTTAGCATAATAGAGGGGTTGTAGTTATCATTTTAGCTTGTTTCTAGCCCTTTACGAAGGAAATTTGACCTAGTTTCTATAAGAACAAGCCTAGGCAGCGGTTTTGACTTAGTCAAACCCTAAAGGCCACCCTTCACACTTTTACAATCATGTCCTTGATCTTCTTGTTTTCTAAGGCACCCATTCCTATAAATAGGGGGCCTTACTCTATGTATTTACAAGTTGAATTTGAATAGAAAAGAAACTCTGCAGGAGTGATTTTGTGAGTCTGAGTACTCTAAGTTTTTGGATCTTATCTAGGGTGGGTAATATCCTAAGTGGCGACTCCGGGTCTTATCTTGAGTGAGTGACATCTCAAGTGGCGGCTCTAGCACTACTCAACTTGGAATCCATCTGCTCCAAGTGGCGTGAATTCCTTTTCTAATCTATAAGTTTTATTCATCTCTTCATCTTTTTTACTTCTTTATTTGCACCATTATCCATTTCCATTTCATGTTCTTTAATGTTCCTTCCATTCGGTCATCTTTATCATTTTGGTCTTGTTTCGTTTCCTCTTTTATGTTCTCTTCAATTCCGCACTCTTTGCATCATTGTCACCCATACCTGTGTTTTTTTCTCTTTGCCCTTCTGAAGTGAACCTTCACACTTACTTAACCACTTGGTTAAGTTTGTGTGTAGTGGGAATCTTCTTAGGGTTCTCACCTTTAAATTGTTAAAATCCAAAATCTAAACAAAAGTGTAACATCTAAAATGTGCATCTAAAATCAACAACTCACATCACAAAAGTTCTTAAGAAAATAAAATTTAATGCATCTTAATGTCTTCCATATCTCCATCCTTAAACGAGGATGAGTTATTGAATATCTAAAAATTCAAAATTTCACTAAATAAAAAAAAATAAAATTCACATTTAACTAATTAAGGCATTTATGTTAATTTTATATTATCTCTCAATGAATCAGTAATGTTAGTAAATATGATTTTTTATTGTAATTTATTACATAATAATCACACTTATTTTCTTCAAATTAAATACAAAAAAGTTGCATTATATTTTATATTATAATTAAATAGTGGTGAAACAAACAACTTAATTCAAAAAACTAAAACTTACATAAGTATTTGAAAATATTTGTTCATTTTTATAACAATGGAGAATGGTCTCCTTCTAAAAACATTTTGAAAACATTATCTAAGATAATGAAATATTTGAAAAACTTGAGAAAACGAATTTTTGATCAGGTTAATCAATCAGTATTATCTGTTATTATGTTAGGAAAGTTAGAACACCATGTTTTAAATGCAAAATTGCTTAAGTTTATCTTAGAGATTGGTAGGCTCTAATAGCATCCTATGAAAGTGGAATTTAAGCATAACTCAATCTTACAAAAAAATCAGCTTATAAAGTGAGATTTAAACATCAGTTATATGTAACCATAGTTTTAGTCGATATAAGATCTTTAACACATCCCTTCACCTCACGCCGAAGAATGAACATCTCAAACATAAGATTTGGTGATATTTGTGAGTGGTCTAATTTGTGACCTTCTTTGTCATTTTTTGGGCAATCCGATTGTAGTAGTATAATAATTCCAACAAATCAGTATTGTTTATTGAAAGTAACTTCCAAATGCATTTTTATTGATAAATTTATGAGAGTTAATGACACAAGCATTTGCATAGACCAGAGACTGGATCACAATACTGTTTATCACATGGTGGAGCACAAACAAATGGACAATCATACACAGTTTTACATTTTGCTGGCTTCCCTAATATGGTTGTCCTACACTTGCAAACTTCATCAACACAAATAACTGAATCTTTACATAAACTTAACTTTCCCTTGCAATCATCATTCTGCTTACATGTATCCTCGTCAAATGCAAATCCTACAAAACACACATCCCAACATTACAATATAAATTAATGTTAGCTATAAAACTTTTGAATCACTAAGAAAACATAAATTCAAAAAGGTGATTTATCAAATGAAAAAAGGAAAAAGCTCAAATAACTTACCATTGCAAGCTGTCAAAGCAAAAATAAGTGCTACCAAAGTAACCTTCACTAGAGCCATCCCTTGCCTTCTTTTACTTTACTACTTCTTAAACTCACTCTTCAGTATTCTTACTTCTCCTTCAGGATTCAAGTCATCCACATATTTATAGTACTGTAGTAGTGTAAAGAGAGAGAATGAGGTTATATTTAGTGTAAAAGTGACAATTAAGAATTTTATGTATCTTTCTTAGAGTAAGAAATAAATGTATTAAATATTTACTTTATTGCATATTTGGTGAGTCAAACCTTTTTTATGTAACACTCTTTTCTTATAATAAAATAATACTTCATTATTTCTTAATTGAGTTTGAAATACTCATTTAATAAATGTAACATGCTTTTTATTTTAATAAAGAATTAAAGTTGTATCATAATTCATTTTATACTTCTAGAAATCAAGGTAACATGTGTTACTTTATTAGATGATTAGTCAGTAAAACCTTTTTTATATAACACTCCTCTCTTATATTAAAGTAATATTATTTGATCATTTAAAACATATTAATTATTTTTTAAATGTTCATTTAATAAATGTAAATGGTTTATATTTTAATAAATAATTAAAACTGTATCATAAATATATTCATTTTATACTTCTAGAAATCAAAGGAGCATGAACTCACACAAATTACCTTTTTAATAATATTAAATTTAACAATGTGGTTTAATTTCTTACCGTTTCTATCATTTTCAATATTATTTTGAATATAAAATAAATTAAGTTAAAAAATGTTACTCAAAAGGCAAAATGATAAGAATTTATGTACATCAAATTGAGGAATTTCACTTTTTTTTATATAAAAATTCTCACATTAGGTATCACTATGAAACTTGACAACTCAGCTAGGATGATACCTCAAGTATCAACTATCATCTTCCACCACACGAAAAAACTATTATTAAATAAAAGAAAAAAAGAAAGAAAGAAAATAAAAGTAAATATGGGGGTATTAAACCAAAACTAATATATAAAGAAACCTAAGAAAAGCGATACTTAGGTAATCTATACCTATTAATAAAGAATTCTAAAAAAAGACTAGTTGGAAGCTTATAATATCAAATAAATTGTTCTCTAAGAATAAATCCTAAGTTAGCAAGCCTGTCAATACATACATTCCCTTCACGAAAAATATGAGAAACCCTAAACTTGATTTTCCCACAATACTCAAGGCAAGTGTTCCACCTATTATGAAGAATCCAAGGAATATTAGTCATAACAGTAAATACAACACAAATCAAGGCAAAATCACATTCAAGCCATAAACTAGTAAGACCCATCTTTTTAGCTTTTTCAATAGCACATATAACTTCATAAACTCAACAACCAAAGCAGTCCGAATATCAAGGAAAGCAGAGAAACGACCAATAAACTCCTCCATACTCCCACGGAATAAGCAGTAAGACCAGGAGAACCCCTAATAGCACCATCAATATTAATTTTAACCCAACTTGATCAAGGAAACTGTCATCTAATAGGAAGAAAATGAAGAACTTTGCCACTTCGAGTATTAATATCAAAGAACTTAAGCACCTTAAAGTCAAACATATCATTCTTCATAGAACTTTTAGACAAATTACCCATTAGGCAAGTGAAATCCAATAGAGAAATTCACTTTATTAATGTTATAGATAACACTATTAATATGAATATTAATAATAGTAATGTTACCCTTTCTATCATTTTCAATGTTATTTTAAATATGAAATAAATTAAATTAAAAGAAAGATTATTTATTTTACTTAAGTTTAAAGTGTGTAATAGTACTTTGTCTTTGAGTACATCTAAATAAAAATAATTGACTTCTCTTTTAAGATCCAAAGTTAAAACATAATTTTTAAAAAATATCAGTGGAGTATATTGATATTATGAGATCATAACTTAGAAATTGAATATTATTTAATATCTTGACCACATAATTGTATAATCGAATTAATATTTTAAAGTATAAAAATTTGAAAGTATCAAATTAATTTTTTAAATTATAAAAATATGATTATTATAAACGAAACTGGAAAGACGGTTTAAATATTTAAGTAACACAAATATTCACTTATAATAAAATAACATGATTGAAAACATTGTTACATTTTAAATGTTCTTAATTATTACTTTTGATGATAATTAATTAAGTTTTGATGATTAGTTAAGCTCAAAAAAGTAAGTTATTGAAGTAAATTTTCAACATAAGACAAATGTATATTAAAAAATATATTTTAATTAGTAATTCAAAAATCAATTTAAATCCATCAAACAAAAGCATACATTATCATATAGATCACACACGTATTTATATATCATTTCAAGAGGATATCACCAAAAACTATTTGTAAGATGCAGAAGTTTGTAAGACTTAAAATTGACTAAGAAAGACTTAAGTATATGCATCAATTACCTTATTATCTTTTACTAAGTTATTTTAATGTTTATCATGCCACATCATCTTTTATGAAATGTAAAATACTTAGATTCCAACTAGAGTTCCAATGAAACTAAAGGTATTTATTTTCGTTTTTTTCTTTAGTGAGTACTGATCCTGCCGCTTGACTCGAACGTGGAGGATTGCCTCGTCACTCCTTCGTCTAGCCTTCTGTTCTGCAGGAACGCTCCAAGAACCACCACCGGAACTCCAAACGCTGCCTGCAAAACACACAGACGGCGCCTCTGGCGGCCGTTGTAGCTCCGACGCTCAAGTCAGGCAACAGGAACACCAAAACTATCACTGAATCTCTCTGTGAGACTCGTGTGTAACTGTAAACTCTAAAATGTGTAAGCTGTAAGAATCTGTCAAAACTTTCCTCAATTTCGTTAAGAGTTTCGTATATATACCTGAGTCTTTCTCTCTCCTGACGGTTATTCCTCTTGACACGTGGATAACATCTGGTCATACACGTGTCACCATCTGGAGTATCTGCAGCTGAAACGTTACTTCCACTGTGCCCCTGCGACTAAGTTATCCACACAGGGAGTAGCTTAGTACACAGGCTACTCTGGGCGCAACCTTAACATGGCGAGCTGGTTAACACTGGGCATCGCAGCTCACTCTACACATGGTGGCAGATATGCCACTTATCCTCTGTACTTAGACCATACAACAAGTGCTTGCCAAGTCTTCTCAAACACCCGGCGATGTGCTCTTTCGGCGACTTGCTGACCACCTGATCTCCTAACCTTAACACACGGCGATCATGTGCAATCTAGGCGATTACTGATCCATACCGGCGATGAGCGATTACTCATCCTCAAGGCGATAGGCGATTACTCATCCTCAAGGCGATAGGCGATTACTCATCATCACAGGCGACAGGCAATTACCATTCTGAGTAATCGCCTCCCTGATTCGCCTGCTATCCTCTACCACGTGTTACCCTGTGAATGGTCCACATGGTCAACTGCTGCTGATGTCATCGACTACCGATGACCGACCGGATCACAAGCCCCCCAGTCTCGAGTTGTGAACTAGTTCCCAGCGAAGAGACTAAGAAATCGTCTTCTGGCGGTCTACAGGAGCGCACACTCTGGTACTAACACTGTTTCATTCCTTCTTCTTCGCCTTCAAACATTCAAAGCATCTCTCTGCATGTGACTAACTGTTAACTAGCTTAGGCTTTAGTGCGATCTCACTGCAACCCCTCAAACTTGGCTTCTGACTTGATCGCGGCTAACTGTTACCTTAGCATTGCCTTCAACATTACTTCGTGCTGGATGACTGACTTAACGGGGCCTAAACGCTTCGACTTCACGCAGCAGAACTTGCTTCTACCACCGACTAGCATGTTAGTGCACCACCGATCAGTCATCGCACTTCTAGCTTCGCTACACTTCTCTGCCACACCAGCGCTGAGTGCATAGAGGGCCTGAACACCAACTATGACGCCTGTGTTTTGGGGAAGAGAAGTTCTTCTCGGTGACCCCTCTTGCCTCAAACTCGCTGTAAGAAGTCGTGGGTGAGGTCTTGCTTCTCTCACCTCAGCCTCGCTGCACAAAGTCAAGGTGAGGACTTCTTCTCTCGCCTCGACCTCGCTGTAAAAAGCAAAGGGAAGGGACTAGGTTCTCTTACCTCAACCTTGCTGTAAGAAGCAGAGGATGAGGACTTTTCTCTCGACTCAACCTTGCTGTGAAAAGCAAAGGAAGAGGACTTGGTTCTCTCGCCTCAACCTTGCTGTAAGAAGCAAAGGAAAAGGACTTTCTCTCTTGCCTCAGCCTCGCTGTACAAAGTCGAGGTGAGGACTTTATTCCTTCTCGCCTGCACTCGCTCAAAGGCAAGGAGGTCTTCCTCTGTTGCCTACACTTGCTCAAAGGCAAGGAGGACTTCCTCTTTCTCGCCTGCACTTGCTCAAAGGCAAGAAGGACTTACTCTGTTGCCTACACTTGCTCAAAGGCAAGGAGGACTTCCTCTGTTGCCTACACTTGCTCAAAGGCAAGGAGGACTTCCTCTGGTGCCTACACCTGCTCAAAGGCGAGGTCTTCCTCTGTCTCGCCTGCACTTGCTCAAAGGCAAGGAGGACTTCCTCTGTTGCCTGCACTTGCTCAAAGGCAAGGAGGTCTTCCTCTGTTGCCTCAACCTTGCTGCTCGCCTGCACCTCGCTGTACAAAGTCGAGGGAGGACTTTCTTCTCTTGCCCCAACCTTGCTGTATAAAGCAGAGGAAGAGGACTTTCTCTGTTGCCTCAACCTTGCTGTAAAAAGCAAAGGAAGAGGACTTTCTCTTGCCTCAACCTTGCTGTATAAAGCAGAGGTGAGGACTTTCTCTGTTGCCTCAACCTTGCTGTAAAAAGCAAAGGAAGAGAACTTTCTCTTGCCTCAACCTTGCTGTATAAAGCAGAGGTGAGGACTTTCTCTGTTGCCTCAACCTTGCTGTAAAAAGCAAAGGAAGAGGGTTTTCTCTTGCCTCAACCTTGCTGTATAAAGCAGAGGAAGAGGACTTTCTCTCACCTGCACCTCGCTGTACAAAGTCGAGGGAGGACTTTCTCGTGGGTGCACGCTCCCAGGGGGGCGCCAAGCGTGGCTGTCTAAGCGCACACACCGGGCGCGCCTTGCCTGCATTGCCTCATCGCGCATTCTCCGCACGTCCCGACCGGCGAGGAGCTCTTCTTCTGGAATCATGCGAGGTGCATGCTTAAAGCTCTCGCTGGGAACCTGGGTCCCAGCTTAACACGTGTTAGCAAGACCCCGATGACCATGCACCGACCGAGTGCTCACTCCCTACATGCACCGACGGCTGATCGCGGTCTGCATGCACTGATGGCTGATCGCGCTCTACATCCAAATGCTTATCTAGGGTCTGATCTGCGGGTGATGGCCACTCGGTAATTGACCACCGATCACCTGGACTTGCACCTGGGGCAAGGAGAACTTTAAACTGGGAACACTCGCACACTTTGTGTACTGAAAATCTTTTATTGGGTGGCATTGTTAAAAAGAGTGCCCCCTGATCTGCTCAACTGTTTAATACACTAAGTGTGTGTACAGCGCGATAGCGCATCTACTTTACAGCTTAACCAAAGTAAGAAACAAGCGTGTAGCGTTCTACATCCTGGGAATAGCTGCTCCATTCAGAGTCTCTAGCCGACAAGCTCCATTCTCCAACATCTCAACCACTCTGGATGGGTCTCCTTTACCCGGCGATGACCGCCCTGGCGATGCACACACGTGGGACGATCAGGCCTTCCGCTCCAGCTCTGGAAGCCCCCCCAGTGTAGCCTCTTCCATCACCTCACCTCCCCAAATACAGGGAGTTCATGCTGCTGGTCGCCTGCCTGGGACCCCGAAGCACGATCACCTTGTGCCTTCTGCAGGTAATCGGTCAGGAACCCTGTCTTCACCAACTCAGCAAGCTGACGCCCCAACGCTAGGCAGGTACGGAGTGTATGTCCATAAGCTTGATGGAATTCACACCACTCATCCTTCCTCCCTCCAAGTACCCTGTCGATTTTCTCTGGCACATGGAGTCTTGCTGCCACAGCAGGGATGGCGATCAGCTCCGCCAAACTTATCATGAAATCATACCTGGGGGGTGCGTTGCTTGCACGCCCCCTGGTCTGGTCCTTCCTGGGTGCATAAGGGCGAGACCTTCCCTGCTCCTTCCTCCCTTCCTTGATCTCATGCACCCGCGCCTGTTGCTGCTGATTCCCCTGACCTCCACGTGGCTTCGACGGTGCAGCACTTCCTCTCTTCTCAGAGACCTCTGTCTCTGCTACTATGTGTGCCACCGCGCGTCGCCGTATCTCGGTGAAGGTGGCAGGGTGGCTCCTGATGAGCGATTCACTAAAAGGACCAGGGAGGACACCTCTCTTGAACGCATGCACCAGCATGTCCTCATCCTTGACGGGCAATCTCACCACCTGCGCCCCAAAGCGATTGAGGTAGTCCTTCAACGGCTCCCCCTGATACTGGCGCACGTCAAACAGGTCGTAGGACACCACTGGCGCAGGTCAGTTAATGATGTACTGCTCCATGAACAGCTTCGCAAACTGATGGAAAGAAGTGACGTGGCCCTCTGGCAGGCTCACGAACCACTCCATAGCCACTCCGCTCAGTGTACTCATGAACATCTTGCAGTACACAGCATCTGAACCTCCAGTCAGCATCATCTGAGTGTGGAAGGCTGTCAGGTGTGCTTCTGGATCTTCCACCCCCGTGAACGACGCTTTCAGTCCCACCAGATTGGGAGGCACCACCGTGTTCATGATCTCGGGGGAGAAAGGCATAGGGAATACTCTAGGAGGCAATTGCGGCGTCGACGTCCTCTCTTCAACTGCGCGCTCCTTCTGCGCCTGCAATTCCCTACGCAGCTCTTCATTCATACGGCTCAACTCTTCGTTTCTTCTCTGCGATGCAGTCAGCTCTGCACGCATTTTCTCTTGCTCAGCTCTCGATTCCGCGACGCTATCTTGCAGCGCGCGCATCACCTCCACTGCCTGCGCCATGGTAACAGCTCCTTCTTCAACAGATGGCGCAGGTGAGGTTTGCCTGGTTCTTCTTCTCATCTTCTCAACACTTCGACGTAACTTCACTTCGACGAAATGATCAAGAAGCTCCAAGAAACTTCAAGAACTGCAACGTGGATGGGAACAAAATTCACACGGGCCCCACGGTGGGCGCCAATGATCCTGCCGCTTGACTCAAACGTGGAGGATTGCCTCGTCACTCCTTCGTCTAGCCTTCTGTTCTGTAGGAACGCTCCAAGAACCACCATCGGAACTCCAAACGCTGCCTGCAAAACATACAGACGGCGCCTCTGGCGGCCGTTATAGCTCCGACGCTCAAGTCAGGCAACAGGAACACCAAAACTATCACTAAATCTCTCTATGAGACTCGTGTGTAACTGTAAACTCTAAAATGTGTAAGCTGTAAGAATCTGTCAAAACTTTCCTCAATTTCGTTAAGAGTTCCGTATATATACCTGAGTCTTTCTCTCTCCTGACGGTTATTCCTCTTGACACGTGGATAACATCTGGTCATACACGTGTCACCATCTGGAGTATCTGCAGCTGAAACGTTACTTCCACTGTGCCCCTGCGACTAAGTTATCCACACAGGGAGTAGCTTAGTACACAGGCTACTCTGGGCGCAACCTTAACATGGCGAGCTGGTTAACACTGGGCATCGCAGCTCACTCTACACATGGTGGCAGATATGCCACTTATCCTCTGTACTTAGACCATACAACAAGTGCTTGCCAAGTCTTCTCAAACACCCGACGATGTGCTCTTTCGGCGACTTGCTGACCACCTGATCTCCTAACCTTAACACACGGCGATCATGTGCAATCTAGGCGATTACTGATCCATACCGGCGATGAGCGATTACTCATCCTCAAGGCGATAGGCGATTACTCATCCTCAAGGCGATAGGCGATTACTCATCCTCAAGGCGATAGACGATTACTCATCATCACAGTTGACAGGCGATTACCATTCTGAGTGATCGCCTCCCTGATTCGCCTGCTATCCTCTACCACGTGTTACCCTGTGAATGGTCCACGTAGTCAACTGCTGCTGATGTCATCGACTACCGATGACCGACCGGATCAAGTACCTAAGCTTAACATGGTTTTATTACTAATATTATTATTAATATTATTACTAATATTATTATTATTAATAATACCAATACTATTATTATTACTAATATTATTATTAATATTATTATTAAGATCATTATTGATCTCGCCGCGGACTCAAGCGTGGAGAGATTGCCTTGTCACTCCATCGTTTGACTTTCTATCTGCTGCGCGCTCTGCAAGGAGGCTCCAGGAACCTTCACCAGAACTCCGAATGGTGCCTGCAAAACACACAGACGGCGCCTCTAGCGGCCGTTGTAGCTCCGACGCTCAAGTCAGGCAACGGGAACACCAAAAGGTCTCTCTTAGGTTTCTCTGTGTGAGACCGTGTGTGTGTGCCCTCAGTCCTCTTTGATTCGAAGACTGAGTGCTCTTGGATTTGTGTTGTGTGTCTGAGGTAAAGATTGCATACCTGGTTTGGTGTTCTTCTTCCTCATATAAACCCTGCGTAGCCCCTACAGGCTACCTCTAGGTTCACTTAATTACTCTGCAGTGCCGTTTCCACTCCCCAGGGTGCTTTGCGTGCCAGCCTTCTTCACTTGAGTGCCAGGTCTGACAGGGGAGGCCGCGTGGGTACCTCTGGACCCCTCGACTTCTGTGCCTACCTGCCTTACCTATTCTCTGGGAACATCTTCACCATCCACGTGGCAGACATGCAACCCCATTGGGAGACTCTAACTTTGATGGGTTCTCGTCCAGCAGGATTCTGCACTTAACTGAGTCTTCTCATCTTCATGCATGGTCGTCTCGCGACTAAGCCCATTCACTGTCTCTGGGCGCTTTGCTGATCATCGGTTGCGTTGTTCACATCGCGCGGCCGATGTCACCTCAACACACACCGATGACCGATGTGCTTCTTCACATCCTCGTGCTCTGCTTATGGAATCAGGCGAGGTCCTGAGCAACGTTCTCGCTGGGAGCCTGGGTCCCAGTTTAACACGTGTTGACAAGGAACCCCCGACAACTGATCATTCTCCATGCACCGATGACTGATCACAATGCATGTACCGATGACAGATCACTCTGAACGCACCGATGACTGATCGGTGCTTCGTCCCTTCTCGCGCTCTTCTTCCAGACGCTCAAGTAGGAACTGATCTGCTGGTGGCGGTCACTCGGTAGCTGACCACTAATCGCCGTTCTTGAACGATCTCCACCCTGGTTTATCTGCCTTCACGTGCCACGCGTCACTCTGTGATTGGCCCACGTGGTCATCTGCTTCTGACGTCATCGCCTACCGATGACCGACCGGATCAATTATTAATATTATTATTAATATAATTATTAATATTATTATTAATATAATTATTAGTATTATTATTCATGTTATTACCATTAATATTATTATTATTTATATTAGTATTAGTAGAATCACCATGCAAAAAACCACGCTCATCGTCGCGAACCGTTTGCGAGTAACAGCAGCCAAGCCACCACTTGTGCCACCACGAGCAGCAGTGACCGAGCCACCACTTGCTGCACTGCTTGTGCCACAGCGCCACAAAACCACTTTTGAGGTTAGTTTTTTATTTAGTATTTAATTTTTTATTAAATGTGTGTATGTATGTGTTGAACATGTTGATTGTGAGTTCAGGATGTCTGAACTTCAACAATTTTGATTTAGTTTTTAATGAATTAGATAATATTTTATATATTAAATACGTTGATTCTAAGTTCGAGGTGTCCGACTTTCGACAATTTTGATTTAGTTTTATAATGAAGTAGATAGTATTTGTATATATGAAACGCGTTCATGCTGAGTCCGGGGGTGTTTAACCTTCAAAAAAAAATTATTGAATTTAATATAATGAATTAGATAGTATTTATGTGTATTAGATTTTCTTAGTTTACCAGTCTATGAATCAGAGTTTGATTAATACACCACGAATAAGTGATGCATATGAGACAGGGGTGGAAGAACTCATATAGATTGCACAATGTAATGTCGTAAGTAATCATAAGGGAGTAAGGATAAGTCTCCTTGTATGAATTATTTGAATGGAAGGATAGAGAATGTTTCCGAAATTAGAGAACATCTTTTGTGTGAGGGATTTTTGAAAAATTATACAACATGAACGGGGCATGGTGAATTGTTACACTTTCCAAGTGTGCGTGAAGCTTTGGAGTTTGTTGATTTCTCAATGGACGATAGATTAGAGGACATGATTCATGATGTGGGAGTATAATCTTTTGCTAAAGCAATTTTCGAAAATATGTCTAATGATGCATATACTCCTTTGTATCCTGGTTCAACTAACTTCACACGATTATTAGCAGTGTTAAGGTTGATGAATTTGAAGGCAATGAATGGATGGACAGAAAAAAGATTTACAAAATTTCTTCAATTGTTGAAGGACATGCTTCCATAAGGAAATACATTACCCAATCAAAATTACGAGGCAACAAAAGTACTTTGTTCGATGGTTATGTTATATAAAAAAAGACATTAATGTTCTAATGGTTGTATTTTATACAGAAATGAGTATGAAGATTTAAGAAGATGTCCTAGGTGTGGTTTGTCACGTTATAAGGTTAAAGTTGGTCAAAAGGATGAAATTGATGAAGTCACAAAGGAAGGTCCTTGATGACTATTTATGGAAAGTGTAGTTTCAGAAGTAATAATTTGTCCCTAAGGACGGATATCGAACCCACAAGGAACATCTCAGGTAAAATATTCACTAAATAGAAAACAATAATATAAGTTTGTTGGGTGTTTGTTGTATGTGAGATTGCAAGAATTGTAAACAAAACAAAGTAAAGAGTTGGTTGATTGAATTGGGAAAATTGGGATAGGAGTTCATCCTTCTCACTCTTTTGTATTTTCAAAAGCTTAATAATATTCTATCTTTCATTGATATTAATGTCCATACAAAATTCATTTATATTGATTCCTTGTAAATTTATAGAAACTCCTTATCATTACGAGCTGATGTTGATAGCAATTACATTGCAAATCTATTCCTAGCATTCAAATATGTTAAGCATTATCATTTAGGTCAGATGCTTAGAAGTACTTTTCAGTCAAATCTAAGAATCAAAATCATGATAAAACAAGCATTAAGAATAAAATGACAATAC